>OZ018365.1:1293763-2575026 GCA_963969515.1 Yponomeuta evonymella
ATTGCGAGCGACGTTAACGAAGAACGAATTAAAATAATTGCTTATTTCAGATGGGTCACTTATGAGTTCCTGATTTACATTATATATCTTTTCACACCCTGACGTAATATTGCCCCCTTTTCCAGTTTCTTCTTTAATTATTTGCCATACGCGTTTTATTTTATTTTCGGCCTGTTTAATTTGTTGTGATAAGTACAAACGTTTTGCACATATACATACATTTTTAAATATTTTGCTATATGTATTTACATATTCTTTTATATTAGGATCGTCACTGCATTTTTTCAGGTTATATAATTGAAATAGCCTGGTTCGAGACAGTCTTATGCCTTTAGTTGCCCACATATTAAACGCTTTCGCTACTCTAGGTTCCACAGAGACGACCGGAACTTGCTCGTCGAGATGTTTACACAAATTTTTGAAAAAGATTTGATAAGTAACAAAATTTTCGGGGACGTAAAAGTCAATGCGTAAGGCTTCTTTTAGGTTGTTTAACTTAAAATTAGTAACCTTTCTTACTTTTTTTATAACAGGTTTAGGTTTTTCTGTTTTAAACGGAAATTTTGCTATTTGGGCGCTATGATCAGATTTTATACCATCTATAACTTTTATATCATGAGCCTCATTAGTATCAGAGAAAATGTTGTCGATGCATGTTTTACATGTGGGTGTTATTCTTGTGTATTTATAAATATGTTGTTTTAATAGAAATCCGTCTAGTATGTCTGAAAGGGGGTTTTTTGTATTAGGTGTTACGGGGAAATTTACATTAAAGTCTCCGCACAGTATAATAGTTTTACTATTTTTACTGGTAGCCTTATCCAGACTCTGTTCCAGTCTATGTTTAAATAATTCTATATCAGCAGAGGGGGATCTGTATGCAACTAGTATTATCGCTGATTCCAGTTCGATGCAGCATACTTCAAATTCCTGTTCCGTCG
Organism: Yponomeuta evonymella; assembly: GCA_963969515.1. Lineage (NCBI taxonomy): Eukaryota > Metazoa > Arthropoda > Insecta > Lepidoptera > Yponomeutidae > Yponomeuta > Yponomeuta evonymella. The sequence continues at coordinate 1,294,705 of OZ018365.1, forward strand.
ACAAAGCCCCAATATCCTCCCTGGACTTAGATTTAATGCCACGTTTAGTTAGAATAAGACAGCCTCCACCAGACCTATTTTTCCTACAGTAGGAACTAGCGACATCGTATCCTTCAACATTGAATACATTAAGATTTCCATCGTTTAGCCAAGTTTCGGTCATGCACATTATATCTATATTCTCAGTTTCCAGAAAAAGTTCGAGCATTAAATGTTTACTACTTATGCTTTGAACATTTTGGTGACAAATTATTATTTGATTCTGGTCTGAGGACCTTGACTCTGAAAAAACTTTCCCTCTGAATTGATTTTCCTAGTTATCATGTGCGTATTATTGATGTCTGTTTCAACTGTGTTGTCATCAATTTTAATTTCTTGTGCAATGGTTTTTTCCCCCTTTTTTGGAGCTCTCGTGTCCGTTTTTTCGTTGATCAGTTCTTGAGTGTTGTCTTCATAGTTAGTGTTGTCAATTGTATTTTCAATGTGATCAATCGCAACAGCATTGCATTCTGCGACATAATTCATCATTTTTTGTATGTCTTCAAATATAATTTTTACACCTTTGTTATTTAATACTCCAGTGTATTTGTTGAAAGAGCTTTCGTCGTAGTTTAGATTTGCATTTGCATCTAGGAGATATGCATATTCGTGAGTGATTATGTCCAAATATAATAAATTGTTGAAGTTTTCCACTCTCCAGTTGAACATTGATTTCCAATTTTTTCCGCAGTTAAACGTTGGTGTGCAAAGAATAATGTTTGTGTGTGAAACTTCCTGTAGAGCTTTTCTTATATGGAATATTATACTGAAATAGTCATGTGTAGTTTTGAAGTCTTCTTCACCGACAAGTATTATACAGTAGTCTTCCATAGTAAAATCCTTGAGCTGAGCATCTAATCCGTTTAAGAGGTAGGTGATACCAACGTGAGGTTTAAGATAGTGGCATATCTCAAAGTTTGCCTCCCATGCGTCTTTTGCATTGCTCAATATCTCATTCTTCTTGTTTGTGCTTAAGATGCAGATCTTATGTTTTTTCTCTGGTTTTGTTGTTGTGCACTTGTCATTTTTATTTTCCGGTGGGTTTTCGGTGTCCGATGTGTTTTTTGTTTGGGTTTGTTTGTCAATGTTTGGTATGTTTTTAGCTCTGGTCTTCTCGGCAGATATTGATGCAGAACGTTGCGGTGATTCCCGTTTTTCCAGCACAATTTTTTTCAGCTTTTTTATTTTTGGTGTTGTGATAGAACTCAAGTTATCGGCTATGCCAATCTTTTTTAGCATGGTCAGTTGCTGTTCAAATTTTGTCACCACAGACTTTAACTGTATGTTCTCTAGAGTGATTTTATTAATTTCATCGTGCGCGCTTTCTAGTTGTGATTTGACATGGTCAAGTTGTGCTTTCAGGTTAATTGTATATGTGCTTTCGCCTGATATATTTGGTAAACTTTTAGCTGACTCATCCATTGTTGAGCAGAAGTCAGGGTCGTCATCCTCAATGGTTATAGTGAGGTCCAATGAGTTATTTCTATGTTTTCTCAGTGTGACATATTCATCCATTATTGATAATTGTTAATTATATCTTCCAATATTCACAAAAAAAAAAATTAAAACAACTATATTCTTACTTAGTTCTCCGTATTGTTCACAAAAATGGGAAAAAAAAAGAATTTTTTACTTTGCAGATTCCGAGGCTCGAACCACAGCACTATCGTTCTCAAGATGAGCGTGTTACCACTGAGCCAAGCTTGTACTTAGTAAGTTATGCGAAAAGGGTGATCTGATTCAGAGCGTTATTGTGTTGGTAAATGCAGCGAAGTGGGTAGGATTCGGCCGTTTGTTGATTGGATATTATGAACTTACACTGACCTTTTCAACTCAGCTTTTATACCTATTTTTCCTCAAATCATCTCCCTTCTTTGAAACGACTTAATAAAGCGATCTTCGGAATCCCGGCACGGTTTCAGTAGTTTTGTATTTAGTTTGTGTCTAAACATAATTTTGCTAACACTTCACATGAAATGTATTTTTTTCACTGTATTTGGAGTGTCTCTTATAGATAACATTTCCACACTTGCTTTTCACCTTTAGCTCACTATTTATAATGTTATTTCACTAATTAACTTTTATTTGTATTTATTTAAACATAATATTTACAGAGCTCAGTACACTGTGCGACATCTGACGGACGTTTTTTATGAATGTGTATGAAAACTAGTTCACTGCTAAGGTTGGAATAAATAAGTCACTCATTTTTGTATTGTTTGACAGATTGTCTTTACCTGGAGATCTTTTTCTGTGATTTTAAACAGAGAAAAGACAAAAAAATCTATCTCTTCCTGGAGGGTCTACTGCTGTGACAATTTTTTTATGTAGCCTATATACGTCCTACTGCAGGGCACAGCCCTGCTCTCAGAGAGAGAGTAGGAGCTTAATTACCACGCGTGCCCACCGGATTGGTAATTTCATGCGCTGAGATATGTGAATACCTCAGACACTCAGGTTTCCTCACGATGTTTTCCTTCACAGTTAGCGACTGGTATTGCTACTATAACTTGATGTACCTAAGTACGTAACTTAGGAAACAAAGTTATTGGTACATGCTGGGATCCGGAACTAAGACCTCGCGAATGAGAAGACGGCGTTCTACCGCTCCGCGACCACCGCTCTTTACAATATTCAATTCAATTCAATTCAATTAAAATAATAGGGGTTAAAGTATGAAATTGCCGTTTTATTGCAATAGGTTCTTTGAATTGACAAAGAATCTTCATGGTTTGAGGTTTTCGAATGAAAATTTTTTCAAATGGTTTCTATGATGTTCTTTTTTTAAAAAATGTGAAACATTTGAATATCGACTTTCAATTGTTTTTGTTATTCAATTTAGACAAGAAAGATGGATACTGCGAAAATTCGAGTGATTTTTGAATACTGTTGTGGCATTTGACCTGGGGTCAGCCATTGCATTTTTCTTTTCCACTTTTCATCACATGTTACAATTCGATCCAATATTCCTTCATTTCTGTCCACCAAACCAAAATCGCACGGTGCGTTCATTAGTAGACCCCTCTCCAAACGCAGCATTGATATTGCGGGCTGTTTCTGCCGCGTTAGTTCCGCGTCGGAACTCGTATTCAAAAATCACTCGAATTTTCGCAGTATCCATCTTTCTTGTCTAAATTGAATAACAAAAACAATTGAAAGTCGATATTCAAATGTTTCACATTTTTTAAAAAAAGAACATCTTAGAAACCATTTGAAAAAAGTTTCAATCGAAAACCTCAAACCATGAAGATTCTATGTCAATTCAAAGAACCTATTGCAATAAAACGGCAGTTTCATACTTTAACCCCTAATATTTTGATAGAGTAATATAAGCATGACAATAGTTGTTATTTTCCTCTATTTGGTGGTCTATAAAGCAATAGCAGTAGGTATAATGTCATTCCAATGGTATAATTCGCGCAAATTAAATAGGCATCTCCCGGGGAGAAGACCGAGTCGCGCGAGGCACCGTGTTAAGTTGGACGGGTTATACCAGCGGACAAGGCGGCTGTCCCAAAAATTAAGGGACATTTTTTTTCAAATCCGTGATGTTTCCACTATTGGTTACTAGTTGGTTCCAGTAAGCAATAGTGGTAATAGGTTTGATGATAGATAGATACATAGATAGATAACACTGTATTGCACAACCAGGTGAAATATATTACAAATAGTTGGTTTTGTTAAAAAAATCTCCCTTACGGTCTTTATTTTTGGGACAGCCACCTTGTCCCCCGGGCTGACGATCGAATCTGATGAGATAAGCCGTTGACGATTTTACCGTCAACGAAACGGAACCGTTTTTTTAACTTCAAATACCTAGTAACAAGACATGGATGGAAAAAATGCTGCTATATAAGGCTGCTGTTACGTAAGGCATTCTGTCTCGCTCATACAATATAAAATTTTTGTGATTTTAATAAAAATATTACCTATTTTATTGATCAATGTGGTCTGATGCTCTGATAAGTAAAAAAATTACGAACATTTTAAATACCTTTTTTTCTACTTTTTAGGTACTTAGTTTTGACAAAGAAAAGTTTTTCCAAAATTATAATTTTTTATACCAAATTTTCTCAGCCAAAAACTAGATAGGTACAGGGTAAGAAAAAGATGTCTTGTACGTAATTTTATTATCTACTAGTTATTGCCCGCGACTTCGTTCGCGTGGTAATTTTGATGTGTATTTTTCCGGGATAAAAAAAGCCTATCTACTAATCCAGACTATAATCTATCTCTGTGCAAAATTTCATCCGGAACCGTTCAGCCATTTTTGCGTGAAAGAGTAACAAACATCGATCCATACATACAAACTTTCGCGTTTATAATATTAGTAAAGATCTAACCCTCACAACACATTTATCAAAAGCATACACATTTTTTTACAATTATTAAAAATATTAGATTGTGCGAGCGAGACAGCATGCCAGGACTAATAAATTAAATAAATTAAATCAGTTCTTTACAACAACATAATCACAATAATTTATTGCATATCATGGTATTAATACAGGTGGTAATAATATTCAGAAATAATTCATGTTCTACATGACACCCTGTAAGGGCACTACAATTTCCTAAGTCTAATTATCATGCGACTGTACAAATACTTATGAAACGCGAGGCAAGCGCTGCGCTAACAACTACTCTGTAAGCAACTGCTGTTGTTCGGATATTAATTGAACATTTGCACAATTTACAACGTATTTAAGGTAGCGGTGAAGAATTTCCTAAGAGAGCTATTCGGCGAAAATGTTCAAAGCTAAATCTTAAATCCTCGCAAAAGAACTGGTGCAGAAACGGCGCGAAGCTCCGCGAATGAAATATTTTTCACTTTTCCCCCTCGACAGTGGACATACGGGAAACAGTATGTTCTAAATAATACGTGTATTGTAGAAGTTAATATAACAAAAACTCATGACTGTATCCCGGAGGGATAGGAGACTGGGGTCTGCCACTTGGCACGATCCTGACCGATCTCCTTCGCTTTATCAACGTTTGTCGTTGCATGCACGAGAATTAAACGAGAAGACGGACGGTAGACGAAGGCAGTCACAGAGTGGTGACCGAAAATTGGACGCAGTTCGGTGGGTACCTACCCGATGACTCGATGACATTAAAAAGGCAGCAGGAGGACAATGGACAATGAATGAGATTAATAGGCGAGGTTGGCGTGACGGTTAAGAGGCCTATGTCCAACAGTGGGCGTCTTTCGTGGGCTATATAGATAGGCAGGTACACAAAACAAGGATTTTGTCTCTGGACATCGTTGCCTCGTAAGCCCCGTGTGTGCCAAAGTCCGACCTAGCTGCGAATCTGTCTCGGAAGGCCTATATCTCTCGGAGCCGCCGACATCTTTATGATGCGCTTCACACAGTGACCTGGAAGACTCGGTGACGACTTGGGGGTTTTAAGCCTAGACCGGCTTTACAAGTACTATATACATCTGCTCTGCCTCGTTGGTCTAACGTCTGATTACCATGTTAGAGGTAGTGGGCTCGATTCCCACTGGGGGCCGCTGTAGATTTGTACAAGTAGTAGTAAGATTTTATTTTATTTATTTTATTTTTATTTTATTTTATAAAGGAGGAAAAACAGAATTAACAAAAAATACTTAAATAGAGAAAATGAGTTAACTTAATACATTTTGTTAACTCCTAAACATTCCTCACCGATAGATAAAAGCTTAATGATCTTAAATGACAAACTTAAAACTTTGGTGGATATAAACAATTTTTTGGTGGATATGAAAAAAAAAACAAAAACTTCCTTACAAACGGTATATTATTATTAAAATTAGAGGATTACAAATTAAAGCGGGGCTTTGAGGGGCCACAATCCTTAAATGTGCTTAATATCCTACGCTTACAATAGTAATACCTTATGTAATATACACATAGCAACGCTTAAGTAGACATTATCTATAGTCAAGTTTTAATTTAAGTTTATTAAAATCCTACTGAAGCGTGGTAATCTGCGCTCCAGTTGATGTGTAATAGTTATTTAAGATACACGTGCGGAAAGTAAGGATACGAATAAGTGCCAAATTGAAAACACGAGCGCAGCGAGTGTTTTCATTGGCACGCATTCGGATAAAAACATTCTACGCTCAAGTATCTTACAACATTTTTCAATGCATTTTGCGAGGAAATACAACAAAAAAAAAGTATAATAAAGAAAATTTATTATAAATACCAAATTAATTGTTGAAATTGAAAGTAATTTTTTTTAGACAGCAAAACCTCCTTGCATCTTTGTAATTTTTTAAATTTTATGACTTGCACCATGCACCACAGAGTCAAAAACTTAAAAAAATACTTTATTTCACGCGTGAAATATAGGATTTCAGTACTGTTTTATTTCACGCGTGAAATAAAGAGTCGGTTTCCGCATAATTTTGTTACCCAAAAAAGAAAACTTTACGAGCAACTGCATTGAAAACAGATTTAAGATATGGTCCTGCTGGAGCGTGGAAACCTGCGCTTCGGTTCAACGGTGATTGAATATTAAATTATAAATTCCAGTGCCAAAGAAATATATAAGGGAAAACTACGGAACTTTGTGGAAGTTATGGTTATTGATTTATTGTTAATAGATGGACAAGTGAGTACAAAAATAATAACTGACCGCTGTTAACAGTAGATGAACGACTTTTAGTGTACGAGAAAGCCGAGGTTAGTTTATTTGTCTCTTTACTTACGAGCGATTGTCATAGCTTACTACTATGCCAATTCGAAGTAGATTGGAAAGCCGATTAACCCATAGATTAACGAGTAAAAATATTATTGAATTTTGCGAACAGTATAAAAATGTATCCCGATCTCAGGCGTACCTGTTTACATTTTTTTAAATAGGGGCACACTATTAAAAAAAATGTAAATAGGTACGCCTGAGATCAGGATACATTTAAGTAAACTAGTTTAAGCAACACTTGTTATATTATAATAAATAATAAATAAAATAAAATAAAAATTCTTTATTTCAGGCAGTACCCATATATTGTTAGTAACAATGGCGACTTAAGAACTATGTTAGTAACAGTAATAAAAATTAAAATTTTTGCGGTGCTACTTTTTATATGTAATTTTACAGAGACTTCTGTGTCTCTCGGCCCACATTTCTGTGTATCGGCTATCCACCCTATCCGCTATCATAGTCAGGACGCTATTGGTGCTGGCGCGGAGCCTCCAGAGCGCTGCGGCAGATCGGTTGCGGAGCGTAGCATAAAAACCATCCACCTGTGCATCCGCAAACATGCTAGACGCGCTGCAAGCCCGCGGCAGCCCCAGTAGCACCCTGAAAGCGTTATTATACTGGACTCTTAGTGCATTCAGCGTCTTCTGCCAATATACAGCCCACAGATTACAAGCATACAATGAGGTACAGTATGATCGGAACAGTGTTATTTTAACCTGTGCTGTGCAGTACCTAAATCTGTTAACTATCATATTTGCTCTAACGCACAATGCCCTGCGCTCTCTTTCAATGTCGGCATCGTCTCGTAAATCTTCAGTGACAATATGACCCAAATACTTAAAAGACGATACCCTAGCCAAAGGTTTACCATTTAAAGCTACTACAGGTACATTTGAAGGGACCTTTGTACCGGACTTGAAAATCATGAGTTCACTTTTAGTTGTATTATATCTAAGTCCATGTTGAGTAGCATAACTTTCACACATTCGTAAAAGTATTCTAAGTCCACTGACAGAGGGACTCAACAACACCATGTCATCCGCATACCTAATGTTATTGACACAGGTTCCGTCAATATGGCAGCCAACATGGATGCTGCTGAGACCCTCAATCAGTTCGTTTACATAGAGGTTAAAAAGAGTAGGGGATGTGAGCCCACCCTGTCTCACTCCACACTTCAAACCATACGACTCAGATACAACATTACCCCATTTAACTACATTTATTTGGCTTGAGTACCAATACTTCAGAATTACAATAATCTCTGTAGGAAGTTTACATTTTTCTAGCTTATTCCATAAAACATTATATTGCACAAGGTCAAATGCCTTAGATAAATTTAAGAAACATGCATATACAGGCGTCAGTCTAGATACATAGTATTCTACAGTATGCTTCAAAGTTAGAATAGCATTTTCTGTCGACAATCCCGGGCGGAAGCCAAACTGTGCATCGTGAAGTACTACATATTTATTTAATTCACCATTAATTAAACCATCAAATGTTTTTGCAATAGTTGTAGCCAGGGAAATTGGTCTGTAATTCAATTTTGATGATATATCACCTGTCTTACTTTTAACAATAGGTACCACTACCGTTCTAGTCATTTCGGCGGGCAAATACGCGTGTCCAATAGACAAATTAAACAACATGCTTAACACCCTTGGAAGATGGACTCCAGCATGCGTGAGGTGCTCAACACTGAGACCGTCATGGCCGGGTGACTTACCTCTCTTCATTTGATTGATTACTTTGGCAATTTGTTTAGCCGAGAATTTAGTTTTGCAGTCCCCGTCCATGCTAGCCCCATCACCGAGCGTACCCACAGATTCACTCGGCTCAGGATTCACTGTAAAATGATCTTTAAACAGATTTGCAATTCTGATGGGATCAGTAATTCCATCTATATTAGTTGGTAAACCCTGACGAGTATTTAGCTTATTTGTGCTCTTCCAGAAGCTACGAAAGTCCTTTTTTGCATGGTGTGCAGCTAACACTTGCATCTTTATTTGCTCCTGGTGCCGCTGGCACCATTTTAATCTAGACTTAAACAACCTCCGGCTAGCCGACATTTCTTCATAGATAGGCCCTGTAGGTGGCCGATTGTGCAAGACCCAGACTCGAAAACGAAGCCTGGCCTCCTTGTGGGCGCCACTAACATGTTTATTCCATCCTAATAAGGGTCTCTTTTTATTTTTAATTCTGTGTGTTTCACAACTTGCCTCTGAGGCTTCACTTAACGCTTTGACAATGCTAGAATATAATTTATCTATTATTACTTTATGCTTCGTATTACTACAATATTTATCACAACATTCACTCAGTTCAATGGGAAAATCAATAGTTTTTAACAGCTCATGACATTTATTTGAGTATTTAAATATTTGTTCCTCATATCTTTCACCCCAAATAACACGATTGGGCGTCATAGTACTAATCTGAACTTTAGACTTTATTATATCTAAATTACATGTAACAAATAGCGGGTAGTGGTCCGACCAGTAGGTATCGTGTTTTACGTAAGTGCAAACAATAGTCTGCATGGCAGCATTATGCCAGCTTAATTAATTTTAATCAAACTGTAAAATATGTTAAGTTGTTTTAAAAAAATAACAAATTTATTACTATTATTATTATAAAAGAAAAGTTTCGTACAAAATCCATTGAAAATGACTTTGATGAAGTTAATATCATCAAAGTTATTTTCAATGGATTTTGTACGTTTTCCTTTTACAAGTTGATCGCCTATTTACCCCTTAACTTGTAAAGCCTACTTAGCCGTTATAGTTTTCTTTTTAAGTTTATTATATGTGCTACTACCCTGAATTTTTTCACGTTTCTTCAATCAACCCTTTAGCCGGGAGAGGGAGGAGGACGCCCTACTCCGACAAAAATTGCGTTTTTAAGCTCAATATTTCGCAAACGGAACATTAAAAATCGAAAAATGATCTTCCTGCACCCACAATATTTTTAAACGATCAATCCAACAACGCGTAATAGTACTCTAGTACTTATCGTCTCTGTGCTAAGCCGCGGACAGACAGACGGACGGACGGACATGGCGAAACTATAAGGGTTCCTTGTTGACTACAGAGCCCTAGAAAGCCCTAGAAAGCCCTAGAAAGCCCGATTCAATTTTATGTCCACTTCGGCAAGCTCGTTATTCTTGTATTAAATAAAGTTCCAACGAGCATTTTATATGAAAATTCACTGGAAAACGTATTAATTTTTTCCATGAACTACGTAATGAATCCGTCATGAATGAGTCAGTCATTTCTTAGGGTCTACCACAAGTGCGGGTATTATGAAATTTATCAAATTCGTAATTTGCAATTCCAATACAGTAGCAGTATTGGAAATTCAAACGTGTTCATTGTCATCATCAGCCCACCTCTGCCCAGTGCTGGGTATACGCCTTTTCCCCGTCACGCCATCCTTGCCGACCTGACCACATCGTCCGACCGTCGACTGACCGCCGCCCCGGTTCTCGGCCGCTACCAAAGGATTCGTATTAGATATTTAATGGAAATAAATGTTTTTCACTTTCACTTTCAAATTATTGACATTTTAGTGCCTTGTGACGTAGATTTGTCTAATTGCATAGGCATTGGTGTTAAACACCAAGACGGCCCGGACATATTACATATTGACATAGGTGTCAAACACCAAGACGGCCCGGGCCCAAATCCTACAAAGGCACCAAGCCAATACCAGTTGACCTTTGGTCGCAATTCTCGGATAAAAATCAAGTAGGTGAATCCGGAATTAAGTTAATAATTTAGGTTTCCTGCGATTTTCTGTTATTTCAGCATAACCCTGCTTAAATTACAGAAATATCGTTGAATTTTAAATAGTGTTAACAAACTAAGGCTCGACCTGCTACGATTATCGACACTATAAAAAAAAAACTATGTTAAAAAAGATCTTGGAAAACCAAAATTTTTTTGGGGTATTTAAATATCAAAAATGTTAGCACGCAATCGACGCGTTCTTAAGGCAAGGATAAACCAGCGCTAGGCTTGTTTGAGATCCCGATGTTTTTAATAAGTTGCGCATTGGAATTTTAAATTTTTCTTTCCAAAATAAGGCTTGAAAATTTTGATAAAGTTCCTAAGAAATAAGTGGCCGCCATAAATACGCCGATAAACGGCATAAGCAGTTTTACAAACTAATGAAATCGTGGTTTTTCTTGTTTTATTGAGAATAGTTTTATTGAGAATGAGAATTGTTTTATTATCTATCTTAAATATATAAAAGAAGAAACTGATTGGTAACTGACTGACTGACTGACTGACATATCAACGCACAGCCCAAACCGCTGGATCTAGAGACTCCAAGTTTGGCATATAGGTCTAAAGGTGCATTAAGAAATAATTTTTCAAAACTCACCCCCTAAAGTGATGAAACAGGGGTTCAAAGTTTGTATGGAGAAAAAAGATTAGTTACACCATTTTACCCGAAACTTCGCAGGAAATCTCCTGGCGGTAAATAAGTAAACACGTGTTTCAGGATTTTACAAAATTAAATCCTTAAGAGGGTGAAAAGGCGTGCGAAATTTTGTACGGGGCGCACAGCCCAAACCGCTGGGTCTAAAGACTTCAAATTTGATACACAGGGTTTTTTATGAAGTTTAGAGGTGCAATACTGAATAATTTTTCAAAACTCACCACCTGAAGGGTTGAAACGGGGGTCCAAAGTTTGTATGGAGAAACAAGATTAGTTACTTCGAAACTTCGCACGAGTACTCCTGGTAATAAATAAGTACGTAAGTATTTCATCGTTTTTCAAAATTCAACCCCTAAGAGGGTGAAAGGGGTGCCAAAATTTGTTCAGAGAATAAAGTATTTGTGGTCGGATTTTCTTGACAAATGTACAAACGTAAGTCAACATAATTGACAAGACACCATTTCACGGTTTTTAAAAATTCAACTCTTAAGACTGTGAAAAGGGGTATCTAAGTTTATACGGGGAGACAAACATATGTTAATTTTTGGTCGGATATTCTTTAAACTTAGCACAAATGTACGAGTAATTCACGGTTTTTTCAATTCAACCCCTAAAGGGGTAAAAAGGGGAGCCAAAATTGATGCAGGGAGTAAAATATTTATGGTCAAATTTTCTTAAAACTTAGTACAAAAATTTTCATCATCATCATCATCAGCCATTTGACGCCCACTGCAGGACATAGGCGTCCTTCGTAGTTTTTATAACCATAAGGGGTTTTGCCACAATCGCCACGCTTGGCAGGCGGGTTGGCGATCGCAGTATGCGGTTGGAATCTCAGGAAGACGCTGCTGCCCGTCTCCCAGTAATTGATTTCCTTAGTCGCCTTCTACGACATCCACGGAAGGAAATGGAGTTGTGTTATTCTTAATCCGGCGCCACACTGAACAATTTTATGAACCACGTATCTCACAGTATTTTGAGCTTCAACACCTATGAGGGTGTAATATAGATGTCAAGAGTAAACATTTTGGGGTTTCATTTACCTACCCTACTCTATGTCAAGCGAGTTGGTCCCCTGACCATTAAGAGGTCACAGGAACAGTAATTCAACAGCAGGAACAGGCAGTTGAATTCCTGCTATTCAATTATCATACGTTGCGTGCTCTAGAGTGAACTTTTCAAGCAGCCTGGTCGTGTTTATTTTATTGTATTAATTTCACAAAGTCCACAGCACAAAATTATAGATAATTGAAAATTACAGGTAAAAAGAAAGAGGTGTTTCACGTAGTATATGAAGGGGTTGAGAAAGACTTAAAATCCAGTGAATACAAAACACGTAGTTATAGTCCCAGTTCTCAGAAGTTACAATAGAGGCACGAATCGCTTTAAAAAAAGGGTTACTCGACGAAACCTAGGCCGAGTGGTATACAATTGTCAACTTTATTGTACACAAAATAAAAAAACGTTTACACAAAATGGTAACACAAACGAGTATATAGGCGGGCTTATTTCTATAGAAAATGCTTCCAGCCAACCGGATCCCTTATGAATATATTTGTTATGGACAAGTGCCATTCCAAAAACGCAGGAAGGTTACAGTTGAAGTTTTTATTCCATTGCCGCTTTGGAATATGTTTTGCTATGTTTTAGTATCATCTGGCCCCCAATGGCCCTCATGGTAAGCCTCCCGGTAGTAAAATATTACCTTTATTCCTATTTCGGCACGTCCCGTGCGTTTGGCTTGTAGAGAATTTTGCAGGATAAACGAAAAACACTGCGTAATTTGGTCTCCAGGCATTTAACACACAGGGTGTTTCAGAAAGAAACTTAGGGGGGGTATCTTTTTCTTTTTATGATACAGATTTGAAAAATGTAAATCAAATTAAATTAAAATTAATTAATTAATGATCACAGCTAGTCAATTATTGTACACACCAGAAAACAAAATACATTAAAAGGCTTACATGTCTTGAATTGCGAAATTACTCGATAAATGTGAAGAATTTGAAAATGGAGATTTTACTTGAACTAAGATTATTTAAATACATTTAATTTTTTATTACTTAGAGATATTTAGTAAAAAGTGAAAAGACAAGTTAAAAAGCACCCGAAACCGACGTGCGTGCATGCAACAATGTTGAGAAAGCGAAAGTGATCTGTCAGGATCGTGGCAAGTGGCAGTCCCTGGTCTCCGTCTACTCCTCTGGGATACACGCGTGAGTTTACGTATGTATGTAAAAAGGTTTATTTTCCATATTTTTTCTTTACAAAGTTAACAAAGCTGTGGATCGCACACTAGGCGGTATCGTTACTGTATCGTCATCTTGAATTTTAAAAAAAGTAAGAAAAGAAAACTTGTTTATACTACATTACTAACACTAAAAACTTCAGCAAATTACTTAAACTACATACATATATACATAAAGTCACGCCAGTAATAAAGTTGCCACGATCCTGACAGATCACTTTCGCTTCCTCAATATTCGTTAGTCATTGCGTGCACTTAAACTTAACTAAATCTAAATGAACAAAAAGTGATCTTTAATAATAAGAGATTCCGTCTCGGAGTAATTCAGTGAGGCTAGAAATTCAGAGACATATATTTTGGCTTTGCGGTAAGAATGTGTTTTTATATCACAAGAAGACTTTAAAACTGCATTGGAGATAAAAGGAGCCGCGTAAGCAAAGAAGCGCCGAGAGTTTGTTGTACGTATTACGGGCACCATTGTTCGGGACACTCTTTTCTGAAGCATTTTATATATTCTGGAGAATAAAAATCGTTGAAGCTATTTCGGAGGTATTCGATAACAAACACGAGATAATAACAACTGCATGAATGTACCTACCTTAATTAATATCGACAGCGGAGTCTTAGTAATAGGGTCCCTTACCCTTTGGGTTTCGAAACCAGTGTGGTCATAAAACTGGTCATACGCTCGAAAAACCTAAGCCGTCTTTGCTTTGCTTGTTCCTGAAAATTCGCCCCATAGCATCGGTTTGCCCAAGCCTTCAGCGAGAAGGAATTTGTGAAAGGACTGCGTCATCATTAGCGATGCTACTCTGTGCATTCGGTCCTTTCAACCCCGGTTCTGTGTGGCGGAGCGCTATTTACGACGGTTTATTTGAAAAATCCTACGCTATCGGCAAATGCATTGAGTTGTACCGGGCCGAGACGGAACATGGTAGAGCGTGTTTTAACCCTAGACAACCTTCGTCGTTTCGACGAATACGCGACAGAAAAATTGTTGTATGTTTTTGGTGCGTGTGCGGATAACCGTGGTGTCTCTTGTTAACTCTGTGTTCGTCACGGCTTTTTTACTGTACTACTTGTACAGTACTATTCTTTTTCGAAATTTTGCAAAAATATGTCATCATCATCAGCCTTTCGACGCCCACTGCAGGACACAGTGGTTAGGAAAACCATGAGGGGTTTTGCCATAATCGCCACGCGTGGCACGCGGGTTGGCGATCGCAGTATGCGGTTGGAATCTCAGGAAGACGCTGCTGCCCGTCTCCTGGTAATGTATTTCCTTAGCGCCTTCTACGACATCCACGGAAGGAAATGGAGTGACGCTATTCGTAATCCGGCGCCACACGGAATAAATATGTACAATATCGCAATTTATGATTAGCATGAAATAGATTTTTGTTTGGGCGTAAATAGTTTTTTTTTTCGCTAATGTCTACAGTTTAAGTAATGTCTAAATTTTCCCTTAAAATGAACAACAAATATTTTAAATTTCTGTTTTAACAACATTTTTCATAAGAATGTCGGTTTTGATCTGTAGAAACCCTGCCATTTTAAACATTAAGAAAAATAAAAAAGATTATGTGATAAATAACAAAAAGATATTTTATTAAGAAATATATAATATGCCTGATACCTCAGTTCAATAAAAGTACCAAAAATAAAAAAGTTTTATTTAAAACTTAACGCTTCAAAAAATGATCGTCGAAATGATGAATGGTTAGGTATTATGGGGTATGTGAGAAGGTTAGGTGTCTAGGGTTAAAAAGGCGGTATTGGTCAAAAAGTAACTTCAATTCATGACAGATAAGAAAAATACACGTGATCTGTATACTGACTGACTAGATAGATACATACGTCCCTCTGCAAGGCACAGGCCTTCTCTCAGCAAGATACTATGGGCTAAATATGTAAAAACCTCAGACACTCGGCTTTCCTCACGATGTTAATAAAATAATAATAATACATTATTCATTTATTTGCTTCTTAATAAGTAAGTTACATAGTAAGCCTAAAAATAACAAGTGATATAAAAGGATGTTCTTTGATTTAAAAATTAGTGGCCTACTGAGTTCGACCCGTAACGTGAGTAAGTGTAAGTGTAACCCTGGACTCCTCGCTAGGTTACCCTGGGTGGAGGAAACGATTAAAACGGACTTAATAATTTTGGTTGAGAATTTAGTGTTCCGTGTTTTCCTTCACGTTAGCGAGTGGTATAGCTATATTCCGTGTGGCGCCGGATTAAGAATAGCGTCACTCCATTTCCTTCCGTGGATGTCGTAGAAGGCGACTAAGGAAATCAATTACCAGGAGACGGGCAGCAGCGTCTTCCTGAGATTCCAATCGCATACTGCGATCGGCAACCCGCCTGCCAAGCGTGGCGATTACGGCAAAACCCCTCATGGTTATGAAAACCCCGAAGGAGGCCTGTGTCCTGCAGTGGGCGTCAAATGGCTGATGATTATGCATAACTTAGAAAACAAAGTCGGTACGGTATTCGAACCCGCAACCTCTCGAATGTGGCTTTTGCTTTTTATAAAAAAGTACTTTTGAAGTGTTAATACTAAATCTGAACCACTGAAGTAAACGTGAATAAAGTGACTAAAGTTCTGCTTCTGAGCAATGTAAAACGCAACGTAGTTACTTAAATAATGGATACCAAAGGTTTTATTCGATGGCTTCTATCGGTTAACTGGTGAATAATGTTTTGTGCTTGACTCAGCTTAGATAATGTTCTGTGGGTGAAGGGGACTCGGACGCTGCAGTGGCTGAGACATTGTTATTTTTAAGGTAAGATAAGAAGATAAGAATATTCTTTATTGTACCAGGAAAAACACAAACATGATATATTTACAGAAATACAGTACAATTGGCGGCCTTATTGGTTAAGGTTTATGGAATAACAACAGACGTAAAGGTTTTTAAAAGACATAAACCTCTTATAGTGGTATATGTTGATTGTATCCTTAGATCTACTCATTTTAAAACTTTTCACAAAGAGCTACAAAATTTCGATCGTACTACGGCCACTTTTAGAGCAAGTTTGCTAGACATTCCACCGCCACAGTGCCACGAAAACTCATTTAATTCAATTCAATTCTATTCAATTAGATAAATAGAGAAAATTTTATTGCACATAAAAATGGAAATATTCAAGAAATATTTTTATTCATTATAAAAACAAAATGTTTACTTTTATATTCAAGGAGAAAAATAACAATTGTCGACAGAAAAATTTGCGCTTTATCTCCTCGAGTATACATCGCGTTTTACTGTATTACAAACTAAACTTTTAACTGAAATATGAAACTACGACCTACTTTTTGTAAATAAATTCTAGTGTAAAGTTAAAAAAATCTACCTGAGAAAACGCAAAACCGGCACACAAGGTTTTAAGATATAGGGGCAGTTTGACACAATATTGAACAAATTCCGACTTACTTTTAAGATACAGTGTAAGATCTTATAAATCACGAAGCTCTCAGCCCGAAAGGTTATCTAAATAACAAAAGTGAGTCGAGTGTGCCAGGTGCGAGTCGGACTCGCGCACGTAGGCCTCCATACCACTATCTATACAACATTCGCGTCTACCTGTTGCCATTATTAATATCGAGCAAACACCGGCAAAAAATCACGTTTCTTGTATGGGAGCCCCCCTTAAATATATATTTTATTCGGTTTTTAGTATTTGTTGCTATAGCGACAACAGAAATACATCACTTATAAAAATTTCAACCGTCTAACTATCACGGTTCATGAGATACAGCCTGGTGACAGACGGACGGATGGACAGCGGAGCCTTAGTAATAGGGTCCCTTACCCTCTGGGAACGGAGGGTAAACTACCTGAGAAAACGCAAAACCTGAACACAAGCGTAATATAGGGGCAGTTCGACACAATGTTGACCAAGTTGCGACTTACTCTTAAGACACAGTGTAAGATCGTATAAATCACTGAGCTCTCAGTCCGAAAGGTTGCCCAAAAAAAGGTCGCCAGCACAATAACAACATCTAAATGGTAACAAGGTACGGCTGAGGGCACTCTCTTAAATTAGTCGCCTAATCAAAGGGGCATTCTATTAGCTTATACAAAGTCCGAAGAAAAATGCCGAAGTCAAAGCCTCTTTGTTCGTTAAGCCCCGAATTCGCTCAGACGTCTAAGATTTTTAGGGTTCCGTGGCCCTTATGTGTGCTATGCATACACACATTATAGTTCACTTCCTTCAGTCCCTTCCCTTCCAACCTCTCGCCGCAAAAACAGACACGAGCCTGTAATCGCATGGTAGGGCCAGGCAATATTGTATATATCTATATATTTTTTGCCAGAAGCAATGTATGTGCCTGTATGTAAATGTTTATGTTTTATGTTTATGTTTATTTATTTTTCTTTAATTAAGTATACCTATATATGTATATATATTTATGTACATATAAATTTAATTATATTCATAACTTTTAAACATGCTTTAAGCTGGCTATATCTTTATTCATTTGTGTATGATTTTATTTGAGTATATCGTAGTTTATTCAGTGACTTAACAAAAACAAATTAAGTATATATTTCATACTGTATACATAATACGTATCCTATTGTATATAATTACTATTCTGTATTACATAGTATTCTACTATATATAGTATTGCTCACGGTTGTACCACACCGCGGTATGGGACGCTCGCGGGGAAACGCCTGGCACTGACTGAAAATCAGCGCTGAAGGCTTGACCCTCAGCATACTGCTGAGTCAGTTGCCATTTATAGCAGCAGTGACACGCCGTGACCGTTCGTTTTCCTTTCTTTTTTATAACATTTCGGTTGAAATATTTTCTTTGTTGTTTTTTTGTTTTGTTATTGTGGCGTGTGCACTGTTTTTATAATAAATGTTTTTTCTTCTTCTTCTTCTTCTTCATAGTACATAGTTGGCATGCCATTTGTCCAATTGATTTTAATTGTTTTATACTATACTGTTTCCGTTTTTGTGCATATTTTAAGGTTTATGTGTGTATTTGTAGTACTTACAAATAAAGTTTTTATCTATATATCTATCCGAAGGGTGCCAAACGGGACCTTATTACTAAGACGTCACTGTCTGTCTGTCTGTCCATCCATCCGTCTGTCTGTCTGTCTGTCACCGGGCTGTATCCCATGAACCGTGATAGCTAGGCGGTTGACATTTTCAAAGATAATGTATTTCTGTGGCCGCTATAACAAAAAATACTAAAAACAGAAAAAAAAATTTAATGGGGGCTCCCATACAACAAACGTTGTCTGAAGACAGCGCTCGCCATCTAGCGGCCATCTATGTAACCTTCACAGCGCCGATGTCATGTTGTTAAATATCAATGTTAAACTCTTCTTGTTGATTACTATAGATGGCGCTGTTCTCAAATTCGATCGTTGTCTAACATTGTATAGATAACGGTACGGAACTCTTCGTGCGCGAGTCCGACTCGCACTTGTTCTTAGTGCTGTGGTGTTTTGAAGTCGGTTTTTATTTTTTATTTAAAATTTTTATCGCTATCATACATACATACACTCACACCTGTAGCCCAGAGGGGTAGGCAGAGACCAGGGACTGCCACCTGCTACGATCCTGATAGATCACTATAGCTATCATCTCAAAAAATTTTAGTCAAAAAGACCATAAATATACTTGTCTGTCTCTGTCTAATGTTGAGGAAGCGAAAGTGATCTATCAGGACCGTAGCAAGTGGCAGTCCCTTGTCTCTGCCTACCCCTCTGGGATACAGGCGTGAGTTTATGTTATGTTATCATTTAACCATAACTTTATTTTAGAATTAAAGATGCCTCAGAAAATCAGAAATATGTATTTAAAATACTTGGGTTATGTGACGGTCCATTGTATTCGAATGTGTTACATAGAATTCATTGTTTTGTAATTTGTAAATCATTTGCCAACATCGTGAGGAAACCCGCGGCTTGGTTGCTCCGCGTGTATTGATTTGTCTTTCCTGTGGGCTAGGCCGACTAAGCTGTCAGGACAGTATACTCCATCAAGCCTACTCCATCTAAAACAAAGCCCCAGGTACTGTAGCGTCTGAGTGGTCTCTTCACTTCACCCATCTAGTGTGACTGAAGATGCCACTGCGTCTGAGGTGTTCACATACCTCAGCTCTTGAAATTGCCAGCGCAATTGGGCACGCGCGGTAATTAAGCCCATACTCTCTCCCTGAGAGAAGGCCTGTGCCCTGCAGTGAGACGTATATCGTCATCATAATCAGCAATATGACGCCCACTGCAGGACATAGGCCTCACTCATGGTTTTCATAACCATAATCGCCACGCTTGGCAGGCGTGTTGGCGATCGTAGTATGCGGTTGGAATCTCAGGAAGACGCTGCTGCCCGTCTTCTGGTAATTTATTTCCTTAGTCGCCTTCTACGACGTCCATGGAAGGAAATGTGAGACGTATATAGGCTACCCAAAAAAGACATACTTAAGGGAGTTTGTGTTACACCCCACATACAGCCAATTAGCCGAGTGTAAATTAGATGCGAATTGATGAAGCCGTAGAAAACAATGGGATTGCACAGTTAATTTCAGGGGCGTTTTCCGCAGCAGACCGCTAAAGCGTAGCTCTCTGTTTTCGCCATCATAGAGGCTTACATCGATAGGGGGTTAATTGTATACCTATGTAGACATTCCTTCTTCTTTTGATCTTTCTTATTGTCATTTTCAAGTTGGCAAAACCGCCAGTGCGAGTCGGACTCGCGCACGAAAGGTTCCGTAGCATTATCTATACAACATTTGAATATTTCAAGCGTCTACCTGTTGCCGTTATTAATATCGAGCAAAAAATGGCAAAAAAATCAAGTTTGTTGTTTGTTGCCCTTAAATATTGATTTTACTCTGTTTTTCGTATTTGTTGTTGTAGCGGCAACAGAAATATATCATCTGAGAAAAGTTAATTGAAATGAAACTTTGATGAAGTTGTTAGTTCTATAAATCGGATAAAAAACACCTCTTCCTATGGAACCCTATACTGCGCGTGGCCCGACACGCACTTGACCGGTTGTATGCCATACGTACCCTGTATTTACATACCTATAATTATTTAGAATAAAAGTCTGTTAAAAAAGACAAAACTATTGATAAATGTCCTAGATGAGATGACTGTTGCAATAAAAGAGGATGATAAAAAAACATAATATAAAATAAGAATATTCTTTATTGTATACTAGAGCACATGACATAAAAATTTGCAAAAACAGTAAAATTAGCGGCCCTATTGCAAAAAGCAATTCATAACATTTCAACGTGTTCAAATATCTATAGCTATATCACGGTTAATGAGATTCAGCCTGGTGACAGACGGACTGACGGACGGACAGCGGAGTCTTAGAAATAGGCTCTCTTACCCTTTGGGTACGGAACCCTAAAACAGCTTTTTCTACACACGCATGGCTGAGTCTATTAAACAGCACAATATAAATATAAATAAATAAATAATACAGTCCACACAAACACCATCCCTAGACGGCCTAACCAGAACCACTCTCTTCTGTTATCGCTTTACTTTGAGCGTGTGCGTACCGCAGTTATTTATTTATTTATTTGGATTTGAAACTTACAGCTAATGCCAAATCGCTACAAACGTATGGTTTCAGGCTTTACTGTAAAGCTTTTATATGTTGACAAGGCTTTAACATTGTTGACACATAAAAGAGGCCAAGTGAGAGTCCGACAAGCACACCGAGGGTTCTGCACCACTACACCGTACACAAACTACCTGAATTTTTTACTTACGTAAATATGCTTACAATTGAAATGAGTGAATAAAATGAGGGTGTGATATGCCGGCGCGAAGCCGCTAGTGAACACAAACATATTTTTTGACAACTTTTTGTAGCGTCACGTTTTCGAAAAGAGTTTCTACATTTGTATTGTTATATTGGAACTTAATATTTATGGTGGAAAGGCATTATTTAGTTTACTAGATTGTGTTTCCTGAGCCAGTTTGTTATTTTATCTGGAATCTTAGTAAGTGTTTCGTTTATACGAGTATCACTGTTGTTTTGGCATGAGGTAAGCAGGGATATAGCATCTGCAAGAGTACGCATGGTTCCTCCATGATTTTAGGCCAGTCACTGTTGTAGATTAGGAACAAAATACAACCTATGACACTGCTTGAGGGATTGAGGCATTTAAAACCTCCGTTTCTGATCGGAAATTTATAATTTCGCTAGTTGCATAATTAAAATGTTTAATTTCTACCGCTTGTTCCCTATACTTTAGTTATGATTTTAACCAATTGTAGGTTGTTCCAGGAATTCCTATTCCATGTAGTTTTATATTACCTTTATATTTTTATTTTTTAGTTTTATATTTTTATAGTACCTTCTACCTAGTCACCTTCACTGTGACAGCAATTCGCCTTTGGAATAGCTTGCTTCTAGACATCCGACAGGCCCCATCCCTTGAAATATTCAAAACAAAAGTCTATCGCCACTACCTAAATCTCCAGCATTTGTCTTAATTTATTATATTATAAGTATTTCACAATATCTTTCCTAAATCTGTAGGTTTATGTATTTATTTATTGTATCAAGTATTTATTTATTATTATGTTGTATTTGTATAATATTTCCCCCCTATTACATTTTATATAACTAGGTCTGAATAAGTTATTAGTAAGTATATTTAATATTTTACGAGTAAGTTGCAATACCTGTTGATGTTCTCTTCAAAACTTAGGTTAGCTGGTAGATAATGCTAAGTAGCATTAAGCTCGCCTATGTGCAAAACTGCCTGTTTTAAATGCAATAAAGGATTTAATAATAATAATAATAGTATTTTGTATTGCACTTTATCATAAGCTTTGGTCATGTCTCCCGAACACTTTTCATTTGCGGCTTTACAGCAAATTTATTAGGCCACTACAACATTTTAGGGCCTTTTAACAGTATATAGGTTGACTGGTAGAAAATGCTGTTTAGCATTAAGTACGCCTTTGTATCAAATATGTGTTTTGAGCAATAAAGAATCTTCATAATAATAATAATAGTTACTAGCGGTCCCGGCAAACTTCGTACCGCCGCAGATTACGTTTGTACGATTCTTGTTACCATGGCAACGCAATAAATAAATATCTTCAAAGCTTCAAAAAAGGTTACGGTAACAATAAAATATTATCCTACGAGAACGGATTACCGCTATATCAAGTATCTTATGTCTCAATTCAGATCTTCGTCCACCTTCATGTAACTCCGTATGCCAAGTTTCATGTAACTCCGTTCAGCTGTTAATGCGAGACTGAGTGACAAACATCTTCACAAACTTTCACATTTATAATATTAATATACAGTAGGATTCACCAGAGCAAGACTGAAGCTGAAAATTACAATATTAGGTAATTTGCAACGCGCACAGTACTAATCTGGCGTGCGGTGGAAACTGACAGAACAACTATGGAAACCATGTCCAACTTTCAGTCGCTAACTCTAAAAACCTATTAGAAATAGTTAGGAATCTGCCCGAAGCGATGCGAGTGCAACCACAGACCGGGCTAGTTATAGTTCAAAGTTAAAGTTCATACGGCTTGTTAATAGTACATTACTTCAGAGGGATGAAAGTGACAGTTCCATACCGAGATTATGGCATTTGCGCCACGAGCTTGCGAGGGGCGCAAACCATTTGAGGTATGGAACTGTACTTTATCCTGAGGTATGTATATTGCTTTTTATTACACCTACGAGGAAAATTATCACAAAGATAAATGCTAAATCAATCGAAGTTTTTGCGAAAATGCGCGGGCTTTTCCTTTTTTTATTCGCCCGTTTCTGGAGTAGGCTAAGATCGTCGTCGACGTCGATTTGTTGGACTAATCCACTGTTCACGTTTCGGCTCTGAAATAGGTCAAAGCTGGCAAGACGCACTAGTCAAAGACTCTTTTCTTTAGGATTTGAGGAGTAGCCACGGAGAAGACTTGGCAGTTTTCCGAATACAATCCAACCCAGTTGGATCTTTTTAGTCCACTTTCTCGAAGTTGAAATAGACATGGACAGGGGCAGACCCTGTACAATCTGTACATGTCTAATTAGGGCGGAATACAGCATACTGCGATCGCCAACCCGCCTGCCAAGCGTGGCGATTACGGCAAAAACCCTCATGGTTATGAAAACCACGAGTGAGGCCTATGTCCTGCAGTGGGCGTCAAATGGCTGATGATGATGATGATGACAGCCTTGCCGCCTCCGCCACCCCAGTCCGTCACGCCACATCCACATCCACAAGTTTTCAATTCAGAAACGGCGGTGACGGTGATATGTGTTGTTATTGGTGTTCAACTATCTAGATTATGACGTTCTCTAAGTTCTACAAACAAGAGATTATGAAAGTTTCCAAAAGTAACACTTGAGTTAACTGCATATTGGACAAAGTAGCTAAACTATGCAATAAACTACTTTAAAAGTACGTTTACGAAAACAGGGTAGTTACTTTTTAGGGTTCCGTACCCGAAGAGTACCAAACGGGGTTCCCGTTTGGTATTACTTAAACTTCACTGTCCGTCTGTTTGTCTGTCTGTCCGTCTGTCTGTCTGTCACCAGGCTGTATCTCATGAACCGTTATATCTAGGCAGTGGAAACTTTCACAGATGCAACAGAATTGCCGCTATAACAAAAAATACTAAAAACAGAATAAAATAAATATTTAAGGGGGGCTCCTATACGTTGTCTAAAGACAGCGTTCGCCATCTAGCGGCCATCTATGTAACCTTCACAGCGCCGATGTCATGTCGTTAAATGTCAATGTTAAACGCTTCTAATATTCTTTTTGTTACACTAAGCCGTGTTGAGGATAATATTAAAAACCTATTAAGAGGTTAAAAATTCCACAGAGAAGTTTGTTTGTAAAGGGGCTTAAAATTTCACCGATACCTGCACTTGCCCATTAGCTCAGTTGGAAGAGCGCTGGCACGGTGACCAGAGGTCGCGGGTTCGAGTCCCGGCATGGGTGGAATTTTAAACGCTTCTTGGTTTTTTTAGGAAAATAGGTTTTTTAAGAGGGAAGAGACCCGTGCCCCGCGGTGGGGACATAATGGGTTGATGATGATGATGATGATGAGGTTTTTTAAACGCTTCTTGTTGGTTTCTATAGATGGCGCTGTTCTCAAATTAGATTTTTGTCTAATGTTATATGGATAATGGTACGGTACCCTTTGTGCACGAGTCCGACTCGCACTTGGCCGGTTTTTGCCCTTTAATCTTAAGTTTGGGTATGACCAAACTTATTCCGATAATTACTTATTGAATTACTTACATTGAAATAAATTATTATATTATACATAAATACATACATAAACTCACGCCTGTATCAGAGACCAGGGACTACGACTTGCCACGATCCTGACAGATCACTTTCGCTTCTTCAACATTCATTAGTCATATTATAAACAATAATATTTTAGCAGAAATATTTCGTACAAGAAAATACTGTTATAGACTAGTCAGGCCTGTGCCTTGCAGTGGGACGTATATGCCTATATAAAAAATAATAATAAAAAAAAACTGTGATTGCTGATACAAAATATAGACACCCGTTATCGTTTCCAAGTTGCCATAACCAGTTCGTCGTTACATCCTAAATTTATATTCCAAGAGCTCGGATGACAGTCATAAAAATATCTAATCTAGGTCACGCTTGAGAAAACTTGTCGCCAATAAAATACCGGCTCAAATGAATCGGTGGGCTTAGAGATTTGGGCGTACTCTCTAACCACTTCTTCTTCTGGTGCCTCTCCGACTAGCGAAGGTTGGCAGTCAGCTCCGCATATTTATCTCTGTCTCTCGCAAGGCGGGAGACCTCGGCAGCACTTGCGATTCCAGTCCACTCTCGTATTGATAGATATTACGAAGAAACGTTTTTACAGCAAACAAGTTCAATGTTTATAGACAGCAAGATTTTCGAAATGTTTGAAACAATGATGAATATTATATGTATTGTTTAATAAAACTATTTTATAATTGTACCAACAACCCGAATAATAGTAAATTTGACTATTATAGTGCCAAACAAGACAAAAAGCCTGTTGGTTGGAGTAAATTTTTTTCATTGTAGGTTCCTCAACCAGGATTTCTTTCTCCGGCCCACGCGTTAGCTGACTTCTGCCTACCAAAACTGCCCATAATCAGAGACCACTCTTAAGCAACGTTACTACAGAGATATAGACAGAAAAAACATACAGAAACGCAGATGGATAAGGATACTGAGATTTTAGATTTACAGACTTTATTTAGGCTTCTTTTCTTTGACGCCAACCAACCCGGTCTTTCGAGTGTCAGTTTATTGGTTTTCAATCGCTCTTACAATGCACTCTACCATCTTAAATTATAACCCTCTATAGTGTTTCAGAAAGGTCCGATGAAACCTGATCATTTTGACCCCGAAAAAAATTTAAATTGAAAAATATTTTGAAAAGATTTCTGTGAACAAAAGGCAAATTGTTTTTAGGGTTTAGTACCCGAAGGGTGTCAAACGGGACCCTATTACTAAGACTTCACTGTCCGTCTGTCTGTCTGTCTGTATGTCTGTCTGTCTGTCTGTCCGTCTGTCTGTCTGTCTGTCGCCAGGCTGTATCTCATGAATCGTGTTAGCTAGGCAGTTGAAATTTTCACACATTGTGTATTTCTGTTGCCGCTATAATAACATGCAACAAACGTTGTCAAAAGACGTAAAATCTATGTGCATGTAATCTTCACGGCGCCGAGATGTCATATCGTTAAATGTCAATGTCGCATGTTCTTGTTGGTTTCTATAGATGGCGCTGTTCTCAAATTCGATCTTTGTCTAATGTTGTATAGATAATGGTACGGAACCCTTCATGCGCGAGTCCGACTCGCATTTGGCCGGTTTTTTTTTAATCCCGTGCCTATGTTGATCATGTTCATTCTTCTCAAGGCTTGTCCGAAAGAATTGAATGTACCATGTCCGCAGTAGGCCTCTAAAGGCCTGGAGGGCAAATTTAGGAGGGTTCAAAATATAAATCCACTTTAATACGGACAGCGATTCGAACCCGCGGGGCAGAGTGCCTACTACAATAACAGTAATTTATTTATTGTTTCTCCTATTCTGGAGGGCATTTTTTGGGTACCCTGGTTGAGGCAATTGAACGGGAAGACCATGAATTTTCTGCTTCTAGAATGGGAAACAAACATACAATTCGGCGTGTTGATCTAGAATGTCACCCATTGCACCATGTAAAATCAGAATAATTATGTTTTATAGCACGCACGCACGTAGCAGGACATAGGCGTCCCTCATTGTTTTCCAAGCTTCCCGGTGTTGTGCCACCCACATCCAGCGACTCCTCGCCACCGTAACCAGGTCATCAAACAATCAGGTCTGGTCGAATGGCTGATGATGATGATGATGATAGCAAGTTCGCATAGCCCGTCTCGCCCCACCGATAATACTCTCAGTAAAGCTACATTACACTATATAAACTCACGCCTGTATCCCGGAGTAGTAGGCAGAGATCAGATTTTGAAGGGGAACCTAGTAAGGAATGCTGCTTATGTTAGGTACAGTCAATGCCTGTCTGGAATTTACCGACGACGGTAGTTTAGTCAAAGTCAAAAAAGTTGTTTACTATAAAAATAAAATGTTTACTTAATGAACATCAAAGCTGTTAGTTTCACAATTAATAGATTATGCGGACAAGAAGCTAACAAAGAAACTCCACATTTATTCTTTTCAAAACTGGTTTGCTTAATTAGGAGAGTTTTCAACTTTACAATACACTAGACTAGATACAATCGTCCCCGTTAACATTATTTAAATACGAGACATCTTTGTCTTCCAAGTAATCCTTATTGTTATAATAGGCTTTTTTGCACAGCGTATTAAACCGCGTCGGTGGTAACTCTAATATATCTTGTGGAATTTTATTGTAGAACCGTATCCAGTGCCTCATAAAGGATGTATTAACTTTTGCAAGTCAAAAACGTGGAAATGATAATTTATTTTCATTCCTAGTATCAATAATATGATCTTGATTATTTAGACTTGAGACTTCTGCACTTAGCCCCTTAGTTGAGCCAACGGCGGAATATCGAAGCCATTTGAGTAATACTGCTAACAATCTAAAATGCTATTCTAATTTAATCTTTCTTGTTCCACAAATATCACTGGTTACGGTCGCTGGATGCGGGCGGCACAAGACCGGGACGCTTGTCCTGCAGTGGGCGTCAAATGGCTGATGATCATGATGATGAAATATCACTCCATTCACTTGGGCGGCACCGAAGCTTTCTTTATTATATAATTTATTGCACCCGAAACATTTAACAGGGCATGACAGAAAAAACATGTTCAAAGGCGAGCTTAAGAGATTGCTTCTAAATCTTAGAGAGTTTTCAGCTTTCTTTACCAAAACTAAAATTAATCTTGCGCAGTATTTATTTTTGCAAATTGGATCTCTACTTATGTATCGTTGTCTCTGTGATTGTTTTCAGGTGTGTACAATAAATCTTATCTTATTTTGAATACCTTGCGACGCTCATACATGTATACCCATTTGACGGGTTTATTCGTGCTTTTTTTTTTGTTAGGTAAATTTAATCACTTTTATTTCCCGACACTTCGGCAACGTTGCAGTTACCATGGTCACGAGCAGACTAGTGTTCAGTTTCTCTAATAAGCAATCGTGATTTATATGACGTGATGAAGTTTTTAAATTGAAAAAGCTATCATCGAAAGGAAATAAGGTAGAATTTAGTGAATGGGCCACTGCCGGCATCCGGAAAAGTAGGGACACACTTTATTCACTATATGAGAAAAATCCACAAAAAAGCTACTATAACATTAAAGATTATTTAGATGACAATGATGTCTGGAATTAAAGCCAGTTCAATGCATGAGTTTTAGAACATTTATATAAATCCTGTAAATTAAGGACTTGAAAAGACTAAGTTTGGAGTTTTTTTGTCCATTTTTTCTCCAAAATGATCTAGATTTTGAAATGGACACCTAGTTTAACTTGTAACGTTCATTAAGTCGCAGTTTCTGTGCTACTTTGAATAAAAAATTTTTGATTTTGATTAGGATGTATATTGGATACATGATGGATAATTTGGCGCAGTCTCATCTTCTTCCACTTCTTGACTATGCAGAACTGAACGCAGACTGAATTAATTTACGTAATTATATTTTTTTAACTTTGTTTTTCTTACCGACACAAAGTAAACT
The DNA here is from genome assembly GCA_963969515.1 of Yponomeuta evonymella. Lineage (NCBI taxonomy): Eukaryota > Metazoa > Arthropoda > Insecta > Lepidoptera > Yponomeutidae > Yponomeuta > Yponomeuta evonymella. Next base: position 1,323,336 of record OZ018365.1, read on the forward strand.
TAAGTAACTAAATCTACGAGTGGACTAAAGCCACAAAAGGTTTGTCTTCCGCTGTTATCACTCGGTTAGGTAACATAATTTTTATTCCTGAATACATAGATGTTGGTATCTTCTTACATTGTGCGCCCAACTTACCCGCAACCGCGTAAGTGAATGAATGAACGAATGAATATGCAGTACAATTTAATACATTAAATGCGGGAATTTGACCTTATGCTCTTATCGACGAACTGGCGGACCACCCACACTTCGTCTGCCTGTTTTGCGGTCTCCACTCAAGAACTTGTTTCCCCCATCGCTTATCGATTCTTCGGCGCATGTGACTAGCACACAGCTTGTTAGTCTTAGATGTAAAGTAAATTATTAATAGAGCGTAAAGTTAAAGATGGTAGATGAACAAAATATACAAAGCCTTGTTATGACAAAAAGCGTAACTTTACTCTAAGCCTGATTAGATCGCAATAATTCGACGTTCGTCATCTTTCTTCATTCAGTGACGGTAGGCAGTGATCAAGGTCTGCCACTATCTACGATCCACGATCACGATTAAGGAATAATTGTAGGATACACTCTTTGCATCCCTTAAGAAATTAAACAAAATTATTTTAGTTCAAAGACGATCTGTTAACATGTACCAAGTAGCGAAGTCAATTAAACCATAGTTCTAACAAAAGTAAAACGATTCTGAAAATAAAAGCTTCAGAGCTGATTGCCCATCTGTCTTACCTGTAACAAAGATAAAAACACTTAAGTCTTACGACGGTCTTAAGCTCATCCAGTAGAGGATATAAATACAAATGTATCTCGCCCCTTTAGTCACCGAGCAGAAAAGCATAAAAGGTTAAACTCGTACACTCCGCCAAAGACGGAAGCATCTACGCTTAGAATTCGAATTCCAAGATCACCACGATACAGGTTCGCCTAGTGTGAGATCGCAGACCAACTGGCGTAAAAGGAAAACGCGCTCTATAGCATTATAGTATTAGTAGTAACCTTTGTAAAATTCTTGATTATAATGTTTTTGTATTTTTGTACTTTTTTGTTCGTATTAACCTCCATTTCCTTCCGTGGGTGTCGTAGAAGGTGACTAAGGAAATCACTTTCCAGGAGACGGGCAGCAGCGTCTTCCTGAGATTCCCACCGCATGCTGCGATCGCCAACCCGCCTGCCAAGCGTGGCGATTATGGCAAAACCCTTCATGGTTAGGAAAACCATGAGGGAGGCCTTAGTCCTGCAGTGGACGCCAAATGGCTGCTGATGATTAATCTTGTGACTGCTCTCCGTTAATTTTATAAAGATGATGAAAGTGTCATAAAGTTTTTTTATGATAGGTTCTTTACACTGCCTCAAAAAATTATCTCCGCACAAAAGAAAAAACGGTAAATGATAATTAATTAGTTACTTGTAACTAGCCACTCAGTTATCTAAACGAATTTCTGGCAGTTTATACAGGGTGTAACAAAATACCCCAGTACATCCGCCAGATTTTATGTGTCACTAAAAATGCTGATGATGTTTCATTTTATATTTATATGAGTATGAGTAAATTTACTAAGACCAATAATTAAAACATTAGATTACCTAAACTCTCGCTGTATCCTGGAGGGGTAGGCAGAGATCAGCGTTTTCCACCTGCCACGATCCTGACACACCTCTTTCGCTTCATCGACATTCATTAGTTAGTTTCGGGTACTTTTTAATAAAAATAATATCTTCCATACAACGCAATCACAAATCCTGTTCCCAAAATAGGATACCCTTTGCCATGGTAACCAGACCCTTCCCACCACACCCGTCCTTCTCCTTCTTTTGTGTCGAAAGCTTCGATTCTTCGTCAGACATCCCGCTCCTAAGACTGCGCTGGATAATGCCTCCATGAGATCCCGCCTGCACTGAGAAGCTTCAGTTCAGTTGTTTCTGCAGCTCCTCACTGGCACGAGATTTCTGCATCTCCAGATGGAATCCCCCATCTTTTTAATCATCCATGTATCGAGCAACACCTAAATACCTGAAGCCACGTATTCTTCGCATCATTACGAACCATACCAGGGCCTCGATTCTGTTAATGCATTGTAGTATAATGACAGGTGTACTGTCGGGTCACGTGACGTGTTTTTTCATACCATTGACGCCTAGAAGGTTTGGTACGTGTGCCCGCGTAGACTTAAAGCAGCCATGAAATGAAATCGCCATGTGCATGCAGTTGTCATGTTACTACAATGCATTAACAGAATCTAGGACCTGGGAAATGAACATTTAACACAATTTTCTTAAAAAATGTATGATTTTGGGAGCGAGTTTGACATGTTCACATGAAAGCCGAGACATGTGAACACCTCAAACACTCGGGTTTCGTCAGGATGTTTTCCTTCGCAGTTAGCGAGTGGTATTGCTGCTATAAATCCACAAATGTATGTAACATAGAAAATAAAGTAATTCAAACACACTCGAATGTAAGGCCAGTGTTTTACGGATGCGCTACTGAAGTTTTTAAAATTATAAACTAACTGCGTTCCTGTGAAAAATCGCCTCGCACATTGCTAATTCTGTTTGTGTAATGAAGAATCAGTCCTACAATATTTTAAAGATATTTTGAAGGGAATGAACTGATGAATCTTTTTATTTGGCTGTTCGTGTGTCTGGCCGCAGCATTAATGTGTTTTCCTTCTTTTGTAAGAAAATTAACTAACGTCTTGGCTTTTAGAGTTATTGATTGATGGCGATCATGGAATCTTATCATACAGGCTCTGATGTATTAAGTTTAAGATGATTTGAGAAAGGATGGTCAGAGTGGAGTTTTCTTCTCGCTGCCTTTTCTCCACTACATACGGCCCGAAGGCAGCGGCTGACATAGTACATTGACATTCAACAAAAAGAATGTAAATTCTTTACGTTGAAATAAATTATTGATTTCTGATTTCTATCCTTTCTACATTATAACATCTACTTTTATGGTCTCATCCCTTCTTATCCAACTGGAACTAACAGAATGATCTTACAATTTCACTCCAGAAACATTTCTAGTCGTCCTAATCTTCGTAGTGGAGACATGAAACTTGGGCTCACCAGATCAGAGGAACATGCGTGGGATTTATTTGTCCGTTTTCTGCTGTTATGGGGTGCTTTTAATTGGGTATTGGACTGTTGAAGATAGGTTACACTCAAATATTGTTTAGTTTAGGCTGGGTTTGATTCGAAGGTACAATTATAGCACGCTAGGTAATCTCCATAGAACGGTGCGAGCGCAGCCGTACATACACAGCCTCATTCCGTTCCGCGTTTGTACACGCTGCCAAACGCACACAGAGGCAAATGTCGACCGGTACAGAAGGTATTCAGAAGGGTCGTCTAATGCGCCCGGCCGGCAAATATTGACAATAGTTACAAATGATACTTTATTTTAAAGGTCAGTGAATATAATGCTGCAATTATCTAATGCATAAAAATCTCATGTCACAGTGTTTGTTACCGAACTCGTCCGAAATGGCTTCACCGATTTTTATGAAATTTTTTGCGTTGGTAGGTCTGAGAATAGGTGAAAAACAACGTTTGCCAAATAAGCTGGTAAATTAACAAAATTCACTGTATTTTTATGAATAAGCGTGTTTAGTCACATTCGACCTTCTAAAGTAAAAATTATTATCTATTTAACGTTCCTTTTACAAGTGACTGAAGTACGTAGTATTATTGAGTGAAAAACGCCGTGATATAGACATCTCGGTATGCCGTAAAAAGTATAACATAACTTTTCCGTTGTATTACATTATTAAAATATGTAACTAATTTTATAACGAAAGATGAACGGGGTGGCTGCTGGCCTATACTTGATAGGCCATGCGCCGCTCTCGCTTCATGGACATTGCACCTTATGGAGCCCCTTGCATTCACGCGATCGCCCGTCGCTGAGCGACAGCCCCTGCCACTTTAGCTAGTGTAGGCTATTATGCTTCGCGCGGGCCCGAAGATTGGACATTGCACCTTATGGAGCCCCTTGCATTCGCGCGATCGCCCGTCGCTGAGCGACAGCCCCTGCCACTTTAGCTAGTGTAGGCTATTATGCTTCGCGCGGGCCCGAAGATTACGTACTATCTTTATTTGTACTGTGATTCTAGGGTCGGCGAACTGAAGCACCTAAATCAAATTGTCATTAAATTATTGTTCTACTAGCTGTTGCCCGCGACTTCGTTCGCGTGGTAATTTTGATGTGTATTTTTCCGGGATAAAAAATGGCCGATGTGCTAATCCAGACTATAATCTGTCTCTGTGAAAAATTTCATCCGGATCCGTTCAGCTGTTTTTGCGTGAGAGAGTAACAAACATCTATCCATGCATAGAAACTTTCGCGGTTATAATATTAGTAAGGATTATACAACATAGGAAATTAGACAAAAAGTTTACTCAATTTTTATAAAACAATGTTTACGATCAGTTCATTGTTTCATGACAGCTCTCTTTTAATGTAATAAAGATAATAAAAATGTTATAAAGTAACTTTATAATAGGTTTTCTTACACTGCCTCAAAAATTTGTGTTCGGACTTATGTGATAAGATAAGATAAGAATATTCTTTATTGTACCATAAAAAATACAACATGAAATATTTATAAAGATACAGTACAATTAGCGGCCTTATTGCTAATAGCAATTTCTTCCAGACAACCGTATGAAAGAAAAATTCTGTAGGAAAGAGAGACGGGTAGTCGGTGCAATTATGAATATTAAAATACATACTTATATATATATATATATATATATATAAATAACAATATACCGACATAAACCATTACATATGTAGTTATGATAAACATACATAAATAAGTTATAATAAAAATCTACACGAGGACCCTAGGATTTATCTCAGCACAAAAGAAAAACGTTAAATTAGTTACTCGTAACCAGCCACTCAAGTTAACTAACCATATTTTAGGCAGCTTATACAGGGTGTAACAAAATACCCCAGTGCGTCCGAAAATGGAGGGTTCGACTCGTCTTCAAGGACAACTTTTACAAGGGGGAAAACTTCGAAAACACGAATAAAAATCATAATTTACTATTAATTAAGTCCTGGTTTTAAACTAGAGTACCCTGAGCCAGGGAACCATGAAAACACTAACGGCCTTATTTATAAAAATGCGATTCCCCTAAAGCACTCCTCAGAGGCAGTTTATTTAATCTGTGGTTACGTCTTTTCCTTGTAAAATCTTCACCACGAACTATTCTAATCGGCGTATATCGAGTATTTTAAGGAATCGTGTTTTAATAAATAACCATAACAGCAGACCATAACAGTTTTATTTACAAAATCAAGATTCCCTTAAACACTCCCGAACTCCAGTTTTAATTGTCTTTTCCCTTAGCGTTACACTATTTAAACTGCATTTGAGGGGTATTTTAAGGAGACGTGTTTTTCAAATAACTCCGTACAAAATTACATACGTACAAAATTTACGTTAAAACATCGTGAATCGAACTCACGACCTGAGCGTTAGTCGACAAACCCTAAACCGTTACGCAAACTCAAAATCTCGAAGCTTAAATCGTTTCGTTACAGCCAAACCAGCATACGCACCCGTAAATCGGGTTTAATTGTCGGCAAATCCGGCCGATTCCTCTATCTGCAATTAACAGGGGCGCCGTATTTTAGAAAATATCAGTTTGGGCGTCTATTCACCTTGAACAAGCTCCGGCACACAAATCAAGAAACTTCATCATCACCATCAGCCTACGCTTGTCCACTGCTGGACATAGGCCTCTCCTATTGCACGCCACTGAGCACGGTCCTCGGCTACTCTCATCCAGCTCTTGCCAGCCGCCCTGCGGAGATCATCGCTCCACCGGAAACTTAAGACTTCGAAAACATTGGTAGCCATCATAATGTTAATACTAGGAATAAACATAGATTGTCATTTCCACGATTTAGACTTGCAAAAGTTAATACATCCTTTTTGGGGCAACGTGCAAGGTTTAACCACAAGATTTCTCGAGAGAGAGAGTTACCTGCGATGCGGTTTAAAAACAGTGATTGATTTGATTTTCAGATTTCTTTATTTATAAGTTTACAAATAGTACACGCTTGATACAATAAACAAGTGCACAGTAGTAGCTTAAACATAGAAAATTTTTACCAGGCTGTTTTACCTATAAAAACATAATACTTACTTAAAAGTTATGGCTATTTAGAAACTAGGGTTTTTATTAGGCTAAGAATTAATAACAAGGGTATTTATGTGCCTATTGTTAGCTTCAGCAACATAATGACAATCCTAGCATATAGTATGGTAGATACCCGCAATATAGTATGGAAGGAAGTATTACGTTCAGACCCGATTTCATAATAAAAACTGTGATGATAAAGATATATATGTATATATCTACGTAATTGATTGATGAACTGTTAAAAAGTACTTGTTTCTAATAAAATGTTAAACTAATTGCATTTGTGATTTTTTTATTTAAATAACCAGTTTTTTTTTTATTATTATGTGACGGTAAGATCGAAAAATATCGTTCATATTTCATCACTATGTAATTCGTATCATATAATGTCCAAAAAAAAATATACGATAAACAAACAAAAAAAAATACCGAGCAAAGCTCGGTCATCCAGGTACTATAATATTATATATAGCATAAGCAGTGTATATACGTCCCACTGTAGGGCACAGGCCTTCTCTCAGAAAGAAGAACCGCGGCTTTGCGATTTCAAGCGCTGAGGTATGCGAATAGCTCAAGCACTCACTCTCATGATAGCCGGATGGTATTTATATTAATATATGCTATCAACAAACAACACTAATATAGTAGTTCTCCAATGTTAACGGGTTTATACACACCATTAGGTGATATTAAAACTTGCCCAAATCGGCAATTTCGCGGTTGGTTTATTACTTTCACGGTCTCTATCCAACGTTTACATAGCCTTTACGTTTATACACATATGTGTAAAGTACGTAGATGATAGGGTACTTGAGTGAGTTGAAAATATTTGGAAAATTTTGCATGGCAACCTTGTTTATTTTCTATAGTGGTGGTGGTCTCCGGCCGCACTCCATTTACTGGTGTAGGTGGGCGCCCAGTCAGCGTCTATATGGCATCGGTTGGTGAACCGACTTTTATTCACTACCTCAATGTACAAATTCTAATGGATAGAATCGCTAGCATTAGATGGAATAAATAGAATTATATTAGAACTCCTTATTGTACACACCAAAAACAAAACAAGCACCTACTTTAAAACTGCAAGCCTCACTAAGTTAAGTTGATATTGTATATTGTTAAGTACCTACAAGTTGTTGTGATTCTTAGCTTATGGAATCGTATGCTAAAATACCAACTACCTCCAATAAGTATATAAGTATTCGAAGGCTTTTTTTGTTCCTTTTTAACTATGACGCTACGTTCAAACACAAACCGCAGGTTTCTGGAATGGGAGTCTCATTGGGTTAACTAAGTGATCGTTTAAGTGATCTTTGCTTCGTTCTTTTTTTTGGGAATTCTGAAGGGATGAACTGATGTTTTTGAGTATTTTGCTTAGTGGTATCCTTAGTTCAGATACAGGTCCACAATAACAAAAAAAAAAAAAACATTGCAAATTAATGTACATTTTATTAAAATTTATGTAATGTAGACTATGTGCTAATTAACATACATTGTTGTTCTAATAATTATTAAAAAACACGAACTTTCATATTAAAAATTAGTGGGACTCGTGTTTCATGGTTTGTAAGCTGGTATTGCTATTTTTGTTTCTTGTAGTCGTTACTTACGCTACGGTATAAGAACGTGTAGATAATAAATGCTATTAGTAACTATTGTAAAACACATATTATTATGTATTTTGGAAGAAGCCTGGCTACCCATAGCACAGGGAATCCTAGTTTGGGAGCCAGTAACCACTTTTTTAACCTTTTTCTAAATAAAGTTTTTTTCATTTTTCATTTCATTTTCATAGTGTGCTTTTAGAAAAAAAAACCATAAATCCATGAATCTGGATGTGATGGGAAAATTGTTAGACAAAGAAAAAAAGGGACTTAGGATTACTAAGACTCCGCTGTCCGTCCGTCCGTCCGTCTGTCAGACGTTGAAATTTTCACAGACGATGTATTTCTGTTGCCGCTATACGAGTAACAACAAATAGTAAAAACAAAACAAAATAATTTTTTTTTGCCGTTTTTTGCTCGATATTAATAACGGCAACAGGTAGACGCTTGAAATATTCAAATGTTGTATCTAAAATACCTTAAAACGAGCAGTTCTTGTATAATCTGAATCTCGGAAACGGCACCAACGATTTTCATGAAATTTACTATGCAGAGGGTTTCGGGGGCGATACATCGATCTAGCTAGGTTTAATTTTTAGAAAACGTTGTTTTATCCATGTTTTCCGGCAATAAAAAACCGCTTAAATATCAATAGAAAACGAAGGTAAATTTCGCCACCATCTACATGGTTGTAATAGCTCAGGTGAGAAATCGGGCGGTCCTGAAACCAGAAGACCCCGGTGTCTAAATATAATTTTAAAATAACACGATTAAGAAAAAAAACAATACCGAGCAAAGGTCGGTCATCCAAGTAGGTACTAGGTAGGTACCCTTCGTGCGCGAGGCTGATTCGCACTTGGCCGGTTTTTTTTCTCTAACGTAACAGCTCCACAGTAACACATACAAGGTTCAATTTTGCTTTGATTATAATGTATATATAGTATAGTAAAACAACGAGTAATAAAAACCCACCAAGTACGGAGTCTCGCTAAAAGTTCCGAACTGAACTAAAATAGTTATTTATGATACACGTGCGGAAAGTAGGTTTTTACGAGTAAGTGTCACAGTGTTGTGAAAACACGAGCTTAGCGAGTACAATGTGTTTACACAAAAAATAACGCTTTACGAGCAATTGCATTGAAAAAAGTATTTTTTGTTAAATACGTATTAGCAATAATTTAAATAGTGGAACGGACCCCTCGGTTTGGCCGGATTTTTGACAAAATTTAAATTCTAGTCAAGGAGCCTAGTATACCCGAGCATTGTTGCCAACACCGCATTGAATTCGCAATATAATTTCCACGCTCCAGATTGTAGTTTAAATTACCCCTTGTTTTAGTTTCTAGTAAATCGGAAATTTGGTTTGTGCTTAATTAAATCTGCCTTGTAATTTTAATCCTAGCCTTATAAATTGACGTCTTTAAAACAGTTACAAAATAACTTAGAACACTATATAGAACCTAAAAATATAACGTAACATAAACTCACGCCTGCATCCCGAAGGAGTAGGCAGCTGGTCTGCCACTTGCCACGGTCCTGATCGATCTTTTTTGCTTCATCAACATTAATTAGTCGTTGTATACACACTCGCCGTTCTCGGGTACTTTTTATCTTGCCCTTTGCAAATCCTTACATTCCCTATTTGGTTGAAGTAAGTTTTTCTCTCTATTGAACTAAACATCCAACAAAAGACCGGCCAAGTGCGTGTGGGGCCACGCGCAGTGTAGGGTTCCATAGAAGGAGGGGTTTTTTTATCTGCTTTACAGAACTAACCACTTCATCATGGTATTTTAAATTTTGTACGAAGTTTTCCTTTTAAATACATAAATATATAGAGAACACTTTAGATAGATAGATAATAATTTTATTTGTAATTTTTGACACACATACACACACACACACACACACACACACATACACACACACACACACACACACACGCACACATCTTGAACATTATAAAAGCAATTCTTTAAAATCAGATAACCAAAAACCAAATTTATTACTCGCTAACTTGTAATGCCTACTTTGCCGTGGTAGTTTTCCTTTTAAGTTCATTATATGTGCTACTAGTCCGAATTTTTTCACGTTTTTACAATCAACCGTTTAGCCGGGAGAGGGGGGAGACGCTAGACCCTAAATCGCACAATCGTCTTCGCACACCCACGATAGTTTGAAGCGACCAATCCAACAATACCCCACACTATGGGTAATACCAGAAAATAAAAGCATACCTAATTTAAATAAAATGTGTGTATATATATACATTCATATATTTACTTATATTATGTACTATAAGTTTATAGTATAAATATTTACTTATTAATTGTTGAGTGTTCGTCTTCTTATGTAATTTTAGTTAAAGTAATTCGTTTTATCCGTTTATTTCGTATGCCTACCAGTTAATTTCTTGCACCACCTGTGGTTGACGGGTAGAACATGCTTATAGCATTAAGTCCGCCACATTGCCATTGTATTTTTTTACTTATGTGCTATAAACATATTAATAATAATAATTTGGGTGTAGGGGAGGTGACTTAATTTTTTTTTCTAGATTTTATTCCACTATTTTGTTCGCGGAATAAATATGTATATCTATGCCAAATTTCATCTCTCTTCTACTCATCGCGCTAAGCCGAGGACAGACAGACGGACAGATGGATATGGCGAAACTATGAGGGTTCCTTGTTGACTACGGAACCCTAAAAAGGAGGTTGTATATATATTTTCTAATACTATACTTAGTATAAGAAGCGATGGTAGCCTAGTGGGTAGAACATTGGGCTCGGAAGCGGAAGACCCAGGTTCGATTCCCAGTGCGGGCATGTACCTATGACTTAGTTTTCTAAGTTATGTACATTTGTGAAGTTAAAGTAGCAACACCACTCGCTAACGGTGAAGGAAAAACATCGTGAGGAAACCTGGGTGTCTGAGCTATTCACATAACTCAGAGCTTGAAATCGCCAATCCGCGGTTTTCCTTCGCCGTTGGCGAGCGGCATTGCGACTACAACTTCACAAATGTACCTACGTAATTTAGAAAACAAAGTCAGTGGAACTTGCCGGGATTCGAACCCACAACCTAATAAATGAGTGGCCGGCGCTCTACCGCTGCTCTACCACCGCTATAAGTAGATGTAACATAAGGAAAGAGCAATCGATACCACCTCGCATAACAACATAATCGTGTGAAAGCAGTTACGGGAAACCCAGCCTACAGCAGATTACGTGTCTACAAGATTGAGTGGGATTTCGCCTGCACTAATTAACTTAGATGCTTAATAACATACGACAAAATAAACCTGAGCACCCGCGTTATATTTACACGCTTCTATCTCCAGCTGGTACAGTCCATATTTGCTTGGACGTACGGGTAAATGTAGGTTTGTCAAGTAATAGGTACTACGTCAGGGTCTAGAATAATAACGCACAGAATCTCAGTTTTAGTTCTGTGAGTGAATACTATAGAATTGAGAAAGGAAACTTTTGTTGGTTTGGACATATGGAGAGGATAAAGGAAGAAAGATTGACGAAAGAAATATATCGAGCGAATAAGGGTGGAAGGACCGGTTAGGGATGTCCCAGGCGGACATATTTTGTCCAAATAAGGGATGTATTGGCGAAGGGCAACACAAAAAGTACCTGAAACCGGCGTGCGTGCACGCAACGACTACTGAATGTTGATGAAGCGAAAGAGATCGGTCAGGATCGTGGCAACTGGCTACCCCTCCGGGAATGTATGTGCGAGTGAAACCATAAAAACAAGCTCTTCTTCTTGCTTCTCCATCACTGGAGGTTGGCAGTCAGCTCTCTACAACGATCTCTGATAACAAGGTCAACAAGGTCTAGATGGCGTAGTATTCTCCGTAGCATAAACGCATGTGTAAGTCTAAAATTGTCTCTCTCTCGTCTCCGTCTCTCTTTGAGAAAAGGCTAGTGGGCACAAGAGAAAGAGTATGAGCTCATCAAGAAGAAGAAGAAGAAGAAGAAGAAGAAGAAGAAGACGAAGAAGAAGACACATTTATTAGAAGAAGTAGAAGAAGAAGAAAGACATTTATTGGAACAAATTTGTCAGATATATCAAGGACTCACCATACAGGATAGATACGGAAGGCGGGATGCTGCAGAACACTTGTAAATCTATGATTTTTTATTTATTTGAGCTTGTGCACACTTTTGGTTTGTAACGAAGAGAGTGAGTGAAGGCACAGGGATGGGATAGGTGAATGAACTAGGAGAAATTAACACATCACAAGAAAAAAAGGCATAACAAGTAACATAAACAAAGTACAAAACAACAAGTACACCAAACATTGGACATACTGACAACTTAATACACTGAGACACAACAAAACAGAACACTTAACAAAACATTAACGAACAACGGTCTCGGTGTGTCTCTGCTGCTGCAATAGGCAGCTGACTCAGCATACTGCTGAGGGTACTCCTCAGCACTGATTTTCAGTCAGCGCCTGTCCCACGAGCGTTCCACGCGAGGCACGGTATCATCATCATCAGCCATTTGACGCCCACTGCAGGACATGGGCCTCCCTCATGGTTTTCCTAACTATGAAGGGTTTTGCCATCGCCACGCTCGGCAGCCGGGTATATTGATAATAAATAAATGAATAATGTACTAACATTTTGACATAATTACATAAATATATAAAGAAAAACAAATACACACACTCATCGAGATTAAAATATTATTAACTAAATACACACACAAGTAGAATTCAATTAATATTGGTAAATTTATACTACGTACAAATTGAAAGAGTGAAATTTCGAGCCTCTTTACAAACTTCTCTGTATTACGTACATCTGGCCGAAGCAATTTACATCACTTGCAGCCCCGAGTGACCCACTTTGCAGTTAGGTTTTTACATTGGAATGATATCGCTGTACCTACATGATTGGGTATATTCTTTTTGTTGCACTAACCCGTGCTGAGGACAATTTTATACAAACTTCTCTGTATTACGTACAGGCAGCGACATCTGTCCGAAGCAATTTAAAGAGGCTCGAAATTTTACTAATGCCTGCAATTGCCCTTTTGCTCAGTTGGGAGAGCGCTGGCACGGTTGGCCAGGGGTCGCGGGTTCAAGTTCTGGCATAGGTGGAATTTTTAGCCTCTAAATAAGTTTCTAAAATTGTCCTCAGCACGGGTTAGTGCAATAAAAAGAATATAAACCTTTGTTTGCCTACCCCTCCGTTTCCCTTTAAATACTTGACGGAAGATTCATTCCAGTGAGTCATCTGATTCCACCTTTGCGAATTGTTAGTACAGGACTCAGGACGCAAAATAGCGGAGTTAGCACGTTCGTACCGAACGGTCTTACTCGGACAGGTTTTACGGGCCGCTCCCGAATGTTTCCCCGGAAAGGATACCTTTGTGTGATTACATAGAGGCGGCAAAGTTGAGGAAATGTGGGGCTGGGAGAAGTTTGCTGGAATGTGTCCGCGTGGCGGTCGTAGTTATCTATCTTCTTCTATACTAATAATAAATCTGTAAGGGTCGGTCATGGAGTAAGTTAGTTTGTTTTCAGAGATATTGTGTTTATAGGCTCAATATATGATACTGAAACTAATTTCACGATTTTTAGAATTTTTTTCTGTATGTGTGTATGTATGTATGTATGTTCCTCCATAACTCTTAAACCAATTATCCGAATTTGATGAAATTTGGTATAAAAACATATAGACATCTGGGACACAGGATAGGCTATTTAAATTCTAGCTCCAGTTATGATAAGACGTGGCCCGCATACAAAAACTGCTTCGTAAAAATCGAAATGTACGCGAACGGAGTCGCGGGCACAGCTAGTGTGAAATAAATTGTGATGACTATTGTCACGGTCGTAACCACTACCTTGGACAATGAAAATAGGTCTGCTAAAATTAAGTGTTATGGTTTTAAAGGTATTGTGTGACGAGACAAGAGCGGTGGTAGCCCAGTGGGTAAATAATGGACTCGGAAGCTGGAGACCTTTGTTTATTTTCAAACTTACGCACATCTGCGAATTTGTAGTAGCAATACCACACGCTAACGGTGAAGGAAAACATTGTGAGGAAACCCGCGGCTTGGTAGGCTCCGCACGTATTGACTTGTCTTTCCTGTGGGCTAGGCCGACTAAGCTGTCAGGATGGTATAGGTGCTGATCAAGTCTACTCCATTAAAAAAAAAAAACAATGTCCCAGGCACTGCAGCATCCAAGTGGTCCCTTCACCCATCTAATGTGTGTGAAGGTGCCACTGGACGCTGTACAAATCATCTTATTACGTAGATGCGAAGTATGCAATAACGCGTTCTAATCTAATCTTTATATACTTTTGAAGTTACAAATCAAGTAGATAGATAGAATGCTATTAATAAAAAAAAATTGAAATAATTTTGGTTTTTTAGGATTGTAGACCCTCCAGGAAACAGGTGGGAATTAATATGTCTAGGTATGTATCAAATCAAATATCAAAATATCAAATATTATAACAAGACATAGGGCCGGTTTCTGATTTGAGAAATCAACTAAGTAAATACTCAAGTATTTACATCATTTCTCTACGAGATCGAATCAGAAATGATGAGATCCGTAGACCAACGAAAGTCGTCGACATAGCCCAGCGGATTAGTAAGTTGAAGTGGCAGTGGGCGGGGCACAAAGCACACAGAACTGATGGCCGATGGGGCCGAAAAGTTCTCGAATGGAGACCACATATCGGCAAGCGCAGCGTAGGACGACCAGCCACAAGATGGACAGATGACCTCATCCAAGTGGCAGGAAGACGCTGGATGCAAACCAACCGGTCTTTTTGGAAATCCATGGAGGAGGGACTTCTTGTCTGAATGAATGAGGCTGAGTTCTGTCACGCTCTTTGCTGAGAAATTCGAAGAGACAGCACTACAGTTAACTATTCACTTAGCGAAATTCTTAATTCAGAAACTGGCCCATAGCCTGGGACCTCACAATAAGTATAATGTCAGGAGGTTCCGCTCTTTCATAGTAACATCAACCAAAAACTTAACTTGTGTAACGAGTAATTAGGTTTTAAGTAGCTAAAATTTTATAATACTTGTAATTACTAAAAAACTATTTAACAAACTAATTACTTTTAGATACGATATTACAGCGATTAGGGATATAGCTTATTGTTATACCACAGCATTAATAAAGCTTACATTAAAGACTTACAGAGAAATCAGAGATGGAGAGAGCTGAAATACCGAATTACACACCTACCGATGGCAAAACATACAAATTATAAAATTAATTTTTGAAGTTACGAAAGAAAACCATTCGGGATTGTTAAAATCTTGACATTTAGTCCGTGTCAAAGTGCAAGTCGCACTCGCGCACGAAGGGTTCCCTACCATTATCTATTTAACATTAGACACAAAGATCGAGAAAAAACCGAAAAGAATCACTTAAGTATTTATTTTATTTTAATTTAGTTATTTATGTTTAAAGCGAATATAGAACTAAATATTCTGTGAATATTTCAAGCGTCTATCTGTTGCCGTTATAAATATCAAGCCAAAAACGCCAAAAAACTTACGTTTTTTGTTTGGGAGCCCCACTTAACTATTAATTTTATTCTGTTTTTAGTATTTTTTGTTATAGCGGCAACAAAAATATATAATCTGTGAGAATTTCAACTGTCTAGCTATCACGGTTCATGAGATACAACCTGGTGACAGACAGACGGACAGTACGAGTACACTCGAAATACTGACTGAAAATACTTACTCAAGGAAACGCCCCGATTTTCTCCTCGACTCCACCTCCGTTGAGTATCGAGTCGAGTAGCTTTTTAAGAATGTCTTGGAATACGGGTTTAAGTCCTACTTAGTCAAGTGACGTTTGAGAAACCACTAGACTTGGCTGTAGGACTTGCTGTACGGACAGTACGTCCGTGTCACGTTGAGGCCGGCTCAAAAGGTTTTACTAGCTAGAGAAGAGGAAGCGCCGTGCCATGCCAGTTTTTCTAATTCTCTATTACGCTATTTCTCCGTTTCTCAAATTTTCTGCCTCTATATCTCAAGACAACGCAGCAATGACCATGTTAACTGTCTCAATAAAAAAAAATCACAATAAAACGTGTCGATAGTCAATTTATCGGCCCATCGGCACACACATCTGGGCGAAATTGAATATTTTTCTCCGGCATACCGCTTTGGTCGGACCCGTAGGTGACCGGACCTCCACGTATCCTGCGTCTATTTATATTTCTCTATTTCTTTAATTCTCAATTTCTTGATAACTCTCATTTTCTGCCTCTGCCTCTCTAACCAACGCAGCAATAGCCATGTTTCCTGTCTCTATATCACCATCAAACGTGTCGATAGTCGATTTATTGGCGCATCGGCTCACACATATCCGGGCGAAATTAAATATTTTCCTCCGGCATACCGCTTCCGCCGGACCCGTGCCTTCCAGCTATGCGTCACAAATATTCCCCCGGATAGGAGCTGTGGGGCAGTGCTGCTTTGTGCCTGCTTCTATTTGACACTATTACTTTGAATCCTACGATAATTGGCCATAAAAAGTTACGGATCACTAAAAATCTTACGGATAGAGATAAAGTATTTATTTTAAACACTTACACACACTATTCACTCACACACACACACATACAAACACACACACACACACCCACACACACACACACACATATACACTCTCTCACACACACACACACACACACACACACACACACACACACACACACACACACGCACACACACACAATCCTATATTTACATATTTGCGCATAGAATACTAAGTCCACGCGCATGGAGTTCGACGCCTCAATCTTGAACTCCAATCTTGAGGCAACGCACTATGATATTATACAGACAGAAAAACAGATTAAAAATGTATATTCCTTGTATGATAACTATGACTCGTGGCACCTTCCTCAACTGAAAATAAGTTGGACATTCTAAAAGCCAAATTGTTGATGTGAAAACTTCTGAAGGCACTTTTTTAACAGTGAACAAAACTGCATCACGTTCGGGTTGACTCAGATCCAGTCAATCGGTGACGCTGAATCGCGTGAAGTCGGCTCCAATTATCTTAATTTAGAAAATCATATCATGTTTTACTCTCCGAGAAAAGGCCTGTGCCCTGTAGTGGGACGTATAGGTACGTATAGGCTACATAAAAATATGTTCAAGTTTTTACTTTTATCGTGTGGTTAAAAATACTTCCATATAGCACTGCTGACCATACCGTACTCTGTGTTACTCTGGTTGATACAAAGAGTCTAACAATTTCACACACTTCTAAATCGGTTCAAGTTTTCTGGCAGTATTTTCAGGTGTATTCCCAACGCCACATCAGTAACCCCAAATTCTGCGGTAGCGCCGCTCACCACACAATAAACAAACAAACACAGCAAGTGGCACTAGCCCGGCTCTGCGATGTCAGCAATAAAAGGAATACCGAACACCTGAGCGGGGATACGTAAACTATCTACAATACTCACGGGCTGTGCTGCCTCGGCTTGCATTTAACTAAAGTCTGTTATTCTCATTCTGTTATTCTTATTTACGGTCTTCTCTACAGTAAACATGTCTAGATTCTAATAAACAAGTAGTTGTTCAATATAATTCTATAAGTACGACAATATTTTTTTAATTTATTTAAAACGTAGACGAACATAGCTATTATTTGCCTTAATTTCGTAGTCTACTAAGCTACCGCCGCACAATTTCCTTCCAGCGGTATAATCCGCGCAAATTAAATAGGCATCTCCTGCGAGAAGATCGAATCGCGCGAGGCGCCGAGTTAAGTTGCACGGGTTATACCATTGGAATGCGATTTCTTAGTAGACTACCATCAATGTCAATGAAACCACCATAGCAGTACTAATGTCACTCCATTGAACAACTGTGCAGTTAAGAGACTCGCCCCCTGTCGCTTTAAATTGACTGCGTTGCAGAGCAAATAAAGCGTGAATAAATTTTATGAGGATCCATTGCAGGCGGGGATGTTTTTGTTCCATTACAGACGTAAGAGTCGCCTAAGCATCGTTGTATAATTTATTTGCGTACATTGACTCGTGTTAGTGTTGTCTTTCACTCAGAAGCTCTTTGTATGAAGTATAGTAGGTTCAGCGTAGCAGGTAATGATCTTATTTATAAAAACACGATTCCTCAAAAATACTCCTCAGAGGTAGTTTAAATAACTGGCTGCGGTTTTCCCTTTACTAAAGACTATTTAAACTGCCTCTGAGGAGTGTTTTAAGAAATCGTGTTTTATAAATAAGACCGCTGTTCCGACTATCCAAGGTTTGCTGGAAGAAATCTCTTACAGGTATTTCTTATGTAATGTCCTGTTTAATGTTTTGTGTGCAATAAAGTATATAAATACCGTTAGCGTTTTGTGTGTGTGTGTGTGTGCGTGCGTGCGTGCGTGCGTGCGTGCGTGCGTGCGTGCGTGCGTGCGTGCGTGCGTGCGTGCGTGCGTGCGTGCGTGCGTGCGTGCGTGTGTGTGTGTTTGCAGAGTGTGCTTAGTTGAGTAGAACCTGTAGAACCTGATGTTTGAAGTCGCCCTTGCAAGATGAGAATAAATATATTTCTGAGAAACGTAAATTGTAGGCACTTACAAGTCTGAAAAATTACCGCATGTTGCCCGTAGTTCGTAATAGAGCATAGTGTGTGAAGTGGTTTTGTGTGTCTGGTGCGTTTATTATTATTATTAAATCCTTTATTGCATATAAAACAGAAAGTTTTGCACATAGGCGAGCTTAATGCTACTTAGCATTATCTACCAGCTAACCTAAGTTTTGATGAAATCATTTCCTGGGCACATTTAATTTTAGACCGGCCGGGCTGGCTAATCTGCCAGAACATATATCATGTAGGAGGAGCATGTCCGGTAGAGTTTTGCGGTCTTACAGCGGCAGAAAGCGGTGATATCTACAGGACTCTTTGTAGTCGAGTCTCGTCCTATGCCTGTAATTTAGATGTTTTGTGATTTCTTGCTGTCTGTGTTCGATTTTGTCTTTATAATAGGGGTTAAAGTATGAAATTGCCGTTTTATTGCAATAGGTTCTTTTAATTGACATAGAATCTTCATGGTTTGAGGTTTTCGAATGAATTTTTTTTCAAATGGTTTCTATGATGTTCTTTTTTTAAAAAATGTGAAACATTTGAATATCGACTTTCAATTGTTTTTGTTATTCAATTTAGACAAGAAAGATGGATACTGCGAAAATTCGAGTGATTTTTTAATACGAGTTCCGACGCGGAACTAACGCGGCAGAAACAGCCCGCAATATCAATGCTGCGTTTGGAGAGGGGTCTACTAATGAACGCACCGTGCGATTTTGGTTTAAACGCTTTCGTGATGGAAATTTCGACTTAAAGAACGAACCACGAGGAAGACCGCCCACACAGGTGAATAACGATGAATTAAGAGAGATAGTGGAAGCCGACCCTAGTCAAACTACCCAGGAATTAGCGGCATGGTTTAACGTTACCTTACCCATAATATTGACTCACTTGCGTCAAATCAATAAAATTAAAAAATACGAAAAATGGGTGCCTCATAATCACTCGAATTTTCGCAGTATCCATCTTTCTTGTCTAAATTGAATAACAAAAACAATTGGAAGTCGATATTCAAATGTTTTACATTTTTTAAAAAAAGAACATCATAGAAACCATTTGAAAAAAGTTTCATTCGAAAACCTCAAACCATTAAGATTCTATGTCAATTCAAAGAACCTATTGCAATAAAACGGCAATTTCATACTTTAACCCCTAATATTTATCGTACTGAGCAGCCCAGACACAAGTTCCATATTCAAGCACAATTCGAACGTAGGTAAGTAAACCGCCTTTACAGCTGAGGTGTTAGTGAATGGTTTACAAGTTCTCATCACAAATCCCAGGTTTTTATAAGCTCTCGTACAGAAGCGGCTATACAAGGTAACAGGGTAACCTCGTTAACTCCGGGCCGCCCTTAAGATTCTTATATAACAACTCTTTCTCATGTCATAAATTTTTTAATTTTTTCTTTTATTTTTTACAGGCCAGAATTGTACCAATCTTTAATAATAATAATAACTTTCACACAATATTATCACTTGACCTGGTCCCAAACTAGGGTACCCTATGCAATGGTCGCCAGGGAAGGACATCACAAGCATGAAAATACACCCAGACTCAGGCAATTTATACAAATGTACGGCGGCCCCCAGTGGGCGTCGAACCCACGGCCTCTGTTTTGGTAGCTAAGCGCCTTAACGGCTAGACCAACGAGGCAGTTATGGGGCTTTATAGGCCAATATCTATATTATCCGCATTGGCGAAAGACTTTAAGTTGCTTGTGTATAGGCATATCTATAATCACATTACATACGTAATTTCATCTTGTCAACACGGGTAAGGAGAAGAGGTCAACTTTCACCAATCTTCTCACCTACGTGCAAATAAATAATCTATCTATTTATCTATCTATCTTCGTCACTGACCTCTTTCCTGCAGTTGATAGAGGGGAGCAAGTGGAATCTATCTATACCGATTTTTCGAAGGTCTGATATGGTAAACCACGCAAACGTTGAGGAAGTTACAATCGTTCGGAATTTGTGGATCCCTGTTGACATGGTGTAGATGTTTAGGTAGTCCAGGATTTTTGTTGACGGCTACGAGTCTGAGCCTTTCCAGTCACACTCAGGTTTACCACAGAGCTCTAATTAAGGACCAATCTTAAGAAAGAAAAAAAAGAAGAAGAATAGTTATTTGTTATACAAGAGAGCAAAGTTGCTTTTTAAACGCGTGCTCAATTGTGCTGATGACAGAGCAAGCGAAGTATTCTAAAATTGAATCACGAGCGCAGCGAGTGATTAAAAAATTAGAATCCTGAGCGTTAGCGAGGGAATCAAAAGAGCATAACATAAACTCACGCCTGTATCCCAGAGGGGTAGGCAGAGACCAGGGACTGCCAAAAGAGCACGACGTGAAAAATCTTTGCACTCGAGTGCAACACGTAACTTTTCATCCCACCTCAGCGAAGAAATGACTAAATGCAAAAAAACAGAAAGGAGGTTCCGAGTCTGAGTTAAAAAAAGTAGTATAATAAATTCGGCACCATGGAGGTAGAAGTAAATAGGTTTAATGATGTTTTGAATTTACAAACTTAGTGCACTCGATGTTCCAAATTAAATTTAATTTATCCTCTAGCGGATAAAAAACGGCTTTTGCACTCATATATGAAAGAGCAAAAATACTCTTTCCGAGATGGGGGGATGAAAAAACATTTATTTAACGCCACATAGACACATTCATTGTATTTGTGAATCACCTAGTAAAATCCATTTCTTCTAGTAGTTATAACATGTTTCCAGATGACTTAAAATTAACACGTGCAACTTTTGCAGGGTGATACCGATCGTGTCTGACTGGTGCAACTTGAATAAGATGTATCTAAACGCATCTAAATGCCCACATATAAAGTTCATGCGCAAAAAGGGTTTAAATTGGCCGAGTTCATACAATGTTGCTGGTTAAATACTAAAGGAGGTCTTCGAGATCCGTGATCTGGGGGTATTATTTATTATTTTAATTCTTTATTGCACTAATTACATTGTAAGTGTACAAGGGCGTGCTTAATGCAAGAAGCATTCTCTTCCAGCAAACCTTAGGGGGTAGTCTTGGATAGTGAACTTATTTCTCACATAGACACAATCATAAACTTATTTGATACTGCTTTTTCTCGTAGTAGCAGTAGTTTGGGCAAACGTAACAAAACGCGTATAAACTGAAGGAAAAATCAGATTTCAATAAAATCTGAGTGGGCCCGATTGCGCCAAAAGGTGTGTTTGTAGTTAATAAAATTAAACACTATCCGAGCATACTAGAATCTTCAGATAGCATATGAGAATCTTCAGCAATATTTTGCAGTGAACGGAGTACATCATCGCCGGGCGATAAACAATTTCGTCTCCAAGCTAAATAAAACAAACTGAGACATTCGACTTCAGACAAATAGGATGAATGGATGAAGCACTCAGGAGGCTTCAGCTTTTTTAGCATAAACGTGTCTATTTACTGACAGAATCAAGCAAACTGTTATAGCCTCTCTAAGTAAGAGAAATGCAAGGTGCTTCATCAGCACTTTAGATCCAAGACGCTCTGACGCAAGCCTGGAAGTTAGTCTCTCTCTGTCGCCGGTCGTCTCACAGTAGACACCCATATTCTACATCCGATTCTATATCATTTGTTTTCTTAATATAAGTTCTAGTTATAATCAAAAGTGTTTTTTAAAGGAAAAATTCCCAAATCCCTACAACCAAACGCAACTAACCCGACTGCTGAGAAAAGTAATTTTTACAAGATTGATGATCAGATCTGCTAATAGATGGCGTTAATTGTATTCTTAAATGCTGAAATACAGTAAAATTATTTTTCTGTTGCTTGTAATATTCTAATATTGTACTTCGTACTAATAAACTATATCAATGAACTTATAATTTTCTCCTGATTCATTTGAGACCCCATTCGAAATGGCAAGAAAAAAAAATACAGATACCGCTAGATTTCTTCGGTATCAATAAATTAAATCACTTCCAACTAACAAAGGCTTAAAATGGTTTATGTCATCGGGGGGCGGGGCGGTGTTGCCTATAAATAAGGAGTGCTGTTGGGGTTACGGTCACTTGTCAGTCGACCACCGGAGCCTGCGGATGCCTCATGTTAAAGGCGAGAGGCGTCGCAACGCATTCTTTCACACAAGTATTGGTTTGTGTCTTGCTTCTGCTTGAAAAAGTGGGAGGGAGGGCGGTGCATTAACTAACCGCATGGTGCTTGTAGGATTTTGGCGGAATTTAGCAAAGTAATTTTCACATTTTAATGCTATTATGGATTTCCGCAAAGTAACGCCTGATTCCATACCATATCTTAAAATGGTTTAATTATCCGTACTACTAAAGAAACGGATTTCAAGTTTTACATTACTTCAATAAGACGTTGGTTATTAACTTAATTCTGGAATCACTTACTCGATTTGCAAATGCAACAAAGAAGGGTTGTCGTGCTGTGTGTTTATTTCATACATTCGGTCTGTGTGTTTATTTCATACATTCGGTCTGTGTGTTTATTTCATACATTCGTGCTGTGTGTTTATTTCATTTCGGTAGCACAATGGCAACTTTTCTTCAAATCTTCATACAATAAAAGAAGAAAAAAAAGAAAAATGGTATTTATTGCCTTACATATATAAAACAACATAAGATTAAAACTAATGTATACATCTAGGTATACGTGAAATAAAGTAACATACACATAGATCGCACCATGCCCACTTTAATTACCCACTTTAAATTATTTCGTTTTTTGTTCTTGACTGTACATTTGATGGCAATCCGAGTTGAGTACGCATTCAAAGTACTGTACACAGTTAAAGTGAGCATGGTGCGACTAAACAAACACTCGATGTTGACACTTGGCTTCATGCTATTTTAGCCATAGTGCGATCTCTCTTACGAAGACTTGTAGCAGTTGGCGCTGTGCCACTGATTGTATTGAAAAATAATAATAATAATAATAAATAATAAAATCTTTATTCAATAAGCAGCGGTTATAGATTAAACACGTCATTGGGGCTCTGTACTAAGTCGAAACCTGTGTTACAGATACCCCGCTCTTCCTTTTGACATTGCTAAGCTTATTAAAAATTAACATAGATTAAATTAAATAAAAAGTTATGCATAGTTATGTAGAATTAAGAACAGAAAAGTTGTGTGTGTGTGTGTGTGTGTGCGTGTGTGTGTGTGTGTGTGTTATTATTGTCACCATCTTTAGCAGTAGAGGGGGTCGTGAATGAGAGGT
Source organism: Yponomeuta evonymella (assembly GCA_963969515.1). Classification (NCBI taxonomy): domain Eukaryota; kingdom Metazoa; phylum Arthropoda; class Insecta; order Lepidoptera; family Yponomeutidae; genus Yponomeuta; species Yponomeuta evonymella. The sequence continues at coordinate 1,346,930 of OZ018365.1, forward strand.
CGTGGTATGAGAAAAAAAAAAAAAAAAATAATGCTATGTGGGTACATAATATACTTCGCTATGCTGTGATTAGTGCTTCGGTAGAGTCATAATCAAGTTGGCTCAACCAAGCGTGGATTACATTTTTGACGTTGTGAGAGAGCAAAGGGTATATATTCAAAAGCTTGTTAGCTTTATTATATAGATGCGTGGAACAGGCATTGAATTGATTACTTGCAAACGTAGTTCTACAATTAATGCTTGGGACGAAATAGCGTCTTCGTAGGGTGATCAAGTCTGGGTCGTAGTAAAGGGACTTATGTTTTTTAAGAATTGAATTGAGGATGAATAATTGACGCACGTTTAACAGTTTATAGGAACTATACAGATCATAAGTAGGGAAGCGGTAGGCTTTGAAGAACATAATAAAAGTAACAAATTGCTATCATGGCATCATAGGCTTCGTGCAATCAAACCTGTTTTTTATAAGTAACTGGCTTTTGCCAGCGACTTCGTCCGCATGGAATGAGTTCCTTCCCCGGGACTCAAACCATCTCCATACCAAATTTCATCTAAATCCGTTCAGCCGTTATTGCGTGACTAAGTAACAAACATCCAAATATCTTCACAAACTTTCACATTTATAATATTATATATTTATAGTAGGATTTATGGGATGAAAAGCATCCTGTGTCCTTTCCCGGGACTCAAACCATCTCCATACTAAATTTCATCTAAATCCGTTCAGCCGTTATTGCGTGACTGAGTAACAAACATTCAAACATCTTCACAAACTTTCACATTTATAATATTAGTAGGATTTTGTTTATACAACTGAAAGGCCATACGACATGATTGATTTTGAGAGGTGAGGTGTCAAATCCATGACGTGAGTGTCAGATTCACTGCATCGTGGACGCCAGTTTCCACGTGTAATTTGCAAAATTAGGACTGCCTCGTTGGTCTAGTGTTATCACGTCTGATTACGGTGCCGGAGGTCGTGGGAATCGATTCCCACTGAGGGGCGCCGTACACAGTACACTAGGCCCCAGCTTGGGCGAATTTCCGTGGTTGTGATGTCCTTGTCTAGTTACCTTAGCATAGGGTATCCTAGTTTGGGACCAGTCAACTCACCAACTCAATGATCCGTAAGTGCTAGATATAAAAAACTGGACTTGCAAAAGTACCGAAACGTCGTAAAATTCTAAAATGAAAAAACGAGAAAATATCCTTGCAAAATCAGTTTTAAAAATATTATGTCTAGTGCTCGTGTTAGCCTTAGAAAATGTAAAATAGGAAGTAAGTGTGAGTTGGAGACCATAGATTTGAAAGATATGAGATACGATTAGGATATGGTGCCAGAGAAAAGAGATATAAGATATGATCACTCACTTCAAACGCGTTGCGCAAGACTTATCGCGATTCTTTATCAGGTATACTTAATTAGCGTTCCCCCTCTTCCTCATATCCAGCTCTGTTACTCGATACTCCCCGATCTTTGACTCCAGGATCCTAGACTATGATGGCTGGACGTTACGATAAAACTCCGAATCCAGCAAATGAGATGTCGGCCGATTCGTCTTAATTCCTCTTCGTCTTTCCATGTTTTTTCGCGCACTTCACTTGGAGGCTTATTTTCTTTATAAGAATCGGATAAGTATTTACAGCTCTAGTCACATAATGAAATAGCCTAATAGTTTGTTACTTGACTGCCGCGTTGGTCTAGCGGTATCACGTCTAATTACCATGTCGGAGGTCGTAGGTTCGATTCCCCCAAGGGGTTGCCGTAAATTTGTGCACATGGACTCAGTCTGGGTGTATTTCCGTGTTTGTGATTCTCTTGCCTGTTTACCATAGCACAGGAGCCAGGACAAGTATTTGTGTTGTGTGGAAGTTATTAGTATGCCCTTAGATGTAAAAACCCGAATCGCGCCATGAAAAATGTTCTTTTCTTTCATTCAGTTCGGGACCCATAGCTGCAGTCCAAATACAGGGATGTGGACGCCTGTTACAAATTAATATAAAGTTATGTTTTACACATTAAAGACAGTCTTTAAAAACCTAAATTAACGTTGTAGTAACTTAATTATTAGTCTTAAATTAAATAAAATGATTTTAAATTGCTTTATTTATCACTCATTATCACGTGAGTGCGAACACCAATCAGAGAGCGATGACGTCACTGACCGATAAACAAACTGACTTATCTGTCATAACCCTAACAAATTTGTTGTGTGTGTTACAAAAACAATATTTTTACGATTCCCATCACATCACAATGGAGACTGGATACATAAAAGGAAGCAGTAGTAACCTACCAAAAATTTACTCATTGATGGTAGCAAGTTTCTTTGGTAGCAACAAGGATTTTTGTGCTGCGGAGTTTAGAAACACGAAAATGACTTTGTAAGTACCTATTATTTTAGACAATTTTACACTGATACTTACAGAAATACATAACATAACACATGAAAGAAACACCTTACTCATTTACTATACAATTTTATCATATTTAGAACTACATAATATCATCTGTAGTACCGAAAAATAAGAAGTTAGGTTATGTACATACAAAGTTTATTAGTTTTTTACGCTCTTATTTTGTCTATTCCAGATCTTCAAGAGAATCGTATGGCGATGATGCCATAGGTTACGTAGGTACAGTTAAAAAGAGAGTCGTATATTTGTACGGTGAAGTGCCGCGTGTGCCCTGAACACAAAGTTCGTGTTAAGCCATATACAGTCACTCACTATCATTGTGGATGAAAAAAACAGTGTTGTTATTAGTTCACAATGCCACGATTGTGCTGCGTCTGCAGGTGGGTGCAAACATGCAGTGGCCTTTTTGATGTGGCTACATAGAAGAAGTGAAGAGCCTTCTTGTACACAGGTAGAATGCCATTGGAAAAAGTCTAATCTATCCAAGGTGGGGACAACATTGAAATTCATAAGAACTACAGAATTAGCCAAAGTACATCCTTCAACTTCTTCAGACGCCAGTGTTTTTGACAAATTTCTGGTACAGGCTGCAGCAAAAGGTATCAGAAACTGTGAATTATTACGGTATGTGCAAAACAGCACCAATGAGCTAGAAATGCTCTCTATGTACCATTTAGTGCGGAACTATAGAGAACAATGTAGTGAAGAGTGCATCAAGCATATAAGTGGGTTATTTACTACCGAGTTGTTAAAAAAAGTTGAAGAAAAAACAAGAGACCAGACTGGCAGTAACTTATGGCATGAGTTAAGGTTTGGTAGAATAACGGCTTCCAAAGCTTATGAAGTAAAAAAATGTAAGACAAATGATGGTGCCTTGGTAACCTTGATTATGGGTGGCAAAATTCCAGAAACTCCAGCAGTAAAACGGGGTAAGGTTCTGGAATGCAAAGTACTACAAACAGTACAAATCATGCTACGAAAACAAATAGCAAAATGTGGTCTTTTTATTAGTAAAGACTATCCTATGATCGCTGGCTCTCCAGATGGCATAGGGGGGCAGTTTCTCATAGAAATAAAATGCCCCTTTAATGAGAATACTGTAAAAAATTACATACAGAATGGGAAACCCTCAAACAAGTGCTATGACCAGATGCAAATACAAATGTATGTTTGTGGATATAAAAAGTGCTATTTTTGTGTTGCAGATGTTGACTTTGAAAGTAATGATAAAGTTAATATTATTTTAGTGGATTTTGATGAAGAATATGTAAATTCTTTATTGCAATCTTTGTTATTATTCTGGAGAAAGAATATCTACCCATTATTGTATAAAGCAACAGAAGTGTAGTGAATAAAATGTAGTAAATAAAAATACTGATTATTTGTATTTTAGTCTTTTATTTCCAGTTGCACTTATAGTTATATATTAATTAATGAGTTTTGTAAATTAACTAGGCCGCAAGCTATAACTATGACATTATCAAGTTTTCCTAAAAGATAATGGTTTATACAAGCATGGGGCTTCAAAAAAGAAAACTCCCTGATTCGTCTAATGACTCTCTCTATATGAATCCGGAGACTTGCAATTTTTTTTGTCTCTTTAACTCCCTCCTTAGATAATTTACCACCTGATACTGTGCTGGGTGGCCTTATTAGCTTACGCCCAACTCCTAGTAATAGTGGTTCAATGTGTTTAAAGCCTCTGTCAGCCATTACATGTGAACCACTAGGCAAACAGTTAAGAAAATCACAATTTTCTACCAGACATACATCACTAATTCTCCCTCCATAACCCTGTGAAATATAATTGACCAGCCCGTTTGGTGTACCAGAAATAAGGTATTTTATGGTGTTTGCCTTCTTATATTCTGACCAAGTTAGAGATTGATTTAAGGCTTTACCAGGTTTTTGTATTTCAATTTCCAGACAATCTATTATGCAGGTTACATCATAATATTTTTTTCTAAACACTATGGGTAAACATCTTTTGATTGAAGACTTGTCTAAATTTACAATAAAAGGCCTCATGACTTCAGCAATTTTAGGTACATTCTCTGTAAATATCTTATATGCATGTGATGTACTTATTTCAAACTCGTCAGAAAGTTCAGAAAACTTGCTGTCCAAATGAATTTTCTTCAAACACAACAATATTTGACATTTCGGAATACCAGTATGCTCATGCATAATTTGAATTAAATCATAACAATTTTTTGGCACACCAATATAAAATTGTGGTCTTTTCTTTATTTTATCTACAGTATCTTCTGCCATACATTTCAAATTACTTACTTTTCTCAACTCTGGTTCATTAAAACTACTTGTGCCAGAAGAAGATTTTGACAAGAGTGCTACAGATGGACTGTATAATGATAAATCACTGTCAGATTTGTCATTATTACTTAAGTTGCATGTTTCTCTTGGAAGAAATGGTTGTGGTTTTATAAATGGCTTCAGTTCCGAAATTTTGAATGGAGAAGTAGATACAGATACCCATGAAAACTTTAGTGGAGAGGTTTGCCTGGTACGTGATTTGGTTTCAGTCTGAGTAGTTTTACTTCGATGTTTGGCTGTAATGTGTATCTGGGCGGCTTTATCAATTTTTGTTACTTTTTGTTGTACATGGAGTGGATCTGAAAAAAAGGTTATTAATTAAAAGCTTGAATTTGCCAATCCACAGTGGGCATGCATGGTGATTAATTCCATACTCTCTCTGGGAGAAGGCCTGTGCCCTTCAGTGGTATGTATATAGATTTTAAAAAAAAATTAAATGCTCTTAAGTTTACATATCATTTAGTTCTGGTACCTATACACAACTGAAGCCAGTTTGACACGGAAAGATTTCCTACAATAGACATAGTATATCAAAGAATAAGCAGGGCCGTGTTTCATAAAACTACAATTCATAGTTTATTATGACAATCGGAGTACATTGCATAGCTGAGTCTTCCTATTTAATCTGTTGGTTAACCTAAAAACTGCCCTCACTAATGGGATGTATAGGTGGTCTATACAAACTAGGACACAGATCTGTGACATCACAGATAAGCGGTTAAGCGACTGCAATGTACATTGATTTGTCACAGTAAACCATTAATTTTAGTTTAATGAAATAGGTCCCTGGTTTAGCTTACAAGAGCAGGCATGGTATGTTATAAAAGAGTGATTACATCCATCTGTAGGTTTTAAATACATAAATATAGTTAAGTAGGTACCAAAAATTATGAAACTTGGTTCGTGAAAGGGGTTAACAAGGTTGGTAGCTAAAATTGGGGGCGACAGACAGGTAGTGATAGTGTTTTTATTGATATCAATGATTTACTAACCTTTATCTTGACTTGGAACTTCAATATTTAAATTTTCACTTTGTTGTAATGCAGCTGATTTTATCTCATCTTCACACTCCTTTATTAATGCGAGTCTTTGCCTTTTTGCAGCAAGTGGTCGACAAACTTCAGCAGAAGTACTGGCTCTTGTTGGTTGGCAAGCAAACTTTGTAGGTAAACAACCAGGTCTCATCCTTATTCGAGATACCACACCCATTGTAGTATATTCTACATAATTTTCCATGTCGTTTTGAAGCTGAAATTGATTTATACTTAGATGCAGCCCAGTTAACAAACAACAAATAAATCTTTGACACTATTTTTGCCATAACCAAAAATAAAACTATTTATAAGTATATAATAAAGGTAAGATACTAAAACGATTTTATATTAGTAGGTAGTATAAAAGAACTTACATCAAAGTGATCTTCACAAAAATGACTAGTACTTGTTGGTGTCAATGATTTTGGATCTCGTCTAGCAAGTGTTAACCACTTTCTCCTCACTTGTGATTTTTTTGGAACGTTTATGAAAAGTTTTTGTGGTGTATTGATTGTCGTACTTTTGCACATCGGCACTGCACAGCATTTGTAAAACGATGTATACATTTTTACGGCTTATACGCGACAACTCTATCAAGATCAAAAACTTTTACTTAGAACCACCTTAGAACACAACGCACAAGCGAGATTTGTTTATCGGTCTGTGACGTCATCATAGTCGAGTGACAGTTTGGAGCGTTTTAGCGGGAATTTTTGAAAACTATTTTTATTTGGCTATTTTTTAATAAAATTTGTAATATTTTAAAAAACTAACTTTTAAATCGTGTTTAAATAAGGTTTATCTATAAAATAAAAGCAATTCGAAAAAATAGGCAACATCCCTATTGGCCAATTACCATGATATTATGACACTACTAACAAAGACGCTGGTGTTCTTTTGTTTTTTCATTTTCGTGAAGGATGCCATTTCCATATTTAGTGGCCAGTTACAATTAAATACTTAAGCAAAAAGTTTTATTCCACTTAGAAGTTTTCATCCCCTTTGTTTTGAGCAGTATAGTAACAATTGGTTTCGATGTTATAAAAAAATACTTCACTTTCGTTTTCAACTCGTTGGTCGCCCCCCATTTGAAGCTCCTTTGTGAATTAGAGTCCTGCAATTATCGCTCCCTAAAGATCGCCTTGTGCAATCTCTTTCAAACCATTCATTACAGTGTTGAATGCTTAAAATACCAAAAATGTCAATGGGCTTGATTAGACGAGTCGGTTTCACTTTTCGCTCAAAGGAACCCGTTACTTTGAGTTCGGTATTCAGTGCCTACTACGCGCACCGCGTTTGCGTTATTTACAACGACAAAGAAAGAAGACATTTATTTAAATTGCCACTGAAACACAGAGTAAACAAGTACTTACAGTCTGGACATAAATACACTATATGCGTTACGGGTAAAGATGAGTATGAATAAACAAAACTTTACCCTCACACTAGATGGGTGAAGGGACCACTCAGACGCTGCAGTGCCTGGGACATTGTTTTTTAGATAGAGCAGGCTTGCCCAGCCCCTATACCATCCCGACAGCTTAGTCGGCCAAGCCCACAGGAAAGACAAGTCAATACGTGCGGAGCCAACCAAGCTGGGGGTTTCCTCACTATGTTTTCCTACACATTTAGCGTGTGATATGAAGTTTTAGTTTAGCCGGCTAATTTTAAATAATGTTCGAATAATTGTCCGAAGTAATGTTTGTTTCTTATTTCATCTTTAACCTGCTAGACTGCACATTAGCCGATGTTTTTCGGCTAATGTGCACTTAAGGTGGGACGATTCTCATACAAATGATTTTTTCCAAATTTGTTAAAAAATTTACATAATTACACACTGAAATTAGATGAAAAAGATTTTCATATGCGCTAATTTAGATTACCTTGAAAAAAAAACAGTAGTTTAATACTACAATGAAATTGATATTGTTTGTATGGACTAAATTGTCGAACTCATTTAAGCTTATAAACTACTGTTTTTTTCAAGAACATATAAATTAGCGCAAATAAAATTCTAAATTAATGCAGATATACATAATTTCAGTGTATAATTATGTAATTTTTTTAACAAATTTGGAAATAATCATTTGTATGGGAATCGTCCCACCTTAAGCGGCTAATATTGGAAACGAAAGGTACGACAAATACGATCTTTTTTTTTTGTCACATTATGACAAATATCCGCCTAAACTTAAGTTTGTTCACATCACACAATACTTCAGCCATAACAGATATATGGAGAACACTCATTGCACAACAGAAGGTAATTTACAAAAGAATTTTTAATCCTAAGGCAACACACAACTCTTCTTACTTAGAAATACACGGTTATTTTTAATACGCGCGATCCGGACACTCCTGAAATAAATAATTAAAATATGTACCTACCTATTGAGAAAGGAATGTTGCGTGGGTTTGGACATGTGGAGGGGATAAAGAAAGAAAGATTGACGAAACAAATACATCGAGCGAATGACGCTGGCAAAGCCGGTAAGGGACGTCCCAGGCGGACGTACTTCAACCCAATAGGGGATGTATAAGCAAAGGGCAAGATAAAAAGTACCCGAAACCGGCGTGCGTTCACGCAACGACTAATGAATGTTGAGGAAGCGACAGTGATCGGTCAGGGTCGTGGCAAGTGGCAGTCCCTGGTCTCTGCCTACCCCTCTGGGATACAGGCGTGAGTTATGTAACAAAAGTTGTACTAAAACACAAATTCTCTAGTATGTGAGGTATTCACATACCTCAGCGGTTGCTAAGTACAGTGGTTCAACTAAGTGGTTTAACTGTGTATCCATGGGTAAGCTCTATCCATGAATAAGTCCAAAAATGTCTTGCAGAGCTATCCATAGACAAATTGTGTAACTCACAACTCAGTCAATCGGGTAATTTATTTGTTTATTCCCGGATAACTATTTATCTATTTACTTATCCAAAGATTTGTCACAAGTCACCCGAAGTGCGGCAATCTCAGATCTAACGCTAATTCGCTATAGACGGCTTATAGACGTCTTTATGTGAGTGTACTAAAAGCGGTAGCTTGCTCCTAATTATTCAGCCATGCTGATTGAATAGTCTGATTGAAGTTAAAGTGGGGCTTCTGACAATTGATTCACGACTTTAACGCTAAGAAAATAAAATAAGTTTCTACATTAATCACGCTTCTGGCGAAATCATTCAAGAGTCATTACATTAACTCGACAGATGCTTAGATCTACGTTGAAGTTGTTTGTTGTTTAGTTTTCACTTAAAAACGACTTAAAAAGCGAAAATAAATGAAACGAAAAATTTAATCAATTTCATCGCAATGCAACTTTACCAATATGTTTAGAAGACACAAGAAGATTAGTAAGCCGAAGAACCGATGGTCAAAGGTTCTCAACTGGAGACCACCAACTGCAATAGGGTCCATTGATTTTCGAACCTGCAGAGTCCCTGCGCTGCGTAATAGTTCGAACCTCTCGAATTTAAAGCAAGTGCTCTATCACCGCTTCGAGCTACTATAACGAACGACCTACTATATCAATGCTCTATTGATTTTACTCAAACCATACCCTCCAATTAAGGCAAGGGAAGCTTCGCCTCGCGGCTTCTCTGACCAGTTTTCTGAGCTCGTAGAAGCCGCAAATTGGTTAGATCGGATGCTAGCTAAACTAGGGAGCCGCCGGACAAAGATATTTTGCAGACCTTAGAATACTACTCAACTGAAATACGAGTGGCGCCGGATTAAGAATAGCGTCACTCCATTTCCTTCGGTGGACGTCGTAGAAGTCGACTAAGGAAATAAATTATCAGGAGACGGGCAGCAGCGTCTTCATGAGATTCCAACCGCATACTGCGATCGCCAACCCGCCTGCCAAGCGTGGCGATTATGGCGAAACCCCTCGTGGTTATGAAAACCACGAGGGAGGGCTGTGCCCTGCAGTGGGCGTCAAGTGGCTGATGATGATGATGAAATACGAGACATGCACAAACAATTAATCTTTATTTCTCCAACCATAAATTAAGCACAATAGTAGTGGTACAATATGGCACAATAGAAGTAATTTGTGGAAAGACTGGGTCATAAACTAGATCAGAGATCTGTATCTTAGGATGCCAGGCCTCCCAAAAACTAGGACAACAAAGTATGAAACATACTGTAGACACGAAGTCAGCCCAAGTCAAGACCGACAGAGAAATTACACAAATATACCCCACAAAAATAGAAAAACCAAAAACCGGCCAAGTGCGTGTCATGCACAGTGTAGGGTTCTGCAGAAAGAGGGTTTTTTTTATCTGCTTCACAGAACTAACAACTTCATCAAAGTAATTTTCAATGGATGTTGCACGAAGTTTTCCCAGTATAATAATAATAATAATAACATCCACACAACACAATCACTTGACCTGGTCCCAAACTAGGATACCCTGTCCAGGCAGGGACATCACAAACATGGAAAATTGGAAGTACACCCAGACTGAGGTTATTTGTACAAGTATACGGCGGCCTCCAGTGGGAATCGAACCCACGTCCTCCGTCTTGGTAGTTAAACGCTTAAGGCTAGTCCAACGAGGCAGTCAATAAGTCTTTATAAGTCAGTCGCCTCTTACTCGTTAACTTGTAAAGCCTACTTAGACGTGATAGTCTTCCTGTTAAGTTCATTATTATGTGCCATTGCCCTGAATTTTTTCACCTTTCTACAATCAACCGTTTAGCCGGGAGACGCTGGATGAAGTGATCCCAAATATGAGGTAATTCGGGAACCACAGGTCAAACTAACTAAACCATCTAACTAACATAATATTTTGTGAAAGTCTTCTTCTTTTGGATACTTTGTTCCTAGGGGATTTCACAGCCACAGATTTCCACTGCCGACTTAATAAACTTTCTTAAAGTAGGCAAGAAAGTTTATTAAAGAAGGCACCCCGAAAACCGACGAAAAAAAAACAAAGCTTTTCTTAAAGACCTCATCATCACTCATCAAAAAAGCCAATAAAAAAGAAATCAGCAAAGAGCGGCGCTCGATAAATCTCGCAGAATTGACACAGAGCTGGCGGGCTAGGACTGCTCCCCTTTGACTCAAACTTATTTATTTAAATTATTAGCGACAGAAAACAGCAAGGCATCAATACAGTTACTAAATAATACGCTTGATATTGATATGCCTAGTTGACTAGCCAAAGCATATGTCGACAGCATGCGGTGATTGTGGTGTTCAAATTTACAAAACTTAATCTAATCTAATTCTAGGACTAAACCACGTAGAAACCTATTTGGAGGCTAAAAACTCCACCCATGCAGGGACTTTTTTAAATTGTCCTCAGCACGGACTAGTGCAAAAAAAGAATATAAACCATGTAGGGTAATAAAAAAAAACAAAAAACTTTTCATAAAATATTTAGGTAAATCCACACAACACAACGACTTGTCTTGATCCGAAAGTAGGATACCACCATAAACCAGGCAAGAAGATCACAAACGTGGAAAGCACCCAGAATGAAGCAATTTGTACAAAGCAAAGTACGGATAGAAAAGAATAGAAAAAGTTAATTTGTTGCACACAAAAGAATTTCAGCACAGAGTCAAGCAAAGAAATACATAGATGTTTAAAACTAGTGGTTTACATATTTAGCCGGATGTGATACTGTGTGTCGTGGCAATAAATAGGTACCAGACTCAGCATGTGTTACGGGTCCAACGGCTCTTAGTACAAATCGAACCCGTAACCTCCATCATGGCATAGAAAGAGATTGGCTGGCTGGAGTGATCTCACAGCCCTGCTACGTACAACGTAGTAGGTGTACTACGTACAACCAAATTATATTACCACAGGACAAACCAACAAACTCCATCATGGTAATCCAACATGATACAGATACGAGGCGTAGTTATACATTCGAGGGAGCTAATTGCGACTAAATATTAGGATTTTTTTATATAGCCTCTATTATATGGGTGCTCCACTTCGGGGAAAAATGTTTAGGTAGACTTAATTACCTTAATTCCCAACGTTCACTTTCCGCCGCTTCAGTCTACCCGTGACCACGGCAACTGCAACGGCGAAACGTCGAGTATTAATTAATGTACCTAATAAATAACCACGATTAGACCCGTTAAATGTATAACTATGTATGAGCATCACCAGTCGTAAAAAACCAGCCAAGTGCGAGTCGGACTTGCACACGAAGGGTTCCGTACTATTATCTATACAACATTTGAATATTTTAAATATTTCAAGCGTCTACCTGTTGCCGTTATTAATATCGAGCAAAAAACGGCAAAAAATCACGTTTGTTGCCTGGGAGCCCCACGTAAATATTAATTTTATTCTGTTTTTAGTATTTGTTGTTATAGCGGCAACAGAAATACATCATCTGTGAAAATTTCAACTGTCTAACTAAATCACGGTTCATGAGGACGGACGGACAGCGGAGTCTTAGTAATTACCCTTACCTATGGGTATGGAACCCTAAAAATCCGGCAGTTACAGTCGAAAGCACATCAACTTACATGTGTACATACGTGCACTCTAATTATCAATTACGTTAGGGCAACTTTGCAATAAAATTGTAAAGGTTAACCGGATGTCGACGGTCAAATAAACGTCAATCAAACGTGATACAGGTACGAGGCGGTCGAATAGAAATACAAAAAATTATGAGCATGGTTTGCGTTGGTTAACACACTAGACATAAATCTGTGCGGTGGTAACCAAAAGAAGGTTTTTCACTGTGATTAATTGGCGCTTACCGTTAATGGTATGTTTTAGTTACATGGAGCTAGTTACATTTAGAATAGATCAAGGAATTGGGTGAAACAGGAGCAGACCGTGTGGCGGGCGGCTGGCACAGACTAAATAGGTTAATTACCGACCGGCACGCGCGTTTCACTATTTCGTTCACGTAGGCCGTTTATGGGGACTCAGTTTTATTCAATGAGGGCGGGAGCGGTAGGGATGCGACCCTACGTTAGGCCTCGAAATGTTAAGGTTGACTATATAATAATATTAATTATTAGGCCTCGAAGCTAATAATAATAATAACTTCCAGACAACACTTGTCCTGGGGCGCTGCTACGTAAGTTCTCCACTGTATGGAGTTGCCCGATTTAACTTACTCCGAACTTTTTAAAAACCTATTTAGAGGCTAAAACTTTCACCCACTACGCGACCTCTGGCACGGTTAGCCAGAGGTCGCGGGTTCAAGTCCCGGCATGGGTGGAATTTTGAGCCTCTAAATAGGTTTTTAAAATTGTCCTCAGCACGGGTTAGTGCAACATAAAAAAAAAGAATACACAAATGCACACACATTTTGACACTTCGGAATCGGCAAAATGGTTAACCCGGAAGTTACGTCGTAGGAGGGTCCCAAACCATAGGACAAAGTGTGCTGTGGTAACCAGACCAGGACATGACAAATAAGTTGTGACGGTCTTAGTATGCGCGGACCGTGTGCGTAGTCTTAATTGATTATGACGACGCACTCGATCCGAGCGCACTGACCGTCGTCATAATCAACTAAGACCTAACAACCGTGTGCGTAAAGTCTTAGTTGATTATGACGACGGTCAGTGCGCTCGGATCGAGTGCGTCGTCATAATCAATTAAGACTGTACGCACACGGTCCGCGCATACTAAGACCGTCAATACCCGGCTTTAGTCTTATATGGTTTGTTACACACCTGATTAAGGCTTATGTAGTCGGCCTATAAGGTTATTTCAAAATGCGCAACTCCTAAGATAATTATGTTAACTAGAGTTGGTTATCTCCAACAATTTTAGTTCTACGACATACGATTTTTTTTGTAAAATTTTCCAGTTTTACAATATTTTTTATCTTTTTCACGGTTCTCTGCTCTGTAATGCTACTGTGTAATAGCTAGAACTTGCAACAGCTTAATATCGACCCTTTGAAGATGAAATGTTTTAAAAGCCATTTTTGGAGACTTACTCAGTTTTTCAAGCTCTTTCAATCTGTATATTTCGTATCCTCAAATTCCCAAATAAAAATTGCTTCTTACAACCTTGATTTTTTAGCTAGAACTTGAAACAATATTACATTAGTATCATCATTATCATCAGCCATTTGACGCCCACTGCAGGATACAGGCCTCCTACGTGGTTTTCATAACCATGAGGGGTTTTGCCATAATCGCCACGCTTGGCAGGCGGGTTGGCGATCGCAGTATGCGGTTGGAATTTCAGGAAGACGCGGCTGCTCGTCTCCTGGTAATTGATTTCCTAAGTCGCCTTCTACGACATCCACGGAAGGAAATGGAGTGACGCTATTTTTAATCTTAATATTATGCATATGTTAAATAGAATGACCTTCTCCTATAGATGTATGTAGTACAATGATTTTCGGGTGACAGCAGCATTGGTAAAGGGCGATTTTAATAAAATTACGCTTGGAGAGTTTCAGAAACTCTGTATACGTCCACCGCGGATTGGCAGTTACCATTAACACACACCTGTATCCCGGAGTGGTAGGCAGATGCCAGGGTCGGCCACTTGCCACGATCCTGACAGATCTCTTCCACTTCATCAACATCCATTAGTCGTTTCATGCTCGCACGCCGGTTTTGGGTTATTTTTTTCGCCTACCTTTTCATGGAAATTACTTTTTCAGAGGCATATCCATATATCTCTTTCCGTGATTCGCTTAATACGTTAGGATTTAGCGCACCGTCTGATGAAAACAAGGAAAATAGAACCTTCCATAAAGAACTCGGTGCGGCGAGAGCTATAAGAATTTCTGAAGAAAAATATATTACTTCAATTTTAAAGTAATGTGCTTCGGGCGTAACATAAACTAGAGGGAAAATGGGCATATAACCAAATTGAAATAAGGTCGTGAATCCAGTTTTTATACAATGAATTCTACGTAGTAAATCATGACTTGCAGCTCTTTGAAACGGGGTCCATAATATGGACATTTGAGCGCATGCTTTGTAACCGCTAGTGCGTTTCAGTCAACTAACCGATTCGATACAATCATGAATTCGATTCGATAGACACAGAACACTTTCACTTAGAATAGAATATCTATAAGAAGATAAAGAGAAAAAAAAAAATTATCTACGGAATAATATGCTGCAACACGATCATTATGTGAAGACTTCTTAAAATTATTGTAATAGACAAGATTGGGAGAAAGAGGTCTGTTGGCTGAAGAAGATGTGGCTCAGAAACATCAGGGAATGAACCGATGTAACCAACGTTGAAGACTTGTTACGTTGGCAAGAAATGAAGAGGAAAAAGAAGAGCTGACGGTTAACCTCCACGACCTTCAAACTAGGATACCCTGTGCTATTGTAACCAGGTAAGGACATCACAAACATGAAAATACACCCAGACCGGTGCCATTTGTACAAATGAAGTACAGCGGTGGAGTTTTGGTTTCTCGCACCGTGGTACATGCCGGGAGATGGAACCCACGACCTTTATTTTGGTAGCACTTATCTGTATTTCATACCCTCGTCCACATCAATGGCATAATGTTTTTCTAAGCACCGTTGTATTGTAAGCGAAGTAAATCATACGAAATGGCAACAGCGTGAAATGTTGCTTCCTGTCTTTTTGCGTTATCAAGATTTAGACAGTATTGGATCGACATATATAATATTCACGGGTTGCTTGTCACAGAGATGTCGTCTGCTCGAATCCAGGCATGTACCACCATAACACCACTCGCTTACGGTAAACGAAAACATCGTGACGAAACGTGTATTTATGAGGTGTTCATGTGTATGTACCGCAGCGTTAGAAATCTACAATCCGTGATGGGCTCGCGTGGTGATTAAGCCCATACTTTTTGTCTGAGAGAAAGCCTGTGCCGTGTAGTGAGACGTATAAAGTCTACTTAAATTATGTTGTTGCTAAAACAGATAAATACATAATAATATGTTGTAAATTTCTGTGAACGCGTCGGTTTCATTTCATAGGTATCAAACTTTCTAGGTGTCAATGGAATGAAAAAAATATGTCATGTGTTCCAAGCATGAATCATGAGCATCAGCGGCGTGCCTTTACAGCTTGAGTACATAAGTACATAGTCGATGTCAGAGTTCGTCTCATAATAAAAAGTTGAAAAAATTATGGGTAGAGTGACCTATAATAATAGGGGATGTCTTACCAAATAGCAAGATAACGAAACCGGCGTGCGTGCATGCGAGATTGTTAATGAAGCGAAAGAGATCTGTCAGGATCGTGGCAGTTGGCGGATCCCGGTCTCTGTCTGTCCCTCCGGGGTACAGGCGCGAGTTTACGTTATGCTATCCTAATAACCTCCTTAAGTTTAACCGAGCCCTTTTGTAACACCCTCTAAATCCCTATTGTATAAACTCTCAGCATCCCGTGTATTTCACAGAATATACCTCACTCCCACCACAGCGCGGGATTGAATTATTTCCGGCGAAATAAAACCCGGCCAGTTTTCGCGCCTAACTCAAGGGATGCTACTATGAATTAGCAGTAAAACCGGCCAGGTGCATGTTGGGCCACGCGTGGTATAGGGTTCCGTAGAAGGAGGGGGTGTTTACCTGCTTTGCAGAACTGACAACTTTACCAAAGTGATTTTCAATGGAATTTGTAAGAAGTTTTCGTTTTACAAGTTGGTCGCCTATTACTTGTTAAATTGTAAAGATAGATAGATAGATAGATAGAGATCTGTCTAGAATACTTTATGGTATATAAAAAGGAAATTACACAGATATTTTAAAAAGCTATTTAGACGCTAAAAATTCCACCCATGCCGGGACTTGAACCCGCGAGCTCTGGCTAACTGTGCCAGCGCTCTCCCAACTGAGCTAATGGGCAAGTGCAGGCATCGGCGAAATTTCGAACCTCTTTACAAACCTATCTGTATTAATGTGTTTTTGAAATTGTCCTCAGCACGGGTGCAACAAAAAGAATATACACAGATATTTCTTAACCTAAAAGTACAAACGGCGACCTTATCTATCACTAAGCCTACTTAGCCGTCATAGCTTTTCTTTTAAATTCATTATGTATGTGCTACTGGCTTGAATTGTTTACGTTTCTACAGTCAACCATTTAGGCGGTAGTGAGAACAGAAACGCCCCAATCTAAGAAAAAAATGCTTTAAAGCTTATTTTCCCAAACGGATCTCTAAATCGAGAGTGTATTTTCGAAAAAAAATTGCATCACCAATTTAGGTCTACGGGGGGCACGATAAAAACAGTTTTTTTTTAAAGATTTTATTCTACGGCGCAATAAATATGTAATCCAATCCAATCCGCGGTGGGCACGCGTGGTGATTAAGCCCATACTCTCTCCCTGAGAGAAGGCCTGTGCCCTACAGTGGGACGCATATAGGCTGATTAAATATGTATAACTATGCAAAATTTCAGCTCTCTAGCACATGCCGTCTCTATGCTAATAGACAGATAGAAAGACAGACATACCCACGAACGGACATGGCAAAACTATAAGGGTCCCTTGTCAACTACGGAACCCTAAACACTATAATATTATGGCCTAGAATGATTTTAAAATTAAATTAATTGAATGAAGTAAAATAAACCGCAATTAAATAGAAGAAATCCCTCTGGAAATTTTCATTCCTGTAATATTCAGTCATCTTGTTTTAGAACTTTGCCCGGGGTACTCTGTGCGCCTGAATGTAGTATTTGTATATTAGCCGCGTGCAAAGTTCCGTTTCACGCTTCACTCCGACAACTCTAGGTTTACTGGAAGAAATCTCTCACAGAGATAAACTTTCTTTTATTCGTTATTTTCTGTATTCTACATTATCAGCCTACTGCTGCTCACTGCTGGGTATAGACCATTTCATCCAAATGCCATCACTCACGGATGATCACCATCCGTATTAGTACCTACTATCCGTTTTAATTTTCCATAGAGTGGAGACCGCGGATCGGTAAATGTAGTGTAGGACGTTCTCAGACTGGCAAGAGCTGGATGAGAGTAGCGGAGGACCGTGCTCAGTGGCGTGCAATAGGTAGAGGCCTACGTCCAGCAGTGGACAAGCGTAGGCCGATGATGATGATGATGATCCGTTTCAATTCCTCATTCGGCAATATTTCCAATATAAGGTTGCCTGGAAGAAATTGCTAGCAGCATTAAGGCCGCCAATTGCACCTCTTCTTTTGTGACTGTTTCTCTGAAATTGTGTTCTGTTGTGTACAATAAGGAATATACTTATCTTGTCTTATCATCATCATCTGTCTCAAATCTTTTTGTATTGTGTACATTTAAATGTAAAGTAGGGCCCGCCCCGGGCAGGGATTTCCCAAGTAGGCCCTGTGGACAATAGTTTCTGTATCAGGGATTCCAGAAAGGAGCGCTTTTTGGGACTCGGCGCGAAAAGGAGAAGACAATTTATTCAGATTTACAGTAGGTATACCCTGTGCCAAATGTAATTTCCCCAGATGTAAACAAACAATGTAACTACAAAAGAGCTTACTATTTGTTTTACGAATATTGAAAAATTAAAAACAACCAGCCAAGTGCGAGTCGGACTCGCGCACGAAGGGTTCCGTACCATTATACAACGCTCACAAAGATCGAGAAAAAACCGCACAAAATCACGTTTGTTGTATGGGAGCCTCCCTTAAATATTTATTTTATTTGAATTTAAGTACATATTAATTTTTGAAGCGTCTACCTGTTGCCTTTCTGTCTATTATCTGTCTGTTATCGATATTAATATCGAGCAAAAAACGGCAAAAAAAATACGTTTGTTGTATGGGAGCCCCCTTAAATATTTATTTTATTTTTGTTTTTATTTGTTGTCATAGCGGCAACAGAAACACATCATCTGTGAAAATTTCAACTGCCTAGCTATCACGGTTCTTGAGATACAGCCTTTTGACAGACAGACAGACAGATGGATAGACAGACAGATAGAAGAAGAGTAAAGTCTTAGTTGTAGGGTCTCGTTTGGCACCCTTCGGGTACGGAACCCTAAAATAATGATAATAATAATAATAATTTCCACACAACACAATCACTTGACCTGGTCCCAAACTAGGATACCCTGTGCTATGGTAACCAGGCAAGGTCACCACACACATGGAAATACACCCACAGACTGAGGCCAATTGTACAAATGTACGGCGGCCCCCTGTGGGAATCGAACCCACGACCTCTGTTTTGGTAGTTAAGCGCCTTAACGACCACCGAGGCAGTCAACGAGAAATTATTATTTAGCTAAGGGTAAGATAAAAAGTACCTAAAACCGGCGTGCTTGCATGAACGCCTAATGAATATTGATGAAGCAAAAGAGGTCTGTCAGGGCCGTGGCAAGTGGCAGACCGCTCTACCCCTCCGGGACACAGGCATGAGTTTACGTTATTTAATATTAAATTAACTTGGCCCAGTCATAGCAAATTCCGATGAAACTACGATAGGATACCACAAAGTTGAAGCTAGACAAATAACCCGAATGTTATACCTGGTCTTCTGCCTAACTGACCCCAGAAACATACACGAATCGTACAGAAGGACAGTTCCGTTGGCTAGCCATGGGTTTCTCGAAACCTTAACAGTTGTCACTTTGCCCATCCGCATACAAAAAAAAACCGGTCTAGTGCGGGTCAGGCCACGCACAGTCTAGGGTTCCGTAGAAAGAGGGAGTTTTATCTGATTTACAGAAAACAACTTCATCAATGTAAGTTTCAATAGATTTTGTACGAAGTTTTCCTTTTATAAAATAACTTATATAAATAAGTTGGTCGCCTATTAATCGCGTAAAGCCTACTTAGCCATGATAGTTTTCGTTTTAAGTTCATTATATGTGCTACTACTATTTTCACGTTCCTACAATCAACCGCGTAGCCAGGAAAAGGGGGGGGGGGTGAAACACCCTACTCCGACAAAAAATTGTGCTTCAAAGCGTAATATTTCGCAAACGGAACTATAAATCAAAAAATGGTCAACGTCACCGACCGGCAAAGTTAGCCAAGTATATCTGATTTAACGTCACCGACCAACTAGAGCCGAGTATATCCGATTCGGCGTCACCAACCTGACAGTTCAGTATCGGTCAATGTTCTGAAAAAGTGTTCTTAAAAAAGTTTTTACTTCAAATAGCTATCAGTTATACTCCGTATAATAAAATAATATAACAAAATATTCGCATCTCATTGGTCAATGCGCGCGGCTAGAGATAAGCGAAGACGGTCCGCTTCATAGGGTAGGTTTACTTAACTTCTTAGGGTAGGTTTGGCTATTAAAGGTCACGCAAATTAACCTTAGACTTATTTGACCTTAGACTTGAGTTGAATTAACCTTGAATTGAATCTAAAAAACATGAGACTGAATATATGGTTTTCAGATTATCTACACTTTCCGTCACTCCCTGCAAACATAAACTTACGCCTGTATCCCGGAGGGGTAGGCAAATCTCCTTCACTTGCTCTTTCTCAAGGACTCGTCATAATATATAACGTGACCTCGCATTTGGTAGCCTATATTTTCCCTATTATTCCCATTCGTATTCCAAACTCATAATAAAATAGCCATTAATAAACAGAATGGTACGAAATGTCCGTTTTGGAGCTAAACACGTGGCAGTGAGTCAAGCCAAATTCGACGCGAAATAGGATGTAGGCACCAAAATAAAACGTAGGAAACACTGCTGACGCTACCTACCACAAATAATAGCTCTGAATTGGTTAAGACTAGTTATAATTCGTTAGAATTGGTAATGCTGTCTATCCCGAGTTATAGCTAGTTTAAAACCACGGTTTTTAACCCGCCGCCATGCTGACGTCAGAATGGCGGGTGCAAAGTTGTTGCAAATCTAATGACGGCAGCTTAACCAAAATTGGTTCCGCCTAAGTTTTGACCCCGTGGATGTAGCCATTGAGGAGTTATAATCCAAAACCGTGTTTTTGACGTCACATCCTTTTAGAGTTTTCATCATGTCGTCCCAAGAGGAGACGCACCTGGCATGTTCAGTCGACATCAGGTCCACCTTTTCTATTTTTGTTGCAAAGTCACCTGTAACGTAATCTAGTGGAGTGCACGAGTTTAAAGATTGATGTGCCGTCGACTACGCAACCTGTTAATGAAAAATCGTTTCTGCAGTACATATCGATAATTAAACCATTTCCAAAAGTTCAAAACAGACAGTTTTTTTTTCATCTTTCATTGAATACAGTCTTAAAACTTGAAATTTGTGTATAAATTTACAATTATGATTTTAAAATTATGATTTTAAATTCAAACAGTTCTACTCGTCAATACTAATACTACTTTATATAAATAAGACCGTTAGTTACAGTTTCCATATAATTCTAAAATATACAACAATGGATTGAAACGGCTATAGTTTCAGACTCTTTGTCTTTTTCATCTAAATTATCTTTAATGGTATTAATGCTATTAAAGTTACTTGCGGTAGCTTGCGGCATTAAAATGTAAGATACAGCTGACATTGTTTTCGCAATTTCAAAGTTTGCTTTATAGTAAAATGATAGTTTGCTTTATACTATATTTTAATTTTTCAAAAGTGTAATTCCGTCGTTGTGATCCCGTCTGAGCGATATGTTAAATAAAATTATTTTATGTAGGACAATTATTTTCTGATGGCTATGTAAGTAGAGTGATAAAGGGTGAATTTAATAAAATTATGTAAACCCGTATATTTCAAAAACAAAAATTTGAGAAAAATTCATAGAACAAAAGTTGTTGCTGAACACAAACACTAATTGTCTCAGGATTATTGGGGTGTCTCATATGCGAAAGAACCGATGGCCGTTGGGGTGCGAAACTTCTCAAATGGAGACCACGAACTGGCGAATGCAGCGTAGGAGGCTCACCAGCTCGCTGGACCGACGATCTGAAGCAGATTGCTGGCAGTGGATGGATGAGAATGGCCGAGGACAGAAAGAAGTGGCGTGCTTGGGGAAGGCCTATGTCCAGCAGTAAACGAATACGGGCTGGATGATTGTCTGATGGCCGATGGGGCCGAAAAGTTCTCGAATGGAGACCACATATCGGCAAGCGCAGCGCAGGACGACCAGTCACAAGATGGACAGAAGACCTCATCCAAGTGGCAGGAAGACGCTGGACGCAAGCCGCTTCCAACCGGTCTTTTTGGAAATCCATGGAGGAGGCCGATGTCCAGCAGTGGACTTCTTGTGGCTGAATGATGATGCTGATGTTGATTGAACGGGATGCTGTTACTATGTCTGTGACTTCGGCTATTTTCTACCCTTCGTAGGATCTTACACTCAAGCATAGAGCAAAGTTTCCCCCCCTACTACGTAAGGCCATTAGTTGTCCCGTATTTATTGCACGCATCCATTTCGCTGTGGTGTTTGTTGTTTTATCGATAGTTTCTGGGTCAAACTCTGCAGATTACTCTGGGCCACACACCGGAAAGTGTGGGGACACGAATAATAACAACAATCAACTTTGTCCTGACCCGGAAGTGGGATACCCTAAAGTGGCTATGGATTTTATACTTACGAGTACTGTTTACTATAAGAAATTATGTTGTTCAATATTGGTGCCTCGCGATACAGGCTAAGTCTAGTGCAAGGTCCCCTGGTAATTAGGGTCCCGTACCCAAAGGGTGCCGAACGGGACCCTATTACTAAGAATTCACTGTCCGTCTGTCTGTCTGTCACCAGGCTGTTTCTCATGAACCGTGACAGCTAGGCAGTTGAAATTTTCACAGATGATGTATTTCTGACAAATATAATTAAAAATAGAATAAAATAAATATTAAACGGGGGCTCCCATACAACAAACGTATTTTTCTTTGGCGTTTTTTGGTCGATATTAATAACGGCAACAGGTAGACGCTTGAAATATTCACAGAATATTTAGTTCTATATTCGCTATAAAAGTAAATAATTAAATTAAAATAAAATAAGTATTTAAGAGGGGTTCCCATACAACAGACGTGATTTTTTTGCCGTTTTTTGCTCGATATTTTTAACGGCAACAGGTAGACGCTTGAAACATTCAAACGTTGTATAGATAACGGTACGGAACCCTTGGTTTGTGAGTCCGTCTCGCACGTGGCCGGTTTTATTTCTCACGATTTAGACAAAGACAAATCAAAGATAATTAAAATCGATCCGGCCGTACTTGAGTTATAAATGGTGTAACTAACCCGAATTCGTTTTATGTTTATAATATAAGTTCCCTTTGGGTACGGAACCCCAGAAAACACGTTTTTATATTGATTTTGGGACGGTACGAAGTTTGCCGGGCCAGCCAGTCTTTAAAGAAAGAAAGAGGATATTTATTTAAATTGTCACAGAAACACAAAGTAAACATAAAGGTACACAAACAAAAGACACGAACGTCAACAAAACATAAATAAAACAAAACAATCGTGAAGAGAACATGTGAGGCATATAGAGTCAAAGGCACCCAGCCACCTCGGACCCCAAACGCCTCAGGTGCCTCCGTGACAACAAAAAAGGGGCTCCAACTCAGCATATTTTATCGGTGTGTGCTATAGTTAGCATAACACCAGCAAAACTGAATAAAACAAAATCAAAAGATAGATAGATAGATAAATTATTTATTTGCACTTGCAGAGAGCGTAATACAAAGACAATAGGTAATAAAATAACAATAAAATGAAGCATGTAAACAACAAGAAGCAAGCACTGTTTCATGCAATCGACAGCGTGTCATATTCGTATATGCGTGCACACAGTTATTTACGTTACGGATGACTACCACAAAAACGAGTCGGTTGACCCAATTGTTGACTGCACGCATACAGGACGACAAGGACCTGCTTCATAGAACCACATCCCGCGGCCCACTATGACAATTCGACGTATATTGCCAAGTCGATTAACTAGTGACGCTGCCTACCCAATGCACCCCGAACTGACACAGCAAACCAAGAATCCTACCTCCACGAAACTCGGCCAAAACGCACAACGCAATTGGACACGCAGTAATCATCATCAACCATTTGACGCCCACTGCAGGACATAGGCCTCCCTTATGGTTTTCTAACCATGAAGGGTTTTGCCATAATCGCCAAGCCTGGCAGGCGGGTTGGCGATCGCGGTATGCGGTTGGAATCTCAGGAAGACGCGGCCGCCCGTTTCCTGGTAATTTATTTCCTTAGTCGCCTTCTACGACATCCACGGAAAGAAATGAAGTGACGCTATTCTTAACCGGGCGCCACACGGAATTATAAACGCAGTAATATTAACAAGTAATAATATTATAACATTCAATGCACAGATTAGGATGAGCGTGGCAAGTGCAAAAGGGCTCTAACTCAGCATGTGCTGGAGAGCAGTACACTCCAGCGCTGATCTTCCGCTAGTGCCCGTCAGTACGGAGGCGCGCAGTGCTTGGAGAGATATTGTACGAACGAAAGTAAAATAAAATACTGAGGTAATTGTAAATAAAATAGGTGATTAACAATTTATAATAAATTATCGTGTATTCATAAGATTAATACGAGTAGATTAATAGACGCTGCTGCCCGTCTCCTGGTAATTGATTTCCTTAGTCACCTTCTACGACATCCACGGAAGGAAATGGAGTGACGCTATTCTCAATCCGGCGCTGATCCGGTTAGTGGTAAGTCGGTATAAAAAAGTGTGATAAAATGAAATGTCAATAAGGTTTAATAGGTGATAGGAACATGACGTGAAAAGAAACATAATACCAAAACAAAGGTCGTGGGACCACGTCGAGCACAATCGTGTGTAAGTTATTATTAAGTGTGTCATTTAGTAACTGCATTGTTGCCTTGCTGTTTTGTATTGCTAATAAATAAAATAAATAAACAGCTTCTGATTCATAAAAGAAAAGATAAATACTTTTAACAATAACGTGCGGTTGACTGTACATCGAGTTCCGTCGGACCTTTCGGTGTTTCCGCGGGGCTTAGAGTCTATTACCATAGAGTTATTTTATGTTTCCGACACCCCTTGCCCAAAAATTAACAACAAAAGATAAGATTGTTCGAATGAACGTGCAATTTCCGTCGAAAGTCGTTATTCATTCGGCCATAAGGGCCACAGTGGCTTGGCGTGCTCCCGAAGGTCTAATTAAAACTATTTATCATCCGGAACCCGGTACGTAGGTAAGGGGGGTTACTCTTGAAGGTAACAAAACTTTATGAATTTAAAAATAAAAAAAATATTCATAGAATTAAAAGCATTGAAACGAGTTTCCGAAAACTACAGATTATGTTTAAGAAAGTTCATAAGCAACCTATATGCGTATCACTGTAGGGCACAGGCCTTCTCTCAGGGAGAGGGTGTGAGAATAGCTCAGACACCCAGGTTTCTTCACGATGTTTTTCGTCACAGTTGGCGAGTGGTATTGCTACTATTACTTCACAAATCAATGAATGATTTATTGCCACAAAAAACATGGTTAGAAGAGAGTAAGACCTTGGTAAACTTCGAAAACTCTTACTCTCTTACTATTCCAACGGCAAAATTTAGATAATTTGTATCTTATACCACTTATTGCTTCACCAAATTCACAAATGTACGTGACTTAGAAATTGAAATCAGTTCTAGGCCTAGAACCAGTATTACCACTCGTTGGGCACCAACTGGGCACGGTAACGCGGGTCGGGTAACGAACCGACGTGAAAAGCTTCAATCCCTATTTTGAGCTGAACGTGTTCTCAACCACTTCGCTCAAGAGTAGGGGCTCTGTAGAGAGGGAAAACTTTGCCACGGTTTGTCTATAGAACATTGGGAAATGTTCCGAGTTCCTGCATGTTGAGTAGTATTTCCCAAGTGGCTGAACGCCGGAATCGCAGGTTTCTTTACCCCGTTTTTCCTCAACTTACAGACAGACGGACGGACCAACGGACAGGACCTTTCGAGTGCTGAAACCAATAAATACCAAAAAAAAGGTGGTCCTCACGTAAGAAAGGTACTTTTTAACGTTTTTATGTCATTTTTTCTATCGTAAAAAATAGCAAACTCATAGAAATGTGAAACTTCGTGAGGTCTTAGTGTAGTTTAGTACTAAGAACCGGCCAAGTCTGAGTCAGACTCCCGCTAAGAGTCCCGCCCTAAATGACTTCAACTCGCACTCAACCGGTTTTTAGGGTTCCGTAGTCAACAAACCATAATACTAGAAAGCTGAAATGTGTCATATATGTATGAATACACATAATAATCACGCCAATAAAAAGGTAAAATAAAATCAACCAAAACAATCAAATAAAACCAAAATTTAGGTTACCTCCCCTACACCTACATTACGGATTAATTCTATTTTTCTATTTTATCCAATAGTAAGTAAGTAAGTAAGTAAATTATTTATTTGATACTCAAATCTTAATATCTATAACAATACAAATTCAGATCACAGTTGGGTTAGATTTGGCACCAAATTGGTCTCCACTCAGCATCATGCCGTGGCCGGTAGCGACCACGACGCTGGTTTTCAGTGGTTACCAATAGTGTGGGTTATCGTTGAATTGATCGCTTAAAAATATTGTAGGTGTAAAACAAAAACATCTTTCCACTCAGGGATCCGAAATAAGGTTTAAAGTGCATTTTTTTGTTACATTACGGCATCCCACCTCCCTCTCCGGCTATACGGCTGCTTGTAAAAAGAAAACTATCACGGCTGTACTTAGCTTTTCAAGTTAACGAGAAATAGGCGACTAACTTTTTTTTAAATACTTTTATTGCACTTAACCTAATTTAAAACATAGCGTACCTAATCCTATAAGCATTTTCTACCAGTCAACTGCAGGGGGTGGAAGAAAGATGGGTAGGCGTATAAAAAGGAAAGGGGGAAAAAGTAGAAATGCAATTTGAAATATAGCTATACATATAGGGTTAGATTGAATACACCTACATATTATTATTATTAATACTTTTATTGCACATAAGTAAAAAATACAATAGCATATTAATATAATGTATAATGCTAAACATAATAAAAAAATGCATAAGCTAAACCTAAAAATACTATATAATACTATACACACTATTGGAGAGCAAGGCAATGATACATATATTTACTATACATAATAATGAGAACGAAGTATCTAAATATAGTAGAATATGTAAATATAATAGAGGACATACACTTAAAAAAGGAAAACTTCGTACAAATTCCATTTAAAATTATTTTGATTAATAGAAGATGTTAACTCTCTAAGGCAGATAAAAATCATCTTCTTCTATGGAACCCTACACTGCGCGTAGCTCGACAGACACTTAAACGGTTTTTTTTTATTACAATCTTACAAAAATCAGACCAAACAGCCTCCTGTTTCGGCCACACTCATTCCAGCACCAACTCTCTTTCTCTGTCTGTCTTTTAGGTACCTCTAATAATACCTTTATGCTCTCCCCTCGTCATGTCAGATTCAACCTGACCACGAATTAGCAACATTCCACACATACAGTTTGTAACAGTTACAGTTTGAATCAGGCTGAAGGACACGTCACAATAATAACTTGTGATGTGTCCTTCAGCCTGATTCAAACAATACTGACTTAAACGTAACATAAGTGTTCATAAGCTTAAACGTAATATGTTCCGTGTGGCGCCGGATTAAGAATAGCGTGACACCATTTTCTTCCGTGGTTGTCGTAGAAGGCGACTCATCATCATCATCATCATCATCATCATCATCTTTGGCTTACGCTTGTCCACTGCTGGACATAGACCTATTGCATGCCACTGAGCACGGTCCTCGGCTACACTCATCCAGCTCTTGCCAGCCGCCCTACGTAGGTCATAGCTCCATCTAGTCTGAGGACGTCCTACACTACGTTTACCGATCCGCGAGCTCCACTCAAGAACTCGTCTACTCCAGCGGTTATCAGTTCTTCGGGTGATATAGCCGGCCCACTGCCACTTTAGCATGCTAATTCGTGGGCTATGTCGGTGACTTTGGTTCTCTGTCGGATCACCTCGTTTCGAATTCGACCTTTCAGAAAAACCCCAAAATGGCAGACGGCGAAGGAAATCAATTGCCACGAGACGGGCAGCAGCGTCTTCCTGAGTTTCCAACCGCATAATGCGATCGCCAACCCGCCTGCCAAGCGTGGCGATTATGGCAAAACCCCTCATGGTTATGAAAACGACAAAGTAGTCCTGCAGTGGGCGTCAAATGGCTGATGATGAAACGTAACATATCACTCGTCCTGGTCCCAAACTAGGATACCCTGTGCTAGATTACCATGGCAAGGATATGACTAACATGGAAATATACACAGGTTACTTAAACAAATCTAATGCGACAGTCCCCACTGGAAATTGAAGCGTTTTAAGAGCTGAACCAGAGGGGCAGCATAAACAAAAATTAAAATATAAATTGACCCCGTTTTTAAGTATATTATGATGGGTTCACGCTAAACGTGAAGGAAAACACCGTGAGGAAACCCGCGGCTAGGCTGTGGGCTAGGCCGACTAAGCTGTCAGGATGGTATAGGTGCTGGGCAAGCCTACTCCATCTAAAATACACGATGTCCCAGGCACTGCAACGTCTGAGTGATCTCTTAACTCATCTAGTGTAAGTGAAGGTGCCACTGGACGCTGCATAAATCATCTCATTGTGTAGATGCAAAGGCCAAAGTTTTTATTTTTTTATATAGCCTATATACGTCCATACTGCATGGCACAGGCTTTCTCTCAGAGAGAGATCATGAGCTTAATTACCACGCATTCTCACCACAGATTGGCGATTTCAAGCGCTATCTTAGCATATCTGTGCAATTTCCTTTTTATGTACACTTTATTGTACATAAAAAGGAAATTGCACAGATATGCTAAGATATGTGAATAGCTCAGACACTCAGGTTTCCTCACAATGTTTACTTCACCTTTTGCGAGAAGTACTGCTAGTTTAATAACAGAGATATTATTGCTTAAATATTAGGGGTACTTTTAAGACATAGATTTTTTTAGAAATATCCTCAAGAATAACATAATAATACATTTAATGGCTCCCAAGCCGTCGTCATCAGTAACTATATTTCTAGCTGGGCAAAGGTCCCGAGTGCTGTTCCAAATTACAGTGGTGATCTTTGCTCGGACCGCTCCTTTTTACAATTTTAATAATATCGAATCCTGTTTCCAAAATTCCAGTGTTCTTATTTTCGCAGATGACATGAAAATTTTTAAGCCCATTTCTAGCTCTGATGACGCGGTTTCTCTTCAGGCGGACCTAAAATAGACTCGACGTTTTCTGTGATCAAAATTGTCTAAACCTCAACCCATTAAAAGGTTTTGCAATAACATTCATAAGAAAAAATTAAAATGTTTCTCATTACACGTTAAAAGGTCATACCTTAAATCGCGTAAATAATACCGGAGACCTAGGGATAATTCACAACTCAAAACTTATATTTGACCTTCATGTCGATGCAGTCTGCAAAAAAGCTTTTCGTGCTCTGGGATTTGTGATGCGCGCTTCACGGGACTTTAAAAAAATTAAAACATTAAAACTACTTTATTGTACTTATGTAAGAAGCTCGCTAGAATACGGGTCGCAGGTCGATGATATTTATATTAACCGCATAGAAAGACTGCAGAATAAGTTTGTGAGGTTTATAAACCGACGCCTAAGGCGAAACGAGGGTTACCTTCCGTCCTGTCGCTCAATGCATCTTCTCCCTCTAGTCGAGAGACGCCATATCTCTGATATTATATTCCTGTTAAAACTAACAAAAGGAACTATCGACTGTCCCGATTTGCTATCAAAAATCAATTTCCACGTACCAAATAGAACCTTAAGGCACAAAAGCACATTTTTAGTACCGCAGGCTTCAAGAAATTACAGAAGCAACGCCTACTTATTGAGAGCTTGTTCTGCTTTTAATAAATTAATCAGAGACCCGGTCACGGACATTGATATTAATGACGACAGTATTGCAGCGGTTAGGCGACGGCTAACTGCGAACTTTTTTAGGAGTGAGTGAGTAAGCTCTCTTCTCATTACTTATGTATAAATCTCAGCTATATATATTTCCCTTTGAAATGCTTAAATCCAAAATTTTTCTATGCAGACACCCGTTTATGCGGTGACTTAATTGTTAGTTCTTCTTAACTACTAGTTTTAATATTTTGTTGCTATCAGTGGATGATTGATGATGGACGATGATTTATGCCATATAGGCAGCTCAATAGACATATCTCAAAGTCTATGCGGCACGATATTCGGTCCTTTAATACCGAACGTATTAAAGAGACTATAGAGCGGAACAAGGGCTCCAAAGTGTTCGCAAAAGACTTGTCTATTGGGCAAAGCCAGCTGACGAAGCTGAAGAGAGAGGACGGCAGTATAGCGTCGACCAAATCAGAGGTGCTGAGGGAGATTGAGAGTTTCTACGGACAGCTATACACCTCAGTCGCAAAACCTGTTAGCAGTTTGAACAAAGATCCGAGAGCCAAACTGACCCGACATTATACCGAAGACATCCCGGACATCAGCCTGTACGAGATTAGGATGGCCCTGAAACAGCTCAAGAATAACAAGGCACCAGGAGAGGACGGAATCACATCAGAGCTCCTGAAAGCGGGTGGAACACCAGTACTTAAAGTCCTTCAGAAGCTCTTCAATTCCGTCGTGCTCGAAGGAAAAACGCCAGAAGCATGGAACAGAAGCGTGGTGACGCTGTTCTTCAAGAAAGGGGATAACTCTCTATTGAAGAACTACCGACCCATCTCGCTTCTGAGCCATGTTTATAAGCTGTTTTCGAGGGTCCTCACGAATCGTCTCGAACGCAGGTTTGATGACTTCCAGCCTCCCGAACAAGCCGGTTTCCGAAAGGGCTTTAGTACCATAGACCACATCCACACGCTGCGGCAAATTATACAGAAGACTGAGGAGTATAATTTGCCATTCTGCTTAGCGTTTGTGGACTATGAGAAAGCCTTCGATTCGATCGAGACATGGGCAGTGCTCGAGTCTCTCCAGCGTTGCCATATTGACTATCGGTATATCGAGGTGCTGAAGTGCTTGTACAACAGCGCCACTATGTCGGTCCGAGTACAGGAGCAGAATTCGGAGGCAATTCCATTGAGAAGAGGCGTGAGACAGGGAGACGTTATCTCTCCGAAACTGTTCACGAACGCACTGGAAGATGCCTTCAAGCTTCTGGAATGGCAGGGACGCGGCATCAATATCAATGGCGAGTACATCACGCACCTTCGATTTGCCGACGATATAGTAGTCATGGCAGAAACGATGGAAGACCTCGGCATAATGCTCGACGACCTCAGTCGAGTTTCCCAACGTGTGGGCCTTAAAATGAACATGGACAAAACGAAGGTCATGTCGAACGCTCGTGTTGTGCCCACCCCAATAACATTGGGGAACACGACTCTCGAAGTTGTAGACGAATACGTCTACTTAGGACAAACAATCCAACTAGGCCGGTCCAACTTCGTGAAAGAGGTCAATCGTCGAATCCAACTCGGCTGGGCAGCTTTCGGGAAACTTAGAAAAATCTTTTCGTCTAATATACCTCAATCGCTCAAGACAAAATTATACAACCAGTGTGTGTTACCAGTGATGACTTATGGCACTGAAACGTGGTCTCTCACTATGGGCCTCATAAGAAGGCTCAAGGTCACGCAACGAGCTATGGAAAGGGCTATGCTCGGAATTTCTCTACGAGATCGAATCAGAAATTATGAGATCCGTAGACGAACGAAAGTCGTCGACATAGCCCAGCGGATTAGTAAGTTGAAGTGGCAGTGGGCGGGGCACATAGCACGCAGAACTGATGGCCGATGGGGCCGAAAAGTTCTCGAATGGAGACCACATATCGGCAAGCGCAGCGTGGGACGACCAGCCACAAGATGGACGGATGACGTCATTCAAGTGGCAGGAAGACGCTGGATGCAGGCCGCTTCCAACCGGTCTTTTTGGAAATCCATGGAGGAGGCCTATGTCCAGCAGTGGACTTCTTGTGGCTGAATGATGATGATGATGATATCAGTGGAAGCCTGTTAATGACTTTCTGTTCTCATATTTTTAAATAGTATTAAGTTATATAATGTCAATGGCTTTCCTAAAATTAAATAAATAAATACCGCAAAAGAAAAAAACGGAACCCTTATGATCACTTTATTGTCCGTCCGTCTGTCTGTCAAGACCCTTTATTTGGGAAGAGGTATCGAAATGAAATTAAAACCACATACTAAAGTTTACATTCCCTTGAAGCTGTGAAAAAAACAATTAAAAACATACGTAAAGAGGTTCGAAATTTCGCCGATGCCTGCACTTGCCCGTTAGCTCAGCTGGAAGAGCGCTGGCATGGTTTTTTTTTTTTTTTTTTTTTTTTTTTTTTTTTTTTTTTTTTTTTTTTTTTTTTTTTTGAAAAGGTTCCGCCACCATTGATTTCGTGGCGTCCTTTAGTCAAATTTATTAAAATTGTCCTTATTTAAAATTACAATTAAGTATATACAGTTATTAAAACTGTCCTTATTTAAAGTTACAATTAAGTATATACAATTATAAAATGTGCTAAGTTAAAAATTATGTTAAAATTATTAAAAAATTTTACAGAAAATGTCGTAATATTAAAATTGTTCAATTATTATTATTATACTCTAAAGATTAAAAATTACACTCTAAAGATTAAAAAGTAATAATTATATAATATAAAGTTATATGATTAAAATCGTCTGGAATTATAAAATTCTATGTCTTATTGTTCTATCTCTCTCTTGTCTTTTCTCTTTCTCTTTTCTGTCTCTTTTTTGTTTCTGTTTCTTTTTTCTTTTCTTATCTTGTTCTCTATTCTCATTGTCTCTTTTTTTTTTTTTTTTTTTTTTTTTTTTTTTTTTTTTTTTTTTTTTTTTTTTTTTTTTTATTACAGTTTTAAAAGTATGGACCCCGACGCCTTGTCTCTGACTACTCCTAGGAGTAGTGACAAGCAAGGCGCCGGGGCTTACATAAAACTTACGATAATAAATTTAACCTAGATACAATTAAAATATTGAGCTAAAAAGAATGAAACAAAAAGATAAAATACAATAATGAAAGAGACTATGATGCGATTTTAATCCCGGCCCCCATTTGCTCTAGAGGCCGCGCGCGTCACCCCCAGGGCGAAGGGCAGGAAGATCTCTCGACTTTTAGAGTCGGCCATAAAGGCGGCGAATGCCTCGCACCTCACCGCTGCTCCCAGGAGTATCTCGGCGCTGGCATGGTTAGCCAGAGGACGCGGGTTGAAGTCCCGGCATGGGTGAAATTTTTTGTCTCTTAATAGGTTTTTAAAACTGTCCTCAGCACGGATTAGTGCAACAAAGAATATAATCCATTATTTTGTTAATAATTCGAATTATCCCCTAATAAAAGTTCTGAGTCGAACTACACGTACTGACGCTACCGTGCAGATACCCACACAGTATTTCAGACACGTCCAATCACCCGCCGCCGCGTCACTCGAAATCTGAAAACACATTTGCCGCGTCGGTTCGCATCGTTAAACCTGGTTCACACACACCGAGCGGTAGTAGGAAATCAGTAGAACGTGTATGGTACGCCATGGGTGCTCGAGGTTCTCGAGGGGCGACGGACTGGAAAACACAGTGTAAATAGATAACTGATTCATTTAAACAAGATACACAGAAACCAAAAATAAAAAAAATATTTTTAACGTACAGAAACGATTCTGTTTGCTGAATGTCAATGTACAGCGTTAGCCGCTGTCTTCGGGCCGTTTTTGTAGTGGAGAAAAAGGCATCGCGAAGAAAAACTCCACTCTATGTTTTCTTAAATGATCTTAAACTTAGGTGCTGCCTATATGATAAGATTCCACCATGGCCATCAATAACTTTAAATGCCAAAACGTTACTTAATTTTCTAACAAAAGTTGGACAAACATTAATGCTGCGGCCAGACACACGAACAGCACCCGTTCACGAGCATAACGCAGCCATAACACATGGCACACACGTATCCAAAGCACTACATATGACGTCACAAAGTAACAGCACAGAGTGAACATAAACATAAACGTAGTAAAAGATGCCCACCGGCTCGCTGGACCGACGATCTGAGGCAGACTGCTGGATGAGGATGGCTGAGAACAGAAGGAAGTGGCGTGCCTTGGTGGTGGCCTATGGCATGCAGTGGACGGGCTGAATGACGATAATGATGATGGTACCATGGACTTTAATTTTTAAGTCACTTACATTTGTGAATTGATAGTTGCAATACCACTCGATGACCGTTAAGTAAAACATTTTCAGGAAACCTGAATGTCTTGCAAGCCTAAAATATTTTGTGTGCCCTGTAGAAAAAGATAGGGGGAAAAAGATATCATTTTGCCTAACATTTGTTAACGACTAGCTAAAGTGTAAAGGTTGATGTTGGTGAATTAGAAAGCACTGAAGAAAGGACGGGTGTAGGATTACGACGTTTCAACAGCGAATGCAAGGTGAAACTACACGCGAAAGCTCTTATTTCGCGTTCCATAACTCCGAAAATCCCACAGCAAAAATTGTGGCCTTGAGGTAGAGTGCGCAACTGTAGCTTCAGCATAGCAGACAATTTTTAACAGTCGCGGTTACAGCATTGTAGTTCTTAGTACACTTGGAATAGTAGTGAGATTTGCGGTGTTTGCGCTGCGCATAATATCTGTTTCGCGTGTGAAAACTCATTTCCTGGATTCATTTTGTTCGTGTGCAATTTTAATTCCTGTACACGCGTACGTTGGTTTAAAGGTATGTAGATACAGATAACGGTAAATTGTTTGTTGGAAAGTCACTCGTAATGTAACTGGGTAGAGTGCACGCACGTAAAGGTCGATCTGCTGTCGACTCTAGACTCGTTCTCAAGTATTCATGGTCGGGTCGCCTTCTCCTACTAATATGATTGAGTCTGACGTATGTAGACCCCCGCGTTATACATGTGAAGGAGTGGTAACCGTATGTCTGGACGTATTATTCCATCATCATCATCAGCCATTTGATGCCCATTGCAGGAGATAGGCCTCCCTCATGGTTTTCCTAACCATGAAGGGTTTTGCTATAATCGCCACGCTTGGCAGGCGGGTTGGCGATCGCAGTATGCGGTTGGAATCTCAGGAAGACGCTGCTGCCTGTCTCCTGGTAATGTATTTCCTTAGTCGCCTTCTACGACATCCACGGAAGGAAATGGAGTGACGCTATTCTTAATCCGGCGCCAAACGGAATCATTTGTGTTTTCCTATTTGTTTCCTACAATAGTGACTACTAGAATAGTGACTTATATTTAACGGTATTTTTAAAGTAAATTGTATTGAAAAATCATTACTCAAATCATATTGAGTGTGGAGGTGGTGGTAGCCCAGTGGGTAGAACAATGAGCTCGAAACCGGGAGACTTAGGTTCGATTCCCGGTGCGGGCATGTACCTATGACTTTATTTATTTTCAAAGTTACGTACATCTGCGAATTTGTAGTAGCAAAACCACACACTAAACGTGAAGGCAAACATCGTGAGGAAACCCGCGGCTTGGTTGGCTCCGCATAGGTGCTGGGCAAGCCTACTCCATCTAAAAAACAATGTCCCAGGTACTGCAGCGTCCGAGTGGTCCCTTCACCCATCTAGTGTGAGTAAAGGTGCCACTGGACGCTGTATAAATCATCTCATTACGTAGATGTAAAGGCCAAAGTTATTGAGTGTAATACCAACTAATGTTTTATACTTTATATGATTTCATGTAGGTATGTCTATTCACTAACAGTGTTATTTATAAAAAGTCCATTCTACTAAAACACTCTGAAGACAGAGTAAAAGCCGGTTTACAACAGAACTTAACTAAATTTTGATTTATAAAGTGAAATCTTCATTTTATTCCTGCTATAGCCTCTCCCAGAGATAAAGTAACTTTTAACTGTCCGATAAGTTTATATTACAGCTCAGATTAGACTGTTAAACAAAAACTTTGTTGTTATTGTTTACACGCTGGCGGTGTTTGTTTATTTTACCAATTTAGTTAGTTACCCGCAAGAGCCGTGGTAGCGGAGCGGTAGAACGCCAGCTTCTCATTCGGGAGGTTGTGGGTTCGAATCCCGACATGTACCAATGACTTTGTTTTCTAAGTAACGTACATTGTGAAGTTATAGTAGCAATACTAGTCGCTAATTGTGAAGGAAAACATCGTGAGGAAACCCTAATGTCTGAGCTACTTACATAGCTCAGCACTTGCTACGGACAATGCCTCAACTATGAGGCTAATGGCCAGTTTCTGGAATGAGAATTCTAAGCTAAGTAAGTGGTTAACTGTAGTGCTGTTTTTTTCAAATTTCTCAGAAAAGAGCGTGACAGAACGTCACTTAAGTATTTACTTAGTGAATTTCTCAATTCAGAAACCGACCCTAAGTGCGGAAATCTCCAGTTGAACTACAACTACGTACCTGCAATCTAGGATGGTCGAAAACAGAAGGAAGTGACGTGCCTTGGGGAGGCCTATTTCCGGCAGTGGACGAGTACGGACTGATTGATTGATTGATTGAATTGGGTCGTAATTGCAGAAAAAAAGCATTTCGTGTAATGTCCACAAAATATAAATTAATCTGTGAATTAAGCTTTTGAACTACTTATAAAAAGTAAAAAAATCAAAATGCTCATCAAAATTATACAGTGTTTTACTTAGAAGAGCTTTTGAGAGAGGCATCACTTCGTTTCTTTTATAAATAATAGTATTATGTGTATTGTGAGAGTAGAGTATTATGAATAAAAACACGATTCCTCTGTGGTTGCGTATTTCTCTCACAGACTATTTAAACTGCCTCTGATGAGTGCTTTAAGAAGTCGTGTTTTTGTAAATGAGACCGAATATCTATATTCTTTTTGTTGCACTAATCCGTGCTATACTATAACAGCTTCTGTCCGAGCTAGCTCCGAATTGCGGTACATATTTAACACATCCGCCAGTTCGGTTACGATTGCCGGCCCCTTTTACGGCTCACCCTCCATAATTTAGCTCGGCCCGACACGCTGGACCCACCTATAGACATACCACGCAGAGACAGTGTGTCGGACAAAATTCCGCTCAAAAGCGAGGCGACACGCACTCAATAACGTCCCACCCCACCCCAGCCCCCCACTCCACCTTGTAAACAGGGCCGAGTTTCATAAAACTACAACTCCCAGTTTATAATAATAATAATAATAACAATATGTTTTTATTTCAGAATACACAGTTCCAGATTACAATATAATTAATAATACAATATAAAAATAAAATAAATGAATAAGTGGGGGCCCGAGGCGCGACTGTTCTTCAAAGAACTATCGTCGCGCCTCATCGACACGACCAGGGACCCCAGGGCTGGCTATTACCTCGGGCAGAGGATAAGTCTCGCTATCCAACGAGGTAACGTAGCCAGCGTACTGGGTACCCTTCCCAGAGGCGGCGATCTGGGCGCAGTTTTCTATATTTAGTTATTTTTAATGATATTGTTTGTAAATGTAAATAGTTATTGATATAAATAAAACACATTTGAATTTGAAATGAATAAGTAATTTTCGATTATTGTCGCGCTGAACGGAATGCCAATTTTGGCACAGTGAACTGCCCATATCTTCACACAGACGCGACAGTCTCATTTACTACAACAGTTCAACGTAAATTGCGTAGCAGTCTTTCTACTTGTCATTCTGTGGGTTAATCGAATTTCCAATGTCCATTGAATTGTCACGGATTGCAGTTCTAGGAAACGGGTCCCGGATAAGTGACGTTCGCAAACACGCACACACTCGCATTAATAACGCAACACTGACAACCGGTTACGCTAACCATGCCAAATTGGCTAGCAATTTGTTGCCTCGCTTTGGAAGCTTGGACTGCGGTTCTACCTTCTAATAACTCTCTGGAGTCACGTATGAGTGCGGTGTCTGGAAATGGGGGGAAACCGTTTTAATTTTCCCGAGTTGAGAGTGAAAATCTCGCACGAAAATCTCTTTGGCGGAAAACCTACGTGTTTGTTTAGTTGGCTTATTTATCTGCTTATGTAAGGGTAGTTGGACTCGTGCACCGAAGGTTCCGTATGTATGATACGAGTTCAGTTACATTACACTGTATCCACTCACGTCTGTATCCCCGAGGGGTAGGGGACGAAAAACGGGCTGTATTAGCGAAGGGCAAGAAAAAGTACCCGAAACCTAAGTTTTTGAAGCTATGGAAGTGCGGTGTCACCTAGTACAGGCATTACACATGCTTAAA
This sequence comes from Yponomeuta evonymella, assembly GCA_963969515.1. Taxonomy (NCBI): domain Eukaryota; kingdom Metazoa; phylum Arthropoda; class Insecta; order Lepidoptera; family Yponomeutidae; genus Yponomeuta; species Yponomeuta evonymella. Next base: position 1,384,834 of record OZ018365.1, read on the forward strand.
AGGTGGCTCCAGATACTATGTACCGTTAAATTAAGCAGTTCACGAAAATAAAGATTTTGTATTTTCAACCGACGTGCGTGCATGCAGTGACTAATGAAAGTGTGTATTACCGATTTTAAAATATAGAACAAAAACAAGAAAGAACCCTGTTGTAGTTTTTGATATTGTCTGTTGCACAATTCTCAAAATCATATAAGTAATTCAACTAGCTACCTATTATGATTCAAGAGATACAGCTTTTACAGAATTTCCCACGACCAAGAACCAGCTACATTACAAATCAACACGTTCGCGAACGTTCATATGAGATTATTATTATTGTTATTAAATCCTTTGTTGCATTTAAAAAGAGAGTTTTGCGCATATTCCCGCTTAATGCTACTTAGCATCTATGAATTGTTTATGGTTCGGCAGTCAACAAGGAACTCTTATAGATTCGCCATGTCTGTCCATTCTGTCCATCTGTATATCCGCGGCTTAAGATGTTTGGTACTATTTTATCTTTTAGAAAAGTCAGAAATCGAAACAAACGTCGTAAATGTATGCTTGTCAGGATCGTGGATAGTGGCAGACCATGGTCTCTGCCTGCCCCTCCGCGGTACAGACTTTAGTTTATGTACCTGTACGTAAGTTTATCCACGCTTGGCCGCTTCGTGTACCCACGTCGGGCGAAGTGGGCTCGTTATCGGTTGGCGCGGGGCCTAATGACTGGCTTGACAAAAAAAAAAACCGTTGACAATTCCACTGACCCTGTAGCGCGACAGAGAGACACGAAAGGCTGGGTTAAACTGAACCTTCTAAGTTGAAATGCTTGTATTACAGCGAAATGCTGTTTTATCGAGGGGCTCCTAGCAGTAACACTAGCGCCAATGAAAAAAAAAATGATTTGATTTGGAATTTGGTAGATTTTTTCCCGCTCCCCCACTAAAAATTCAGAAAAAAAAAAAATAATTAAAAACCGACTTCGAAACACTACAGCACTAAAAAGTTAGATATAATTTAAATAATTAGAAGTATGTGTACATGCAGGTGTTGTAGAAGTATAATTTGTAGTCGGTGCCCAGTTTCATGACCAGCACATATATTTTGCTGCAATAAAAGTATCAATAAATAAATAAATAATAACCTGAATAACCTATAAACAGGTTTTTAAAATCGTCCTCAGCACGGGTTAGTGCAACAAAAACAATATAATGATTAAGAGATTTTGAACAAAATATCTGTAAAAAAATATATGATTTTTTTTTCATAGGTGGCGCTGGTGTTACTGCATGGAGACCCTTAAACGTAAGCATGCCATATAAGTCCCACACAAGGCACAAACCTCTCTCTCTCTCTCTCTCTCTCTCAACCAACCAGCCCATATTCGTCTACTGCTGGACACGCACCCAAAGGACGCCAGTCTTTTCTGCTCCAGCCATCCTCATCCAACCGCTGACGACAATCTGCCTCAGATCTTCCAGCGAGCTGGTGGGCGTCCTACTCTGCCTTTACCAGTTCGTGGTCTCGGCTCGAGAACCCACATAGAAATGGCAATTTCCTTTTTCTTTTTTTCAGGATCGTAGCAAGTGGCAGTCCCTGGTCTCTGCCTACCCCTCTGGGATGCAGGCGTGAGTTTATGTTATGTTATGTTTTTTCGATACAGTGGCATCCAATGGGAATCGAACCCACGACCTGTGTGTTACTGCTTAGCCACTGATTCAGTCCAATTTCGGTTTCATTTTCTGTGACTTTCTGTTTCGTTTAGTTCTATGGCTACCTGAAGGGCTGTAGAATGACTGAATATTCATGAGGGTTGCATCGTTGTCATTCTATAAAGGTGCGTCCTTTGGCAAGGCACGGAGCTAGACTTCATTGAACTCTGTAGGTTCCCAGCATAGCATACGAAGCTTTACAAACATGCAGTCTACGCGGTGATTTTGAAATCATTGGCTGTACTTTGAGTGAATGTTCTTTTCATTGTGAAAAACAGTATTATTAATGATTTCTCGGTAATGGTATAATATATTCTGTAAATATTCGTGATTCGTGAATCTCAGGAAGACGCTGCTGCCCGTCTCCTGGTAATTTATTTCCCTAGTCGCCTTCTACGACGTCCACGGAAGGAAATGGAGGTTAGAGTGTCCCCTTAAAATTTGTCAATAGCTAAAAGTCACCCTGTACTATGCTACTGTAAGGACTGTATACACTACAGAAAATCAAGCACATTGACAAGCTATATATTAGGGGTTAAAGTATGAAATTGCCGTTTTATTGCAATAGGTTCTTTGAATTGACATAGAATCTTCATGGTTTGAGGTTTTCGAATGAAACTTTTTTCAAATGGTTTCTATGATGTTCTTTTTTTAAAAAATGTAAAACATTTGAATATCGACTTTCAATTGTTTTTGTTATTCAATTTAGACAAGAAAGATGGATACTGCGAAAATTCGAGCAATTCGCGCAATTTCATACTTTAACCCCTATTATTTATCTCTATGTATATTCATTAAATCAAAAGTCTAAAGTGAAACGCACCATATCGTCGTTTCAAAGGTAACACTCACTAAATGACATTTTACACAAAATGAGATTTTGTTGGTTTTGCTTCTTTAAAGAGAATATCTACAAGAAAAAAAGCACTAAGTGCGTATTGTGCCCCATAACTTTCACGTGGAAAACGTCTAACTCCAAAGCTTCTGTAATCCCTTTGCAGGTAAAACTCATTTGGCACCTAATCAATTTTGCCTGAAATCATGCCACAAAATGAGTTTTATCTTTCAACGCACCATATTATTATTTAGGTAGAAGCCATCAGATTTCTACTTTAGGAAAAGGGAATTCGCGCATTGCACTACGATTTCATCAAGAAAGTTTGTGACCATGTTTGGGTGATGGTAACGGCACTGTGAACAAACTGATTCGGATTTAATATCTGATTTTGATTACTTCGCTGATTTGGCACCGAGGAAACTTGTATCCAGGTAAAGCAACCATTTCGCATAAGTTGTAAATGATTGATTTTAACACCCCACGAGCGGTGGTAGCTTAGTAGTTAGAACATTGGACCCGGAAGCGAGTGAATCAGGTTCCCAGTGTAGCTATGACTTTGTTTTCTAAGTTGTGTACATTCGTGAAGTTATAGTGGCAATACCACTCGCTAACGGTAAAGGAAAACATCGTGAGGAAACCTGAGTGTCTGAGCTCTTCACATACCTCAGCGCTGGAAATCGCCAATTCGCGGTGGGCACCCGTGGTGATTATACTCTCTCCCTGAGAGAAGGCCTGTGCCCTACAGTGGGACGTATATAGGCTGCTTATGATGAATACTCCGATCGAATGCCAAACAGACGAGCCGGTAGAACTAGGACAAGACAATCACTTGTCCTGCTCCTAAACTAGGTGATCTAAGGACATCACAATGATTGAAAAAGTAAAAAGTAAAGCGGCCACCAGCAAGAATCAAACCCACGACCTCTGGTATGTTAATCGACCGTGCCACCGCTAGCCACGAAGCAGTCAAAACGAGCAAAATGCTCAGTCCAGCACAATTTCCGAAAGGCACTCGATAAACTTGAAATATCTTGTGGAATCCCTTTGAAGACCGTTTATTGAAAACGACTGCTAAGGGGCTCCATGCAGTAACACTGGCGCCCACTGAGAAAAAAATCATATATTATTTTACAGATCGTAAAATAAAGATATCATTTTGTTTGGTTGTACGTATTAGTCCAGTCCATCCGAAGGTGGTCTGGAAGAGATCACTTTTACAATAAAGTGTTCTCTATCTATCTATACTATATATCTTACACAGATATTTCTTAACCTAAGGGTACAAAAACGATATATATATATATATATATATATATCGTTTTTGCAAAACATGTCTGTCTGTTACTCAAACATGTTAACAGTGATTTTCAGGAAGTGGCATAAATGCTATCTAGTCCCATGTCCGTGGTTCTAGGTTCTCGGGCGTTGGTCCTAAAAATCACTATGAAAATGATTGAGAGACTGTAGAGACACTTTTTGTAAAACTGATCTGTAAAAAAGATATGATTTTTAGGGTTCCGTATCACAAAAGGAAAAATGGAACCCTCATAGGATCACTTTATTGTCCGTCCATGCGTCTGTCTGTCAAGACCCTTTATTTCCGGAACGCGTGGAGGTATCGAGTTTAAATTAAAACCATATAAAAAATTGGCCTACAGTCCTTTGAATTTGTGAAAAAATCAAACTTTTAAGTTAACGCAAAAAAAGTTACAGCCGTTTATGCCGCAAAAACCGTATGTTTCGATACTCGCTTGACCTAGAACTACGAAATTTGGCAAGTAATATCGTTGTATAGGTACTATAAGTACAATGAAAATCTAAAAACTATACATTTGTAATTAAATCACAAAAAAATTGTATTTGAAGACATCGACTCAGACGTCTTTATTCATAAGTTACACGTCAGTTAATAAATTACATAAGCAATTCGACGTGTATATTTTTTTAACCAACCTCAAAAAGGGAGGAGGTTATTTGTAGATAATTATCACAATTAAAAAATTATTGTTATTATCAATTACAATTAATATACGCTCAACCGTTAATAAAATAAAACTATTTAATAATTAATTCCAAAAATTATGTCCTACATTTAAGAATAATAGTTGCCACACATAGGTACTATATTAAAGTAAGTATAAAATAAAATAAAATAATCATCAGAGCTAATTAAGCCAGCCATCATAAGTATAAATTGTTCGGGAAGAAGTTCGGCAAAAGCCGAAAAAACTGCGAGACTTGATTCCTGAACTATTTATAATATGTAAGTACCTGCAAATTTGCACGGAACCCACAGTGGGCAAGTCCGACTCGCACTTGTCCGGTTTTTTCTATTCGAGGCGCTACAAGTAGTTACTGCCTGGAGCCCCTTAACGATAACCTAACGTTTAGGCTAACGACCGCCTCTGACCTCAAGAGCCTCAACCAGCCGGTCAAATATTAAGCTCCAGATTAAAGTCTCCATCAGGATAGCAGCAACCCCATTATAAATTTAAGAGATTTATTTCAGCCCCAATTTTTTTCACGCCGGACCGCGCTGAATGAAAAGGGCTGATTTTCAGCTCGGACACACCATTTGACATTATCATGTCGCCACGATGGAGGGGTGAGATTGGAAAAACCGGCCAAGTGCGAGTCGGACTTGCCCACCGAGGGTTCCGTGCCATTATCTATACAAAATTAGACAGAGATCGAGACAAGATAGATTAGGTACATTGAGAATAGTGCCATCTATAGAAAGCAACAAGAAGCGTTTCACATTGACATTTAATGACATGACATTGTCGCTGTGAAGGTTACGTTTAGATGGCCGCTAGATATCGAGCGCTGTCCTTAGACAACGTTTTTTGTATGGGAGCTACCCTTAAATATTTATTTTATTCTGTTTTTAGTGTTTGCTGTCATAGCGGCAACATAAATTCATCACCTGTGAAAATATCATTCATAAGATACAGCCTGGTGACAGGCAGCCAGATAGACAGACGGACAGATGGATAGTGGAGTCTTAGTAATAGGATCCCTTACCCCTTTGGGTACGGAACCCTAAAAAGCCTGCTTAATCATGTAGGATCGTGTACGATTAGCTTGGGTCGGTTCGACTAGGGTTTCTCAAACTTATATCATAGCCTCGCGTACCCTTATTTCCCAGGCGTTTGTGAACCTCCCTTTAAAAACCATATGAAAAAAACTGTGTATAAATGATGCATGACACTTACCCCATTCTGGCTTGAAGCAAAGACAAGCTAAAAATGGTACAAAAGAATAGTTATTTGTTACACAAGAGTGCAAAGTTGCTTTTGAACCGCGTGCTCAATTTTGATGACCAAGCAAGCGAAGGATTCAAAAATTAGAAATCTGAGCGTTAGCGAGGGAATCAAAAGACCACGAGGTGAAAAATCTTTGCACTCGAGGGCAACACGTAACTTTTCATCTCACCTCAGCGAGAAAATGACTAAATGCAAAAACAACACAAAGGAGGTTCAGAGTCAGTTTTTAACAAATTAAAAAAAGTTGTATGATAAATTCGGCACCAAGGAGGTAGAAGTAAATACCTAGGTTTAATGATATTTTGAATTTACAAACTTAGTGCACACGATATTCTTAATGAGGGCTTTTCAATGTCAGCTGCCAGTTGAGTTTCATTAAAAAAAACTAGATGGCGCTGCAAGGAGAACAAATGTCATCATACGTTTTAAATGTTGTACATCGTCATTAATCTGTGATAATCTAACCATCGCTCCTCTCGTCAACGAAACAAGCAAGCAACGTGACAGAAACCACAGAGAAGGTACAGTGATGTCATGTAAATTTTGACATATTATGTGACGTCAGCACCATCTATCGGTAACTTGCGGTACTGTATTTTTTTTAATGAACCTTTGAAAAGCCCTCATTCAAATTACTTTATCCTCTAGTGGATAAAAACGGCTTTTGCACTCAGATATCGAACAGCAAAAATACTTTTTCTGAGATGGGGGGATGAAAAATAATTAATTTATTAAAAATTTAAATTACTTTTTTTTCAAATATTGAGGTTTCCATTTGGAAATCTTTGTATAAATCGGTTTTTTCGTAGAAAATAGTTTATTAGTTTTTCATGAATCTTCAAGCGCTAAAATACTCGTATCACTGAAAGGAAAATAATATTTTTTATAACAGTGGAAAGACAGATAAATCTGTACAGACTTGATTAATCTTAACAATGTATTCAAAAGTACGGTGAAAGTAACGCGTTCATTCCGCGCTAACATCATTAACATTTTTAATTACTGAGACTTTCGAAAGCACTACAGATTATCAAGAGCGTCGAAGTTCTGGCCCGAGACTGTTCCTGTGAAAGACTTTAATAAAATTTGTCTGCCATCGACACGCTTACAAGACTACAGATGACCTTAATTCCGAAATCACTTACTTAATTTTTTGTCTGTAGACACTAGCTCCGTCTCTACTCTTCGAATAAGAGCGAAACCTTGCCGGACTCCACCGACAAAAAATCAAGTGATTCCGGAATTTAGTAAATAATTCGAAATAACTTGGGACAAATTGCTATTAGCAATAAGGCCGCCAATTGTATCTTTTCTTTTGTCATTGCTGTTTCTGTAAAAATTTTTCCGGTACACAATAATAGCATGTTATGCAATTAGTGAATAAAGGACGGATTTAAAGAGAGGGCCGTAGATGAATCACGAGCAAGTGAAATTTATACCATGATAACGAGAAAAAGAAATAATTTAAGCGAAAATAGAAATTTAATGAAGAAAAAAGAAAGGTTAAATTATTTCAAATGTACATTAAAACTGGAACAATTACTGAAATTAAGAGTAATTTTCTTTTTCTTCTGTAATGGCAGTAAAGAACACAAAACAGTTTTTATTCTAATAATAAACTCCTTGTAGCAAATATCGACCAATAAAATCTCGAGGAGTTATTTGCACAAAGAGTTTGTATGTCGAGTATTCTTTGAGCTAGAAGTTTGTATCGAGTATTTTTGCGCAAGGAGGTTGTATAAGCATTGCGATGGAGGTCGAATATATTGGTGTGTTAGATTCAAACACCAAAATAGTGATTAAAAGGCCTTTTTATTTACTGTTTTCAGTTAACAAAATAAGCTTTTTAGAGTGGGAATGGTATAATAGTACATTATGGTACAAGTGTGTAATGTTGATGATTACCGCTGAGGCGCCATTGAGACCCGAGCCGTTAGGTGAGGGTCTTAAGAGAGCCGAGGACGGTAATCATCAACATTACACAACTTAACAACAGAACTTAATTCAGATTATTATTAGGTAGATCTCAGGTCAGATAATTATGGACCTTAAAACAGAATTGGTCGATTTTAAACACACATATAAACGAAAAATATAGATGGTGCGGTTACGTTTTTGATATACAGTTGATAATAAAATAAAAATAGAGTACGGTTAGTATTACTAAGAAGCAGGTTCCAATTTTTTTTGATTCGCTAACTTTTTTAGCACTAGTAAGTACTATGGAGGTCTGTTTTGTAAAACCTAAAGTCGTCAAAATATAAGAAGCCCGTTATGACAGCTACAAAAACAATAGAATCTAACCTATCTTGAAATCAAAAACATTAAAATCTAAACTATGAGTTACTTTTCGGGCTATAAAATCTCTTTTCTCTTTCGAGCGTTAAATAATATGCCAGAGTATGTGTCTTTTTATGTATTTGTTCGAGTAAATCCAAGGTAAAATGCAATTTTTTGTAGCTGTAAAACGGGCTTCTTACATTTCGACGACTATAATGACGACATACAAGTAAACTCGCTTATTAAATTGTAACTGTAAAACTCCCCATTTGCCTAAAATGTCAGTCAGAATATCCAACATTCTGACGCTTCAATCTAAATCCGTTGCTTGATGCAAAGTAGGTGAAAATGGTGCATGTTATCCCTATACTAAAACGTGCAGAATGCAAATGAGGCCATGGATTTGCCATTCAGTTTGCGTTTCTATCTGGCCTGTATTTTGTTGACAGCACCCGGTATACTCCATTCCACAAAACAAGATCCCAAAGAAAATCGTCAATGTGCGCCCATTGGTTAATGCGCGCGAACAATGGGCTCACATGTCATGGACATTCAGTAGCCACTTCAATAGCGGACCGTCTTCGCTTATTGTTTCGCTTATTTCTAGCCGCGCGCATTTACTAATGACATGCGAGTATTTGATTCCCTAGGAGGTCGACTCGTGGAACGGAGTATAGATGTCAGAATTCCTGTTTGATAGACTATACTAGCGGTCTAGAATTGAACAGTGTTATTTATCAAAACTAGTTTCTACTAAAACACTCATAAGACGGAATTAAAGCTGGTTTATAAGAGGAAATCCAGTAAATCGAGTTTAATGCCATCTTAAGAGTATTTTAGTGGAATGAAGTTTTTATAAATAAGACTTTTGGAGATATACAACATAAACTCTAGCCTGCATCCCGGAGGGGTAGGCAGAGGGTCTGCCACTTGCCACGATCCTGACAGATCTCTTTCGCTTCATCGACATTCATTAGTCGTTGCATGCGCGCACGCCGGTTTCGGGCACTTCTTACTTTGCCCTTTGCTAATACATCACCTATTTGGTCGAAACATGTGCCTTTCTGGTCCTTTCACCCCATTCGCTCGATTATTTTCGTCAATCTTCATTTATTTATTTCATTTATTCAAAGCATTCATGAATAATTTCTAAAAGATACAAAAGTTAGGTATTTAACTAGTTAAACATGAACCCTGTAAGGGTATAGCAGATTGACATGTGTTGCGTATACAATTGTAAAGCGTGCGTGTACTTAAATAACTTAAAAAAATAGTTCTAAGAGATTAAGCTGTTTTTTTTTCTTTTTATAATCCTTTATAACCCCTTTTCTAAATTTATTTATGGACAAGAAAATACATTAAAAAAGCACAATCAAAACCACTGAAACCTGTGAGGTTTATGTGTGATTTTTTGGAGTATACTCTATAATATTAACAGTACTTTATCTGGTAGGCCTACACTGAGAAAGCACCCCCAAGCTAAACCTAATAACTTACAAGTTCAGCCTAGGAAGTACCCCTTCAATATTAGTCTACTATTAACGGGTTATATTCATCTATGACGTAAGCACTTTTTCATTAATAGAGTTTTAAGTTGAGTGTTAAATCTTGTGTATTTGTTTTAATTTTTAAGATTGTCCGGTAGTTTATTGTAAATAAGTATGCATCTATATCTTTCTTCCTGCGTCCTCTCCATATGTCCAACCAAACGGGTGAACTAATTAGATTATTGAATTTTAGATTATCCACATAACTAGTACCAGGCTTACTCTATTCTTGAATAAACAACGAAATTGTGGAGTTCCAAAGCTTCATCCGAGTCTATAGCTGTCTCGGGAGTAATCAACGAACTTCGATGGACATCAGCGAAATTGCTTGTCCTCAGCAGCTTTCACGCTGTGATTGTTTTGGGGTAGCCAGAGTTGTCGCTAGAAACTTCAGCCAGCGAGGGCTTTTAATAAATTGCTATGGTAGATTTGGGGGTGTCTATTCTGGGAATAACTTCAAAAGCTGTAGCCTTTTGAATATTTTATGATGAAAATTTAAGCCCTGAAACTGGAGAAAATAGCATTTTTGTGAGGCCGACAGTTTAACAAATAATAAAGTACCCCATATGTATGCACCACATCACAATAATAAAGTACTCATTCTCTCTCTCTCTCTCTCTCTCTCTCTCTCTAAGAGAAGGACACCCTACAGTCGGACGTATACTACAGAGGCTGCTTATGTAAAATACCCCATAATAATGTTTCTACAGTAGGTACCTATATTTTCTGCAGTCGGGTGAAATAATATTGATCTTTGTAGATAGATACAAAGCTATACAGCTGTATAGCGTTGGAAGAAATTCAATGGTTCGAAATTCAAATAAATACCTTTCTTCCAAGATGAACTCATTGAATTGAAGTTGATTGGAACCAATGAGGTTTTACGTACTGCATATTAAAGAGGATTCTCCAAATAAAATTATGTCACAATGTCGATTTTGCTCTGAAACTCGCCCCATTCTGCTCATACACGCCAGCTACATGAACGAAGGATGAGGCAATTCTTTGTCTCTTTTCCTCATGCGGGCTCATCCTATAATATTGTTCATTAAAGAAAAGAACTGGAAAAATATATCCCACAAAACTTTTTCATGTAAAATGTTGCCAAGACGAGACCACATACCTCGCACCGTCAAAAAGTGTTCACGTCTCATGTAGAGCCAAGCTTCTAACTCTACACGCCCTAACTCTAAAAGGCCTAACTTCACAAACTTTACACCTCATTCAAAATATGTGGCTTGTCCGTTTCAAAACGGTATTGTAAATATGTTTAATGAGTTCACTGTTGTTATCATATCCTGAGAAGTTTGTTTATCTGGTTATAATCCAAGCCAGTTATGAGGGTTTAAAAAAACGACAAGGCGCTTCAAGAAAAGGTCGTAGAGCGCTTGCGCTTCGCTTAGCTCGTCTTGGCGGGGACACTACCGTGCTCCCTGATATGCTACCGGGCCTGGTGTCTCTACTGCGTTATTTATCACCGCGGTGTTAGAATAGATTCGAATTATACTCTTTATTGCACACCAAGTGTCATAAGCAACCTATATACGTCCCACTGTAGGGCACAGGCCTTCTCTCAGGGAGAGAGTATGGGCTTAATCACCACGCGTGCCCACCGCGGACTTGGCGACTTCAAGCGCTGAGGTATGTGAATAGCTCAGACACTCAGGTTTCCTCACGATGTTTTTCTTCACCGTTAGCGAGTGGTATTGCTACTATAACTTCACAAATGTACATAACTTTGAAAACCAAGTCATAGGTACATGCCCGCACCGGGGATCGAACCTGGGTCTCCCACTTGCGAGTCCGAGGTTCTACCCACTAAGCTACCACCACTACACCAAGTGTATTGCAGTGAATTGTTCAAGGTATTCACACGCCACCGCTCGTTTCACACACTGGACAACAGTATTAATTTATCGCACGCCCCTCGTCCGTCGGGCACTCTTTTATTGTCGCCGCAAACCGTTAATTATCCGCCAAAACAAAGCGCTGGCATTTCACACGTAAGCGGGTTATCTGTGGGCACAGTGCGTGGAATGGCAGAATCTTGATTAGGAAACAGTTATATGTTTTAGGTACAAAAATATGGGTTACATAAAGAATACAAAAATGTTTATTCAGTTCAGTAATATTAGAGCATGTGATACATACATAGATGGGCAGCAACTGGACTTTTCTCTGAGAGAGAGAGCGTATGGGCTTCTTCACCACGCGTGCCCAACGTGGATTGGCAATTTCAAGCTCTGAGGTATGTGAACACCTTCTTCTTTCTTCACGATATTTTCCTTCACATTTAGCAATTGGTATTGCTTCACAACTCTGTACGTAACTTAGAAAATAAAGTCATTGGTACCCACAAGCCGGGTCTCGAACCCACGACCTCCCAAATGTTAGCCCTGCGTTCTATCGCCCGTAACACCGTTGTGTTATCCACTATATCTAATGGCCGCTTTTATAATTTGCCGTGGCACGGCACGGCACGGCACGTTTTTACTGTCACGGTAAAATAGGAAAGCAAAATGTATGGAATCATATGCAGAAAATTTTAATTTAACGGTCACGGCGACGCCAAGCCGTGAACAGAAAAAGTCTACCGTGCCGTCGCCGTAGCACACTGCGCTCCCCATTAAATCGTCGCGGCAGTGTTGAAAGTGTATTGTGTAATATATGTTAAGGATTTTTGTGGTACAAGCAAAATGACGTTATTTAAATACGATGTTGTAACCTCATTGGAACTTGTTGACACAAGACTATGATCTTCCGTGAGCTTATCAAATAGGGTATAGCTCAACCCATCTAAATATTTTACTTTTAAAAGCGGATGTTCCCAAATCTTTGTTGTAATATGTCTTTTCCTTCGTCGTAAACATAGCAAATAAAGAATAAGCAGTCGCCGTCTCCTCGAGAACACGACGTCCGCACTTTGAAGACGCAAAGCGTAAATGATTTTACGGCAAATTATAAAACCGACCTACGGCGCGGCTTGTCGCCGACGGCTACAAAATTACCTGAGACGTCCACGGTATTACCGTGCCGTGCCGTGTAATTATAAAAGCGTCCAATGACAACTGTAACTGTCGTACTTAAATCATTGTATTGAGAAACTTTGTGAGTATTATTACACTCTATTGGCTGGACGCGTGATTGTGTTTTGTGGAAGTTATTATACTCAAGCGGGCTTTCTATTCCTCGTTTCCCCTTTTATTTAACGGACTCCCGAACGAGTCTCCGGAACCCGCGACGTCATTATCCGGCCAACTGCCGGGCAGAGGCGACTATTTCATTATATTTTTCCGGGGGATTTCACCCTGTGTGCTTTACTGCCGGGCCCTGGTTTTAGAAGGGCACTATAAAGTGCGGTCAGCTATGTTGGTGATGAAGAGTGAAAATTCTGTCTTCTTTGTGTAGCGGTTATTGACCAACGTAGAGGGTTTGGGTTCGATTTGCGCAGCGGGCTGTCAGACGTAAGCGGCTATGGTTTGGATTTTTTCAATTAATTTAAATTTCCAATAAATTTATTTACTTGAATAATGTTTACTTAGGAGATTGATCGACGTATGAAATACGCCTGGAAGAGCTTCTGGTACATGAAAGAGCTGATGAAGGGCAAGCTACTGTGTGCGGTCAGCTATGTTGGACGATGAAGAGTGAGATGAAAATATTATGTACGTTAGAAAAAATATCAAAGACCTCGAAAATGTTGGTGGCCACCATAATGTTAATACTAGAAATAAACATAAATTGTCATTTTCCAATGATAACACCATAATGAGCCTGTCTTTATCATGCTCTTCACATATATCATGTTCAATAGTCGTATATCTCTCTAAAAACTCTAAGCTCTTTATGATACGTAGTTTTCGTTCCTCTACTGTCAATATAGTTGATTGAAAAATTCTTTATTGCACTAAAAAACTAATTTTGTACAATGGCGAGCTTAATACTAGGTAGTATTTTCTTCCAGCTAACCTACGTTGACGTTGAGAGTCAATGGGGTAGTGCCAGAAGAAAATTATGGGAGTAATACAAAAATAAGTGCATAGTGTGATTGATAAACTTATATAAGATTATTATAATTTAACTAGACATAAGTAATAAAATATGATATTATACTGAGAAAATATTATTTGCTATATAACCAATCCAGGGCCATTCCTCCCCGAAACAAAAACGCTACATAAAGAGACAAATAAATACGAGGAAATACCCAGAGATGCCGTTCAAAAAGACTTCAAAAACCCCCATAAGAAAAAGAATACCAAAGGCACATTAAGAAAGAGGCTTTTATACGTTTTCTCTTAGAGCGATCGCTTCAAACGATTTTCACGGAGGACCAAATGAACTGGGGACTGTCAGTTACAAAAGTAAATGGGCTTTTTGTCTTTTATATTTTGCCAACGGTTTTTCATCATCATCATCATCAGCCATCTGACGCCCACTGCAGGACATAGACCCCCCTCATGGTTTTCTAACCATGAAGGGGTTTGCCATAATCGCCACGCTTGGCAGGCGGGTTGGCGATCGCAGTATGCGGTTGGAATCTCAGGAAGACGCTGCTGCCCGTTTCCTGGTAATTTATTTCCTTAGTTGCCTTCTACGACATCTACGGGAGGAAATGGAGTGACGCTATTCTCAATCCGGCGCCACACGGAACGGTTTCTCATAAACTAATAATCTGCACACTAATCATCTGTAAAGTTATAGTAGCAATACCACTCGCTAACCGTGAGGGGACACAGCGTGAGGAAACCTGAGTATCTGAGGTGTTCACACATCTCGGCGCTTGAAATTGCCAATCCGCGGTGGGCACACGTGGTAATTAAGCCCATATTCTCTCTCTGAGAGAAGGCCTGTACCCTACAGTGAGACATATGTACATACATACTGTTCATACTGTACTGTATTTAATTGTAAATATTTTATGTTTATGTTTTTCCTGGTGTATAAAGAATATTCTTATCTTATACAATGTTGTATGCACGTTTGACAGTAGATCATCAGAGCTTACGAGAAACCGGGGGTTAGTCTTTGAAAACATGATTTCTTATAGCACTCTTGTATAGCACTCAAATTTAGGTGAAATGAAAGGAGTGTTTCAATAAAATCGTGTTTTTATAAATTCCACGACTTATCTTACGAGTCAGTAAAATAGACCTAAGGCACCAATTTAGCATGTTTTTTACCCCATGAGTTATTAATACATGTGACCAGCCCACTACCACTTTAACTTACTAATTTGAAAGCGACGAAAAAAATTCATATAACTTTTCACAGATCAAATTTGCAAAAAGTGTCAGTACAGTCTCTCAATCATGTTAACAGTGATTTTTAGGACCCACAACAAAGAAACTAGGATTACCACCCTGGCGTTAATGCTATCTAGTCCTAGGTTTTTTGCCTTAGGTTTAGGGCCATGGGCCCTAAAAATCACTATTAACATGATTGAGAGATTGTACTGTCACTTTTTGCAAATTTGATCTGTAAAAAAAGATATGATTTTTTTCCGTGGTGGCGCTAGTGTTACTCCCTGGACCCCTTTAAGTAACTTCTCCATCTTCAAAATTAGCCTTATTTCGAGCTCAACGCAAAAAAGTCGGCAGGGCACATGCTGGAGATAAGCTGTAAGCGGCATCGTGCCACTGAAATACCCAGGTATATGAGAAAAATTGGACATTTCGACGTTTCAAAATGGCGGCCGAGTTATTGACGATTTAAAGAGACAAACTTTCGTGCTCTCCACTCTTCTCGGGTGGAGGCTTCTTTTCTTTGCACCCCATCGACCTATCTAAGCTAACGAACCAACCCAAGTACCTATTAATTCCTACCTTCCTATTCGAATCCCAGTGCGGGCATGTACCGATGTCTTTGTTTTCTAAGTTATGTACATTTGTGAAGTTATAGTACAGGCGAAGGAAAACATCGCGAGGAAACCTGAGAGTCTGAGCTATTCACATACCTCAGCGCTTGAAATTGCTAGTCCGCAGTGGGCACGCGTGTTGATTAAGCCCATACTCTCTCCCTGAGAGAAGGTCTGTGCCCTACAGTGGGACGTGTATAGGCTGAGTACCTATCAATAGTATTGTTTTTCGTGTCAAAAATTTCTACATAACCACATAGTGTTAAATAGGTGCTGGCAAAATGTTACTTAGATTACGGAATAATTAACGCTGACGTTGACTGAGTTGCACCTATTTTTATGATTTAAATACAGCGATTCGAAATTAATGACTTCTCCACCCGCCTGTACGCATGGCAGCTTTACTTTACTTATCTCTAAGAGAAAAGCAGGTTTTCTTTTGCGAGTACCTCTATTAATTTGGGCCCCTTTAAAAATGATAAAGAGCCGTAATGGTTAGACTATAGATAATGAGGTTTCGAGTTACGAACGTGAAAGCTTTTCAGAGAGCTGTGTTTTGTGTTAGGGCGAATGTACGCACACTTGTTCCTTCGAGATGCCTGCAAAAGTTAGTCGATTAAAAGTTATATCAAGCAACTGCAATCTTTTAAAAAACCTTCACATGTCTGTGGGGCTATTTCGAAAATGCCAAATTTCTGAATGACTCCAATTAGAGTCCTTTTTTAAGAATAACATTTGTTCTGTTTGTTTTTCTCAGATTTACATTTCATAATTTTATTAAACTTATTCACGCGCAACACCAATGTCGCAATCTTTGGTAAATTATATTCCTACGTAGAAAAATTACCATTCTATGTAACACATATGGTTTTAAGCATTGTAGATCAAGCACAAGACCTCAAGCCTATGTCATGCTGTGGGCGTCAAATGGCTGACGGTGGTGGTGATTGTCAATCAGACAGCTCTGCAGAAAAGTGTAAAAGCCGCTGAAAGTGTCGCAAAAAAAATAATTTCAAAAATTTTTAATATAGATTCATAGTTTCGTATCAAACGGAACCCACGAATATTAACAATATGATTTACCTATGTGAAATCGTGGATACTACGTAATGAAAAGAACATTCTTTTAAAACTGGACTGGCATTGGATCTCAGTTCATGTAAAATAATGATATGAAATAAAATAATAATGTGCTAACTAAACTACTTTAAGAAATTTCTGTAATATTAATATCATTATTATTACTAACGCTATGGACTTGTTCCGAAATAAATATATTGATTGATTGATTAAAATATTACTAAAAGTAGATTCCGCAGATTAATTTCTGAATTAAAAGAGATGAAAAGAGTATATCATGGCAAAAGACTTACACCTACTAGGTACGGTTAAACGATAGTTACCGGCAACTGCTATAAACCTTACTTAAATTGCGCGTGAACCCGGGATTGTCTACGTGGAACTAACTAGCTGATTGGAGTAAGCGAGCCGAGTGAGTTAAGGTGGACCAACCACTCCAAATGTCCTTTTTCAGCACAACACTAACTAGACTACATGCGTCAATGATTTATTGCTAAGCATTCATTATTTCTACTATAAATATCGATAGCATCTTAGAATAAGTAATATTGTATTAGTCAAGACTCTAGTGGTCACTCTGTTGGATAAATAAAGTATTTTTATAAACTCCTCCGGTCTGTCTAACTTAATTAGTGCTTCTGAGAAATCTCCGGCTGTAGAGAGAGACATGGCTGTTTGTGCATCTCCTTCCTTCTCTAAGCAATACCTGTATAATTTCCTGTTTTATGTAAGTACAATAAAGCGTTCTCAATGTCACGGAATTGGGTATTTGACAAAATATCAAATGAGTTACTTTTGAAACGGAATTTTGTATGGAAATACTGGCTTATGACGTCACATTTCAAAGCACTCTTTTTATGTTTAATCTATTAAAAAATTGTAATAACTAGTAATTGACTAAAAGAGATACATTTTCCGAGATATTTTGTAATTTTTGTTTTAATCGAGCATATGAAATAATTTATTGTTGGTCGTGTCAAATACCGAATTATTAATATTTATATCTATTCAAATTTTATTTATATCAAATTCGGTCTAGTAAACTCATCGCAATTGGGTATTTGACAAAATATCAAATGAGATGAATTTTAAAACGGATTTTTTTATGAAAATACTGGCTTATGTCGTCACATTTCAGAGCGCTCTTTTTATGTTTAATCCATTTAAAAATTGCAATAACTAGTAGTTGACTGAAAGAGATACATTTTCCGAGATATTTTGTAATTTTTGTTTTAATCGAGCATATGAAATAATTTATTGTTGGTCGTGTCAAATACCGAATTATTAATATTTATATTGATAAATATCTATATTAGTATGTATGTACGGAACTTCCTTTTTTTGAAAGGATTTTCCCTTTTTTCCCCTTTTCTTCATCGTATCGAAATATGATTTCCAAAAAAAGCGATTATTAAACATAATATAGGATAAGAAAAGCTCGGTTATCCAGGTACTTTAATGTAAAGTGTTCTTATCTATTTGTAGAACTTAGCAAAAACTTACTCCGAAAGCTTTCTAAATGCTTCGACTTGCCTCCGAGACTCCAGTTGTCACGTACCGCGAAATTTATGGCCGGCATTTTAGGAAGTCCGCGGAACTCGGGCTCGTAACTTAGACTTAGTCGGCGGCGATAAACTGTGTATAGTCGACTAGAATGTCGTCTGTCAGGTAGTTGTCAGGGCCAAATGTAGACAGTACTGTCGTACGACGGTATATGTTGTGGCTCACCGACCCAGCAGGGCCAGCATGCCAAACTATGGAAAATGGAAGCCAAATGCAGACAGGCCAGACAGGCTCTACTAGCAATGTCGAAGCGCCTCACACGCGGAGCAAAGCAGTGTCAGTTCTAACAAGTCACTTCCCATTAAATAAACTCTTCCACATCATAGGACTTACCGACTATTCCGGGGATGCCTCAAGGAAGAAAGACATCCGCCCGCGTGCCTATTTACTGTGAGAGCATGGAAAAGCAACGGACAGCCATCTTTGAAAAGCCGGGATGCCTTCAGCAGCAGCAGCTGGCTCTCTGGAAAGGGATTGGCTGGCTGAGTGGTCCAAATATGACTCTAAGTGCGAAACCCACAGGTCAGGCTAAGTAACTATCAGTTGTGGCTAGTTTACACTTTTCTAGTACGCAAGTCATCACCTTTTTTCGAGAAATTGTTACTTGCCAGTTACGCCACAATATAGCCACTTGACTTTTAAATCTATTATTCTATTTCTCGGTTGTGGGCGCCTTATGTAGTCTACTGTCATGCCCAGGCAGATTTGTAAAGCAGCAATTATGCTGAGCCTCTGTCCCTTTCATCACACATCTAGATTAAGTGTACTTATGTATGTTATATAAGAACTTCTGTGTTTGAACTTGAGTGATGAATAAAGTCCGATTTATTTATTTTTATTTTCTGTGCCTCTCCACTAATAGAGGTTGGCCTTCAGCTCCCCATACTCTTCTTCATTTTTGCGAAGCGAAATAGGTCTTCGACTCTGGCTACATCCGTTTATTCCCTGATTTTTCTTCACCACTATTTCCCTCTTCTCCCATTACGCCATTTTCAAAAAAGGAAGGAACTGACTCCTAAGATACAGGTTGCCCTAATTTAGGAGTCAGGGACTTACGTTAGTGTGTAACTTAATATGTAACTTTTAAGATGTGATATGTCTCTGTAACTTATAGCCAATAAATTACTTACTTACTTACTTACTTACTTACTGTCGCTTAACAATGTTGTCTGTCAGGAAGTTCTCTGGTCCACTTTCGCTAAACTATGTTGTCTGTCAGGAAGTTCTCAGGGACAAATATAGTAGATAGTACGGTGGTAGAGGTTTTGGCCAGTTTACACTCGTTAAGAAAGCAAGTACTCGTTATCCTATGCCAACCTGACCACATCGTCCGACCATCGGGCTGTCGGTCTACCCATTGATTGCCGCCCGGTTCTCAGCCGCCACGAGTGGCCGTCAGGAGAGTCACCGAGGTGACTGCCCTGTTCTTTACCAAGCCTTAAAATTTTTTTGTTCTCAAAAAATATGGATAGAAAAACATAGGTACATCATAAACATCCTTAAATTTACTACCTAGCAACGCCTCAGCCTACAGTAAACATTTAAAAATTTCAGAATATTTCAGCCTGACGGCATGTGAAAGAAGTTTGAATGCAAAATGTTGTATTTTTAAACAGAAACTTTTACCAACTATCGTACAAAAGCCAGTCTCGTAGCTGTGAACGGTCTAGATAGATTTTTCAACAAGCTAGATAACTCACTCTTTGTTCCCCATATTCTATCGAGAGCTCTCAAGCGTATGGGGATTTGGTGTAGCGTTTCCAAGAGCTGGGTAAGTATTCAACTTTGTGGATTGTAAATGTTGGCGAGTTTAAAGTTTATGCTCTACATTTTCCCGCAGTAAATGCTGCTTACGTAAAACGTGGGCTGAATGTACAGTTTTATAAGACTGCAACACGAGTAAACATTGAATATTTTTATTTATCAAGTTGTTATGTCCTTGCCTGGTTAAGAGTACCACAGATTATTCTAGTTTGGGACCAGGACAAGTGACTGTATTGAGTGTGAGTGATAATCATTTGTCGACTCCAAATAACGGATTTGTATTATCATGGCCCATGACTTTGTTTTCCAAATTACGCACCTACATTTGTGAAGTTGCAGCAGCAACCGTGAAGGAAAACATCGTGAGGAAAACTCAGTATCTGAGTTGTTCACGTACCTTAGCGCTTGAAATTGTTAATTCGCGGTAGGCACGCGTAGTAATTGAGACCATACTCTCTCTCTAAGAGAAGGTCTGTGCCTTGCAGGGGGAAATATATAGGCTTAATACAAATTCGGGTTAAAATATCAAGTATACATAATAATATTCTGTTAATCCATTGTAATCAGCTGTCAGTTTGCTGAAGTTCACACAACATGTTTTCCTGTTTTCCTTCACGATTAGCGAGTGGTATCGCTACTGCAACTTCACACATGGACGTAACTTAGAAAACAAAGTCTTGGTACATTCCGGGATTCGAACTCACAACCTCCCGAATGTGAGGCCGGCGTTTTAACGCTCCGCTACCACCGCTTTCACAATTAGTTGTACGAAAAAGGAAAAGGAAAAGTAGGTCTCCACCATAGATCAGACAAAAAGATAGATTGATATGCCGAAACTATTCATGAAAGTCCACTTAGCCCAAATTGGGGAATGGCAATCAATAATACCAAAACTAGAACTAACTGCCTCGTTGGTCCAATGGTCAACACGCTTGACTACCAAAAAAACAGAGGTCGTGGCTCGATTCTCAATTGAGACCGCCGTACTTGATTAGTACAAATGACTTCAATCTGGGTGTACTTCCATGTTTGTGATCTAGTTTGGGACTAGAGCAAGTGATTGTCTTGTGCAGAAGTTACTTATTTATTTATACATACATACATATCGTCGGTCTAGCGAGCTGGTGGGCGTCCTAGGCGCGAGACACACAGGTGGGACGTGGGGCGAGGGCGCGGTCATATGATGTATAGAGTCACAGACCACAGTCCTGGCTCTGCGGTCGCTCTTGGTCTGTGACTCTATACATATTACCGGGCCCTCGCTCCACGTCCCATCTGTATGTCTCGCGCCCTACACTGCGTTTGCCAGTCCGTAGTCTCCACTCGAGAAACTTTGCACCACGGTTAGTCGGCGCCCACCGGTTAGTCGGCGTTGTGACCAGCCAGATTGCTGCTAGCGGCTAGATGAGGGTGGCCGAGGACAGAAGGAAGTGGCGAGCCTTGGGGGAGGCCTATGTTCAGCAGTTGACGAATATGTTCTGATCAATTGGTTTTGATTGACATACATAATATACTCACGTCTGTACCTCGAGCGGATAGAGTGTAACGTTATTATTTTATAACAACATTTTATTTAAATAAGTTGGATAAAACCTGTTAAATAACTTCTGATATAGGCACTAAAACTAATCAAGCTCAAACTAAAAGGGTTTACGCATTTCTCGACTGCGCATCTCTAAAACCACTTATTACGTGGAGCCGGACAGCGCGTCCCCTCTCTCGACCGCTGCCCGCGCCATTTGCCTCCGGTCCATCGGCGAGCCTGCGCGTGCGCTTCTCCTTGTTTGAATCGCCAGTCGCCGCCTCGCCGTCTCTAACGGCCGCGAGTCAATTTTATTAATTTTCTTTTTTAAAGAAAGCCGTGGTTTACTATCACGTTTGTGTTCTCGTCTCCCCACACTTTTTGGGTAAGTTGCAAACAGATATTTCAACTAGGTATTTGCTAATTTATCTGTAGATTAGTTTTATAGTGCTTGTAGGAACATGTAATTTATTTCCCTTCTTTTCGTAATAGCGTAGTGCTTATACGTAGTTTTAACAACTATTTACCGTGTCGCAGAGCGCCTCTCATAGCTTGCTCGCTCGGCGACACACAAGATGGCGCCTCACAATATTGCCAGTCATGGTTGCATCATCCATACATTTCGTTCTTACAATTTAAAATATTAATGTTTAGCTTTATCTGCACACTAGCTTGCGCTTGCCACTTTTGTTAAATTCCAAATAATGTTGCAGCTAGTGTGAAAATGTTGGCAATTAGTAACTGTAGATACCTACTAATTTTTGATTATCATTTTCATTATCATTTTTCATTATAATTTCCATCTCGCATCACTCCACTACTGATTTCCTTCACCGCCACTTACAAACTAGTTGGGTTTCTTCTTCTGCCGAACCGGTGGCGGTGAACTGTATCTTTCCGATGGCTGTGTACTAATGCGAGGGGCTTCTCCACAGGGTCCAAGAACCGGACCAGAATTCGCTTTTTACGGAGCCGAAGACCCCCGGGGTGCCTGTTTCCGCCGTTTTGAAAAGGAGATCCGCCGTTCCCGCTGGCCAAACCTTCTCCGCACTTGGTCCACGGCCGTTGGGGGAGCGTTTCTACTGTCTCCGGTCGGCTCAGGGGAGTACCTGACCGTGGTTCCGCTAAAGAGAGATCAAAACCAGTGTAGGGCTATTTTCTAACTCACAACCCTAGTAAATGAAGAAGTGCTAATTAAACTATATCTTGTTTTTTTATAACGTTTTTTTTTTATTTCATCTTCTTTATTTTATGTCGCAGCCTCTTCAAGGCTAGCGTGACAAGAGAGACCACGGTGTCCCACTTGCCGCGATCGTGTCATACCTCTTTCGCTTCATCACCATTAGTACTAGTGATACACAATCGGGTGATCACCATGGCTACCAGGTGTACTCCTTAGTAGAACTAGTGACCCAGAGGGTTCATAACCTAATTTGACACCGATTGACACAACACACACATGATGACTATGAAAAGAATTAAAAAACAATTGGCCTAGTGCGAATCAGACTCACGCGCGAAGGGTTCCGTACCATTCCGTACCACGTAGGGTTCCGTAGAAAGAGGGTTTTTTTATCTGCTTTACAGAACTAGCAACTTCATCGAATTCATTTTCAATGGTTTTCGTACGAAATTTTACTTTTGTAAGTTGGTTGCCTATTACGCGTTAACTAGCAAAGCCTACTTAGCGTGATACATTTCCTTTTAAGTTCATTATTTGCTACTCTGAATTTTTTCACGTTTCTACAATCAACCGTTTAGCCAGGAGAGAGGGGAGACACGCCCTACTCGGACGAAAATTCGCGCTTTAAAGCCATCATCAACTGTCTAACTATTACGGTTCATGAGATACAGCCTGGTGACAGACGGACGGACAGCGGAGCCTTAGTAATAGTTTCTTAGTAAATTTCTTTCACCCACTCACCAACAAATGAACAAGCAAACAAGAGGTCGCAACATACTGAACGGAGCGCGCCTTAGCCTCGCTTAGCCTAATCTCGCGCCGGGTCGGGCGGAAAAGATAAAGTTTGTACATAAATCGCGCTGTCTCGGCGCGCCCGATAAGCGTTCGCCTTGCACGCCCCCTTCGTTATAAGGGTGCTGGCACGTTAGTTAGCCTCGGAGGCGAGTGGGTTGGCGGATGTGATACCTGCTCCCGAAAAGCTTTGATTTGGCTACAGAAATAAAAACATACATAAATTGACACAGACAATTGAATTGATTTTGTCACAAGCCGTCGACTAATTTAGAAATAGAGAAAAACATATTCTTCATCATCAGCCATTTGACGCCCACTGCAGGACATAGGCCTCCCTAATGGTTTTTATAACCATGAGGGGTTTTGCCATAATCGCCACGCTTGGCAGGCGGGTTGGCGATCGGAGTATGCGGTTGGGCTATCAGGAAGACGCTGCTGCCCGTCTGCTGGTAATTGATTTCCTTAGTCGCCTTCTACGACATCCACGGAAGGAAGTGGAGTGACGGTATTCTAATTCCGGCGCCACGCGGAAAAACATATTATTTAATATATAAACTAACAACTGGCTCCGGCTTCGAAAGGGTACAATTTACAATTTACGCTTCTCGGGTGCATTTATCGGTTCCTGTCAGTGAAGCGTACTGCATGTAGGTCTATATAAAAAAAATTGTGACCTTGATTATTAATTTCTCCGTGTGGCGCCGGATAAAGAATAGCGTCACTCCATTTCCTTCCGTGGATTTCGTAGAAGGCGACTAAGGAAATCAATTAATATTATGGATTATTTGGAAGACAAGGATGTCTGGTATTTAAATAATGTTAACAGGAACGATTGTATCTAGTGTAGTGTAACTTTAAGTTGAAAACTCTGTTAATTAAGCAAACCTGTTTTGAAAAGAATAAATGTGGAGTTTCTTTGTTAGCTTCTTCTCCGCACAATCTATTAATTGTGAAACTAACAACTTTGACGTTCATTAAGTAAACATTTTTTTTATAGTGAATAAAATTTTTTGAATTTGACTTTGACTTTGACATTACCAGGAGACGGGCAGCAGCGTCTTCCTGAGATTCCAACCGCACACTGCGATCGCCAACCCGCCGCCAAGCGTGGCGATTATAGCAAAACCCCTCATGGTTATGAAAACCACGAAGGAGGCCTATATCCTGCAGTGGGCGTCAAATGGATGATGATGAATAAAAAACATACATAGACCTTTATTTAATCTACCCATAAACGTTACGGGCGACTGTGCAACAAAAGCATACAGGTTGTTCAGTTCTTGACTGTACTAAAATATTAAACTAAATCTACGTAATGGAAGTAGATGACAGACGTCTGAGGCATTAAGATTAATGAGGGTATACCTTTAACAGGTAGCTTCGCCGAAGGCTGTATACACACCCTGTACACGTGGTGAAGGACAGCAAATAACAAATGGCACGCGGTGTTATAAGTTAACTACACAAACGTAGTACCGTTTCTTAGCTTCAAATACTTTCTTAGCTTCTTTCACGCTTTTTTATGTAGCTTATATGTCCCACTGCAGGGCACGGGCCTTCTCTCAGAGAGAGAGTATGGGCTTAATTGCCACGCGTGCCCACCGCGCATTGGTGTGTAAACACCTCAGACACCCAGGTTTCCTCACGATGTGTTCCTTCACGGTTAGCGAGTGGTATTGTTACTACAAGTTCACAAATGTATCAATCTTAACTTAGGAAACAAATTCATTGGTACATGCCGGAATGCGAACTCACGACCTCCTGAATGTGACCGCTTACGATAATAACCTCTTAATCTTCTAGTAACAACAGTTGGTCGAAGTACACACAAAATAAAACAACTGTCATCTGTTCACAACAGGTTAACTGAATTTTAATGTACGAGAAATTGGGGGCAAATCTTGTATTACAAAATGCAGAGTTCAGCCGACAATACAACTACCTACCCTTAACACACTATCGGTCTTATGTATAAAATCGCGATTCCTTAAAACACTCCTCAGAGTCCGTTTAAATAGTCTGTGGAAAAGGGAAACTTGTAACCACAAAGTATGGCTTGTGCGAGTGGTATGGCTACTATAACTTCACAAATGTACGTAACTTAGAAAGAAAAGTCCGCATGCCCGCACTGGGAATCGAACCTGGGTCTCCCGCTTCCGAGTCCAATGTTCTACCCACTAGGCTACCACCGCTTTTCATTTAGTTTCATTTATTTATTTATATACACGCTAGTGGTTTGCCACAAGAATAAAAACTATAAGAAATTTTTATTGCAATTTTAAAGCCAGTAATTTTAGCATCGTTTGACAGATTCTGTGGTACAGTTGACAGCACATCAACCTTTACTTGCGTGCACTCTAATTAGTTGCGTTAAGGACGACTTTGCAACAAAAACGTGAAGGTTGACCCGCTGTCGACTGTACCAATTTGCCTAGAGCAATTTTTTATTGCTTTACAATAATTGAAGACAAATCCTTAATCTGCTGAGTTCTAGTATTTCTATCGATCGACCTTTTTTAGGGTTCCGTAGTCATGTTATAGTTTTGCCATGTCCGTCTATCTGTTTGTCTGTCCGCGGCTTAGCACAGAGACGATAAGTACCAGAGAGCTGAAATGTGGCATAGATAAGATAAAATGTCAAAAATATTTTTGTTATGGTACCTGCACCTAAATTATGGATGCAATTTTTTTTTGTCGCTTACACAATAGTGTGACAGACTCTGTTTTGCCATATTAATTACCCTGTGACCTATTTTTAGACCTTCCAACTATACACAAAAAATTTCATAAAAATCTGTGAAGCCGTTTCGGAGGTGTGTTTGTGACACTAGATTTTTATATTGTATTAGATTTAGATGACAAAGATGTCTGGAATTAAAGCTAGTTCAATGCATGAGTTCTAGGTTTTAGAATAATAATTTAAACTGGATCAAAATTGAGAAGATAAGATAAGAATATTCTTTATTGTATAGCGGATAAAATGTTACAGAAACAGCAATGACAAAAGAAAAGATACAATTGGCGGTCAATAGAAATTTCTTCCAGTCAACCCCATATTGGAGAATTTGCCGAAGGAAACATGGATAACAGGATGTCCTGCCGTAAACCAGCTTTACCACCGTTTTAAGAGTGTTTTAGTGGAATCGACTTTTTATAAATGAGACTGAGTTTTTTGTCCATCTTTTGACCAAACGATCAGGATTTTCATATTTAGACCTAGTTTAACTTGTAACGTTCATTTTAAGTTATGTGTTACTTCGAAAAAAAAACCTTTCATTTTGATTTTTGTAAACCGGGCCTTAATCATCTAGGCGTCATCTCCCTTGACAAATTGGCGTGTCGCGTGTGATTTCCCAAATTCAATAAGAGTGCGATTTCCTAAATTAAATTGACTTTTCTGTCGTTTGATTTGAGCAAACATTTCTGTAATTTGCACATAAGGGTGCGCCTAATTTGTAAGCGTGAAATTCGGTCAGGGAGCCGGAAAAATAAACGGGCTTTGCTCCATGCATGTAGGTAGTCAAGCTATCTACTTATTTAGTATCTCTTGCTACGCGTGATAGAAAACATTGCGAGGAAACCTAAATTTTCAATATTTTTGTGGGGATGATGACGGAGGGTTATTCTTCTAACATAAAAAGTAAAACCACTGCGTTTGACCGATTAGATAATCACCATCATCATCATCACCAAAAACAAATAAACTCTAAGCAAACCAGCGTTGCCAACTCTAGTTTTAGCATAGCAATGGATGCGCAAGCATCGGCAAGCGCAGCGTAGGACGACCGGCCACAAGATGGACAGATGACCTCATCCAAGTGGCAGGAAGGCGCTGGATGCAGGCCGCTTCCAACCGGTCTTTTTGGAAATCCATGGAGGAGGCCTATGTCCAGCAGTGGACTTCTTGTGGCTGAATGATGATGATGATGATCAATAGTTGTCTGGATGAAATCTCCCCGCCAAGTCGAGCAAAAAAGCGGCACGGCCGTACCGTCCTTTTCTCGAAGCAGTTCAGGCCATTTTCGATCCCCTACAACTTCGTTGTGATTAAAACTAGAAGCCTAAATTTTCAGTAATCAAACAGGCATTTTATAAACAGGGTATATTTTAAAATTTTATTCAATTTCAACGAGTAGTTTAAAAATTTTAACTAGTCAAAGTTCTTAATTTTGTTTACTTTTGTCACTCACTGACTGACCAATCATCAAAATTCTAAGGCACTTCTAGCAGATGTGTAGAAGCTTCAAATTTAGAATAAAAATAGAAAAAAAAATCTGTGTTTAGTGTATAAATTGAGGAAAAGCTAAAATATTTTGCAATTTCGGTCCAGTTTTCTACATCCACCAACTGCATAAATAATTTTGTAATCCCATATAAATAAATATATACATAGGGTTACAAAGTTACATTTGCAGTGAATGAATCAGGGTACCTGTACATGGTATACTAAAGTCAAAGTCAGAGTAACAAAATGTTATTCAAAGTAATACAGAAACTGTGACTTATTGAACGTTACAAGAAAAACTAGTCCGTTTCAAAATCTAGATCATTTGGAGAAAAGGCGGACAAAAAAACTCCAAACTTAGTCTTTCCAAACATTTTCCTTAATTAACAGAGTTTACATGTCATATTTTCTAAAAACATAGTACTAAGATGCATTGAACTGGCTTTAATTCCACGATATTATAATATAATGGAATAATAGGTGTACATAGGTACCTAGATATAATTATGTTCAAAGGTAACTTGTAAAATGGTCAAGGGAATGAAAAAGCAAGAATGGTCTACGTCTTATGAAGTTGTACCAAAATCCCGCACAGTATTAAGTAGTCTAAATTGCCCGAAATTTTCAAGAACGAACACTAACAAAAAGGGATGAGATGCTATTTAAAACATAACTTGTAAAAAAACCAAGTCTCGCAACTCAGTTCTTCATGAATCTCACAAGTAATACATACTATATTTAATTAGATTGTTTAGTGCGATTGCCAAGTCAATTTATTTATTGAATAAATTAACAGACTTCGTATTACGTGAATCTCACAACTTTTTACGGTAGAAGAACTGAGTTGCGAGACTTGGTTTTTTCACAAGTTATGTTTTTAATAGCATTACTTTCAGTAATAAGGCTGCCAATTGTGCTGTCATCATCATCATCATCACTACATATACCATTGTTTAATTCGCATATGTAATTCCTGTAAACTCACGCCTGTATCCCTGAGGGGTAGGCAGAGACCAGGGACTGCCACTTGCCACGATCCTGACAGATCACTTTCGCTTCCTCAACATTAACATAAAGAGTATTCTATCTATCAATCTATCCTATAAATTCCGTACGACCATATATATTATTACATTATGTAAATCAGGCCCCCCTACCGTCGAAATGCAAACCCCTAAGGGTTCGCGTACCTCACTTTGGGAGACCCTGTTGTGCGCTAACGATCTGTTATTTTTTCTGTTAACAGCTGCCAGTTCTAAAGTACATTCAGAACAGCTTTGAGGTAGATAGATAAATTGTTTTATCTACCTCATCATCATCATCAGCATTATAAAATTTCAGTGGAAGTTCATTGGTATTGTTAATAGTGATTCTGAAATCTTGTTTACCACATTATTATGTATACGTTACGAAGTTGCTTACACATTACTTGGAGGGCACTTATACCTGTAATACAGGATGTTTTCCTAGCTCAAGTATCACACAAACACGCATCGTAAATGACATGTAACTCTAATTTAATGTAATACCATATTCTAACAAGATGTTAAATTTGCTTTTGTATGTGTTTTCTGTCAATAAAGATTATTATTATTATTATTTATCATCATCAACCCACCTCTGCCCACTGTTGGGTATATACCTAGGCCTATGCCTTTTCCCCATCACGCCATCTTTCGCTATCTCTCGCCATTCGCATCCACGGGCCCCCGGCCCGGCCACATCGTCCGACCATCGGGCTGTTGGTCTACCGAACGCTCGATTATCTATCAGCCCATGAACGGAGTCCACAGTTGGACATAGGCCTGTTCCCTTTCACGCCAACTCATCCGGTCCCTTGCCAGTGTCGTCCAATGTTTCCCAGCCGCTTTCACAATGTCGTCGGCCCAGCGGGATGGTGGTCCGCCTACCGTCGAACCGTTCTTGGCCACCTCCCAGTAGCTACCTTTGTCCACAAGCCGTCCTCCCGCTTAACCAAATGCCCCATATAACACAGGACACAGATACAGATCGTTATTGTAAGAAAAATAGAGGCTTAGATGACATTGATTACTTAAAACGTACGCAAATTTATACGACTCAATGGGTTAAACACTGTCGGGTCTCAAGCCTCTCAACATAATTAGTTCAAATACACGAAAATCAGGTGTAATTCAATCATCCTCTACACCCTCGACGCAAATAAGATCCGCTCCCGATGGGGTGGCAACCTATATTCACTGCAGTAGCTTTTCTATGGACGCTATAATAACGAGTTAATAATATTATGATAGCCCAAGCACCATACACAGCATACCTTACTTCACGTAAATCACACTCCGTGCATCACACTTCATGCATTACACTCCGCGCATCACATTTCGTGCATCACACTCCGCGTATCACATAACACACTAGACCATATTATGTTATTACATACCTCTTTTTTCCTTTCCATGTACGTTGATTTTTTTTATGTAGCCTATATACCTCCAAATTCACAAATGTACCTTACTTAGTAAACAAAGTCATTGGTATACGTCGGGATTAGAAGCCGCGACCTCCCGAATGTGAAGCCAGCTTCCTACCGATGCATTTCCACTGTTCCATAAATATTTTGGCTTTTAACTTCATAATAGTGAATGTTACCGTAACAACCAACAAGCTGCGGGTTTCCTCACGATGTTCTCATTCACAGCGTGTGGTATTGCTACTACAAATATCTGTCTTGGCTTTCCTGTGGGCTAGGCTGACTAAGCTTTCAGGATGGTATAGGTGCTGGGCAAG
This sequence comes from Yponomeuta evonymella, assembly GCA_963969515.1. Lineage (NCBI taxonomy): Eukaryota > Metazoa > Arthropoda > Insecta > Lepidoptera > Yponomeutidae > Yponomeuta > Yponomeuta evonymella. The sequence goes on from OZ018365.1 coordinate 1,415,214, forward strand.
CCTACTCCATCTAAAAAACAATGTCCAAGGCACTGCAGCGTCCAAGTGGTCCTTTCACCCCTCTAGTGTGAGTGGAGGTGCCACTGGACGCTGCATAAATCATCTCATTTCGTAGACGCAAATGCCAAAGTTTGCTTTTTTAACCGTAATAAACAATTTATGAGGTGTTCAATTCATCTGGTTCCAAAGCTAGCATTCCTAAGCAGCCTATATACGTCCCACTGTAGGGCACAGGCCTTCTCTCAGAGAGAGAGTATGGGCTTTATCTCCACGCGTGCCCACCGCGGATTGGCGATTTCAAGCGCTGAGGTATGTGAATAGCTCAGACAGCACTCAAGTTTCCTCATGATGTATTCCTTCACAGTTAGCGAGTGGTATTGCTACCATAACTTCATAAATTGAAAAAAGCTGTGGTAGCCTAGTGGGTAGAACATTGGAATTGGAAGTGAGAAACCCAGGTTCGATTCCCATTGCGGACATATACCTATGGCTTTGTTTTTTACGCTATGTAAATACAAGCTAGCCTTGCTTGACTCTAAATCTCTGGAATATTGAATGAACGAATGAAGAATTTTTTTAGACAAATACAGAAAAATATTGAATATTCAATGCTTGTCTAGTATACTTGAAAGTTGAGTCCATAGTTACCTTTTTTTTCTGATGTCACTCCCCGATGACCGTCAGTAACATGCGTACGCATCGCGTCTCAGTCAAGGGATAACGACTTTTAAGGTGCAGTCTTTAATGTGATAATGGCTTGGCTTGATAGCGTAGCAATTGCTCTGCGGTGAGCCAATACATTCAATCAATTCTGTTTTATGGACACATTCTTTCAGACAATGGCAAAATTGGTATTTAACTCTGCTCAGTATTTTTGGACTTACCATCTAGAGCGTAAATTACCTAAATGCAAGCACAGCAGCTGCGACACTCGAATATGGAAATTGCCTTAAAACGCGTGCAGATGCGTCGGCATTTGGGAAGCACCGTTTCAATTGCGACCAAGTGTTTCGTCCGTGTTTGCCTCTTTTGAGCCTTTTGGTTAAGACGAAACTGTAAGTAATAATTATGTTTTCACGTGGTTCACGTACACTTCGGTGTATGGGGCGAAATTACGTAACCAAATAATAATGATGAATGTTTTTAATAGATTTTTTTGAAATAAGTCCACTATATTCACCAATCTACCATACCATGGTAGTGCTCTTATCAACAAAGCTATTCGGACCTCACTCAGACTCTGCGAAGCTTCTCTTTCTATGCTCTTTCTATGCAACGATATCAGCTGACGTTGAGTGCCATATGTTAGCGGAATTTTATAAAACGCACAGGTTGAATTTATGTGTGGTTTGTTTAGGACTTGCTTATGAAGTTTTTGTTAGTGTTCCACAAAATATATTCTCAAAGTAAGCAATTGTCTTAAGCAATTGGCCTATGTCTCATGATATTATAATAATCTGGTTGATCTTTAGTTAAAATTATATTACAGCACTTGAATATTTCACAGCATCATTACACTACACATGTTTAGGGAACTTCAAGTCAGAATAAGCAACCGTTATTTATATAAAGTGTATGTGGGCGGAAGAGCCGATAAAAGACGTCCCAGGCCAAATACTTAGACCACATAGGGGATGTATTAGCAAAGGGCAAGATACTTACCCGGTAAACCGGCTCGCGTGCATGCACTATTGAATGTTGATGATGTGAAACAGGTCTGTCAGGATTGTCTCAACTGGCATGCCCCCACCTCTGCCTATCCCTCCGGCTTACAGCATGGGGTAGAATTTAAGGTCAAAACGGAAACAAAGTAATCGGAAAATGCTCCTGAATTAATCACCATGGCGCAATTCTCTGTTTATGGCCAGAAACCTGATCACTTTTTGATTGGTCGGTCATGTGTCGAGTGGAAATTCAGTTTTTATTATGTCTAGTGCTCGTGTTAACCTTAGAAAATACTATGATCAATATGTATATCTATTATATTGTTTTTTTTGCAGTAACCCGTGCTGAGGACAATTTTAAAAACCTATTTAGAGGCTAAAAATTCCACCCATGCCGGGACTTGAACCCGCGACCTCGGGCTAACCGTGCCAGCGCTTTCCCAACTAAGCTAATGGGCAAATGCAAGCATGGGCGAAATTTCGAGCCTCTTTACAAACTTGTCAGTATTACGTGCAGGTAGCAACATCTGGCCGAAGCAAGTCAAGTCCCGGCATGGGTGGAATTATTAGCCTCTAAATAGGTTTTTAAAAAATGTATATCTATGCGAAATTTCAGCTTTGTGCTACAATAGTACGTTACTGAGCTAAGCCGCGGATAAACATAGACAGATCGACGGACATGGTGAAATTTTAAGGGTTCCTTGTTGACTACGGAACCTCAAAATGTCTTTTGACTTAGCAGCCAAAGATTGAAAAATTTTATAATACCTGCCAAAGGAAAAGTTAAAAAGAAGCAACCCTATAGCGGAGAGATAACTGTACTGAAAAGTAGATACGAGTGCCCGGAAGCAAACTTTTTTCAATAACGTGTATTTGTTGGAAACTTTTATCTCCCTAGAACTTTAACCGTTCTTGCAGCGTGTTAGCCCGCGTGGTATATGTATAGGTACCACAACTTTTACGTCGACTAAACGGTTTGAGGACGACATACCCCAAGTCACTGGATAAGTAAGTTAAAAAAAACGGCCAAAAGCGAGCGCGCACGAAGGGTTCCGTACCATTATCTATACAACATTAGACACGAAGATCGAGAAAAAACGGCAAAAAAATCACGTTTGTTGTATGGAAGCGCCCCCTTAAATATTTATTTTATTCTGTTTTTAGGTGTATTTGTTGTTACAGCGGCAACAGAACTACATACTACACTACATCTGTGAAAGTTTGAACTGCCTAGCAATCACGGTTCATGAGATACAGCCTGGTGTCAGACAGACAGACGGATAGCGAAGTCTTAGTAACAGGTCCCGTTTCGCACCCTTCCCTAAAAATGAAACAAAAAACAACAAACGCACCTACTGCTGAGCATTAATTAGGTATTAAGCAGGCGGGACAAACCAAGGCATTGAGTTACAATGTTGAGTCTTGGTCCCGCCTGCTTAGTTGTTAATGCTAAGCAGTCAGGTTGGTTATTTGTATTTCAGGTTTTTGAAAAAATAATACATTTATAAATGGTGGCGACTAGGGCTGCCAACTTTTTTTCTCACAAACGTAGTATGTTCGAAGCTATTACCTGCAAAAATATAGTAGATGGTGAAATAATGGTAATAAAATAGTAAAAAATAGCGGCAGTCGTGCCGCGAGATTCACGGACTTAATTAAGACTTTAAGAGCGAGCTTTAGAAAAAGATTAAGGCTGGGTACCGCTTTACGCAAAATATAGTAGTTTTGCCTACTATATATTTTTTTGAGAAATATAGTATTTGAGCCCCTAATATAGTAGGATACTATATTATATTGTAGGGTTATTAGCTCGATGTGAATATTTGGTCATTGTGACCAAATGCTCCACTCCAATCCACCACTTTCATGTCTCATTCTGTATAAATTTGTTGTCCAAACACGCTTTTGTCTCTTCTTTAAATAGCAGTAACGGATTAAAAGAAACGCAGCACACACCACCTCTACGTCCGCTATTTTGACTGGAACTAGATGGATGGGATGGAGCACAGGCGAGCAAGTGTTCGTCGTGAATATTCAGCTAATATTCAATGTCAGTCGCCAGCTTAAGAGCTTAATATGAGCATCGTTTTCGTGACAACCAGTCTACATAGCTGCGCACGCACAGGGGTCTAATTACGCGCACTAAACCCGGTCGGAATCCTGACCTTGCAATAGAAATGAGTGTGAAATTTGACAGTTGGAGGAGTGGAATCGTTCAGGATTTGGTGCGCATAATAGAGCAGCTGGGTCATCATCATCATCATCATCAGCCATTTGACGCCCACTGAAGGACATAGGCCTCCTTCGTGGTTTTCATAACCATGAGGAGGGGTTTTGCCATAATCGCCACGGTTGGCAGGCGGGTTGGCGATCGCAGTATGCTGTTGGAATCTCAGGAAGACGCTGCTGCGCGTCTTCTGGTAATTTATTTCCTTAGTCACCTTCTACGACATCCACGGAAGGAAATGGAGTGACGCTATTCTTAATCCGGCGCCAGGAGCTGGGTGCGGACACTTTAAAATAGTTGTATTTGTATAAATATTTGTATTTGTATATACCTAGTACAAAGTTAGTACGCGATAAAGGAATTGAATTAATTATTTAAAGAAAGAAACTAAGTTGACGACGAAATTTATTATTTAGAATCAACTTCTCATTTTCTTAAATGTTGTTTTGGTAGGCAAAGGGTTTCTAACGTACAACCTCATTACATGTAAACTTTTTTTAAAGTGTCAGAAGAAAAAAGCCGAAGTAGACAACATTAAAAAATCAATGATACTTAGGTTTTTTGTCTTTTTAGTAATTTTCAGGGTTGGAAAAAAGGAAAAAACTGAACCCTTATAGGATCACTTTGTTGTCCGTTCGTCCACCCGTCAGTGTGTCAAGACCCTTTATCTCGGGAACGCGTAAGGGTATTGAGTTGAAATTGTTGTTAACTTAAAAAAAAGATACGGCCATTTATGCCGCAAAAAACGTATATTTTGACACTAACGAGAATAAAAATTTATAGGGTACTTTTCCGTTGATCTACATCTATGAAATTTGGCAAGTAATATTTTCTTATACTACTCGTACAGGAAAAACCTGAAAACTGTACATCTGCAGTCGGGATGTTAATTATTTTTATATGCCAGTTTCTGGACTTATTTCTCCTTTTATATATATTTGGAGATTTATGTCCCTATGTATTACTCTAATCTAATCTAATCTATTATTATTTAGAGTGTCCTCTACTTGAAAGGTCAACACGCTGTCTACTGTACCAATTTACCCTCTGTATCTGTATAGGCCACTAGTAGAGTTTCTTTGATGTCGTAATAAGATTCTATGTTTCATTAAATTTCGCTAACGAGCTCTCGGTAACTCGCCTAACTTTAATTTCGTTTGCTTGTAATTAAAACCCTTTAGCTCACGCTTGACTAGTTGTCCTAACTGTAAGCAGGCAACGACTGCCAAGACAGTGGTCGTGGGTTCGATTCTAAGCCGCCGTACTCGGATTTGTACAAATGGCTTCGGTCTGGGTGTTTTTCCACGTTTGTAATGTCTACCACTAGGCTACCATTAGGCGGTGGTAACCTAGTGGGTAGAAACGGGAGACCCAGGTTCGATTTCCAGTGCGTGCATGTACCTATGACTTTGTTTTCTAAGTTATGTACATTTGTGAAATTATAGTAGTAATACCACTCGCTACTCGGTGAAGGAAAACATTGTGAAAACCTGAGTGTCTGAGCTATTCATATATCTCAGCGCTTGAAATCGCCAATCCGCGGTGGGCACGCGTGGTGATTAAGCCCATCCTCTCTCCCTTAGAGAAGGCCTGTGCCCTGCAGTGGGACGTATATAGGCTGCTTATGCAAATAAATAAATAACTTCCACGTAACACAATAACTTGTCCTGGTCCCAAAGTACAGGGTGACTTTGAATTCGTTCACCGTATTTTAAGAGGTTATTCTAACCATGATTTAGAAGCGTGGTGCTCGTCTTGAAAACAATTACGCGTTAAAAAAACATTTTTTTGTTACCCAAATTTAATTCACTTATTATAAGTGTAAGTACTTATTCTTAAAATACGGTGAACGAATTCAAAGTCACCCTGTACTTTGGGACCAGGCTATTAGAAGAAGAAGAAGCCTATAATAGGCTATTAGAAGAAGAAGAAGAAAGACATTTATTATGTATACCAACAAGATACATCACAGAAACAAAATAAGCAGATAAGTAACATAATATGCACAACAACAGAAAGAAAACTAAATACACAACAGACAAAACGAATAAGTAAAACAGGACCATAGATGTAGCCTGTGGTGTATCTAAGTTGCCACAAAAGGCAGCTGACTCAGCGTTGTGCTGAGGAAACTAGGCTATACAATACAAAAGGTGGCGCAGCGGTTTTTATACTTTTATCTCGTAGATATGGGTGCAACTAAGTAAATATAAAAAAATGGTAACACGAGATATCCCGGGACAACTTGACAGCTAATAAACCTTGAAAATTTGCAAGTTATTTTGGTTTCTCCCTCATAACTTCTATACGATGCATCCTACCCAAAAGTCACTTTCTAACAAATTAGAGAACATGAAATTTTACATCTAACAAGTAGGTACCAAAACTTAAAAGTATGTAAAATAGTAAAAAGTATAGTAAAAAGCCGTGGCCAAAAATATCTCCAGCATTGTAAATAACTTGAATATAGTGGGTTTTGAACGTCACCAGCTTGGTAATCGGCACTCTTAGAGAATTTTTTACCATAATATGTAAGTTGTAGAAAATCAAATTCTGCGTATACTGAATACCACATTTTGTCGAATTCGGTGTAGTACACTTATCGCAATTCTCAATCTCTCAATCGGCGTCGACGTTTCCTGCAATCGGCGTTTGAATTCACTGATAATTTCTAATGCCTCAATGGTAAAATTTTAATATCAGCATTAGTATCACCTAATAATTATCTGAAAGTGCAAATTAGGATATATATACCTCTACATACATACATAAACTCACGCCTGTATCCCAGAGTGGTAGGCAAAGACCAGGGACTAAGGAAGAAGAACATTTTGGGAAAAAGAAGAAATTTGTAGACGTTTCCTGATTTCTCACTCGTAGCTTACATACGGTGCATCGTAATGAAAAATTACTTGTAAAGAGCATGAATTGTTGCGTCTAACGAGTACCAAAACGTAATAGTTCAGTCAAATAATATAGTAGAAAAAAATGTAATTAAGTTATATTAAAATAAAAACAGCATTTAAAAATAAAACAAAAAACAAATTTTTGGTCGCATCATGTTTTATCTCAACACTACTACGAGTAATTTATCACTGTAAACGTCTAGTTCAAGTGGCGTACTACCAAAACAGAGGTCGTGGATTCCATTCCCACCGGACTGATTTGTACAAATGGCTTCAGTCTAAGCGTGTTTGTGACATCTTTGCCGTTACCATAGCACGGGCTATCCTAGTTTGGGACCGGGAAAAGTGATTGTGCTGTGCGGAAGTTACTGTTATTCAATGAAATCTAACAGTCCGTATTCGTCCACTGCAGCTGGAATGCCTGACCCGCGGCACGAGTTAAGTGTGACGACCCTTCGGATATCACCTTTGTCAGCTCTTCTAGCAAGACACGCGCAGACCAAATTGGGGACAAGCGTCATTGCTGAGTAAGATGTTATTTAGATATAAATAGTTGTTAATTACAATATTGAATATTGAGATGATTACTATATTGTTAGACCTAGGAGAAACTCTGTCCGTTCAAGTTAATAAAGTATTTTTTATCACACCTGCTCTGAAAATACATACTAATTATAGCAATTAGAGGGAAGAAACGCCTTTATCCCGCCCTTCAAATCCTTTCATCCCAAGGTATGGAAGTTTGTATGAAAATCCTTCCGACCCAAGGGTGGGAAGTATGTATGAAATTCCATTACATACCCGGTTTTTTTTTTTTAATTTGTCAGCAGTCATACTGCAAAGAGACTTTAACTGTCTACTAATTAAATTTCAAGTAAATTGTTACTGGCCACATACAGTTTTTTTTTACCAGTTACCAACCTCCTTGGTGCATACAGAAAATTAAAAACGAAATTATTTTTGTATATAAAACGCGCGGAATCACGGAAGAAGTGGCTGCATGACCTTATGATCTTAGCCTACTCCAGAAACGGGCGAATAAAAAAAGGAAAAGCCCGCGCATTTTCGCAAAAACTTCGATTGATTTAGCATTTATCTTTGTGTTTTTTGTAAACATTTCTATGCATTTATGTCTATAATTTTCCTCGTAGGTGTAATAAAAAGCACTATACATACCTCAGGATAAAGTACAGTTCCATACCTCAAATGGTTTGCGCCCCTCGCAAGCTCGTGGCGCAAATGCCATAATCTCGGTATGGAACTGTCACTTTCTTCCCTCTGAAGTAATGTACTATTTTTCTCGACTCTTTAATTCACGCCACTTCTCTTTGTCCTCAGCCGTCCTCATCCAGCCGCTGCCAGCAATCTGCCTCACACAGTCCGTGTAGCGAGCTGGTGGGCATCCCACTCTTCGTTAACGTTATTATTTTAGTTATAATGTGCATTAATCTCGCTCTTAGAAAATCTGTGGAACCAAGGGCCGGTTTCTGAATTGAGAAATTCACTAAGTAAATATTTAAGTAACGTAAGTAAATTCGGAGAGACAACACTACATCTAACTATTTACTTAGCGAAATTCGCAATTCAGAAACTGGCCCCAAATAACACGTATTATCGGGTTAAGTTTGATACACACCGGGCTTAACAATTTTCGATAAAACAAGCAATTAATAATAATAGGGAAAATCCGCCTGCGTGATGGGAATAAAATCAACGCGGGAAAAAGTCCGGGGTGCATTTTTTATCCGCGTGTAAAAATAAAAGTAAACACATTTTGCCCGGGGCCGGATTTGTCAAATTAGACTTTCACTAAGATGAGACGGAAAAAAGCGGAAGGAACAAAAAATATAAAAATGTTCCGAATTTATTTTTGGTCGGGAAAGGGAGGCTGATATAATAAAAAACCGGCCAAGTACGAGTCGGACTCGCGCACGAAGGGTTCCGTACCATTGTCTATACAACATTAAACACAAAGATAAAAAAAACAGCAAAAAAATCACGTTTGTTGTATTAAATAATTATATTATTTTGTTTTTAGTATTTGTTGTTATAGCGGCAACAGAAGTACATAATCTGTGAAAATTTCAACTCTCTAGCTATCACGGTTCTTGAGATACAGCCTGGTGACAGACGGACGGACGGACGGACGGACGGACGGACGGACGGACGGACAGACAGACAGTGAAGTCTTAGTAATAGGGTCCCGTTTTTACCCTTTGGGTACGGAACCCTAAAAATTAATGTAGTACTTTTGTAACTTATGACATTTTTAGGGTTCCGCACCCGAAGGGCGCCAAACGGGGCCCTAATACTCTGCCTCCGCTGTCAGTCTGTCTGTCCGTCTCTGTCTGTCTGTTCGTCCGTCCGACCTTTAAAGGGCTCTATCGTAAAAACGGCAATACATAAGGTCAAACTTGTTGTAGTTTTGGGTATTGTTATACTAACGACAAATAATAAAAAACCGGCAAAGACCTCACGCACGAAGGGTTCCGTACCATTATCTATACAACATTTGAATATTTCAAGCGTTTACCTGTTGCCGTCATTGATATCTTGCAAGAAACGGCAAAAAAATCATGTTTGTTGTATGGGAGCCCTTAAATATTTATTTTAATTTAATTATTTATTTTTAAAGTGAATATACAAATAAATATTCTGTGAACATTTGAAGCGTCTACCTGTTACCGTTATTAACATCGAGCAAAAAACGGCAAAAAAAAACCACGTTTGTCGAATTGGAGCACCACTTAAATATTTATTTTATTCTGTTATTGTATATATATTTTTTTATAGCGGCAACAGAAATACATTATATGTGAAAAAATCAAATGTCTAGCTATCATGGTTCATGAGCTACAGCCTGGTGACCTCCAGTGGAGTCTTAATAAAATGGTTACCCTTATCCTTTGGGTACAGAACCCTAAAAAACGGCCAAGCGCGAGTACGGAACCCTCGGTGCGCTAGTCGCACTCGCACTCGGCCGGTTTTATTTGTCATACTAATGAGGAAATATACATCGTGAACTATAATAGACCGAATATGGGATGTATTAGCAAAGGGCAAGACAAAAAGAACCCAGAACCTGCGTGCATGCGACGGCTGATGAATGTTGATGAAGCGAAAGAGATCCGTCAGGGTCGTGGCATCTGGCCAACCCTGATCTCTGTCTACACAATCGGGATACAGGCGTGAATTTATATGATGCTTTAGATTAGCGAGTGAATTAAAAATCGTTCGCCATAACATTTCAAGATAATGTTCTTTGTGTCTTGAAAAACAATTATATCTATTAATTATTTCAAAGTAGTAATGATTCAGCGCATTTACCTCTCACTATAGGGCACAGGCCTTCTCTTAGAGGGAGTATATGGGCTTAATCAGCCCGCGAGCTCACCGCGAGCTCATTTCAGCGCTGAGGTATTTAGACACCGCAGGCACTCAGGTTTCTTGACAATGCTTTTCTTCACCGTTTGCGAGCGGTATTGCTATATGCATACATATATAAACTCATGCCTGTATCCCGGAGGGGTAGTCAGAGAGCATTGTTTGTTTCTGGCCACGATCTTGGCACACATCTTGAAAACCTCAAATTGCTAGTTTAACCGATTATCAGGCAGTTACATCATAGTTGCAACCTTAAATTGAACCGCCCGATAAAAGGTTGTTTTTTGTACGAATGTCCTCAGACTGGGTGTATTTTCATGTCAGGCTATCCTAGTTTGGGATCAGGACAAGTGATTGTATTGTGTGGAAGTTATTATTGTTATTAATAATGTCATGATTTTGCGAAATATATTTAACTTCATACGTAAGTAATAGTCTATTACCCTTCAAAGTAGGTACCATCATAATAACAGTCGGATCAGTCACCATTTTATTAAAGAGTCATGGATTGTGGGGTATGTGAACATTAAGTTGACAAGCATTAAATAGTAAAAATATTGAAGGGTAGTTGAAAAAGGAAACGGAAACCCAAGGGGGGTTTGAAAATGGTTTCACGTCGCACGCTAGCGACGAGAGGCCATTGCGTTCGCGAATATGGTGCCTATCGGATCTCACGAACAAACATCATATTAATAACTTTTTAACTTAGTGGTTATGTTTCATAATCTTTCAATGGACTCTAATTTAACCAATCCTGAAGTTTCTTCGGTGCGAACACGAAGTAAATATATATGTGAATTAGCACTGTAATTTATTGTTAACTTTTTGATTAGCGCCGCCAATATTCAATATTCAGCCCGCTGAATATTCATCACCTGTAAAGTCTAGTTAATCTTTGGAAGTGACACATTTAAAATCACAGAGATCTTATATTCATTGTCAGTGACGTTGCATGGCTTGGGACAAATGGATGTCGCTCAATGTTCCACCGAAATCAGCGTAACCAAAAGAGGGTTACAATTTTCACTCGTACGATTGTAAAGTGCACTTCTGTATGTGTTATTAATCAATCAAATCGTCTACTTCCTCCTCCTTCCCCAAGGCACGATACTTCTTTCCATCCTCGCCCATCCTTATGCAGCCGCTGCTTGCAATCTGTCTCAGACAGTGGTTCCAGCGTGCTGGTGGGCGTCCTACGCTGCGTTTACCAGTTCATGCTCTCAACTCGAGAACCTTGTTCCCCATGGACTGTCGGTTCTAAGGCGGATTTGAGCAGCCTACTGCCACTTAAACTTAGTAATCTCATACGAAATATTATTTGTACGTATTTATTGACAGCAAATATTTTTTGTTACTTTGTGATGCCATCTAACAAATAATGACACCATATAAAAGTCAAACGTCTTAATCGATTTCCACAATCGAGTTAACAATGACAGGTATTGGTGACGCGAGTATTACTAGACAAGTGGTTAGCAAAAAGTCACCAAAATTTACCGGCGTCCGGATAGTGAAACAACACATACAAACCGGCCAAGTGCGATTCGAACTCGCCCACGAAGGGTTCCGTGCCATTATCTATACAACATTTGAATATTTCAAGCGTCTACCTGTTGCCGTTCTTAATATCGAGCAGAAAAAGGCCTTCACGTTTGTTTTATGGGAAATCTAAGTGTTCTGTATTTTTAGTATTTAGTATTTGTTGTTATAGCGGCAACAGAAACACATCATCTATGAAAATTTCAATGTAACTATCACGGTTCATGAGATACAGCCTGGTGACAGACGGAAGGACGGACGGACGGACGGAGAGCGGAGTCTTAGTAATAGGGTGCCTTATCCTTTGGGTACAGAACCCTAAAAACATAACAGACGGACTAGACTATTTCTGCGCTACTATGCTTACACGGGGCACACCGCTGCTTAGCAGCGTGCAGGCCAGCTCCAACAGCATTTTGAGCATGACAGCATCTCGCCTAGATTCGCCTTACATGCATCACTGTGGCAGCTGTATGCACCCTCAAATGTATACTGTTAAATGTACATGTATTTTATATTATATCTTTAGCTATAGATACTAACACATATACTTTTAAGTATACACACACACACAGGGTATCCTAGTGTGGGGCCAGAAGCAATGTATGTGCCTGTATGTAAATGTTTATGTTTATGTTTACTAATATGAGAGTCGCTTACTTGAAAATAAATAAATATTATAATAATTATTACTTTCGCTTCCTCAACATTCATTAGTCGTTACATGCACGCACGCCGCTTTCGGGTACTTTTTACCTTGACCTTTGCTAATACATCCCCTATTTGGTCGAAATATGTCCGTCTGGGTCGTCCCTTACCGGCCCTTCCATCCACATTCGCTCGATATATTTGTTTTGTCAATCTTTCTTCCTGATCTGTCAGGATCGTAGCAAGTGGCAGTCCCTGTTCTCTGCCTACCCCTCTGGGATACAGGCGTGAGTTTATGTATGTATGTATCTATAATTATTATAACTCTCCTTTGCTAGTATAGTAAAGAAAAAGGTTTTATTCAAACGCATCTTCCGTATTTATCACTGGTAAGAAATAGATTTCGGCGCAATAAATATTCATGAGTTAACTTCGTTCGGCTAAGGGATAAAAAGCGGACAGCATTTTCTGGTTCCATTATCAAGGAATACGGCCATAAATGCATAATATAAATATGGCTATTATTTTGCTTTATCCCGTGCATAGTGTGAAGGGGAATATGAAAAATAATTTATTACGGTACTTGGCTTTTAGAGTTATTGATGGCGATCATGGAATCTTATCATACAGGCTCTGATGTATTAAACATAAACATTTACATACAGGCACATACATTGCTTCTGGCCCCACACTAGGATACCCTGTGTCGTGGGAACCAGAAACAACGACATCACAAACATGTAAACATCCAAGACCTGGGGTTTCTTTTTTGTCCCCAGCCGGGATTCGAACCCGGGACCTCTCGCATGGTATGCAGATGCACTACCGCTGCGCCACGAGGTCGTCTAATTTAATCTCTTAAAACATTTTTTTAGTGCAAGTTCCCCATTGCCGGACATAGGCTTCCCGCAAGGTACGCCACTTCTTTCTGTCCTCGACCATCCAGCCACTGCCAGCCATCTGCCTCAGATTTTCGACCCAACGAACTGGACCCTGGTAATATAATTTTATGATAATAAGTTTATATTTTATTTTATGCTATTATATAATCTAGAGCGGTGGTAGCGGAGCAGTAGAACACTGACTTCTCGTTTGGGAGGTCGTGGGTTCAAATCCCGGCATGTAACAATGACTTATTTTCTAAGTTACGTTAATTTGTGAAGTTATAGTAGCAATACCACTCACTAACGGTGAAGGAAAACATCGTGAGGAAACCTGAGTGTCTGAGCTGTCCGCATACCTCAGCGCTTGAAATCGCCAATCCGCGGTGGGCACGCGTGGTGATTAAGCCCATACTCTCTCCCTGAGAGAAGGCCTGTGCTCTACGTATATAGGCTGCTTATGATATGTGGTTCTTTCCTCCAGTAATGATTTATACTTGAAGCTGACTGGCAGACAATTTCCTGGGCGCGGAGTCAGCGACTGTCGCAGCTACGGTTTCGCTGACTTCGGACTTTGCCCGCCTCAGGGCGTTGGTCATTTCAGCGACTAACTCACAGTAATAGTTCTGAGAACGTATTTAGAAAAGGGCAATTTTTCCATACGTATTTGTTAACGACTCGCGATGCTCATTCATAGTAATTTATTGAACGAGTCTAACCGCGATTATTTATTAGGTAGAATTTAGTTACCTTTGGTTCCCGACGTTTCGGCAACGTTGGAGCTGCCGCGGTCACGGGTAGACTGAAGTGGCGAGTACAGTCAGTTATTGTAGTGAGGGTAGGTGGTTTACCCTCAAGTCACTCTTAGTTTTTCGCAGAGGGCTTACACGCAACACTCACTACGGTCCGGTGATGAGGCGCGAGATTTGTATTTGCTTAACACTGGATTCCACGTGCTTGAAGGCTTGAAACCATCCTCTCTGTTGGAATTCGTATGTTTTTTAACGTCGGGAATCTAAGGTAATTAAATTTTACCTAACAAATAATCGCGGTTAGACCCGTTTAATGTATTACTAATTTCTCCATTCATTCTACTGCCGTCATGATCGTGCTGCAGTAGGTATTGGGTAAAATGTATTCTAACTACTGATTACTAACTACGACTACATTTTGTTCGACTACGGCGGCGGTGGTAGCGGGTAGAACATCGGACTCGGAAGCGAAGGACCCAGGTTCGATTTCCAGTGCGGGCATGTACCTATGTACTTTGTTTTCTAAGTTATGTAGGTACATTTGTGAAGTTATAAAGCAATACCACTCGCTAACTGCGAAGGAAAACATCGTGAGCTATTGACATACCTCAGCGCTTGAAATCGCCAATCCGCGGTAGGCACGCGTGGTTATTAAGCCCATACTCTCTCCCTGAGAGAAAGCCTGTGCCCTACAGTGGGACGTGTATAGGCTGCTTCATCATCATCATCAGCCATTCAGGTTTTCCTAACCATGAGAGGTTTTGCCATAATCGCCACGCTTGGCACGCGGGTTGGCGATCGCAGTATGCGGTTGGAATCTCAGGAAGTCGCTGCTGCCCGTCTCCTGGTAATTGATTTCCTTAGTCGCCTTCTACGACATCCACGGAAGGAAATGGAGTGACGCTATTCTTAATCCGGCGCCACGCGAATAGGCTGCTTATGAAAATCATAATATTAGATTACATAACATAATCGTATTAAGTAGTTAACCATTTTGATTCATCATCATCATCAACCCATTATGTCCCCACCGAGGGGGCACGGGTCTCTTCCCTGAGGAAGGTATAGGCCATACTCCACCACGGGGGCCAAGTCCGGATTGGTGGAGGACAATTTTGATTACTGGGCCAAAACTATATGAAAATTAAATTACTCAATCAAAAATCAGAAATCAGTAATTTATTTAAACGTAAAGAATTTACATTCTGTTTGCTGAATGTCAATGTACTATGCTACTATGTTAACCGCTGCCTTCGGGCCGTATTTGTAGTGGAGAAAAAGGCAGCGGGAAGAAAAACTCCACTCTAACCATCTTTTCTCAAATCATCTTAAACTTAATACATGAAAGCCTTTCAGATATGATTCACGGAATCATTACCGTCAATAATTTTAAAAGCCAAAATAATACTTCTTACAAAAGCAGGAAAAACATTAATGTTGCGGCCAGACACACGAACAGCACCCGTTCACGAGCGTAACGCAAGGGTTAGCCATCACCAGTTTCAACCATTTTAGAGGGACATAGGTGATCCGGCCACCATGCCACCAATCGAATGACCTCTGGAAAAAATACTTTTTTCTTATTTTTTAATAGTCATTTTATATTCGTTGAAAATTTAATTTATACCACTTACTAATAAAATATACATTTTTATAATTACATAAAAGTATGATTAATTTAGGAAAAGGTGAAAACAAAATATTCGAATCAATTCGTAATAGTTCAACTTACAATATACGTACACCTGCAAAGATGTTTTCAAAGATTTAACTACACTTTTGGCAATGCAGACACTGAGCGATCGAAAATTAAACAACTGCGTTACTTTAATACAAATAAAAATGTTGTGATTACAACTTATACAATTAATCTCACTAATATGGCAGTTCTAATCTTTAGAATGAATATTAATATTCCATTAGCTCAAGTGACAGAAATAATTAGATCATTTCAATATTCTTAATATTTAAGCTTCCTGCGTTACCAAATTCTTATTTAGAAACTTTAACTTTTATAATAATAACAAAAAAATAAAAATTACAAACTAGCGGCAAACGCTTCACCTGAATATTATTAGTAGGTAAGTATGAAGTTAAGTCGTTTTTCATAAATCTGAAGCCAATAATATTACCGCAGGTACTATAAAAACAAGGGACGAAAAGTAACGCAGTAGTAATTTCAGCAACACAGTAGTATATTACATACATTATTTTTTGCTCTCTAAAGGAGATATATTAGATGAAAATACAAAAAAATTAACTTCTTTATATATAGTATTACATACAAAGAAATATGTATGAAAGATATATGTTCTAAGATTAACATGAAAAGTGTAAGTGCTTAATTAATTACTTAACTTATTTTAATGGTGTGACTTTATAATGTTAAATTCTAGACAGTATTATCTAGAATATCTAAATATTTGATGGCCCAATAAAACAGAATGAATTTAAATAAATGAGTGAATAAATAAAAAAACTTCCACACAATACAATCACTTGTTCGGGCCCCAAACTGGGATAGGTGCTATGGCAACCAGGCAAGGACATAACAAACGTAGAAATACACCCCAGACGGAGGCCACTTGTACAAATGTACGGCAGCACCTAGCAGAAATCGAACCCACGACCTCGATTTAACTAAGGAACGACGTTGACTGTACTGAAATTCTAGCACCTACTCAGTTTGCGAAAGTAAATATTCCTGTTGCATTATTAAATGGGAACGTAACATACTTGGTTCGGTACTTCTTACAAGTTAGTTACAATAATTAATTAATTGCAACTTACTGAAACTAAAACTTATGAGTAAATTTACAACCACTAACTTGCAACTTTATTTAGGCACTGCTTGTAGCCTCTGAGACTTTTTATTGTAATACTACCCGAAGGAAAACATTGTGAGGAAACCTGAGTGTCTGAGGTGTTCACATACCTCAGCGCTTGAAATTGTCAATCCACGGTAGGCACGCGTGGTAATTAAGCCCATACGCTCTCGTGCTTGCGTGAAATTTCTGTCCACAAACAGCCTACAAACAGGATTTTTATCAATCAGTCCACGTCAATCAATAAGCTAGAATTCGGCGGGAAGAGTGGCGGTACCGTGTGGCGCATTTCCTCCCGTGGACGTCGTAGAAAGCGACTAAGGAAAGCAGCGTCTTCCTGAGATTCCAACCGCATACTGCGATCGCCAACCCGCCTGCCAAGCGTGGCGATTATGGCAAAACCTCTCGTGGTTATGAAAACCAAGAGGGAGGCCTACGTCCTGCAGTGGGCGTCAAATGGCTGATGATGATGATAAATCAATCAGCTAGTATTCGTCCACGTCAGTCGGACATAGGTCTCCCCTAAGGCACGCCCTTCTTATATAAATAGCGGGCTTATATAAATAGATTAAATTCGCGCTTTACGGACTCTACCGTATAATTGGTATAGGATGTAAAGCCCGATAAAGCACATGGAAATCGTTGTCATATTATACTGTCAATTAGGGGTTCATACGATTTCGAAGCTTAATAAAACTTTTTCTTGGATTTTTAATGGCGAACTTGCGTCAAACTTACATTGAAGTGGCTTGCCTTTATGCCAGAGAAGACGTATGAAACCTTAAGATTTTTTAAAAAATAAAACCATAAATATATTTTTCCCAAAAATGTGAAAAATCAAGTTAATCAAATTTTTTTCGTTGAATTCTAAATGTTTTCTAAAAATAGTGTAGATTCATAAAACATAATTTTATGAGATAACTCGAATATTGATAAATGCTCAATACATTACAAAGGCGTTACGGTTCAAGTTGTGACGTCTTAGTTCGAGTCCGTTTTGTGTGGCGCGTTATTGTGCCACGTGACTAGAATGACTTTTCAACAGGTCACGTTACGAAACGTATTCGTCGTAGAGAGAAAAATTACATTCATACATACATAAAGTCACGCCTGTATTCCAGGGGGGTAGGCAGAGACCAGGGACTGCTACTTGCCACGATCCTGATAGAACACTTTCGCTTCCTCAACATTCATTAGCACGCACGTCGGTTTCGGGTACTTTTTATCTTGCCTTTTGCTAATACATCACCCATTTGGTCGAAGTATGTTCGGCATATGACCTTGTAAGCAAAATTAACACTCACTTCAACCAATGACAACACTCAGAAGACCTGAAATGCCACATAAAATGAGAGAATTTATCTGCAGGTAATTGAAAATTAAAAAAATACTATGAATTCACTTTGTTTTTAGGTGTACATAGACGATGCTGACGACGATTTTAAAAACCTATTTAGAGGCTAAAAATTCCACCCATGATGATAAAATTCCGATGTTAAAACCTAACTGCAAAGTGGGTTACTCGGGGCTGCAAGTGATGTCGCTGCCTGTACGTAACACAGAGAAGTTTGTAAAGAGGCTCGAAATTTCGCCGATGCTTGCACTTGCCCATTAGCTCAGTTGGGAGAGAGCTGGCATGGTTAGCCAGATGTCGCGGGTTCAAGTCCCAGCATGGGTGGAATTTGTAACGTCTAAATAGGTTTTTCAAATCGCTGATGTTCTTATGTTTTGTATTTAAATTTTTTTTTGTTTTTTTTTTTATTGGTGGGCAGTTTTAAGTAAAAGCCAAAGACCTTTTTTTATTCCACCTTGAAATCTTAGTCCCCTAATTGTTTTGAGCAGTATGTATAGACGAAAAATATTCTATTTAACACCATATTGTTCTAATAATTTATCTATCAAACAAATCTCATGACAAACTCCAAAGTAACAAATCGTGTTATTTTTCTGTCGACATTTTCAATAGACATACGACAAAAGTTGCCGTAAATGACAAATTTAAACAGACATGATTCAGGAATTGCACATTTTAGAAATGAGAGATAAATAAATAATTATGTTTTTTGAAAAGTGTCTAAATGTTTGCAACCAGCAGTGAAAATGTCCCACGCCCCGTCCGCCCCAACACGTCGGAGTGAGGTCCTTTCGCTGTTTCGGAAAGAAATGGAACGGTTCACGTTGGAACAATGAATCTCTTTTAAGGGTTCCGTACCCGAAGGGTGCCAAACGGGACCCTATTACTAAGACTTCACTGTCCGTCTGTCTGTCTGTCCGTCCGTCTCTCTGTTTGTCTGTCTGTCACCAGGCTGTATCTCATGAACCCTGATAGCTAGGCAGTTGAAATTTTCACAGACAATGTATCTCTGTTGCCGCTAAACAACAAATACTAAAAACCAGATAAAATAAATATTTGAGGAATGCTCCCATACAACAAACATTATCTAAAGACAGCGCCTGCCATCTAGCGGCCATCTATGTAACCTTCACAGCGCCGATGTCATGTCATTAAATGTCAATGTTAAACGCTTCTTGTTGGTTTCTATAGATGGCGATGTTCTCAATGTATCTAATCTATCTCGTCTCGATCTATCTTTAGGGTTCCGTTCTAACTAACATAAGATTACCTAACTTCCCTACTGAACGGACTCATCCGCTTTGACCTACTCCGAACTGACCCACTCGTCTGCCGCGACACAGATCTGTGTCCAACTTAGTATGGGCCACCTATTCGATCCATTCCGCGAGGGCAGTTCACGGGTTCAGGGTTCAAAATATCTACATATTTTGACACTTCAGAAATGTTAAAATGGATAACCCAATACAGTGGACAGTTACATAACAGGAGGGCTGAAAGCCTTCAATATCATATCATGAAGTCAATTGTACTGTATCTTTACTTTTAAATATTTTATGCTGTTTTTTTCCTGGTATAAAGAATATTCCTATCTTATCTTATCTAATGAAGGCTAAAGAGGAGGGGAAGAGATTTTGAGGCGGACCACACGCCAAATTGAGTGACCAGGTCCACAGAGTCTATTACACGAATAGTTTTTAACAAGAATGGTATTAAATCACCTCTATGACGACAAAGAAGATAACGATGTTTGGCATTTAAATAATGTTAACGTTGACGATTGTCGAGAGGCGACTAAAAAACCGAAAACCAGGGAACGGGCAGCAGCGTTGACCTGTGACTTGAGACAATAAAGCACTGCGATCTCCAATCCGCGTGCCAAGCGTGGAGATTACGGCAAAGCCTCCCATACAGGGAGAGACCCATGTCCTGCAGTGGACTGCTATGGGTTGATGATGATGACGATTGTATCTAGTGTAGTGTAACTTGAGTCCCAAACAAATTGTTCTCGAAGGAACAATTGAGTGTGCGTCCACCTTAAGACGCTAGAACCACACTTTTCTTCGATTTTATTAAGTGAAGTATTTGCAGGTAGCATATTTTTTGCGGTCCATTTTTTTTAAACTAGTGCGGTGTTTCTGCGTCGTGGTTCTGACCGTTCCCTTAAAACGGCTGTGAATGAATTGGAAGGCACCCTGTAGATGTATTAATTTGATGATTTTTAGGGTTCCGTGCCTTAAAAGAAAAAAACGGAACTCTTAAAGGATGACTTTGTTGTCCGTCCCTCCGTCCGTCCATCCGTCTATATAGACCCTTTATCTTGGGAACGCGTGGAGGCATCGAGTTGAAATTAAAACCATATACTCAAATCTATAGTCCCTTAAAACTGTGAATAAACTTCAATTCAAGACAATTTTTTAATGATTTAATTACAAATGTATAGTTACTAAATGTGTAGTCTTGCTAACTGTGAAGGAAAGCATCGTGAGGAAACCTGAGTGCATGAGTTATTCATATACCTCAGAGCTTGAAATCGCCCATCCACGGAGGGCACGCGTGGTGATTAACACCATACTCGCTCCCTGAGAGAAGGCCTGTGCCCAACAGTGGGACGTTGTTAGGCTGCTTTTGTATAGTTGTAAATAAATAAGTTAAAGATGGTGCGGCGAAGCGGTGGTAGCCTAGTGGGTAGAACATTGGACTCGGAAGCGAGAGACCCAGGTTCGATTCCCAGTGCGTGCATGTACATGTTGTCTAAGTTATGTACAGTTGTGAAGTTATAGTAGCAATGCCACTCGCCTTTGAAGGAAAACATTGTGAGGAAACCTGAGCATCTGAGCTATTCACATACCTCAGTGCTTGAAATCGCCAATCCGCGGTGGGCACGCGTGGTGATTAAGCCCATACTCTCTCCCTGAGAGAAGGCCTGTGCCCTACAGTGGGACATATACATACAGGCTGTTTATGTTTATGTAAGTAAAGGAAAAATCTGAAAACGATACATTTCTAATTAAATCATAAAAAAATTAGACATTGAAGTCCAGGAAAAGCTCTGAAAAAACTGCGAGACTCGATTCTTGAACTATTTATCATACGTAAGTACCTAAAAATTTATACGGAACCCTCGGTGGGCGAGTCCGGTTTTTTCTTCCAATGGGCGTTTATACAGAGGACGATAACTGTTACAACGCGACTCAAGTATTTATTACTTGAGCTTTAGCCTGTTTTCATATGAAAAAAAAAAGTCGTATAATAGACGTAATAGACGTATAAGCTTTACTCCATTTCCTTCCGTGGATGTCGTAGAAGGTGACTAAGGAAATCAATTACCAGGAGACGGGCAGCAGCGTCTTCCTGAGATTCCAACCGCATGCTGCGATCGCCAACCCGCCTGCCAAGCGTGACGATTATGGCAAAACCCCTCATGGTTATGAAAGCCACGAAGAAGGCCTATGTCCTGCAGTGACCGTCAAATGGCTGATGATAATAGACGTATTTACATTGGTCGATGTTATCGTCCATTTTTAATGTTCCGTAGTCTGACAAGGAACCCTTACAGTTTCGCCATGTCCGTCTGTCTGTCTGTCTGTCCGTCTGTCTGTCCGTCTGTCTGTCCGTCTGTCTGTCCGTCTGAGTGTCCGTCTGTCTGTCCGTCCGCGGCCTAGCGCAAAGATCGGTGGTACTAGAAAGCTGTTATTTGGCGTGGTTATATTTATCAGTCCGACAAAGTTAAATAATAAAATATTGGATTTTTTTTTTCTGTATTCTCCCCTAACATGAAAAGTGGGGATGATTTTTTTTCTCGTCTACCCCATCATGTGGGGTATCGTTGGATTTTTTATTAAAAAATATTGTGGGCTTAGGACGACCATTTTTCGATTTAGGATTCCATTTGCGAAATGTTAAGCTTTAAAGCGCAAATTTTTGTCCGAGTAGGGTGTCTCCCCCTCTCCTGGCTAAACGGTTGATTGTTGAGGTAGAAACGTGAAACATTCAGGGTAGTACATATAATGAACATATAATGAACTTGAAAGGAAAAGTATCACGGCTAAGTAGGCTTTACTAGTTAACGAGTAATAGACAACCAACTTATAAAAGTAAAATTTCGTACAAAAAGCATTGAAAATTACTTCGATGATGTTGTTAGTTCTGTAAAGCAGAAAAATAACTCTCTTTCTACGGAAGTTTTGTATACTCCCACAATTGAAGGGCCACACATCAAAGGATTGATATTATGGTCTCTTTATTATTTTTCCGCTTTGACAGCGAAATAATATTGCTTTGAAAATGAGAATGCACGTGTCACTCTTGTGATAATATTGGATATAATTTTGTTAGAGGTTATTTCACATTCCTAGCTTTTTCCACTTTGACAACCTTAATCAATAAACTATCTCTCAGTAAACTATCGACCAGCCACAAGATAGACAGATGACTTCAACCAAGGGGCAGGAAGACGCTGGATGCAGGCCGCTTCCAACCGGTATTTTTGGAAATCCGCGGAGGAGGACTATGTCCAACGACGAATGATGATGATGATGATGAACCGACGATGGACAGTTGCTGAAGGAAAGGAGAGACGGGTAGTGGGTGCAAATATGAATATTGGTTTACGTACGTATACTTAATATTAATATACTTACATAAAGTATATAAGCAAATCTTATCAAACACCTTATCAGGGAGTGAATGATTATTCTAAATCAAATCCTTATTACCAAAACTATTGAATTTACAAAACAAAACCAGAAAAATGGCGATTATGGCAAAACCCCCCATGGTTAGGAAAACCGTGAGGGAGGCCTATGTCCTGCAGTGGGCGTCAAATGGCTGACGATGATGATGATGAACCAGAAAAATACTACCACACAACAGCAATACCGGCCGCCATCTTCCCTGAAGCTTTGTTTTCCCTTTTTAGGGTTCCGTAGTCAACAAAGAACGCTATAAGCGGTTTCGCCATGTCCGTCCGTCTGTCTGGCTTAGCACAGAGACTATAAGTACTAGGGAGCTATAATTTGGCACAGAGATGCATATTTATTACGCCGACAAAAGAAGTAAGGTTGTAAGGGATTTTAAATTACATCTTGAAAACCCAAGTCAACCTCAACTGCTCGAGGTGCAACGCTGCTAAATAACGAACGAGCCTATGGCGAAAAAATCCGCCAACACGCATTGGACCAGCGTGGCGGATCAATGGTCCAAATCCCCCTATGAGAGACATACCCCGTAAGGCCCCCAGTTCCCGGCGTCTCCAGTGGTGACTTCAGCGACGACGGTAGTCGGAGAAGCCCTGGAGCATGGGATGCGAACACTTCCCGGGCGAGATCGATCCACCGTCAGACGACCAAGGCAGGACAGACGGACTCCAACTCACTCCATGTATTATATTCTTTTCTATATTAAGGCCGCCAATTGTACTGCATATTTTTAATTTTTTTATGTCATGTGCTCTAGTGTACAATAAAGAATATTCTTGTCTTATCTTATCTATATTAATTTAGTATTATTATATGGAACATAGTATTCTACTCTATATAGTACTGCTGACCATTTTTCGATTTAGGGTTCCGTTTGTGGAATACTAAGCCTCATGGTAGGGTTCCCCCCACTGTCCGGTAGATGGTTGAATACAGAAACGTGAAATTCAGAAACTCGCGGCAATGGTACATACGATGAACTTCAAAGAAAAACTATCACGGCTAAAGGCTTTACAAGTTAACGAGTAGATATATAACACTTTATTAAACAACCAGGTGAAAGAATTACACATAGAGTAGTAGGCGACCAACGTATAAAAGGAAAACTTCGTACGCAATCCATTGAACATTACTTTGATTAAGTTGTTAGTTCTGTAAACAAATTAATACACCCCTCTTCCAATGGAACCCTACAATGCGCGTGGCCCTACACGCACTTGGCCGGTTTTTTAATAGAAAACGCCACGATACTCCGTAAACAGCCAATGACATTACCACGTCGAAAATCACAAATCTTCGCGGAGCCACGGATTAGCACAACTATAAAAAAGTATGTCGTCGATCTGATAACCTATGCTTAAAAACTGATTCAGCGGCTCCTCAGACGTGGTTATGAAATTTCAAGCAACATTAGGGGCATCTCGTCTTGCAAAAGAGGTGATAAGTCAACTCTCCTTTTTCATTAGGCACCGTGTCGGAAAGCCAGATTTTTATTAAAAATTTTGTGACAAATTCAAGACGTCGTTACGACCATAGAGTTAATAGAATTTCACGTCCACATAGAGCAAAAAGTTAACAGTAGTTTTGTAATTTTCAAAAGTGTTACTTATGTGTCGTTTTAAATTGTATCATTTGGGGTTCCGTAACCGAAATAGACCATTCTGGTACGAAGCAAAAATAAATAAAAACGTATTTTAATAATTACGTAAATAAATAAATATGTTCCTTAGTATTGTTTAGTTGCACCGACTACCCGTCATTTAGCTTCTCATTTTTTTTCCGTCAATGGTTGTCTGGAAGAAATTACTTTTAGTAATAAGGCAGCCAATTGTACTGTACTATAATATTATTGTTAAATTCTCATATGTAATTTTTGGTGTACATACAATAAAGAATATTCTATCTTTTTATCTATCTATTTTTATCAGAAAACGTAAAGAATTAAATGGAGAATTTAAATTATTTATTAATTAAATTATTAATTATATTTTGTTTTCTCATGTGTACAATAAAGTGTTCTTATCTAATCGAATCTAACAAGATTTTCACTCTAACTTGAGTAATGATTTTTTACGTCTTGAAACCGTGTAAAACCTCGAATAAAATGTGGATAAAATAAGTTCGCCTTTGTAACAATGCTAGGTAACTAATTTTATAATTTATGATTTTCAGTAACGAATATGTTGTTGTTGAATTTTTATAAGATAAGATATAAGATAAAAATTTATTTGTGAAACATAGGTACAACATAGTTGAGATGTTACAATTAGGAAAAACAGATATCTCTATGTTTTGCCCATAAGGAGTACAAATTTTTCGTGCTAAGTAAGGTTGTAATTAAAAGTCAAATTATAATTTAATAGCACTGTTAGTAAGGAGTATTACCAAACGTAAGATTAGTTGAAAGCAACATTGTACTCGGAAAAGAAAAACTAGAATTTGTAGAAGATACCGTTTTTCTAGGCATCACAATCGATTCGAAATTGCAATGGGGTCCTCATATTGTAAAACTAGCACACAGGCTTAGTTCTGCAGCATATGCAGTCAAAAGAATTAGAGAGCTCACTGACGTTGTAACTGCTAGGCTTGTTTATTTTAGTTACTTCCATAGTATTATGTCCTACGGCATACTACTGTGGGGTCGGGCAGCAGACATTGAGACGATCTTCATCTTACAGAAGAGAGCCATCCGATTTATTTACAAGTTAGGTAGTAGGGATTCGCTAAGAGATTTCTTCAAAGAAACCAACATCTTAACAGTTGCATGTCAATACATTTATGAAAATATTATGTACGTTAGAAAAAATATCAAAGACTTCGAAAATGTTGGTGGCCACCATAATGTTAAGACTAGAAATAAACATAAATTGTCATTTCCACTATTTAGACTTGCAAAAGTTAACACATCCTTTATGGGGCACTGTATAAGGTTCTACAACAAAATTCCTCAAGATATATTAGAGTTACCTCCAACGTGATTTAAAAAATGTGTTAAGCACATTCTGTGCAAAAAGGCTTACTATAACATCAAGGATTATTTAGAAGACAAATATGTTTTGCATTAAACAGTAGATTAATAATATTTAAAGGACGATTGTGACTAGTGTTCAACACATTCATGACTAATATTTTAAGTTGAAAACTCTGTTAAGTAAGTTAAAACGTGTTTTGAAAAGAATAAATGTGGAGTTTCTTTGTTAGCTTCTTCTCCACATAATCCATTAATTGTGAAACTAACAACTTTGACGTTCATTAAGTAAACATTCTGTTTTTACAATGAATAAAAATATTTGAATTTGAATTTAATTTCATGTCATGCATTTAGATCGAACATTACCTGTCAAATTATTTATATTATATTATAAGTATGCCAAGAATGTATTTAGAAACAAATAATAGTATCCACACAATCCATACTAATTTACAACTTTAACTTGAGTTTTAGCATTTACTAGACATTATAAATGCAATTAGACACCAAAAAAATTTTGCGTCAACTACCGCATTTCACTCGTTTGGCACCTGAATTGTTTAATATTTCAGCACCACCTGTCTGGGGCCTGTGTTAACTTACCCGTGCAATATTTAAGCTATCACACCGACGCTTTTAAGCTGAAATTCACTTAGCGCCATACTTAGTCACTTGGAAACCGGGAGTGCCATGGTCTAAGGGAAGAGAATCTTCGGGCGCTGATCGGCTCAGTACTAACTTGGGAGTTCCACCTTGCATACATACATATATAAACTCAGCCCTGTATCCCAGAGGGGTAGGCAGAGACCATGGACTGCTACTTGCCATGATCCTGACAGATCACTTTCACGTTATGGACTGATAGAGGATGTAGTGACTAGAATTGAGCAAGGAATGTTGCGTTGGCTTGGACATGTGGAGAGGATGAAGGAAGAAATATTTTCGAAACAAATATATCGAGCGAATGTGGGTGGAAGGGCCGGTAAGGGACGTCCGAGGCGGACGTACTTGGACCAAAATAGAGGATGTATTAGCAAAGGGCAAGGTAGAACGTACCCGAAACCGGCGTGCGTTCATGCAATGACTAATGAATGTTCCACCTTGATACCCTATTAAATTAAATTAATCATTGCATTTAAACTCAAAGTTTTGCACGCAGGCGAGCTTAATAAGCTTATTGGTAAGCTTCTAAGCTCGAAGTTATGGACTTGCACCTCAGTGTAGTTTGAAAGTTATACCAAAATTAACAATAGATTTTAAGAAAGGCACTTTCCAAAAATATCTAGGCACAACCTCGAATCTACGAGAACCATGAGTAACCAGCCAGAGCGGTGCGTGCACGCCGCGGGTCCGCGGGCCATTGTTCTGATAGACGGAGAGGGGTGCGAATACTTCGCAATTTTTTTTAAATAAGGTTTCTCAATTAATATTTTTACGTCTATGCTAAAAAGTAATAGTCTATGTAAAACCTCAGTCGCAAAACCTGTTAGCAGGTTGAACAAAGATCCGAGAGCCAAACTGACCCGACATTATACCGAAGACATCCCGGACATCAGCCTGTACGAGATTAGGATGGCCCTGAAACAGCTCAAGAATAACAAGGCACCAGGAGAGGACGGAATCACATCAGAGCTCCTGAAAGCGGGTGGAACACCAGTACTTAAAGTCCTTCAGAAGCTCTTCAATTCCGTCGTGCTCGAAGGAAAAACGCCAGAAGCATGGAACAGAAGCGTGGTGACGCTGTTCTTCAAGAAAGGGGATAACTCTCTATTGAAGAACTACCGACCCATCTCGCTTCTGAGCCATGTTTATAAGCTGTTTTCGAGGGTCCTCACGAATCGTCTCGAACGCAGGTTTGATGACTTCCAGCCTCCCGAACAAGCCGGTTTCCGAAAGGGCTTTAGTACCATAGACCACATCCACACGCTGCGGCAAATTATACAGAAGACTGAGGAGTATAATTTGCCATTCTGCTTAGCGTTTGTGGACTATGAGAAAGCCTTCGATTCGATCGAGACATGGGCAGTGCTCGAGTCTCTCCAGCGTTGCCGTATTGACTATCGGTATATCGAGGTGCTGAAGTGCTTGTACAACAGCGCCACCATGTCGGTCCGAGTACAGGAGCAGAATTCGGAGGCAATTCCATTGAGAAGAGGCGTGAGACAGGGAGACGTTATCTCTCCGAAACTGTTCACGAACGCACTGGAAGATGCCTTCAAGCTTCTGGAATGGCAGGGACGCGGCATCAATATCAATGGCGAGTACATCACGCACCTTCGATTTGCCGACGATATAGTAGTCATGGCAGAAACGATGGAAGACCTCGGCATAATGCTCGACGACCTCAGTCGAGTTTCCCAACGTGTGGGCCTTAAAATGAACATGGACAAAACGAAGGTCATGTCGAACGCTCGTGTTGTGCCCACCCCAATAACATTGGGGAACACGACTCTCGAAGTTGTAGACGAATACGTCTACTTAGGACAAACAATCCAACTAGGCCGGTCCAACTTCGTGAAAGAGGTCAATCGTCGAATCCAACTCGGCTGGGCAGCTTTCGGGAAACTTAGAAAAGTCTTTTCGTCTAATATACCTCAATCGCTCAAGACAAAATTATACAACCAGTGTGTGTTACCAGTGATGACTTATGGCACTGAAACGTGGTCTCTCACTATGGGCCTCATAAGAAGGCTCAAGGTCTCGCAACGAGCTATGGAAAGGGCTATGCTCGGAATTTCTCTACGAGATCGAATCAGAAATGATGAGATCCGTAGACGAACGAAAGTCGTCGACATAGCCCAGCGGATTAGTAAGTTGAAGTGGCAGTGGGCGGGGCACATAGCACGCAGAACTGATGGCCGATGGGGCCGAAAAGTTCTCGAATGGAGACCACATATCGGCAAGCGCAGCGTGGGACGACCAGCCACAAGATGGACAGATGACGTCATTCAAGTGGCAGGAAGACGCTGGATGCAGGCCGCTTCCAACCGGTCTTTTTGGAAATCCATGGAGGAGGCCTATGTCCAGCAGTGGACTTCTTGTGGCTGAATGATGATGATGTAAATAGATGGAATTTTTAATTATTAATTAAAAAACCTTGGCTTTTAAACCACTCAGATTTATGCGTGTACTTAGCACTGACTCCTCAGCATTATTTAGCAAGGCAACAATATAGATACTAAATGACACACTTAACGTTGATATGTCCTGTTGACTCGCCAAAACACATGTCGACAGCATGCATTAATTCAACAAAAAAATTGTCGTTAAAACTAAACAATAACACTTTCACGCAACACTTATCAGGTGGACACCTGATTTTTGTACTACTTGAAATACATACGATGAAAAGATGATCTTTTACGCTTTAACTTTCACTCAGACATAACAAAAGTCTAAAGTCAAAAAGAAAAATTTCCATTGCAAGACTGTTAACAGCCGTTGGCAGATTTTCGGCTTGCTAGAAATACCGCACGGTTGGTTTTACCGAAAACGCTATCTCTCACACCGCCGCCAACTCCGTGGAAGCCTTTTAAGGCCCACCGTGAGGGACCACTTAGTCTATTCTTTAAACGTGTTCTCCGAGCGAAATGTCTTTGAATACATTTCACAACCTGCCGTAGAGTCTACGTGAAATTGTGCCCACGAGTGCGGCTAAAGTGTGAGAATTTTATCTTAGCTTCGTGACCACATATACGGTAAATACCGGCAATTTATTTATTTATTTTATTTATTGATCGTACTGTTTTTATGTAGCCTATAATAGCCGTCCCACTGCATGGCACTGCCTTCTCCCAGAGAGAGAGAGAGAGAGAGAGAGAGAGAGAGAGAGAGAGAGTATGGACTTAATTACCACGCATGCCCGCAGCTTTTTTTTTGTTCAGGTTTTCTCACGATGATTTCCTTCAACGTTAGCTAGTGGTATCGCTACTACGACTTCAAAAATGTACGTGACTTAGAAAACAAAGTCATTGGTACATGCCGGGTTTGACCCACCACCTCCCGTATGAGAGGCCGACGTTCTACCACTGCGCTGTCACCGCTACACCGTTACTTCATCCGTAAAATTATTTAAGGAAATCAATATTTCTTTGAGATAATAAAGTATCACTAATGACGTCCTTCACTAAGTCCTACGCGATTTTCCAGGTACCTATACGTCTTCCAGAGACAACTGGAGTAAATTTCATAAGCGGATAGAGGTACGGTACTGGTCAGACTCCAGGTCAGCGAAATCGCTTCCAGACCTAAATGTTTTATCCCCTACAGGCCGGGGTAGGCTGGAACACTTCATAAATATTCGCGGGAGCTGAAATCCTGAGGGAAATGCGAGACGCAGATCTAATTCTGCTGAGTACACGATTTTTGTGAAATATTCATCGTCAGAATATTTTATTTTGTTTTTGGCGTACTGGTTTATGCATGAAAACGGTGAAGAGCTGTTGCCTGGTTACCATAGCGCAAGGTATCCTAGTTTGGGACCAGGACAATACATTGTTTTGTGTGGAAATTATTATTTTATTATTATTATTATGAAGGAAGAAATATTGACGAACAAAATATATCGTGCAAATGTGGGTGGAAGGGCTGATAAGGGACGTCCCAGGCAGACATAATTAGATCAAATAGGGGATGTATTAGCAAAGGGCAAGATAGAAAGTACCCGAAAGCGGCGTGTGTGCATGCAACGACTAATTAATGTTGAGGAAGCGAAGGTGATCTGTCAGGATCGTGGCTGGTGGCAGTCTCTGCCTACCCCTCTGGGATACAGGCGTGAGTTTATGTACAGTGATTGTTCATTTATATCCGAGGCCTTTTCTCTTTGCAGAACAAAGATAGCAACACACCAACAGAGCCGCCATCGTCGGCACAGAGATAAAGTCATTCAAAATGTCTCCAGAAGCGTCGTTATTTTAAACAGATAGCGATAGATAAAACATTTATCTTATTAAATCTTTAAATTCGCTTATCCGACGCCTCGCTCTTGCGATCTTAATTAGACTGTCCAGTTTTGGGCCGATTTTATTTGCATATAATTTCGGGATTCTCCACTTAGTTGCGACGCCTTTTCGCTGATCTCGTTTTGTTCGGGCCTGCAGGCGAGGTCAATAAAGGCGGGTGGGGCTGTGTCGGGTTACACAGCCGTTGGTTTGTCGTGAAACATCATCATCATCAGCCATTTGTCGCCCACTGCAGGACATAGGCCGCAGTAATAAAATTCTTTTTAGGGTTCCGTAGTCCGACAAGGAACCCTTATGGTTTCGATAAGTATAGTTTTTAGCTCAAGCTGCGCAATGTGTTACGCGTTACTGTCGCCACCTAGCGGCATGAGTCAAGAGAATCTGGGTAATGGCTACTTTGCTCTGCTCAAAGATGTATACATAAATTGCACACGACACGCAGAGTACACAGAGTAACAGCCCTCGCCGAGGCGACATGTTTTCGTTGCATGCGGTTTTAGCAAGTGATCTACTACCGAACTGAAAGATGTCTCACGTCAAAAGCCGAAATGGGAAATGTCTGCGTGAAAATTTAAGCAACTAACGCATGCATTGCATAAACTCACGCCTGAAATCCCGGGGGAGTAGGCAGAGAGCAGAGTTTGTTACTTGCCACGATCCAGGCAAACCACTTCGTTTCAATATTCGTCATCGACTTCAAACCGCGAAACCCGCGTGCGCGCATGCAGCGAGCAAGCACGTGCGCCGATTTCGCGATTTGCCAAACTATAAAAAAAATCTAAAGAATCTGCCACAACGTTCTCTGTTATAATCAATCCTAGGATAGAGTAAATGCTGAGATAAGTTAATTAATTTTATTTGCACTCTTGCACTTCGACCCATAACCTCCGTCCGACACATATGTCACTTTAGGATTGTCTTCCTGTGGTCCGTGTGTGTGTGGTGAATAAAAATATTTTTGTAGCAGTAATAAAATCCTTTTTAGGATTGCGTAGTCCGACAAGGAACCCTTATGGTTTCGCCATGTCCGTCTGTCTGTCTGTCTGTCCATCCATCCATCAGTCCGTCCATCCGTCCGTCCGTCTGTCTGTCCGTCCGCGGACTAGCGCAAAGACCGGTGGTACTAGAAAGCTGTAATTTGGTGTGTGTATTTATCACATATTTATCACGCCGACAAAGTTAAACAATAAAATGTTGGATTTTTTTTCTATACCTCCCCTAGCATGAAAAGTGGGGATGATTTTTTTTCTCGTCTACCCCAACATGTGGCGTGTCGTTGGATTTTTAAAAAGGACCCGCGGACCGCCATCCTGACAGTTCGCTGTTCGTAATGCTAATACATAAGTAGTAGGTACATAATATTCTTTTATACTCGCCTCGTTTTATCATTTTACCTTTAATGTAAAGCACTTTCATTAGCTGCGTAACGAGCTCCCGTTGTCAAGAACAATGAAAGCGCTAACGTAGAAGTGACATTATATTATCGTCGCTCGGCAAATAACACGGCGCAAGTCCTTTTTCTACTTTGCAGGAGAGACAAAAAACTTTTTAATTTCGTAAACAGTTTCTGCGGTGTTACATAGAGAAAATATTTTGGCTATGTTACAATTTTCTGAAATTCAATAACACAATTTTCTAGTTTGAGTGCTTAGGTTGATCTACACCCAATGGCATTCAAATAACAAAATCATCAAATTTCGACTTTTTTAATGATTGGCTATGCTCGATGCTCTTGCATAGTTATATATTAATCGCGATAATTTATCAGGTTAAATTTAGGACCACGGCAGCTGCAGCGTTGCCGAAATGTCGGGAATTCAGGTTATTAAATTTTATCTAAAAATAATCGGGATTAAACCCGCTTAAGTTATAACTATATAGGGCGGTGTAGTTTGTTAAGTGACCATAATTACTGACAATTTTATAAGAGACCTCGATTCTGTAGTGCGTTAATAGTATCCAGTAGCGTCACAAATGAAAATTGCCACGCGTGCCCACCACGGATTGGCGATTCCAAGCGCTGAGGTACGCAAACACCTCAGACGCCGAGGTTTCCTCACGATGTTTTCCTTCGCAGTTAGCGAGATAATAACGGTGTTATTTATAAAAACGCGATTCCTCTAAAACACTCCTCAGAAGCAGTTTAAATAATCTGTGGTTACGTATTTTCCTTTAGACTATTTGTAGTTACTTTGAACGAGTGTTCTGAGGAATCGTATTTTTAGGAATAAGAAAAGTTGATACTAAAATTAATAATCTTGGAAACAACTATAAAACTATGTAAAGGTAAACATAACGTAACATAAACATAAACATTTACATACAGGCACATACATTGCTTCTGGCCCCACACTAGGATACCCTGTGTCGTGGGAACCAGAAACAACGACATCACAAACATGTAAACATTAGAACTAAAAGTCTAAAACTTGGCATACACATACATATTAATCATACCGACAAAACGGTAAAGTGAAAACAAAAAAAAAAAATCATTTGAGACACCTCAATGAGGGATGCAATTTTTTTCTCGCTTACACCACCATCATTGAATTGGTCGTTTAACAATATTGCAGTTGTAGGAAAGCCATTTTTCGATTGACGGTTCCCTTTGCGAAATATTAACCTTTAAGCGGACTTTTTCTGAAGTCAAGTTTCTGTCCAGGTACGGCATCCAGAGAAAATCGCCCATGTGCTTCCATTGGTTAATGCGCGTGACCTTTAAGCCACTGCATTAAGTAAACCTACCCTATGAAGCGGAACTTCTTCGGTTATTGTTTACCGCGCGCATTGCCAATGAGATGCGAGTATTTTATTCGCTAGGAGTTCGACTCGTGGAACACAGTATAAGTGATTTCGGAATGAAGTTAATAATACAACGAACCAATTTGTAGGTTGCTCCTATTCTAACTTTTTCAAGCTCTATGACCCGTAACATTACCTAACAAGAGTCTTATGAGAGAAGGGGAATGCTTATTAGTGACTGGGAGAGTCAACTCCTGCCTACAAAAGGCGGAAGATAACGCTAATGAGAAGCCTATAGGGTTCAACGATAATCCTGCTAGGTCCTTAAATATTAGTCATTGCAATTTTTACACTGGATGTATCGCAATCCCCTTGCCTTACTTCTTTTTAAGGATTAGACTTAATTACGATTTAGGCGATTAGTTATTCGAATTACAACGTATGAGGTTTTATTAAACTCTAACACCTAAACTTCTTACATACCCCATAACACCTGACCATTCGTCAATTCGACGACCATTTTTTGAAGTGTTAAGTTTTACATAACACTCTTTTATTTTTGGAACAGTGCAATAAACACTGAGATTTCGGGCATATTTTACATTTTTAATAAAATTATTTGTTGTTATTTATCTCATGAAATTATTTACTTTTCTGTCTGTTTAAAATGGCACACAGATAAAAACCGACATTTTTGTAAAAAAAAAAATTAATTATAAAAGAAATTTAAAAAAGTTCGTTTTAGGGGCAAGCTTAAAATGTATACAGTAGAAAAAAATATTTTACGTTCTTACGCCCATTTAGTACAAAAAACTATTTTATATTCACCACAAATTGCGATATTGAACGTATTTTTGAAAAGTTTCGAAAAAAATTGTACTTGGCTGCCGGAATTAGTTGCCTCTCGCCAAGCCGTGACGAACACCGAGTTGATAAGAGACACCACGGTTATCCACACACGCACCAAAAATATATCAGTTTTCGATTTCCGTCGAACGGACGAAGGTACCTAAGGTGTCTAGGGTTAAAGGTGCTGTTGCGACGATTTTTACTGATTGGAATAAAATAAGTCCAGAATTGTTCAGAATTGTCTTCTTAAAATTTGTCAGATGAACCTGAAATCACCTGGGAGTTATACATTTAACGGAATTAGGCCCCTTAGATATAACTATGAATTAAAATTCTAAATGTTTATATTCAAAGTAATACAGTCACTCAATTACCAGGAGACGAGCAGCAGCGTCTTCCTGAGATTCCAACCGCATTCTGCGATCGCCAACCCGCCTGCCAAGCGTGGCGATTATGGCAAAACCCCTCATGGTTATGAAAACCTCGAAGGAGGCCTATGTCCTGCAGTGGGCGTCAAATGGCTGATGATGATGAATACAGTCACTAGACTTAATGAATGTTACAAATTAATTTCAAGAACTTCATATTTTAGTTTATCTAAAGCTAGATAACTTAAAATACTCCATAAACGCCGTATTGTGGAATAGTTTGTGGTCGAGACTTTACACAAATTATCACAGATTACTGTAAATAAAATATTTAAGAAAATATTTAGAGGAATCGAGTTTTTAAAAATGACGCCCTTAGTCTTTTCAACGCGTTCAAATATATTATCCTAGAACCTAGAAACTCATGCATTGAACTGACTTTAATTTCAGAGATCTTTGTCATCTAAATATTTTTTTATGTTATAGCAACCGTTTTTGCACAACGTTTGCTGTACACATTTTTTAACCTGAAATAATTTAGAAGTCGACTAATTTCTCTGAGAGAAGGCCTGTGGCCTGCAGTGTGGGACACTAATCATAAGCTGCTTTGTGCTAGTGGGCAATATCTAGTAATTTTCCACCCATATGCACTGTAAGCCTGTGGTGCGGTAAGCCCGGGTTAAAACATCCCTTTAAACCTCTACTCAACTTGTGCACTACTACTTGGAACAGAAAGACTGGTTTGGAGTGGTATTTCAAAGCCACATCAGGTGTAAAGTACCTTTTATATACCCTAATAGGGTTCCGGATTGACCTGGTTCAAAAATTCCAAACCTTGCGCTACATTGGTAAGCAAGCAAGGACATCATTAACATATTCCCGATATAAGGGCTGTACACAGTACAGAACCATACCCACCCACATACATCACTCCACACAGATTCACGCGCACAAACACACATATCTACACACACGCACATACACCACACACAATGAGACAAACTTGCTTTTTTTAGGATTTTGGATATTTTTGTTTTTAAACACTTTGATAAGTTAAAGTCGTTTATTTGTAACTTTTCTTTTGTTTGTGGTAATTATTATTAACATTATTAACATGATAATCTCTGCCCTAAGATAAAGAAACTCTGTAAGTTATTACGTGGAAATCTGTAATTGGCCATGTTATTAATCTTAAATGTTAAGTCTCTTGTTATTAATTTCGCTGTAGGTTTCCCTATCAATAACGTTATTAACGTGGGACTACCGCATATTTTTAACTCGAAGGTAACTTAAAGTGTTTGTCTATGCTTCTGTTCATATTGTTTTGCAATGACGCTATGAATTTAATTCAAAATAGGGCCTTGCATTTGCATAATCTGTCCATTAGGATTTTACCTAAAATATCACAGTTAATGGTGACCTTCGAAACAACAGGTGTGGTTTGTCACGGAAGGTCTTCGGTTTGACTACTGCTAAGTGGCACTTGGGAAACTATTGTAATACGGTTGGATAGTAAAAGGGATATTTAAAGGGACCAAAGGATGGAGTTGGGCTCACATCAGACAATTAATAGTTCGCTAACGAACAAGGGTGATTGACAACCTCAGATTAGCAAGATTTGTAAGACTACTACGAAACTGTGAAACTAGAGTTAACATGCATATAACAGGTAAGCACGTAAAACACGCACGATGTATAGAGTCACAGACCAAGAGCGACCGCAGAGCAACGACTGTGTATAGATGTATACATCTTACCGCGCCCTCGCCCCACGTCCCATCTGTGTGTCTCGCGCCTTAGACCCTGTCTTACTTTACCATCAGGCGTGACTGGGGTCAAGTTTCAACCTGTTCCAATTAAGAAAAGAAACGTTGAATCTTTTGATATTACGCACCTTAGCTAAGGATATTAGCGAAAAGACGGAAGTAATTTTATTTCACATAAACATAAAATTACTTCACATAAACAAACAATATCCGGACGAAAAGTAATAAAAATCCAAAAGTTTCCTTTAGTTTTTATACCTAGATAAAAAAATTAAGCCAAGGGGTCGTCCACTAGTCACGTGAGACTAGAAAGTGAGTTTAAAACTTCACTACGTATCACCATTCGGGATGGGGGTGGTTAAAAGTTGCTAAAAAATATCACGTGATTAATGGACAACCCACCCTTAGATAACATGCAAGAACTCAGGTAAAACGTACACCGGCGTGCGAGCATGTAACGAATAATGAATGTTGATGAAGCGAAAGAGGTCTGTCAGGATCGGCAATCCTGTACTCTGCCTACCCTTCCGAGACACAAGCGTAAGTTTATGTAACGTATTGTGAAAACGTGCGACTGGCATAGTCATGCTGCCTCTGCTGAAAAACATAAATTGGTAACGCAAACTTCTAACATCGGCTGCAAAAACCTATTTCAATGAAAATTGGTCAGTCAGTTCGTTTTGCGAATTGAATAAAAGCAAATGCCCGCATTGGACGGTTTCACATTATGCGGGATTTACACGGGTGACTATGGCCTTTTAAATGGCAATTCGACTAGGCCGCAGGTGACTAAACCCGCAAGCCCCAAAGTAGAATAGCATCCGACTTATGGCCGCGCGCGCGGCGAACGGCCGCATGCAGTTGGTAATTAAAATCGACCGTGAAAATGGTCAGTCACTTCTTTTGCTTCATTTTTTTCATCTTCTTTAGTTCTTCAAGCAATTCTTTGATAATTAATTTACTAATTATTTCAATGCCGGCACGTAAAACATCTGTTCTGCTAAACATTTTCAAAGATAATGAACTAGTCGCTTGTGATTTCAGTCAACTGTCTGAGTGGGGTGGCGATGGCGGCGTGGTTTTGTGAGGCGATTTGTGAAGTGATTAGCCGCACGACGGAAATCGACCCATGTTAATCTCCTATTAGACGACCGTGACTCACAACATTACATATGCAGCCTATATATGTCCCACTGTAGGGCACAGGCCTTCTCTCAGGGAGAGAGTATGGGCTTAATCACCACGCGTGCCCGCCGCGGATTGGCGATTTCAAGCGCTGTGGTATGTGAATAGCTCAGACACTCAGGTTTCCTCACGATGTTTTTCTTCACCGTTAGCGAGTGGTATTGCTACTATAACTTCGACATTGTTGGATTAGTCTTCGTACAACGTTAACACAATGTTCGTATAGCGGCCTTAGTGAATGTCTGAAACTACCAGCCCGATGATGTCGTGTCGTAACGGTACCGTCCAATGTGAAACCATCTGTACAAGCCCTTTCAGTGTTTCCGGTGATTGTTTTTTTACATTCTCAGAACCCTACTCTGGATCTGATACGTCCTAACCAGTCCCGCTTCTTAATAATAGTGATTTCAATCGAGTTCGCGCGAAATTCTGATGAAAGTATCTGGAGGGGTTTCAAGGACGCCCGGCGTCCATAATTGGGAAAGAAAAAAAATTAAAGTTTTTATTGGTAAAAGGTTGGACTGTATTAAGAGAAGATCTTGGCAAGCACCTGTGATGAAGCATGAAGTGAGAAGCTTGGCCCAAGGGCAGGAATAAGCAAAGCTTGATACTGCGCGGCCGGCAAGTTTCGTGTGTTGAATCACTCACAAGGCTACTAAAGACTATTATGTCAAATTTGACTATTATAAAATATCCGTGTGGCGCCGGATTAAGAATAGCGTCACTCCATTTCCTTCCGTGGATGTCGTAGAAGGCGACTAAGGAAATACATTACCAGGAGACGGGCAGCAGCGTCTTACTGAGATTCCAACCGCATACTGCGATCGCCAACCCGCCTGCCAAGCGTGGCGATTATGGCAAAACCCTTCATGGTTTGTAAAACCACGAGGGAGGCCTATGTCCTGCGGTGGGTGTCAAACGGCTGATGATGATGTTAAATTTGAGCACACTGTGGGATTGGACCCCCTTTTGTTATCTTATTTAATTTGGCGAGAGAGCCGCTATACCATACGTCCAAATATATTTTAGCCGTTGGGTTTATTATTATTTAAATATATTTTTAAGTTAAGCTTTTTGACGCCTTTTTACTATGTTTGACGCTATCTTCTCCCGTCACCCATTGGTTGGCTAGAATAAAATACTAACAATAACCTATTAAGCCCACCTATTGTACGACATATACTTGGCACAACAAAGAATTTTAATGATAATATATCGCCTATATTTGTCCTAATTTATTATAAGTATACCACAATATCTTTCCTAAATCTGTAGGTTTATGTATTTGTTTATTGTATCAAGTTTTTATTTATTATTATGTTGTATTGTATATTGTTTCCCCTCTATTATATTTTATATATCTAGGTCTAAATAAGAAATTAGTAAGTATTATTTAATATTCCTTCCGTGGATGTCGTAGAAGGCGACTAATGAAATACATTACCAGGAGACAGACAGCAGCGTCTTCCTGAGATTCCAACCGCATACTGCGGTCGCCAACCCGCCTGCCAAGCGTGGCGATTATGGCAAAACCCTTCATGGTTTGTTAAACCATGAGGGAGGCCTATGTCCTGCAGTGGGTGTCAAATGGCTGATGATGATGATGATTTAATATTTTACGAGTAAGTTGCAATACCTGTTAATGTTTTCGTCATAACTTAGGTTAGCTGGTAGATAATGCTAAGTAGCATTAAGCTCGCCTATGTGCAAAACTGTGTGTTTAAATGCAATAAAGGATTTTAATAATGATAATATATTGTTATTTACAGTCGACAGTTCCGTCAACCGTTATATGCGTGCAATCTACGCTGTTACGTTACAGACTTCATGACAAAAACGTCAGTGTTTCGGCATTATCAAATTTCGCACAAGAATTCAAGTAGGGGCGAAATATTTGAACAAAACGCTTTTTATCGATCCGGAAAAAAACCGATTTGGCTGTCCCAATGCAATTTAAAAAACACAGCGTCCAAAACAAAGTCTTTTTGGCATTTTTCCGGGAGCACTTTGTGCGTGAAAATAGGTGATGCCATTCAGTGATACGCTTTTGGTTTCATTTGGGAACTTGCTCCACGCTTTGTTTTAATCGGAAACGAAGCGGAAAGTGCAACACAACCCAACTGAAAAATTTCCCAAAAATCCCAACCTCGATTAGTTTTTACGACTCTACTGTTTTTATGTCCTACTAGCCAATATAATATTTATGGCAAACTCGCCCGTAATGTAACTAAATAGAATGCACCCGTGTACAATTTTGCTGTCGACTGCAAGACAACTGCCAAATGTTGTAGTATCAATTTATTCAATGGATATGACAAAAAATATATTTCGAACAAACCGTCCCGTCCTGACAATTGCGAAGAAAATCGGGTGGGGCTGAGTCGAGTTACAAGCGCTAAGGTTACTATAAACACATGAGACACTCGGGATTCCTTACGATTTTTTCCTTCACAGTAAAGTTAGCGAGTGGTATTACAAGTGATTTGCGAATAAAACAAAGTCAATGATATGAGTACATGCATAAGCAGCCTATATAATGTCCCACTGTAGGGCAAAGACCTTCTCTCATAGAGAGAGTATGAGAGTATTAATCACCACGCGTGCCCACCGTGGATTGGCGATTTCAAGTGCTGAGATATATGAGTAGCTCATACACTCAGGTTTCATCACGATGTTTTCCTTCACCGTTAGCGGGTAGTATTGCTAATATAACCTCACAACGAGTACATGCCGAGATTCCAATAATAATAATAATGATTATAGTTTATATCACACAAAACATATAACAGGACATACAATAATAACATGTACAAAGGCGAGCTTATCTCTGTAAAAGATTTTTTCCAGAAAACTGTAGCTAATCGAAGAAGCAATAATCCTATCCAACCTGACCTCTGTAATATCGAGGGGTTGAAGATAGTATACTGCCACAAGTCAATATAGACAGCAAGATAAATTTCTGTTGATGACAGAGAAGTGAGCAAGATCAACACGCCGCTTACCATTTCCGGTCGCTTATTTCCGCCGGAAGTTGCAGCCCGACTGGCTTCCGGTCGGGATCCGTGAAATATTTCTCTCGGAGATTTTCTTTAGCCAAATCGCGGTGTCTTCGTCGGATTTTTACATTTGAAGGAATAAGGGATGGAAAAGGGCAAAAAAAATTATAAGTGTCGTATCGATATTTCCAGGCAGTGCCGATATTTATCAAATAATAACAAATATATTTCGATATTTATGCTCTAAGTTAGTACTTAATCGACCAAAAAATAAGTATTCCTAAATAAAATATTTTTTTAAATAAAATTCGGAATTTGCAGCTCGATTAGCTTCCTGTTCATCGGGCTCCATGAAATATTTCTCTCGGAGATTTTATTTAGCCAAATCGCGGCGTCTTCGTCGGATTTTTACATTTCAAGGAATAGGCGTGGGAAAAAAACGAGAAAAAAATCGGTATTTTTGACCTAAGTCTTTATATAGTTGACTAAAAAGTGTTCATACATACATAAGTAAACTCACGCCTGTATCCCAGAGAGGTAGGCAGAGACCAGGGACTGCCACTTGCCACGATAAAATATTCCTAAAATATGTTATTCAAATAAAATTAAACAAATTGAAATTATGTGTTTTCAAAAAAAAAATATAATGAGTGTCATAAATATTCATACAAGTTTAACGTAATTTACATGTAACGTGAAATTGAATACTGAACTATCTTCCAATACAAAAATATTGTATTGCCTGTATCTCGGATGAATAGACAGAGGCAGAGTCTGTCTTTTACGGCAATCCTGATAAACCATTTTCACTTCATGAACATTCATTAGTCGCTGCATATCATCCCGCGCCTAAAATCCACCAGTTTGACACATCAACCGTAAAAAGTTATAATACTATTAACTTCCACACAACATAATTCAAACTAGGATAACCTGTGCTAATCAGACATAGACATAGCAAACAAAGAAAAACACCGAGACTGAGGCCATTTATACAAATCAAGTAGGTACTGCGGCCTTCAGCGCGAATCGAACCCACGGGCTACCCCCTTTTTCTCTTCCAGTAACAATTTGTTAACGATAATTATATACACTGTTAGCAGCCTGTGAGTTGTTTTAAGGATTCCGTACCCAAACGGGTAATGGACCCTATTACTAAGACTCCACTGTCCGCCTGTCTGTCTGGCTGTCTGTGACCAGGCTTTATCTCATAAACCGTGATAGTTAGACAGTTGAAATTTTCACAGATGATGTATTTCTGTTGCCGCTACAACAACAAATACTAAAAACAGAATAAAAGAAATATTTAAGGGGGGCTCCCATACAACAAACGTTGTCTGAAGACAGCGCTCGCTATCTACCGGCCATCTTACCTTCACAGCGTCGATGTCATGTCGTTCAATGTCTTGTTGGTTTCTATAGAGGGCGCTGTTCTCAATGTGCCTATTCTATCTTGTCTCAATTTATGTCTAATGTTGCATGGATAACAGCACAGAACCCTTCGTGCGCGAGACTGACTCGCACTTGGCCGGTTTTTTTGTATGCACTTTGGCCAACTGACAAATGCTATCAATATATTAATATATTGTTACTGTACGAGAAGCCGAAGGTAATCTTAGTGTCAAGCCTGTAACCTCTAGACTGACAAGGTAGTCAATAGATATCAACAGTCAGTATCGACTTTTTCATGAAAAATACCGATGGATTGATATATCGATGTTTCACCCAGTCCTATAAAGGAAATTGATTCATCTTCAATTTAGATGTTTAGGTTGAGACGTGACTTTGCGACTTTCATTATCTGGGCTTTGAGTTCTGGGTCCGTGTTAAATTTTAGCGAAGGATATTTTTTTCCTGACTTTGGTAACAAAACTGTTCACGTTATGGTTTGCTGTTACGACTGGCAAAGGAAACTAGTTAGTACTCGTATTTTTATTACACTAAGCATAGAAAAATAAAAATATATTAAACATTTTTTTTTACAAAGCTGTGTTAGCCTAGAGGGTAGAACATTGGACTCGGAAGCGGGAGACCCAGGTTCGATTTCCAGTGCGGGCATGTACCTATGACTTTGTTTTCTAAGTTATGTCTATTTGTGAAGTTATAGTAGCAATACCACTCGCTAACGGTGAAGGAAAACATCGTGAGGAAACCTGAGTGTCTGAGCTATTTACATCCCTCAGCGCTTGAAATCGCCAATCCGCGGTGGGCACGCGTGGTGATTAAGCTCCTACTCTCTCCCTGAGAGAAGGCCTGTGCCCTACAGTGGGACGTATATAGGCTACTCATGATGATTATTATGAAACATTTTTGGTAAATTCATCTTAAAATTAACGGGACAACGACTTTCGGGTCGTTGTTACCTGCCTGTTCGGGCCGGTCCTTAGATAATAATAATAGCCAAAAAATACAATCACTTGGCCTGGTCCCAAACTAGGACACCTTGTAATATTGGTAACCAGGCAAGGACATAACAAAACCTTCCTGTGTTTAGGGAAGAGCGGGTGATCGTGCTCCTCCACTATTATTATACTTTATTGCACACAAGACTTTTAAGCAAGCCTAAATAACACAAAGTAAAAAGGAAAACAAAAACTACATAAACTAGATATCAGAATAAAAATACATACCTACTTAGATATACATAAATAATATATATATATATATATATATAGCTCAATGTTATTACAGGGATAGATAATGCTCTTTCAACCGCTTCTTGAAGGTACCAATAGTGGGACTGGCGCATATGTTCTGTGGCAGTGCGTTCCACAGCCTAACCGACTGGACCGTGAAGGAGTATATCCACTATATAGGGAAATTTCCCGCCAGGCAGATCATATGCTTAGGATGTTTGGGGACTTCCGGTCCGAATGATATTGGTCGAACGTTATATTTATGGTACGCCATGAGAAACATTTTGCTTGGGCTATTCCAGGAATATTGGTGTTTTATAATTCGCGTGCAGAGTTGAAAAGTGCTCACAACATCACTCCCCTTCAAGACCGTAGCTACGCATAGCTAGTTCTGATAGGAATCGATGTCTGTACTCTATATACTGCAAGTACCAGAGGATGCTGAGTCAGTGAGTCGCCTAGCGGTTAAGGGTTTCCGGCGGCTAACAGTCACTTCACCGGCGACAGCGCCATGAGGAGCCACCGCGCATATGGTTGGAACCGGTGAAGGCTGCTGTACCCCTGGTAACACGTGCTGTTACTATGTGGCTGCCAAGCGGAGGGCCTAGGAGAGATCACCATCAGAACCAATAGTCGATGCGTTGAGTGTAGTGGAACTTATGAGGTAAGAGGGAAGAGGATGACTATGTACAAGTACTCGTATGTACACATTTACAATGACAATATTTTGTCGAGGGTCACCACTGTAGGGAAGAGCGGGTGATCGTGTTCCTCCACTATACAGGAAAATTTCCCGCCAGGCAGATCGTTTGCCTGGGGACGGCCGGTCTGACTGATGTTCGTCGGACGTTATATTTTATTGTATGTAATGTGAAACATTTTGCTTGCGCGATGCAGGAACGTCGGAGTTT
This sequence comes from Yponomeuta evonymella, assembly GCA_963969515.1. Classification (NCBI taxonomy): domain Eukaryota; kingdom Metazoa; phylum Arthropoda; class Insecta; order Lepidoptera; family Yponomeutidae; genus Yponomeuta; species Yponomeuta evonymella. The sequence goes on from OZ018365.1 coordinate 1,459,482, forward strand.
AATAGTGTGCACGTAGAGTTTACATGCGCTCGCCACATGCGTAGTATTGAGCAACTTTACCCGAAATTATTAAAATTAAATTGACTCATTCATTCAAATCTGTGTGGCGCCGGATTAAGAATAGCGTCACTCCATTTCTTCCCGTGGATGTCGTAGAAGGCGACTAAGGAAATCAGTTACCAGGAGACGGACAACAGGGTCTTCCTGAGATTCCAACCGCATACTGCGATAGCCAACCCGCCTGCCAAGCGTGGCGATTATGGCTAAACCCCTCATGGTTATGAAAACCATGAGGGAGGCCTTTGTTCTGCAGTGAGCATCAAAGGGCTGATGATGATGATGATGATTCATACAATTTAGGTTAAAATCATCTGTCGGTACTGTGATCTGATAACAGATCGATTATAGGAGCCGGCCTTAAATGAGAACAAAATTTCACAGCACCCGTTTTCCTTCAGCCCCGAACAGCTCAATATTTTCACCCTCAAGTCGTAAGGGGTCTCTGACCGCACCCTTATAATCCCGTCTTGTATGAAAAAGGGTTAACATAACAATGGCCGGACTGGCCCATTTGGCTGTTAGCATCACAGGGTTAGAAAGCGTGGCATGTTATTCCTAAAGGGACGTAAAGATCGACTGGTATGCATTATGAAATACCTCGTTTAGGACACCAAACGGACAGCTACTGGCTTGGCTTTTGTATACGGCAAGCAGTGTCCGCAACTAAATTTGCGTCGTAAACGGATTAGCCTATGTCTACCCGAAGGTCCATTCTAAGTACTGGTAAAAGCATTTTTGAAATTGTATTAGTAACATAACATAACGTAACATAAACTCACGCCTGTATCCCAGAGGGGTAGGCAGAGACCAGGGACCGCTACTTGCCACGATCCTGATAGATCACTTTCGCTTCCTCAACATTCATTAGTCGTTGCACGCACGCACGCCGGTTTCGGGTACTTTTTATCTTGCCCTTTGCTAATACATCCCCTATTTGGTCGAAGTATGTCCGTCTGGGTCGTCCCTTACCAGTCCTTCCACCCACAATAGCTCGATATATTTGTTCTGTCAATCTTTCTTCCTTCATCCTCTCCACATGTCCAAACCAACGCAAAATTCCTTTCTCAATTCTAGTCACTACATCCTTTCAGTCCACAACGTTCTCGAATCACACTATTGCGTATCCTGTCATTAAAAGTAACACCAGACATACTTCTCAAGGACCTCATTTCTACTGCATTAATCCTACTTTCTTGCTTATTTTGCCACACCCAAGTCTCAAGTACTTTCGGATATTATCCCCTGCATACGACATTACAAACGTATAAAATTTTCCTCTTTAAAATATTAGTATAGCGTATAGATATCTGATATACCTACTTAGACAGTTTTGACGGTATTTTGATACACCCAGCATAATTAGATACCAACGTCCTTTAAAATTCTTTTTACGAATTCTTTGTACCAATACGAACAAACACATTTTCCAAAGAGACCATGCTGGGAAAACAACATACATACATACATTCATACACATATCGAAAATTTATTTCAGCTATCTTCGGGTCGTGTTATAGTGGAGAAAAATACAGCAAAAAAAAAAAAACTCCACTCTGACCATATTTTCTCAAGTCGTCTAAATTATAATAGGCAAATATTTAACACGGCAACTGAAATCCTTTTTAGGCGACTTTCTATTAAGTCACAAAAAAACTAACTTTTCAGTGATTAAATATCTTAGCAACTATTAAACTATACAAGCAACAAAAGGCTAGGATCAAAAAAACTAAAAAACGGCTGCTACTGTAAGCTGTCAAATATATCAAGCGGGATCAGTGTAAAACTGGTTAAGGTATTATAAAACCTAATGTGGCGACTAATTATCCCGAGGGGATATCAAACATTCTTCACTGGCAACTACTGGCAATCTAAATTTTGGGTTGGTTGTTAGGTCAGTACACATAAGCAAAAATAGGTTCGAAGTTCCAGGATGGAGCGGAGCGCAGCGACGCTCCATCCTGAAACTTCGGGTGTTAGTTCTTTTTTTTATATAAAAGCGAAAAAAAATATTTCACTAAAAAACTTAGTTTTGAGTCAAACTTAAATCAGGTTGGTGCATGGAAAAGTCATGGGGCCTACATTATGAAAATGTAGCCAAAAGTATTTTTTTAAGATCTTGTTTGTATTTATTTAAGACCTTGGTCAAGTTTATAGACAACCCCATTTTAGAATTTATGAAAGCCTATTTTAACTTTTTTATCCGCCAATAATTTGTCGCCTTAGAAGAAATTCAATTGCCACAAAAGAAAATCACTGCCAGATAAAATTTAAATAAAACCTCAAAACTCATTAAAAAGCCGCCGCTTTCTAGTTAAGATGCTACCTCAAATTAGTCGCCAAAGTAGTTTATTTACGATCCATTTTCAGTTTTTTTAAGATCCGGAATGGTATCAATTTGTCGCCGCGTTAAATACATGCCATTATAATACAATAGTCTAAATTATAATACAATACTGCCTAACAAGATCCCATGAGTGCAATCAATAACATGCAATAAAAGACATTAGTATATTCTTACAAATGTGGCCAGTACCCATTCTCGAGCACACATACATACATACAAGTCATTCATGTAGCTTGGAGGGGTAGGCATATTCCAATACGTCCTTGAAATGCTACTCGAATTAATACTTAACGGAGGAGATAGCTGAGACATTTCCTTGCGGTTCTATTTTCAGTCAGCATTTTCAGTGTACTCGAGTAAGAATTTTTTTTTTAAGGTTCGGTGGTAACCAAAGAAAAAACGGAACCCTTATAGGATCATTTTATTGTCCGTCCGCCCGTCCGTCTGTCTGTCAAGACCTTTTATCTCGTGAACGCGTGGGGGTGTCAAATTGAAATTAAAACCTTATACTAAGGTCTACAGTCCCTTGAAGCAGTGAAAAATCAAACTTCTAAGTTAGCGTAAAAAAAAGTTACGGCCGTTTATGCCGCAAAAAACATATAATTCGATACTCTCAAGAGAACCAATATTTTAAGGGTACTTTCCGTTGACCCAGAACTATGAAATTTGGCCAGTAATATTTTCGTATACTACAAGTATAGTGAAAAATCCGAAAACTATAAATTTTTAATTAAGTCATAAAAAAAAACTTTTATGTTCGCGAAAAGCTCGGAAAAACTGCGAGACTACAGATTTGTACAGAACCCGCGGTGGGCGAGCCGGACTTGCATTTTTGGAAATCATCATCATCAGCCATTTGACGCCCACTGCAGGACATAGGCCTCCTTCGAGGTTTTCATAACCATGAGGGGTTTTGCCATAATCGCCACGCTTGGCAGGCGGGTTGGCGATCGCAGAATGCGGTTGGAATCTCAGGAAGACGCTGCTGCCCGTCTCCTGGTAATTGATTTCCTTAGTCGCCTTCTACGGCATCCACGGAAGGAAATGGAGTGACGCTATTCTTAATCCGGCGCCACGTGAAAGTTTTTGGCGCGATTTTGGAAATAGCGATGTGATTTTAAAAGAGACCCATTTATAGGCTCTTTATAAAAATAATAGAAATCACTATTAAAGTAGGTAATGACTCGTGTGAAAAAATCTTATTGTAAACCTATAATAAATCTTTTCCGTCACTATAAAAGTTATTACGTCTTAAAATAAATCGGCTGTCATAGACATCGTCAATATTATGCATAAATCAATACAAAAACTTTTAAAAATTTCTCAAAACGCCGATTTTCTTTCTCGAGGACGTTTCAAGATAGGTCCTAAGGTACCTTAGCTGTGACAGTTGATTACTCGACTCGAGTGAGAAATTTGCTCGAGTGGAGGAAATCTTTGACGTCAAATACCGTTTTCCTTACGCCAGCGCCAGACATGAGTTCAAAGAAGTGATCAAATATGTGTTCACATGTGTGGCACGGGCACTTGATACTACTGTCACATATTTCACTTGTGAGTGCGCTTTACCGTTCTGTGTCGGTTTTTTAGCGCACATCAAAGGGATCAAAGGCCAAATGTCTGTGTTTCATTCATGTCTTCGTTTTGGCTGTTTTGTTTTATTTATTTGCACGTGTTACAAATAAATACATGCACATAAATAATATAAGCAAACTGTGTCGAGCACTGTTACTTTAAGAAAGGGTTTAGTTTTACATTTAACGATGATTATTAATTAGGCAAACTAATAAACTATTATTGTTATTTGTAAAAACGAGAAGCAAATAGTTCGAATAGAATATAAAAAGTTTCATTCACAAATTGATTTAAAATAGTAGAATTATACTCAAAGCTAGAATACAATGGTAATCTCGAACGTTTTACACAATTCAGATAACATGCCGTGCCAATGTACTGCGTTTGTGAAAAGGACCCGGCTCAGCATGTGTTACCAAAAGAGAACTTTCTGTAAGAAGAAGAACTTAGTTATCCAGTCCCTTTCTTTAATTGATAGTATTAAAACACGAAAAAGAAGAAGAAAAACATTTTATTATACCAACAAGATACATCACAGAAACAAAATAAGCAGATAAGTAACATAATATGCACAACGATAGACATAGCTCGGCACCGTTAATCAAATTGTTAACTTCGTTAATCGCCAACCCGTTACTAAAATAGTTAACTTCGTTAAACGTTACATTTCGGGAGATTTAACGCAAGTTAACGTTAATCGTTAATCGGTTAACATGTGATAAAAACATTTTTGTATTATTGCGTTACTGATTTACTTACATCGACATCGTCGATTAAAATGTAAAACACTATCGGGCAGTTACAAAAATGTGTAAACAAAGTCTTTAAATAAGTGATCAAATAAGTGTTCACATGTGTAGCACGGGCATTTGATACTATTGTCACGTATTTGATCACTTAAGTGCGCTTTGCCGTTCCGTGTCGGTCGGTTTTAATCGTCGACCTGACGTCGTCATCTGTCGACGTCGACTGTGTCAACCAAATCGTCGTCTGTGTTTTGAGAAGTCTGTTTGAAAACTGTAAGCTCAAAAGAGGGATCAAATCTAAAAGACATATCTGGCAGATACAGCAATATGTGACTAAATGTGTGAGCAAAGTCTTCGAAGTAGTGATCACTTCTTACCGTGTACCTTGTGCTGGTGACGCTTTAAATATGATAACAATCTTTTATAGTACGGGAAGCCTGGAAACCTAAGATACAAATCTTTTGATCTAGTTTAGGCTGCAGTCTTTCCACAAATAGTACATTCTTTTGCTGTGTATCATTTATTCAATGTTGTTTTTATATGCTTTTCGGATACTTTGTGTCTTGACCTTTGCTAACTTTTGTAACTCGTAAATTCTCTACGTGGTCGAAGTATGTCCGCTTGAGACGGCCCTTACCGGTCCTTATCCGCCCCCATTGGCTCTATATATTTCTTTCGTTAATCTTTCTTACTTCATCCTCTCCACAAATGTTCAAACCAACGCAACATTTATTTCTTAATTCTAGTCACTACATCCTCCTTCAGTCCACTCACACGCAGTCTAGGCGTAATTTTATGCAATGTAAAAAAAGATTAGGAGGAGAATACATGGTTTGCTAGCACTATGGCCGGTATGATAATACGGTACCCTCTTATTTCGTTGTGTAAGCTCTTATTTATTGCCGCTAAGTTTTGTGAAAGGGTCCCGTATTGATAGACATGGGATTTTCTCGAAAGGGGAAAAATGGGACAGGATATAAAGGGCTATTTACACTTTGGCAGGTCGGTACAGCTGTACGGTTGTAGAACAATATGAGTGAATAGTGAGTCATTGTCAAAATTCACAGATTTCGTGCCTCACACGACTATCGAGTACATTGGAAATGAGTCATAAATGTCATGTGAAAAAAGTCACTCTGACTTTTTGACTTTTTTCATAAAGGTTAGGCTATCGTCTTTGTTTTAGGCTCAAATTGTAGCTGACTAAATTGTCCGGGGGAGTTTCCAAAATATTGAGCGCCAAAATCAATTTTTTTTTCAATATTTCCTTCATAACTTTTTTCGGTTTTGACTTTCTCGAATAATTCTTTTTGCACCTTACAACTCTCATAAATACGCGTCTTTTGAGCCGCGTCTTTCGAATATCATATCTTCACTCTCTGAGATATAAGGAGATTGCCATTTTTCGTGAAATCGGAGCCTTCACTGGAGCGAACGAAAATACATCCCACAGTGCGCGATTCCGCGCACAGCTCCGGACAGGCACTTACCGCACCGACGCTCTATCCATATTGCGTATCAGTGCGAGCTTAGAGCTACAGTCAACAGCATATCAATCGCTACGTACGTGCACTCTAATCAGTTGTGTTAAGGGCGACTTTGCAACAAAAATGTAGAGGCGGACCTGCTGTCGACTGTACCTTCGGAGTTACAGTTATTCGCGTTGGATTGGACGTGCAGGGCTATGGCAGCCCGGTTTTATTGCAATTATGCAAATACATTACAAACAAGGAAATGAATATACCCAGACTGAGGGCGTTTGTACAAACACGTACGACGGCTTCCGGTGGAAATCAAACCCACGACCTCTAATAATAAAAACGTTTATTTGACCTCGATCAGATAAAATTTGGTATCTTAGGTTATAAGTAGGCTTAGCGAATTCGGGATACAATTTGGTCGCACAAGAAATTACACAAACATACGTTAGGGTCCTAAAAATCACTATTAACATGATTGAGAGATTTTAAGACTGAGACACTTCTTGAAAATTCAATCTGTAAAAAAAGATATGACCTCTGTAGCACAGCGGTAGCGCACCTGCCTACCATGCGAGAGGTCCCGGGTTCGAATCCCGGCTGGGGACAAAAAAAAACCCCAGGTCTTGGATGTTTACATGTTTGTGATGTCGCTGTTTCTGGTTCCCACGACACAGGGTATTCTAGTGTGGGGCCAGAAGCAATGTATGTATGTGCCTGTATGTAAATTTTTATGTTTACCTCTGTGGCCCTAGTGTTACTCCCTGGACCACCCTAAGTATTTTTATTAAATGTAAGTCATTTTGTCTGTATACCCATATCGTCACATAATTTATGGGCACCTACGTACTCTCTTCATCTTTCAATCCTGTCCATCCTAAAGCTGTCTGGAAGAGATTGCTTTTAGCGATAAGACTGCCAGTTTTACACTATATAACTTAGATATTTAAGATTTTTCATGTAATTTTATAATGTACTAGCTGTGCCCGCGACTCCGTTCGCGTACATTTCGATTTTTACGAAGCATTTGTATGGGGGCCACGTCTTATCATAACTGGAGCTAGAATTTAAATAGCCTATCCTGTGTCCCAGATGTCTATATGTTTTTATACCAAATTTCATCAAATTCGGATAATTGGTTTAAGAGTTATGGAGGAACATACATACATACACACATACAGAAAAAAATTCTAAAAATCGTGAAATTAGTTTCAGTATCATATATTGAGCCTATAAACACAATATCTCTGAAAACAAAGTAACTTACTCCATGACCGTCCCTTACAGATTTATTATTAGTATAGATATAGATATAGATAGATGGTGTGCGATAATAGTTATTTGTTATACAAGAGTGCAAAGTTGCTTTTTAAATGTCTTATCACCGAGTGTACGCGAGAGGAGGTAGTGGCTGGCAAACTCACTGCTTCGTGCATCGACCATGTGTGGGTGCGCTCTCGACGAGCCGCACGCGCACACATGCTCACTTGCAAGTTGTCGGACCACTATCTAGTAGGCGTAAGCCTAGCTGGAGTGGCGCCTGTACGAGAAAGAATGAGTTGTGCGGTGACGGGTAATGATAGTCGGAATAGCAAGGTATGTGTAATTAGCAATGAATTAGTAAAGGATAAATTAGACTGTGTCGACTGGAAACAATTACTAGAGATAGACTGTCCTATTCTATTGTATGAGCGATTATGTGTTATTTTTACAAGAATATATGAACAATCAAAGATTGATATTATAAGAAAATGTAGGCGAGTATCACATCCGTGGATAGATAAGAAGTTAAACAACATGGTGGCGCGGCGCGATTACTTATTCAGAAGGTGGAAGGCTAACCCCAAAAATATGAATTATAGACTCGATTACACACGCTTTAGAAATGCAACAAATAAATGCATAAATAAGGCACGAAACAAATACAGACAACAGGAGTTAAGGGACTGTGAGGGTGATTTCCGAAAAATTTGGGCTACCTTGAATTGCTGGCTAGGAAACGAAAAACCAAAATTAGATAGCGTAATAATGAAGTACTTAGGTAAGACAGATAGTGTCTAAAATATTTGTACAAACTTTGCACATGCTTTTACAGAAGAAATAAATAATATAAAACATAAATGTAAGAAGAAGTTCTTAGATCGTGAAAAATATGTAAATGTCTCTAATTTGTCCTTTCGTTACAAAAAAGTTTCCTCGTACCATATAGAAAAAATAATTGATAGTCTGAGTGCTAGGAAATCACCTGGGGTCGATGAAATAAGAGTTTCAGATATTAAATACTTAAAACGTGAAATAAGCCCCGTGCTGTCAAAATTCATAAACCTTTGCTTGCAGAGTGGCTCATATCCAGACCTACTTAAAAAGGCCGTGATAAGACCAATCTATAAACAAGGCAACCATTTAGATTACAATAACTATCGCCCGGTGGCAATTCTGTCCGTCATTAATAAAATATTAGAAAAGGTGATCGTAGGACAAATAAGTTATTTTCTGGAAAATAATATGGTGATTTCTAATACGGAACATGGATTTAGAAAGGCTCGGAGCACGTCTACGGCGCTGGCCCAGTTCTCGGACGATATTAACTTAAAATTAAATGATAAACAATATGTAACGTTATTGTTTATCGATTTTAAAAAGGCGATCGACACGCTTGACCATGAGATATTACTAGAAGCTATGGTATTCGTGGCCCGACAAACAACTGGTTCCGTAGTTATCTTACCAAAAGAACGCTGCGTACTAGAATTAATGGAATAACGGGGGAAGAGGCAGATGTGATGTATGGGGTGCCCACCGGATCTGTGTATGGACCCGTTGGGTACATCATGCATGTCAATAGTATGTGTAACGTAGTGCAACATTGCTTAAGCTATATGTATGCAGATGATACATGTTTGATGTATGCTGATAGGGACATTACAGTTATAGAGAGTAAAATACAAGCTGACCTAAATAATATCCTTAAATGGTCCCATGACAATGGTATTATTCTGAACGTAGCCAAGACTAAATGTATGCTGGTACATTCACCACACCTAAAAAAACCAGATGCTAGCTTAAATATTGTGGGGCACACATTCAACTGCTTGCATAATGATATGAACTCTTGCGCATGTAATAATCTCGAATTTGTGAGTAAATATAAATATTTAGGGTTAACCATTGATTGCAACATGAGCTGGAAAACTCACATTGAGAGTGTCTGTAATAAGTTGAGATCAATTTTAAGTAAATTTTACAATTTAAAATATGTAATTAATAGAAAAACAATGTTATTGTTGTATCATGCACTGGCAGATGCTGTTATTAGCTATGGGTTAAGTACCTACGGGCGCACCTTCCCTTCGTATCTTGATAAGATAAAGATATTGCAAACTCGTTTGTTAAAACTTCTAGTTGATAAAAATACCAAAGAAAAATGTGACAAAAATTACCTTAAACTTTTTAAAAAATGTAACATACTACCAGTGCATGAAAAAACTAAATTTTTGATAGCAGTAGAAAACTATAAGTGTAAAAAATTTAAGATTAATAAACTGCCTAGGCCTAAGGCTAGAAAACCTGGAAATAGATACATGATACCAAGGATGTGTAACTATTATGGTGAGAGAACGAGAAAGTTTCTACTTCCTAAAATCCTAAATAGTATTGATTTCTTAGAAGACGACTGTGAAAGTAAAGTCGTATTTAAGTCTAAGCTGAAAAAGTTCTTATTGGATAGGTTTGACTCAGAACTGTGAGCTCAAACTCTAAAAATTTATCATTGTAAAAACAAATGCTTCTTTAACGACCATTAAACCGGTGGGTAGCTGCTAATGTGTTTCAGATAAAAGTTTTAAGTGAGGTACAGTGGATGGCGAATCGGCCTTTGCATTGTGTTGCATAGTCACTGGTAATATGACCGAATACAGAGTAAGCATGTATGGGGGGATCCGCTGTCGACTGTACTTTAAAACTTTAAAATTTAGTTTATTGTTACCTAATACTATTTTTAAAAAAATGTTAAAAGAGTGCGATTAATTCGCCAACAAACTGCCATGCAGTTTGGCGAATCATTTATAAAATTTAAAACTCTGCGATACCAAAGTAAGTCAATAAATTAAAAAAAAAAAAAAAAAAAAAAACCGCGTGCTCAATTCTGATGACCGAGCAAACGAAGGATTCTAAAATTGAATCACGAGCGTAGCGAGTGATACAAAAATTAGAATCCTGAGCGTTAGCGAGGGAATCAAAAGAACACGAGGTGAAAAAACTTTGCACTCGAGTGCAACACGTAACTTTTTATCCCACCTCAGCGAGGAAATGACTAAATGCATAAAAATACAAAGGAGGTTCAGACGAGTTTATAAAATTAAAAAAGTTGTATGATGAATTCGGCATCATGGAGGTAGAAGTAAATGGGTTTAGTTTTTTTTTGGATTTACAAACTTATGCACACGATGTTCTAAATTCAATTTACTTTATCCTCTAGGGGATAAAACCGGCTTTTGCACTCAGATATCGAAGGGCAAAAATACTCTTTCAGAGATGGGGGGATGAATAGAGTATTAATCTAATCTAATCAAAAATATCAACTCCTAATATCAGTTTCTTGACTTCGATAGTATTTAAAAATGTCATTCGTTTACACGCAAGGAAACACTAGACAAAATATGAATTATAGCGTAAGTACCTAACCCCCGGTTTCTTGTACGCGAAAAATATGTTAATTGACTGTTAACAGCGGTCAGTTGGCCGAAGTGCATACAAAAAAAAACATTTTGTATCGTCGGTCGGAATCATTACCAGAACATCTCCAAAACCACGTCAAAGTTAAGTATGCAGAATTAATAAGGATTTTGTATCGTCGGTCGGAATCATTACCAGAACATCTCCAAAACCACGTCAAAGTTAAGTATGCAGAATTAATAAGGATTTAAGATTTTTTTCCTAATCACTCATGGGATAAGTCAAACGTTAATTGTAAGTATTATAAAACGATTTCGATCAGTAAAGAAAAAATTATTTTACTAGGAATTTGAAAATTTTACAGATATTTAAACGTCAGTTACTCAATACAGTATATTTTGAAACGTTTCAATAATGAATTCGACCGACGATATAACAAAAAACCGGTCAAATGCGAGTCGGACTCGCGCACGAAGGGTTCCGTACCCTTATCTATACAACATTAGACACAAAGTAAAAAAGTTTATCGTATGGGAGCCCCGCTTATTATTTTATTTTGTTTTTAGTATTTGTTGTTATAGCGGCAACAGAAATACATAATCTGTGAAAATTTCAACTCTCTAGCTATCACGGTTCTTGAGATACAGCCTGGTGACAGAAAGACGAACGGACGGACGGACGGACGGACAGACAGACAGCGAAGTCTTAGTAATAGGGTCCCGTTTTACCCTTTGGGTACGGAACCCTAATAAAAACCAACTTTAAAACACTTCTTCTTCTCCTTGTGGCGCCATCTCCTATCGGAGGTCGGCTATCATTGTGGCCCCTGTGACCCGTGATGTGGCGGCTCGGAACGTATCGATGGTGCCCACTTGAAACTTCAAGATTCAGCTAAATTTGTAGCCGGTGAGTTCTTCTATGGCCAAGGCTTCTGCGGCCTTGTGTTTTCCCTGCAGGATCAATTGGAGGAGATCGTATTTATTACTTCGTATCATGTGACCCATGTGTTGCAGTTTTCTTCTCTTTATGTTCTTTAATAGCTCCACACCCTTGTGCATTCTCTGTACAACCGTTTCGTTCCAGAACACTATAGTTCTTAGTGAACACAGAAAAAAATGAAACGAATATGACCTTTGAATTCGAAGTCGGTACGTACAAGAAGGTATTGTGGAAGCTTAACCGTTATTAACGGTTTTTATTTTTAATTTAAAAATTTTATTACACGCTTTTTTGTGAATATCACAACGACTCTACCAAATTGTGTTTTCCGAGGACATGTGGAGAGGATGAAGGAAGAAAGATCGACGAAACAAATATATCGAGCTAATGTGGGTTTCCACCCAGTAAGGGACGACCCAGACAGACATACTTCGACCAAACAGGGGATGTATTAGCAAAGGGCAAGATAAAAAGTACCCGAAACCGGCGTGCGTGCAAGCAACGACTAATGAACGTTGATGAAGCGAAAGTGATCTGTCAGGATCTGGGCAGCCCCTGGTCTCTGCCTACCCCTCTGGGATACAGGCGAGAGTATGTTATGTTACCTATGTGTAGATTACTCTGAAATAGCTCACCCAAAAATCTACACAACGCCTGAATCTCTGTAAGGTTTGTCTTGGCCACAAATGTATTTCTCGCACGCTAGATTAGCTCTGAGTACTGTTGGTTTTAGGAAAGATGTATGTCCCCATATTGTACCTATTTTATTACACTTGGTCGTACGTAATAGAATATAACATGGGAACAGAAGTTTAGATGTTTTTTTCAATTTGAATAATTTCAGCCCTTAACCAGGCATGGGTGGTAAACTGGTAAGACGTTTTCATTGATTTCGGATTTTATATCAAGATGATAAGATTGAATTTAAAGTGGGATCTATTACAGTACGACCTAGTTAAGGGTTAATACCAGTAAAATCTATCGCCAAACTGCAAAATAGAATTCAGAGTTATTTCAACGTAATTAATTATTATCTTCTCTTATATATAAAAGTCAATTGCCGTTCGTTAGTCTCGCTAAAACTCAGGAATGGCTGGGCCGATTTGGCTAATTTTTGTTTTTTTGTATTTGTGGAAATACATGGAAGGTTTAACGGTGAGAATAAAAAAAAAGAAAATCGATGTTAGTGATACGAATTTCACATCTAGTTATTTACATAATTATTTACATTCTTATATTCTTTATGTTGCACTAATCCTTGCTGAGGACAATTTTAAAAACCTATTTAGAGGCTAAAAATTACACCCATGCTGGGACTTGAACCCGCGACCTCTGGCTAACCGTGCCAGCGCTCTCCCAAATGAGCTAATGGGCAAATGCATGCATCGGCGACGAACCTCTTTACAAACCCCTCTGTATTATGTACAGGCAGCGACATCTGGCTGAAGCATTTTACATTGCTTGCTGTTGAATGTTAATGTACAATGCCGCTGCCTTCGGGTCGATTTATAGTGGAGAAAAGGACAGAAAAAATTAAACCAAATTCCACCTTAACATCTTTTCTCAGATATCCTTTATTGTAAATTAGGAAGAAAAAGAATGAAAAGAAATAAAATTAAAATAAAAAAACCGCCCAAGTGCAAGTCGGACTCGCGCCCCGAGGGTTCCGTACAAATTTGTAGGTACTTATTATAAATAGTTCAGGAATCGAGTCTCGCAGTTTTTTCCGAGATTGTCCCGAACTTCAAAGTTTTCACCGGTATTTATAGAAGGTATAAGATAATATTACTCGCAAAATTTTATAGTTGTAGGTCAACGAAGAGTACCCTATAAATTTTAATTCCCTTGGGTTTGCAGCATAAACGGCCGTATCTTTTTTTAACGTTATCTTAGAAGTTAGATTTTTTCACAACTTTAAGAAACTGTAGATTTGAGTATATGATTTTAATTTCAACTTGATACCTTCACGCGTTTCCAAGATAAAGGGTCATGACAGACAGACAGACGGACTGACAACTAAGTGATCCTAAAGGGTTCCGTTTTTCCTTTTGCCTTATTTTATGCCATCACTAGTTAAGGCTTACATTGTTTTAAGTTTTTTTTCTGATGAGGTAATAAATACTTTTTTATCTTATCTTATCAAATGTTTTGTTATCTTTATTTTGGTATCAGGTTAGCTTTTGTGTCGGACGTCAGTATCAAACATAACACCCTTTATTATTATTATAAAACCGCTTCCATATAGCGGAAACGCCTGCGGAACAAATTCGCTCAAAAGGCTCCTGAAACCAGCGTGTGTGCATGCAACGACTAATGATGAAACGAAAGGTATCTTTCCGGATCGTGGCAGGTGGTAAACCCTGTTCTCATTCTACCACTCGGGGATATATGTATACTTACATAATCTACACAACAAACATTTCCAGCTCGTCTCTGCTCTATGGACGTTTGGCTTTATTGGCACCTTAAGACGAGCGAAACGTCCGGACCTTTTGCCTTCCTTCAGTGTATCCTGCTAAGATCCCGGCTCAATCGCCAGCGTCCTTGATTCGTTCTACCAGTGGCCAACCCTCCTAATCCCTAGGGAACCTTTACAGATCCCTCTACAAGATAGTTGGGAATTACTAAGGGGATATTGGATGTGACAGTCGGAACTTGGCTAATAAGTAGCGCCCTATTATCTTAGTTGCGCTCGTTTGTGTAAGTATTTAATGTTACTTGCTTGATGGAAAACATTGTGAGAGAATCCGGGTGCATGTCTGTTAACTGTTTCTATCTGATTGGCTAATTGCCTGCTAACTACTGGACAATTTCAATCAATTCTTACATTATCTAAAGGCTTGTGTGTGGCAGGCTTTAGATAATGATTTTCGGGAGCAGGATGAAAATGGCCGATAGAGACTGTGGTGGTAGGCGTAGCAAGTGGTAAACCCTGGTCTCTGCCCACTCCTCCGGGATACAGGCGTGAGTTTATGTACGTCTGCAATGCATAGTTGGTAACATGAGTGCAATCAACAACTTGCAATGCCAAAGCATTAGTTACCACAAAAGTAGGAAAACATTTATGCTGGCCAAACACACAGTCAGCACCAGTCCACGAGCATAACGGTTGTTCTGGGCCCTTATTATGAAAAATGCGACATTATCGGAAGTATTGAGATGGTCGCAAATCTGCATCTCAAGATATTTCCAGCGTTCATTACTCAGTGGCAGGAACTTTCGAAACTATTCAAAAAAGAACTGTATTTGTCGCTAGATTCGAGTGAATTGTCGGGCTCAAGCGCGGCGTTGACGACCCTTCCGAACGTATCGCTGCTTCACAATAAGGGCCCAGAATTTGAAGTACCACATCCAGGATCTTCCAACATTTTTTTCCGAGTCTGTCAATTCCATATCAATGTCCCCGCAGTGGCCTGATCTGTTCTCGTGTTATTGGTTTTATTTCGGCACGTTGCTCCGGGGACCGACCGCGAGTGATACGGGTGTTGGGCTCTGTGACAATTTAGTTCATGCTCTGTCTGTCTAACCAATGTCCTTTCACTTAGAATCACGTCGAGACACAGTTTTTGTGGCAGAGCGGAAGAAAACTAAACAAGACCCTTATAACCGTAATTTACCCTACTTAATTCGTTGCTTTAAAATTTTACGTTCTCAATTTCCATCTCCGGAAGTCTTCACCAGAGTATCACCAAATTACCTTGGGACTACTTTCACGCTATTTTATAAAACATACGGATCCAAAGGATTAGCCCCATTAGGCCTTATTTACTGCTGTTCATTGAAGAGTTCCGTTCTCCATCTCTGAAAGTCTTCATCAGATCTTCACCAAATTAAAATGGGACCAATGGGACGTTATATCTATTCGAACAAAAAAAGAATTGATATGAATTTCAAATTGAATTTGTAAAACGGTTTTTCCGATACCACACAACACACATAAAATCTTACAAATAATAAAACGCGAAAACAGTAAAAAAGCTTAAAGTAAAAAGTAATAATAAATAATCTTATTCTAAACAATCACACAGTAGTAATGGCGTGATATGGTAGAGACGCTGTGTGCTATGGTAAAAGAAAAGATTCTTGACTCAGCATATGTCACAGGTTCTCGGTTGACAACCCGTGACGCTGGTATTCTCTCAGAGCCTAAAGTGACGGACGAGCAATCAAATGAAATTCAAAAATAAATTCAAATGAAAACAATTCAATTTATGAGATCTGAAATTGCCGAATTGTCGAAATCGGTTAAGATTTGACGGAGTTATGTGAAAACATGGCCAATATATACATATATACATACACATAATTATATGTATATATACTTTTGAAGTATATATATATATTATATACATATTTTTGAAGTCGGTTAAAAATTAGGATTAAGGCAAACCACGAGTTCAATAGCGCCTCCAATAAAAAAAAAATCATATATTAGAGATTATTTTTGCAAAAAGTGCAAATGCAAAAGTTTAGGACCCATAGCTATCTGGGGCAAAAAACCGAAGACTATTAGTGATATTTTCAACACAACTAATGAGCATCTTATAAAAGGAAAACTTCGTACAAATCCCGATGAAAGTTACTTTGATGAAGTTGTTATTTGTGTAATGCAGGTAGTTGATATTAGTTAAATAAAATCCTGATATGAATCAGAAACTCTTCCTTCTAAGTTCGTATATTTTGAAGACCAACTACGGAACCCTACAATGCGCGTGGCATGACACGCACTTGGCCGGTTGTTTACAGATAATGGTTGCAAAAAGTGGCAGATTAATCTTGCAATCATGTTAAAAGAGATTTTTTGGACTCACGGCCGAGAACCTTTTTTAGGGCTCCGTACCCGAAGGGTGCCAAACGGGACCAGGCTCTCATGAACCGTGACAGCTAGACAGTTGAAATTTTCACAGATGATGCATACTATAATAAGAATAAAATATATAAGGGGGTTTCCCATACAACAAACGTTGTCTAAAGACAGCGCTCGCCATCTAGCGGCCATCTATGTAATCTTTACAGCGCTGATGTCATGTCGTTAAATGTCAATGGTAAATGCTTCTTGCTGGTTTCTATAGATGGCGCTGTTCTCAACTAACTAACAACTCACACCACATACAGACAAACAATCGCACACACACACACACACACACACACACACACACACACACACACACACACACACACAAACACATACACACTCACACACATATACTAATACCCTCACTCACACACATCACATCCGGTAAAGCTTCCCATAAAGAGCACAAATTGTAATTATTAATCTAGTTATAATTTATAAATACTAATTATTATCGTTATTTATGTCGGTTTAAAAAAGTCATGTTTTATTTATTTAGGTACTCTAGAATAAACCCACAACACAATTTAGAGGAGCGGCGCTGGTGGCTGTAATACAGTTCTTATAAAGAACTAGTACAGTCGTCATCGTAAGTACAAAAAGATCATGTAAGCTGAACCACTATTTTAATAATATTTAGTACCTTATCATGTATTTATTGTAAATCTTACTTTTCAAATAAATTGAAATTGAAATTGAATTAGATCTTTGTCTAATGTTGTATGGGTAATGTTACGTAACCCTTCGTGCGCGAGTCCGACTCGCACTTGGTCGGCTTTTTTACTATACTTTATTGCACAAGAAACAATTATTAACAAGACATTACATAACCTTCTTACTTTATTTCACCGCGAAGCGAGATGCCGCTACCCGATAGTGTGACAAAACTTTTATCTTGACCTTATGCTCCCCTAGCAGGTCCGTCATCATAGGTTCTTGATCGTCCGTGGGTCCTAAAATCACTAATAACATGATTGTGAGATTGGTCTGTCAATTTTGGCAAAAATAGTCTGCATGAAAGAAATATGATTTTATTCCATTAGTGTTAGACCTGAGATTTCCGCACTTACCCCGGGTTTCTCGTACACTAACAAGCTGTTAATCTACTGTTAACAGCTGTCAGTGGTTTCTTTTTGTATGCACTTTGGTCAATTGACAGCTGTTAACAGTAGATTAACAGCGTGTTAGTGTACGAGAAACCGGGGTTTACATGGTTGGGCGATTCTACGTACAAAATCTGTGAGTTTACTCCTCTTCCGAGCCTCTTGACAATACGGGGAATTCCTGTAGCCGGCAATGTGCTCGGAATATTCGTAGCAGACAACCGCCCTCAGAATACCGCCGTCGAAGTATTTAGTCAAGAATATTGGTTTCTAGATAATTGACTCGAGCCAGCTTTGAGGCACGGCACGAGATAGTTTATTTTGTAAACTAAATTACCATAGCTCTACTTTGGAATCTTGTTTCGATTCTGAACACAGTAATATTGGCAAACAAACATTTGTGAAGGAAAACATCGGAAGAAAACCTGAGTGCCTGTGGTATTCACATACCTCAGCGCTTGAAATTGCCGATCCGTGGTGGGTACGCGTGGTAATTAAGCCAATTCTCTCTCTCTAAGAGAAGGCCTGTGCCCTGCGGTGGGACGTATATTCGCTACTTAAAAAAAAACATTGGAAGGTTGCCGTTCCACTTAGGGGTAAAGGCAAAAACATTCTTGGGCACCGCATTATTTTTGAGTATTAATATGGGTAAGGGCTTAATCGCCACGCGTGCCCACCGAGGATTGGCAATTTCAAGCGCTGAAGTACGAGAACAGCTCAGGCACTCAGGTTTCCACACGATTTTTTGCTTCTCAATTAGCGAGTGGGATAGCTACTAGAAATTCACAAATGTGAGCAACTTAGATGACAATGCAATTTTTAGGGTTCCGTACTCAACGAGGAACCCTTATAATTTCGCCATGTCCGTCCGTCTGTCTGTCTGTCTGTCCGCGGCTTAGCACAGAGATGACAAGTACTAGAAAGCTGAAGTTTGGCATAGATATACATGGTTATATTGCATCCCGCCGACATAACGGTAGATTAAAATAATATTTTTTTTTAGGGTACTCATCTAAGGTCTGAGCTAGTGTAGGATATTGTTAGTTTGGTGTTTAAAAAAATATTGTGAGAAGACCATTTTTTGATTAAGAGTTCCGTTTGCGAAATATTAAGCTTTAAAGCGCAAATTTTTGTCCGAGTGGGGCGTCCCCCCCCCCTCCTGGCTAAACGGCTGATTGTAGAAATAGTCGGCTATCACGACGTTAATAAAAGTAGGTGAAAGCGTTAAACCAATATATAAAATAGGCTTTACTAGTTAACGAGAAATAGGCAACCAAGTTATAAAAGTAAAATTTTGTACAAAATCCATTAGTTCTGTAAAGCAGATAAAGAAACCCTCTTTCTACGGAACCCTACATTGCGCGTGGTTTTCGTTAAATTTTACAGAATTCCTTAGTTGTGTTTGCAAATTTTCAGATCAATATTTACAAAATATTTTGTCTCAATATTCTGTTTTTTAGATGAATTGTAGGAATTCCATGTGCACTCAATGTAGCTCACATTACGTTTCACTGTGTTCCATAAACTCTATTCCATTTCTTTATTCTTGTATGTTATGTTGTACAAAACAAAAACATATTATATATAATAATATGCTCAAAATAAAAAGGTAAAAAGATAAAAGTATCCGAAACCGGCGCGCGCGCATCCTACGACTAATAAGTATTGATGAAGCGAAAGGTCTGTCAGGATCGTGGCAAGTGGCAGACCCTGGTCTCCGCCTACTCCTCCGGGATACAGGCGTGATTTTATGTTATGTTATATTATGTTATATTATGTAATATGCCTACTCAAAATCAAATTGCGGAGTTTCTAGAGTAGAACCCTTATTCTCAGCACCTCAAGGTTTGGTTGTAATTAAAATAACTACGTTACTCTGAGAATACCACACTTGTAATTAATTTATTTTGAAGAAGCTGGAAGATAATTTGTTGTTAATTCATCAAACAGCAGCAGTGATTAAGGGCTGATCATGATGTTCAGGGTGGTCCTATTTTATAAATATTTACCTAAATATTCGTAGTACAATTCATGTGTGGTATTTGTTTACCAGTTATGTTCATACACACACCTGCACACTCACATATGTATACATATGCTGATAAATAACACACATGAATTATACTATTAGGGGTTAAAGTATGAAATTGCCGTTTTATTGCAATAGGTTCTTTGAATTGACATAGAATCTTCATGGTTTGAGGTTTTCGAATGAAACTTTTTTCAAATGGTTTCTATGATGTTCTTTTTTTAAAAAATGTGAAACATTTGAATATCGACTTTCAATTGTTTTTGTTATTCAATTTAGACAAGAAAGATGGATACTGCGAAAATTCGAGTGATTTTTGAATACGAGTTCCGACGCTGAACTAACGCGGCAGAAACAGCCCGCAATATCAATGCTGCGTTTGGAGAGGGGTCTACTAACGAACGCACCGTGCGATTTTGGTTTAAACGCTTTCGTGATGGAAATTTCGACTTAAAGAACGAGCCACAAGGAAGACCGCCCACACAGGTGAATAACGATGAATTAAGAGAGATAGTGGAAGCCGACCCTAGTCAAACTACCCAGGAATTAGCGGCATGGTTTAACGTTACCTTACCCACAATATTGACTCACTTGCGTCAAATCAATAAAATAAAAAAATACGAAAAATGGGTGCCTCATGATTTGACTGATCTGCAGAAAGAAATGCGTGTTGAAACTTGTGTTGCCTTGTTGAACCGGTACAGAAATGAAGGAATATTGGATCAAATTGTAACATGTGATGAAAAGTGGATTCTTTATGATAACCGGAAAAGAAAAATGCAATGGCTGACCCCAGGTCAAATGCCACAACAGTATTCAAAAATCACTCGAATTTTCGCAGTATCCATCTTTCTTGTCTAAATTGAATAACAAAAACAATTGAAAGTCGATATTGAAATGTTTCACATTTTTTAAATAAAGAACATCATAGAAACTATTTGAAAAAAGTTTCATTCGAAAACCTCAAACCATGAAGATTCTATGTCAATTGAAAACGGTAATTTCATACTTTAACCCCTATTATTTAGTCTATAGTATGCACGTATGTGAGAGTGGGTGAGTACAACTGGTTGTGTGTGTGTGTGTGTGTGTGTATGTGTGTGCGTGCGTGCGTGCTTGCGTGCGTGCGTGCGTGCGTGCGTGTGTCTATTTCGATTTAATGCTCCCTGAGTCACCAGAGGCCCTTGCCGAAAATCAGTGCTGTGGGTGTAAACCCTCAGCTATAATCTTCCTGCAATCCATTCGATCTAAAGGTTGGCTGAAAGAGATCGCTCTAAGCGATTAGAATCCTAATTGGATAACATTCCGTAGATTTAAGAAATCATATTTTAAAAAGTTCATTCTGGAATCACTTATTTAAGTATTCGATTTTTGGCGGAAGAGTCCGACCAAGTAAACAGAAAAAAAATTGCTAAATTAAGTAAATGATTCCGGAATGAAGTTAAGAATGTTTAGTGCTTACGAAAGTGTTAGTTCCAAAATCCCTCGTTGGTCTAGCGGTATCAAGTCTAATTACCATGCTGGAGGTCGTGGGTTCGATTCCCACTGGGGGCCGCAGTACATTATGTTTGTGGTGTCCTTGCCCGTTAAGCACAGGGTATCCAAGTTTGGGACCAGGGCAAGTGATCGTGTTGTGTGGAAGTTATTATTTATTTATTTACGTAAATCATATTCTGTAACTCTTTTTTCTGTTTGTGCAACAAAGTGTTCTCTATCTATATGTCTATCTAACCCACAGAAGGGACATGGGTGCGGAAAAGACGCGACGCGTTGTATAGAAATCGCGCCATTGCCCCGTCTCGTCTGTGTGGGCCTCGTCTCGTTCCTTCAGTACATTTTGTATGAAAGTGAATTGGATTAACGACGCTTCTTTAGCGCGCCCTCGCCCTACGTCTCTTCTGTGTGGCCGCTGGCTAATACTGAGAACGAGACCTTTTTTCCTCTGTGTGCACCCACTGTAACTTTGCTCTTTCTTACTTTAAGCAGGCATCACTTTTCTTCTGCTTTTGTTTCGTATCTGCTTACGTACATACATACATAAGCAGCCTATATACGTCCCACTGTAGGGCACAGGCCTTCTCTCAGGGAGAGCGTATGGGCTTATTCGTCTTTCGTATCTGTTCGCACTTTTGTACCTGCTTACCTGGGGTCTATAACCTAGAATTTCAATCGAATTCCGCTAAAAACAGCCAGTTTTGGCAAGAATGCTTGATGTCATAAGTTTGCCAGCGTAGGTCTTACGGCGCATGTTAGCTGTGAGTAGCCCATTAAAAATATTGGGATGGCCTTCATGCAACCAGTTTCTTTCCTACCGGAATTATACACTTTGAACTGGCTCCGGCTAATCTACATTTGTACAATTTTCTTCTGTTCAAAGTGATTTCGGTCGTTTTGCACAGCTGTGCCACAAAAAACTGAGGTATAAAAGTTACGCTTCTAACTTGGAACGGGAATATTTTTTACTAAATCGGCTGAAGGTTATATTCGAGAGGCTTAAGCTAACTGAAGCAACAGGTTTTTTTTTTCTTTCACTGTTGCGACCGTATTAGAACGCTTGCAAATCCACGAGGTCGTGGGTTCGAACCCCGGCATGTACCAAATGGCTTTATTTCTATTTTCTGTTACGTAAGTACGTGAATTTGCAGTAGCAACACCACGCGCAAAGGAAAACAAACTCGTGAATTCAAATATTTTTATTGATTTTAAAAAGAAAATGTTTACTTAATGACCGTCCAAGATGTTTGTTTCACTATTAATAGAGAAGAGGCTACGCTTCACTTTGTGGAGAAGAGGCTACGCTTCACTTTTTCTTTACGAACACAGGAGTTCGTACAATTGGCGCCATTTTGTTTTTGCGATTTCATCTTAGTAGCTAAGACGAGTAGAGCGCGGTCTGAGTTAAAAAAACCGGCCAAGTGCGAGTCGGACTCGCGCACGAAGGGTTCCGTACAACATCTACACAACATCAGACACAAACATCGAGCAAAAAACGGCAAAAAATCACTTTTATTGTGTGGCTCCCATATATTTAATTCTGTTTTAAGTATTTGCTGTTATAGCGGCAACAGAAATAGATCATCTGTGATAATTTCAACTGTCTTTCACAGTTTATGAGATACGGCCTGGTGACAGACAGACAAACAGTCGGACAGATAGACAGACAGACAGACGGACAGTGGAGTCTTAGTAATTGGGTCCCGTGTTACCCACAAATGGCCGTTTTCATCTGAGTGGCAATTTTTTTGCTAAAATGGCCGCTGTACCGCTGTACCGCTGTACCGCTGTACCGCTGCTTCCGAGCAAAAGTGTGTCACGCTGTCCGAACCTACTAAGATCGTAAAGCGCGGCTTTACTCACGACTTGTTTTCTTGAGCTGTTTTTCTGCGTCTCCTCTTTGTAGCACAGCTGTGACCAGTTGTCTTTGTGCCCTCCTTTCTTACAAATTTACTTAATTTAGAACACGATTTGCCACCGAGTCCTCCGCCGGTGAGCTCTACACTAGCTTTGTTTCTATGTGACTTATGGGCCACCAAAGAAAAGTTATTTTCTAACGTGCAGTACCGCCGGGACTTATTGTGGTCTGTGAGTAAAATACTAGTTGATAGAATAGGGATATCACCAAAAAGTTAACAGTTTTGGCGAGACTGGAAAGGCTAAGGAGATTTGGGTTTCTACTTGAGATCATCTTTTCATATGGGACGGTTCAATAATTTCGTCTTATTTTCAGTCAATTAGCTAAAGCAACTTCTGTGAGTGGATCTGAAAAGCAAAGTTAATTAGTTGCTGAAGTGAATTTCAGAATCTCTTGAATTTTTTTCTTTATCATACCACACTTTATTATTATCCTCTCGCTGGCACATTCTAATGTGTGTACTCATTATTATAACATCTTTTGACATATGTGGTCTGACGTGTTGCTAGGTTGTAAAATACAGAACATTGTATACTTTTGTTATCCTATACTGAATTTTTGACAAATAGAATGGCCACTCAAATTGTGAGCTTCTTCGACCAAGAATAACGCAATTTAAAATATTTCTAAAATGACAGTTAGTTTAAGCCCTCTTTGCCCCATTTGCCCTCTTGTTTATTTTTTGTTGAAATGTTTAACACATTTTTCATGTTTTTTAACTAACTAAAATACTTAATTTTTACTACACTAAATGTATTCTGCCATGCATTCAATATTTGGCTATCAACCGTTTCCAGCGAGCTTTCCATATAAATGCGTTTATGAATTAATTGGTAAGCTGTGGACAATTGTTTTTGGCCTTTTTTTAGTAATTAGTTAATAAGTAATTATAATCAGTTTACGCTGTTGTTGTTCCTAATAAAGTAAAATAAAATAATTATATAAAGGGCTAACTAGCGCCACCTATGAACAAAATTGTAATGAAATGAAATGATTTATTTGCACGCAAAGTAGTAGAAGAAGAAGAAGAGGAAATACATTTATTATACCAACAAGATACATCACATAAACCAAATAAGCACATAAGTAACACAATATGCACAACAACAGAAAGAAAACTAAATACACAACAAACAAAACTAATAAATAAAACAAGACCATAGATGTAGCCTGTGGTGGTGTGTAGTAGGTACATAGTTGAAGCTGGTGAGATATATATATATATATAAGTTTCTTCACAATCCTAGTATGGGAACTAGGGCTTCATCATCAGCCATTTGACGCCCACTGCGAGACGTAGGCCTCCCTCGTGGTTTTCCAAGCTTCCCGGTGTTGTGCCGCCCGCATCCAGTGACCTGGGCCTCGATTCTGTTAGTGCATTGTAGTATAATGACAGGTACACTGTCGGGTCACGTGACGTGTTTTTTCGTACCATTGACGCCTAGAAGGTTTGATGGGTGTGCCCGCGTAGACTTAAAGCAGCCATGAAATGAAAACCGCCATGTTCATGCAGTTGTCATGTTACTACAATGCATTAACAGAATCTAGGCCCAGGTCGTCAGACCATCTGGTTATGTCAGGCCAGGCGGACATACCTACCTACTTTTTGTATTAGCAAAGCGCAAGATAAAATGTGAATGTTGAGGAAGCGAAAACGATCTGTCAGGATCGTGGCAAGTGGCAGTCACTGGTCTCTATCTACCCGTCTGGGATACAGGCGTTAGTTTATGTATGTTCTTTTAATTGGTTTTTGCTAACAGTGGACAACGTAATTCTCAATAACTGTCTAGAAACGAGAGCCAAATACTTAAACTCTTTTTGATTTTGTATAAGTAGGATAAATAGTGAGTAAGTACTTGAGTAGAACCCCTTCTCTCCAAATTATTATACTTCTGAAATCAAAACATTATCATAACTCGTAATGATTTTTCCACTTTCATCTCGGAGGGCAGAGACAATTTGAGTTTTTCCTTAGTTTAATTAAACGATTTTTTTTTATCTTACCGTTGCTCTGTTTTATTAAAAGAAAGTACCTAGTTTATATTATTTTTCTACCTATGTCATCTTCAATCATTCAATCACTCTATCAATTCATCAAACAGCCCATAATCGTCCATTGCTGGACGTAGGCCTCCCCGCGGCACATCACTTCTTTTGGTCCTCGGCCATTATCATCCAGCCAAATACGCACAAAATTCTGTCAAAATCCCGACGTTTGGGATGGCAGTTAGCATAGCATTTGTTACTCACAGCGGCGAGTGTTAGGGGAACGGTAGAACGGCCGGCCCCACGTTCGGGCGGTCGTTGGTTCGAATCCCGACATGTAACAATGTTTTCTAAGTTATGTACATTTCTGAATTGGTAGTAGCAATACTACTCGCTAACGAAGAAGGAAACCATCGTGAGGAAACCTGAGTGTATATAGTGTTTCAGCGCTTGAAATTGCCAATCTGCGGTAGGCACGTTAGGCAGTAAATTTATTAGGTATTGGTGTGAATATAATTATTGCCTTAGTCAGTACAGCTTTTACTTATTTTTGTTACCTACCAGCTGTCCCGGCGAACTTCGTACCGCCACAGAATACGTTTATACTATTCTTGTTACCATGGCAACTTAATAAATAAATATCTTAGAGGTTGCCTTGAAAAAAGCTCACGGTAACAATAAAATATTATCTTACGGGATTATCAAGTATCTTATGTCTGAATTCGGAGCTTTGTCTATCTGTATGCCATCATCGTTATCATCATCATCAGCCATTTGACGCCCACTGCAGGACATAGGCCTCCTTTGTGGTTTAACCATGAGGGGCTTTGCCATAATCGCCGCGCTTGGCAGGCGGGCTGGCGATCGCAGTTGAAATCTCAGGAAAACGCTGCTGCACGTCTCCTGGTTATTGATTTCCTTAGTCGCCTTCTACGACATCTACGGAAGGAAATCGAGTGACGCTATTCTTAATCCGGCGCCACACGGAGCCAGTTGCCTCGTGGTAAACCAGTTGCCAAGCTGGCCTAAGTTGACAAACCATTTCTGAGGAACCCTACCAGGTGGAGCTATGATCTAGATACCTAATTCGAAACAATCTGTATGCCAAGTTTCATGAATTCCGTTCAGCCGTTATGCTTGGATGTTTCTTACTCAATAACGCAATAACGGAGTGTGCTGCGTGATGTGAGCAGCCAACATCCAAACATCTTCACAAACTTTTACATTTATAATCACATTCTTCTTGCCTGCCTGTTTTTCTTCTTTTCCACTGTAAAATTTGTTTTTATAACTTAAACTTAAATTATATAATTTTACTTCCTGTCCAATACTGTGTTCCTGTCTACTAGTTAAGTCAACATAATGTAAGCCCTTAATTGGCCTATGGTTGGATATATTTAACATAACTATACTTTAGAAGTTAACTTGTGCTGTGGGTTTTGTATTAAAATAAAATAAAAAAATAAAAATAATATTAAGCAGGATTATTTAAATCTCTTATTTGTAGGCGAGCCACATACCTATGCCTATCTTTAATTAAGCCCATACTCCCTCTGAGAGAAGACGTATTGGTATTGTTAATAATCCGTTAACATAGTATTAATAATTCTAGTGACAAGCATAGAACTTCAACTGTGGGGTCACCGTCATCAAATTACTATGAGAGGGACTTTATCCCCTAGGTAAAAGAACTACAGTATCGCAGTTCAAAACTTAAGCGACAGTTATCCGGTTGGCAGCGAAAAGGAAGCCAAAGAAACTATGCGCACGGAACATTGTTTAAAACACTGCTATACAAGCTTTCTAGCGCTGTCCTCATCTGTTTTAACGCTAGATGCTGTGTTGGTTTTTATACTCTATTCATTTATTTAATATCGCAATAACAGCCTACAGTATCCCAAAGCGCCCCTATTGGTATGACTACATTCATAAAAAACTTTATTAATTATTTACATAAGTGTGATCTTAGTTCAAACGCAATTTCCTTAATAGAGTCAACAAAAATGTCGATATGTTGGACCTCTTTAAGAAAACGTTTGAGAAGAACAAGGGCCCTAGGCGTCTAATTGGTCTATAACTCTCAAGTCATGGGTTCGATTCCTGGGAAACGTTCTATCGACAGCTGTTAAATTCTCACAATCTTTCTTATTGCTTCATTCTCTTATGTCCAAACCAAAGCAACATTCTTCCCTCGATTCAAGACACTACATCATCTTTTAATCTACAACGTCCCCTAATCACACTATTGCGTATCCTGTCGTAATAATTATAAGTTTTACTGTAACAGTTGCCAATCCGCGGTGGGCACGCGTGGTAATTAAGCCCATACTCTCTCTCTGAGAGATGGCCTGTGCCTTGCAGTGGGACATGTATATGTTAAATAAAAAAAAACTGTAGCAGTTATTGATTACACAGATTAGCTACAAACTGTTAAAAACAGTAAAGAAAAAGTTACAGCCTAATTTATAAAGTATCGACTCAACTAAAATGGTCTTAAGATGGGAGCCGGTTTATAAGAGGATGCTACCATAAACCGGCTTTAACTCTATCTTAAGAGTTTTTTCGTGATATCGACTTTTTATAAATGAGACGGTCTGTAGCCACACTACAACAGTTTTAACTAAAGTACTTATATTAGAAACGCTGAAGCTACATTCATCGTCATAATCAGCCATTTGCCACCCACTGCAGGACATAGGCCTCTTTCGTGGTTTTCATAACCATGAGGTGTTTTGCCATAATCGCCACGCTCAGGAAGACGCTGCTGCCCGTCTCCTGGTAATCGATTTCCTTAGTCGCCTTCTACGACATCCGCGGGAGGAAATGGAGTGACGCTATTGTTAATATGGCGCCATACTACATTGGAAGTGCTGAATTGGCGATGAAGATAGTGATGATGTTTATCTACCCTCATCACCGATATAGCGCTTCAAATGTAGCCAAGGAGTTCCAAACACAAAATAGTTCCGCCGAAACGCGACCGGTAATGACGTCACAAAAGGAAACGAGACAACTTCGCAGACTCCAATTATGTATTCTCCACGTTTGTATTCTCCATACGAACGTACGTACGTGACTACAGAATACCAATGATTGCGTTGACTGTAACTGTGAAGAAAAAGCAGCGTGAGGAAATCTGAGCGAACGAGAAACACACATACAGTCGCCAATTCGCACCACGCCAAGACGAGCCAAGCTAAGGTTCATTGGCGCTACTACTTTTTCTAGAAGCGCTCCGTCGTTTTCTTGAACCCTCATAACTTGGATTTTGGATTATACCTGGTTTCTAACAAATTTCTCGGGATACGATGTTAATAGTAACTCATTAAACGTATGCGGTCTTATTTATAATAAACGCCATTCCTTAAAACGGCAATTAAAGCAGTCTGTGGTGGAGATTTTACAAGAATCTACAGATTAAATAAACTGCCTCTTAGGAGTGATTTAGAGGAACCCTGTTTTCATAAATAAGGCCGATAAAGTTTTAATTGCGTAGGTCTTACCTATATCTGAAAAAACCGATTTCGTCACTGACTCACCGATGATCATCAAAATTCTTAAGGTACTTCTGAAAGTCCGAGAAATCTGAAATTTGGTATGTTATGCTTCGGTCACACACAGCGACTAGTCGCTGCGAGTGCACTCACCATGAATACTAGTCGCAGCGACAATTCGCTGCATGCTTGTCACACACAGAGAGTTCTTCTCGAGAATTTCAACCGTCAGTGCGCGGGTAATTCGTGATTTGCGAGTAAAATTGAACATGTTCAATTCTAGTCGCGGTGACATCAACTCGCGGCTAGCGAATCTACTCGCAGCGACTAATCGCTGCGAGTGCCTACTCGCCGCGAGTATTCGCTGTGTGTGACCGTAGCATAAGGGAGGATGAATTGAAAATTACTTTAGGACGCCTTTTAATAATGTAGCGGCAGACAGAAAGCAGTGAAAAGAGTTAGAGATGGCCTTTGTCATTAGGCACACCAAAACGAGAGACATTTTGTAATCTATGTGCAGATTCTATTTTAATATTTTATCTTTCGAATGTTTTATAATTATGATTACGTAAAAGTTAGATAGAAAGTTAAATGATTTATTTCCATTAGACACACACACGTATACAAAGCATCACATATTAATTCACAAAGTAAAAACACATCGTAAACATAGACAAAAACAGAAGCATACATAAATGATACGAACATAGCTCGAAATTTTATGCAGTACGGTAAGTACCTATCGATAAGATGAGAATGAATAAAACGTGACAACGCGGGTGTGGCAAACGGGTTCCGACTCAGGATGTGCTCAGAGTCTAAAAACTGGCCAAGTGCGAGTTGGACTCGCGCACAAAGGGTTTCGTACCATTATCTATACAACATTTGCCAAGATCAAATTCGAGAACAGCGCCATCTATAGAAACCAACAAGAAACGTTTAACATTGACATTTAACAACATGACATCGACGCTGTGAAGGTTACGTAGATGGCCGCCAGATGGCGAGCGCTATCTTTAGCCAACGTTTGTTGTATGGGAGCCCCCCTTAAATATTTATTTTATTCTGTTTTTAGTATCTGTTGTTAAAGCGGCAACAGAAATACATCATCTGTGAAAATTTAAAATGCCTAGCTATCACGATTCATGAGATACAGCCTAATGACAGACAGACAGACAGACAGACAGACAGACAGACAGACATACAGACAGACAGAAAGACAGACGGACTGACAGACGGACAGACAGACAGACAGACGGACTGTGAAGTCTTAGTAATAGGGTCCCATTTGACACCCTTTGGGTACGGAACCCTAAAAATATGATACCCAGAATATATATATATATATATATATATATATATATATATATATATATATCAAATGTAAGTTAATTTTGGGTAAAGTTTTTGTTAAAATATATATTATATACATATTTATTTATTTATGTGTATCATACCCAAACAGATTAAGTAAATCGCAACCAAAACAAATCAAACAGTTCAACTCAAAGTCACAGTTGATGGTTATATGATGTCGACTGTACGTACAGACAGAGAAAAGAGCAGTTTTTTATTACAAATACCCGCGCCCGCTTGGCCGTACTCGCGCCGACATTTTAATCTGTGCTGTGACGACAAAAGCGGCCCTGTATTCTGTGGGGCGCATTCATAAACTTGTTCTAGATTCTGTTGCCGAAACACCCCGCTGTGGTAGGTGGTGGTTTGCGTTTGTGCTGTGACAATCGGGGCCGGCGGTGAAATAGGGCGCCACATTAAATGTACTATAACGTCCACACAACACAATAACTTGTCCTGGTCCCAAACTAGGATACCCTGTGATATGGTAAACGGGACCCCTGCGGTAAGCTCATGAACGGGTGCTGTCTTGACATTGGAGATGTCTTTTCGTTCGCTCCGGTGTTTGTGACGGTGTGACATTCAAACGGCTCAAAAGACGCGTATTTACGAGAGCTGTAAGGTGCAATAAAAATTATTTGCGAGAGTCAAAAACGAAAAAAGTTATGGCCGAAATAGTAAAAAAGAAAAAAAAAACACATTCTTGCCGATTTTTTTATTTTTGCGTTCGATATTTTGGAAACGAAGAATGATATCAAAAATTTGAGAAAAAATCCTCTGGACAATTTAGTCAGCTACAATTTGCGCCTAAGACGAAGACGATCGGGTTAAGAGTTTGCCCTGTAGCCTAACCATTTTGAAAAAAGTCAAAAAGTCAGAACGACATTTTTCACATGACATTTATGACTCATTTCCAATGTGCCCGATAGTCCTGTGAGGCACGAAATCTGTGATTTTTTGTGTCTGGCCGCAGCATTAATGTGTTCTTTCTACTTTTGAACTAATGTTTTGGCAAAGTTATCGACGGCAATCGTGGAATCTTATCATGTGGGCAACAACTGACGTATTAGGTTAAAGATGGTTTGAGAAAAGATGGTCAGAATAGAGTTTTTTGTCCGCTACCTTTTTCTCCACTACAAAAACGGCCCGAAGGCAGCGGTTGACACAGTGCATTGACACTCAGCAAACAGAATGTGAATTCTTTACATTGAGATATTTTTTGAGGACATCACAAACACGGAAATATTTGTACAAATGTACAGCGGCCTCCAGTGGGAATCGAACCCACGACCTCCGGCATGGTAATCAGACGTAATACCGCTAGACCAACGAGGCAGTCGATGTTTAACCGATTTTAATAAAGGAGGTTATCAATTCGATCCATATATTCTTTTTTTTTGGCTATGTTCTCGCATAACTCCGTCAAATCTTAACCGAGTTCGACAATTCTTTTTTTGTTCGGATAGATATAAAGTACCATTTAGTCCCATTTCAATTTGGTGAAAATCTGATGAAGACTTTCAGAGATGGAGAATGGAACTGTTCAATGGACAGCAGTAAATAAGGCCTAATGAGGCCCATCCTTTAGTAATATCCGTATGTTTCATAAAATAGCGTAAAAGTAGTAACAAGGTAATTTGGTGACTTTTTAGTGCTGTGTAGTGTTTTGAAGTCGGTTCTTATTTTTTATTTAAATTTTTTTATGTTTCATCAAATTTTTGGGAGTGAAAACTTCGCTAGGCGTATGTTTTCTGTATAGTGAATGAAACAGAATAGTCACGCTCGGTCGGTGATGCCGAATTGGATGTACTCGGCTGCAGTCGGTGACGCTGACCCCAGTTGCTCGTACACTAACATTCTGTTAACTATTGTTAACAGCTGTCAGTTGGCCATAGTGCATACAAAAACACAACCGACACCCAAATCAATCAATCAATTACCAGGAGACGGGCAGCAGCGTCTCCCTGAGATTCCAACCGCATACTGCGATCGCCAACCCGCCTGCCAAGCGTGGCGATTACCTATGGCAAAACCCTTCATGGTTAGGAAAACCACGAGGGAGGCCTATGTCCTGCAGTGGACGTCAAATGGCTGATGATGATCAAATGGCTGATGATGATGATGATGTCAGTTGTTTTTTATATGCACTTTGGCCAACAGACAGCTATTAACAGATTGTTAGGACGTGGGACGAGGGCGCGGAAAAGACGCGTTGTCAGTCCAATTCACGTTCGGGCAAAATGCACTGATGGGACGGGATGATCAGCCTACACAGAAGAGACGGGGCGAGGGCGCACACTCTATAGAACGCGTCGCGTATTTTCCGCGCCCTCGCCCCACGTCCTTCGAGAAATAGATAACTAATTTCTTATAAATATAAAAAGTTAAAAAGTTCTGAAAACCAAACTTTTGGCGAAACACGATTAAGTTGTAATTATTGTACCCATAGTAAGTAACATTGGATAGAAAAGCATACATTTATCTACACTTCAAGCTTCAAAAGGATTCTTTTATAAGATAAATAAAAAAAATCTACTTGCTTACTTAACTCTAAAGACGGATGACTGGTGGGAAAACTAGAAACTAAAATGGGGGTGAAGATGTAGATGGGGCCATCGCCCATCTCCACTTTAGCTTAGTATTTTTTTCGTGTGCCTAAGTCTTCAACGTTGGGTTCCGTACTGTCCGTCTGTCTGTCTGTCTGTCCGCCTGTCTGTCTGACTGTCCGTCCATCCGTCCGTCCGTCCGTCTGTCCGTCCATCCGTCGGTCCGTCCGTCTGTCCGTCTGTCCGTCTGTCTGTTTGTCTATCTTCAGGCTGTATCTCATGAATCGTGATAGCTAGGCAGTTGAAATTTTTACAGATGATGTATTTCTGTTGCCGCTATAATAACAAATACTAATAATAGAATATAATAAATATTTAAGGGGGGCTCCCATATAAAAAACGTCTAAAGACAGCGCTCGCCATATAGCGCCGATCACAGCGCCGATGTCATGTCGTTAAATGTCAATGATAAACGCTTCTTCGTTGGTTTCCATAGATGGCGCTACTCTCAAATTTGATCGTTGTCTAATGTTCTGTAGATAATGGTGCGGAACCCTTCGTGCCCGAGTCCCACTCGCACTTGGCCGGC
This sequence comes from Yponomeuta evonymella, assembly GCA_963969515.1. Classification (NCBI taxonomy): domain Eukaryota; kingdom Metazoa; phylum Arthropoda; class Insecta; order Lepidoptera; family Yponomeutidae; genus Yponomeuta; species Yponomeuta evonymella. The sequence continues at coordinate 1,492,668 of OZ018365.1, forward strand.
TTTTTTAAATGATTGGGCAAGGAAATCAATGCGAATTAATTGCGTGAAGTTGCGCGCAGTTAGCTTTACATCGGGCCTGTACAATCATCAGCGCCTCAACCATTGCATTGTATAGTTGCAAAGTCACCCGTAATGTAACTGAGCAGAGTGCGTGAATGCAACTAAATAGTGCCTAAATAATGCCTGCATCGAAGTACCAACACTTTGATGCAGGCCTCGCTGCAGTGGCGAGCGTTGATTTCGCTAATGAGAGGATTTCAATGACAGATTAGGTCATTATCTTCCATTACCGAGGGGAACGGTTTTAACTGATGTACAGAGTGTTTTAATTGACGGGCGTGTTAAAACATAATACCTATATAAATATTTATTCCGCCCGGTAATGTTACAACATGTGGTGCAGCAACCCACCAAGTAAGTATTAAACCTCTGTCTTGGGGGGGGGGGGGGGGGCTCTTTCATCAGGTCTTAAGACACAATATCAGTTGAAAAATTTAAAACAAAATCTCTTAGGGCGCTACATAATAAAATTTAATTGGTAATTTTAATCAATTACATGCATACATGCAAGTATGTGTGTGCGTGTGCGTGTGTGTGTGTGTGTCTGTGTTTGTGTGTGTGTGTGTGTGTGTGTGTGTGTGTGTGTGTGTGTGTGTGTGTGTGTGTGTGTGTGTGTATGTATGCGTGTGTGTGTGTGTGTGTGTGTGTGTGTGTGTTTGTGTGTTGGGATGAGTGGAGGCACTTGACTACCTAGACTACTCTGGTACCAGTGCTCTTCAGTTCCCGTATCAGTTGGTTGATGTAAAGCTCGAAGGGTTTCGGAGAGGTGAGCCCTCCCTGACGCACACCGCAGTCTAGCCCATACGCACTAGAAGTCGTGTCGCCCCATCTTACGCTGTTCGTTTGGCCTCCATACCAGAACCTCAACAAACCCACTATTTCTCTAGGGACCTTAGAGCAAGCCAGTTTGTCCCAGAGAATCTCATAATTCACCTCCAAGTCCAAGAAACATGCATAGACTGAGGTTTCCCTATTAACATAATAGTTAATGGTCTGCTTCAGACTAAGTGTAGCGGTGTCCGTTGAGAGACCCGCACGGAAGCCAAACTGAGCGTAAAATACTCAAGTTCCCTACTAGCTCCGGCTGAAGCATCCGCTCCAGTATCCTACCTATCACTGTACCCAGTGACATCGGCCGATAGTTGCTTGCAGATCCAAGGTTACCCGTTTGGTTCTTAGGCACCGGCACAACAATAGTTCTCATGAGTGCGTTTGGTAAATAAGTAACTGTATCTTAGACACATATTGTAGAGATTACGCAATTTGTCGTACATAACCTCACCTGCGCAGAGTACCTATGTGCTCTATGCTTAGATAGTTGTGGCCTGGTGCTTTGCCCCTTTTCGTCCTCTTTAAAACTTCTCTGACATCATCAGAGGTAAATTATTGTTTACATCATCATCATCATCATCAGCCATTTGACGCCCACTGCAGGACATAGGCCTCCTTCGCGGTTTTCATAACCACGAGGGGTTTTGCCATAATCGCCACGCTTGGCAGGCGGGTTGGCGATCGCAGTATGCGGTTGGAATCTCAGGAGGACGCTGCTGCCCGTCTCCTGGCAGTTGATTCCCTTAGTCGCCTTCTACGACATCCACGGAAGGAAATGGAGTGACGCTATTCTTAATCCGGCGCCACACGGAACATGTTTGTTGAAAACAACTAAAAGAGGTGCTGGGAATGGGAACAGCTTGTACGGGTAGGGGGTCCAGCTTGAATCTGCTCGCAAACATGTCAGCAATGTCTCCGGGGCTATGCAAGCCCTCCACAGATATAGGTAGACTTTCTTTATTATTTAATCGCTTAGTAGCATTCCAAAATTTTACAAAATTCAGTTCCTTTATATGCGTTGCTAAAATATTCATTTTTATGAAAGAAGAGCCTTAGATCGAGCTCAGTGGCGTGTCTTGGGAGAGGCCTATGTCCAGCAGTGGACTGACACCGGCTGATGATGATGATGATGATGATGCTCTCTTCGTTATTCTTGCACCAACGGAGCCAGAATAATGAAGAGAGTTCATGTATGTTTGTAATGTAAGTTAATTTGATGATCTCGAAGAATTTAAAGTCGTTTTACATACGTCCTTTACGCACTGGTTGTGGAATCTCTCAGTGATTTCCGTTTTTTCATCTAAAAAAAATTGACAAACTAACAAGAGAAAATCCGCAGTTTCAATTTCGTTCACGTGTGTGTGAAGGTGGCAGCAAAACATGCGAATATGTGTTAGTTCTCAGGTGCAACTACGAAAACTTGATAATTGATAGCAGAAATATTCCAATACGTAACTCGCGAAACGTTTTTTAGGGTTCCGTAGTCGACTGTCTGTCCGTCTGTCTGCCCGCGGCCTAGCTCAGAGACGATTAGTACAAGAAAGCTGAAATTTGGCATAGACATAGGTACATATTAATCACGCCAATTTTTTTTAGGGTAACTCCCCTACATCTAAAGGCCTCTTCGCCAACCTCGCCGGTCCCCTGCTAATCTCGTCCATTGTCCTCCTTGCTTCCTTCTTAATGTCATCGGCCTATCGGGTAGGGGGCCTACCCACTGAACTCTCAAATTACAAATAATGATCCTTACAAACGATAAAGTTCAAATTCGACTGTGTTCCAAGCCACAATACATAACTTGCAAGGAAAACGATTTTTTTATATATTAGATTGTTTTATTTCTTGTTTTTGTTCAGACGTTTTGTGTTTGAAATCACTAGAAAATTAAACGCGTCTGAACAAAAACATGGAAAGAAAACCGGCCAAGTGCGAGTTGGGCTCGCGCACGATGGGTTCCTTACCATTAACTATGAATATTTCAAGCGTCTGCCTGTGGCCGTTATTAATATCGAGCAAAACACAGCAAAAAAATTACGTTTTTTTTGTAGCGGAGCTTATTTTTAGTAATCATCTGTGAAAATTTCAACTGCCTAACTATCATGGTTCATGAGATACAGCCTGGTGACAAACGAACAGACGGATGGACGGACAGCGGAGTCTTAGCAATAGGGACCCTTACCCTTTGGGTACGCAACCCTAAAAGATCTTTCAGTATTGCAACAGGCGTGCGTTGGTTTTTTTTTTGTGAATATTCTTAATGCGATCAATAGCATATTATTAAATTGTAAATAAATCTGCTTATGGTAATATAAATAAAGAAGCGTCTACTGTTTACGATAAAAGATTGAAATTGATTCACTAACAATGTTGATTGTCTTATTTTTCTGACCATAGCCCCAAATCATAAGTCATTTTTCAAGGCCACTCTATTGATTCCTGTATTTCTAAAGCCATGCACCCAGAGCCTTTATTCTCGACGTAAATGGACTAAATCGAGTACAAATTTTTGATAGGCTGTACAATGTGAGAACTTTCATTCACTCGAAACGTTTATATGGACAACAAGATAAGATAGATGTTTGTTTGTTTGTTTGTTTGTTTGTTTGTTTGTTTGTTTGTTTGTTTGTTTGTTTGTTTGTTTGTTTGTTTGTTTGTTTGTTTGTTTGTTTGTTTGTTTGTTTGTTTGTTTGTTTGTTTGTTTGTTTGTTTGTTTGTTTGTTTGTTGAGAGTTTGTTTTCGATATTGCAAAAAACGTCTACATGAATAGAGCTGATCGGACCTATCCGCTACAATTTACAAGTGAATGAGTCTGGAATAAAACTTATGTCCGGTTCCTATATGTAACGAATCGTTATTGGTAATCGGTAACTTATCCTTAACAAGCGTCCCGTAACTTGAATAGATGGAAAGATACATCATTTATTTATATAAGTCACACACACGTATACAAAGCATAAACACATCTAATTACAAGAAACAGCACAAAGAAAACACAGTACAAAGCAGAAGCACACATGAAGAGCAAAGGCATTTAGATTTTAAATACATGGTACGGTAATGTACCAATTGGTGAAACGAGACAACGTAGGCAAATGTAAATGGGCTCCGACTCAGCATGTGCTGAAAGTTTGGGACAAACTTCAGCGCTGATATTCTGCCGGTACCCGGTGTGAGCGGCATGCAGCGCCAAGAGGTGAGGTAATCAAAGTGGTAGACCGGCGTAAAATATATTTGTAATTAAATAAGTGTAGTATTAGAAATAATTATAAAATATAATATAATATTCCATATAAATCCAGGTATAGGAAAATAAGTTTAGTCTGTATAAACTTTGTGCACTCAAAGTCACAGATTCTGAAATAAATTGTAAATACTAATTGATGAGTAATTAAATATGAAATATTGATATTTCATTATTTTAACTTTTACTGAGGCAAAGGTGATCCAGGAATACAAAATAAAATTGAATTAAATTAAAATTAAATTGTAGTATTTAATAAATTAATTAATTACATAAGTTACTTATTATTAAATATGTCAAAAATAGAACAAATTGTACCTAATTAAATGGTTAAAAAATTGTATAGGAACTTTACAAATTGTTATCTCCATGCATTTGTCGTACGTTATTCAAAACCGTTTTTAAGAGGAATACCTTGAGTATACATTTTAAACATCCATAAGCAAAACGAGTCGTTTTTTTAATATAGGAACTGAGCATTAAGCAGTTACTCGATACGACAGTACCCAATCCACTTCTCCAGCTGACAGTACCCGTCACAGCGTGCTTTGTTCCCGGGTCCAATCACTGCGCGACGCGCTACAATCAGTGCGAGTGATCGATTGGGAATTGGCGGAACTGTGCGCCTTCCGATAGCGGACTGCGGATTCATAATTTTATAACCATTGAAATTATTATTGTTCGTCAATACAGAAGCGGCTTTAAGGCTGGGTTCTCCAAGCGTACGGATTTGTATGGAACTTATTGCGACGTGCGAGCGAATGGTTGGGGGAAAAGTAGGCATTTTTGAAATAACACGAAACACAAATCGTATTAATAGAATTTTGACGACCGACGTCACTACTACAGTCAGTGTAAGTTATTTTGGTATATTTCTTACTATCCTGAACTCAGTATCATCATCATCATCAGCCATTTGACGCCCACTGCAGGATGTAGGCCTCCCTCATGGTTTTGATAATCATGAGGTGTTTTGCCATAAATAATGAAGTAATGACGTCAGCATGGGCACTTGAAAAATCCATTAAAAACAACAACAATATTACAGTAAATTGACTTGACTTGGCCTCAAAGAGCGTACAGGTCACAGGAAACTCATCCTTATTTGTTAGCAGCTATGGCCCTGTTAATCTTTTGAAGGTTTGACGAAGATTGTTGAATGAAATTGGGGGCATTATTCTTGTACAGCAATTAAATTTCGATTTTGAAACGATCACGATGAGGGTGGCCACATATAGTCGAAATTCCTTTTCATTTTTTAATTCCCTCTAATTCGGAATTTCGATTCTAACTGAACTGAAATATAAACGTATTTGTGTGATGTATTCCAAAGCGGAATCATATGGCCGCCCTAAGGGCGCAGTCGGAATTTAGATTCGGGATTACTAACGCAGTAAATATATAAAAGCCTAAGGTTTCCTCAGATTCCAAATTCCGTTTACCGAATGCACCCAGTAACGGCGACATATTTTCTTCTTCTTAGCATGTTACCAGGTCGTTAGACCATCTGGACACCAGGTCAGAACTTTTTCACCCCAACGGCCATCAGTTCTCCGAGCTATGTGCCCCGCCCACTGCCACTTCAACTGAGCAATTCTTCGAGCTATATCAGTAACTCGGGTTCTTTTGCGGATCTCCTCACTCCTGATTCGATCACGCAGTGAAACTCCTAACATAGCTCTCTCCATTGCTCGTTGGGCGACCTTGAGCCTTCTTATGAGGCCTATAGTCAGCGACGAGGTCTCACTTCCATACGTTATCACTGGCAATACACAATGGTTATACACCTTTGTCTTGAGACACTGAGGTATTTTGGACGCGAAAATGTGTTTTAGTTTCCCGAACGCTGCCCAAACGCTTAGTAAAGACCGGGAAGCTTGGAAAACCATGAGGGAGGCCTATGTCCGGCACCGGGCGTCAAATGGCTGATGACGATGATGATGATGACGTGAGCGACCGAGACGAAAGTTGTGTTCATGATTGAATTACCAATAAAATGTTGACTAACAAATATAAACATAATGCCTAAATGTAAACTAAAGTATCCACGAACACTCGTCCATATATGTAAAACACGGGCAGCTGTGTTAACGAGCCCACTCTACTGCAGTTGATGTTAATTGATTAACGGCCAATAGCTTCGTCGGGAATTAAAACAATTTATCAGAATTACTGAGCAAGCGAGCAAGTGGTTAGTTCATTAGTTAACAAGCTCACACTTCAGTTACTGCTGCCTTGCCTATATACTGGCGACTGCCGGTACCGAATTGTAGGTACCAAAAGTACCGAAACGTCGGAAAATTGTAAAATGGAAAAGTAAACGATTATTCGAATTGAAAATTCAATTTTATTAGTTCGGAGTAGGTTAAATCGTTCAACTCCATATTGTGGATGACTTACATAGTAGCGCCCGTGATCACATAGTCCGACCATGGGGATATTGGTCGACCCACAGACGGGGGTAAATTTATTAGGCAGTCAGTGGGTAGACCAACACCCCGATGGTCGGACGATGTGGTCACAGCCTCGTTGGTGTAGCGGTATCACGTCTGATTACCATGCCAGTGGTCGTGGGTTCGATTCGTACTGGGGTTGCCGTGGCCTCAGTCTGGGTGTATTTCTGGGCTTATAATGTTCTTGCCTGGTTATCATAACATAAGGTATAATAGTTTGGGACTGTGTGGAATTTATTATTGTTACTTTTTATTAAATAATCAGTACAAAACATTCTGCTTGTAATTTTTTAATAATAAAATCTTACTATTTTTACATTGTGTTGGCTACCTTCAGCTTCATAGTTACTGAGAGAAATACGTACCTACACTATTTATCAGTTCAATAAACATTGGTTGGGCGTAGCACAACCCCTGGAACTAATGGGGCAGCCATTAGTCCGGTATGTCGGAACATATCACTTGTCGAAAGTTATTGTCAGTGGACGTCTTAAGGTCAAACCTCATGAGTCGGTTTTCATACAAAGTAAGTTGCACCGTTTTGAATGTAAACAAGGTAAATTTTATAATATTGACATGTACCTTTTTCAAACAGCTTTGTTATGAAAAAAATCTATATTGAACAGTTCACAAGAATATTTAATTTCAGGGCATAAAGAGACACATGGAATAAAAAACTCACGAATCAATTCCGTATTATCACAAAGTTTCGTATTTATTTTGCAAAAATGTGTCTTCTTTCATTTCGTTCAAGACGCGACCCTAGACTTGGCCTGTTTATATTATTTGTCTTTATATTATTAAAAAAAAACTGTGCTATGGTCACGCCTACCTTTACGTACAGGTATTAATTACTGCTATATTAATTACTTACTCCTGTATCCCAGAGTAGGCAGTGACCAGGGACTGCCACTTGCCACGATCCTGACAGATCACGTTCACTTTCTCAACATTCATTAGTCGTTGCATGCACGCAAGCCGGTTTCGGGTACTTTAATCTTAAAGATAAAAACCCTTGTATAATTAACGCGTTTCAAAATCGACATAAGTTTGTATGTCGATCCGCTAGTGGCGTTCAGCCTTAATTGTAGGCTTTCAACCAAAACGACCGGGTGTCCACTAAACTCGACCTCGAATCAATGTGATGGGGTTTTGAGTGTCTCCGTAATAAATGTTATTGATATTTTATTGTTCGTAATTTAGCTTTCAAGACGGTGGTATAGTGTAAACTACGTACACCATGAATTTTTGGGTTAAATTTGTTTCTTGTGGTCTTAAGATAAAAACTGTTACCATAATACGGTATTTGACAACAATAAATTATTTAATATGCTCGATTAAAACAAAAATTATAAAATATCTCGGAAAATGTATGTCTTTTAGTCAATTACTAGTTATTACAATTTTTAAATAGATTAATTTTTTTACAATTTTTTACAATTTTTAATTAGGGGAAGGGAAGGGAAGGGAAGGGAAGGGAAGGGAAGGGAAGGGAAGGGAAGGGAAGGGAAGGGAAGGGAAGGGAAGGGAAGGGAAGGGAAGGGAAGGGAAGGGAAGGTAAGGGAAGGGAAGGGAAGGGAAGGGAAGGGAAGGGAAGGGAAGGGAAGGCAAGGGAAGGGAAGGGAAGGGAAGGGAAGGGAAGGGAAGGGAAGGGAAGGGAAGGGAAGGGAAGGGAAGGGAAGGGAAGGGAAGGGAAGGGAAGGGAAGGGAAGGGAAGGGAAGGGAAGGGAAGGGAAGGGAAGGGAAGGGAAGGGAAGGGAAGGGAAGGGAAGGGAAGGGAAGGGAAGGGAAGGGAAGGGAAGGGAAGGGAAGGGAAGGGAAGGGAAGGGAAGGGAAGGGAAGGGAAGGGACTTTGGAAGCAGCCTGGCTACTTGGGAACTACTACTACTACTGGCACAGGGAATCCTAATTTGTGAGCCAGTAACCTTTTTTGTAACCGTCTTACAACAGAGTTTTTTCATTTAATTTCAAAATGTTGCTTATCTATAGTTAATAGTAGCAATACCACTGGCTAACGGTCAAGGAAAACATCAAGAGGAAACCTGAGTGTCTGAGCTATTCACATACCTCAGTGCTTGAAATCGCCAATCCGCGTTGGGCACGCGTGCTGATTAAGCCCATACTCTCTCTCTCTGAGAGAAGGCCTGTGCCCTACAGCGGGACGTATACAGGCTGCTTATGCTTGTCTATATGTGTTAGTTGACTAATACGGGCCGCAGCGGCCGCTCCTTGTTGATATAAACGTTGGTTTAGTACAAATCACGTGTGCATAGTTAACAATGACCAGTCAGGTGTAAGTACACGACCTCTCTAATTAATTAGTTGCAACCAAGCGACCAGTGTAGGTACACCCGAGGGCAATAAATATGCGCTACTGATTGAATAAATAAATTGTAAATTAATAAATTAATTACTGAGTGAGTATGTCTGGCGTTACTTTGAATGATAGGATACGCAATAGTGTGATTAGAGAACGTTGTGGACTGAAAGAGGATGTAGTGACAAGAATTGAGAAAGGAATGTTGCGTTGGTTTGGACATGTGGAGAGGATGAAGGAAGAAAGATTGACAAAACAAATATATCGAGCGAATGTGGATGGAAGGGCCGGTAAGGGACGACCCAGACGGACATACTTCGACCAAATAGAGGATGTATTAACAAAGGGAAAGATAAAAAGTACCCGAAACCGGCGTGCGTGCATGCAACGACTAATGAATGTTGAGGAAGCGAAAGTGATCTGTCAGGATCGTAGCAAGTGGCACTCCCTGGTCTCTGCCTACCCCTCTGGGATACAGGCGTGAGTTTATGTTATGTTATGTTTATGAATTATGTTACCTTTATGTGTGCGACTTGCATACGACACATTTAATAAGACATTACATAAGAAATAACATGTACAAAGGCGAGCTTAGTACCTCAGCGCTTGTAATTGCCAATCCGCGGTGGGCACGCGTGGAAATTAAGCCCATATTCGGTCTCTGAGATTCTGATATTCGGCCCTGCATATATAAAAAAAACAGGCTTACGATAAAACTAGGACTTGTTTCAACAGAAATTTCTTCCAGCCAGCCTAGAAATAACACAGTCTGATATTCGCATGTCTGCTGCTACGGGACTCTACGTTAAGCTGCTAGCAACGACGTGATTTATCGCGCCGTAAGTTTAACCCATAACTAATTACATTAGTCCACCGCGCTGCCCCTTAAGGGGATCCAGTAGACTAACTAGCACCAGCAATCTAGTCCTGGGGTCTCTGCCTACCCCTTCAGGAAACAGGCGTGAGTTTGTACAGTCGATAGAACATGAATATTTACATACATGTTCTCACGCTTGTATACCAGAGGGGTAGGCAGGTTCCAGGGTTTGACACTTGCCACGATAGATAGAATATTCTTTATTGTATGTACACCAGGAATTACATATAAGAATTTAACAATAATATAGTACAGTGCAATTGGCGGCCTTATTACTGAAAGTAATTTATTCCAGACAACCATTGACGAAAAAAAAGATAAGCTAAATGACGGGTAGTCGGTGCAACTAAACAATACTAAGGAACATATTTATATATTTAATACACATACATAAACATGAGATAAATATAGAATAAACATACATAAATAAAAAATATCATATTATGAAGGGAGGAGATGAACGAAAAATATACATACATACTGCTAGGAATAGTACGATCCTGATGTCGTTTTCTTTTTATCTTGCCCTTTGGCAAATCACCCCTCGTTTGGTCAAAGTATGGTCGCCTGAAGGGACAGTGGGCCGGGCATATTACCCGAAGAACTGATAACCGATGGGGTAGCCTCTTGAGTGGAGACCGCGGATCGGTAAACGTAAGGTAGGACATCCTTGTCTCACACCCCTGCGGATGCTAAACCAGTCGGTATACGCCCCATTAATTCAAACGCAAGCACTGGAGTCTTCATAGAGAGACTTCAGAGCTCGCAGCAAGACGCTGTCCACCCCATACACGGACAGTACCGACCACAGGTCATTCCTCACCACTCTATAATAAGCCTTCTCCAAGTCGACGAACGCACAGAAAACCCTCTGACTTTTGGCCAGAAGTTTCTCCACCATCCGGAGAAGATTTGGTCCACACATCCCATTCCCTTTCTAAAACCCGCTTAAACATCCCATATCTTTTCTTTAGTCACATCTAGTACTCTTTCAATCAAAACCTTTACTAACATTTACATAATAGTTGCAAAGTCACCTGTAACGTAACTGAATGGAGTGCATGGATGTGTAGGTTGATGTGCTGTCAAAGATTTCCAGTGTTGAGCTGAGTTAACGGTAAATGCTTTTTAATCATTTGAATGCTATATAGATAGATAGATAGACGTAGAGAACACTTTATTATGCATAAAAAAGAAAATTGCGCAGATAATTGCAAAGGAGGTTGCTAGATTAAGTAAACAATAATAATTTCTATATTTCAACGATTTTTTTCAACGAAATACTTAAAAACTGGGTTCTGGACTCATTGCGCTGCTCGAGCGAGTAGTTTGGGGAAAAGTAGGCATTTTTGAAATTATAGAAATACAAAGTTAATAGAATTAATAACAATAGAATTCCTAATAGAATTTTGACGACCGACGTATAATTTTTATTAAACAAAACTCAAATAAAACCATATCTAGTAATAATTTACACCTGGGTCTCTGAGGTGTTCACATACCTCCACGCTTGAAATTCCGAATCCGCGGTGGGCACGCGTGGTGATTAAGCCCATACTATCTCACTGAGAAGAGGACTGTGCCTTGCAGTAGAACGTGTGTAGATTACTAAAAAAAAATATACAGAATATACATAAATATACTGTATTCCACGAATCGAGTTCTCAAATAAAATCGTCCATGTGCGCCCATTGGTTAATGCGCGTGACGTTCAATAGCCACTGCATTAAGAAAACCTACCCTATGAAGCGGACCAAAGCAAATATGATTATTGTTTCGCTTATCTCTAGCCGTGCACATTGACCGACGAGATGCGAGTATTTGTACCCTAGGAGTTCGACTCGTGGAACGGAGTTCATTTGGTACAGAGTATACAAGCACACGCGTATTGATTGCACTTGCCGGCCAGACAAAATGCATTATTGATGGCCGATTTGAATGAGACTGCCACCAGCACGTGATTGATCACTGCAAGGTGTTAAAAGTAGAGGTTATTTTAGGAAATTTTATTTATGGGTACTTTTATTGAGCTTACATAAAAAAAAACTTACAGTGCGGCGGACTTAACGCCACAAGCGCTTTATAACGGGCGTACACACGTTATCGGAAGCGAGACGTTATAAACATCGACCTGCGGCAACCGCCTGGGATTTTTAACAGGTATTCAAAAATTATTGGACTATTAATTCCGGATTGACTTACTTGGTTTTTTGTCGGAAGAGTCAGACCAGGTTTCGCTCTGATTCGCAGAGCTTAATCATTTTGAGTAGAAACGGAGCACGCGTCGTCGGTTACTTGTCTCTGACTGAGACGAGGATAGTGTTGGTATTGAAAATAGTACATTGTACACCGAGGGGAGAAAACGGTCTATTTCTGTTCGAGAGTATGTTTAAGCCCGACTCGCAGCGGAGGAAAGGAAACTTTCTCCCTAGTGATACATAGTGCTTTATACTACACATACGAGGAACATAAAATTATTTAGAATAATTAAAAGCGTACGGCAAATTTTGTGAGAAACTAAATTTAACAATACAATACAGTTTTTTTTCCTAGTGCAGAAAAAGGTTCCCAACCTCCTTTCATAGAAAATTTAGTACAAAAAAATCCACCGCTTTTTCTCATTAGCAGAAAAAGTTTGCCGGCCTCCTTTAATTGAAAATCGGGTAGTACAAAAAAATCCCTTTTTTCTAAGTATTTGATATAAAACCTTTTTGAGATTTGACGTTTGTATTTTTTTTATGTTCGCTGCTAAAACCAAAAGAACACTAGCAGGGCCGCAATGGATTTTCACTCATTTCCCCCTTATAAATGTGCGGCGGGAAATACAAATATGGATAGTTTGAAAGCCGCGGTTATGTAATTAGTAATAAAAAAAGTTGAACAGGGAAATTGTGTTCCGAGTTACTAAGGTAAAGGTGTTTCAAAAAATTCGCGAAAAATTTTATTACAGCCTCTCCGTCTATCAGAACAATAGCCCGCGGACCCGCGGCATGCACTTTCCACGACTAAGGAAATCAAATACCAGGAGATGGGCAGCAGCGTCTTCCTGAGATTCCAACCGCATACTGCGATCGCCAACCCGCCTGCCAAGCGTGGCGATTATGGCAAAACCCTTCATGGTTATGAAAACCACGAAGGAGGCCTATGTCCTGCAGTGGGCGTCAAATGGCTGATGATGATGGCTATTATGGTGGTCTTCTTAGATTTGAGTATGTGTCGAGATATTTTTGGAAAGTGTCTTTTATTAAAAAAATAAAAAAAAACCAGCGTATACGATAGCTATTGTTAATGTGCGTTCATTTTGATATGGCTCTCAAACCACCTAAGATTCATGGTGGCTATAAAAAAAAATAAAAACACCAGTGATAAGCTCAGATCAGCCCTTTGACGCCCACTGCAGGACATAGACCTCCCTCGTGGTTTTCATAACCATGAGGGGTTTTGGCATAATCGCCACGCTTGGCAGGCGGGTTGGCGATCGCAGTATGCGGTTGGAATCTCAGGAAGACGCTGCTGCCCGTCTCTTGGTAATTTATTTCGTTAGTCGCCTTCCACGACATCCACGGGAGGAAATGGAGTGACGCTATTCTTAATCCGGTGCCACACGGAACCCTGAGCGATACCAATCGTCTATCTGTCAAATTAGTATGGATTTATCGCTCAGGATTTGGTGCGCATGATTAGGCCCCAGATCAGCCCGTATGGTACGCGCACCAAAACCTGAGCGTTTCCAATCGTCTCAGTGTCAAATTAGTACGGACTTTGACAGTTAGACGATTGGAATCGCTCAGGATTTGGTGCGCGTAGTGAGGCCCCGGACCAGCGCATCGTGAGTATTCGTGAGACGGGCACAGATGTCAGTACATTGCTTTCATATTCGTAAGTAGGTTAGTTAGTTAGTTAGTTAGACCTGAGATTTCCGCACTTAGCCTCATGGTTGGGCCATTGTACGTAGCAAAGCTGTGAGCTCACTCCAGCCAGCCTATCTCTTTCCAGAAGGCCAGCAATGCTCTGATGTCACTATAGGCCTCCTGAAGGAATCCCAGCTTCCCAATGATGGCGGTCCGTTGCTTTTCCACGCCTTCACAGTGAATGGTCACGTGGGCGGGTGTTTCCTCTTCTTTGAGGCATCCCCGGCAAAGCGGGCTGTCGGTTAATCCCATGTTGTGAAAATGTCTATTTAGTGAGCAGTGCCCTGTTAGGACTGTTCGTAAGTAGGTATTCTGTGGTAAAGCCATTCCGCTTGGCACAGATATTTTAGGAGTATTTTAAGGAGTTGTGATTTTATAAAGCATTCACATTAGTTCACTAACGGCTAAACGCAGTTATGACGCGGGTTAGAAGCCGTCAGTCTAACAACGGCTTTAGCAAGCATCTTTATGACCTAAAAACCGGCCAAGTGCGAGTCGGACTCGCGCACGACGGGTTCCGTACCATTTATCTGTACAACATTTGAATACTTCAAGCGTCTACCTGTTGCCGTTATTTATATCGATCAAAATACGGAAAAAAATTACGTTTGTTATACTGGAGCCCCCTTTAAATATATATTTGATTCTGTTTTTAGTGTTTCTTGTTAAAGCGCCAACAGAAGTACATCATCTGCGAAAATTTCAACTTTCTAACTATCACGGTTCATGAGCTACAGCCTGGTGACAGACGGACGGACGGACGGACCCTTTGGTTACGGAACCCTAAAAACGAGAAAGAGTTATACTGAGAACACTTTTTGTTCACTACATTAGGACATTCATCTTCGTAGGTATGCTGTGATAAACGATGTGCCAGACGGGTTTTCGGCTCGCGAAGGTCGTAAGATTGATCTTATGAAAGGGAATCTTATTATCTAGCTTTTACTTTTGAACTTTTTCAAGGATTTATTACGGAGATATCCCGATTTATAGAGTTGCGCACGCTCGATTAAAATAAACAAACCCTTATAAGGGTCACTCTTGGTTATGCCTGTCTGTCACATCACTATCAACACACTAATGGACGTAAAGTCAAAATGGAGAGTACATGAACCCTTACATTTTAGTTGAAAAGCCACCCGTAATATTGATACAGTACGATTAATAGTACATTACGATACTAGTTCGAAAAGTAGGAAATTCGCAACGAGTGGCGATAAATTAAAACACGACCGAAGGGAGTGTTTTATATCGACACGAGTTACGAATTACCTATTCGCACGTGTATCGTACAACGTTTTATAGTACATATGGCCCTTTGAAGTTTCGACATAGGCACGTAAAGTGCTCATTATCGCACTAGTGCGGTAATGTAGCACCATATGTACTATAAAATCAGTTAACGATTCGGCCAACGTCGGTAATTGTCGTGAATCCCTCATCTCTCACATAGAGTTATCAATTTATGACCTTTAATTATATTACTCGTTGTCTTATTGAATACAATACAAGAACGATATGAGCAACAAAACCTCCTTTGTAGCTCAAAACTAACACAACCTTTATATTGAAATAAGAAAAATAATTGACTATTTTGATAGTACGACTTCTTAGTGTCAATAAAAACAGTTTGACTTATATGATACATTTATGTTTATGAACGCTAATTTCATTCGCGAAAATATTCGATTCTATCAAATTTTTTTAAATTTAACTTACAATAGTTATGTATCACGGCTTCAACAAATTTAAAGCGTGGTAAAAAAATTGTTGCTCAATCTTGTGAAATTGTAAATAATGTATATAACTATTTTAGAAAATAAGCTAATTTATTTAAAAAAGAAGAAAGTAATTATCATAAAAAAAAATTGGACAGGGTTTGTGAAGCAACCGGAGTTTCGAAAAGCACCGTGTTAAAAAATTTGAAGGAAAACGACAAGCTCTCAGATCAGTCTAAGGATCAACAATCCAAAGAAGTGCCCGGCAAAAAATATCGTTTAAAAATGGATAATTTTAATTATTGCGTGATACGACGAATGATATATAACTTTCATGAAAGATTTAAAGAGCTTCCTACGTTGCGATCACTTCTGCATAATAAATTTCTTAGGTCTACCGGTTAGTAATGTCATCTTGGCAGGTGCTATACATTGCGTTTATGATACTTCAAATTGAATGCTACCTAAAAGAAATCGCGGTAATGTATTTCGTGTCATTTCCGTCTCGGGATTTAAGCGATGATATCCGAGAAAAGCCGAATCGTCTACAGATTTTAATCGTATTGGTACCTGTGTTATGTAGAGTGCAGGAGTGTAAGTGTTGACGTGTTATTGACTGTGGAAGGCTCTCCGGTACCATCGAACTACCATCGAATCGAGGGGCGAGTCTCTAAAATGCATGGTTGTTTAATGGAGTCATATTAGTATGGTAAAGGAATTATAAAATATTCGTGTAAAATGTTCATATACCTATATCCAGGTACAAAGAATAGAAGCACATAACAACTCAAATGGTAATTATATCATTACATTGAAAAACTATGAGTGAATTAGACTTATAGTCTAGAATTATAAGGTCCAACGACGGGGTGAGAGATATTTTATATAAGATAATATGAATAATAATATGAATAATAATATATATGAATGAAAGTAATTTGAATTATGGGTGATAAAATTAAAATTATAGACGAATTGTGTCTAGATATCTGTAAATAATTGGCATGATAACTAGACATAAACAATTGTAGTGCCCTTACGGGGTGTCATGTAGAGTATCAATTATTTTTGTATTATTACCACCTATATAATTACCATGACATGCAATGAATAAATGATTATGATTATGACAGATGCACGGTCGGACACTTGTCATGATTTTTTTTACCTAAACGTCTTGTCACGTTTGCGCGCGTAGACTTAAAGCGGCAATGGAATTAAATCAACCCGTTCATGTAGTTATACCACGAAAGAAACTGAAGCTGATTGGTTTACTTATACAAACTGTTTACTTACACGATCAGTCGAATATGAAATTACAGAAATCTGAATTACCCTATAGACGCGATGGATGGTGGACAAAGGTGGCTGGCACCACTGAGTGGTGGGCAAGAACGGGTCCATGGGTAGGCAGCGCACCAGCCCGGTGGGTCGACTACATTGTGAAAGCGGCTGGGAAACATTGGACGAGACTGACACAGGTTGGCGTGAAAGAGACCAGGCCTATGCCCAACAGTGGGCTCTGTTTATGGGCTGATTAGATACATAGATTGACGTGACGGCGTAATATTCTATTGTCTCTTTAATACCCACGTATGGATTCTATTATGGATAATAAAGTTTTATTACTTCTAATGACATCATTTAAGTGAACTCCGCAATGACCACAGGTTCCAGTATGTAACCCTGATTGAATGACGCATTGAATGACGTATACCTAGACGATGGGGTCTAAAGATGAACATTCAAAGGTCATTCTGCAGTTTAAAATCTGATTGCGTTATGTAACATAACTTGAGCCTTCGTCTTCATCCTTCGGTTAGTATTAGTCC
Source organism: Yponomeuta evonymella (assembly GCA_963969515.1). NCBI lineage: Eukaryota > Metazoa > Arthropoda > Insecta > Lepidoptera > Yponomeutidae > Yponomeuta > Yponomeuta evonymella. The sequence goes on from OZ018365.1 coordinate 1,509,908, forward strand.
CACTGCAAGGCACAGGCCTTTTCTCAAGGTGAGAGAGTATGAGCTTAATTATCACGCGTGCCCACCGTGGATTGGCAATTTCAAGTGCTGAGTTATGTGAACACCTTAGACACCCTTTCCTATTGCATTTGCACATATACAAGATTTTTTATGTAGCCAATGTACGTCCAGCTGGTGTGATTGTGTGATGATGTTTAATAATGGCCATCTACCCTATTATTGGTCATCAATTAATTGGTATTTTATTTATTTTATTTTAATTATTTATTGCACTAATTACATTGTAAGTGTACAAGGGCGTGCTTAATGCAAGAAGCATTCTCTTCCAGCAAACCTTTGGTTTTGAAGAGACTGGCGACGGGTAGTGCAAGAAGAAGATTAAATACAATAATAAACTTACGTAAACCTAGGGAAATAACTTAGACTTAGTGGGGGGGGGGATAATAGAAATTATTATAAACCTACATAAATGATAGTACATAAATAAATAAATAAATAACAACAAAAATACGTACATACATATTGAAGATAATTACAATTACTAAACACGATTACTTACATACCAATAAGCAATAAAATAAAATAACTGGTGATCGTTTACTGCCTATTCTGCAGATCAAGGAAGTGATAAAGAACTTTCTTTTTGAAAATCTCCAGGGTTGAAGCCTGACGAATGTCCAGAGGCAGGCTGTTCCACAAGCGAATCGCAGTCACGGTAAAAGAATTAGTATTCGGCGTTCGGTGCTTCCCATTTCCTATACACGTCCCACTGCAGGGCACAGGCTTTCTCTCAGAGAGTGTAAGGGCCGTGACCGCCGCGGATCGGCAATTTCAAGTGCTGAGTTATTGTAAACACCTCAGACATTCAGGTTTCCGCTTGCATTTGCACATATACAAGATTATTTTATACAGCCTAATGTACGTCCAGCTTTTTTCAGAGAGAGATTATGACTTTAATTACCACTTGTGTACACCTCGGATTGGCAATTTCAAGCGCTGGGGTGTATGAATACCTCTGACACTCAGACTACCAAACTCACTACCAATACGGCATTGGTATTGGTAGTGAGTTTGGTAGTAACACGGGTAACAAAGGATTATAACTTTACATAACCTGGCTGATTACAGCCATAACCTCCTCAATCCTGGCCTTGAAAATAACAATGGATTTCCAGGACTGAGGAGGATAAGGCAACCCCATTAGTTACAGGGGTTGTGCTACCCACCTATGTTTATTGATCTGATGAATAGAGTAGGTATTTCTCTCAGTAACTATGAAACTGTAGGTACCCAATACTATGTAAAAAATAATGAGATTTTATTTTTAAAAAATTACAAGCAGAATAATTTGTACTGATTATTTAATAAAAAATAACAATAACTAATTCCACATAGTTCCGTGCGGCGCCGGATTAATAATAGCGTCACTCCATTTCCTTCCGTGGATGTCGTAGAAGGCGACTACGGAAATCAATTACCAGGAGACGGGCAGCAGCGTCTTCCTGAGATTTCAACCGCATACTGCGATCGCCAACCCGCCTGCCAAGCGTGGCGATTATGGCAAAACCCCTCAAGGTTATGAAAACTACGAGGGAGGCCTGTGTCCTGCGTTGGGCGTCGGGTGGCTGATGATAGACTTTACAAAATGAAAAAAATATTAAGCAGATTATACTCGCTCGATCTTGCATTGCCATATAACAAGCCTTTAATGCAACCGCAGAGTTACTGATTGAAATAGAACTGTATTCAGCATTACAAGCCGCAGACCTCACAACAACGGAGCTGAAACCTTTCAGCAATAACCGCGATTCAGTCCATATTGTACAATAGCATAATCCTGGTATATACGACATAATGATTAGTAGCAATAATTAATACCACGAAAAATATTTTCATGTAAAGTGTCGCCATGATGTGACCATACACCTTGCACGCACAACTTAAAGTCATCAGATCTCATATAGAGCCAAGCTTTTAACTCTTCACATGCTAATCCAACAAACCCTAACGTCACAAACTCTACACCTTAGTCAAAATATGAGCCGTTTCGTTACTACAAGAACTACTATTGTATAAGAAAAAAGTAATGAACAGTAATATATAAGCTGCCTATATACGTACCACTGTAGAGCACAGACCTTCTCTCTGGGAGAGAGTATGGGCTTAATCACCACGCGTGCCCACCGCAGACCTTGTAGAAAACGCTAGGTTCCAAGGTTTAAAACCTAATAATTTCAATACTTCTAAAGAAGATTTGGTTTAGGATTCAGCCGAACATGAGGCAGAAGCTAAAAATTAGAATTCGGTTTTGGGGTAGGCTGTAAAATCAAAGTTCGGTCAGTCTCTTCCCCGTGAGCCTAACGCATGTAAGTAAGCGTCGCGGCCAGCCCCGCGACGTAGCCGCAGCGCAGCTGATCGAGAGACAGCGTTCTCATTAGTTGGCGCTTCATTTACCGCCATTTCCATCCTCTAGTTTTCCCGCGCCCGGGTCGGGTCGGATCGGCCCTAGCCCCTAGCCAGTAGCTGGCTAGTCGTGAGCCGTCCGCCCACAGAAGCGAGCGCGTCGCGCGGCCGTCGGCGCGAGACTTGAAAATAAAAATTCTCGTATCACTCCGAGTGTGCGACACCCTATTTTTGTCACACTGAATTCGTAACAGTGCGCCCGCGAGGAGTGAAGTGGAGTGATTCGGGACTGTGATGGGTAGTGTCTTTGGTTCTTTCGGTTTTTGGTTCGTAGTGCTGTGGTGACTTTTGTGAAGGATTTTCTTTTCTTTTCGAGGATCGGAGCGAAAAAGGTACGTTTTTAAACTAATTAAAGTCTGCTGGACATCTTTGCAAGAGGTGGAATTAGCCTTTTACGGTGGAAACAGTCGTAAGCCGAGTGAAAAAAAAAAGGCAAAGTCATTTAGTTCACTGGGTCTTTTGAGGGTTCAACCTGACGAAGGATTTACTTTGCACGCAAAAATTTCTTGCTAAATATTTTTTTTTTTGCGTAGAAAAGTGCGGGTTTACCATCAATTTTATTTAATCGCCAACGCGAATTTAAGTAATCAGGGTTTTCCGCTTAATAAAACGCCATTTATCATTATCAGTCATTTATCAGAATTATAGACACATTGTAATACAGTAAAGTTAAATTATGCAGATACGCAACTATGAAACACTATTATTTATACTTTTCAACAGCTGAAACTGGTACTTGCAGACTTCACCGTTGCCTTTTCAATCGTCGATAGATATCCCTGGGCCAGTAAAATCTAATTGGTTTTGTCATCTATAATTAATTAAAAAACTGATTGGTTGGTTTCAAGACGATGAAGGAAGAAAGATTGAAGAAACAAATATATCCAGCGGATGTGAGTGAAAGGGCCGGTAAGGGACGTCCCAGGCGGACGTACTTCGACCGAACAGGGGTTGTATTAGCACCTTTGCAAGATAAAAGGTACCTGAAACCGGCGTGTCTGCGTGCAACGACTGACAATGTTGAGGAACGAAAGTGGTCTGTCAGGATCGTGGCCAGTGGCAGTCCCTGGTCTCTGCCTACCCCTCAGGGGTACAGGCGTGGGCTTATGTATGTCTGTATTAATAAATTTTAAACTGTTAGCAGGCTTATCTGTCGAGAGATTAAAAAAAAGGAAGTTGCCTGAAATATCATCTACCAAGGGTTAACTCTAATATGTACAATTCGTGAAAGACGTCGATGAGAGTTGTAAATGACAAATAACACGGCGACTTTTGTTCAATTTTCCTTTTTTTACGTCATTTTGCGGTTTTTCTGCGCTATTGTATTGATATTGCTTAAAGCAACATCATCAGCCCAACTCTGTCCTCTGTTGGTTATAGGTTTTTTCGCCATCGCACCATTCACATCCACGGGCTCTATGTCCACTTGACCACATCATTCGAATATCGTTAAATTTTCTTAAAACCAGCGTTAAATAAAATTGACATTGTTCTATGTAGGACAAAGATTTACTTGAGTCTTCCCGGGCGGGCAGGCGGAGACCAGGGACTGCCACTTGCCACGATCCTGACAGAACTCTTTTCATTCATCGACATCCAGCATCATTTTAAAATTCTTATAGTAGAACAAAAGTTGTTGTAAAACTCATACTCTACTTGACATGTTTCATAAATTGCGCTTTTTAAGGGTAACCATTGTATGTATACATATTTTTTTTCCGCTCACCTACCTTACCTATATAGATTTGTCTACGAAATGATGAACCAATTAAAGCTTTTACAAACTAATCCGGTAATTTAAACCTTGATGTTTTGACAGTTAATTTGCAGAGAAAAATATGCACTAACTCCTACGCAGGATATACTATTTCACGTTAGACAATGCGTTAAAATCTTTATTTTTCAATGCTTACACTACGGCGAACATTTCATATTGAGTTTTAATATTAGGGGTTAAAGTATGAAATTGCCGTTTTATTGCAATAGGTTCTTTTAATTGACATAGAATCTTCATGGTTTGAGGTTTTCGAATGAAACTTTTTTCAAATGGTTTCTATGATGTTCTTTTTTAAAAAATGTGAAACATTTGAATATCGACTTTCAATTGTTTTTGTTATTCAATTTAGACAAGAAAGATGGATACTGCGAAAATTCGAGTGATTATGAGGCACCCATTTTTCGTATTTTTTTATTTTATTAATTTGACGCAGTGAGTCAATATTGTGGGTAAGGTAACGTTAAACCATGCCGCTAATTCCTGGGTAGTTTGACTAGGGTCGGCTTCCACTATCTCTCTTAATTCATCGTTATTCACCTGTGTGGGCGGTCTTCCTCGTGGCTCGTTCTTTAAGTCGAAATTTCCATTACGAAAGCGTTTAAACCAAAATCGCACGGTGCGTTCATTAGTAGACCCCTCTCCAAACGCAGCATTGATATTGCGGGCTGTTTCTGCCGCGTTAGTTCCGCGTCGGAACTCGTATTAAAAAATCACTCGAATTTTCGCAGTATCCATCTTTCTTGTCTAAATTGAATAACAAAAACAATTGAAAGTCGATATTCAAATGTTTCACATTTTTTAAAAAAAGAACATCATAGAAACCATTTGAAAAAAGTTTCATTCGAAAACCTCAAACCATGAAGATTCTATGTCAATTCAAAGAACCTATTGCAATAAAACGGCAATTTCATACTTTAACCCCTATTACATTGATAAGAATACTTGTATCATAAGAAAACGCGCTGAAGAATATAGATTCGATGTTGATCGGCATTCTATGAAATAGGCTATGCTCGGAGCCCTCTAAGCGGATCACAGCAGAAATTAGACTGTTTGTCAAAAAAAAAAAAAACCGGCCAAGTGTGCGTCGGACTCGCGCACGAAGGGTTATGTACTATTATCTATAAAATATTAGACAAAGATCAAATTTCAGAACAGCGCCATCTAAAGAAACCGACAAGACGCGTTTAACATTGACATTTGACGACATGCCATCGGCGCTGTTACATGAAGGTTACATGGATGGCCGCTAGATGGCGAGCGCTGTCTTTAGAAAACGTTTTTTGTATGGGAGCTTCCTTAAATATTTATTTTATTCTGTTTTTGGTATTTGTTGTTATAGCGGCAACAGAAATACATCATCTGTGAAAATTTCAACTACCTACCTGTCACGATTCATGAGATACAGCCTGGTGACAGACAGACAGACAGACAGAGGGACAGACAGACAAACGGACAGTAAAATCTTAGTAATAGGGTCCGATTTGGCACCCTTCGGGTACTGAACCCTAAAAACAAAGGTAATTGACACGGCCTATAAGATTAGCAAGTTGATGTGGCAGTAGGCTGGTCACATATGCCGCGGAGCCGATAGCTGATGGGGTACAAAGGTTCTCGAGTTGAGAGCATGAACTGGAAAACGCAGCGTAGGACGCCCACCAGCTCGCTGGACCGACGATCTGAGGCAGATTGCTGGCAGTGGCTGGGTGAGGATGGCTGAGGACAAAATGAAGTGGCCTGCCTTGGAGGAGGCGTATTTCTGGATTGATTGACCGATGGATGGAATAGAGGAGCGTGCTGTAGCATCCATACTCTGTACAAACGTAGTTATTTTTTGTGTCCAATATAGGAGCTAAGTGGTACCCTAGTGAGTAGAACATTGGACTCGGAACCGAGAGACCCAGGTTTGATTTCTATGTTATGTACATTTGTGAAGTTATAGTAGCAATACCACTCGCTAACTGTGAAACCTGAGTGTCTGACCTATTCACATACCTCAGCGCTTGATATCGCCAATCCGCGATGGGCACACGTGGTGATTAAGCCCATACTCTTTCCCTGAGAGCAGGCCTGTGCCCCACAGTGGGACGCATACAGGCTGCTTATGTATGTATTGTGTATAGGAGCTAAGTTGGAATAAAGGTACGGAAATTACATTAAAAAAATCTATCGATTTTTTTCAGAACTATTTTTACCACTACAGCCTTTTGCAAACCTCAATACGTGTCATTATAATCAAAGCATAACATTTCACTCCAATCCAGCTCGTATTTTGGAAAATAAAAGAAAAGAAGTTGTAAATCTACACAGTTTGTACACTCATTGGAGCACGCTCTTACGAGAATTAACAACAACATAAAATAACATAAACTCACGCCCGTATTCCAGAGGGGTAGGCAGAGACCAGGTACTGCCACTTGCTACGGTCCTGACAGATCACTTTCGCTTCATGAATTCATCATAATCATCATACAGCCATAGCAGTAGCACAATATTAAACTTAAAAGGAAAAGTATCACGGCTAAGTAGGCTTTACTAGTTAACGTGCAATAGGCAACCAACTTATCAAAGTAAAATTTCGTAAAAAATCCATTGAAAATGACTTCGATGAAGTTGTTAGTTCTGTAAAGCAGATAAAAAAATCCTCTTTCTACGGAACCCTACATTACGCGTGGCGTGTTTTAAATTAAAACCGGTTGAAAATAAAATGAAATGAGTATTTTCTGAGGTTAACACGAGCACTAGATATAATAAAACTGAATAATTTTAACGGATATTTACTCGTTTCCTTTCCATTTTACAGTTTTCCGACGTTTCGGTACTTTTGCAAGTGCCGTGGTCTCGGTAGACTGAGGTGACTAAATAAATAACGAGTAAATATCCTACACGGTTAACCAGAGGTCGCGGGTTCAAGTCCCGGCATGGGTGGAATTTTTAGCCTCTAAATAGGTTTTTAAAATTGTTCTCAGCACAGGTTAGTGCAACAAAAAAAAGAAAAAAAATAAAAAAGAGTAAATTCAGTTTTATGAAAATGAAATGAGGTTATGAAACGTGGTTATGAAAACCACGAAGGAGGCCTATGTCCTGCAGTGGGCGTCAAATGGCTGATGATAATGAAAAGTAAAAATTGTAGTGATTTCTCTATTACCCGGTACATAAAACCGCATTGGGTTCAAACTGAGGACTTTTCAATTGAAGTGCTCGCACCGTCCTTATTTATACGACGATCATTTTAACAATTTTGCTCGCACGTCGCGTCCGCGCCACTCGGTCCAAGTATGATGAAGTCATCTGGCGTGTCCCAATAATACTGCCATCCCATTCCGTTCCAGTAATAAATAACTAGCTCTAGGACATTATAATAATATGGATAACGCAGAAGCTCTGCTCAAATCGGCACAGTTTTCCGAACTTATCTGCTTATTTTGTTTCTGTGATGCATCTTGTTGGTATAATAAATGTCTTTCTTCTTATTTTTCTTACAATTTGCCGGCTCGCAATTTGAGAAAATCCCGGGACTAAGAAGAAAGCATTAAAGGGATCCAGTGCGCTAAGTGGCGCCACCATTGAAAAAAAAAATCATATATCTTTTACAGATCGTATTTGTAAAAAGATTCTGTACACTCTCTCAATCATGTTAACAGTGATTTTTGGGACCCACGACAAAGAACCCAGGACGATGAACCTGGCCGTTTTTGGCTTAAGTGCTATCTAATCCTAGCTTTTTTTGCCTTAGTTTCACGGCCATGGGTTCCAAAAATCACTTTTAACATAATGGATAAAAATAATAAAAAAAATATTTAAGCCACTTGCTAATAAATAAACATTTTTTCCAATTAGGTACATAAAAGTATGTTTAGCTTAGGTATTGGTGTAGAAAATGGTTGCTACTAGCAATAAAGAGTTTACTTACACTATACGGTAATCTGTATAGTGACGACCTGGTTATAATGAAATGACAGTGTCCAAAGTTGGCGACGCGTACACAATCATATTTTTAATTAGGTACCAAACAAAAAGCGGCCAAATGCAGGTCGGACTCGCCCCATTATCTTACAACATTAGACACAAAGATCGAGAAAAAACGGCAAAAAATCACGTTTGTTGGATGGGAGCCCCCCTTAAATATTTATTTTATCATGGCTCATGAGATACAGCCTGGTGACCGACAGACAGAGACAAACAGTGAAGTCTTAGTAATAGGGTCCCGTTTGGCACTCTTCGGGTACGGAATCCTAAAAACCGACAGTGGTATGAAAACGTTTAACAATTACAAAATGAGATTAGTTGAGTGAAAACATTTTTAAAATGAATCTTACGAGTTCAGTATTAAATTTGTGTGAGTGGTGAAGGGGAGTAAGATGTGTGGGTGGACGTGTTATATGTGTGATGTGATGAATGAGAGTTGGGAGTAAGTGTGAGTCACGAACGCACTAGAAGATGCCTTCAAGCTTCTGGAATGGCAGGGACGCGGCATCAATATCAATAGCTTCGATTTGCCGACGATATAGTAGTCATGGCAGAGACGATGGAAGACCTCGGCATAATGCTCGGAAACCTCAGTCGAGTTTCCCAACGTGTGGGCCTTAAAATGAACATGGACAAAACGAAGGTCATGTCGAACGCCCATGTTTACGCTAACCCCAATAACATTGGCGAACTCGACTCTCGAAGTTGTTGACGAATACGTCTACTTAGGACAAACAGTCCAACTAGGCCGGTCGAACTTCGTGAAAGAGGTCAATCGTCGAATCCAACTCGGCTGGGCAGCATTCGGGAAACTTAGAAAAGTCTTTTCGTCTAATATACCTCAATCGCTCAAGACAATATTATACAACCAGTGTGTGTTACCAGTGATGACTTATGGCACTGAAACGTGGTCTCTCACTATGGGCCTCATAAGAAGGCTCAAGGTTACGCAACGAGCTATGGAAAGGGCTATGCTCGGAATTTCTCTTCGAGATCGAATCAGAAATGATGAGATCCGTAGACGAACGAGTCGTCGACATAGCCCAGCGGATTAGTAAGTTAAGTGGCAGTGGGCGGGGCACATAGCACGCAGAACTGATGGCCGATGGGGCCGAAAAGTTCTCGAATGGAGACCACATATCGGCAAGCGCAGCGTAGGACGACCAGCCACAACATGGATAGATGACCTCATCCAAGTGGCAGGAAGGCGCTGGATGCAGGCCGCTTCCAACCGGTCTTTTTGGAAATCCATGGAGGAAGCCTATGTCCAGGAGAGGACTTCTTGTGGCTGAATGATGAAGTGTGAGTTTATGAAATGTACAGTAGATTATGTGATGTACATAAGCAGCCTATATACGTCCCACTGTAGAGCACAGGCCTTTTCTCAGGGACAGATTACGGGCTTACTCACCACCGGTAACCACCGCAGATTGGCGATTTCAAGCGCTGAGGTATGTGAATAGCTCAGACACTCAGGTTTCCTCACGATGTTTTCCTTCACAGTTAGCGAGTGGTATTCGTACTATAACTTCACAACTGTACATAACCTAGAAAAAAAGTTATAGGTACATGCCCGTACTGGGAATCGAACCTGGGTCCCTCGTTGTCAAGTCCAATGTTCTACCCTCTAGGCTACCACCGCTCTTTTGATTGTGTGATTATTTTTAGGATACCATCAGTTGAGTCATAGCCTTAGCCAATAAGGTGGGTGAGAACATTCTGTTTGGCTTGATTAAGGGTGCAATTTTTCAGCTGACATGTACGGAATAAATGATTAAAAAACCAACCAAGCGCATGAAGGGTTCCGTACCATTATATATACAACATTAGACAGAAAGATCGAGAAAAAACGGCAAAAAAAATCACGTTTGTTGTATGGGAGCCCCCTTAAATATTTATTTTATTTTAATTATTTGGTTTTGAATCAAATATTCATAGAATATTTAGTTCTATCTAAATATTCTGTGAATATTTCTAGCGTCTACCTGTTGCCGTTATTAAAATCGAATAAAAACTACGTTAATTGTATCGGAGCCCCCCTTAAATATTTATTTTCTTCCGTTTTTGCTATTTGTTTTTAAAGCGGAAATGAAAATACACATCTGTAAGAATGTCAACTGCTAGACAACGGTTGACAGACCGACAGACAGACAGACGGACAGTGAAGTCTTAGTAATAGGATCCTGATTGACACCCTTCGAGTACGGAACCCTAAAAGTGAAAGGGCCAAGAAAGGGTAAATAACGTTTAGCAAATTTAGTTCTCGTCCTGGGAATGGGAATTCTTATATTACGTTTACCGATTAGAGATAATCAGGAGAAAGAATTAACTGGAGCTACTGCTGAGTGATCACTGATCACCCCAGAGATAAACATAAACATGAGGAAGAGATTGTGCAGATAATTTTTGCTAATTCGATAAACATATGTTTTTTTTTCCTCGTTGGCTCTAGTGTTACTCCCTGGAGCCCCTTAACGCCAAAAATTGCTGTTCCCGGCACAAGTTCTAGGTCCGTGATCTTATGTTCTTGGTCGTGGATCCCAAAAGTAACTATTACTTAACATGATTGAGAGTTTTGAAAAACTAAGTTTTCTTTTTGCAAACACGATCTGTGAAAATAGGTATGATTTGTTTTTTTCGTTAGTGTCGCCAATGCTACTGTATGGAGGCTCTTAAATGCTGATTATACAAAGTGTTTCGGAAAAGCCTCGCGAAACTTAAAGGAAATGCAATAGCTAATTTTGTTCGATATTTTGGCGTTGATCTAATAATTAAGATTGTTTATTGATAGGCATTACCCGCTTAAATTTTATCGGACTTTTCTAAAAGTATTTATATTACTAGCTGTTGCCCGCGACTTCATTCGCGTGATAATTTTGATGTGTATTTTTCCGAGATAAAAAATAGCCTATGTGCCAATCCAGACTATAATCTAGCTCTGTGCAAAATTTCATCCGGATCCGTTCAGCCGTTTTTGCGTGAAAGAGTAGCAAACATGCATCCATACATACAAACTTTCGCGTTTATAATATTAGTAAGGCTGTACTAACCGTAACCGTGACTTCGCTCGCCTGTATAACTAAGATAATTTCCTTCGGCGTTGACATTGGTTCTGTTGCTAGCTCAACTCCATTGTAGCGTCACGGATATTAGTATAATCCAAGGCCTTCCATGTCGAAAAATGTAACTAAAGAACAGGGGATAAAATCCGTTTCAGCTCAACGGCTATTAGGCGGACAAATTATCATAATTATCTGGCTGGCCATTCATATTCAGTGGTCCTATTTTCAACTTCTTCACGAATAATGCTGAAGAGGTGTGTCAAGACATTGCTAAGTGACAATTTACTAGATGCCAATTTTCTTACTGTCATTCGAGAGGGCATGTTTTGTGATTAAAAATCCTTACTAAGATTTATCTCTACAACTGACACTTTTCCTAATAATAATGTCTACACGAAAATCTAACAAGACTTGTTATTAGAGTGACATGATTTTTCATATTTTTGAGACATTTTTTGTGGGTTTTTTTAAACTTTTATGTGAGTTTTTGTGTGTTTCATCAATAGAACTTCACACATTTTACACTGCGTTTAAAATAAATTAGGCTAGAACGAAATAAATCTTGTATCATTGAAATGTATCATGTTAACGTAATGTAAATTACTTTAATGTGTCCTGTATATAAGGCGTATTCACAAAAAAAATAATATATTATTTTTATATAAATAAAAAAATAATGTTGCCAGCGCTATGGGAACCTTTGGATCGGTTATGTCCCGGGGCGGTTTGATGGACTGACTTTATATTGAATTTATTTCCATAATGGAGTGCAGGTCCCAACATTTACGTGTGGTAGCGAGACTTAGGTATGGTAAAAGAAGTAAGCAAGTAGGATCAATGCAGTAGAAATGACAAATCCATAAAATCTTATCGGTCGACCTCGTGGCGCAGCGGTAGTGCATCTGCATACCATGCGAGAGGTCCCGGGTTCGAATCCCGGCTGGGGACAAAAAAAAAACCCAGGTCTTGGATGTTTACATGTTTGTGATGTCGTTGTTTCTGGTTCCCACGACACAGGGTATCGTAGTGTGGGGCCAGAAGCAATGTATGTGCCTGTATGTAAATGTTTATGTTTATGTTTACATTAGTTGGTACGGCTGCCTACCTAAAAATATACCATCATTTGCCATATCCTTTGTCTTAAAATCAATAACAAAACGTCACAATATCGCTACGATACATATGCCTTTTATTACGGAGGGCGGTTGGAAATAGATCAGAAGAGGGCAGGTGTACATATAAAATGCAAAAAAGGTCTCGTCCTACTTGCCATCACAAAATAGTAAGAACCGTTTTCACCTATGTTTTTGTCCACGGTAGAGCGATACACTTAAGGCTCTTCTTGCGTGGAGCATGCTGTCTCGTTCGCAAAGTTTAATAATTTTCTTGATTGTAAAAAAATGAGTATACTTTTGATAAATGTGGTCCAGGCTTATGTTTCTTATCATGTACTAAGTTTTTGATTGAGAAAATTTGACAAACATATATACATACATAGCCTCACGCCTGTATCCCAGAGGAGTAGGCAAAGACCAGGGTCTGCCACTGAAAATTTGTAAAAAAAAAAACTTTACTTTATTAAAAACATCGTACTTATTGGAAAAAAAATATTTAAAATTTATCGAAATAAAAACTGCATTTGCACGGATATTTACTCGTTTATTTTTTTGATTTTACAATTTTCCGACGTTTCGGTACTTTTGCAAGTCCCGTGGTCTCGGTAGATATCCGTGCGAATTCAATTTTTTACGTTTATAAAATACAAAATTTATAAATCTATAAAATACTAAATGTATCAAAACTTTATTAGATACAATAAAAAAAAAACAATGTTAAATTGTGCGAGCGAGACAGCCTCCTCCGTGTAAGAATAACCTTAAGGTCTATACACATTGTGACAGGCCACCGACACGTGCGAGTGCAGATGCGACGATACAAACTAAAATAACCCTTAATCTGTAGAATTCTGAGGACCCCATTGGGCCACCATAACAATGGTTTTTAATTGTTCTTTTCAAGGTCTAACAGGTTAAATATTAGGGGTTAAAGTATGAAGTTGCCGTTTTATTGCAATAGGTTCTTTGAATTGACATAGAATCTTCATGGTTTGAGGTTTTCGAATGAAACTTTTTTCAAATGGTTTCTATGATGTTCTTTTTTTAAAAAATGTGAAACATTTGAATATCGACTTTCAATTGTTTTTGTTATTCAATTTAGACAAGAAAGATGGATACTGCGAAAATTCAAGTGATTATGAGGCACCCATTTTTCCTATTTTTTTATTTTATTGATTTGACGCAAGTGAGTCAATATTGTGGGTAAGGTAACGTTAAACCATGCCGCTAATTCTTGGGTAGTTTGACTAAGGTCGGCTTCCACTATCTCTCTTAATTCATCGTTATTCACCTGTGTGGGCGGTCTTCCTCGTGGCTCGTTCTTTAAGTCGAAATTTCCATCACGAAAGCGTTTAAACCAAAATCGCACGGTGCGTTCATTAGTAGACCCCTCTCCAAACGCAGCATTGATATTGCGGGTTGTTTCTGCCGCGTTAGTTCCGCGTCGGAACTCGTATTCAAAAATCACTCGAATTTTCGCAGTATCCATCTTTCTTGTCTAAATTGAATAACAAAAACAATTGAAAGTCGATATTCAAATGTTTCACATTTTTTAAAAAAAGAACATCATAGAAACCATTTGAAAAAAGTTTCATTCGAAAACCTCAAACCATGAATATTCTATGTCAATTCAAAGAACCTATTGCAATAAAACGGCAATTTCATACTTTAACCCGTATTACTTACGAACTTAGGGTCTTATTTATAGAAATCAAGTATTTATTTCAACGTACAGAATTTACATTCCGTTTGTTGAATGTTAATGTCCAATGTTAGCCGTTGCCTTCGGGGCGATTTGGTAGTAGAGAAAAAGGCAGCGGGAAAATAAACTATAAAAACTAAATTCCTTAAAACAATCATCAGATATAACCACAGACTGTTTAAACTGCCTCTGAGGTCTGTGTTAGAGGAATCGTGTTTACATAAATATGACCGTGAGACAATTGTATGTGCCAAAAAAGGCCGTCCCCGTGACGGCCTGTCGGTCGCACAGGGAAGGGCTTTGCACAACGATTGGAATAGACCTTTTAGAAATCTTACAGCCCTGTCACACTAGCGATTTGCGAGCGATTTGAAAGCGAGGCAGTTGCGCAGCGATTATTGGGCGGCGAGCACGCTGCGATAATGCTGCTCCATTGCGGCGACCTCGCGGCGTGCGATCCACGTTTTAGACACTCAGCAGCAAAATGGAAAAATTTGACAAAAAAAAAATTCATTGACGAGGAAACACTACTGCTGGCTTTGTTACTTCTAAGTCGCAGGAAACGAAAGCAGATCAGACACAAGTCAACGAAGAATCTGGGAGGATTCATTATCAAGTAATCGATTGCGTGAGAGTGACTACTATGTATCCCATACAACGGGACGATTTTTAATTTCAGTTATAAATAACTTTGTATCCGTTATATCAACCACGATCGAACCTCTAAATGATGCTACGTTCTCTACACATACGTATCTTTGATCTGACTCAAGTGTGGTGGGGTGGACTGTCGAACGCGATAGTAAAAAATGGTGTCGAGGGTAGTGATCGCGGCGACATCGTATCAGCGTCATCGCGGCATCGTCGCAGTGTATACGTTGCGCAATCGCGGCGAGCCCGCTGCGCAATCGACTCGCTTTCAAATCGTTCGCAAATCGCTAGTATGACAGAGCTCTTAGGCTGTCTTGCGCTAACGCTATCTGACAGTATTATCTATCTGTTTATCCAGGGGTAAGCTCTATCCAGTAAATAAGTACAAAAAGGTCTTGCTCAATGACATTTGCAGAGCTATCCACAGACAAATTGTATGGCTGACAACCCTGTCGGTTCGCTATTTATTCGTACATCTTTGGATACGTATTTATTTATTTATTTACTTACCCTGACACTTAGTGCAAGTCACCGTAAAGGGTTACATTGAATTGTTTAGCAAAAGTTTGAAGGCACCTTCGGGACTATCCATAAAGTACGTCACACGTTAAGGGAGGGGAGGGGGTTAACAAAGTGTGACAAGGGGTGGGAGGGGTCTTAAGTTTCGAGACGTCACGTTTAGTTTCGGGAGGTCACGTTTTGACAATATTTTTCCAATATTATTATTATTATTTAACACTTTTATTGCATTTTACCTTATGTACAATACGGCAGACTTAATGCCACAAGCATATATTAATATTCTATATGATCTTTAATTTTATTCTATATGTTCTTGAGTGGAGACCGTGGATCGGTAAACGTAGTGTAGGACGTCCTCATACTCGGTGGAGCAATGATCTCCGCAGGGCGGCTGGCACGTGCTGGATGAGAGTAGCCGAGGACCGTACTCAGTGGCGTGCAATAGGAGATGCCTATGTCCAGCAGTGGACAAGCTTAGGCCAATGATGATGATGATGACGATGATCTTTAAAAAAAATATTTAAAAGGAAATAAAACTAATTTCGGAACTACTCTTTTAATTGAATGATTTGTAGATGTTAAATTGCAAAATATGTGACGTAATTAGGGGGGTAGGTCTCAAATGTGACCAACTGTGACGAACGGAGGAGGGGTAGAAAAATCACGAAAGTGTGACGTACTTTATGGATAACCCCTTCTGACTATGATGTAGAATTTTGAAAGGATCAAATCACCTGTTTAATTTTTATTTAACAGCAAAACTACGGTTCCATTAGTAGAACATGCAAAAGCAATAGAATTGCGAAGTACTTGTAAATTTTCACAAATACTCGAATAGTCTTAAGTCCCGTTCAGATGGTATTTTTTGCTTTTATATTCTTACTAGAAGTACATTTTTTATGAAAGAATGCATTCCACACTACAATTAAGTGGCCTAATGACGATGTGGAATAATTCTATTCTAGTATGAAACCGGCTAATATTTTACATTTATCATTTGTTTATCATCAATTGACCACGTCACGTATCAACATAGCATTTTTATATATCATGGAGAGATAGGCAGATACCAAAATTTGCTACTTGCTACGATCGAAATGAGTAACTTCGCTGGGTCAAAGAAAGTTTATTCGAGAAAATTGGTAATTTGGAAATAATCTCAGTATTTCTGGGGACGCTATTTTCACTAAAAATTCGCGGGAGGAGTCCATTCAGCTAGCACGGATGCGCTTTTTTGTTGGTTATACATTCGCTGCCAGTTTATCTATTGCAATCTCTACCGTCTGTTAAGATTCAACAAACATGACGTAAATTAAAATTAATTTATGCTAACCATTTTCTTTATTTTGTAAAAACATAGTTATTGATTACAAATTGCAGAAAATTTTAAACTGGATGAGGAAAAGAATAATTGTTATTGTTGTTTTTCTCCCCTGTCTCCTTTGTCGAGTAGTATATCGCATAGGACAGTTTCTGTAGCTCGCGTCAATTACTCGCCCCGCGTCGAGTCGCGAGCCGTCAGCCTTGCAAATCGCCTCATCTGAAACATCCTTATACGACTTCAAAGGGTATAAGTACGGGCTAAAGGCAGTGTTGCGCGAACCAAGAGCGTGCCCGCTCGAGAGGACATACGTCTGAAGTTTGGATGAAAACTCAAGGGCACTTCCAAACTAATTTATTTCGCTCTATCTATAGTAACGTAATTGCTATCTCAGTTTCTAAGTTTTGCGATTTATTTTTGGTCGAAAAGTTTGGTTAGCACTTAAGTGAATATGTCAAATGCAATTATACGTAGGTGTTATGTTCTTTAAAGCAAATTTATTTTCTTACGTGGTTCAGTGGTTTGTACAACTCACACAAATGTTTCAAATTTGTTCAATTACTTAAATAATAGGGGTTAAAGTATGAAATTGCCGTTTTATTGCACTAGGTTCTTTGAATTGACATAGAATCTTCATGGTTTGAGGTTTTCGAATGAAACTTTTTTCAAATGGTTTCTATGATGTTCTTTTTTTAAAAAATGTGAAACATTTGAATATCGACTTTCAATTGTTTTTGTTATCCAATTTAGACAAGAAAGATGGATACTGCGAAAATTCGAGTGATTTTTGAATACGAGTTCCAACGCGGAACTAACGCGGCAGAAACAGCCCGCAATATCAATGCTGCGTTTGGAGAGGGGTCTACTAATGAACGCACCGTGCGATTTTGGTTTAAACGCTTTCGTGATGGAAATTTCGACTTAAAGAACGAGCCACGAGGAAGACCGCCCACACAGGTGAATAACGATGAATTAAGAGAGATAGTGGAAGCCGACCCTAGTCAAACTACCCAGGAATTAGCGGCATGGTTTAACATTACCTTACCCACAATATTGACTCACTTGCGTCAAATCAATAAAATAAAAAAATACGAAAAATGGGTGCCTCATGATTTAACTGATCTGCTCCACGACAACGCGAGACCTCACACAGCACGAGAAACCATTTTGACCCTTCAGGAACTGCAGTTAGAAACCATTCGTCATCCTCCGTATTCACCAGACCTTGCTCCAACGGACTACCATTTTTTTCGTGATTTGGACAATTATCTACGTGACAAGAAGTTTTCTTCCCAGGAGGCAATACAAAATGCTTTCACACAGTTTGTGCAGTCTAGATCGTCGGAGTTCTATGGCAAAGGCATTAATGACCTTCCCATTAGATGGCAGCCATGTATAGATAATAATGGCAACTACTTTGATTAAATAAATTTGTTAAAAATTTAAAAAATAAACAATTTAGATTTTCAGTACAAATCGGCAATTTCATACTTTAACCCCTAATATAAACGTTATTTCGGATACATTTACTTGTAACTTCTTTTCATGAATAACTTCCACAATACAATTACTGGTTCTGTTTCCAAACTAGGACACCAGGATACCTAATCTAGGATGCGAAGGACACTATAAATAACTTGACATGTAATTTTGTCGGTACAGTCCTAACTGACCCATTAACATGGCAGTCGTGGCAGGTACATTATATTAAATATTAGTTTTATTTAAAAATGCAAACACTGTGGTTTGTTTCAAAAACTAGGCAGGTAATGTAGAGAAGGTTTGATAGATCCTATGTAAATGGCAATAATGGTACCAATTCACTTAAATCACGTAAACTGTCATTAAAAGCTTATGATCCTGGCATTAATAAGTTCTATTCTTTTAAAATTGCAATCCTAGCTGTATCACGTCTTATCACCATGCCGGGACGTGGGTTCGATTCCCACTGGGGGCCGCTGTACAATTGTACACATGGCCTCAAGCTAGGTGTATTTCCATGCTTATGACGTCCTTGTCTGGTTACCATAGCACAGGGTAACCTATTTGGACCAGGACAATTGAGTGTGTTGTGTGAAAGTTATTTAGTTATTATTATTTACTGACCTACCTTTCTATGAGGAGATCCGCAGAAGAACTCGAGTTACTGATATTGCTAGAAGAATTGCTCAGTTGAAGTGGCAGTGGGCGGGGCACATAGCTCGGAGAACTGATGGCCGTTGGGGCGAAATAGTTCTGACTTGGCGACCGCGGATCGGACGACGCAGCGTGGGCAGGCCCCCCACCAGATGGACTGCCGCCCTGGTTACGGTGGCGGGGAGTCACTGGATGCGGGCGACATAACACCGGGAAGCTTGGAAAACCATGAGGGAGGGATATGTCCTGCAGTGGGTGTCAAATGGCTGATGATGATGATGATGATGATACCTTTCTAACCAATGGTCTACCGATAGCGTAGCCAATTTACATAAGTTTGAACTGCGATTCAGGCAGGTATCAGTGAATAGTTGTTAGCATAAAGGTGGCAACACAAAGTGTTCGTTTTCATTCGGCTTTGTGAATAATTCAGATTCAGCTAGGGCACCAGATAAAGAGTAAAACAGAGCCAGTCCGATGGAAAATATTGTAAAAACAACAATGGAAAAAATAACCAACAACCCTACTGCTGAGCATCGTCTACTAAGCAGGCGGGACCAATCTAGATACCTCGCAAGGAGTTGTTGAATTTTGGTCCTGACCGCCTCTTCAGTAGTTAATGCTCAGCAGTCGGGTTGTTGGTTATTCCTTATTTCAATTATTTATTTTTGTTTTTTAGAAGAAAAAGACATTGTACACCGAAAGGAGAAAACGATCCCCTGCGCGTCGGGCTTAAACATACTCTCGAACAGATATATAACTTTCTCCCGAATGATACATAGTGCTTTATACTACACTGACGAGGAAAATAACATTATTTAGAATAATTAAAAGCGCACTGTTAAATTACGAGTATCATTTGAGCAAAAACCTGAATTTAACAAAACAAAACAAATTGCCGAGCTTGTTTTTTGGTTTTCCTAGCGCAGAACAAGGTTCCCAGCCTCCTTTCATTGACCATCGAGTACAAAAATAAAATTCCCACCTCTTTTTTCTAATTATTTGATTAAAAACCTTTTTGAGATTTGACGTTTGTAATTTTTTATGTTCGCTGCTAAAAATGAAAAGAGTGCTGGCAGGGCAGGAATGGATTTTCATACGACATTCCTGCCCTGCCACGGAGGGCAGGAATGTTTGCGCCCGTGGATGCGGATGGCGAGAGACTGCGGAAGATGGCGTGATAGGGAAAAGGCCTGTACCCGGAAATGGGCACAGGTGGGCTGATGATAATGATGACTTGTCGGGAATCACACAATTCCCTTTTATATAAGCAACCTCTACCGTTCTCCATCTAGTTCTACCTTTTCAGTTTTGGCAACGTAACTTTCCATTTGATTTAATGGTACTGTATTAGATTTATGTCTGATATCTAATATTAATATTCGGTATTAGCTCATTTGAAATTGTTCTGGCAGAATCTGCAAAGGTGCCAGCCGAAAATAGAGATACTCGTATGTTGCTGAATAAAATAAAATAAATTAGAAACGATTTAAATCTTTCTCTGAAAGAGATCGCTTTTATCGACAAAACCGGCGTACGGCAGAACATAGATATCGAAAGCTTTTGTCACAAGCAGCTACAAGCTGATGCGTATTGGGGTGTCTCGGGAATTGCACGTTTTATAAATAGCCCCGTGTAGGCTGCTCATATTCTAGCTGAATTACTTCTTAACATTAACGCACGGTTCTCGCATAAATCAGCTGACACAGTGACACTATAATAACATCTAACAACCAACGCATTATATTCAAAATCTTGACATCTTGCACAAAGAATTTGAATTCTGTGAACAATTTGAAAAATTGCAGTGGACACTTCGGCGGTTGTATTATTTAGGTTAAAGGCCATGAGAAGTTTTTTTTAAGATGTACTTTTTTTCCATTGCTTGGCTAGGTACGGTGCTATCAAGATTTCAGAACAGATGATCAGAGTGGAGTTTATTTCCTGCCTTTTTTTCGCTACAAATCGACCCGAAGGCAGCGGCTAACATTGTGCATTGACATTGAAAAAACAGAATGTAAATTCTTTACTTTAGAGACTCGCGCCACCAATAGAAAGTATCATATTTTCTTTCCAAAAAAATGAACATAGTTATTTTTAATAATCTATGATTTCTATTCTCAGAACTTCCAACTTAGAACCAACGTTCAATTTACCTAGGACTTTAATCGATTTCCGCTGACAAAGGCCGTTTTGGCTCAAACGTTCTCGGTTCTTGGGCCTAGGTCTGAGACTATAGATTCATAAAATGGTTATGACTATTATTATAGACCTGAAAGATGAGGAGAGTAGGTAGGTAGGACATAAAATATATTAAAAGCATTTGCACGTAAACTAACTGACTTACTGATCATATTCACGGTACTTAATACAAAATATATACATACATATTTATTAAAATACTTAAACTGACCATAAATACATTAAATATAAAAATATATTATACAAACACACATAATTATTGAGTAATATATACATTTGACATATAAATAAACAACAGGCGAAACTTAATAAGTGTATTATAAGAGAATCAGTACATGGATGACCGAGCTTTGCTCGGTTTTTTTTTGGTTAACCGTGTTTTTTTTTTTAAATTAAATTTAGATACGGTGAAAAAAATGGAAAGCAATAATCGGACACTGAACTCGGAGCGGGTTCTTCTGGTTTCGGGACCGCCCGACTTCCCGCCTGAGCAATTACAACTTTGTAGACAGTGGCGAAATTTACCTTCACATTCTAGTGATATTGTAGCAGTTTTTTATTGCCTGAAAACACGAATGAAACAACGTTTTCTAAAAATAAAACCTAGCTAGATCGATTGATCGCCCGCGAAACCCCCTGCATACTAAATTCATGAAGACGTTTTCGAGATTCAGATTATATTATTGTGGTCTGATTTTTTGATAGATAATTAAATTACGGACATTTAAAAATATTTTTTTGTTTTATTATAGGCATTATTTAATAAAATAAAGTGATTTCGAAAATAATAAATTTTTTAATCAATCTATCTGAATCAAAAACTACTACAGGATAAGATAAGGTGCTGGATAAGAAAAATATGTTTTGAGATTTCGTAATTTTACTATCCAGCAAACCATCAGATCACTGGCATCAAATGTACATTTGTCATTTTATAAAAATCACTAAAAAAGTTAAATTGTGCGAGCGAGACAGCATGCTCGACGTACCAGCAGCCTTAAATGTTATCACAAAATTAGCATCGTGTCACAGAGACGATCTTCTGTTACAATTATTCGGCAGAAAAGGATTGCCTTTTGCGAAAAGTAATTAACAATAAAGAATGGAATAAACTGAATATCAGGGAGTAAATAGTAGTTTATGCAACTGTCATATAATGAAGGGTATTAAAACACGAGTGTGAGTTTATGAAACGAGCGCAGCGAGTTTCATAATAGTAACGAGTGTTTTAATACCCGTGTTATATGCAGTTGCATACACTACTTTATCTTCACTAATGCAATTAAAAATTAAATTCATGCGTACGTGTATAATCACAGTGATTTTGCCGCCATTAAAATTTAACCAATGAGAGCGCAGCTGCGCGCTTCAATAAAACGCGACCAACCTGATTGGCCCTGCAATCAAGTTGGTCGCGTTTTATTGATGTTATAATGAGATTTTACGATATCGATGTGAATATTATACCATCATGTGAAATTGCTTAAATTGAGTGTTTTGTTGTCTGCGCTATAACAGTAGTAATTATAAGTCAAGTATTGAAAACATAAGTAGAATGTTACAACATTAGTGTAGATAAAGGTTATTTTTAATTCAGGTCCGGATTCATTAACCGGTGTATAATACTGTCGGATGAGTCAGACTAATCCGCAGTGCTTACAAAAGTAACTAAGTAATTTCGTAAAAGCATTTTCTTGCCTGCACTCAACCGGTCTTATTTATAAGAAATACGAGTCCTTAAAACGCCGATTAAAATAGTCTGTGGTGGAGATTTTACAAGAAAAAATCGTAACCACAAATTAAGAACGGATCTGCAACAAAAATTAAGCTGTGGAACTTTTATATACATGTGCAGATAGATTATGGATAATAAAATCAATCAATGTTGTACATTAGCCTTTACTTTTTTGTGATGTGTTATTTTGTTATATACATATATAACCTCACGCTTGTATGCCGAAGGGGTAGGCAGACTGAATGTACACTTACCATAAGCGGCAGAACTAACTAGCGCCACCAATGAAGAAAAATCATATCCTCTTTTGCAGACCGTATTTGTAAAAAAGCGTCCGTACAGTCTCTCAATCATGTTAGCAGTGACTATTTTAAGTCTATTTCTACTAATCCCGGCTGAGGACAAAAACAAAAAAACCCCAGGTCTTGGATGTTTACATGTTTCTGATGTCGCTGTTTCTGGTTCTCACGACACAGCGTATCCCAGTGTGGGCCATAAGCAATGTATGTGCCCGTCTGTAAGTGTTTATCTCCCATTTTTAGGTTTGTGACCAGCCTCTTGCACAACTTGACATCTTAAAGGCTATGTTAGTCACCTTAGTTCTTTGGAGAATTGTCTCAGTTCTGATTTCAAATGGAAATCAGAAATCAGAAATCAATAATTTATTTCAACGTAAAGAATTTACATTCTGTTTGCTGTACTATGTTACTATGTTAGCCGCTGCCTTCGGGCCGTATTTGTAGTGGAGAAAAAGGCAGCGAGAAAAAAAACTCCACTCTGACCATCTTTTCTCAAATCATCTTAAACTTATACATCAAAGCCTATATGATATGATTCCGTGATAGCCACCAATAACTTTAAAAGCCAAAATAACACTTCTTACAAAAGTAGGAAAAACATTAATCCGCGCAAAGCCCGTTGAATAGCACGCTGAACGACTTTCAATCCGAGTCCTACCATCAGTCTTCATAGTAACTTAATTCCGCTTTCACACATTTGATTTTTTTTTGCAAATGGTTGCGGAATTAAGTTTATAATTTTTAGCTCTAAAATAGTCAGTCTTCACGTTTCTGTTCCATACATCATAACTGGTAGTACGCACTGGATGAAGACGTTTGTCTCTATTCGTGTTATGTGCGAATGAGATTGCGGGTACCTACAGCTAGTGTGCCAATATTGTTTCCTGTTTCTTAATTTTCTTAGTCGTGCCGCGTCACCTCGGTAAGATCTTGTGGAGTGGAAAGTACACACAACTGCAGATTACTTTGGACACTTGTGTTGATTCTATGACATCAGAGCCATCTGTGACGTTCTATTTAGTTGAGCGTCATAGGGGACACGCTTGAAAGTTCGATTGGAGTGACATTATTGTTATATTTTTGTAATTGAAATAAAACGCCTCGTCGTCGGCATTTATGGGGTGACTGAACTGTGTAGATTATGTGTTTTGTTTCTATTGTATGTGTTGTCTTTGTTTGTTGTTTTCATATTGTTATTATAGGTTTTGCGACCCAAAATTAATGCTTTTCAATGCTATTTCTATCTATCTATCTGTACCATGGAGACACAAAAAAAAACTTAAAAATAAATAAGAAAAAAAATAGACTTTTTCGGCGTACTTTTTGAACGGCTTTTTAGCAGAATTTCTGCCTAGTCCTAACAGCCCTAGCACACTAGCGACTAGCCAGCGATTTGAAAGCGATGCGACGATGCGATGCCGTGATAACGGTGCATTGTGCAATCGCGTTTGATAGTCCGCTCCGCCACGTAATGAATCCTCTCAGATTCGTCGTTGACTTGTATCTGCTTTCGTTTCCTGCGCCTTCGAAGTAACAAAGTCAGCAGTAGTGATTCCTCGTCAGATCAATCCGTTTTGCTACTGAGTGTGCAAAACGCCGATCGCACGCCGCGATCTCGCCGCGACGGCGCAGCGTTGTCGCGGCGTCGTTGCGGGGTACTCGCTGCTGCGCAGTGATAGGGCTGTAAGTTTGACCTTAAGTTGTCGGTCATGGGTGCTAAAAATCACTATTTTTACAAGAGAATGGAAAGACACTTGTTGCAAAAACTGTCTGTAACGGGAGATATGATTTTTTTTTTCATCGCTAGTGAATTTCGTGAACGTTCTCAACGTAAATTGTTCATTAGACGTTATTCACAGCGTGGTCTCTGTTTCTGTTCCGGGAGTTTTTGCTATCTTCTACTAACGGATTTTGAATAAAAAATGTCCACATTTTGTCAAGCCACATTCAGGGGGTCCAGGGAGTCATCGATCCAGGGAATCATCGGGAGAGAATCGCTCGTAGCCCCGGCTGCCTGAGTGATCTTAAACGATCACGAAGGTTAAGCAACACAGGGCGCGTTCAGTGCCTATACCTTCCTCAGGGAAGAGACCCGTGCCCCTCGGTGGGGACATAATGGGTTGATGATGATGATGATGATGATGAGGGAGTGACACTAGCGCCACCGAGGAAAAAAACATATCCTTTTGTACAGATCAAATTTGCAAAAAGTCTCAGTACTATATCTCAATCATGTCAACAGTGATTTTTAGGACCCACGACAAAGCACCTAGGATCACGAACCTGGGACTAAATAGCATTTATGCCAAAAAGGGCCGTTTCCGGCGTTAATGCTGTCTAGCCCTAGGTTTTTTGCCTTAGGTTCAGGGCCATGGGTCCTAAAAATCACTATTAACATGATTGAGAGATTGTACTGACACTCTTTGCAAATTTGATCTGTGAAAGAAGATTTTTTTTTTTTTTTTCTTGGTGGCGCTAGTGTTACTCCCTGGAGCCCCTTAAACACTAGGTTGTAATAGCCGGTCCTCACAGACCCTCGCAGGACAGGTCTGGCCTAGTGTGGGGGCCACCAAAATAATCTGCTATTATTTATAGTATCTTTGGCAAAAACGTATTGTTTTGGGGCGAGGGGCCCCGCTCGTGTTCTGTAGGGCTGGTTTGGTCGTCGTCGATACGGCTTGCTTGACTCTCCTTCATGATTAAGGCTTCCGGGCGAGGTCGAAACTAGTCGGCTATCCCGACGTTGATAAATAATGTATAAAATGTGCAGTGCTTATGAAAGTTTCAGTTGTAAAACAAAAATAATACTATTTGTATTTGTTTTTCACTGTATATAGATACGGGGTACTAGTATTTTGATAAGTGAAGGTCACAATTGTAATACCGGAACTCTTGTTGCATTAGAATAGAATAGAATAATCTTTATTTGGCACATAAAAATACAATAGAATAAATTAAACTTAAAATTATTACAGTCCTACGTATTATGCACCAAAAAGGTCTCCACTCAGCCTTATGCCATAGTTGGGCCACGGCGCTGATTTTCAGTGGATGCCTTACACTTAAATATTAAACGCATTGGAACCAGACGAAAACAGTGCAGATATTAAATTATTATGATGCATCACTATCACATTAGGCTGAAGCTCAGTCTCAGTATTTATGTAAGTAGGATTTATTACAACCAGATCTTAGCATTACATGCGCAGAAAAATATAATTAAAACCACAACAGCTTATGTAACATTATAACAGATAATTTAGAACAAACAGTTAA
The DNA here is from genome assembly GCA_963969515.1 of Yponomeuta evonymella. NCBI lineage: Eukaryota > Metazoa > Arthropoda > Insecta > Lepidoptera > Yponomeutidae > Yponomeuta > Yponomeuta evonymella. The sequence goes on from OZ018365.1 coordinate 1,536,138, forward strand.
TAATCGGTATGGAACTATTTGCTTCAATTTCTCTGTGTATAGGTACCTAGTAACAGCATGACAAAGATGTATTAACGGGAATTATCACGGCTTACATATTGCTGTAACGTTTTACTGCATTTTTATGAGTTCCATTGACCGTGCCGTGGACTCTGTGATTGCGAGTGCCTCTTTGTTGTTACAATGTATAGGACATAAACACGAGTGATCGGCAGTAAGCCAGGTGTTTTAGCATCGTTTGACAGATTATCTCGTCTTGAATTACCTGAAGCAATGGTTAGGTGACTTATGCAAGTTTAAGACAAAAAATGAGGATTTTTTTTTTCTACACTTGGGACTGGCGCGCCAGTGATTTTAAACTTTGTTATTGTATAATAGCAAAGTTTAAAATCAATCTAACTCAAAATGGTTTTATTCAAAGTAACACAGAAACTGCGACTAACCCCCGGTTTCTCGTACACTAACAAGCTGTAATCTACTGTTTACAGCTGTCAGTGGTTTTTTTTGTATGCACTTTGGTCAATTGATAGCTGTTAACAGTAGATTAAAAGTGTACGATGACCTGGGGGTTAATGAACGTTGCAAGTTAAACTAGGTGCTCATTTCAAAATCTAGATTATTTTGGAGTAAAAATGAACAAAAAAAACCTCTTATTTACTTATTACACCAAAGTCACAGTCAAAAATTGTATTTACTATACAAACAAAATGTTTACTTAATGAACGTCAAAGGTGTTAGTTTCACAATTAATAAATTATGTAACTAATTGTGAAGGAAAACATCGTGAGGAAACCTGAGTGTCTGAGCTATTGGCATTCCTCAGCGCTTGAAATCGCCAATCCGCGGTGGGCACGCATGGTGATTAAGCCCATACTCTCTCCCTGAGAGAAGGCCTGTGCCCTACAGTGCGACGTATATAGGCTGCTTATGTAAGATTATCCGGAGAAGAAGCTAACAAAGAAACTCCACATTTATTCTTTTCAAAACAGTTTTGCTTAATTAACAGAGTTCTCAACTTAAAGTTACACTTACCTACACTGGATACAATCGTCCCCGTTAACATTATTTAAATACCAGACATATTTGTCTTCCACATCATCCATAATGCATATTTCTCGTATCATGGAGAAATATGCATATATTGTCTACTTTGTAAGTTTCTTGCGTTAAGTGCTCTTACAGGGTGGCACGTATCTACTCTTAAAATTACAAAAACGAACTGTAATAAAGGAAACGAATATGAATATGAAAACGCATGCAATAAATAAAAGAATATTGAATAGGAGATGGCCATTAGCGACAATTACTGCTACTACCTCTACCTTCTATTATGAGTCGCGAGCAAAAAATAAATGAGCCTTTCCATACATAAGATAGAAGCAGTACTGCACCAAATGTATGAAACAGCTGATTTATTTTTTGCTCTGATTTGTTTGGCCCCATAGCACAAGTTGTTTGTATTGACGAGTTGAAAGATCCCTCAAAGTTTGTCAGGTGACTAAAATGCCACCCGGTATAACCCGCTGTATCTGTGAAAATACTAAAAGCAGTTAACAGTACACTCATAAAAGACTGACGAACATAAGTAAAACTCTACTGCAGCGCATAAGCGTGCTTGGAAATGCCAATCCTTTTGTCGCAGACAGCAACTAGGCTGGTTTGTACAGTGGGCGCCTTTGTCAAGTGTATTTGTTCTGTTCTGTTGGTAAAATGGCAATTTAGCCCAGCTGTGTAAGCAAACAGATATGTTTTTCTCGAGTTTTTATATGTGTCTGAGGTGCTTACTTACTTACTTGTTTGTATTCTGTTGTCCTTCATCAGGGACCCTCTTATCAGAGGTAATTGACTGGTCTTCTTGTTTTGATAACATTCAAGGATGCCCAAAAGCTGAATTGCCATTATATGGAGCTCTAACTCCAAGTAGTGCTTGATTACAATATAGTATATCAAATAAAGTAAGCTCACAAAATTAACTTAATCTTTGATATTTTTTGCCTCTCGAGTTGTTCAAAAGTAACTGGTTATGGAAAAGGTATATCTAAAGGGCATAAATGGCTTTTGCCGTCTATCTGGCATTATATGCAGGGCCAGGAGCTCAAAATGTGTTTCCATCATTTTCTCCACCAAGAAACAGAAGAGACCAGATGTAAAGTTCCTCATAATCATATCTTGGTAGCTGTTTTTTTAGGGTATTCGTTAAGTATTCCAGTAATTTTTTTTTCAATATTTTTATTAAGCTTCTGCGGTCTCGAGCGGTGACTTCGAGGTCTCTTCATCCCTCCCCAAGCGTTTTGTTATAATTTATGTTTTTTTTTTTAAACTTTGGCTTTTGCATCTACGCAATGAGATGATTTATACAGCGTCCAGTGGCGCCTTCAATCACAATAGATGGGTGAAGGGACCACTCGGACGCTGCAGTGTCTGGGACATAGTTTTTAGATGGAGTAGGCTTGTCCAGCACGTATACCATCCTGCCAGCTTAGTCGGCCTAGCCCACAGGAAAGACAAGTCAAGTGCGGAGCCAATCAAGCCGCGGATTTTCTTTACGTCCTTTTCCTCAAGATGTTTTCCTTTACATTTATGTGTTTTCGCTTTGTTTAATACATTTCGGTAAAAAGATAGTAAAGAATTAATGCTGAACGAATACACATTAAAAAATATACAGACGAATTTAGAACGTCCTTCTCTTTTGAAACTTACATTTAAATAATTTAATTTATTAATTATAAATTTTGCTTTATTCATTTATTACCCATGCTACGGTATTTTGGTACAATAGTACGCCATTAATATGTTTTTATTTTATTTTGGGAATTTAGATTTATTCATTTTACAAACATACTTCGGTACACTGATACAATAGTGCGCCACTAAGTTTTTAGTTTTAAGAATTTATATTAACTTTGAAAAACGTAACCACAGATTATTTAAACTTCCTCTGAGAATTGTTTGAGAAGAATCGTGTTTTTAAAAATGACACACGTCTTCAAAAGGAACCTCCTCAATTATTCTCAAATATTATTATTATTTGAATCTCTCATTCATTTGAAAATGGTTTTCACTTTGCTTGGCCGTTCAATGTGCGACATAAGTCCTTCTGAGGTAGGTATTTCACTTTGTTGTGCAAAATAGTCGACATTTACACAGTTGTTTAATTATTTTCATGTTAACACGATCATTGGCAAGTGAAACGGTTTAATTCATTATTGATTTCGATCGCGGCTGCGTTCACGTAAGACACAAATATCATCATCATCATCAGCCATTTGACGCTCACTGCAGGACATAGGCCTCCCTCACCACCTCAGGAACACCTCAGACACTCAGGTATCCTCGCGATGTTTTCCTTCACCGTTAGCGAGTATATCACTCCTAGCTACAATGCTACTACAACTGGCTGGTATAAGTCAATTGAAGATAATTGAAGATCAGTTAATTGAAGAAAGGGGTAGGACATTGCGACAATCCTATCAGCCTCACCCTTATACAATATTGCCATAGAGCGAGAGAAAAATAGTAGCGCCGCCATCTTCATTGCCTTTCTTTAATGTCTATCTATCTATTTTTTCTATTTAATCAGCCCATAAACATAAGCAGCCTATAACTGTAGGGCACAGGTCTTCTCTCAGAGAGAGAGTATGGGCTCAATCACCACGCGTGCCCACCGCGGATTGGCGATTTCAAGCGCTGAAGTATGTGAATAGCTGAGACGCTCAGGTTTCCTCACGATGTTTTCCTTCACAGTTAGCGAGTGTTATTGATACCATAACTTCACAAATGTACATAGTTTAGAAAAAAAAGTCATAGGTACATGCCCGCACTGGGAATCGAACCTGGGTCTCTCGCTTCCGAGTCTAATGTTCTACCCACTAGACTACCAGCCCATAAACAGCGCCCACCAAATTTTTCTTTTTATGTAAAGGTCCAAAAAGATGAAAAAGATGCTTAAACACGTAAAAGTGTAATGGTACGACGAGCGTTTAATTTTAAAGTTCCGTTAAAATACGGAAGGCAATAATTTCCATCAAGTAGTTTGTTCAATTAGTTGAACTCATTAATTCAAGAACTTGGTATCGACCCCTTTTCTTGACTTGGATAATATAAAAAAAAATTGTAAACAAGTTTTGTTTTTAATTACTGTACTATACGCAGACTAAAGCAGAACGCAACAAAATACACATACATTCGTGAAAAACGCATCCCTATTTTTCTTTCATAGTGGGGTAAATTTGTCCTACCGGACCACAAGTATAGCCTACATTAATAATATTTTTCGAACATGAATTTATTCGTTTTTCCGAGTGCTGCACGTCGGTACACTACCGGGTACTGACCGAAGAGCAGCGCTGGAGTGGTCTGCCACTCCAGCATATGCTGAGTCAGAGCCCCTTTGCATTTGCCACACCCACAAACTGTCTGTCTGTTTATTTGCTTGTGCTTATTTCTGTTACCCCTTCTCTGTGCTTACTTGCTGCGAATTTTGCTCTGTGTTACTTATGCTACTCTTTATATCTTTACGACTATTATACACGCGAAAGTTCGTAGTATGGATGGATGTTTGTTACTCTTTCACGCAAAAACGGCTTAACGGATCTGGATGAATATTTGTAGCACATAGGCTATTTTTATCCCAGAAAAATACACATCGAAATTACCACGTGAACGAAGTCGCGGTCAACAGCTAGTTAAGTTCTATACCTGTGTGTGTGCGTAGATGCAAGTGAGTGTTTTTATCAGATAGATCTGTCTTAATACAGGAATAATTGGCCCATTTCGAGTTGAAGAAATGAACCCGGAACAGATAAGGAGCGCGTCTCTCGTTCATTGACGTTTCGACAGACAATTCATTTGTCAAAATCGGTTCGCTGCCAGAGACACAAGGAAAACGGCACTGCCAGCACAAAAAGCGAACTGGCTTCCTGTCGTGTTATGGGCATGTCAACCAATTGTTCAACTTGCAATAAAGATGGAAAAGGGCATCGCTTTCCATCCCTTTACCCAGGTTACACTTGGGCATTGTCTTAAATATTGACAATATTTAGGAAATGATACGTCATTTTAAAGGTATGAAGAAGAAGAAGAAGAAGAAAGATATTTATTATACGAACAAGATACATCATCACCATCATCATCATCAGCCATTTCACGCCCACTGCAGGACATACGCCTCCCTCGTGGTTTTCGTAACCATGAGGGGTTTTGCCATAATCGCCACGCTTGGCAGGCGGGTTGGCGATCGCAGTATGCTGTTGTAATCTCAAGAAGACGCTGCTACAAATACATCACAGAAACAGAATAAGCAGATAAGTTACATAATATGGACAACAACAGAAAGAAAACTGTGCTAATGGTATAATGCTATGAACAGGTGTAGTTTGCTAACGAGACAAACTATACGTTTTATTGCAATATCTAAGATCAGTTAAAAGGCAAATAGAATATGATTCATTCAAAGTTGAAATGGTAGTGGGCTCCTCACATCTGCCAAAGAACCGTTAGGGGGGGTACAAAGATTCTAGAGGATGACCGAGGACAGAAAGAAGTGGCGCGCCTTGGGGGAAGGCTATGTCCAGCATGGGACATGGGATGGCTGAATAAGTGATTGAACATGTCGCTTGGGCATATTTTTTTACCCGACTGCGGCGAAGCCTCAAAAGGAGGGTAATGTGTTTGGCTCGTATATAGTATGTATGCAAGTATGTCCGATTCTATATTCCCTTATAACTCGTTAAACAATGGTCAGATTTGGACAAATAAGATCTCAATCGATTCGTCGTATTTGCGCGAGTGTCATAGGCTAGCATGGCATAAATAAAAAAATACTAAAAAACAAAACAAAAATTGAACTAACAATGTTGAGCATTAACTGCTAAGCTGGTGGGACCCAAAATCTAAATTGTGAGGTGCCTTAGTTGGTCCCGCCTGCTTAGTAAATTGTACATAATATTATGTATGTAAATCTAAAGTAAATTGTACATATGTATATAATTTTAACGTCCTAATTTTTTATAATTTTGAAATGTAATATGTTTAATGTAAAAAATGTTTAATGCAATTAATTACGCAATATTTTTAACTGTAACGTGATTATTTTTCTTGCAATAATAAATAAATAAATTAGCACTTAATGCTCAGTAGTCGGGTTGTTGGTTACTTTTTAGTTCAGTTACTTTTACCGACTGTGTATATCTGTGTGCGACGAATGTAACAACACGTTAATAATAATGGAATCATTACCAACATCGTCAGTTTACGCAACGAATGCCAAATGACAAGTAAATTCATCTGAATTGTGTTGGAACTTGGGACCATTGTTCCCGAAATCATTAATAGCGAAACACGACTGCCCTGTCTGCATTTATGTCGCGAATTCATTAAATTCTGTATTGTTGGCGCAAATTGTTTGGAAGGCATATCAGATCAGATGGCATTTCCGGTGTTATTAACTGCCAGTCCATATTGTTATCGAGGAAAATGGTAAATCTGTGTGTGTGTGTGTGTGTGTGTTTTATTTACTATTTCGACTGCCTCGTGGTCTAGCAGTATCACGTCTGATTACCGTGCCAGAGGTCGTGGGTCCGATTCCCGCTGGTAGCCGCCGTACATTTACACAAATGAAAAAAAAAATATGAAAAATATTTATTTCTAAAACAAAATTTTGAATGACCTCAGTCTGAGTGCATTTTCATGTTTGTGACGTCCTTGCCTGGTTACTAGGTATAGCGCAGGTTAGTTTGGGACAAGCCCGTCTTTCACGTAACTGTCCACTCTATCGGGTTTTCACGATACTATTTTGGTGAACTATTTTGACGACTCCAAAGTATAAAAAAATGTATCTATCTGATAGTTTGGAGTACGTGAAATCGGACAACTCTATACGGTGGAAGACTTACATAGTAGGGCCCCTGGACTAGTGGTTCTGCTGCGTGGAAGTTATTATTATGATATATTATGATATATGATATACGCTGTGGTGTACCTAATTACTGTCATGTGCAACATTTATGTAAATAAAATAAATAAATATTATATTACAGCGGTGGTAGCGTAGTGGGTAGAACATCGGACTCGGAAGCGAGAGACCCAAGTTCGATTCCCAGTGCGGGCATGGACCTATAACTTCGTGTTCTAAGTTACGCACAGTTTTGAAGTTATAGTAGCAATAACACTCGCTAACTGTGAAAGAAAACATCGTGAGGAAACCTGAGCGTCTGAGCTTTTTGCATAGGTACCTCAGCGCTTGAAATCACCTATCCGCGGTGGGCACGCGTGGTGATTAAGCCCATACTCTCTCCCCGAGAGAAGGCCCGTGCCCTGCAGTGGGACGTATATAGGCTGCTTATGTATATTATAAGTTACCAGCTGACTCACCAAACGTTGTTTTCCCGTACATATTAATTAGCCTACAACCTATTCTCAGACCTACCAAATATACACAAAAATATCATAAAAATTGGTGAAGCCGTTTCGGAGGACTTCGATAACAAACACTGTGATAAAAGATTTTTTTATATTAGGTCCTTAAGATAAGATAAGATAAGATAAGATTTATTTATTTATTTATAAAAAATACGTATACATTAGTAATAAGGTGTTATAAAATATTAATCAATTGTTCCAGCATGTTTTGTCACTGAGGCGTACCAATATTTAAATATAATAAAATTTTAACTTTAATTACCTACAGTATTGTCATCTCGACAACCACATTCATTCACTAATACTTTTATCGCACTTAAACTTAACGAACAAGACGGCGGACTTAATGCCATGTGCATTATCTACCAGTCAACTGCAGGAAGGGGAAGAAACATTTGTGTTTAGTATAATATACCTGTTGTGGACGCCGAGACGGGTTAGGTCGAATTAGGTTCGCACTTAGCTATAGGCTGAACGAGGCCCTTTTATATTGTGTAAATGTAGCGAACCCCTAAAATGTGTTAGTCTAAGTTAGGTTCGCAGATAGTTGTATGCTGAACGAGGGCCTTTAAATATTATGTAACATTTGTAAATATGGTGCAATACCAGTGGAAAATTCCACAAACATCTGTGATTGGTCGAACGGCTGGCCCGAATAGTATATAAGCCGGAACATTCACTGCATTAGCATGAGCTTTCAGTTAGCTACTACACCACCCTGAACCTGGAAGAAATAAACAGCTATCAAGAACAACTGGAAGTTTGCATCACCACCTATACAGTCCACACCCCACTTAGTCTGGTCCTTCGAGCGCCGGATCCGAACGAGAGAACCACCCTTCTGCACCTGAACGCGGACCTGGAGCAGCCCCCAAGCGGCCCTCGAACCTGGGCCTGGAGCTGCACCTACATAGTGGTCTTCCGAGAGCCGGATCCGAACGAGAGAACCACCCTTCTGCACCTGAACGCGGACCTGGAGCAGCCCCCAAGCGGCCCTCGAACCTGGGCCTGGAGCTGCACCTACATAGTGGTCTTCCGAGCGCCGGATCCGAACGAGAGAACCACCCTTCTGCACCTGAACGCGGACCTGGAGCAGCCCCCAAGCGGCCCTCGAACCTGGGCCTGGAGCTGCACCTACATAGTGGTCTTCCGAGCGCCGGATCTGAACGAGAACCTTCGGCACTGGACCCGCTTCTGGAGCAGGCATCAAACGGCCCTCGAACCTGGGCTTGGCGCTGCACCTGAAGCGGAGCGGTCCCTGAACCCGCACCTGGAGCAGGCATCAAACGGCCCTCGAACCTGGGCTTGGCGCTGCACCTGAAGCGGAGCGGACCTGAACCTGCACCTGGAGCAGTCATCAACCGGCCCTCGAACCTGGGCTTGGACTGCACCTGGAGCAGATTGGACCTGGAGCAGCTCGCGATCGGCCATCGAACCTGGGCCTGGAGCTGCACCTGGAAAAAACTGTAAGTGAACCTAAATCTAAATCTGAAGCTGCACCTGGAGCAGTCATCAACCGGCCCTCGAACCTGGGCTTGGACTGCACCTGGAGCAGATTAGACCTGGAGCAGCCCCCGATCGGCCCTCGAACCTGGGCCTGGAGCTGCACCTGGAAGAACTGAACGTGGACCTGATCGGCCCCTGATCGGCCCTCGAACCTGGGCTTGGAGCCGCATCTGACCACTGAACCAGGACCTGGACCACCTGGACTTGGACCTGGACGACCTGGACTTGGACCTGGACGACCTGGACTTGGACCTGGAAGACCTGGACTTGGACCTGGAAGACCTGGACTTGGACCTGGAAGACCTGGAAGACCTGGACTTGGACCTGGAAGACCTGGACTTGGACCTGGAAGACCTGGACTTTGACCTGGAAAACTTGGACTTCGACCTGGAAAACTTAGAGCTAAATCTGTGACCTGTAACCTTTGTATATCATTGTAATACTGTCTTTTGTAATTTTGAATTAAACGAATCACCCCTTTTGTCTTTTAATATAAGTAATTTAGAGCAAAGAAGAAAGAAGATCGAGTCCGTGAAGTCCGGGCTCAAAGAAAAAGGAAGAACCCGCTTCGAACTAGGTACCGTCGCAACTCCCACGACCATTCTTACAAAATGGTTGTCACTCGGAGCATGGGAGACCCTGCGGAGGACATCGAACGGGAACAAATGGAGGCTGAACAAGCGCGTCAAGAAGCACTCCGCGTCGAGATAGAACGCCGGAGAAGGCTGCAAGCTGAACCGCCGGCATCACCGTCTCTGACAATGCCCCCGACTGAAGACCGCGCAACCACTACCGGCGTGACTAACACCTCAACGAACGTTGGTGCTACGTCACTACTCGCCAGGGAACGTGAACGAACGTACGCTATATCACCGGCAGCGTCAGTGAGATCTACGGCAAGCTTTGTCACACGAAAGCGCCGCGCAGAGCTCCAGGCCGCCGAACAACTCGCGGCCTTAAAAGAGCAGCAGCTCCAACAACGGCTCCAAATCCAAACGGACCTGGTACAAAAGAGGCTCGCAGTCGAGATGTCAGTCATCGAGGATGAAACAGACCAACCCCCTGTACATCCTGCACCTTCACCGGCAGAACAACGCCAGAAGGTGGATGAATGGCTGCGAGCAAACCCACTGAACGCTCCACGAACTGAGAGCGGCGCTCAACCACACGAGCGCCAAGAATCACGAACTCTGCGTTTCGAAGAACCACCGAAACGCAGCAGATCTCCCACACCCACCAGAACAAGGGGTGGGATGGAGCGACTGGCAGAGGTGCTTGAGAGGATGGCCAGACCACGAGTTCGCCATACGGAACTGCCGACGTTCTCGGGGTCACCGAACGAATGGCTACCCTTCCAAGCGGCTATGCGAGACTCCACGAAACTCTACGACATCTCGTCGATTGAGAATCTACTTCGACTAAGAACTGCCTTGAAGGGAGGTGCACGGGATGCAGTAGCGACGCTTCTCTACACAGCGTCTGATCCCGAAACCATCATGAAAACACTGGAGCAGTGCTACGGACGACCGGAAGTCATAGTCGAACAAGCCCTCGCAGACATCAAGAAACTGCCTCGATTTGGGACATTGGCCAGCGAAATGAACACCTTCGCGGTCAAAGTTCAGAACATAACCTGCGTCTTGAAGAACATAGACAGACGCGGTTATCTCTACAACCCGATGCTGGCGCGAGAGGTGCTTGACAAAGTCAGTCCGCACACCAGGTCTCGATGGTGCGACTACGCCGAAGATGTCGACGTCACCTCAGACCCCGAGATCGTCGTTCTGTCTCGCTTCCTCATGCGCGAGGCAGACCGGGCACTGAAGCACGCATACACGCCGACTCCTAGCGCCGCACCGCCTGCCAAGAAAGAGCAACGACCCGTCGTGGCCCCGAAGAAGTCAAGCGCCATCTACACCGTCGTGGAAACAAGCGAGGAGATCGACCGATGCCCGAAATGCGAACAAGTTCACACGCTACCTCTGTGTTCGAGCTTCAAGAAACTTACCATCGGCCAGCGCTGGGACTTCGTACGAGAGAAATGTATATGCTTCAGATGCATCAAAAGCAAGCATCAGCGAAGGTCCTGCAAAGCTAAGCCCTGCGGTGTGAACAACTGTCATCGCCCACATCATCCGATGCTGCATCAAGATCCACCTGCAGCACCGATGCCGTCTGAAGCAGTACTGTCGGTAGCAACCACTAACGCTACCGACTCACGATCTGTGCTGCTGAAGGTGTGCCCAGTTGTCATCGTCGGACCACGGGGGGAGATGAGCACATACGCACTGCTGGACGAAGGCGCTACCATAACGCTCATCGACGAGGACTTGGCGCATAGCATCGGAGCAGATGGGCCACCACGCCCACTGAACCTACAAGGCGTCAACATGTCCCAGCAAGAAGGAGAGAGCAAGATGGTTACCGTGCAAATGAGAGGTAAGCACAATAGCGCGCTACACGAGCTACGAGCGCGCACGATCAAGAACTTAAGGCTTCATCAACAATCCATTCCGGAGACACTGCTGAAGCATGAGCATCTTCAAGATCTGCTACAAAGCGAGGTGTGCTACGAACGAGCACGTCCAGGCATCTTGGTGGGGACAGACCACTGGGAGCACATTGTCTCACGCGAGTTACGTGTCGGCAGGCCAAATGAACCGGCTGCCTCAAAGACAGAACTCGGTTGGGTGATTCATGGGACCTTGCCAAGCAGCGTGATCTACAAGAACGAGAACGTACTGCACGTCTACGCGCCCGAACGGCGCACCGAACCCGATCTAGACGAGCAGAACGAGCAAAACGATCGCAGCCTTCATGAACTACTCGAGGCACACTTTCGTATAGATGCTCTCGGCGTTGCCCTCAAACCAAGGGTGAACAGCGCTGATCAACGAGCAACCTTGATTGTCGAACAGACAATAAGGAAGATCGACAGTGGCTATGAAGTCGGATTGCCATGGCGAAACGACGACACGAACATGCCACCGAACTACAACCAAGCCTTCCGTCGACTGCGGAAGATCGAACAAAAGATGGACGCCGACCCTGAATTCGCTCAAGAGTACACCAAGCAGATAGAGAACCTGCTGGAGAAAGGTTATGCGGCACCATGCGACGGCTCCGAGCAAACAAGTGCCGTCCGCTGGTTCCTGCCTCACTTCGCCGTGCAAAATCCCAACAAACCGGGAAAAACACGGCTGGTGTTCGATGCGGCAGCCAAAAGTCACGGTGTGAGCCTTAACGATCATCTGCTAGAGGGACCGGACCTGCTTCAGTCACTGCAGGGGATCCTGTTCCGGTTCCGAGAAAAACGGATTGCTATCACCGCCGACGTACAGGAGATGTTCTTGCGCATTAAGATCCGGGCTGAAGATCAACCCGCGCAGCAATTCCTATGGAGAGGAGATAACAGAACCGACCCACCTCGCCTCTACAAGATGAAGAGCCTGATCTTCGGTGCAGCGAGCTCCCCGTTCATAGCTCACTACGTGCGCAACCACAACGCACACCAGCATGCGCAAACTCATCCGCGCGCGCTGGAGGCCATCACGCAGAACCATTACATGGATGATCTGGTGGCGAGCTATGACGGCGAAGAGGAAGCGAGATGCAGCATCGAGGAGATCCGAGCAGTGAACGCCGCTGCTGGATTCACACTGCGAGGTTGGAGCGCAAACTGTAGAGAAGTGCTGCTCGACGTTCCAGCCGATCTACATTCGACAACTCCTGTACAACTGGGGGGAGAAGAGCTGAGCAACAAGATACTGGGGCTCTTCTGGAACAACGAACGAGAGATCCTGCCTACAACCAGAGACGACTGGCTGCCTGAACCTGGTGGTTTCTCTAAGGTGCGAACTACCGCCCGTGTGCCGGCATTTACTAACATATGCCGGCGCAGAGCCGACTCAGATAGAGCACCGGCACATCGAAAGTGGCGAACAGGCACTTATCCGGGCCCAGACGGCGAAGTACGAGTGATGGACGTCCGAACAAAGACAGGAGTCTTCAAACGTCCTGCGAGCCGACTCGTCGTCCAAGAGAAGGAGGCTACGCGTGCTGCGCCGGGGGGAGGAATGTTGTGGACGCCGAGACGGGTTAGGTCGAATTAGGTTCGCACTTAGCTATAGGCTGAACGAGGCCCTTTTATATTGTGTAAATGTAGCGAACCCCTAAAATGTGTTAGTCTAAGTTAGGTTCGCAGATAGTTGTATGCTGAACGAGGGCCTTTAAATATTATGTAACATTTGTAAATATGGTGCAATACCAGTGGAAAATTCCACAAACATCTGTGATTGGTCGAACGGCTGGCCCGAATAGTATATAAGCCGGAACATTCACTGCATTAGCATGAGCTTTCAGTTAGCTACTACACCACCCTGAACCTGGAAGAAATAAACAGCTATCAAGAACAACTGGAAGTTTGCATCACCACCTATACAGTCCACACCCCACTTAATACCCATGGGGTAGGTAAAAAACATATCTTTTTACAGTTAAAATTTACTAAAAGTGTCAGTACAATCTCTCAATCATGCTTACAGTGATTTTTAGGACCCACGACAAAGATTCTAGGATCACGAGCCTGGGGCTAGATAGCATTTATGCCAAAAACGGCCGTTTCTCGCGTTGATGCGGTCTAGTCCTAGGTATGTTGCCTTCGGTTAGGACCACGGGTCCTAAAAATCACTATTAACATGATTGAGAGATTCTACTGACACTTTTTGCAAATTTGATCTGTGAAAGAAGATATGATTTTTTTTTCCTCGGTGGCGCTAGTGTTATTTCCTGGAGCCCCCTAACGGGTAGACCAAGGAGACAGTCAATGATGATATTAAGAAGGTGGCAGAAGGACAATGGACAAGATTAGCAGAGGACCGGCGAGGTTGGCGTGACGGTGAACCCAACAGTGGGCGTCTTTCAGGGGCTGTAAAGATTCTTATAATCAACAGATAGATCTTCATAGCATACCAGTAACTTTCAATAATGATGTTCAAGGCAAGTGAAAAAGTACACCTATCCGTAACAGGCGATCAGTCATGAATGTTGACGAAGTGACTTTTCCTTATGCAAGTATTCAAAATTATGGGGTCTATTTGTTACCATTGTATCTGTTTATCGCTCTGAGATACGGGCGTGAGTTTATGCATGTCATTGCAATTGCTGGAACTTTTTGACTTTTCTTAAGCTTTTGATTTTACAACTTCCAACTTAATCAAATACAAAGGACAAAGTGAGCAAGAGAATTCAATCGAAACGCCTACACAATTTTACCTTTATAATTTGCGATGTGAAATAATTTGTTAAACAGTACATAATAAACCTTGGAATATTTCTTCAGAGAATTTGGATGAATGATTGATTAAGTTGAATAATTTTCTGAGCGGTAATTTTCACTTTTCATCTCACTTAATCATATCAAGCTGATTTTTTTGAATCTATGAATAAATATATTTTTACCCTGCCCAGATTGCATGGAAGCTTATAGAATTGTACCACACGGCATATTATGTATGAAGTTAGAATATAATATCTTACCACGACTTTCGGAACACCCTATATCTTTATTTCAAAAAGGTCCTTCCAATTAAGAAGAAGAAAGACATTTATTATACCAACAAGATACATCAAAGAAACAAAATAAGCAGATAAGTAACATAATATGCACAACAACAGAAAGAAAACTAAATACACAACAGACAAAACGAATACAACAGGACCATAGGTGTAGCCTGTGGTGTATCTAAGTTGCCACAAAAGGCAGCTGACTCAGCCATGTGCTGAGGACGATTACCACTAGACATGGTGTCTTGGGCGTAGAGCGTTTCCAGGACACTGAGCTTCCAGCATTCCTGGCTTCTTCTCACGGAGTATCAGATCTCATCACTAGTATTTTACATTTTAATGATAGACAGTTGAAATTTTCAAAGACGATGTATTTCTGTTGCCGCTATCCGTGTGGCGCCGGATTAAGAATAGGTAGCGTCACTCCATTTCCTTCCGTGGATGTCGTAGAAGGCGGCTAAGGAAATCAATTACCAGGAGACGGGCAGCAGCGTATTCCTGAGATTCCAACCGCATACTGCGATCGCCAACTCGCCCCTGCCGAGCGTGGCGATTATGGCAAAACCTCTCATGGTTATGAAAACCTCGAGGGAGGCCTATGTCCTGCAGTGGGCGTCGAATGGCTGATGATGATATAGCAACAAATACTAAAAAAAGAATAAAATAAATAAGTAAGGGGGGCCCACCATACAACAAACGTGACTTTTTGCCGTTTTTTGCTCGATATTAGAAACGGCGACTAGGTCGGTACGAGTATTTTTGTAGGTAGCTATAGTTCGACTGGAGATTTTCGCACATAGCCCCATAGTTGGGCCATTGTACGTAGCAATGGACATTAATTCGGGATGTTTTTCCTTTGCCGTATATGAAAATAACGCTAAATTGGATAGCCCTACGTTCTTAGTTTTTACCTCAGTTGAGATTTTCAAGAGGTCAGTCAGGATCGTGGCAAATGGCAAACCCTAGTCTCTGCCTGACACTTCGAGATACAACCGTGGGTTTATGTTGATGTAAAAGAAATGTGGCCAAAAGTAGCGGTTCGCTATCATTAAATTCACATTTGGCACAAAGAAGAGAAACAGTTTGAGGTGTGGTTTTCGTGCCAGATTTGCTTTCTTCATCATTCTCTACCGCAATTTACAGGCAAAAGTTTTAATCAGATTTGACCCAAACGCAGCGGAGCTTAAATCTGTAGACCTGACTGTGAGAGCCATGGACGGTTGTGTTTTTTTCGTGCTTGTATTTATGTTTGTTCATTTATGACCACGGATTTGGACGAGTTTAACACAAAAAATCCTAGTATAAAAATATAATGTAACCTATATACGTCCTATTTATGGCACAGGCCTTCTCCCAGAGATAGAGTATGGATTTAATCACCAAGCGTGCCCACCGCGCAGCTCACAAAAAAATAATTATGCTATGTCATTCCCTATTCCCTCTTGAAACTTTGGTGATACTATGAAAGAATATTCTATCTATTTATTTGAGCTATAAATCCGAGCATCGATTAATATTATTCAATCTCAATGTTGTATATCAAATATTTAAAAATCTGAAACATTCCTAAAATTCCTAGAAACGGTACATCAAAAGGCCCCCCTTTTCAATGTTTCAGTTTTTTACGATATTTAAATACGGTATTTAATATTAAGGTTAGATTTATTGGGCCCTGTTTCATAAAGTACAATTCGTAATAAAATTTCAAAAGTCACTCATTTTCGCTTTACCTGTGTTTCATATAACTAACCTTCGACATACAAGGATTTATAACATGCCATATAAGGTGGGGAGTGAGATATTCGAATAAAATTATTCATAGTTTAAACATTACTGAGTTTATAGGTATAATGATTGCAAGAACCTGTTATTTGACATTATACATATGGGAATATAATAAAAAAGTTTCATATTAAGTAGTTATTTATTAGTTAATTAGGAACAAAAAAGAGTCTACTACGGTATGCTCAAATGATCGGACTCACAGTCATTTTCACACGGAATGACGCTTTCGCAATCTGTGTCGTCTTCTTGCAATAAACATCGCTCAATAAGTGCGTCTCGGATTTATTCGCCATTATTTTAACCTACAATCATAATTCACACATTGTAAAAACATAATAAACATAATAAAAATATGGAAAAAAAAAACGCCCCCCTACAAAGTGGGGTGTGAGACACACAAAACACGTCTAGCGCCCAAAAGCGCGAGCGCAGTACTTGCAAAATCAGCTACTAAAAGCGGCAAAACTCGCGCGTCACTTTTAAAACAACTGCAACGGTTTTTAACGGCCTCGTGTGTGTGAAACCCCACCTTCTAATATCCATCACTCTACTCACTAATCACATCTCATAAGACTTGTCACCACGATTAATTCAAAATGCATTCACAAATATACTTCTATATACTGTTCGTTTTACGTTTCACTAACTCATAACTTGAGTCTACTGTCACAAGATTCGTCAACAAAATCGCCAGGAATGCAATAAATTAATTGGGCTTTTGAGTGATATTTTCTATGCCTGGCGCCATCTATCGACGATAGGATAAAAGTAGAAAACTTTTGGCCTTGTATCTGATTATATTTTTAAGAACTTTTTAAATGTATCGCTTTTTATTTCTCGAAATAATAAAAAAAATAAGTAAAACTATAGCATGGTCCACAAATAAAAAAGAGAGCGAGAGGAGCGCGGGAACCGTCGAAGATGCGTCGAACGCTTTGATCAGAGTACTTTAGCTTGGACGCTTGATTGCGGGATGATGGCGGCCATTTTTATTGTTGTCGTACGTTTTAAGTACATATTCGAATGTCTTTTATTTTAATGTTAAAACATAAAGCATGTTCACTAAAAACTGTTCAAGACGATAAAATTAACAAGCATAAATTGAAACGCAAAAAGAAAGATTTTAAAACCTCTTTTCTTTTTGTCAGTGAAATGTCGATATGCTGTGTGACAGCCACTCGCGCGCCGGTCAATATTTACATTGAATTTCTACTAATCGTGGTAATTGTACACTTACTGCCGTTTCATAAACGAAAAATAGTGACATTTTGCTTTACAATAATTGTCAGTTTACTGCCGGTCACTACAATTGCTTTATGAAACACATCGTGCGACATTTTATAGGTGAATTGTGACATTTCGTTGTTCTTTACGTGACTGCTGGTCAAAACTCCTATTTTATGAAATACATTACGCAACATTTGTAAGCTCTTTTGAAAACGCATGATTTACTATGACTGCGAATTGTATACTGACAAATGTGTATGTGTGTATGTAGGCGCGACCTATTTTATTATATGTTACAAAATTATAATATTTTTGACAATTTCGGTCAATGGTGGCACTAGAAAATGGTTATTTTAGACAATGCCATGTTAGACAGACAAACATTTTTGGAAAAAGTATATTGGCAAAAAAATATCAAAAAGGTCCTGCTCATTTTATTTTTACAGTCGGGTTTTTGTTTTACAATTTTCTACATTTTTGTCCGGAGTAGCCCACTCCTCTTAGCGAAAGAGAAACTTTTATCCGAAAACACTTTCAATCTTAAATGCCTTCGTAATTAGTTTAAACTTTTGTCGAGTGGAGAATTAATAATGACCGGCCGGTCTAGCTCTTAGCATAATCAGACTTAATAATTTCTCTTGGCTGGCTATAGGTTTATTTATTATCTTACAAAGAATAAGTGCCATTAGCCTCAAGTCCACCTTTCTTTGTGCATTAATAATAACAATAATAATAAGTACCCAAGCCCCTGAAATCACCATAACTAAAGTCCTTGCCGCAACAATGTTTTCGTGTTTTGACATACCTTCAACAATGTCTTCTGACTACAATGTAAGTTGAATGTTATGTTCACTAGGTATCTACTGAGTAAATAAGTATGTTAAGTTGTTTTTGTGCTTGTACTGTGCTGTGAAAACAATCTCTAAAATATAATGGAAATCCAAGCGGATAGGGTGGATAGCCACAGAAATGTGGGCCGAGAGACACAGAAGTCTCTGTAAAATTACGTACAAAACGTTGCACCGCAAAAAAAATAATTTTAGTTTTATTACTGTTACTAACATAGTTCTTAAGTCACCATTGTTACTAACAATATATGGGTACTGCCTGAAATGAAGAATTTGAATTTTATATTTATTTATTTAAAGCGTGTGTCTAAATGAGTATGGTACATCTCCATGTACGTAAAAAGCTAGTTATCTTTTAATAATAAACTCACTACGTAAGTTTGTAATAGGTCTATGTCACTGATCTTACAAAATTTACTTAACGAATTGACAAAAGTCACTCTTTTTGTGTCGTATCATAGTATAGTATTTTGTGTGTCTATTAATGCTAGTTTATAAATGGATTAAGTTACTTTAAGTTAATTAGAATAACTACGAGTAATTCTAGAACTTGTTAACGCAATCGAGTTCCCCTCTAATGTTAGCTTTAAGTTTTTTGGCAATAAACAAATAAAATATTAAAATGTTTTTCTCGTAAACGTACCTACCTAAAGTTTGTTTGGCGTAGGAATAAAATGCATTAGGTCTAAGTATATATCTATAGGGAAGAGCGGGTGATCGAGCTCTTCCACTACAAAGGGAAGTACATTTAATAATATTACCAAAGTCTATCGCCATACCTAAATCTCCAGCATTTGTCTTAATTTATTATATTATAAGTATTTCACAATATCTTTCCTAAATCTGTAGGTTTATGTATTTATTTATTATATCAAGTATTTATTTATTATTATGTTGTATTTGTGTAATATTTCCCCCCTATTATATTTTATATATGTAGGTCTGAATAAGTACTTAGTAAGTACATTTAATATTGAGTAAGTTGCAATACCTGATAATGTTCTCTTCAAAACTTAGGTTAGCTGGTAGATAATGCTAAGTAGCATTAAGCTCGCCTATGTGCAAAACTGCCTGTTTTAAATGCAATAAAGGATTTAATAATAATAATAATAAGGTTTATAATATAATATAATATAATATAATATAATATAATATAATATAATATAATATAATATAATATAATATAATATAATATAATATAATATAATATAATATAATATAATATAATATAATATAATATAATATAATATAATATAATATAATATAATATAATATAATATAATATAATATAATATAATATAATATAATATAATATAATATAATATAATATAATATAATATAATATAATATAATATAATATAATATAATATAATATAATATAATAATATAATAAAAAAATAGCTTGAGCCTAGCTCCGTTACCGGTGGCCAACTAGGATAGGTTTATAAAATATATTTTGTATTTTTTTATATTTTTTACTTTTATAAACCTATTCTAAGTCATGAAAATAAATAAAGAGAATAATAATAATAATATATTTACTATGTATGAGCATCGCGAGTCACTAAAAAATACTGATGTACTTTTCACTGACATATTTATAAATTGGTAATTTTTAATAGGTCTATTTTTCCTTTGATATTTCTAAGGAAAAATATTAGTCAAATGTACAATTTTAGTCGAACACACAAGAGGCAGAGAGTCCTCTAATAAACGTTCCAAAAATAAACCCAATTATTTTGCTGAAAACAACGAACAAAAAACTTTCTCCGGAATTGGACCAACTGAGACTCAGCCACATAGTACACTCGACAGACATGAACCTTCACACTTTATCTAAAAAGTCGCTTGTAACAATCACTTATCCTGGTCCGAACTAGCATAGTGTGAGCTATGGTAACCAGGCAAGACAGAGGGTTCGATTCTCACAGCGATGCCGCCGTACATTTGTACAAATGGCCTCAGTCTGGGTGTATTTCCATGTTTGTGATGCCCTTGCCTGGTTACCATAGCACAGGGTATCCTAGTTTGGGACCAGGTCAAGTGATTGTGTTGTGTGGAAATTATTATTATTATTAAGAATGTCACAAACATGAAAACACACCCAGACTCAGGCCATTTGTACAAATAAAGTACAGCGGCCGCCAGGGGGTGTCGCACCTACCTCTGCTTTTTACTTTTTATTTATTTAATAGACACAGCCAACAGATGTTAAGTTACAAAAATATTACTAACACATTATAGAACTTATAATCCAGCCTAATACCCAATCTCAGGAGTTGGTCTAGCGTGTTCCCGGGTCTACTGTACACATCTGTTCATAAAAATATGTAAAGGGCTTCAGGGAGCAACACTGCAAAGAATCCCACGACAAAGAGCCTAGAATCACGAACATGGGACTAGATAGCATTTAAGCCAAAAACGGTCGTTTTTGGCATTAATGCTATCTAGTCCTAGGTTTGTTGTCTTCGGTTCATGGCCACGGGTCCTAAATATCACTATTAACATGATTGAGAGATTGTACTGACACTTTTTACAAATACGATCTGAAAGAAAAGATATGATTTTTATTTCCTCGCCGGCGCTAGTGTGACTCCCTGGAGCCCCTTAAAAGAGCTCCCTGATTCAGCCAACACCTCCATCACACACAGCCATCGAGGGTCTTTTATTAAACGCGAAATGAGTGAGGGAATGAGAGCCATTCATTCGGTCGCATATTTGCCTAATTGGGAGTTCATAGAATTCGCCTCGTTTCAGTCATTGAACGAAGGGCAGCCATTCATGTCCCTGTTCCTACTTATGGTATATTTAATATGATAGTAGTAATATGATAGTAGTAATATGAACGCTTTCGATAAATAGAAAATAGAATATTCTTTATTGTATGTAAACCTGTTTTGAAAAGAATAAATGTGGAGTTTCTTTATTAGCTTCTTCTCCGCATAATCTATTAATTGTGAAACTAACAGCTTTGACGTTCATTAAGTAAACATTTTCTTTATATAGTGAATAAAAATTTTTGACTGACTTTGAATTATATATGAGAATGACTACTGAATGAATGAATTACTTATGATGTATGTTGTTCAGGTATGGCTTCTCAATAAAAAGTGCAAACTAGAACCGTCTTCCAGAATTAGACAGTCTGAAAATCACCCAAACAGTACAGTCGGCAGTACATCAATCTTTTCTAATATAGTTGGAAAGTCGTCCGTAACATAACTGAGTAGAGTGCACGGTTGTAAATGTCGATGTGCTGTCCAATGTACAACAAAGCGGGCGAAGTTCCCGGTAAAAGCTATGCCATCAAAAACATAACGCAACTGATTTGTACCACTCGACTGTGAAGGAAAACATAGAGAGGAAACCTGAGTATCCGATGTGCTGACATAACTCACCATTTGCAATCGCCAATTCACGGTGGGCACGCGGAGTGAGTTGACCCATAACCTCTTTATCTGAAAGAAGAAATGTGCCCGCCAGCAGGACGTATATAGGCTGCATACTGCATAATAGGCTGCCGCATCCAAAGGCTGCAAACCAGCAAGCCTCCTTCCACCAGCAAAAATTAGCGTTAAACAATTTCCGCTCCACATATTTTGAATACCTAACTCTACAAAATTCCGAACAGAGCTAATTGAAATAGCTCTTCAAATGGAAAAATGGGGGCTCCGCTCACTCAATAACTAAAATATTCGAGTCATTTGCCAGTTAGTCCGATCGGAGTATGTGTTGCACCCCACTTTTCTGAAAATTACACCAGAGATTGTATAGACCAACGTCCTAAGAATCAATAATGATGACAATCATCGTCGGTCCACATCTGCCCGTAGGCCTTTTCCCCATCACGCAATCTTGCACAGTCTCTCGCCATTCGCATCCACGGGCCCTCTGCCAATTTGACCACATCGTCCATCGTCCGACCATCATTGGGCTGTTGCACCTTAAATTGTCTATACCCTCAGAACACGAAACGTAAAATTGCCTCTCAAAGAACGTCGCAATTACAGATAGTGTCAAATCATCATCAGCCATTCAACGTCCACTGCAGGACATAGACCTCCCTCATGGTTTTCATAATCATGAGGGGTTTTGCCATAATCGCCACGTTTGGCAGGCGAGTTGGCGATCGCAGTATGCGGTTGGAATCTCAGGAAAACGCTGTTGCCCGTCTCCTGGTAATTGATTTCCGTAGTCGCCTTCTACGACATCAACGGAAGGAAATGGAGTGACGCTATTCTTAACCCGGCGGCACACGGAGCCGTGTCAAATACTAGTATGTTAAATATTAGTATAGTTATCATAATACTAGTGTATTAGTAGTATTACATATTATCTGTAATGTAAACTTAATTTTTTTTTGAGATTCGAATAATATGTAAGAACTAGTTATTACAATTTTTAAAAACATAAATTAATTGATTGATTTTCATATCTTGATTTATTACTTTGGACGAAACAATTGTGGATGGATTATTATTTTTTTTTTTACTTATAATTATTAATTTATATGTAAGAATGTACATGAGGTTTTTGCAATCTTGTCTTTCCTGTGGGCTAAGCCGTAAAGTGTAAATTGTAAAAAAAAAACTGTAGATACACATACATACATACACTTCATCTTGGTCTTCATTTCACAACATCTTGGGCCACACATGCTTTAAATAAATGTTTTATTATTATTATTATTAAGCTGTCAGGATGGTATAGGTGCTGGGGAAGCTTACTCCATCTGAAACAATGTCCCAGGCACTGCAGCGTCCGAGTGGTCCCTTCACCCGTCTAGTGCATGTGGAGGTGCCACTGGACGCTGTATCAATCACCTCATTACGTAAAACTAAAGTTGAACTTGAAAACCTTTTCTTGGGAATGAAGTTTATAATTGTACCGAAAGTTGTTCGTATTGACGAGTAGAATCCACAAATTTCACCACCCACCCTTCTTCAGGTTTTGCGTCACCTTGTATAGTCAACGTATTGTCTATACAGGGTGACACAAAACCTAAAGCAGTTTCTTCAGTATCGATAATATCTAACGCAAGTTTCCTAAATTATGTTAGTGCATTATTGAAAATTAATGATTTCTTGTCGGGTCACGTGTCAAGTTTTTTCATTCCATCGACGCCTAGAAAGTTTGATACCTATTCGCGCGTAGGCTTGAAGCTGCATTGAAATTAAACAGACGCGTTTATACAATTTTTGTTGTAATATAATGCATTTTCAGGGTTTCGTACCTTAAAAGGAATAAGATGGAACTCTTATATCATTTGACCACTATTGATGATCAAATGATATAAGGGTTTTACACTTTGTTGTCCGTCCGTCCATCCGTTCGTCCGTTCTTCCGTCCATCTGCTTTATATGCTTGCTAAGGCCTTTTAAATCAGAAAAGCGTGAAAGTATCAAGTTGAAATTAAAACCATATACTTAAGTCTAAAATTCCTTGAAGTTGTGAAAAAATAAAAGTTCTAAGTTAACATAAAAAAAAAGATACGGCTAAACGTATATTTCGAAACTCAAGGGAATCAACATGTATAAGGTACTATCCGTTGACCTAGAACTATGAAATTTGGCAACTCATATCGTCTTAAACTACAAGTACCTACAGGGAAAAATCCGAAAACTGTTTATTTGTTTATCATGAAAAAAATTATCTTTGCAGTTTGGGAAAAGCTCGGAAAAAACTGCGCGACTCGATTCCTGAACCACTTATAAAATGTAAGTACCTACCTACAAATTTGTACGGAACCCTCTTTGGACGAGTCCGATGCGCACTTGTCCGATTTTAGAATTAAGGACTTGATCTTTGTCTAGTACAAAATGGCTCGCGTTAGGTTATCGATGATATGATCCACTACTGAGAACTGCTCCTATGTTACGCTCACCAAATCTTGAACCATTATATCGTTTAAATGTGAAATTCCGACAGGATTGGTGGGCATAGTTACTTCACCACGGGGGCCAAGTCCGGATTGGTGGAGGCTTGTAGACTAGTGGCTCGTCTACTGTTAGTTATTATTATATTATGTTATTATTATATAATACATTATAACTATTAGTTAGGCCTCTAATTATGCGCACCAAATCCTATAGGAATACTGACGTTTGTGAAAGCAATAAGTATGGAATTTGACAGTTAGACGATTAAAATCGTTCAGGACTTCTTGCGCGTTATATAGATCAGCTCCTGATCAAGACCCACCTCTTTCGGCGTCCAATACCTCGCGCCGGCTCCAAAACTGATATTTGCAGTCACCGTTCTCGACACGAAAAGCGGATGGTTGTGTGTATTTAAATACCCATAGACTCCAGACGCGGCCATAATGACGGTGTGACACGCTCGAATCATTGTCTGTAATATTCGTCGTACGAAGGTCGCAAATCGGCTGACTCCAGTGTTGCGAGATGAAGCGATTTATCTGGGAGGGTAAAATGGTGGCCGAATACTTATTTTATTCGGTGAACGGTCGCCAATTGGGTTTACGCATTTTTTTCTTGGTGACTTTAAGGCTATTTAGGAAAATAGAATAAATTCACAATATCCTTATTGCATAATTTTATAGAGACCGGAGACTGCCACTTGCCACGATCCTGACAGATCACTTTCGCTTACTCAACATTCATTAATCGTTGCATGCACGCACGCCAGTTTCGGGTACTTTTTATCTTGCCCTTTGCTAATACATCCCCTATTTAGTCGAAGTTGAGTTTATTTATTGAGTTTACGTGCACAACTCTTATATGTAATTGATGTGGATTTATTGTGCTTTTTTTCTACTTTTCGTGGCGTTGTAAGGGTTAAAAAGAGGCGATTGCCTTATAACTTTCCAAAAAAAAGGTATTTTTAGATTTTTTGTCTAATTAAGAGAATCGAAATCTTTGTTGAGGAAGCGAAAGTGATCTGTCACGATCCTGGCAAGTGGCGGTTCCTGGTATCTGCCTACCCCTCTGGGATACAGGCGTGAGTTTATCTACGTACAGTAAAAGTGCTAGCCATGCAACAGTTTCCGTATACAATAAATAACCAAAAAATATCAAGCTTCTCCCTGGTGATCGATTCCTCAAGGCATTAAAAGAATATTTACTTTTTATGTGCCCATACAATCTGAACGAATATTATGAAAATTGCAAATAGTTTTTAATACTGATTATTGATCTAATGCTGAAATTTTACTGATTTATTATTTAATGTGCTATTAATCAATGTACCTAATGTTATTATTATTTATTATATTAATTCTAAATTATCAAATTGCTATGGCACTATCGGTAAAATTACACTTGTACCACAATTTTTGTAAACATCATTATCATACTGTGCTGTGATTTATTGCAATAAAATGAAATGAATGTATGTTGAGAGAATCCTACGAAACAGATGTGACCAAAACCACAAGAGCCACTTTTTAAAAAGTTAAAGTTACGGCGATGTAGGCCACATTGTTGTAAATTCAGCCATTTTGGGCTGTGGGAACTTGGCGACCATTTTTCCAACATGTTGGTGACATTGACCGGTCAGCATCTGGCAACACTGCTGACTACTTCTTTCGACACAGAGACGTCTTTCGTGTATTAACATGACAGTGTACTGCTCTGTAGGATGGCCATGTAGCCCAGTCATTATATACATTTGGGTCAAAGTGTGGTCACAATGAAGGTGAAAAAACAGGTATTAGTGTTGAGTTTCTATGTACCCGAAACCGGCGTGCGTGGATGCAACGACTAATGACATATTGAGGAAGCGAAACTGATCGGTCGGGAGCGTAGCAAGTGGCAGTCCCTGGTCTCTGCCTACCCCTCTGGGATACAGGCGTGAGTTTATGTATTTATGTATGTTTCACTATGTAGGATGAAACACAATCCTGATATACGAGTACATCCAAATATGGATGGTTTTACTCATAAATAAAAATATATATATACTAAGACCCTTTATTACGAGGAGAATTTTTAAATTGCGAGAAAATTATTAAGCATTTTAATGCAGTAAAAGGTTTAGCACGAAGCAGTTGGAATTTATTCCTATTTCGAAGTTTTTCCCGATATCAGAAATCAGAAATCAATAATTTATTTCAACGTAAAGAATTAACATTCTGTTTGCTGAATGTCAATGTACTATGTTACTATGTTAGCCGATGCCTTCGGGCCGTATTTGTAGTGGAGAAAAAGGCAGCGGGAAAAAAAACTCCCTCTGACCATCTTTTCTCAAATCATCTTAAACTTATACATCAAAGCCTATATGATATGATTCCGTGATAGCCACTAATAACTTTAAAAGCCAAAATAACACTTCTTACAAAAGTAGGAAAAACAGTAATGCTGCGGCCAGACACACGAACAGCACCCGTTCACGAGCATAACGCAGGGGTCAGCCATCACCAGTCTCAACCATTTTAGAGGGAGATAGGTGACCCGGCCACCACGCCACCATTCGAATGACCTTTAGCAAACCTGCAGATTGAGTTCTTGTCAGCTATAAAATGTGTGCTATAGTTATTAATGTGCAATCACGTCGTCAGTACACGTTTTTAAAACTAAATAAATTATAATATTAATAATTAAATAACAATGAAATCGTAGTGGAATTGGCTTACTACCAAGGGCTTATATCGTTCATATACTCGTCTATTCTATAATAGGCTTTTTTACATAGCGATTTTTTAATGAATGTTTTAAATTTATTTTCAGACAAGGATAGAACATGTTCTGGAATTCTGTTGTAAAAACGAACGCAATAGCCTACGAACGATGTATTTACCTTGGCTAAACGAAATTTAGAATAAGCAAGCTTATTTCTATTTCTAGTGTTTACGTTATGGACGTCCCTATTTAATTTGAACATTGTTATATTTGTACGGACATACATTATATTATCGAATATATATTGGCAAGCCAGTGTAAGAATTCCTATTTCTTTGAAACGCTCCCTTAGCGATTCCCTACTGCTTAAGTTGTAAATTGCTCTTACTACTCTTTTTTGCAAAATAAATATTGTTTCTATATCTGCTGCCCGTCCCCATAATAACAGCCCATATGACATGATACTGTGAAAATAACTAAAATAGACCAGCCTCGCAGTCGATATGTCTGTAAGTTGCCTTGGTTTTCTAACTGCAAATGCAGCTGAACTCAACCTACCCGATAGTTATTCAATATGCGGACCCCATTGCAGTTTTGAGTCTATTGTTATGCCTAAAAATAGTGTGGACTCTACCAGCTCTAATTTCTCACCAGATATTTTTAGACACGTGTCAACATTTTTAACATTGGGCAAGGAGAACTTGACGCATTTTGTCTTTTTCGCATTTAACATCAAATTGTTCACCGTGAACCAGTTTAGAACTGTATTCAAAGTTTTCCGTATTGATAGAACATATCAACACCTACTATAAAGTTGTTTATTTAGATTTGAGTTTTTATTAAATATAATCAGAACTGAGACGGGCAGCAGTGTCTTTCTGAGATTCCGACCGCATACTGCGATCGCCAACCCGCCTGCCAAGCGTGACGATGACGGCAAAACCCCTCATGGTTATTAAAACCATGAGGGAGGCCTATGTCCTGCAGTTGGCGCCATATGGCTGATGATGATGATGATAATCAGAAATCAATAATTTATTTCAACGTAAAGAATTTACATTCTGTTTGCTGAATGTCAATGTACTATGTTACTATGTTAGCCGCTGCTTTCGGGCCGTATAGATTTTATTATATTTACCCAGACTAAAAAAGCAGCCTCAAAGTTCGGCCAACTTTTCTTCCCATTTTTCTGACACATTGGACAAAGGTTGCCCACTACTGAGGTCAGTAGCTTTGTTTGATGTCTTTAAAAAACACCTCATCATAACTTATGCTAATTAACTTTATGATTTCGTTTGTTCGATAACGGCCTATTACGCTTGCATTGTACCGTGATTGTACGAAATGAAAAGCCTTAAAAAGGCACGAGAATGAATGATGAATTTTCAACGCAAATAGAGTTAAAATTCGATAGGGATTTGTCATCATTATTTAAATAGTACCGTTCCGTACATAATGGCTAAAATTTTAAAATTAAATTGAGACATATACTCACGCTAACTGAAGCTAATAACGTTAATTGCGATTTGTTCGCAAGGAAACCCGAGTTTCTAAGGTAGCGCTAAGGTATACCTTAGCGTTGCTCGTTGCCTGGAAGAAATTGCTTATAATAATAAGCACTGCGATTTATTAAATTTCTGTTAATGTAATCTCTGTGTACAATAAAGAATATTCTATCTATCTATCTATCGCCGATCCGCGGTAGGCACGCGTGGTAAATCAGCCCGCGGTGGGCACGCGTGGTAAATCAGTCCGCGGTGGGCACGCGTGGTAAATCAGTCCACGGTGGGCACGCGTGGTAAATCAGTCCACGGTGGGCAAGCGTGGTAAATTAGCCCGTACTTTTTCTTTGAGAGAAGGCCCGTGTCTTGCAAAGCGACGTATATAGATTGCTTATATTGGTACAGTATTATTTATTGAAAACACTCCTCAGGTGCAGTTCAAACAGTCAGTGGTAAAGGGAAAGACGTAACCATAGATTTTAAACTGCCTCTGAGGAATCGTTTTTTATTAATAAAACCGTAAACCGTAATAGAATATTAATAAATGAATACCTGTCGTAAAACCTTAATGTTATTTATATATTTTTTATTGTCGGTGGTAGCGAAGCGGTAGAACGCCGGCCACACATTCGGGAGGTCGTGTGTTCGAATCCTGGCATGTTCCCTGTAGCCCTGGCCTCTGCCTACCCCTCTGGGAAGCAGGCGTGAGTTTATGATATGTAACGTTTGACTAGAGTGGTAT
Source organism: Yponomeuta evonymella (assembly GCA_963969515.1). NCBI lineage: Eukaryota > Metazoa > Arthropoda > Insecta > Lepidoptera > Yponomeutidae > Yponomeuta > Yponomeuta evonymella. The sequence continues at coordinate 1,565,311 of OZ018365.1, forward strand.
TTCCTTTAAGTACTACCGCGCTTTAAAACTAACAGATAAAGTATTTCATAAAATTGCGATTTTAATCAAAAAAGTCCATATTACTAAAGCCGATCGATTACATCGTTACTAATATCTGAAATTCTGAAAAAGATAAAATACTATCTAGCCTTAATAATTTAATATCTGATAAGTCTGTCGAATATACGTTTTTATCTATAGAAATTCAAATTAAGTTGATAATCCGCACGTTCCAGCCAAATTGTCCCATAAATATCTCAACGGTTCTAGCAGAAGGGTATTTTTAGGATTCCGTATCCAAAGGGTGCTAACGGGAGTTTTTTGAAAAGACAAAGACCTTCTCTTAGAGAGAGAGAGAGTATGGGCTTAACTACCACGCGTGCCCACCGAGGATCAATCGCTGAGGTATGTGGACACCTCAGTCACCCAGGTTTCCTCACGATGTTTTCCTTCACTGTTAGCAAGAGGTGTAGTACGTAACTTAGAAAACAAAGTCATTGGTACATGCCGGAAATTGCAATCATGACTTCTCTAAAATGAGACCAGCGTTGGGTTACCACGGCTTTAGTTCCGACAAAATGTTTGGTATCTTTGGCAGAGCTTTGTTTTTATTCAATGAACTTATAATAATTCTAATAAAGTGTTACACCTAGTTTCCCGTAGAATAACAATCTTTCAACATCATCATCAGCCATTCGACGCCCACTGCAGGACATAAGCCTCCCTCATGGTTTTCCTAACCATGAAGGGTTTTGCCGTAATCACCACGCTTGGCAGGCGGGTTGGCGATCGCAGTTTGCGGTTGGAATCTCAGGAAGACGCTGCTGCCCGTCTCCTGGCAATTTATTTCCTTAGTCGCCTTCTACGACATCCACTGAATGAAATGGAGTGACGCTATTCTTAATCCGGCGCCACACGGACAGTCTGTCAATTTATCATTATTGTCAGCTAGTTGTTTTCTGTATGCACTTAAGCCAACTGACAGCTGTTAACAGGTAGATTAAGATATTGCCAGTGTTCGGGAAACATAGATTAAGACCCGTCGTGTTACTGACTTCTACGGCAACAGTTTGACATCAATCAATCAGCCCGTACTTCCTTTTGTCCTCGGCCATCGTCATCCAGCCACCGCCAGCAATCTGCCTCGGATCGTCGGTCCAGCGAGCTGGTGGGCATCCTACGCTGCGCTTGCCAATTCCTGGTCTCGTGAACGAGCTATGCTTGGAGTCTCTTTGATGGATCACGTAATTGGAGAACTTGCACTGAAATCATTTTAATATAATCGGGGAGACCATGTTAAAAGATAAATAAACGTTGTATTTTTTTTTCTCTTCGATTAATACTTTTCATAATGAGCTGTCGAAAAGTCAATATACAACGCGGTACAAAAAACCCCATACAAATCGGGCTCAAACTATGAATGTACGAAGAAGCGTTGGTCAATATTTGAGTTATCTCGTGAAATAATATTTTTATGCATACCCTCCATACCCTTATAAAAAAACGTTCATAATTCAATGAAAAAAAAAACTAATAAGGTTTTTGTTATTAGATTAGGTTTTTTTTTTCGCATTATTTGTGACCCCGAGAGCACCGAACTTTCTAAAAAACTAAAAACTTTCTTCTCACTCTCTCCTACACCAAAACTGAAGATCTATTGGCAATAATAAGATAAATTTACAATATTACTATACACTAATTAATTTTACTCTACATTCACCACACACTACATCATTTATTCACACACTCACTACACTTCACAGATACACAGCTTTCACACTTACACCTTTCACATGCATGCTAGTATAGCTCTAAATTAGAATTAATTATAAAAAATACAATTTAAATTAAATTTAATTATACATAATACCTAATTGCAGAATGATTAAAATTTTATATTATAATAAAACTACAGTTTATCTATGTGATATCATAGGTAAATTGACCAAATTTAACTTTTGGTACTTCGAATAATTAGTGAATAATAAATGCTCTATTGTGACACTTTATAATATTATATTACTAGGGAAGAACACTGATGCTTTATACAACAGGCCCTGCCTAGTTTAGACATCAGTTATTCATTATGTAAGTGTAAACCAAGTATGTAACTATATGTCAAAATGTACTCTACAATGTTATTGTACCATAACCGTGTATCTCTGATTATGATGAATAAATCTTATATTATCTATCTTATCTTATCTTACCGAAGAAAATATTTTTGTTGTATTATGTTTTAATTTTTCCTGAGTTTTTACATGATTTATTTGGAATAAAACCAATGTCACTTCAAACTAAATTAGACGCAAATTCCCCGTTCACCAAAGAACTAAGGTGACATATTACGCAGGAAAAAAAGCCTAACCATGACAGACGATACAAAAAATGTATATCACTCGCTGTTAGCTCACTTTAATCCATCAGAGTGATTACGTTGTAACTCTCATGCCACTCACGTACCACGCGACAGTTACATTTTCATTCCAAATGTAAAATGAAAAGCGGAAATGTGCCGCAAAAAACGTCAAATCATGGTCACCGCACGCCAACCGCCCGGTGACAAGTGTGACAACGAAAACCATGGCTCGACGGGACATTGTTTTATGCGACAAAAACCCCGGCAATTCATGTGCAATGATGTTAACTCGACAGAAGCCACAGCACCTACTTTTACCCAATTGTACTGTACTATATTATTGTTAAATTTTTATATGTAATTCCTGGTTTACATATAATAAAGAATATTCTATCTATCTATCTACCTACTTGAGAGTACAGGTTAGGCGTATTTACTTATTTAGACTAGAGGTGAGGCATATATACCGAACTGCGCAAGAAGGAGGATTATTAACAGGTCGATTATTTGTGCGTAATATAAAATAATAACAAAAAATACCAGTTGTCAGTATGCATAACTGTTATCAAAATAGTCATCAATATCAATATATGATTATTATTGTTTATTTTACATAATTAATTTTTTTCGATTTTCGATGATACTTGCTTTCTCTATCTCTATAATTATGCTGTATTGCACACGAAAGAGTGAACAGAACATAACATAATAAATAAGATGTACAAAGGCGAGCTTTTCTTTTTAATATGTAAGCTTATCTCTGTAAGAGATTTCTTGGAGAGTCGGAGAATAATAAAAAGTTTGTACAATCCTTACTAATATTATAAACGCGTAAGTTTGTATGTATGGATGGATGTTTGTTACTCTTTCACGCAAAAACGGCTGCAGAAATCCGGATGAAATTTTGCACAGAGATATATTATAGTCTGGATTAGCACGTAGGCTATTTTTTATCGTGGAAAAATACACATCAAAATTACCACGCGAACGAAGTCGCGGGCAACAGCTAGTATTATATATTGTGATGTTGCATGTGTATATGTCAGACCGCTTTAGTTCTTATGATATAATGTAAATGTTATTGAAACGAAAACTTCGAAAAGAGTTTCTTTACTACATACATACAATACATACATAAACTCAAGCCTGTATCCCAGAGGGATAGGCAGAGACCACGGACTGCCACTTGCCGTGATCCTGACAGATCACTGTCGCTTCCTCAACATTCATTAGTCGTTGCATGCGCGCACGCAACTGTTGAATCTTTCTGGTATTCCAGATCTTTTACCATCTGTTGCGCCGTAACCAAATTACGTAAGCAACACGAAAATTCCAAGAGAAAATTAACACAAAAACTAACAGATTATTCCTAAAGCCATTCCTTCTATACCACTATTAAGGTTGAAGATAGCCTACAGAAATGACCTTTACGAGCTTCGGAATAAAAGAAAAACGGCGTCGTGTATATTTTTGTGGTCATGGTTGTCAAAATGTCGAGTTGTGTGTAAAACGACATGTCACAAAATATCGGGAACAGAAGAACACCTCCTTGTGGAGTAGAGTTCGAAAAAGATAAATAAATAAGTAGCCTGCATAATCAGCCTATATGCGTACCACTGTAGGGCACAGGCCTTCTCTCAAGGAGAGAGTGTATGGGCTTAATCACCACGCGTGCCCACCACGGATTGGCGATTTCAAGTGCTGTTTCCTCACGATGTTTTCCTTCACCGTTAGCGTGTGGTATTGCTACTATAACTTCACAATGTACATAACTTAGAAAACCAAGTGATAGGTACATGCCCGCACTTGGGATCGAACCTGGGTCTCTCGCTTCCGAGTCCGATGTTCTACCCACTAGGCCCACCCACCCACTAAATAAGTAGCCTGAATGCATCCCAATTCCCACTTCATGTCACAAGCTTTCTCTCAGAGACAGAGCCTAATATAGGGGAACAGACTTAAGGGGCTCTAGGGAGTAACACTAGAGCGCCATTGAGGAAAAAAATCATATCTTTTATGCAGGTCAATATTGCTAAAATTATCTGTACAATCTCTCAATCATGTCAATAGCGATTTTTATGACCCATGGCCGTGAACCTGAGGCAAAAACCTAGGCCTAGATAGCATTAACACTGTGGGATATATGTATGTGGATTTATTTAATATCCAGTACTACGTAATCAAAGTGTTAGAGAAAATAGTATTTATGCCACACCTGGCCAAAAAGCGGGTTTTTCCGCACGCTACGCGTACGGGAAAACCCACTTTGAGGCCAAGTGACGACATAAAATTGTCTACACAACACGGGCTGTAAAACAGAAAGCCCTCTATGGCTTATTTATGACCCTCGCCTACGGCTCGGGCCTTAAACCTCTGAGATATCGGCCTTTCTTTATTTTACGGCCCTAGTTGTGTAAATAACTATTTCCGCAAATACAAAAGCGGGTTCTGTTTCTTTTACGTAATTTTCGTCAAGTTGATGTAAGAAGGACAATTCATTTGTAATTCTTTTTTTCAGTCTGTCAATTCTTTAATAAAATTTTCCCTTTCCGTATATATTTAGATATAAAATATAATTAGTTCTGTGTATGTGTTTTGTACCCCAAATAACATTGCATATCCGTACTAATATTATGAACGCGAAAGTTTATATGTATGGATGGATGTTTGTTACTCTTTCACGCAAAAACAGCTGAACGGATCCGCATGAAATTTGGCACAGAGATAGATTATAGTCTGGATTAGCACATAGGCTATTTTCATCCCGGAAAAATACACATCAAAATTACCACGTGAACGAAGTCGCGGGCAACAGCTAGTTTAACATATATTTGCGAAGTTGCTATTGATGTGTTCCCTAAATTCAATAAGCAAAAAAAGGGTATACGCTTATGATACGATTTGAATGATAACTCTAAATAAGATGACGACTGGAGCCAATTCTCAGGCACTGCAGCGTCCGAGTGGTCCCTTCACCCGTCTAGTGTGAGTGAAGGCATCTCATTACGTGGATGCAAAAGGCCAAACGGAGCAAATTATACACGATTCGGCATCACCGAACGACCGGAGCCGAGGATATCCGACTCAGCGTCTCCGACCGACTAGAGCCAAGTATACCTGATTCAGCGTCCCCGACCGGCTAGAGCCAAGTATACCTGATTCAGCGTCACCGGCCCGAGCGTGACGGTTCAGTGTCGTTCACTGTTCAGAAAAGATGCGCCTGTGTTTTTACTTCTAAAATATCATAAGAAAACTCTGCACGTATGAAGAATTTGCAAATATTCTCTGTCCAAATGATTATTTCATTACTAGATGACCTGGCAAACGTTGTTTTGCCATATTAATTAGCGTATGACCTATTCTCAGACCTATCAAATATACACAAAAAAAATTGATAAAAACCGGCCTAGTGCGAGTCTTACTCGCGCACGAAGGGTACCATTTTATATACAAAATCAGAATATTTTAAGCGTCCGTCTGTTGCCGTTATTAATATCGAGCAAAAAACGGCAAAAAGATTACGCTTGTTGTATCGGAGCCCCCCCTGAAATATTTATTTTATTCTGTTTATAGTATTTGTTGTCATAGCGGTAACAGAAATACATTATAGGTATGTGAAAATTTCAACTGTCTAGCTATCAAGGTTCATGGTATAGCCTGCTGACAGACGGACGGACGGACGGACGGACAGCGGAGTCTTAGTAATAAGGTCTCTTACCCTTTGGGTACGGAACCTTTAAAATCGGTGAATCAATTCTCTGCGTGGCTCCACCCCCACATCGTCTCGCCAACCGTGGATTGGTTTGAGAAAGATACTGATTATCACTGCCTACTCTACAAATTTTATTTGGCACAAAAAAAATTATCTAACATATAAAAATCTCGTGTCACAGTGTTAGTTACCGAACTCCTCCAAAACGCCTACACCGATATTTTTATGAATTTTTTCTGTGGGTATTTGGCCTACCAAAGGTGTTGGTCTTATTTGGCAAACAACGTTTGCCGAGTCAGCCAGTATATACATAATATAGTAAAAGTATAATACCTACTTTCATATATTATGTACCTTACAGTGAAGAACTCTAAATAATTTATTATTCATATCTGAGTGATCTGTCAGGATCGTGGCGAGTGGCAGTCCCTGGTCTCTGCCTACCCCTCTGGGTTGCAGGCGTAAGTTTATGTACGTATGTCATATCCGCCTTGAGTGTGTCGTTGTGGTAGCGGTTAACACGCTTCGCTTCACTGCCAAAACAGAGGTCGTGGGTTCGTTTTCCACTGGAGGCCGCCGTATTTAATTTGTACAAATCGCCTCAGTCTGGGTGTTTTCCCATGTTTGTTAAGTCGTTAACTGGTTACCACTGCACAGGCTGTCTTAGTTTGAGACCAGTGCAGGTGATAGTGTTGTATGGAAAATGTTGTTTATTAAATGCAAAATGCCTTAACTTCAATTGAGCTGGTAATTTGACCCGTCGCGGGTTTTTCGACGTTTTTCTGCACGGAAACAAGAAGCGAACAGTAGCAAAAACAATGGCCCAGTTGAATGGACACGCCGGCTCAGGGCCGAACCCATTGGATTACATGTCATTTTGTAACACGCGGATATGACCAATATAACTGTGTACTGACGGGCACGACGGTGAACAAGCTATTCTCACTATGTTCCGTATATCTATCAGCTCCAATGTATAAGTAATATATATATATTTTTTTTCATCATCATCATCATCATCATTTCCTGTTATCCCTTAATCATCATCAGCCATTTGACGCCCACTGCAGGGCAGAGGCCTCCCTCGTGGTTTTAATAACCATGGGGGGTTTTGCCATAATCGCCACGCTTGGCAGGCGGGTTGGCGATCGCAGTATGTGGTTGGATTCTCAGAAAGACGCTGCTGCTCGTCTCCTGGTAATTTATTTCCTTAGTCGCCTTCTACGACATCCACGATTGTTAATCCGGCGCCACACGGAAACTCAATCCCTCAATAGGGACGTAGGAAACAGACTTCCATAGCGGCCGACTTTGCGCCTTTGGTTTAAGTTCGTCCATATTTGTCTCGATAATAGTGGCCTCCTGCTGGACTGAGCGTCTCCAGGTAGTTTTTGGGGTTCTGTAACCGAAGGGTGCCAAACGGGACCCTATTACCAAGACTTCACTGTCCGTCTGTCTGTCTGTCTGTGCGTCTGTTTTTATATATGTCCGATGATGTATTTCTGTTGCCGCTTTAACAACAAATACTAAAAACAGAACAAAATAAATAATTAAGGGGGCTCCCATACAACAAACGTAATTTTTTGCTGTATTTTGCTCGATATTAATAACGGAAACAGGTAGACGCTTGAAATATTCACATAATATTTAGTTTTATATTAGCTCAAAAAAGGTAAATTTTTAGAAAATATTTAAGGGGGGCCTCCCATAGGTACAACAAACCTGATTTTTTGCCGTTTTTTCTCGACCTTTGTGCCTAATGTTGTATAGATAATGCTACGGGGTTCCGTGCGTGAGTTTGACTCGCACTTGGCTGTTTTTTTTGAAAACGAATATTTTACTTGACGTCACTTTGATATTTGACAATACGCTAAAACACGCTTCATGGCCAGATTTAAAATCAAAGTGGTTTTATTCAAAGTAGCACCCAAACTGCGAGAAGCGTATGATCTGATCGATACTCAAGAAACCTATGCAGCGACCAATGAATTTTGACAAAGCGATAAAGGTTTTTTAGCATCATTGTAAGTAGCAAGCCCTGGTCGCCGCCTGCCCCTCCGGGATGTAGGCGTGAGTTTACGTGTATATTTGAATGAATGAATGAGACGGCTGTCACAATACGTTTTAGTAAAGTAACTAACTAGCTGAGGAAATCAATACAGTGGGTTCAGTCGGGAGAAGGTAAGCATTTTTCTCCATCTCAGTAATGACTCCAGAGAATCAATATTGACAAGTATTCATCGTTGAAAATAATATCTATGAAGACTCTGTAAAAATAAGGAGCTGCGAATGAACGTTGGAGTAAGCGCTCCTAGCTGATCATTACTTTTGATAGTGTGAAACTGATTGAAATTGGAAATGGAGTTAGTAATTTTAGCTCCAACTTCTTGTAATAAGTAATTAATAAAAAAATGTTGTTGTGTATCGGCATTTTTTTTTTAGATTAATTGAGAGGCATGATGCCTGACACATAACTTTACCAAATGACTGACATTGCATGGACAGTATTTCGTGTCCCGTTGGCCAGGGACGCGAGATGTAACTAGAATTCTTGGGACTATAATTTAGTCAAATTCACAAATACCTTTAAAAAAACACAGGTCCGTCGCTAACCTATCCCGACTGTATGGATTTTTGTTCCAGATTTCTGCTGCGCACTATAATAAACATCTTCATTTCGAAAGAAATGAAAACTAAGCATCAATAAGAAAAAAAAAAACAAAAAATAATTTATTTAGCATAGATATACTACACAAAGACAGAGTGTGACAAACAAAACTCCGCTCAAAGTGAGGCGACACACACATAACCACGTTACATGTGTGCCTGTGCGGATTTTAGTAAGAAAAGTTCGTAGGCACGCACACATTCGCATTAATAGTGTGTCACTGACAACCGGCTTCGTTAAGCATGCCAATTTGGCTACCAATTTGCTGCCTCATTTTGGAAGCTCGGACTGCAGTTCTATGTCTTATAATATATAATTCTATTTTACTTAGGTACTCCAAAGCCCTTCGCAACTCGGTGTGAATAGAATAAAGTGGATACACTACGATGAACCGGGGAATATCAACGTTCCATATTTGTTTGACGTAGAGCCAAATATTTGTCCATACTTCGACCCGTCCATTGGCTTATGCCTATGACTTCTATAGGTCACCCGTATATGTTCAGGCATAGAATTTACAATTGAATAGCAATATAAGGTTGAACAACTTCCTCTTTCGGAATCCCAGCATCGATCTGTTTGACACACGGACACTTACTTTGTAACAATAAACCTTTGAGCCACCTTCAAACTACGTAGTTGACAGATTTTAAACATCAAAGCATGTGAAATCAAACCGTGTACGCGATATGAATGTAGACCACAAATTCACGTCCATCCAGTCGCTTAGACCTTATCCAGAAGGGACGTAGGTATAAAGATAAAGATAATGATAAAGATTATTTATTTGTCAAACATGAGATATAAGGTTGTTACATTGAAATACGTCCTGTACATGTTTCGCCCATCGGGACTAACAAAATATTTAGAGAGAGCACCATCGTTTGTCATTAAAATATATCTCTATCACAAAATACTTTCCATACGAGCTATATTTACGTCAATTATGTTGATATTGGTAAATTCTAATGCAGTCGGAAAAATGAAATATCAACTTGTCAAATATTAAAGTACATTTCAAAGTCAAGTTTGTGTGTAGAAGAGTCAGTACATAGTCATATAATAATAAATCAATCAGTTAGAAATTCTATTAGCTTATAGTAGCATTTTTCTAGTAGCATTTTTTTCAATTTAAATTTGAATTGGCCCATGTCAAATATGCGCATGTCATGTATGTCATGTATGCGCCGCGATTGGTCTTGTGCGAATTAATTCGCGCGTTGGTGAGGTGCTGGAGCCCGTTTCACGGAACTACAATTCATGGTTTACTATAACAATTCTATGTATGCAAAGTCCATCAATTGAGATATTTACTAGCAGGAAGACTCTGCTACGCAATGTACATCAAATTATCATAATAAATAAACTACGAATTGGTAGTTTTATGAAACCAGGAGATTCGCTTTGTTTTTTAATCTCTTATTCTGGCATCTAGTCGGAACTTCACACATACACTGTGAAGATAGTTAGCGATGTGCAAACGATCTGTGACTATGTTCACTTGATCGCCAAAATCATCTGTGCGGACTTTACTATACTCGTACTTACAACGTTGATTGAAGTTGGATGAGGTAATGTATTCAACGGTCATTTCTATGTATCTGTCGATTTTCAAACGGTCAAAAATGGCATTGTGAATACTTTGCCTCGTGTTACTTCGCGAGTTGATGACATTTTACTCTAGGTATAGATGCTGCATTGCGCATAAAGGAACTTACAAACCAAAGTAGTTGCGGTCGCGGTGGTAGTGGCGGTAATTTATTGCAGTAGTATTTTGCATGGAGGTATTCAAACCATCGCGTTCTCTACGCGAACGCAGCAATGATTAGCTTAGCGGTCAATTAATTGATCGCGTCGATATATATTAATGAAGTAAATGACACCCACCGCCACCAGATTGTGACCGCTTTGGTTTGTATGTGGACCTAAGGCCAGTGGCAACATGGCGCCTATACCGTGGGCTATTTTCAATTACATCGCTTCAAAAAATCACTGTGGCTCGGCTACGACTCATATTTTTTGTTACTTGAAAAACCAAAGCAAAAAAATATAAATTGCTGAATATTTACATTATTGTTTGGTACCCGGCTGCCTTCGATTCTATATGCCTCACATATTTGCTTAACGTTTTTTTTTCGGTATTTCTGTGTCAATTTGAATAAATGTCTTCTTTCTTAATTATCTGCTTAGGGTCATTTTTCATATTCATTTCACATAATAGTGAACCACCTTTGCGTCTTTCTCTTGTCAACAAGATCGTAAGTTACCTTAAGTATGCACGTGTCATCTAAAGCGGTGGTAGCTACGAGTAAACAAACTATAGATTTATTTGTTCCTACAAAATTCACTCTCAAAAACGGCTCCAGTCCTCTCGATTAGGCTGTACCAATGAAATAAGCGTAAGATGTGCTGTAGGTAACCTAGGTATAGAGATTGACCCGCTGTCGACTGTAGGTACTAAGCCAATCACAGGGATACCAATTTTTTAACGTAAGGTAGCAAAACAGACCGTCAGAGCCCACTCAGTTGTTTTATTTCTCTGACTACCAAACTAGGTTGCCCTATATTATGAAAGCCAGTGGTTTTACGGTCTTTGTGCAAAATATAACGAGAAAAGTAACAATAATAAATAATAATGAAAATCAATGTATAATTTTCTATCCCTGTCTTTTAAATGTCTTGGGCATTACTGTTAATTGCGTACAAGTCTTCAGCAGAATACTTTTTATCCACTACAAAACCGGCCGGAAGTCAGCGGCTAACATATTACATTGACATTCAGCAAACAGAAAATAAATTCTTTACGTTGTACTAAACTATTGATTTCCGTTTTCTTAATATTCGTTATACTAGTTTATTTCTTTTTCTCACGTACAATAAACAGTATACTGTCTTTAGTACGCAATATATTTACGTAATATTTTTGTGTAGACGAAAATCCGCAACCCTTGCCAAATCGATACTCCTCGAGAGTTTTTGGGATTAGCAGGGATTTATTGGAGGCCCTTAGCAGCATTTCTAGAGTTCCGTTCCCGAAGGGTGCCGATATGCCTACGGTCCGTTTGACCTCTAAAGGGGTTTATCTCTCAAACCGTAGTAATTAGTCCGATTAAATGTTCATAGAATATTTGTTGTTACAGAAAATTCTGTTGCAAATCAATTGACAGGCAGAACATAGCATAAACTCTAGTTGGTACTTGTAAACTCAAACTCTAAACACGTGAAGTAACTAGGTGACTACCTACTTACGACCATAAAAATGCAATTAAAATGATTAGCGGTTGGACAAACAACGGCTTGGAAGCGTTTCCATTACAATGACGAAAATACCGAAGCGCTGCGGAGTTTTGTCTGCGGACACTACACAACTACCATTCAGCTTTAGGGTTGCCACAAAACAGGGTTAAAAATCACGTAAGTAAATAATTTAAATGTTAAAACATTATAAAATTATACAACATTTTAAATATTTATGGCTTAAATACAATATTTAAGCCATAAATATTTAAAATGTTTTATAGTTCCGAAAGAAACTTCAAGGAACAGTAAGTAACATAAGTGTTGTTTCGTTGTAATGTGAAATTTATGATTAATGTTTGTTAGGATAAAAAAAATATTATTTAGGAACAAGTAGGTATACCTTAGCAATGTTAAACACAGTTGTATGTATCATTATAATCGCTAATAAATGAATATGAATAATTACGAATATATATAAATTACTCGGTCAGAAATCAAAAAAATATTTCAACGTAAAGAATTTACATTCTGTTTATTGAATATCAATGTACTAATTGGTTGAATATCCGCTGCCTTCAGGTCGAGATGTAGTGCAAAAAAAGACAACAAAAAAAAAACTAAACTCTGATAATCTTTTCTCAAATCATCTTAAATCTAATGCATATGTTGGTACGAGTACCTACCTACTAAGATTCCATGAGTACAATCAACACCTTGCAACGCTAAAAGTAAAATACTTTCTTACAAAACTAGGAAAACACTAATGCTGCGGTCAGACATACAGACAGCATCCTTTCACGGGCATAACGCAAGGGTCGTTCAGGCAATTTTTGAAACACCCCAATTAGAACTAAAACTTTAGTAAGCACTACCGACCGATTAAGCTCTGCAAATAAGAGCGAAACCTCACCAGACTTATCCAGAAAAGTCAATCGAACAAGAAAAGTTAACCAATAGAGTCAATCAGTTGGAGCAACAAGCTAGAATCTCAAATATTGAGATACAATGTATTCCTGAAAAGAAGTCCGAAAATCTGATTGCCATCGTAACCTCACTGTCTAAGGTCATACAATGCAATATTAAACCCGAAAACATTATCAAATGTACTCGAGTTGCCAAATTCGATCCCACCGGCTCCCGTCGTCCCCGATCTGTGGTTGTTCAACTCAGCTCTCCAAACGTACGCGATCAGTTTCTCGCAGCAGCTATGACTTACAACAAGTCTAAGAAGAACCACGAAGATAAACTTAACTCCACAGAAATCGGAATCGCGGGAGAAAAACGTCAAATATATATAGTAGAGCATCTTTCACCCAGCAATAAAGCTCTACACGCCGCAGCGAGATTAAGGGCCAAGGAAATCGGCTATAAGCACGTATGGGTGAGGTACGGGAAAATATACGTACGCAAAACTGATGACTCCGACCGTATTGTGATTAAAGACACAGCTTCGCTTGATAAAATTATCTGATTTTGTTAACATCGGTTTGTTTCGGTTAAACTTAATTCTACGCATGTTGTTTCAATTTATAATTTTTTAAATTCAATTCAGTAAAAATATATTATCAGAATGTGCGAGGACTTCGTACAAAAACACTAGACTTTTTTAGAAACATGAGCAGTAGCAGGCATGACATAATTATACTAACCGAAACCTGGCTGAATGATGGCGTGCTTAGCACTGAGTTGTTTGACCAGGGCTTCACTGTTCACAGGAGGGACAGGCTAAGCAGCAATAAAAAAGACGGAGGGGGTGTTCTCATCGCGATTCACGAACGGTTTAATTCTAAACGCGTTAAATCTTGGGAAAGCGTTTGTGAAGATTTATGGGTTACTTTTGAAGTTAAGAGTGGAAAAACGATAAATAAATATGCTCTATGTGCTGTCTACCTACCTCCTCCTGTTACCAGAGCTACTTTGGAAACTTTTTTGGATAACTGTAATTCGGTTTTAGAACAGACAAATTTACCTAAGTGCATAGCAGGAGATTTTAACATTGGTTGCATAGACTGGAACTTGGCCGGTAAGCCCTCATATAGTCTTCCTGTAATAGCGCAAACCTTGCTTGACTTTAGTTTTCTAAATGGCTTTCGGCAAATCAATCGTCTAGTTAACAAAGGTAATAGGACCTTAGATCTGGTATTTACAGATATCGTAAACTGTAATTCGAACGAAGCTACCAACCCTCTTAGTAAGATTGACCCTCTCCACCCTCCTTTAAGCATTGACATTCCTACCAAACACCTACGCGGTCTTTCTCAGAACTCTAGCAACAAAAGGCATAACTTTTATAGAGCCGATTATGACGAGGTTAACAAAGCTTTACACAATGTAGACTGGGCGTCAATCCTCTCACATTGCAGCGACGTTCATCACATGGTTAATAATTTTCAGGAGATTATTAGAAGCGTTATAGAGACTTTAATACCTATCAAAGCGAATAAAGACCAGCATTTTCCACAATGGTTTTCTCGTGAATTGATAAAACGGTTAAAGGAAAAAGAAAGAATAAGAATTAGATTTAAGAAGTATAAGAATCCTTTAGACGAGCTTGAATTAAAACTCTTGAAAAGGCGTTGTGAGAAATTAAAAGCGACTTGTTACAGACTATACCTTGAAAACGTAGAATCAAGCATCAAGAAAAACCCTAAAATATTTTGGTCCTATATCAAGGCAAAGAAAAACAGTGTTAGCAGGTATCCATCTACGATGTCATACAATGATCAGAGTTCGGAAAGTGGTACTGAGATTTGCAACATGTTCGGTTCTTTCTTTTCATCTGTTCATTGTAATGGACTCTTGTCAGATGCAGCTGATAATTTTGCTCAGTACAATTCCTCCGACTCTATTTCGTTTATTGAGATTACCAAGGAGTCTCTACTGTTAAAGCTTAGGAGTCTTAACATAAAAATGGGTGCTGGTTCGGACGGTATTCCTCCCATATTTATCAGGCAATGCGCCACAAGTCTCGTTAAGCCTCTATTGACCATTTATAATGCATCATTAAGCTCGGGCGTTTTTCCCGAGCAATGGAAGATTGCTAAGGTAGTCCCGATTTTCAAGAGTGATGACAACTCTATTGTAAACAACTATAGGCCTATATCAATTCTTTGTACTTTTGGAAAAATATTAGAATCCTTAATCTGCCCGGTCCTTCAAAATTATTTTCAAAAATACATCACTATTCACCAACATGGGTTTGTTAGAGCAAGGTCCACTGGTAGTAACTTAGTCACCTACATTGATAACGTCATAAAAGCAGTCGATGAGGGCAAACAGGTCCACGTAATCTACACTGATTTCAGCAAAGCGTTTGATAGAGTACCTCATTCAATCCTAGGCTCTAAACTCTCTGCATATGGCATTACAGGCCCTCTATTCTGTTGGATGTTATCTTATCTAGACAAAAGGTCTTTCTATGTTGTGGTGAATGGATTTGAATCCACAAAGTTTCACATAGTATCGGGAGTTCCACAAGGCTCTCATTTGGGACCAGTATTATTTAATTTTTTCGTTAACGACATACCAAATCGTTTACGATACTCTACTCCTTTTTTGTATGCAGATGATTTAAAACTATTGAAAATAGTAGACACAGTTTCTGATGCAAAAGGTCTGCAAATTGATCTGGATCACATTGTTTCGTGGTGCAAACAAAATGTCATGGATCTCAATGTCAAAAAATGTTTCCATATTAACTTCACCAGAAAAATTAGCAATATAATCACATTCTCGTACAAAATTAATAACATTAATCTAGTTGAAGTAGATACTATTCGTGACTTGGGAATTTTACTGGACAAAAAACTCACTTTTGTCCCTCATATAGAGGCAATAGCCAATAGGGCATCCAGAACCCTGGGTTTCGTCCTTCGAAACGTCAAAGCCTTTCGTGACTGTAAAACCAAAATACTACTGTACAATTCTTTGGTTCGTAGCATTCTCGAGTACGGCTCAGTAGTCTGGCGACCTCATTACGCTACACATATTCTGAGAATCGAAAGAATACAAAAACGATTCATGTGGCACATGGCGTTTGCCAAAGGTGAAGCCAAAAAACTGCGAAGCTACAAAGACAGACTCACTAGGTTTAAAATGATAAGTTTAGAAAAACGCAGAGATAGTCTAGATTTAATGTTTTTGTACAATATTTTAAGAAATCATTTTGACTGCCCACAACTTCTCAATAAATTTATGCTCAAAGTTCCTTGCACATACCCCCGTAAAGTAATTCCTAATCCACTATCAGCTCCGTATCGAAGAACTGTGATGGGACGAAACTCACCGATTCCACGTCTGTGCAACCTCTACAATAAATTCAGTAGCATTTTAGACGTGCACTCTGATTCTCGACATTGTTACCGGAAAAAAATTACTGCACATCTTATGTCTAACAATCTCTAATTTGCGTTATAGTAACTCTATATTATTATTATTAAGACAAGGGATGATCAGCCAGTCTATATACATTCGTAAAGTAATACTAGCTATAAGTACTTGTTTATTTTCTATGCATGCGGTGTTTATCTGTAATTAGTTGTACACCTAGTTTAATACAATATCATTTTTCATTTAGCATGTAAGGATGTCGCAACTGTTGATAAACCAAATAAATAAATAAATAAATAAAAAAAAAATCAAGTTCTGATTCCGGAATTAAGTTAATTCCCATTGCAGTTTGTGTTTCACAATATTTTGCTCTACTTTTCCTCTTTTAGTTATAAGTCCGCCAATTGTACTGTACTGTATTATTGTTCAAGTCTCAAATGTAATTCCTGGTGTGTATGCAATAAACATGCATGCAGATTTTTCAGATGTAAATGTTTCGAAACATCAAGGTTGAACGTCATCATCAGTAGGGCTTTTCGAGCGTCCATCCTTGAGCCCAATGTTATTGCGCGGGATGATGGTAAGAGACCCGACTGGATGTCACTGGTGCCGTGGCAGAACGGGAAGCCGCTGGTATGAGATGCAACATGTATCGGCACACTGGCGCCTTCCTATGTCACGCACACCAGCAGGGCCGCGGCTGTGGCTGAGGGCCTAAAGCGGCGCAAATATGTGTGTGTGTGTGTGTGTGTGTGTGTGTGTGTGTGTGTGTGTGTGTGTGTGTGTGTGTGTGTGCGTGCGTGCGTGTGTGTGTGTGTGTGTGTGTGTGTGTGTGTGTGTGTGTGTGTGTGTTATTGTGTTGTGTAGTTATGTTATGTAAATACTCTGTCCTTGGTGGCAGCTACCTATTTGCGCCGCTTGGGGTCAAGACCATGGGCCCGAGGGGGCTTGAGGCGTGTACACTTTAGAAATAAATATCTACGAACCTCATCAACTCGTCAGAATACCTAAAAACCTACAAGTAGGGCAGCCACTAATGGACCGATCACTAAACTACATAGTTCTATTTCGTACGTTTTTTCCGTCCATTCGCAAAAGTCCACGAAATAAACTCTAGCTAAAAGTTCGGATGCGGATTGCACTAAGTTAGGCTAGTTGATTGTGCTAGCTCAAGTAAAAATAGAAAGGACACAGCCCTATAGCCAACTGCGGTACCTATGCAAAACGTAATCAGTGTGGCCTAAAAACGCATAGTGCAAGAGTACGGATACAATCACAAGCGGAAGCGGAAGCGAGCTGGAAGCTTCAAGCATTCAAGTTAAAAAAAATAATGAACCTTTATTAGGCAAATAATATTGTCATTATTTACGGACTGGCCGAAAGAACAATTTTCTACGTCGCTTTTGGTGAGATATCTCAATTAAAAAACTTTTCTAGTAAAAAAAACTTACAAGACAAAAAGACTAAACTAAACAGTATGCTTTTAATTTTGTTTTCTCAATAGTAGTGCTACGAGTCGTGAGTAGCAAGACTAAACATTCAACTTCAAGATGACTTTAACAATATAGATCGGGAATTTTGTAATGTTTTTTCGGATTGTTTCGGATTTGCTGATACAGCATATTTCACCCACATAGTTAATATGAAATGCCTAACGAGAATTTGTTGCTTACATTCTTAGAGTTTTTTCGAAACAAGAAGGTAAAGGCACACACACACACACATACACCGACACACATACACACACACACACACACACACACACACACACACACACACACACACACACACACACACACACACACACACACACACACACAGACACACACACACACACACACACGAACACACACATACACACACACACACACACACACACACCAACACTCCCCCCCCCACACACACACGCTCATAAAAACTTAAATGTGTTTAATTTAAAATTTTGCTTAAATATAATGTTATTTTTCAGTGTAACTTTTAGTAAATAAGTTAGAAAATAAGAAAATGGAAGGCTATGGAAGAGCGGGGTGTCCTAGCACAGGTATTTTTTTGCTCAAATGGAGGATCCAAATACTGTGAAGACTATTTTTTTTATTTATTATTTATTATTATTTCTCAGATTTATATTCAAACAAACATCAGGTTTATATTAAGTTTATTAAGTTATTATCCTACGCATAAAAGTTCATGCTTTTCAACACATATGGTTTTAAGCATGTCTATCAAACAGCGGCAGTACAAAGCCGAAAACCAGCAAAACAACATAAAAAACCGACCAAACGCGAGTCGGATTCGCGCAAGGAGGGTTCCGTACTCGCGCTTGGCCATTTTTTATTGTTAGTTGTTAGAATATATAATAAGTCCCACAATGACGCCAACTTTTGATGCCTGTATGTATTACCGTTTTTACGATACAGCATAAACAAAAATACGGCGAAAAAAACACGTTAAAATTTAAAATTTTATTTATTTTTCAAATTTTATTATTTGTTAGGTAATCCGCCGTAATAACACAATATTCTGTGAAAATTTCAACTGGCTACCTATTATGGTTGCAAAGATAGAACCCTTTAAAGGTCGGCCGAACGAACAGACAGATAGACAAACAGCGGAGGCAGAGTCATAGGGTCCCGTTTGGCAACCATCGGGTACGGAACCGCATTAATGTTAAAAAAATAAAAAAAGCTGTTTATCAACAGTTGATAAAAATTACGAACTCTAAGTGACGTGTTTCAAGAACTGCGCATTTTTGAGGTAACCCTGTACATAGCTGCAACTCAAGTAGCAACACATGGCCAGCCCAATTTCATTGCCTCACTATAGATCCGATAGTAAGTGGCATGGTTCGTAGTTAAGGGGCGCCAGGGAGTAACATTAGTGCCACCGTGGAAAAAAAATAATATATTTGTTTACAGATCGAATTTGCAAAAAGTGTCTGTACAGTGTCGCAATCATGTTTATAGTGATTTTTAGGGCCCATGGTCGTGAACTAAGACAAGAAGGGTTCTTCCAAAGACGGCCGTTTTTGGCATAAATGCTATCTAGTCCCAGGTTCGTGACCCTAGGTTCTTTGTCGTGGGTCCTAAAAATCACTGTTTAAGCGTGATTTAAACATGACTGAGAGTTTGTACAGACACTTTTTGACATTTCGTTTGCTCCAGTGTAGGCTCCGATTTCACGATAAAGTGCAATCCCCTTATAGCTCAGAGATTTGTAAAGCTCAAAAGACGCGTATTCACAAGAGCTGTATGGTGCAAAAAGAATTATTCGAGAAAACCAAAAACAAAAGAAGTTATCATCGAAATAGTGAAAAAAACATTTTTTTTCCGTATTTTTGATTTTGGCATTCGATATTTTGGAAACGAAGAATGATTCCAGTGGATGTGCTTTTGGGCGCAAGCTCAGAGCATATTTGCTGGAGCATCAGAAACCGCCACTCCCTTTCCTTCCAACCTCTCGCCGCAAAAACAGACACGAGCCTGTAATCGCATGGTAGGGCCAGGCAATATTGTATATATCTATATATTTTTATTTATTTTTCTTTAATTAAGTGTACCTATATACGTATATATATATTTATGTAAATATAAATTTAATTATATTCATAATTTTTAAACATGCTTTAAGCTGGCTATATACCTTTATTCATTTGTTTATGATTTTATTTGAGTATATCGTAGTTTATTCAGTGACTTAATAAAAACAATTTAAGTATATGTTTCATACTGTATACATAATACGTATCCTATTGTATATAATTATTATTCTGTATTACATAGTATTCTACTATATATAGTATTGCTCACGGTTGTACCACACCGCGGTATGTGACGCTCGCGGGGAAACTCCTGATACTGACTGAAAATCAGTGCTGAAGGCTTGACCCTCAGCATACTGCTGAGTCAGTTGCCATTTATAGCAGCAGTGACACGCCGTGACCGTTTGTTTTCCTTTCTTTTTTATAACATTTCGGTTGAAATATTTTCTTTGTTGTTTCTTTGTTGTTTTTTTGTTTTGTTATTGTGGCGTGTGCACTGTATAATAAATGTTTTTTCTTCTTCTTCTTCATATCAAAAATTTGAGCAAACTTCCTCTGGACAATTTAGTCAGCTACAATTTAAGCCTAAACCAAGGACGATCGGGTTAAGGTTTTGCCCTGTACCTTTTTGAAAAAAGTCAAAAAGTCAGAACGACATTTTTCACATTTTTATGACTCGATTCATTTCCAATGTGCTCGATAGTCATGTGAGGCCTGAAATCTATGATTTTTTTTATTTGTGGCGCAGGTAGCCCACCTCTTAATGTAAGTAGTAGGTCTTAGAATTACCCAACCTACCCAAAATCACGTGTATTTCTTGGTACCAAATATCTTAATGACATTTGTATATTATGTTTAAATACCGGTATCTTTAAATAAAAATATTTTTTTGCAAAACCACCACCGTAATAAATTATGCCCAGATAGACATTAAAGTTGCACGTGGTTATTGTCAGGCTTAAAAATAATAAAGGAAAGGGTTACCAATTTAAAAATCGATTCAGAAATCGCGTGTTCAACGAAACAAATGCTTATGGCTTTCAGCCCGCCACGTTGTGCGATTTTTCAATGTAATTGCAATAAACCTATCAATAAATAAGTGAATTTCAAATTAATACACATGATATTTATGTCACTACACCTCCCCTCCCCCTTGTGATATTTCGTGATTTCTTACGAACCCCCTCCTCCCCTTTCGAGTGTCACGTGATGAATGGACGATACTTTTCGTAAATGCCTCAATTAAATTAATCTAAACTCAGTCGAGCGGGCGCAATTTCAAATTATAAGTAACTAACAAACAGGTGGATAACCTCGTTTGTGCTGTCACTTTAGCGAATAAGATATCTTTGCTTTTATAGGTGTCTAGTTGTATAATTCAATCCTATCAATCCATCCTGTCCACTTCTGTACTTTTGTTAATCTGCCTGAGATCGTCAGTCCAGCGAGCTGACTGGTGTCACACGCTCCTTTTCCCGTTTGGTGTTCCACTCCAGAAACTTTCCACGCCATATGATCTTGGAAGGTCTGACTAATATAGGCCTAAATTATATTAATGCACTGTAGTACTGCATGAACGCATCGATTAAATGTCATTGCCAAAAATTGTCATTGCAAAAAAAAGCAAAAAAAAATATATGTACATTTTATTAAAATTTAAGTAATGAAGACTATGTGCTAATTAACATACATTGTTGTTGTAATAATAATTAAAAACCACGAACCTTCATATTATAAAATTAGTGGGACTCGTGTTACAAGGTTTGTATGCTGGTATTGCTATTTGTGTTGGTTCTTGTAGTCGTTACTTATGTTACGGTATAAGAACGTTTAGCTATTAGATGCCATTAGTAACTATTGTAAAACACATATTATTATGTATTTTGGAAGAAGCCTGGCTACCCATAGCACAGGGAATCCTAGTTTGGGAGCCAGTAACCACACTTTTAACCCTTTTCTAAATAAAGTTTTTTTATTTTATTTATTGCCACTTCAAGTCTACGCGGGCACACGTATCTAACCTTCTAGTCGTCAATGGTATAAAAAAAATACGTTACGTGGCCCGACCTTTTTATTGTACTAATATACTGACAGAATCGAGGCCCTGATGCGTATTAACCTTCTCACTAGCACCAGAGACAGATCTGTCTCAACGCATCGGGAAACGTCAAACGCGCAACTGAGACAGAGTTGTCCCAAAAGGCAACAGACCAAAAAAATGCTAAAATGTGTTTGACGTTCTATGATATCGGTTTATGGTTATTGTTCGTTCATGTTCGGCATGAAATTCCCTTTAATCTGTGATAAAATACTCTAAGACTTCCTAAAAAAAAAACTTGTCAATCTTAGTCGAAAATTTCTTGTTGGAAAGTGGCGAGAGCACAGAAGAAAACTACGAGAAAAACAGGTTTTTTGTTAGAAAGGTAAGTGAAAAGTGTATTTACGTGTTACTTTATGCATTTATTTCAATCATTACACATAGTTTTACCTAAAGAATGCTATAAATACTTTAAATTTGGCCCAAGAAAATGTTCGATATAGCAACTTTGAAAAAAGTTGTACTTTCTTTCGAAATTTTTGATCATTGTTTGTGTATTTTGGATAAAACCCACTATATTTGGCCAGTAAGACTATCGTACTTTGTTATTTTATTCATTTTTATGTAGAATTACTAAGTAATAGTGAAAAATATTACAAAAACAAAACATTTGCCGTTGTTTTCCGATAAGTTCGTATACCGGAAATCGACCACTAGGGTCACGACCTCCGGCCTTCTCATCCGGTTCTATAGTGATGGGCTTAGTGATTATTTCAATTGATTATCGAAATAAATTTTTTATCAACTTCAATACACCGTTACTATAAGTTTCTAGTTAGAATACGCAAATTTCCAATTAGATTCTAATACATCTCGTAGTTTATAGGAAAATTATTATTTATTTATTTTACAGATGTGGAGACCCGGGCACCCCAAGAGTTTCTTGAATTACTGCAAGACGACGAGGAAGAGGATGAGAGCGAGGGGGAGTTAGAGGTCGGGCTGGAAGAGGAGGAGGAGGAGGAGACTGGGGTGGGAAACCTGATGGTATGTTATAATAATTATATAAATATTACATAACATACATAAGCGGCCTATATGCGTCCCACTATAGGGCACAGGCCTTCTCTCAGGGAGAGAGCATGGGCTTGTGGGGTTGACTGTGCACCACAATCAAAGACGGCAGTCCGGCGCGCGCAGGGTCGATCTACATTGTTCGAACCTGCGAACGCCAAGCGTAGCTGGCAGGCTATACATGGTGGAGTAGCCGGGAAGGAAAAAAGACATTTAAAAAATAGTTTTTTCCTGACACCCAAAAAGAAACATTGGTGATTTGATAGGTTCTGATATATTGGTTTAAAATGTTATTTTTCAAGCAGATGCTGCCGTTTTAGTTTAATTAAGTTATTTCAGTTAGTCAGTGCTAACTCCTTCTATATATTGTAATTTTCTTCGTGCCAGTGAACATCTATTCAGTGTGAATAAAACTTGTACATAAATGAACTGTTTTTCTGATCTTGGCACCGAGTTCTAAAGGCTTAATCACCACGCGTGCCCACCGGGGATTGGGTATTTCAAGCGCGTGTACGTGAATAGCTCAGACACTCAGGTTTCCTCACGATGTTTTCCTTCGTTAGCGAGTGGTATTGCTACTACTATAACTTCACAAATGTACATAACTTAGAAAACCAAGTCATAGCTACATGCCCGCACCGGGGATCGAACCTGGGTCTCCCGCTTCCTAGTCCGAGGTTCTACCCACTAGGCTACCACTGCTGTATAAATATAAATATTAATTTTGTATTATTTCTTGTTCGTTCCGTTATTTTAGGTTTATATTTCTTCCAGGCAATGGACATCATGGTGGAGGAGGAGAACTGGGAGCTAGTGCCACTGGAGGCACTAAGCGTCCCGCTTTCTACCTCTAGGTACAATACTTAATAATTTTTTTCCATCTTCTATGCGGAAGTAAGACTTTTTTAACTGTTTATTTTTTCCAGCAGGCTCTCCAGTAGCAGCAGCGAGGATGACGAAGTGCGCAGGGAAATTTTGCGCAATATCAGCCCGCAGTAAGTTGAATCAATATTTATCCCATGCCATGTTTTTGTGTATCTATGGAACAGATTTCAGGTTAATTTTATTTTACAGGTCTGTTCACGACGACGAGCTGCCGCGCTTTCGGGTGGAGCAGCTGCCGGACGCTCCGGGACCCGCCGCTGCTGCTGCTCGAGGATGCGGCGCCACTCAGATTTTCCTTGCCTTTGTTTGGTTACGGTTTTCGGCTGTCGTCCATTCATCTATTATGTTGTATATTTGAGAGAGGATGACGCATGACTGATGGGTATCAGTAATTTATATGTAAGATTTGTGCATGTAGATAATAAAAGTAGACATACTTCGTCCGCTCCTTCACATTCTGTTTTCTTGTTTGTTTGACCAATCTAAATTTGTTTTCTAGATTGGTGAAAATCTTATTTGCCTATCGAACTAATGGAACACGTGGAGTTTAACATTTTTCATTTATTCGATGGGTAGGTAAGATCACACGACACACCATTTTGTAAGTACCTAACCTAATAATTTACTCTTGCAGTTCTTGTCTTTTGTCTTTTTCTATGTCATGTTTTGCTTTTTGTGTACTAATAGCGAGACCATTTCGACGTGAATTCCATAAAAGTATTGTTAAAATATTAAATTTTCAAAGCTCCATACTCCTAAAATGTAAAAGTCATAAAAATTATAATCAGTATAACTCGCGATAGCATTAATAATAATAGAATATTGTTATCTACAAATAAATTTATTAGGACATAATTCAGCTCATTCCAAATTACGAATGTTTTCAACTCAACTCTTTTAAAATGTTTGTATATTTTATCACTACTTATATATGACAAAATGACAAGTTTACAACATTTTAGACATGAAGGAAAACATCGTGAGAAAATTCGCTGTTGTTGTAGTAAAAGTTAACACCAGAAGCAATACGATTGATCAACAATTAATTTTATTTGTAATAAAATATGACATAGGTAATTGTTAAGTCAATCACCACTAACAACGTATAATAAGGCTATTACAAACAATGTTATGGTTAGATACTTACTTACTGGCGGTTAGTATAAACAAACTACTTGACGCCGAACTTGATACTCAATGCGCGGCACACGCCGCCACTTGAGCTCCGACGCTTTATGGACTTGTTTTTTGCTGCCGGGTGACGCATTAGGCTACCTTTTTATTTCACTAATAGCAAGTTGGTAATAAAATATTCTGCATGCGTTTTATCGCAAATTGTTTTCCCCGCATTTTATCGATTCTTGCCCAATGAAAACTCTTCCTTACCCCATCCCTCCTAAATAAGACAAAACAACTAAAATACTATTTTATTGTTTTATTCTTTATTTTTGTCTGAATATTTATTGTAAATAGTGTAAAAAAGGAAAATAAATATTTCATTATGGGTCTACTGTTTTATTTCTCCATTTACCCATTTATTTGTGACCTTGGTACAAAATATAATGCAGTCGATATTTTTCGTTTTTACTAGATTTTGTTGAATATTTCTATAAAAAAGCATAGATTCCAATAAGATTAGAGTATTTTCATTCAATAAAAGTGGTTTTCACTTCGTAAAGACCCACGATTACAGTACATTTTCAAATTCAAATTGTCCCCCTTACACTGTTCAATAGGAAACGTTAGCATTCTCGCAAAATGTTTGATAATGTTTTGGTAATAAATCTTATATGTGAAGAGAAAACAAGCTTGATAGAATGAATAGGTGTATATTCAGCACCTTGTTACATAAATTATCTTTTCCTAAAGTTACGTAATAGTTCGCACACACACAAAAATTTGGGACACTAGGCCCTTATTTGTAGTAATTGCATTTTCGTACTCTGAATTTAAAAAATTGTGTGTCTGAATTTTGATAAAGTTGTTATTGTTTAGTAATGTAATTATTCTAGAGTATAATTCTTTTTATTTCAAACAAATCCGTACATTGGTCAGATAATAATTTGATATTTAGGCAACCTGGTCATTTATTTTTTTTGCGCCGCCATGACACCCCTTTCAATTAATGTCAGTGGGGTGAATTGGGGGTGCGAGTGAAAAGGTTAATTATGTGCTGCACATGTGCTGCACCAATAAGAGTCCAATTCTTAAACAAAAGGATGACGGTCGTAGATCTGCACCTAAATTACGCGCACTAAATAAAGATAAAGATACATAAAGATAAAAAAAAGTGTTTATTACCTCATCAGAAAAAAAAAAAACTTAAAATAAAGTAAGGCTTAACTAGTGATGACAGGGCAAAAGGTAGTACACACTTAGCACGTTTCTTGTTTGTTTCTTTTAATTACCCGTAGTCGGGTGACTGCTGATTCTTAGTTAATGCATAATTCTTTTTATTCATTTATTTATATAATTTTTTATTTAACGTGTACCTACCTGGCTTAACTCCTGCTCTAAATGTCAACCTAAGAGCTGGGGAGTGCTGAAAACCAGCGTTGGTTACTACCTGGTGGTAGCCAACATGTTAGCTGAGCTCTCTCCAATTACCAAAATGGTTAGACGTGGTCTAAGAAGTAATGTGAATCTGCTATTATTGCTTTTTTAAATTTTTCGTGTTTTGGTAATAAACGATTTCTATTTCTATTTCTATTCTATTTCTAGTAGCCCAGCTGGTGCTAACCCGGATCAGTGCCGGATAAGTTGATGTTGTACACCTTTATTCATTTGTGTATGATTTTATTTGTGTATCTCGTAGTTTATTCAGTCACTTAATGAAAACTATTTAAGTATTATGTTTCATACTGTATACATAATACGTATTCTATTGTATATAATTATCATCCTGTATCACATAGTATTTTACTCTATATTCACGGTTTTACCACACCGCGGTCTGTGACACTCGCAGGGTAGCTCCTGGCACTGACTGAAAATCAGCGCTGAAGGCTTGACCCTCAGCATACTGCTGAGTCAGTTGCCACTTATAGCAACAGTGACACGCCGTGACCTTTCGATTTCATTTCTTTTTTATAAAATGTATGTTGTAATATTTTCTTAGTTGTTTTTTATGTTTTGTTTTTGTGGCGTGTGCACTGTTTTTATAATTAAGGGTTTTTCTTCTTCTTCTTCTTCTTCTTATAAATCCTGAACGATTCCAATCGTCAAACTGCCAAATTCCATACTAATGAGCCGTTTTCAGCACAAATTCACAAAGCACTTCATAGATGGCGCTTATAGGCGTGCACATACAAGAACAGGGATACGTCTGTCAAATTTTGCTTAGCGCAGATTAATTTTGACAGCCGTATTCCGGTTCTTCTATGGCCACGCCTGTAAGCGCCATCTATGAATTGCTTTGTGAATTAGTACTGAAAACGGCTCATTGATAGCGCAAACTTTAAGATTCCTACAGGATTTGGTGCGCTTAATGAAGCCTTTGGCCAGCCCACCGCCATTTTACCTCGCTAGTCATAGAGCCTCATAGAGGCTATATCAATCACCTTAGCTGTGCGGTGAATTGTCCTATTTCTGACACGATCCCTCAAATATATTATGTTGTGTAATGCTATTACTCATATCAGCACTTAAGATGAGTTCTATTATAGCTCAGCCCAATGTCTTTGCCACTTATCGGATTATTTCAGTTCTGAAATTAGTTTCTTAGCTCATCTTCTTTTTCCGGCACTCAGCCCCCAAGTTATTTTAGTAATTTACTCTTAGTGCTCATGAAATAAAGACTAAAGTCATTCGCAATGATAACATTGAGATTTTGTCGCATTAAGACACGATAGTTGAAATGAACGCTTGACTGCCAAAAAGCGCGTCACTGTGGGTGAGTTACAATAATAATTATTCACTCACGCCTATATTTTTGAAAAGGGTGAGCTGAGATATCATTATGATGAGTGACTTTGATTTGGATTTAACGTGGTAAATTTTAAGCAGTTGAATCAATACTATAAAAGGATCTCATAAGAACATTTTCTAGATCACTTGAAATTATTTACACTTGTATATAGTTCATGCTCTCATTTTCAATACCGCAGATATATTTAAGAATAATTCTTTCCAAGTTGCAACATCTTTAATTCTATACAGAGGGAAGTCGATATTGATTTATTCCCTCGATATGAATTTACACATTTTGCCAAGTAAGTAATTGCGGCGTAGCACGGCGGCCTCCATTGGGAATCGAACCCAAGACCTCTTACTAGTCAAGCTTGTTATCGCTAGAGCTACTGGCCAGTCAACGATTAACGAAGAAAATTGTACGGATTAAAAGCTTACACAATATTTTCGACAATAACTTTAATCAACTTGTTAAAGGGCTTCTACCTAAGCTTCATACGCGGTTCTATATTCAAAGAAAACCTGTCAGTGATTAGTGATAAGGTCAAGGTATCTTGCGATTTACTTATAGTTACTATAGCATCGTTCGAAGGTCAGGGATCAGCAGGTAGCATTGTCTTTTGTATGTACCATATATTCCGTGTGGCGCCGGATTAAGAATAGCGTCACTCCATTTCATTCCGTGAATGTCGTAGAAGGCGACTAAGGAAATAAATTACCAGGAGACGGGCAGCAGCGTCTTCCTGAGATTCCAACCGCATACTGCGATCGCCAACCCGCCTGCCAAGCGTGGCGATTATGGCAAAACCTATGATGACGGCGCCGATGGCACACTTAGGGCTATTACCCCTTCAGTCATTGTTGACTGTAAAAATTGCATGCCCGGCGTCGCTTAGGGTGGTTAAGAATACCAGCAGCTACATGCTCTGTGAGCAGATGGGATACATATTTTTTTAGGGTTCCGCACTTACAGGGTAAAGGTCTCCGTCCGTCCATCCGTCCGTCTGTCACCAGGCTATATCTCAGGGACGGTGATAGTTAGACAGTTGAAATTTTCACAGATAATTTATTTCTGTTGACGCTGTAACAAAATAAATAACTAAAAACAGAATAAAATAAATTTTATATTTCAGTGCGTCATTTTTTGCCGTTTTTTGGTCGATATTAATAACGGCAACAAACAGACGCTTGACATATTCAAATGTTGTATAGGTAATGGTACGGAACCCTTCATGCGCGAGTCCGACTCGCACTTGGCTGGTTTTTCTTTTTGTTTTCCTTTGCCCCGCAAATTAATAAAGCATTAAACTAAACTAAAAATATTTATATTCTTTTTGCTGCACTAACCCGTGCTGAGGACAATTTTAAAAACCTATTCAGAGGCTGAAAATTCCACCCATGCCGGGACTTGAACCCGAGACCTCTGGCTAACCGTGCCAGCGCTCTCCCAACTGAGCTAATGTCGCTGCCTGTACGTAATACAGAGAAGTTTGTAAAGAGGCTCGAAATTTCGCCGACCTCCATTAGCTCATTAGCTCAGTTGGGAGAGCGCTGGCACGGTTAGCCAGAGGTCTCGGGTTCAAGTCCCGGCATGGGTGGAATTTTTTGCCTTTAAATAGGTTTTAAAAAATATTTAGTCAATTTGATTGTTTAGCTGGTGGTCCATGTTATGCAAAGGAAACCATTTCATATCATTTCATTCCAATATCAACTATTTCACGACAAAAACCTGACAGCTTCGCAATGAGCGACAGATCCGCTCCCGCGCCGCCTATCACGTGGCGCTACCCTGGTTTCCGCCGTACGTAGCACAATGGCACTCCACAGTTGTATATAACAATACCTACTACAGGTATGGCTGCAGTGTCTGTTTTTCTGAATGAATGAACTCAGTCTAACCGCAATAGATGAGTACATTTTGCTGCGTCATATAACATCGGCCGAGGCCCTCGCATTGGCTTACGCAGTGACGTCACAATGCAGGCCAGAGGCTTTTTCTGATAGAGGAGCTCGATCAACACGCGTGCCCAATGCGGATTGGCGGTTTCGAGTGCTAAGATATGCAATACAAAAAAACGATTCCACTAAAACTCTCCTCAGTTACACTTATGGCGGTCTTGAGACTAACTAATTAATTAATTAACTACAATATTATGGTTTATAAAGTAAAATCTGCATTTCAGTGCCGCCATAAACCCTCCGCAAGCTGAGGTCGCGTATACATGTCTGAAAAGTTTATATCAGACTACAGATTAGACTATCAAACCAAAATTTGCTGTCGTGTTTACTCCACTTAAAAAAAACAATGTCCCAGGCACTGCAGCGTCCGAGTGGTCCCTTCACCCATCTAGTGTGTGTGAGTGAAGTTGCCCCTGGACGCTGTACAAATCATCTCATTAAGGAGATGCAAAGGCTAAAGTTTTGTTATTACTTAATTATACGGGGCTTTACTAGAGTCTCTGAGAAAGGCATTAATTTTCGTGTACATAAGACGATTATTCTAAGTAAAATCATAATCATATGCAGCCTATATACGTCCCACTGTAGGGCACAAGCCTCCTCTCAGAGAGAGAGAGAGAGAGTATTAAACGCCTTTTTTTCGCGAATTAGACAACTTCGTACAGAACACGTTTTGTTTTGTTTGATAAGTTGAATCAGTCGTTCTATCTTATAAGCAACAGAGTAAGCCAAAATATATCAGGTGATACAAAAGGATGTTCTTTGATTTTAGAAATGTGTGGCCTGCCCAGTTCAACCTTTGAAAAATGAAATAAATCACTATTGTGTGTGTATTTCGTGCCCATTTTGGTAAGTTTTGCAGTTACATGTCAAAGGCAATTATTCAGGGAACCCCGCGGATTTATACGGTGATTTGTGAAGTTTTAAAAGCTTTCCAACGTTAATGCGAAAATAATCGTCCAGGGAAAAATATGGAATAAATAAATGATGAAACGAACTCTTTGCCAACAATGTTTCAATGAACTTTGATAGCATGGCATTATACGCCTGATATTTAAAAGTGACACTCATTTGTAAATCAAGGCCGACTTGCACCACTTTGTTAAATGTGGCTTACAAAGCATTTAACTAAAATTCTTCATACAAAGTCGATTTAAATGGCGACTTAAATGACACATAAGAAGTGTCGGTAAGTCGGCCTAAGTATATGAGACAGATGTCGAGTTCAATGGTTCTGTTCTAAATTTTAAAAATATTTCTCAACTTGTTCTTAACTTTATTTTATTAAGCGGTGGTAGCCTAGTGGGTAGAACATTGGACTCGGAAGCGGGAGACCCAGGTTCGATTCCCAGCGCGGGCATGTACCTATGACTTTGTTTTCTAAGTTATGTACATTTGTGAAGTTATAGTAGCAATACCACTCGCTAACGGTGAAGGAAAACATCGTGAGGAAACCTGAGTGTCTGAGCTATTTACATACCTCAGCGCTTGAAATCGCCAATCCGCGGTGGGCACGCGTGGTGATTAAGCCCATACTCTCTCCCTGAGAGAAGGCCTGTACCCTATAGTGGGACGTATATAGGCTACTTATACATGCAACTTGGCATACAGATAGACAAAGATCTGAATTGAGACAAGAATACTTGATATGCCGGTATTGCGTCCCGTGGTATAATATTTTATTGTTACCGTAACCTTTTTTCAAGCCACTCTGAGATATTTATTTATATCGTTGCCATGGTAACGAAAATCGTATAAACGAATTCTGTGACGGTACCAAGTTCGCCGGCACAGCTTGTTCGAAACAAGTAAAGATAAATTTTTGTCTCGTGCTTTACAAAGGGAAAAAACGAAAGCACGACTACAAGTTCAGGTGACAATCGAACTGCCATTTTGTTTATGTAGCCAATACGGGTCCGTAAACCTACGTGAACACTTCAGATACTGAGGTTTCCTCACGGTGTTTTCCTTTGCAATTTGCGAGTGGTATTGCTGCTACAAAAGCGCATAAAAGCATCATCGTCATCATCATCAGCCATTTGACACCCACTACATGACATAGGCCTCCTTCATGATTTTCATAACCTTGACGGGTTTTGCCATAATCGCCACGCTTGGCAGGCGGGTTGGCGATCGCGATTGGAATCTCAGGAAGACGCTGCTGCCCGTCTCCTGATAATTGATTTCCTTAGTCGCCTTCTACGATATCCACGGTAGGAAATGGAGTGACGCTATTCTTAATCCGGCGCCACACGGATGAAAGCATCAATCACAGCAGGGTATATGGCTCCTCAGATAGAGTGATTCTAGGTTGTGTAAATTTCTCACACAGTCCAAGTCAGCTGTAATAAAGCACAACGATATAACGTAATTTAATGTTTCTATTCTTCACGAGTCAGCAGTGGTAGCCCAGTGGGTAGAACAATGGACTCGGAGGCGAGAGACCCAGGTTCGATTCCCAGTGCGGGCATGTACCTTACGAGTCTGACTTTGTTTATTTTGAAAGTTGCGTTTTTGCAATACCACACGCTCACCGTGAAGTAAAACGTCGTGAGGAAACCTGCGGCTTGGTTGGCTTCGCACGTATTGACTTATCTTCCTGTGGGCTAGGCCGACTGAGTTGTCAGGATGGTATAGGCGCTGGGCAAGCCTACTCCATCTAAAAAACAATATCCCAGGCACTGCAGCGTCCGATTGGTCTCTTCACCCATCTTGTGTGAGTGAAGGTCCCACTGGACGCTGTATAAATCATCTCATAACGTAGATGCAAAGGCCAAAGTTCTTCACGGGTCAGTAGCAAGCAACCCTTATTAGTCCTAAGTGAGTTCTTACGCGTCACGAGGTCTTTAATCATCGATACATTATTAAATCCTTGATAAATTGCCTCTCAACTGCCAAGTTTAATGGCGTAACTTTAATTAATACGGAGTCTGTCAAACTTCATATAAATCATTATGATCTATTGCACTGCCGGGCAATGAAATCGGACCCAGTCCGGGCTGATTGCGTGAGTGCGGTTTTTCTTTCGTTTTTGATTGGTTTTTGCTGTTTTGTTTGACTGAAGTTAGGCACTGCTGGCTATGAAATGATTGACTCACTAAAGCTTAGGGAAAACATTGCAGATTAGTTATCTCTGCAAGTATTGACGTTATCTTTTCTAGACCTTAGGATACCCGAACAGAAAATTGAGAAAGAGATTGACTAGTCTCGTGAATAAAAAAAAGTAGTCGGAGTATAAAGTTTTCTTTCCTTTTTTTACTTAATTTTTGTCTTGTCGGATTATGAGCCAAGACAGGAAACATTACATGCATGTAAAGGATTATCAAATGCCACGTCATGTATAGTCAGAAGCAGATCAACTTTAACACTGTACCTACCTATTATTGCCACATGTATCTTGTAAAATTTGATCAATAAAAATCTCTCTCACTCGTTTTAGTTTCAAAGAAACCCGTAACGTAGCCGGATAGAGTGCGGTGTTTTGTAAGTAACTGTCATTATTGAGATTGAGATTAAAGGCGACTTGTACCACTTTGTTTAATATGAATTAAACAGCATTTAACTAAAATTCTTCATACAAAAGTCGATTTAGATGGCAACTTAAGTGATATTTAAGAAGTGGCGCAAGTCGGCCTAAGCGTGTTATTGCATGCCCGTAATTGGGTGTTAGGTTAGATTTAAAAAAGATTGACAGAACACTTATAAGTGACAAATTATGAATAAATTTTATAATGTGTCTTTAATAGTTTGAGTAACATTTGTTGGCTTAACTTCGTCGTGTTTTAAATTAATAAAATTAATAGTTTGATTGCCCGCAAGTGTAACATTATTGAGAGGTCGTAACAAGCTACGCAATTTGTTTACCGTAGTATCTTCATGTAACATAAATAACGTCGTTACGCTAACAAACTCGATGTCTGAATCATCCTTCTTCTTTTATATTCTTTAAACACTTTTACTCGGAGAAAGTACCCTTACTTGAGTTAATTCAGAGAACGTCATAACAATAGTTCAATGACCGTAGCTTTTATCGAATGTCAAGGATTGAAAATTGTTTGATTTCACAGTTAAATTATTTCACTTCAAATGATTTTTGCAGGCAGATTTAAGTAAAACAAACGCAAAAATCTATTGTACAGCCAACAATTGATTAACAGTTGATTAAAATGTAAGCTTTATACTTTATTGCACACATAAAAGACATAATATGTATAGAGGGTACATAAATTGGATTTTATGTAGCCTCTATACGTCCCACTGCAGGGCACAAGCCTTCTCGCAGAGAGAGAGTATGGGCTCTATTACCACGCGTGCCCACCGCGGGTTAGTAATTTCCAGCGCCGAGGTGTGTGAGCACCTCAGACACTCAGCTATCCTCACGATGTTTTCCTTCACTGTTAGCGAGTGGTATTGCTACTATAACGTCACAAATGTACGTAACTTACAAAACGAAGTTATAATTTTAAACGACTATTAATTAGCCGACTGCGGCTTAGTTCAAAACGAAATCAATGTGTTTGGTTCGTCCGATTTGCAAATCCGATACTATGTTTGCTCTTGTAGTTGTATTTGTAAAAGGTGGCGCTATTGTTTAGTCTTGCTATTCATTACTAGATGGCGCTTGTAATAAAAATCACTAAAACACTTAAATGAAAATCTGAAATATAAAATAACCAACAACTTGACTGCTGAGCACTAACTACTAATCAGGCGTGACCCAAATTCAATATTGTAACTCATTGCGAGTTACCTGGATTGGTCCCGCTTGCTTTGTATTGAACGCTTCTTCAGTTGAGTCATTTTAAATTTATTGTATTATTTCAGGTTTTTCGCCTCGTCTGTATTTAATTTCGATCTTATTGCGATATTTGTTTCCGTGACAATCGGCGGCGAAATGCAACTATCGTATGAAAAAATTTAGGTACAATTTATTATGATTACAGCCCAGTCCCTTTCGTTCCTCGAGCCAATTTATTCTGGCTGACCTGATAAGGGTGAAATTACATGTTAAGTGTCTGTTTGCTACAGTCGATGTCGTTAAAGTAAGATAGATAGATAGAGGTAATATAATTTATTTAAGTGAAAAGTTTACAATAATGTTTTCGAAATAGTGTTTCTTATACGTATAATAACTTACATCTTACATGATCTCTAGATGCCTAAACTAGGTTGGACCGGTACTATAGGCATCTAGTGTTGCTCTTACAGTTTTAATTTACATGATGTTGCTGTGCAAGTGGACACTATTTTATTGAACATAACAGTGTTAAAAATAAACTAAAAAAAAAAATTTAAAAGTGTGTGTGCGTGCGTGCGTGCGTGCATGCGTGTGTTGAAGGTACATTTGCTTTTAGGAATGCCTATTTAGTTTTATTTTACAATATTTTTAACAATAGTTATTTTACAATACTAAATAAATTTTCAATATCGTCGCAAGAATTGTTCAAAAGCCGTTTCGTTAAAGAAGTCTTGGATAAATGATGATTCATTGAGTGAAGAGAGAAATTCGCGTTTATTTTTTTATAGTAATGTGGGTTGTATCTTTTACTCAGTATAAGTGAGTCTCTTTAATGTAATTTGAAATATTATTCTTTTATAAATCGCCTTAAATATTCGCAATTTAATTATCTATCAAACCCTCAGACAGAACACATTTATCAAAAGTATACTCGGTTTATTACGATCACAAAAAAATTTAAATTATGCGAGCGAGACAGCATACTCCACGTAAGAATAGTCTTAATGAATTTCCACTATTCAAAGTCCTATAGGTTGAAGGCAGTATGTCCTGAAAGTAGCTATAACTCTTATCGAGGTACATTACTGCAGTGGCCAGCAAAAGAGGAATTGATGGACGAACGTGGAATTTAACATCTAGGCGAACATACGTAAGTCCATCAATGCCTAGTAGTGGCCCAGGCTTGTATAGTACCTACTTTTCTCAAATAATGCGCGGAAATTAAAACTAAGTGGTACCTAGGCAGAACTTTTTCCTTTTCAAACCAATGACGAACAACGAACAACAATAACTTTTCTCGCGTTAAAGTGTTCATTTGTTTGTTTTTTCAATAATCAGCTTTCTATTTGCAAGCCAGTTCGAAATTTAAATAAAACCTTTGATAAGTTACCTCCTCGGTTGCCATGTTTCGGAGTAAAGGGCACATAATATGAGTTGCTATGTAAATTATTTGGCCTCTTAAACACGACGGATATGGATTTTCATACAATTTTTGCCGGTCGCTGCTCGCATGTATTTGGCCAGTACCACAGAACATACTGCTGTACTGAGGCCAGTACAGCAATCTCGATTTATCTCGAAGAAGGTTTGAGAGAAGGTATTTTATATCGCGTTAGGAATTTCTGAAGTATTAATGAGATATTAACTGAGAAATATCGGAAATGCTAAAGTAATTTTCCTTGTACTTTATTAAATGTTTCGCAATTTTGCGAAATTTTCAAATAAATTTTGAGGTATCCTTTGGAGAAGAAGTATGTAATAACATTTATTTACTGGCACAAAATAGATAAAAACAGGCATATGTAACAAATTACAAAATGTAATTAATAGTAATTAGTTAATTAATAGTAATTAGTTTTATTATTATAATTTTTTCAATTGTTAAATTAACCATGAATGTTTATGAAATCATGATTTTATTTTATGGCAAGTTATCGTAGGTGAATCTAAAAATCTATGCATGTAATGTTTTTTTTGGAAATAAATGGCTTATTATTATTATTATTATTATAATTACGATGTTAAAAATAGAAGCGAAAACAGGATAATATTTTTTTGCGTCTATAGCAACAAATACAGGGTGACTTTGAATTCGTTCACTGTATTTTGAGGGAATGTTCTTTTCGTTGTGAAAAATAGTATTAATAATGATTTATCAGTAATGTATAACATATTTGACAATATTCGTGGTTTGCTACCTTTGGCTCCTAACTGTGAATGCAAATTCGAAGTGGTAGGAAGCACTGTAAAGTTGAAAAATATTTTCTAATATGCTAAATGCTTAAAATCTGACGTCCGATATGCGTATACAATTAAAAAACAGCTGAGTTGGCCGGCGCTGACCATCATCATCCTCATCCTCAGCCATTTGACGCCCACTGCAGGATATAGGCCTCGCTCATGGTTTTAAACCATGAAGGGTTTTACCATAATCGCCACGCTTGGCAGGCGGGTGAGCGATCGCAGTATGCGGTTGGAATCTCAGGTAGACGCTGCTGCTCGTCTCCTGGTAATTAATTTCCTTAGCCGCCGACCATAAGACGGTTGAAACACAGTTTTTGTGGATTTTTTATTACGTTTCATCATGGTATTGTTTGTTTACGTTTCAGTGAAGTAATTTTGGGTAACGTGGGTACGTGCAGTACACGGATTTATTCTAAAGTGCAAAACCAAAAAAGTATTTACATAGAAACCATTGTAACATAAAGGGTTTACTAATGTATTGCCAAAAATCGTTTCCCAAAGTATTACTCCCCAAACTATTTTCCGCAAATTATCACTTGGCAAAAAAACATTTCTCAAAACAACTTAAAGCAAATAAACAGTTAGCAAAAGTTATTATGGCAAGTTCATCATCATCATCATCATTCAGCCACAAGAAGTCCACTGCTGGACATAGGCCTCCTCCATGGATTTCCAAAAAGACCGGTTGGAAGCGGTCTGCATCCAGCGTCTTCCTGCCACTTGAATGACGTCATCTGTCCATCTTGTGGCTGGTCGTCCCACGCTGCGCTTGCCGATATGTGGTCTCCATTCGAGAACTTTTCGGCCCCATCGGCCATCAGTTCTGCGTGCTATGTGCCCCGCCCACTGCCACTTCAACTTACTAATCCGCTGGGCTATGTCTACGACTTTCGTTCGTCTACGGATCTCATCATTTCTGATTCGATCTCGTAGAGAAATTCCGAGCATAGCCCTTTCCATAGCTCGTTGCGTGACCTTGAGCCTTCTTATGAGGCCCATAGTGAGAGACCACGTTTCAGTGCCATAAGTCATCACTGGTAACACACACTGGTTGTATAATTTTGTCTTGAGCGATTGAGGTATATTAGACGAAAAGACTTTTCTAAGTTTCCCGAAAGCTGCCCAGCCGAGTTGGATTCGACGATTGACCTCTTTCACGAAGTTGGACCGGCCTAGTTGGATTGTTTGTCCTAAGTAGATGTATTCGTCTACAACTTCGAGAGTCGTGTTCCCCAATGTTATTGGGGTGGGCACAACACGAGCGTTCGACATGACCTTCGTTTTGTCCATGTTCATTTTAAGGCCCACACGTTGGGAAACTCGACTGAGGTCGTCGAGCATTATGCCGAGGTCTTCCATCGTTTCTGCCATGACTACTATATCGTCGGCAAATCGAAGGTGCGTGATGTACTCGCCATTGATATTGATGCCGCGTCCCTGCCATTCCAGAAGCTTGAAGGCATCTTCCAGTGCGTTCGTGAACAGTTAAGGAGATAACGTCTCCCTGTCTCACGCCTCTTCTCAATGGAATTGCCTCCGAATTCTGCTCCTGTACTCGGACCGACATGGTGGCGCTGTTGTACAAGCACTTCAGCACCTCGATATACCGATAGTCAATACGGCAACGCTGGAGAGACTCGAGCACTGCCCATGTCTCGATCGAATCGAAGGCTTTCTCATAGTCCACAAACGCTAAGCAGAATGGCAAATTATACTCCTCAGTCTTCTGTATAATTTGCCGCAGCGTATGGATGTGGTCTATGGTACTAAAGCCCTTTCGGAAACCGGCTTGTTCGGGAGGCTGGAAGTCATCAAACCTGCGTTCGAGACGATTCATGAGGACCCTCGAAAACAGCTTATAAACATGGCTCAGAAGCGAGATGGGTCGGTAGTTCTTCAATAGAGAGTTATCCCCTTTCTTGAAGAACAGCGTCACCACGCTTCTGTTCCATGCTTCTGGCGTTTTTCCTTCGAGCACGACGGAATTGAAGAGCTTCTGAAGGACTTTAAGTACTGGTGTTCCACCCGCTTTCAGGAGCTCTGATGTGATTCCGTCCTCTCCTGGTGCCTTGTTATTCTTGAGCTGTTTCAGGGCCATCCTAATCTCGTACAGGCTGATGTCCGGGATGTCTTCGGTATAATGTCGGGTCAGTTTGGCTCTCGGATCTTTGTTCAAACTGCTAACAGGTTTTGCGACTGAGGTGTATAGCTGTCCGTAGAAACTCTCAATCTCCCTCAGCACCTCTGATTTGGTCGACGCCATACTGCCGTCCTCTCTCTTCAGCTTCGTCAGCTGGCTTTGCCCAATAGACAAGTCTTTTGCGAACACTTTGGAGCCCTTGTTCCGCTCTATAGTCTCTTTAATACGTTCGGTATTAAAGGACCGAATATCGTGCCGCATAGACTTTGAGATATGTCTATTGAGCTGCCTATATGACTTAGCATCCTCGGAGGACTGCAGTTGCAACGCGCGACGTTTAGCCATGAGGTCGAGAGTATAGTTTGAGAGCTTTTGTGGTCTACTCGTACGGTTGGGTCTATAGAACCTCGAGCCCACTGTACGGACAGTTTCTACAAACCTGTTATTGATCTCGTCCACCGATGCGGCGCTCTCCAGGCACTCAAAGCGATTTGACAATTCGAGTTGAAAGTTCTCGGGGTTCTGGATATGGGCATGAGTAGGTCGGAGCGTGGACTTCATGAGGCGAGACCTCTCAAGTTTGACATTGATATTCAATGTGCCTCTTACTATTCGGTGATCGCTCCCGGTTTTCACCATGTTGATCACAGAGACGTCATTGAATATTTGTCTCTTGGAGGTCAGGATGAAGTCTATCTCGTTTCTCGTGGAACCATCGGGACTCAACCAGGTCCATTTCCTGTGAGGTGGCTTCTGAAAGAAAGAGTTCATCATAAAGAGTCCCTCTTTCTCCAGGAAGTCTGCCAACCTTTGTCCTCTCGGGTTCCGTTGCCCATACCCAAATTGCCCCACTCTCATCTCACCCTCGCTTCTTGTGCCCAGCTTCGCATTGAAGTCCCCCATAACCACATTAAAATAGGTCTCCGAGGTATGTATGGCCCTACTAATGTCCTCATACATCGCCTCTACCTCCTCATCAGAGTGTGACGAGGTCGGTGCGTATACCTGAATGACCTTCAGCGAATATCTCTTAGATATTCTGAGTATTAGGTACACCACCCTGCTCGACACACTGTTGATGGCCAAAATGTTATTTACGAGGGACTTGTGGACGAGAAACCCGACACCACCCTGGGACTGTTGCTCGCCTTCCCGGTAGTAGAGCAGGTTACCGGATTTCAGGGTTATCGTGTCCTCGCCCTCTCGACGGACTTCAGATAACCCTAGGATATCCCAGTGTAACCTACCCATTTCCTCTTCCAGCTCAATTAGCTTTTCGTCTGTCCTCAATGTGCGAATGTTGTGTGTTACCAGGGCCAGTCGTTTTCGTTTTTGGGGGTGGTAGCCAGATCTCTGCCGGAGATTCTTAGCACCCCTTGCTCCGCCGTTACCGTGGCCGCTACCGTAGCCAGGAATAGCGGAGCCGCCGGGGACTGGGGGCCTGGTTTTTTGGTGTATTGCCATGAGGGTATTTGCCTTACTCGCCACGCTTGGCATGCGGGTTGGCGAGCGCAGTATATCGTATTTTCGCAGAAGGCGCTGCTGCCCACCTTCTGGTAGTGTCCCTTAGCCGGTTTTTACGGCACCCGCGGGAAGTTATTGTTTACCAATAAATACTTGGTCAAAATTCATTTTACCAACCATTATTCAGTCAAAAGTATAATTTGACCAAATGAATAAAATGCGAAATGTAAACTAGAACAAAAATTTTTTTGTTTGACTCAAAACTAAGTTTTTTAGTGAAATATTTTTTTTCGCTTTTATATAAAAAAAAAAGAACTAACACCCGAAGTTTTAGGATGGAGCGTCGCTGCGCTCCGCTCCATCCTGGAACTTCGAACCTATTTTTGCTTATGTGTACTGACCTAACAACCAAATTTTAAACACACTTTTTACAACAAATTGCTTTCGTAAGTTTTTTTTAAATCAGAATATAATACTACAAATAAATGTATCTTAAGCTTAAATTTTTAAATTACTTGTATTTATGCCTAATAGTATTTAACCATATGAACAAAATGCGAAATATAAATTTAATCAAACAATTATTTGCTATATAACACTTGCCAAAATAAAACGTTAGCATAATAAACGTTTGTCTTAATAAAACTTGACGCAGTAAAATTATGCGAAATGATAATTTGACCAAATGAATAAAATGCGAAATGAAAACTTGCTAAAGTTTCATTTGGGAAATGAAACTGATGCCATAAGTTTATTGGGAAGTAAAATTTGGCGAAAAATACTTTGGCTAAACGGCGGTATCCCAACATAAAGTTACAATTCATCATCATCAACCCATTATGTCCCCACCGAGGGGCACGGGTCTCTTCCCTGAGGAAGGTATAGGCCATACTCCACCACGGGGGCCAAGTCCGGATTGGTGGAGGCTTGTAGACTAGTGGCTCGTCTACTGTCAGAAGTTGTCAAGCCGCCCTAAGGCCTCTGACTTGGCTTAACGACTGCCATCTATCGACGGCAGCCGGCACCAACGGCTTAACGTGCCTTGCGAAGCACGGAACCGCTCGGAAAAATGCCACTAGCGTTAGGCATAGATGGCGACCCATCCATGCACTGAACGCGCCCTGTGTTGCTTAACCTTCGGGATCGTTTTTAAGATCACTCAGGCAGCCGGGGCTACGAGCGGTTACAATTGAAATGCGCAATTCCCGAAACACCCAATTAGTCTGTATTTTACAATAACTTTTGCTCTATGAGATTGTCGCCGGGGCGCATGTACCAATTGGCTTTGTTTTCTAAGTTACGTACATTTGTTAATTTGTAGTAGCTATACCACTCGCTAACGATGAAGGAAAACACGATGAGAAAATCTGAGTGCCTGAAGTGTTAACATACTCCTGCCCTTCTAATCAAGCCCTTACGCTCTCTCTCTCTGAGAGAAGGCCTGTGTCCTGCAGTGGGGCGTAAACATAAACAATTGTCTCAATTCAACTACATATCCTGAAGCCGTACAAAAACTACTCTAGGCGTTATAGAAGAAGATAATATTGTACCAATCGAAGCGAAAATGACCGGTTGAGTGTTTGATTGACAAGGCTTGATTCGTAAACTTCGCGATTGCGGCGGCTCCGAGCCGGCAATCAATCTGCGGACTAATCAGGACTGTTTCACCAGGTTTTAATGAGTTGCCGACTAAAGAGAAACTTGGAGTGACCTTGAGAGTGTTTTACAGGAAATGAGTACTTAGTGACGTGGCGAAGATATTGCGCCAATGTGTCATTGAGTAATCTTCATTTTTATTGAGAACTAGCCATGCCCGCGACTACGTTCGCGTAGTAAAGGGATCAGCCTATAGCTTGTCCACCCTGAAGGTCAATTCTAAATACCGATGAAAGTATTTTTGAAATCGGGTTAGAGCTTTCAGAGATCACTTCCAACATATAAACTTACAAACATCATAATCATAAGCAGCCTATATACGTCCCACTGTAGGGCACAGGCCTTCCCTGAGAGAGTGAGTATGGGCGCGTGCCCACCGCGGATTGGCGATTTCATGCGCTGAGGTATGTGAATAGCTCAGACACTCAGGTTTCCTCACGATGTTTTCCTTCACAGTTAGTGAGCAGTATTGCTACTATAACTTCACAAATGTAGATAACTGAGAATACAAGTGTACAGCCTATACAGTGGGACGTATATCGACTGCTTATGAACTGAGAAAGAAAAAAAAAGTAGGTAATGTTCAAAAAAGAGTTGTTTGTACAAATGCGCTGAGTCTGGGTGTATTTCCGGGTTTGTAATTGTCCCTTCCCTGGTTATCATAGCATATATCCTAGTTTGAAACCAGGAGAACTAATTGAGTTGTGTGTTATCTGAGTACTGTGTTGATCTTTTTTTATAAATTCTCATTAAAGGTCTATTCACATTACAACGGGCCGGGGACGTGTGGGTGCAAGGATACAAACTAAAATAAACCTTAAATACTTTCAAGATTAGACATTACAATACTTAACTGGCCTGGCCCACATGGCCCATCAGGGCAGGAATGAATTCAATCAAATTATTCGGTAAAATACGGTTAAAATACCGTAAAATCTAGCTTAAATTGAATACTGAACTAACTTCAATCGATGTAATTTAGAATTCGTGTTCACGATTTGAATAAGACATCTGAATTCATTTATGCAAATTAATTTGATTCTCTAATTTACATTCGAACAGTAAAATCGTTCTTCAATAGGCACCAGCCTCTGAGACTTCCCTTTGATCCAAAGATTTGTACTCATTTCCAAAAAAATATGCAAGAATGTAAAATCACTAAAGAATGCAATTTTCTACAGATGTTGAACGTTCTTTCTATCGGAAACTATCTTTACGTATTTTTGGTTTCACACTTTTAACGGGTGAACTGCAGTTATATTAAAAAAATCGTCCTTAAAAATATGCTCCTCAACTTAATAATAAAAATAGTTAGATTAACTAACAAAATATACTTACCCCCAGTTTCTCGTACACTAACACGCTGTTAATCTACTGTTAACAGCTGTCAATTGACCAAAGTGCATACCAAAAAAACCACTGACAGCTGTTAACAGCAGATTAACAGCTTGTTAGTGTATGAGAAACCGGGGGTTAGTCCTTAAATTTCAGTTTTCAGATAATTTATAAATAGGTTTTATCTTTTTTTCAGTAACATGGAACTAATTGTAACAAATTTATTACTTTCATCATCAGCCACCTTTACGCCCACTGCAGGACACAGGCCTCCCTCATGGTTTACCAGTTTACCTAATCATAAAGGGTTATGC
The DNA here is from genome assembly GCA_963969515.1 of Yponomeuta evonymella. NCBI lineage: Eukaryota > Metazoa > Arthropoda > Insecta > Lepidoptera > Yponomeutidae > Yponomeuta > Yponomeuta evonymella. Next base: position 1,608,913 of record OZ018365.1, read on the forward strand.
CATAATCACCACGCTTGGCAGGCGGGTTGGCGATCCCAGTATGCGGTTGGAACCCCAGGAAGACGCTGCTGCCCGACTCCTGGTAATTGATTTCCTTAGTCGCCTTCTACGACATCCACGGAAGGAAATGGAGCGACGCTATTTTTAATCCGGCACCACACGGAATTTATTACTTAGCTTTTTAGAATTTATTATAGGCTTAACCCTTAGGTTCGTAACCAACGTCATAATGAGCTTAATGCTTGCCACACACTACCGCGGATTCCAGTCGAAGCCCATAAAAACCGCCTGTGTGGGGCAAGCTTAAATCGTCAAATGTGCACCGAAGAATTGCGGTCTTATTTATAAAAACACGATTCCTTAAAACACTCGATAAACGCTGATTCAAATAGTGTGTGGTGGAGATTTTACAAGGCAAAGACGTAACCACTGATTAAATTACTTACTTCCGAGGAGTTCTTTAGAAGAAACGTGTTTTTATAAATACGGCCGTAAAACTTTTCACATGCGAAGCATTTTTGAAAATTAATTTTTTTTGGGTGAAAGGGGAACCAACCCTAGCTTTTTTCAGAGATTTTTTATAGAAATAACCCCGGTTTATTAGGGCTCCAATATTCCTGTCGGAAAATGTGCCTTTATTCGTTTCGTTGAATATTAATTTGACCTCACCGCGCTTTTACACGATTGTTCAAACAAAAAAAGGGGTGTAATGTTTTTAGTTTTAGCGTTGGTATGTTTGTCCGGTTTTTGTCACAACGTAAATTCACATTTTTAGTCTACTTTGACACATGTATGCGGTGTGTAATGAATGAGCGCTTTTCGTGACGAAGAACGAATATTTCTTGTTATAAACAGAAGTAATTGAATGAGAACCCTAAAAGAACTAATGAAAAAAGAAATCGAATAGGACCTCTCTCGCCTGATTTAGTGGACAATTCAACGGTATTTTTTTAGCAGCTAAGTTTTTTGTTTTTAGAATGCATTTTTTGTTTTAACTTGTTTAACATAGCTTCGTTAAAACAAAGCTGGACTGACGAATTTGTCAACGTGTATTGCTAAGATATTTGTCACCTAAAATCCAATCCTATGAGAACAATGAGACCTTTCAAGACGACATTTGAAAAAAAAAGAATTCTGTACAAGTCTTCATCATCTTATTCGTTTGTTGCAACATCATCACCGACCAAAATATGACAGTTCAGTTTCGATCATCATCATCATCATCACCGGCCTACGCTTGTCCACTGCTGGACATAGGCCTCTCCTATTGCACGCCACTGAGCACGGTCCTCGGCTACTCTCATCCAGCTCTTGCTAGCCGCCCTGCGAAGATCATCGCTCCACCGAGTCTGAGGACGTCCCACACTAAGTTTACCGATCAGCGGTCTCCACTCAAGAACTCGTCTACCCCATCGGTTGTCAGTTCTTCGGATGATATGGCCGGCCCCCTGCCACTTCAGCATGCTATTTCAGTGGGTCCTACGTCCTACGGAGACTTTGGTTCTCTGTCAGGTCACCTCGTTTCGAATTCGATCTTTCAGAGAAATCCCGAGCATAACCCTTTCCATAGCACGCTGAGCGACTTTAAATTTGTGAACCAGCCCACCGTGAGTGTCCACGTTTCGGCACCGTATATCATGACGGGTAGGACGCACTGATTGAAAACTTTCGTCTTTAGACTCTGTGGGATTGGCGATGTGAAGACTCGACGTAGTTTTCCATACGCTGCCCAGCCCACCTGTATTCTTCTATTGGCGTCTTTCTCGAAGTGGTTTTTCGAAGTTGTCAGTTTCGATCACTGTACAAAAATTGCGTCTGTACCCGCTGAAATCTGGGTTGTTTGAAAGCCGCGGTTATGTGAACAGTAATTAAAAATCAAGGCAAAGGGCCCGACCACCTGCGGCCATACACAACAATTACGTCGGAGGGGTGCTAACATGTAGCGAATGTGGACGCGACGCATACATACATATATATACAATTTTGATCAATATATATAATGAACATTATTACGTAAATATAGACATAAGTATAGACGTAAATAAAAAAAATTGAGTTGAGAATTCACGAACAGTTAGCTACTGCCGCCTCTCCGTATATCAGAACAAATACCCGCGGACCCGCGGCACGCACGCACCGCTCTGGCTGGCTACTAATGGTTCTACTAGATTTGAGTTTGTATGAGATATTTTCGGAAAGTGCGCTTTACATAAAAACAAACTAGCGTATTCGACAGCTAATATTAAGGTACGTTCATTTTACTATGGCTTTCAAACCACCTAAAATTCATGATGTAGAAGGTTTCACTAAAAAAAAAATTTTTTGTCTTTACGTTATCGTTGTCGGCTACGTTAAAGCTCAGCCATCATTCGACAAGTGGCAGCATAGTAGCTCCTTCGATTTTACTTTTTTTAACAATTAGTTCAACGAAACCGGACTGAAAATAAATCTCGAGTTAAAAATCAGGACTAAAGACGTCTGCTTCAGGCAGTTGCAGCGAATAAAATCTGATAATAGCGAGCACGACTCGCGCCGTCAGGGTTCCGAACCTACGATATAAACTAAATTTTGCAGTGTAAAACTATGCACTGCTAAAAACCCAACGGCAAACAATTGTTTGAAAGATTTTCTTCTGATATTACAAAAAAATAAATTTAAAAAACCTATTTAGAGGCTTAAAATTCCACCCATGCCGGGACTTGAACCCGCGACCTCTGGCTGACCGTGCCAGTGCTCTCCCAACTGAGCTAATGGGCAAGTGCAGGCATCGGTGAAATTTCGAGCCTCTTTACAAACTTCTCTGTATTACGTACAGGCAGCGACATCTGGCAGAAGCAATTTACATCACTTCCAGCCCCGAGTAACCCACTTTGCAGTTAGGTCTTTACATCGGAATAATATCGCTGTACCTACATGATTATATTCTTTTTGTTGAACTAACCCGTGCTGAGGACAATTGTCCTAAACCGGTTAGTGCAACAAAAAGAATATAAAAAATAAATTATCAAATACCTAGAAGTTAACTAAAAAACCTTGCTTATTGGCAAACTTAATTAATCTAGGTCAGTGGGAAGTACTCTATTAGTTTTGATAGTTAGTTAGCTGGCATGAAACCTTTTCGACGAATACCCACAAGGGTTTATCAGTTACATTTTTTAGATACGGAACCCTAAAAAGAGACAGACACAGATTGCAACCAGCTATCAAGTTTTGTTCTCCTTCCGTTTAACAAAGGCTTCCGAACAAGTGCCTGTTCGGAACTAACTTGGAACTAGCTTACTTACAGGTACAATTGGTAAAACGTCCCTTATAACTAAGGCCCGCTTTGTAATTGAAATGTAAAGGGTAATCGATTGTTAGCCTCTAACTACTGGTTCATCATCATCATCACTCAGCCACAAGAAATCCACTGCTGGACATAGGCCTTCTCCATGGATTTCCAAAAAGACCGGTTGGAAGCCTCTTGTGGCTGGTCGTCCTACGTCGCGCTTGCCGATATTATGTGGTCTCCATTCGAGAACTTTCCGGCCCCATCGGCCATATGATACTGAGGCCGACTTGAACTACGTGTGGCTGAGTGATGATGTCCATGAATGTCTTCCCCTCAACCTGGAAAAAGGCCCAAGTGATTCCCCTGCCGAAAGTCTCTAACCCCACTTCCTTTTCCCAATTCCGTCCCATCTCAATCCTTCCTATCTTATCCAAAATCATCGAACACGAGGTGCACATCCAACTTTACTCATTTCTTTATAAAAATAATCTTCTTAGCCCTTTCCAATCTGGGTTCCGTCCTTTTCATAGCACCGTCAGTGCCCTGCTTAAAGTTACCGACGATATTCGTCTAGCAATGGACAATAAACGACTGACTTTACTCACCTTACTTGACTTCAGCAGTGCTTTTAACTCAGTTGACTTTGACATTTTACTCGGCCTCCTCCAGTCTATGAATGTCTCCTCACCTGTGGTGGAGTGGTTTAGTTCTTACCTTCGCGGCCGGTCACAGTGTGTCCGTGTTGACGACAGGTTATCGGCCTGGTGTGAGTTGAGTGTGGGTGTCCCACAAGGAGGAGTTCTCTCCCCTCTCCTTTTTTCTATTTTCATAAATGAGATCACCCACACTCTTTCATCAAACTACCACCTCTATGCCGACGACCTTCAGATTTACGGCCACTTTGATTTTCGCACTGATCCTCTAAATGAAGGTGCAGGGCTCTCCAATGCAGTGGCAGCGTTCGAGGCCATGAACAGGGATCTGGTGGCTATCGGCGTGTGGGCTAGGGACTTCGGTCTTCTTGTCAACCCCTTGAAGTCTCAGGTCATTGTTGTTGGCAGTAAACGGCTGCGCGATTGCCTGCAGCTGGAGTTACTACCTTGTATAGTATACAACGGCACTACCATCCCTTTCACTGATAAGGTAAAGAACTTAGGTCTCATTATGGATTGTAATTTGTCCTGGCAGCCACAAGTTAATGAGATTAGTAAGCGGATTCACTTCTCGTTTCAGTCACTGAAAAGACTCCAAAACTTCTTGCCAATCAAACCGAAGGTGATGCTTGCGCAAACTTTATTGCTGCCGCTTCTCGACTACGCCGATGTATGTTTTATGGATGCCACGGAGGTCTTGGTCAATAAGCTGGAGCGTCTCCAGAACTTGGCGATCAGATTTATATTTGGCTTGCGCAAGTACGACCACGTGTCAGAATTCAGGAGTCTACTTAAATGGCTACCTATACGGTTGCGCCGCAACATGCACATGTTGTCTCTTGTTTACAAGGTGCTAAAGAACCCCAGCTCTCCGCAGTATCTTCGTGAGAGGTTCATACCGTTGCCTCCACGCGCCAGACCACAGAGAACGTGTGACAACCGAACATTGCGAGTCCCAATCTGCAACACCGAGTTTTACTATAACTCATTCTCTGTGCGTGCGGCGCGCTTGTGGAACACTCTTCCGAAGACCATAAGAGATTGTCCATCTGTTGCACTCTTTAAGTTCAAGCTGAAAGAGCACCTTCTATCTCTTTGCTAATATTATAATCTATCTATAATATAGTAGTAGGATAAATTATTGTATATAGTTTATTCCTTATTTATATTAGTTGTAAGTAGTTTATGTAATGTTATATTATTTGATTTATTATTTGTTTTATTCTTTATATTATGGTATTTAACTTTTATGTGTATGTTTATATTATTATTATTATATTATTACATTTTTTTTAATTCGTTTAATGTGCACACATTATTCCCTTACCTCTTTAAAATCATCGTCTCACAACTGATTTGGTTGGCTGGAAGAAATTTCTATAGAAATAAGCTCGCCTATGTACCCGTTCTTATTGCTTTGTTGTATGTGTAACATATTTCTTTCTTGTGTACAATAAAGTATAAAGTATAAACTACTCCTTGAAATGTCACTTAGGTCGCCATTTAAATCGATTTTGTAAGTGGTGCAAGTCACGCTTAGTGTAAACTAAACAAGAAAGTTACCTCAGAAGGTTTTTGTATCAAAAACGAATTAATAAAATATTATGTGAAGGATGCATGAATGTGAGTACACCGGTCCTGTTAAGGTAAGATTTGGTGATTATATTTTAAATGGCAACTGTTACTGCTAAATGTGTAACACATATCTAAGCTCACAATAAATATTCTTGATTCTCCAAAATATGTCTAAAATGTCCGTGATTTAGTTTTCTGGTGCCTTTATTTTTTACATAACAAACATAAGCAGCCTATATACGTCCCCCCGTGGGGCACAGGCCTTCTCTTAGGCAGAGAGTATGGGCTTAGTCACCACGTGTGCCCATCGCGGATTGGCGAATTCAAGCGCTGAGGTACGCGAATAGCTCAGACACTTAGGTTTCCTCACGATGTTTTCCTTCACAGTTAGCGAGTGCTATTGCTACTATAGCTTCACATATGTACATAACTTAGAAAACAAAGTCATAGGTACATGCCCGCACTGGGAATCGATCCTGGGTCTCTTGCTTCCGAGTCCAATGTTGTACCCACTAGGCTACCACCGCACTCTTTTTACATAAAAGCAAAGTAAAACTTTGGCTTTAAAACCGGCCAAGCGCGAGTCGGACTCGCGCACGAAGGGTTCCGTACCATTATCTATAAAACATAATACACAAAGACAGAGAAAAACCGCAAAAATCACGTTTGTTGTATGGGAGCCCCCCTTGAATATTTATTTTATTTTAATCTAATTATTTATTTTTGAAGCGAATATAGAACTAAATATTCTGTGAATATTTCTAACGTCTACCTGTTACCGTTATTAATATCGACCAAAAAATTACGTTTCTTGTATGGGAGCCTCCCTTAAATAGTTATTTTATTCTGTTTTTAGTATTTGTTATTATAACGGCAACAGAAATACATTATCTGTGAAAATTTCAACTACCTATCACGGTTCATGAGATACAGCCTGGTGACAGACAGACAGACAGACGGACAATGAAGAATTAGTAATAGGGTTCCGTTTGGCACCCTTTGGGTACGGAACCTTAAAAATGATAAAATACCAGAGTAATCGGGAAGGCTGACCTCATAAAAGCCCTAATGTATTATGATTTTAATAATGTATCTAATTGTTTCAGTTCGCAACAAGAAAATTTTGCATCGATCTTCAATGAAATGAAGTGAGTATTTCCAAATATAAAAGGAAATGAAACCAGGTCTGTCCGGATCGTGGCAAGTGGGAAACCCTGGTCTCTGCCTACCCCTTCGGGATACACGCGTGTGTTTATACGTATGTATGTGATTTCCAAAAAGCATGTTTAACAATCTTTCGAAAATTATATTTTAATTAGCCTATTTTAATTTATTAGCCTACGACCTATTCCCAGACCTGGCAAATGTACACAAAAAAATTCATCAACATCGGTGAAGCCATTTCGGAGGAGTTCGATAACAAACAATGTGAGACGAGATTTTTATATATTACATTAAAAGATTAGTAAAACTTTTGATAATACTAAAGGTGAGCTGGAACATTTTCAGCTTTCTCGTGGCAACGATACGCTTGTTTGAGTTTGAATTACTTTAATGTATTTTTTCAATTAAAAATTTCCTCGGAGAGAAATGTTCGGTATACTTTACTTACTTACTTTATACTACACGACACTAGATGTCTGTCTCAAAAAAATGCATCATACAAGTATGATTTTGAATCTATGTATCTCTGAGCCGTTAATTTTCCAGGCATGGTTTTTCAGGAAGAAAGTCGTAATGATTATTTAGTTTATCTTTATTTAAATAATTGAAACGAAAATTCAGCGAATAATGTATTTCGGGAAAAAACATTAGTTTATTAACGCCCGATAGCTACGCATATTTCCCTAACTTACAATATTATAAGCTTAAATTTTCCACCGCTGAACAGTGGAATTAATTTCGCACTTTACAAAACTTGACAAACTTATTAATTAATACTAAGTAGCCCTGAGAGGCCCTCTGGGTATTTTGGGGACCGTCAATTAAACACGGACTACACGGATTTTAAAGTTACCACGAGGACTCCCGTTAACAGGCTCCAAGAGGTACACTAGCTTCACCAATGAAAAAATCCAAACCGGCCTAGTGCGTGTCGGTCCACGTGCAGTGTAGTGCTCGGTAGAAGGAAGAGTTTTTTATCTGCTTTACAGAGCTAACAACTTCATCAAAGTAATTTTCGGTGAAATGTTTACGAAGTTTTCCTTTCATTTTATCATGTTGGTCTTTTGGACATGTAAATTGTGACTTTTAGGACGACCAAGAACCTGAGGCGAAAAGTCTGAGGCTAGATAGCATTTCCGACAAAAAACGACTGTTCAAGCCCTTGGCCACACAGAAGCGACGTGGGGCGGGGGCGCGGAAAAGACGCGACGTGTTGTATAGAAATCGCGCCCTCGCCTTGTCACTTCTGTGTGGGCTTCGTCCTATCCCTTCAGTACATTTTGTATGAAAATGAATTGGATTAACGACGCTCTGTCTGTGTGGCCAGGGTGTTTAGGCCAACTCGCACCACTTTCTTAGATGTGGCGTAAACAGCATTCAACAAAAATTCTTCACACAAAATTCGATTTAAATGGCGACTTAAGTGATAGTTAAGAAATGGTACAAGTCGGCCTTAGTCATAAATGCTATCTAGTCCGTGATACTAGATTCTCGCTTGTGAGTCCTAATAAACTTACTCGACTAAGAGGTTTGCAAGACAGTTTTCGCAAAAACAATTTGTAGAAGAAGACATTTTTTTAAAGCTGGTACTGTCACAAGGAGTCCCTTAAGATGGATTAACCTCTTCGGGGTTAAACTCATTTCATAAGCAGCCTATATACGACCCACTGTAGGGCACAGGCCTTCTCTCAGGGAGAGAGTATGGGCTTAATCACCACGCGTGCCCACCGCGGATTGGCGATTTCAAGCGCTCAGGTATGTGAATAGCTCAGACACCCAGGTTTCCTCACGATGATTTCCTTCACCGTTAGCGAGTGGTATTGCTACTATAACTTCACAAATGTACATAACTTAGAAAGAAAAGTCATAGGTACATGCCCGCACTGGGAATCGAACCTGGGTCTCCCGCTTCCGAGTCCAATGTTCTACCCACTAGGCTACCACAGCTTAAACTCATTTGCAAGTTACTAATTTCTAGTTAGCACCGTGATTAATGTGATTTAATATAATGAAAACCGATTTACAATGTGTTTAACAATCTTATCATGCAAAAACCGAAGACGGTTTCTTTAGTATCAGTTCTCTGCCTAACCCTCTGGGGTCCAGGCGTGAGTACCTATATGTTGTTTTTGTTTCATTTCATTTCATTTATTCAATGCATTTCATGAACAATCTCGAAAAGATACAAAAAGTTACTTAACTAGTTGAACGTGAACCCTGTAAGGGTATAGCAGATTGACATGTGTGGCGTATACAATTGTAGAAAATGCATGTACTTAAATAACTCAAAAATTACATCTAAGATATTAAGCTAGTTTCCTTTCGGTTCGGAAGCGGTTTTTGTGAGTGCTCTGATCACTCATAAACACCCATATACTTAGTATTTTATCGTTGACTTAAAAGCGTTAACGGCGGCAGTTCATTCGAACATTAGTAAAGAAAAAGAAATTGAGTTTACGAATTTCGAAAGAAGTAACTTCCGTACAACACAATCACTTGTCCTGGTGCCGAACTAGGACACCCTGTGATAATATTTTACAATTTTTTATTGCGTTGACTAAGATACTCGAATTTTTCACGCCACTGAGAGACCGCTGACCTAACTATTTGATATAATTTCTATTTTATAGGTGTACCCGTTAATAGAAAACGTCTTACGAACAGATGTACAGACGGACGGGTGGAGGGACGGGCGGACGGACGGACGGAGGGACGGACGGACGGACGGACGGACGGACGGACGGACGGACGGACGGACACAGAGACAGACGGTCAGCAAGAGAATGAGTCTTTTCTAACAGTGGTTACAAGAGTGGTTTAATTATCGGTACTGAAGAAAAGCTTTCCAGCTTTTCCGTTATTTGAAATACAAGTTGTATAATGTGTGCACCTACAATTAGATGAATAAGTGTGCCGACCAATTGCATTCCACTTCCTAATCATAGAAACGACAAATAAGGCTGCAAAAAGGGTTTCCGAGAAACGAGTACCAGAAACGGTTAGCAAACACGAGCGTTTTAAAATAATGGACCTATTTTGCCATTGAAGTGTCACGCGAAAAATATTACCCGCTACAAAGCACAGCACACACGATAAAAATACCACAATATACTCGTATCATAGCATCTTAAGGTGGGACGATTTCCATACAAATTATTATTTCCGAATTTGTTAAGAAAAGATACATAGTTACACACTGCAATTATGTCTCTCCACATTAATTAAGATTTTTATTTGCGCTAATATATATTTCCTCGAATAAAACAGTACTTTAATGGGTTAAACAAGATTGATAATGTTTGTATGGACTAAATTGTCGAAGTCATTTAAGCTGTTAAACCAGTGATTTTTTTTTAAAAGGTGGGTCGATCTTAATAGAAAACGTACGTTATTTTATAATATGTTTTATTAAAAAAACTAACGGAATCCATCGATAAACGGAATAGATTACATTAGATTAATACACTTTATTGCTCACCATACATTACAAAGATACATGAAAAATCTTAATATCTAAGTTTACGTTAAGTGGCTACCCAAAGCTAACTATATAATTGGTAGAATTTCCTTTTTTTATGTACAATAAAGTATTTTCTATCTATCTTTATCTTTAACTGGCGCCACTAATCGAAAAAAAAAACTTTTATAATGCCACTTTGCAAGAAGTCGTCATCATCAATAGTTATTATTAGAACCTAGGACTTTAATCGTTTTACGCTAAAAGAATGCTTTAGAAATTATTCGTAAATACAAAATAACCCCAAGTGAAGATGATTCGTGACAAACCCTAGTATCTGCCTATCCCTCTGGGATAAACGTGAGTTTGCGTATAGGTTTTTTTCCATTGATAGTGATAGTTGCTCCGGGTATCCTCTTGCTTTCTTGTGAGCACCTTAACTCCTGAACTGCCCTCGCGGAATGGAACATATAGGTGGCCCATACTAAGTTGGACACAGATCTGTGTCGCGGCAATGGTAACGATGCTGTTGTTATATGTGTGTTTGTCTACAAATAAACTCTTTTTTCACATATCTATCAATCTTAGTACATAGCGATAGAAAATCTAGGAAGACTTCGTAGTAGTTTCAGGGGGCTCAGTCGTAGTGCTTGTGGTGGGTTCTTTAATTATAAGGGGCACGCAGTTGACTTCGTTGGAGTTCAGCTCCTTGCAGCTGTACCTGCAGCCTTTCCCCTCACCTTCGTATTCCCAGTGCGCTGAGGATGTAATTTGTTATTAATATAATTTGAGTCGAGTCGGGACGACGGCAGGTCGAACGGGGCAGCAACGGAGTGGCGGGCGAGAGCCGGGCGGGGTCAGTCGGTAGACCAACAGCCCGATGTTCGGACTATGTGGTCAGGTCGGCCGGGAGCCCAAAGATGGGAATGGCGAGAGACCACGGAGGATGGCGTGATGGGGAAAAGGCCTATACCCAGCAGTGGGCAGAGGTGGGCTGATGACGATGGTAAAGTGGAGTCGAATCGATTTGATTCAAATCGGTTTGATTTAATTCAAGTCGATTTCAGCCAATTCGATATGATTTGACTTTATTTGATTCCATTCGATTTGATTTGATACAATTCGATTTCGGTCGATTCAATTTGATATAATTGTTTGAATTGCACAAAAGTTGGGCAATAGTAAATGTTATAACAACAGGATAAATGCTTAACATTCTATGTAGTTATACATGGTTTAAAATGTGATGACAGCGTTCTAAAATAAGGAAGAGAACCGGAATATATGAAGCCGTTTATTACATTAAAATATGTATTTATATTCAATTTGTCTTAGCAAGTAGCGCTCGCTTAGAAACGGCTTTTACGTTCTTCTGAGTTTATTTCAATACGCGGGTGAATTTCGAAGTAAAAAGTAAACGAGCAAACCTCGGTCGCCCAGGTCCTAACTATTAATAAGGAACTAACGCTGGAATCGCGAAAAAATCAGCTGTTTTTAGGGTTCCGTACCCAAACGGATGGTCCGTCGACCTACTGTCGTCGTTACTGAGACAAGAAGAGAAAGAAAAGAAGGAAAGAAAGACATTTATTGTACCAACGAGACACATAACACAAAAAAATACAAACAGATAAGTGACATATGAAAATGACAGAGAGAAAACGTACAGAACAAACAAAGCAAAAAACAAAAATATAACAAACATGGAAGTAGCCTGTGGAACACTCCACTAAATTGCCACAAATTTCAAATTGTATTTACATACGTGGATATGTCTTGGGATCCAGTCCCACCATGTATATGCGAGCGATCATACAATTCTGGAAGTCCAAATCGCATATGCTGCTGAAGTCACGCTGAGGTTTCCTCAATCTCCACGAAAAAGAGTCTATTCCACACAAGTGTTCGAAATATTGACTGAAAAAATTACAAAAATTAGGCCCAAAGAGTCAAGCAAAGATTCTTTTGCAAATTGATACAATGTAAATAATCGGTAAATGACTTAAAAAAAAAACATACGCGTCGAATTGAGAACCTCCTCCTTTTTTGCAGTCGGTTAAATAAACAAACGGAAACATAACATTTAAATTTCCAAGCATAATAACATTCCGTGTGGCACCGGATTAAGAATAGCGCCACTCAATTTCCTTCCGTGGATGTCGTAGAAGGCGACTAAGGAAATAAATTACCAGGGGACGGGCAGCAGCGTCTTCCTGAGATTCCAACCCGCCTGCCAAGCGTGGCGATTATGGCAAAACCCTTCATGGTTAGGGAAAACCATGAGGGAGGCCTATGTCTTGAAGTGAGCGTTACACGGCTGATGCTGATGATGAATAACTTTTACATACGTGCACTGTAATCAATTGCGTTAAGGACGGCTTTGCAACAAAAACGTAAAACTTGACCGGCTGACGATGTACAGACTTCAATGTACATAATTAATTTGAATCTTACCTATTGACAGCGCATCGCAAGTACTCCCCGTAACAGTCATCACCTTCCTTCGCCAATTCTTTGTCTTGTGAATAGTCAACTCCGTCAAAGATTATCTTGAGAGGGTCTTGGTCGTCATCAAATTCATGTTGGGCTTCCTGAGTAGCATCCTCATTTGCCATCAGAGGTGCCGCAATCAAGCCGGGTATTAGGCACCGAACTGAAATATCAAGTGGAATAATACTTAATGTTAAAAAAATGTTTATTCAGATGAAAGTACGTACCTAATTAAAAAATTGGAAAGCTTATTGAAATTGGAATTAAGATCGTAAAGTAACTATTGGCCCCTCATGAGGAATGTTTAACAATAACTCTATGATAATTGGAATAATGATGAGAATGTGAATGAGAAAGTGGATTTTCTTTGTCAATTTATTCTCCACGTAAACTATTTTACTTAAGCTGTAGGTTGATTTTGTTTTTGATGGCATCTTGATTTTCATATGTATTTTGTTTTTAATTTTTAACATAGGTATGTGGTTATCTTTGAAATTATCTCATGTCACAGTTTTACTATTATTGATTCTTTTTTGCACGAAAGAGAGTTTACAAAATGTGGACTAAATGATTTTTACTGTAATGAAAAAAAAATCTTGATTTCGTTTAACTTCGCAGGAAACTCGCATGTACGAGTTTTTTTCGAGAGTTGGACTCTTGGACGGTGATGACCGAAAACTGAAAGATATAGTATATTTTTTGTTGTAATGGACCAGATTCTCCTTTAATCAATAAGCTATAGTGGAGTTGTGAATTTATAAAAAAACTGGTAAAAATTTCGACAACTTGAGCAAATACCTAAAACACAAAATGATGAAAGAAAACCGAAAAAACACACTCGATCCATTTTACCGTTACTGTAAAACAAACGTCGAAAACATCAGGGAGTATTTATACCCGAAGACTCAATCAAAACGTTACTAATGAGATTCAGTGCAATCTCCATTCATCAATGGGTCATTAATGCTTAGTGAACAAAAATTAAAACATTGCCCGACTGCTGCAAATTTAAATTATTAGGTCGGTCGTCACCGTTGTTAGCAAAATATTCAGTGTACTGAGACCGTAGTGACCACAACGGCTTCGGTTTTTAAGCTACGTACATTTGAGAATTTTTGTACGACGGAATTGAACGCAGGGCCTCTCGAATGTAAGGCCGTCCTTCTAAGCATTGAGTTTATGAAAAGCACTTTATTTCAAAGGCAATTAAGGTCGTTTTCGTTTCCAGAGTAGTATCCCTCCAGATACCTTTACAGCAGATAGTTGGTATGTCGAGTCGTATTGCAGTGCTCGATCAATAAGCCAACCAATTACGCAATACGTATCTTGGGATGCTACATTGGTTCGCTGCGTTTATTACCCGACTGCGGCGGAGCCCAAAAGGAGGGTAATGTGTTTGGCTCGTATGTATGTCTGATTCTGTGTTCCGTCATAAGTCCTTAACCATTACTTTATCAGAAAAGATCTCAATCGATTCGTCGTGGTTGCGCGAGTTTCGTACGTAGGCTTTATGAAATCAGTGTAATCGAACAAAAATATTGGTCTCATACCAGCTGACCCGGCAAACGTTGTTGTGTCAAAACAACGTTTGTCAGGGCAGCCAGTTATTATATTCTAAGCAGGCGGGACCTAAATTGAGTCTCTAAGTTGGTCCCACCTGCAAAGTAGTAAATGGTCAGCAGTCGGGTTATTGGAGATTTTTTGTTACACTTTTTTAATATTTCTGTTCTAGTACCTAACATGGCAGGCTACTCGACTTTTATTTGCGCTTGCCCAAAAACTCTCCATAGTGTGTAGAACAAGATCTAAATTACATTGCATGAAGAAAGAAAGAAAGAAGACCTGTCACAGAAACACAAAGTAAACACGAAGGTACACAAACAAAATACAAGAACGCCCGTTTGCAACTTGCCACGAGTCTATCGAACGTTTTTAGCTTCATCAACATTAATTAGTCGTTGCTGGTACGCATGCTGGTTTCGGGTACTTTTTGTCTTGCCTTTCGCTAGTACATCCCCACATTGACATTTGAAAATTCGGGATTCTATAGTCGACAGCGTCAACCTCTACATTTTTGTTGTAAAATCGTCATTAAAGTAACTGATTAGTGTGCAAGTATGTGAAGATTTATTTGCTTACAGGTAACTTGAGAGCGAGACATGATATTATGTCACACACAATAAACATTATAAGTATTGTAACTACGAAAACGTATATTTCAGTAAATAAATATTATTTATGAAATCAAACCAAAAAACCAAAAGTTGAAATAATATTAGGGGTTAAAGTATGAAATTGCCGATTTGTACTGAAAATCTAAATTGTTTATTTTTTAAATTTTTAACAAATTTATTTAATCAAAATAGTTGCCATTATTATCTATACATTGCTGCCATCTAATGGGAAGGTCATTAATGCCTTTGCGATAGAACTCCGACGATCTAGACTGCACAAACTGTGTGAAAGCATTTTGTACTGCCTCCTGGGAAGAAAACTTCTTGTCACGTAGATAATTGTCCAAATCACGAAAAAATGGTAGTCCGTTGGAGCAAGTTCTGGTGAATACGGAGGATGACGAATGGTTTCTAACTGCAGTTCCTGAAGAATCAAAATGGTTTCTCGTGCTGTGTGAGGTCTCGCGTTGTCGTGGAGCAATAATGGTGAAGATCGATTCATGAGTCGGGGCTGTTTTACTGCTAGTTTTGTCAACATGGTTCGGAGTTTGGCACAATAGATATCTGCCGTTATTGCTTGACCAGATCGGAGAAAACTATAGTGAATAACACCATGCTGAGACCACCAAACAGTTACCATTACCTTTTTATTGGTAAGTTTTTCTTTAGGACACTGTTGTGGCATTTGACCTGGGGTCAGCCATTGCATTTTTCTTTTCCGGTTATCATAAAGAATCCACTTTTCATCATATGTTACAATTAGATCCAATATTCCTTCATTTCTGTACCGGTTCAACAAGGCAACACAAGTTTCAACACGCGTTTCTTCCTGCAGATCAGTCAAATCATGAGGCACCCATTTTTCGTATTTTTTTATTTTATTGATTTGACGCAAGTGAGTCAATATTGTGGGTAAGGTAACGTTAAACCATGCCGCTAATTCCTGGGTAGTTTGACTAGGGTCGGCTTCCACTATCTCTTTTAATTCATCGTTATTCACCTCGTCTTCGTGTGGGCGGTCTTCCTCGTGGCTCGTTCTTTAAGTCGAAATTTCCATCACGAAAGCGTTTTTTATTAACCATTCACCCCTAAAATAAATGATTAGAGTGTACGTATGTAAAGGTAACTTTGAAAATAAACAACGTCATAGGTACACCTACATCTGCAAATATGTAGTAGCAATACCACACCCTAACGGTGAAGGAAAACATCCTGAGGAAATCCGCAGCTCGGTTGGCTCCGCACGTATTGACTTGTGTTTCCTGTGGGCTAGGCTGACTAAGCTGTCAGGATGGTGTAGGTGCTGGGCAAGCCTACTCCATCTAGATAACAATGTCCCAGGCACTGCTGCGTCCGTCTGCCCTTCACCCATCTAGTGTGAGTGATGGTGCCGATAACTCATCTCATTACGTGGATGCAACGGCCAAAGTTTAAGTTTATGTAAAGGTTACAATGTTGTCTGTACCTGCATCCTCAGCGGTCGGTCATTTAGGCCCAAGTCACGTCCGTG
Organism: Yponomeuta evonymella; assembly: GCA_963969515.1. Taxonomy (NCBI): domain Eukaryota; kingdom Metazoa; phylum Arthropoda; class Insecta; order Lepidoptera; family Yponomeutidae; genus Yponomeuta; species Yponomeuta evonymella. The sequence goes on from OZ018365.1 coordinate 1,625,204, forward strand.
CATGACTCATATACTTCTTAATATACAATATTACTGTGAAAGAGCATCGACTCGGAATATAGATTGCTGTTTAAACACCTTAAGGTAACGCGTGGTGGCACTTTGTTTTCTAATTACTTCTGGATCAGTATCAGTACCACTCTAATAGTCTTTTTCAGTGAAAGAGAGAGAGAGTATGGGCGTGCCTACTTTGTACATCGTATCGTACGTCAAATATAAGAAAACGATAAGGACGAAACGTCCCAAACGTCGGAAAATTGTAAAATGAAAAAATAGACGAATATCTGTATAAATATCCGTGCAAATTCAGCTTTTATTAAGATAAGGAAGATCCCAAACAATTTAAGAAAACATTGGTAACTGCATGTGTTGACTTACAAAAATTTTGAAGTACTCCTCAGTCTGATGTTCCAACCTTCTATACATCATCATCATCATCATCAGCCACTCGACGCCCACTGCAGGACACAGGCCTCCTTCATGGTTTTCCTAACCATGAGGGGTTTTGCCATATTCGCCACGCTTGGCAGGCGGGTTGGCGATCGCAGTATGCTGTTGAAATCTCAGGAAGACGCTGCTGCCCGTCTCCTGGTAATGTATTCCCTTAGTCGCCTTCTACAACATCCACGGAAGGAAATGGTTAATCCGGCGCCACACGGAAACCTTCTATTAGAAAGGAAAATTTCAGGTTATCAATTTCACAATTCGTGATATCGAATCTACAGAAGATCATTGTTATGTGTGGGAGAATGCATTGAAAAAAAAGGTCCCAAATAAAATTGCCAGCTTTCTATTCGACTTTATAAAAAGAAGGATTGAATTACAATGTTATTCATATTTGGTGTCGACATAAAAGCCGATTGCTGGGCATTAACTACTAAGCAGGTGGGACCAACCTCGGTACCTCGCAATGAGTTATATTGATGAATTTAGGTCCCGCCTGCTTAGTAGTTAATGCTCAGCAGTCGAGTTTTTGGTTATTTTTTATTTCAGATTTTAGTTTTGACTTTTTTATTTTTTTGTAGAAATTATGCTGAGTTTATATAGTCTACGACTTTCGCGCAAACACGACGAATCGATTGGGACCTTATTTGTCTTTTAACATATCTGACCATTGGTTAAGGAGTTATGAGGGAACATAGAATCGGACATACATACATGCATACATACGAGCCAATCACATTACCCTCCTTTTGGGCTCCGCCGCAGTCGGATCATATCATATCATAAGCAGCCTATATACGTCTCACTGTAGGGCACAGGCCTTCTCTCAGAGAGAGAGTATGGGCTTAATCACGTGTGCCCACCGCGAATAGGCGATTTCAAGCGCTGAGGTATATGAATAGCTCAGACACCCAGGTTTCCTCACGATGTTTTCCTTCACCGTAAGCGAGTGGTATTGCTACTATGACTTTACAAATGTACATAGCTTAGAAAACAAAGTCATAGGTACATGCCCGCACTGGGATCGAACCTGGGTCTCCCGTTTCCGATTCTAATGTTCTACCCACTAGGCACCACCACGGCAGTCGGATAATAATTCTTAAGGGCCCGTACATAAAACTGCAATGCGATGTCGCATCGTAAAAATCTACGAGCTCTCGCGGCGCACCGCAAGAACTTGCGAATTGATTTGCCCAAAAATGAATCCAAAACCTTCTTTGTTTCTTTTTCCTGTATCTTCATAGCAATAAATGAGGTGAGCACTTCTTTTTACGATCCATGTCACGACCTTGTTTACCAAATACGGGAACGGAAGAAAGGAATGGCCACCCGAATCGTTCAAGGGGCTAACAAGGGCTAACTAGCGCCGCCAATGAACAAAAAATCATAGGTATCTTCTTTCACAATCCGTTTTTGCAAAAAAGTGAACGACAAAAATGTCTGTGTTGGTAACAGCAATTTTTAGAACCTACAGCTTAGAAATTAGGTTCAGGAATCTAGGCTACAATTTCGTTTTTGGCGAAAACGGCCGTTTTTGGCGTAAATGCAATTGTGGACTAGGTTCTTGGCCCTAGGTTCTAGGTTGTAGGTTCTAAAAATAGCTATCACTAATACAGAAAACTCTGTCGTTCACATTTTTGGAAAAATGGATACGAACGAAGATGTGATTTTTTTTTCATTGGCGGCGCTAGTTAGCCCTTATTCAAGCCTTAAGGGAGATTATTATTATTATTATTAATTCTTTATTGCACAAAGACAGTGTACAAAAGGTGGACTTAATGCTAATGGCATTTTCTACCAGTCAACCTGCAGGAGGTACAGGAGAGGCAAAAATTGAGGTAGGCGTGCAAAAAAGTAAGTGATAAAGGTACTTAAAAAGTACCTAATGTATTATAAGGCGGGGGGCACCTATAAAAATAACTATTTTAGCAATGATGTAATACAATACACACTAATACTTGCTATTAATTATATACATATTAATAATTACGGTGATATATACCATATAATAAGATAAGGTATATTATATATTACACATATTTATAACAATACATTTTTAAAGATAGACAAAATAAAATGGATGTTAACTCTAATGCAAATCAGAAAAAAAAATCAAAACAAAAGAAAGAAAGGAAACGGAAATACTTTCACTGAAATATAAATTATTTATTGGTCTGAAAGGACAGTCAGTTCTTAATGGCACTAAGGTAGTGTTCACGGACAAGATATTTAAAGGAGGGACGTGAATTCGCTTTCCTGATATTTTCCGGCAGAGTGTTCCAGAGCCGCACAGCAGTTACGACAAAAGAATTTGCCGCAAAACCTGTACGATGGATGGGGATGGATAGAAGAAGATTATAAGATGAGATTATAAGATAAGACGGAACGCTCGTAGCCCCGGCTGCCTGAGTGATCTTAAACGATCACGAAGGTTAAGCAACACAGGGCGCGTTCAGTGCATGGATGGGTCGCCGTCTATGCCTAACGCTAGTGGCATTTTTCCGAGCGGTTCCGTGCTTCGCAAGGCACGTTAAGCTGTTGGTGCCGGCTGCCGTCGATAGATGGCAGTCGTTAAGCCAAGTCAGAGGCCTTAGGGCGGCTTGAAAACTTCTGATAGTAGACGAGCCACTAGTCTACAAGCCTCCACCAATCCGGACTTGGCCTCCGTGGTGGAGTATGGCCTATACCTTCCTCAGGGAAGAGACCCGTGCCCCTCGGTGGGAACATAATGGGTTGATGATGATGATAAGATGAGATGTCTTGCTGCACGAAACCGCATCGCAGCAATTCGTGTCGCAGTATTCTGCGTTGCGAGTTCGCATCGCGCCGATTCGCAGTTTTGCGTACGGAGCCTGAACATGCGATAGTATTGTATGGTCTAACCTTAAATGTATTTATTTCAGCTAGCTTCCATAGAAAATGCACAAACTTCTTTCTAAGCATGTTTGAGAAAAAGCATTTAAGGTCTATTTTAGTTGGTGTCGTTGCATACGCACGTCGTTAGACCTTGGTAATGTGTGCAGTTGGTAGTCGCTTCTTTTGTTGGGCTACTGAAATCGACGTAGATTCCCGATTATTATAGTGTTTATATCGAGATTTTATACGTGCGGGATGTCCCAAAATGTTGGCACAGTGCCATGGTCTGTAGAGACGACACATTATTTTTAGCCCCTCAGTTCAGTAACTAGTGATCAAGGTTATTTCAGGCGTGACCTTCTTGTTATTAATTTTATTCGCATAAAACTAGAGCGTACATTGAGGGGCGTCTTTAATAACCTAAATATTTATTTATTAAAGAAAGAGCGGTGGTAGCCTAGTGGGTAGAACATTGGACTCGGAAGCGAGAGACCCAGGTTCAATTCCCAGTGCGGGCATGTACCTCTATGACTTTGTTTTCTAAGTTATGTACATTTGTGAAGTTATAGTAGTAATACCACTCGCTAGCGGTGAAGGAAAACATCGTGAGGAAACCTGAGTGTCTGAGCTATTCACATACCTCAGCGCTTGAAATCGCCAATCTGCGGTGGGTACGCGTGGTGATTAAGTCCATAATCTCTCCCTGAGAGAAGGCCTGTGCCCTACAGTAGGCCATATAGTTACAAGCTGCTTATGTAAATATTTATTAATTCGAAGCTGGGCATCTTTAACACCAGAGTTAACTGGTGATCAGGTAAGCACGTAACATCTTAGATCCCGACGTGCCCCGACCCTTGGTATATAAGTTCGAATTACACTTGGCCAGTTTAAAAAACCGGCCAAGCGCAAGTCAGACTTGCGCACGAAGGGTCCCGTACCATCATCAACATTAACATTTGAGGCCAAGATCGAGAAAAAAACCGCAAAAAATCACGTTTGTTCTATGGGAGCCTCCTTAAATATTTCATCATCATCATCAGCCATTTGACGCCCACTGCAGGACATAGGCCTCCTTCGTGGTTTTCATGACCATGAGAGGTTATTTGTTTTATTTTAATTTAGTTATTTATATTTGAAGCAAATATAGAACTTAATATTCTGTGAATATTTCAAGCGTCTACCTGTTGCCCTTATTAATATCGAGCATAAAACTGCAAAACATTACGTTTGTTTTATGGAAGCCCCCCTTAAATATTTATTTTATTCTGTATTTGTTGTTATTGCAGCAACAGAAATACATCATCTGTGAAAATTTGAACTGCCTAGCTATCACGGTTCATGAGATACAGCCTGGTGACAGACAGACAGACAGATAGACGGACAGTGAAGTCTTAGTAATAGGGTCCCGTTTGGCACCCTTCGGTTACGGAACCCTAAAAACTAATACACAGATGGTTTTCCAGATAGAGTAGAACGTCTCAGCTTGTAAACTATCACATTGTCATGTAAAATCTACTTAAATAAAACGCTGTCAGTTGGAATTAAAAGCGTACGTTCTAGAAAAGGAACATCACAGAGCTGCGGAAAAGTCAAAACCAGTCTGAGTGACATGAAAGTGACATTAGAGGTGTGTGTGTGTGTGTGTGTGTATAAGTGGGCAGCCACGAAAATAAACAGTTTTGAAAATAAACAGTTTTGAAAATAAATAGTTTTCAGGGTTTGGTCGAAAAGGACTAACTTCACATTCATCGGGCTAGCGTCGTGCTGGCGCATTGATACAAATTAAAATGAACCTTAAAATCTTAAATTTGAGCATTATTTTGACAACCTTCTTCGAGATAAATCGAAATTGCTGTACTGGCCAAATACATACGAGCAGCAGCCGGCAAAGGTTGTATGAAAATATACATCTGTCGTGTTTCAGCGGCCAAATAAATTACATAGTAAACTCATATCTGTCGTGTAATTTTAAAATGGAACGATATTTTACTCCGTTACATGGCAACAAGGAGGTAACTTATGAAAGGTTTTATTTAAATTTCGCACTGGCTTGCAAATAGAAAGTTGTTTATCAAAAAGAAAAACAAATGAACACTTTAACGCGGGATAAATTGATTGTTGTTCGTTGTTCTTCACTGATTTTGAAGAGTAAAAAATTCTGCCTAGGTACCTACTACTTAGTTTAAATTACCACGTATTATTTGAGAAAAGTACTATATAGTAAAAGCCTTGGCCACAAATATGTACTATTAAGGTTAGATACTTGGATTCTAGGGTTCCGTACCCAAAGGGGTATGAGACCCTATTACTAAGAGTCCACTGTCCGTCTGTCTGTCTGGCTGTCTGTCACCAGGCTGTATCTCATGAACCGTGATAGCTAGATAGTTGAAATTTTCACAGATAATGTATTTCGGTTGCGGCTATAACAACAACTACTAAAAACAGAATAAAATAAATATTTAAGGTGGCTCCCATAAAAAAAACGTTGTCTAAAGACAGCGCTCGCCATCTAGCGGCCATCTATGTAACATTCACAGCGCCAATGGCATGTCGTCAAACGTCAATGTTAAACGCTTCTTGTTGGTTTCTACAAATGGCGCTGTTCTCAATGTACCTAATCTATCTTTTCTTGATTTTTGTCTAATCATCATCATCAGCCATTTGACGCCCATTGCAGGACATAGGCCTCCTTCGTGGTTTTCATGACCACGCGGAGTTTTGCTATAATCGCCACGCTTGGCAGGCGGGTTGGCGATCGCAGCATGTGGCTGGAATCTCAGGAAGACGCTGCTACCCGTCTCCTGGTAAGTGATTTCCTTAGTCGCCTTCTGCGACATCCACGGAAGGAAATGGAGTTCTTAATCCAGCGCCACACGGACACGGATTTTGTCTAATTTTGGATAGATAATGGTCCAAAACTCTTAGAGCGCGAGTCCGACTCGGTTAGGTAGTCCGTCGGTTTTTTTGTTCTTCTATTGTAGTCTCTAACTTCGTAAGTTTAAGGATGATTTTAGATTTAAATCGTGCAGCCCGCACGTTGCCGGCCTGTTGACGTGCAAAGACCTTAATATATACTGCTGCCCGTCTCCTGGTAATTGATTTCCTTTGTCGCCTTCTACAACATCCAAGGAAGGAAATGGAGTGACGCTATTCTTAATCCCGCGCCACACGGATACCCTGATATTACCCGCAAATCAACATTTCGGCTTTCGGAGCATATTGGTAGCATATTGGTCACCCCATCACCTCATATTCATATTGCAACGTCATATGAACGTCATATCATAGGATAGACCTCTCTTAAGCTTAAGTAGGTAAGCCATTTTATGGCCTTCGTCTTTGCATGTATGAAAACAAAAAATATATCAAAAATGTCTGTAATTTAATTTATTTATTTTATTTGGTGTACAAAGCAGATCACAACCATTACACGATATAAAAGTAATAATATGACACGAGTACTAAGTTGTGGTCTAACGCATCCACACACAGCATTGCCACCATTGTACCATCATTGGCCATATTTAAGTGTACATTTTTTTACAATCATTGATATTATTTACTTACTTAATTCCGGAAACAGGTACTTGAATTTTCGTTGAAGGAGTCCGACCAGGTTTAACTCTTATTCAAAGAGCTAATAAAATTAATTTAAATAGGAGTTTTTTTGTCCGTTTTTTTCTCCAAATGATCTAGATTTTGAAACGGACACCTAGTTTTACTTTTAAAGTTCAATAAATCACAGTTTCTGTGTTCATTATCATCAGCCATTTGACGCCCCCTGCAGGACATAGGCCTCCCTCATGGTTTTCATAACCATGAAGGGGTTTGCCATGATCGCCACGCTTGGCAGGCGGGTTGGCGATCGCATTATGCGGTTGGAATCTTAGGAAGGCGCTGCTGCCCGTCTCCTGGTAATTGATTTCCTTAGTTGCCTTCTACGACGTCTACGGAAGGAAATGGAGTGACCCTATTCTTAGTCCGGCGCCACACAGACAGGTTTATGTGTTACTTTGAAAAAAAAATTTTGACTTTCACTTATATTAAATTAATTTTAGTGCTTACGAAAGTTCCAGTTCCAAAATCATTGAAATATTATAAAGTGCGAGGGAGAAGAATACCAGAACTAAAAGAAGCCTTAAACCAAAGCTTAACCATCACGTGAAAACCATGGACAAATTACGCCAAGACAGAGTATTTAAATAAATAATAATAAACTTCCACACAACACAATCACTTGACCTGGTCCCAAACTAGATACCCTGTGCTATGGTAACCAGGCAAGGACGTCACAAACATAGAATTACACCCAGACTGAGGCCATTTGTGCAAATGTACGGCGGCCCCCAGTGGGAATCGAACCCACGACCTCTGTCTTGGTGGTTAAGCGCCTTAACGGCTAGTCCAACGAGACAGTCAATTTCAATCAAAATTTCGCTTTAAGGTGAAGAGTTACGCACACATTCACGCATTGATGGTGTGGTATGGCTAAGCAGGTTGTAGTAAGTGACGTTCGCAGACACACAAACCAGCGCATTGAACGTTCAACATTGACAGCCGGATTTGCTAGAATGCCAATTTAGCTACAATTTCATGGCTCCGGCTTGAGAGCCCGGATTATCGTACTGCAGTATTTTTTAATAACTCGCGATACTACATAGTTTTGCATACATACATGCATTTGTGGTTCTGTGCTTTATAATATTTTTATGTTCGAAACCTATTATGCTTTATAAAAAAATCTGTACAACGAAATGGTCAATGAAAACCTAAGTAAAATGTAGCTGGAATAAAATTCATGGCACAAAAGTATCTGTAACGCCACAATCTTAGGTACAATAGGTACAATAATTTTACACAATAAAATTAGAGAGAAGTCAAATATTTAAACATAACTTCTACTTTCTAATAATGAAAATTCTGTTCAGCAAAACTCTTAACAAAGCGCTAGAACAGAGAATGAAACCAACAGAAAAATTACTGCACATTATTTCTTTCTTAATATAACACTTTTGTTTGCATTATTTCCTAAAACAACACTAAGACCTTAAAATTTAATTTTGTATGAAGAAGTTGCGACGGGAGGCGCTGGATGCGGGCGGCACTATTGTGTATCCCGGTATTCCGGGATGCTTGGAAAACCATGAGGGAGGCCTATGTCCTGCAGTGGGCGTCAAATGGCTGATGATGATGATTATGAAGATGTATGAAGAAGTTTTGTTGACTGCTACTCAAGCTTTAAGTTTTTTAAGCTCGCATCTTCAAATAACTAATTCACTGTCCTCCTAGTGCCATTTTTTCTTTGACCAATAACTTAAATAAAATCAACATAGATTAGAGACTATAATGGCGATAAACCTATGTTATAAAAACGCATTAACCTGAGGGAACTCTTTATGAAGGATAAAGAACAAATTATCATGTTTTTCAGTACCTAAATGGTTATTACTTAACGGGATTCTATCCAAAAATGTGAACAAAATAATGAGTCCCCGATGGGTCCCCGACACGATCAAGTGCACTTGAACAGTCAACATCATTGAAGTGAATATTGATCGTTTACCACATTGACTTGACGCTATCGTCGAGTCAATCTACGGCTTGATCGCAATTGACAGAAATTTTGATTGACAGCGCACTTGATGCGCTTGTGCTTGACCCAACTTGACGCGACTTGATAAGCTTCTTTTCATCTTCAGGCGCAACACCGAACATAGCGGACGACGAACAGACCTAGACTTGGCCTTGGCGAGAAGCGCCGACATAATTACCGCGCGTCATTTTGTCCTATTGCTAATATCTCTCCACAGAGATTTTCGTGTACTATGGAAAGTTATAAGTAAGGAGTATGCTGACAAAAATAAAAGTTCGAATCGATATCTCAATTTATAGCATTCCTTACACAATCGTCTCTTTTTTTTTCTCTTTAATTATGGCAAGGAATGCAAAATCTTCGTTGGAAATCCTTTTTATTTCTGCGACGACTCTTTTACACAGGTTGGTAGGCGAGCGTGGCATGCGCACTTGTCGACACCTTCAATAGGCGTCAAGTCCCCCATCAAGTGAAACTGTCAATCACCAGAGACTTGTCAAGTGCACTTGATCGTGTCGGGGACCAATTACGTAAGCGTATCTTACGTATCATTAAGTTTACAATTTGCCTCAATATCGAAGTATTTTCATGAATGGAACGTTATCGTCTGATCACCATATCTCATGATATCTTCTTTAGAACCGGACAAGTAACTGTGTATTCGTATTATTATACAATGGTCCCAAACTAGGATACCCTGTGCTATGGTAACCAAGCAAGGACATCACAAACATGAAATACAGCCAGACTGAGGCCATTTGTACAAATGTACGGCGGCCCCCAGTGGGAATCGAACTCATGACCTCTGGCATGCTAATCAGACGTGATACCGCTAGACCAACGAGGCAGTCGATCCTTCTATTCATCATCATCATCATTCAGCCACAAGAAGTCCACTGCTGGACATAGGCCTCCTCCATGGATTTCCAAAAAGACCGGTTGGAAGCAGCCTGCATCCAGCGCCTTCCTGCCACTTGGATGAGGTTATCTGTCCGTCTTGTGGCTGGTCGTCCTACGCTGCGCTTGCCGATATGTGGTCTCCATTCGAGAACTTTTCGGCCCCATCGGCCATCAGTTCTGCGTGCTATGTGCCCCGCCCACTGCCGCTTCAACTTACTAATCCGCTAGGCTATGTCGACGACTTTTGTTCGTCTACGGATCTCATCATTTCTGATTCGATCTCGTACTAAGTATAATACAATGACACAATTAAGTTTTCCAGTAATTTAGACGTTTATCGTGTTGTCCCGTTTGGTTCTCGGTGTAGGAACATGACCACCTCGATTCGTTTCTCGTACGCTAACTCTGTTAATCTACTGTTAAAAGCTGTCAGTGGTTTTTTTAATGCTCTTTAGCCAATTCACATCTTTTACAGATTAACAGAACATATTACAGACTAAGATTACAGACTAACAGGCAGAACAGATTACAGACTAACAGATTACCTACCTACCTACTTTTTTCATCTTTCAGTTCTATCCATCCTAAGGTTGTCTGTAAGAGATCGCTTTTAGCGATAAGACCGCCAATTGTGCACGGCAAAACTTAGACATGTAAGCATTTTAATTTACTATTCTGTTTTCTGGTGTGTACAATAAATCGGAAATCGGAAATCAATAATTTATTTCAACGTAAATAATTTACATTCTGTTTGCTGAATTGACATGTACTATGTTACGATGTTAGCCGCTGCCTTCAGGCCGTATTTGTAGTGGAGAAGAAGGCAGCGGGAAAAAAATTAAGTGTTCTAATCTAATCTAATCTAATTACGAAGACTAACAGATTACGAAGGCTCACAGTTATGGACTAGCAGTTACAAACTAACAGTTACAGACTAACAAAATGCGTAATCAGAAATCAAAAATTTATTTCAACGAAAAGATTTACAGTCTGATTGTTGAACGTCAATATGCAATGTTATCCCCTGTATCACCTGAAGGTCAAGTTGTAGTAAAGAAAAATGCAAAAAAAAACCCACTCTGACCCGGTTTCTCGTAGTGTACGAGGAGCCTGGGGTTATTCTTGTGCACGAGAAGTGCCTACGTATAGTTAGTATACGGGAAAGCGGGGGTAAACCTCTAATATCATCACAAACCCGCCAACCCAAATTGGTGACTATGGATAACCCCATTAAATTTTAAGTAACTCGTTAATTGTGAAGGAAAATATCGTGAGGAAATCCGTTGCGTCGATGCCTCCGCACGTGTTGACACTAACTTTGTGGATTAAGCCGACAAAACTCAGAGTCCATGTCTAAAAAATATGTCCCAGGTTCAAAAACGTCTGAGTGGTTACTTCACTAATATGACTCATTAGAAGGTTTGGAATTGGTTATCAATAAAGTACATAATTGCTTATTTGTTGTAGATTCTTGGTTGAAAAGTTGTTACTTATATATTTTTTAACTTTAAGACTCATGTAAAGTTGTTATTTTGTAGATAAAACGTTGTCGTTCGACGCTATATAAATCATCAAACATAGAATGTAAAAGGCCAATTCGTGAATGTATTTTTTATTTTGATTCATTCTTGGCCACTCTTGCAACTTTGTTTATCAATTATATGCGATTTTAAAACCGAATAAAAATAATATGAAACACCACATAATTTCATTTTAATACCTAGCAAAGTTTCATAAATATCTGTCCATCTATTTCGAATGTGACATCTTGGACTAAGTCCAACACTTCTGTTCGCATGCCTAGCACGGACTCGTTGCCAACCATCTGAACATACGGGTGATGTTTCCTGTCTCGTTCTTTTCGACCAAGTACAGCGAGATGGCGTCAAATTGATTGCTGTATCAGGAGTATGCTGGTACTACGGATTTCAGTGTCACAATTTATGCTAGACTTGAATAAAAATAGTCCGGTGTACAACTTTAGAGATATACCGTTTTACCATTTGCGCACAATTTTGGAGTACGCCAAAGGAGTCACATAAAAGTTGATTTAAAAATGTTTATTTCTCCCTCTCCCTCCGTGTGGGGCCGAACTAAGAATAGCGTCACTCCATTTCCTTCCGTGGATGTCGTAGAAGGCGACTGAGGAAATCAATTACCAGGAGACGGGCAGCAGCGGTTACCTGAGATTCCAACCGCATACCGCGATCGCCAACCCGCCTGCCAAGCGTGGCGATTAGGACAAAACCCCTCATGGTTATGAAAACTACGAAGGAGGCCGGTGTCTTGCAGTGGGCGTCAAATGGTTGGTGTTGATGATGATTTATTTCATACACCATGAATTTTGGGTGATTTGAGAGTCATAGAAAGTGTACGGGCCTTAACAATAGCTATCGAATGCGTTAGTTTTTTTTTTGTAATCCGTAGAATTCTAAAGGGCCACCATAACAACGATTTTTAATTGTTCTTTTCAGGTCATAATTCAACAGGCTTAAGACACTGAATTTTCTAAAAAATGTCCAATTTGTCACAGATTTGAATCTGTGAGATCCATTAGTTGCCAGCCGGAGCGGTGCGTGGTCGCCGCGGGTCATTGCTCTATTAGATGGAGAGGCGGTGCTTATTGTGCGCGAAGTTTTCAAAACACGACCTTACTAAGACTTCACAGACCGTCTGTCTGTCTGTCCGTCTGTCTGTCTGTCTGTCACCAGGCTGTATCTCATGAGTCTGTCGGGTTATTCACTAACTCGACACACAAGACTGAGACGTGTGTCCAGTTGGTGAAACTCAAAATAAGTATCACTTATTATTTCGTCATCTGGACACGCCAAGATTTTCAGGCCTGTCCAGATAGTGAAACTTAAATTAAATATTTTTTATGTTTTCGCCAACTAGAAACACTCAGGTTTTTTTGTAAAAACGGTACAGTCAGCTTAATAATCGCCTCGCTCATTGAATTAACGAACGAGGCGATTTAATGAGAAACCTTAGCTTCTGTTTAGGGCATTTTGAAATGAAACAAGTATATAATAATCAACACCCAACAATTGGCACCCTTCGTACGTAATCCTAAAAAGGGTGTCGCTGGCTGAAGGTTCTGTTTGGAAGCCGATTATTCTGCAACAGAGGATTGAACAAATTTCAAACTGCGTAGTAGTACTTTAGTAGAACAGATACAGCTCTAAAGCCTCCCTAAGCCAGTTAGTTATACCATAGGACATGGTCAGTTACTAGATATATGGACATCTCTTCCGGGATACGGGCTTGAATGTACCTACGTATTTTTTTCCTATCGAACATATAAGTAGAAATACATTAACACGCTCAACGCGAAGCGAGGCATTATATACCTCGTTTGCCGTTTGCACTCAGTGCGGAGGTGAAAAAACAGTTGTTTCTCTTTCTTGCAATTGGAGTTTTTATTACTTTTTTTTGTAAACAAAAGAGACCATCTAACTAGGCATTTTGATTATATTCCTTAGTACCTATTAAGACCAATCACATAGCACGAGGCATATAACGCCTCGGTGCGACAGAGTAGTAAAATTTTGCGTTCCGTGCAAGACGAGGCGCATTGAGCCTCGTAGAGACCTCGCCCGAGGTTAATCGATATTATTTTTTAGTGTCGTTCGGTATTCCGTAATTATCATTGTGTTTTGCATAATGGAAGTATCGAAAGCAAGAAATAGAAAAAGATCTCGGCGTATTCTTGAGCTGTCGTTTTCTAACTCAGATAAATCTGTCATTGAAATCCAAAGTCACAGTCTCTGTACGAAAAAGTGTTGCAGCGCGTTGAGACCAATACTTCTAAACTGAGTAATATATCAACCAGCCCTAGTTTCGGTCGCACATATCAAGAGCTCACTACTGTTGCATCATCGTCCAGCTACTGCAGCCCACAAGAAGAGGACAACGGAAGGTACCAAATACTTGATTTGTCAAACTACCAAATGTGACCAAATGTCGTCCTATTATAGTTCTCTAAAAAAAGGACTAAAATGGTATCGAAAGGTTATGGTAGAGTTGATTTTCGGAACTGCTATAGTTAACACTTGGGTTTTATATAATATGAAAACTAAACGATGGATGGTGGAGAAACTTCTGGCCAAAAGTCAGAGGGTTTTCTGTGCGTTCGTCGACTTGGAGAAGGCTTATGATAGAGTGGTGAGGAATGACCTGTGGTCGGTACTGTCCATGTATGGGGTGGACAGCGTCTTGCTGCGAGCTCTGAAGTCTCTCTATGAAGACTCCAGTGCTTGCGTTAGAATTAATGGGGCGTATACTGACTGGTTTAGCATTCGCAGGGGTGTAAGACAGGGATGTGTCGCCTCCCCATGGTTGTTCAATTTATTCATGGACAGTTGCCTGACTGATTTGAAAGAGAATGACTTTGGGATAAGGATGGGTGAGCTACTGGTCAAATGCTTGTTATACGCCGACGATCAGGTTTTGTTCGCATCGTCGGTTGAAGACCTGCAGACACAAGTAGCAGTAATGGATGAGGCGTTTAAAAGGAAAGGAATGAACATTAATGTGAGTAAGACAAAAGTAATGGTGTTCGAAAAAGATGATGAAATGACTGAGTGCAAGATAAGAATTAGAGGTGAAAGGGTGGAACAAGTGAAAGAATTTGTCTATTTGGGGAGCCTCTTTACCAGGGATGGCAAGTGTGAAGGTGATATAGAAAGAAGAGTAAAAGCAGGAAATTGTGTAAACGGTGCATTGCACTCCTTTGTGAGTGGCCAAAACATCTCCAAAAGAGCTAGATTGGCTATCCATAATGGAGTGCTAGTCCCAACACTTATGTATGCTAGCGAGACTTGGGTATGGCAAAAGAAGCAAGAAAGTAGGATTAATGCAGTAGAAATGAGGTCCTTGAGAAGTATGTCTGGCGTTACTTTGAATGATAGGATACGCAATAGTGTGATTAGAGAACGTTGTGGACTGAAAGAGGATGTAATGACAAGAATTGAGAAAGGAATGTTGCGTTGGTTTGGACATGTGGAGAGGATGAAGGAAGAAAGATTGACAAAACAAATATATCGAGCGAATGTGGATGGAAGGGCCGGTAAGGGACGACCCAGACGGACATACTTCGACCAAATAGAGGATGTATTAACAAAGGGCAAGATAAAAAGTACCCGAAACCGGCGTGCGTGCATGCAACGACTAATGAATGTTGAGGAAGCGAAAGTGATCTGTCAGGATCGTAGCAAGTGGCACTCCCTGGTCTCTGCCTACCCCTCTGGGATACAGGCGTGAGTTTATGTTATGTTATGTTATGAAAACTAAATCAAAGATGCCAAAAAAGAATTTATTGAAGCTGTAATTGAAAAACTGATTGAAAAACGACGATGCACCGGCTGTTATAAAAATGTAAGGCAGAGACTTTCAAGCAAGGAAGCAGACAAAAAAGTGAAGAAGGTTAAAGGTTATTGTGAAAAATTCGCCAAAGCTCTTTGTTTAAATTGTTTTAGTGAAAAACATTAATGTACCTATTTCTAAAATAAAATGTCGATGCAATTTTTCTTTTTCATTTCCCATCACTACGTTTTTATCGATATGTTTAAACATAGTGCGTCAACGAGGCGCAAACTACCTCGCATTTTGGTTTCTCACAGGACAACACGAGGTTTAAAGCGCCTCTTAATGGTTTTTTTCATATATTTCATTCAAATTTCGTAAGATTCTTGGGCGAGGGTACGTACAAAAAGCCTGTACTATTAGCTATAGGTACATGTAGTCCATTTTAGAGTTGGAGTTAATTTCATAATTTTAAACGTGTTTGAAGTCACTAAGGTACACGAGGCACAATTGACCACGCGCCGCACCGAAGTGAAAGACCCAAACGAGGCAGATTGAACCTCACGCCGCACCGTACTGCAAGTAACTAAATCGACCTTCCGCAATGAGCGTGTTAACCATGGCCACGTCAAAATGATCGTGGAAGTATTAGTTACAAAATCGAGATTTAATTGCTGTAGAAGAATAATGCCCCCAATTTCATTCAACAATCTTCGTTAAGCCTTCAAAAGATTAACAGGGCCGTAGCCGCTAACAAATAAGGTTGAGTTTCCTGTGACCTTTACGCTCTTTGAGGCCAAGTCAAGTCAATTTACTGTAATGCTGTTGTATTTATAGTATTTTTAGTGTTTGACCTTTGTAGGCATTATTTTAATGGATTTTTCAAGTGCCCATGCTGATGTCATTACTTTATAACCATAATCTTCTTAATTATTTTGATAGATTTAGCTTTGGAGACATCGATAATTTGGAGACGAAAAACTTATCATGAAAGATGACCGCCAGTGACTACAGTTTATTTGAATCAGTACTAGAGGATGTCTTAAATGTAGCTTCAAGTAGTAGCAAGAACCTTATAGTCTGTGGAGATTTTAATATCGACTCGCTGGTAGATTCCACTTTAAATACTAAATTAAAACTTATTTTCAAGTCTTTTAATTTAGTTAATATTTTCTTAGAGCCCACTAGGATTACCGAAATCACAGCAACCTGTCTTGATAATGTATACTGTGACTGTGAATTTTCGCACTATTCTACAATAAATTGCTTAAAGTCAGACCACAGTGGTCAAATTGTACACTTTGAATCTGATTTAAAAAAATCAGAACAAGATATACTTTACAGGCCCATGACAACAAAAAAATTAGAATTATTTAAAACTGATTTACAAAGTACTTTACATACCGAAAAAAATAAAACCATCAATGCTAATGCCCATTACGGAGATTTCTTTAAGGTCGTTTCAGATAGTTTTGAAAAAGTTTTTAAATTGAAAAAGCTATCATCGAAAGGAAATAAGGTACAATTTTGTGAATGGGCCACTGCCGGCATCCGGAAAAGTAGGGACACACTTTATTCACTATATGAGAAAAAGACATACACATATGACCCTAGTTTTCTACAGTATGTTAAATTATATTCAAAATTATTTAGGGCCGTCTGCCACAAAGCTAAATGCGAGCATATAAAAGCCAAAATTCTTAAATCGTCTAATAAATCTAAAACCATTTGGAATATAATAAATAAGGAAACCGGTAAATCCAAATCAGCGGACCGCGAATTCTCGCTTAAGATAAATAATAAATTAATAACGTCAAATGAAGACGTTGCCGCGGCTTTTGAACAATTCTTTACAAATGTTCCAATTATAACTACGGCTCCTTTAGATTCATCTCCTGATCTTGCAGAAAGTATTTTGAAAGATAATGTCCCTCCCTGCGATCACGATTTTTCGTTTGATTATATTGAAGCTCATACCGTGAATAAAGCGTTTAAAAAGCTAAATCTTAAAAAAACTGAAGACCTGTGGGGTATGTCAGTAATAATAGTTAGCTCAGTAATCGATGTCCTCGCACCCCATTTGGCCAGAATCTTTAACAAATGTTTAGATGAGGGTACATTCCCTGACCTAATGAAATATAGTAGGCTCGTTCCTTTATTTAAAAGTGGCGACAGGCAAGATCCCACAAATTTCAGACCAGTCTCGGTTCTACCCGTTTTGAGTAAAATATTCGAGAAAATAGTTCTAGGTCAGCTACTTACACACTTTAATAATTATCAACTTTTTCATAGTGAGCAATTCGGTTTCACGCAAGGGCGGTCTACGACGGATGCTGGTGTCGCATTAGTTAAACATATATTTAGTGCATGGGAGGATCGGAAGGATGCTATAGGTGTTTTCTGTGACTTGTCGAAGGCATTTGACTGCGTAGACCATAAAACACTTCTCTTAAAATTAAAACACTACGGAGTGAATGGGAGGAGCTTAAAACTTATGAGATCATATTTAGAAGGGAGGGTTCAAAAAGCTGACATAAATAGGACTAAATCATCAGGGTCGGAGGTTAAGATGGGAGTGCCACAGGGATCTATTTTGGGGCCGTTCCTTTTCCTCGTATATGTAAATGATTTGCCGTTCATGGTTCAAAAAATGTCAGAGATAGTATTGTTTGCAGATGACACGTCACTTATTTTTAAGATTAAGAGACAAGAAAATGACCTTGCGGATACAAATAATGGTCTCTCTAAGGTACTATATTGGTTTACTTCTAATAACTTATTATTAAATTCAAAAAAGACAAAATGTATAAAATTCACACTACCAAATGTCAAAATGGCTGACAGCAATGTTATATTGGGGAATGATAAACTAGACCTTGTAGAAGAAACTGTATTTCTGGGTATCACAATTGATGCAAAGCTTCAATGGGGTCCTCATATAGGAAAATTGGCAAATAGGCTTAGTTCTGCAGCATACGCAGTTAAAAGAATCCGGGAACTAACTGATGTCGCAACTGCTAGGCTTGTTTATTTTAGTTACTTCCATAGTATTATGTCCTATGGTATACTACTGTGGGGTCGGGCAGCAGACATTGAGACCATCTTCGTCCTGCAGAAAAGAGCGATCACATTCATATATAAGCTAGGCAATAGAGATTCGTTAAGAGATTTCTTTAAAGAAACTAACATCCTAACAGTTGCTAGTCAGTATATCTATGAAAATATTATGTACGTTAGGAAAAATATCAGTGACTTTAAAACTGTAGGTAGCCAACACAATGTAAATACTAGAAATAGACATAAACTTTCGTTCCCAAAATTTAGGCTGGCAAAGGTTAATACATCCTTTATGGGGCATTGTATACGTTTCTACAATAAGATCCCCGAGGATATAATAAGCTTGCCAGAAACGCGGTTCAAAAAATGTGTGAAGCACACTTTGTGCCAAAAAAGCTACTATAACATTAAAGATTATTTAGATGACAATGATGTCTGGAATTAAAGCCAGTTCAATGCATGAGTTTTAGAACATTTATATAAATCCTGTAAATTAAGGACTTGAAAAGACTAAGTTTGGAGTTTTTTTGTCCATTTTTTCTCCAAAATGATCTAGATTTTGAAATGGACACCTAGTTTAACTTGTAACGTTCATTAAGTCGCAGTTTCTGTGCTACTTTGAATAAAAAATTATTGATTTTGATTTTGATTTTGACTTTAAATCTTGAGAGATTTCCCGAGCATATTTTAGCATATGAGAGGAAAAGCCTATGTCAGTCACAGGATAGCCATATATTTACGTTCCCTCACAATATAAGTTACATTACTTCTCGAGGAACTCATTTCTACTGCATTACCTCTTTTATATAGTTCCGTAGTCGACAAGGAACCTGTCTGTCTGTCTGTCTGTCCATCTGTCCGTCTGTCTGTCCGCGGCCTAGCTCCGAGACGATTAGTACGAGAAAGCTGAAATTTGGCATAGACATACATATCTATCACGCCGACAACACGAAAAAAATCTTTAAAAAACATTGTTTTTGGGGTAAACCTACACCTAAATTTGAGATGCAATTTTTTTTCTGGCCTGCACCAAAGTGTGGGGTATTGTTGGATTGTTTGTTTAAAAATATTATGGGTGCAGGGAAATGTTTTTTTTTTTATTTAGGGTTTTTGTTTTGCTAATTTTTGTCCGGGCGTCAATCTAGTTATTTTGGAGATAATGGCTAATAACTGCATTCTGCAAAGCACCGTTTATATAAAGAACAATTCATAAAACTTTGGCTTTTGCATCTACGTTGAGATGATTTATACAACGTCCAGTGGCACCTTCACTCACACTAGATGGGTGAAGGAACCACTCGGACGCAACAGTGCATGGGACATTGTTTTTTAGATTTGGTAGGCTTGCCCAGCACTCATACCAACCTGACAGCTTAGCCGGCCTAGCCCACAGGAAAGGCAAGTCAAAACGTGCGGAGCCAACCAAGCCGCGGGTTTCCTCACGGTGAATTGTTATGTTAATAGGTACGTTACAAACAAGTCATAAGGTACCTATTAGCATAACAATACAGTCTGCTTGACAGAGACCAGACGGTGCGTTTCCTCTGCAGCGATGATATAATCGATGATAAAGATCGCAAGTAGTTGAACAATGGAGCATTAACATTATAATTAATTCATCGTCAGTTTAATATGCTTACAATTAGTGACATATAGCGATATAATTGGTGCTTAAATAATACGGAAATACCTTTTTGTACCCTCACGGTGAGGGAAACACATTGTGAGGAAATCTGGATGTGATTGATGTTTACATACATTAGAGCTTGGATTTGAATGGAACCACTTTAACTACATTTAATCACGATTTTTTTATTTACCCTATATACGCCCCACTGCAGGGCACAGGCCTTGTCTCAGAGAGACAGTATGATCCAATTTACCTCGCGTGCCCACCGCGGATTGGCAATTTCGAGCGCTGACGTATGGACACCTCAGATACTCTGGTTTTCTCACGACGTTTTCCTTCACTGTTAGCGAGTGGTATTGCTACTAAAACTTCACAAATGTACGTAACTTGTCATTGTTATCAAACAAACTCATTGGTATACACGATCTCCCGAATGTGAGGCGATTTTAAGGGTTCCATACCCAAAGGGCAAGGGACCCCATTACTAAGACTGCTGTCTGTCCGTCCATCCGTCCGTCCGTCTGTCACCAGGCTGTGTCTCAAGAACCATGATAGTGAGACAATGATTTTTTTACAGATGATGTATTTTTGTTGCCGCTATAACAACAAATACTAAAAACAGAATAAAATAAATATTTAGGGTAGGCTCCCATACAACAAACGTGATTTTTTGACGTTTTTTGCTCGACATTAATAACGGCAACAGGTAGACGCTTGGAATATTCAAATGTTGTATATAATATCATACATAGCACGGAACCCTTCGTGCGTGAGCCCGACTGGCACTTGGCCAGTTCTTTCCTTGACGTCTTGACATCAGTGGTGTTGCTACGCTATACTACCGCAGTATACTATATTATTTTAGTTTATTTTATGTATGTTATGGCATTTGTTTTAATTCTTCTCAAATGCACCACGGCACGCACTCCGTATTACAATTAGGGGTTACCGTTGGCACTGACTGAAAATCAGCGCTGAGGATCACTTCCTCAGCACAACGCTGAGTCAGCTGCCTTTTGTGGCAACTTAGATACACCACAGGCTACATCTATGGTCTTGTTTTATTTATTTGTTTTGTCTGTTGTGTATTTAGTTTTCTTTCTGTTGGTGTGCATATTATGTTACTTATCTGCTTATTTTGTTTCTGTGATGTGTCTTGTTGGTATAATAAATGTCTTTCTTTTTCTTCTTCACAATTATTTTCGAGTTTGGTATAGTCGAAAGCACATTAACCTTTACCTGCGAGCATTCTAATCAGTTACGTTAAGGATGACTTTGCAACAAAAAACGTAAAGGTTGGCGTGCTCTCGACTGTAATAATAACTTTTACTCATCATTCAGCCACAAGAGGTCCACTGCTAGACATAGGCCTCCTCCATGGATTTCTAAAAAGACCGGTTGGAAGCGGCCTGCATCCAGCGCCTTCCTGCCACTTGGATGAGGTCATCTACGTTTGCCGATATGTGGTCTCAGAACTTTTCGGCCCCATCGGCCATCAGCTATGCGTGCTATGTGTCACTAATACGCTGGGCTATGTCGACGACTTTCGTTCGTCTACGGATCTCATAATTTCTGATTCGATCTCGCAGAGAAATTCTGAGCAAAGCCCTTTTCATAGCTCGTTGCGTGACCTTGAGCTTTCTTATAAGGCCCATAGTGAGAGACCACGTTTCAGTGCCGTAAGTCATCACTTGTAACACACGGTTTATTATGGTTTATTTTTTTTTTATTTTTCCTACGTTTCTACGATGTCTCCAATAGTATATAATAGCAATTACACTCCAATCCAAGTAAGACGCAAGTTCCCCATTACAGGTTGTGTTTCAAGTTTCAACTGTTCGCGTTCCAACAAAAACATCAATTTTCACCTGGACAATGGCATTTCGGGTTCAAAACAATCCAGCGAGTCGCCTTCTTGTCTCGCGATTTCTCTCGCCTTCCGCCGGGTAAAGGCAGCGACGGGGGCATTCAGCCAAAATGATCCGGAAAATGTTTGTTTTCCGTTCCTGATTGCGTTTCCTTACAAATTGAGGAAAACTTGTTCCCTTGTATGAAAGTGGGCGCCATTATGTTACGGGCGAAACGGTTCTGCCTTTATGCGTGGTGTCCAGCATGCAAAACAAGTCAAGGGCTTTTATTTGTACCTACTCGACTTACAGATAATTCTGGTAATATGTTAAGCAAACGGCGCAAAAGTGACTTTATTGGTATGCCTATTAGATAACGTCTGTCTGTCTGTCCGAAATGGCATTGTCAAGGATCTTCACTACTGGTTTAGTTCGGGAATTTCGTCTCTCCTTTCCTTCAGCAACTCTCCATCGGTGGTTAACTGGAAGAAATCGATTTTAGTAATACCAACTGTAAATAATTAATTTGTACCACACCTGGCCAAAAAGCCGGTTTTCGGCACGCTACGTGTACGGGAAAACCCACTTTGAGGCAAAGTGACGACATAAAATTGTTTATCTACACTAATGTTGTAACATTCTACTTATGTTTTCAATACTTGACTTATAATTACTACTGTTATAGCGCAGACAACAAAACACTCAATTTAAGCAATTTCACATGATGGTATAATATTCACATCGATATCGTAAAATCTCATTATAACATCAATAAAACGCGACCAACTTGATTGCAGGGCCAATCAGGTTGGTCGCGTTTTATTGAAGCGCGCAGCTGCGCTCTCATTGGTTAAATTTTAATGGCGGCAAAATCACTGTGATTATACACGTACGCGTGAATTTAATTTTTAATTGCATTAGTGAAGATAAAGTAGTGTATGCAACTGCATATAACACGGGTATTAAAACACTCGTTACTATTATGAAACTCGCTGCGCTCGTTTCATAAACTCACACTCGTGTTTTAATACCCTTCATTATATGACAGTTGCATAAACTACTATTACACAACACGGGCTGGTTATGTAATGTACTATTTTGATTAAAAAACAATATTCTATCAACCTATCTATTTTATTCCTATCCAATACAATAAATAACTACCACATAACATAATCATTGTCCTTGTCCCAAACTAGAGTACCCTGTGCTGTGCTAACCAGGCAAGGAAACATCACAAACATAGAAATACATCCAAACTGAGGCCATTTGTACAAATACATCCATATCCTCGCTGTCTAAGCCTAACGCTAGTGGCATTTTTCCGAGCGGTTCCGTGCTTCGCAAGGCACGTTAAGCTGTTGGTGCCGGCTGCCGTCGATAGATGGCAGTCGTTAAGCCAAGTCAGAGGCCTTAGGGCGGCTCGACA
Source organism: Yponomeuta evonymella (assembly GCA_963969515.1). NCBI lineage: Eukaryota > Metazoa > Arthropoda > Insecta > Lepidoptera > Yponomeutidae > Yponomeuta > Yponomeuta evonymella. The sequence goes on from OZ018365.1 coordinate 1,648,264, forward strand.
ACTTCTGACAGTAGACGAGCCACTAGTCTACAAGCCTCCACCAATCCGGACTTGGCCCCCGTGGTGGAGTATGGCCTACACCTTCCTCAGGGAAGAGACCCGTGCCCCTCGGTGGGGACATAATGGTTTGATGATGATGATAATCCATATTATTATCCTCCGGCATGGCAATCAGACGTGATACCGGTAGACCAGCGAGAATATCTCATCTTTAATCTGCAGAATTCTAAAAGACCCGATTTAATTGGTATTTTCAAGGTCATAATCTAAAAGGGCTCCAAGGAATAACACTAGCGCCACCGAGGAAAATAAATGTCTTGTTTACACATTGAATTTGCAAGTGTCTGAACAATCTCTCAGTAATGTCAGTAGTGATTTTTATGACCCATGGCCGTGAACTAGATTTTAAAACGGACACCTAGTTTTTCTTGTAACGTTCAATAAGTCACAGTTGCTGTATTACTTTGAATATTTTTTTTTTACTTTGACTTGTCTTTGAACCTTCGGCAAAAACCTAGGACTAGAGCATTAATGGCCAAAAACGGCCGTTTGTGGCATAAATGCTATCAGACTAGTCTCAGGTTCTTGATCCTAGGTTCTTTGTGGTGGGTCCTAAAAATCAGCGTTACCATGACTGAGAGATCGTACTGATACTTTTTGCAAAACGATTTGTAAATGAAGATATGTTTTTTTTTATTGGTGCCGCTAGTTAGCCCACTGGTACCCTTTGAGTGGACTGAATGACGGACCGCTTCCGGCTCCTCAATTTACCTTCCACGATCGCCCAGCGTGAGTAGCGCAATCTGACCTGACGATGATTGAATCAGGGCCTAGATTCCGTTAAATTATTTTAGCATAATGACAACTGCATGAACGCGACGATTTCATTTCACTGCTGATTTAAGTTTAAGCGCGCACTCGTATCAAGCATTTTGGCCGTCAATGGTTTGACAAAACACGCCACGTGATCCTACCATGTATCTGTCATCCTACTAATATATATTTATTTAATATTATAAGTGGGAAAGTTTGTGAAGACGTTTGGAAGTTTGGAGGTTTCGATGTTTGGATGTTTTTTACTCAATCACGCAATAACGGCTGAACGGCTTTACATGACACTTGACATACACAGATAAAGATCTAAATTGAGTCATAGCATATTTGATAATGCGTTCCCGTTATAATAATTCAGCCTCTATTAAAACACTTGTTAATACGCTTACGATACAGGATACATAAAAGGTGATAAAAGTAACCTACTTTAGGCAACACTTGTTTTAGCCAGCCGAATTAATTTTAAACGAATTGTACAATACGTTAAGTTCTGTTAAGGAAAACAAACAATTATTATCTAGGGTTAAAATATAGAAGAGGAAGAAGAAAGACATTTATTGTACCCATAAGATACAGGAAATATATGGAACGGCTGATAATATTTTTTGCAGATGTCAAAGTTTTCGCAGTAGTAATAGTTGTGCGTATTTAACGAGTAGAACCATCATTTTTGGTTAGATAAGGAGGTTTTTTGCACCAGATAGCGTAGGGATAGTACGCCGGCCTCATATTCGGGAGGTCATGTATAACAATGACTTTGTTTTCTAAGTTACGTACATTTGTGATGTTGTAGTAGCAATACCACTCGCTAACTTGAAGGAAGACGTCATGAGGAAACCTGAGTGTCTGAGGTGTTCGCATACCTCAGCGCTTCAAATTGCCAAACCGCGGTCGGCTCGCGTGGTAATTAAGCCCGTACTCTCTCTGAGAGAAGGCCTGTGCCCTGCTGTGGAACATACGCACCATGAATTTTGGGTGGTTTGAAAGTCGTAGCAAAATGCGTATGCCTTAACAATAGCTATCAAATCTTTCTTACAAATTTTCCTTGTTCATTAAAATATTATCTTACAATATTTACATAAACAAAAATAATAAGTAAACTAAACCTATTTTATAATTTAATAAAATATTTGAGCCAGATCGATGTCGGCGGTAGAGTACCAAGAAGGCTGCAGTTTGTTTATTTTAAAAGGCACTTTCCAAATATAATAAATGTATATAGTATATACATATTTATATATTATATATTTCGAAACAAACTCGAATCTTTGAGAACCATTAGAAGCAATGTTCTGATAGACGAAGAGGTGGTACGTTTGCGCATTTTTTCGAAACAAGATTAACTCAATCTTTTTTTAATGTTACGTCTATGTATTCTTAAAAGTATTAGTCTAAATAGATGGTAAATTAATTACTTATTATGTAACGGCGGCTTTCAAATCGCCATGTATAGGCTACATCATCAAATTTCAGCGTGAATAGACGACATAAAAAAATATTAAAAAATAATAGTTTTGTGGAACCATGTATACCTGTCGAACCAGTTTGGAATTATAGATACAAAAAAAAGACGGCCTCAACAAAGCATAAACTATAAATTCTAGACTTAAAGAATGTAAAGTACACTTTTTTACTCATTTTTCACACTAATGCAACTGAGAACTTTAGATTTATCATGGCAATAATAATATTGAAGCAGAAAGTTAAGCAATAACATTTATTTTTCTTAAGTTAATTCCCTTGCAATCATTAGTCTTCATTCGCCTTGAGTTATTAACGTCTGTATTGGTAGCCGCGGTTTGGGGTCCCGTTGCGAATAAATGTAAACCCAACGTAATTTTTTTGGGTTCAAATCGATTCAAATCAAAATGTTTTTATTCAAAATAACACACAAACTGTGACTTAATGAACGTTACAGATAAAACTAGGCGTTCATTTCAAAATCTAGAACATTTTGGAGAAAAAATGGACAAAAATCTCCAAACTTAGTCTTTTCAAATATGACCCTTAATTAAAAGATGCGATGAACTGGCTTTAATTCCAGACATCTTTGTCATCTAAATAATCTCTAACGTTATAGTAGCCCTTATGGCACAAAGTGGGCTTTACACATTTTTGGAACCGCGTTTCTGTCAGGCTTATCTTAGTGTAGAAATGTATACAATGCCCCATAAAGGATGTATTAACCTTTCCCAGCCCAAATCTGGGAACGAAAGTTTATGTTTATTTCTAGTACTCGTATTTATATTACGTTGGCTACCTGCAGTGTTAAAATTAGTGATATTTTTCCTGATCCGCAATTGTCAGGATGTTAGTTTCTTTAAATATATCTCTTAATGAATCCCTACTGTCTCGCTTATAAGTGAATCTGATCGCTCTCTTCTGCAAGACGAAGATAGTCTCAATGTCTGCTACCTGACCGCACAGTAGTATGCCAGAGGACATAATACTATGGAAATAACTACGCCTATATGCCAATTTTTCTATATGACGACCCCATTGAAGCTTTGCATCAATTGTAATACCTAGAAATACAGTTTATTCTACGAGGTCTAGTTTGTTATTACAAAAATTTATAACGTTGCTGTCAACTATTTGGTCTTTTGGTAGAGTGAATTCTTAAATAAAAAAAAAACCGGTCAAGTGCGATTCGGACTCGCGCATGAATGGTTCCGTAGCATTATCTATGCAACATTAGACACAAAAATAAAAAAATCACGTTTGTTGGAGCCCCCCTTAAATCAATATTTTATTTTGTTTTTAGTATTTGTTGTTATAGCGGCAACAGAAATACAAAATCTGTGAAAATTTCAATTCTCTAGCTATCACGGTTCTTGAGATACAGCCTGGTGACGGACGGACGGACAGACAGACAGCGAAGTCTTAGTAATAGGGTCCCGTTTTTACCTTTTGGATACGGAACCCTAAAAAGGACTTAATGTCTGAAACATTAAGTCTTTTTTTAATTTAACAGAAGTTATTAGAAGTAACCCATTTAGTACCTGAGAAGTTCACCAGAAAGATGCCAAATGCACCCAATAACTACATTCCTAAGACGTCTTTCTAGACGTCCGACCGTCTGTCAGTCTGTCTGTTTGTCCGCGGCCTAGCTCAAAGACGATTAGTACTACACACACATCATAGTGTGTAGTATCTTTGGATTGATTGTTTAAAAATATTGTGGGTCTTCTTCTTAGATTATTTTTGGATTTAAGGTTCCAATTGCGAAATATGTAGATTTGTTTAACACTAAACAGGCGAGGCGCGTGCTTGGTCAGTTGTGTTTTGGCACAAAGCTTGTTGACCTGGGTGGAGCGTGGACTGAATCAATCTCATTTGATCAATTGCTGCTTTCTTGTTTCCCTTTCTTCATGTTATTATATTTGTATCTAAATGGTGGTTATCACCTGTGAACTGTTTGCGCTTTATCTAATTTACTTCTAATTGTGAAGACTTTTAATTGGCTTAGTGTGTCCTAGTTTTTCTATGTATTATAACCTTGTAATAGCTGTTAGTCTTCCTAGAAACTAAAATAAATAAATAAATAAAAATAAATAAAGCGCTGATTTTTGTCCGAATGGAGCGCTCTCCCTCTCCTGCCTAAATGGTTGATTGTAAAAACGTGAAAAAATTTAGGACAATAGCAAGTATAATGAACTTAAAAGGAGAATTATCACGGCTAAGTAGGCTTTACAAGTTAACGAGTAATAGGCGACCGACTTATAAAAAGAAAACTTCGTACAAAATCCAATGAAAATTATTTGGATAAATTTGTTGGTTCAGCAGAGAACCCTTCACTGCATGTGGCTCAACACGCACTCGGCCGGTTTCTACCAATAAAGTTAGTTGTCCACGTACTGTCCACAAATTAACCCTGACCTTGAAAATAACAAATATTTCTAGGCTCCCTAAATATTTAGTTTATTCTGTTTTTAGTATTTTTTATTATAGCGGCAACAAAAATACATCATTGGTAAAATTTTCAACAGTCTAACTATGTCGGTTCATGAAATACAGCCTAGTGATAGACGGACGGACAGCGGAGTCTTAGTAATAGGGTCCGCCAAGTGATTCATCATAATAAAAACTGAATTTGAACGGATACTTACTCGGATTCGTCATGTTCCGACCTTATATTTCTTTGTTAGCTTCTTCTCCACATAATCCATTAATTGTGAAACTAACAACTTTGACGTTCATTAAGTAAACATTCTGTTTTTACAATGAATAAAAATATTTGAATTGAATTGAATTGAATTGAATATTCGGTCAGTTTGCTACCACAATTGACAGACAAATATACTCGCGGAGAAAGCATATATATTTGTCGTGTGTATCTATGATTTTTATTTATGATCACGCAAACGCTAAACAAATTCATTGATAGTGATAAAATGAGGTTTTGAATTAAAATATTAACAACGCGACTGTCACTGTGCATGTGACATCACGAAAAAATTTATATGGCGAACGTAAGCTGTTAAAGTTACCATCAAATCTTTACTAATATATAACACAATAACGAGATAGAGTTTGTAAGTTGGATGTAGGAGGCAATCTCTGAAACTACGATAGAAATACATATTTCACCATTATTTATAACGCAATATTAGAATATATTATTGCGTTATTCCACGCAAGCGAAGCTGGAGGCACAGCTAATATTAAAGAAAACTACGGTAAAAACAAAAAACCCGACTGCTTAATAACCAAGTCCTAAATAATTCCAAAACCTCTGAAGGCGGGACTAAAGCCACTTATAAGAAATTGAACGAGAAGCTTCCCGCCTGCTGGGCCACGTTTCATAAAACTAATTCATAGTTTATTATAACAATTTGCGTAGCCGACTCTTCCTACTTGTTAATCGGTGGGATAATCAGACTTGCAATGTATACTAATGTTAACAATGACATCAAAATGTCGTAGTTACCCAAGAATTGTAGTTCTTATTATATTTTATTAATTAAGGAGCACCAACAGGGTGCACACACAACTTTTACATGGAAACTACAATTTATCAATTTAATGGGCATTCTACAGGCGCCCACAACGTATAGCCTTTATTATCAACAATAAGATAAAGAAATCACTCAAACGTGTCCCAGAAAGGTGATTATTTTACCTTCTATGAACTAGGTTCCTGAGGTTCGAAGTTGAATTGACTTTTTAACTACACCGAACCGAGCGTTAAGAGTCGCAGTATTCACTACGGAACCCATTGAGAGCGTTCGCACAAAACGCCCCGGCCCTCGACTTTTTTATCGCCACAGACATTCACTCCAATAGAGGCGCAGAGCAGATGAAATTCCACAAATACGACTGGCGATGGCGGAAGATTATGAAATACTCGCGCGCGACGCTGTGTGAATGGGAATTTCGGCGTCAAAGCAAAAAAAAACTTTCTCTTCTTCATTTCAGGTCGGCAGGTCAGATAGCCTTTGTCCGCGGCTTCGCGCCATTTCATGGAGTAGACGAGAACGATACATAGATAGAATATTGTTTATTGTACACAGAAATTACATAAACATTACGTGATCTACGTAATGAAAATTTTTGTATGCTTTTTAGCAGAATGTAGAGTACATAAATGTGTTTAATCTATTTTATTTTGGGTTTTTTAATCTATTTTATTTTGGGTAAATGTGTTTAACAACTCATATATCCACCTGCATTCCACAAATAAACGATTTTGTATTTGTATTAGATACATTAAATTAATGATCCTGAGCATGATCGCAGATAGACTCGACTGTCAGTTTTTGCGGGGCTGTCCGTGGGGCCACTGAGGCCGTGACATGTAAAAATGTACATAATAGCTATCAAATTTTAATAACCATAATCGGATATTTAATTAAATAAATGTTATATGAGAGATACTATCGTAGACTGTAATAAGATATTAAAACATCGATGTCGAAAATTAGCTAATTCGTTAGTTCACTTGATTTAGTTGTAAATATTGCTCCCTCTTCAGTTCAACATTTTTCCCTGAAAAAACCCACACACAGAAAGATAAGTAGAATAGACCCCACGCACATTCCATGGATTTCTACATCTTTGACCGTTCAACAGTCTCCATCCTTAACAGTTCAACAGTTTTTACTGAAGCAAACCTACACACAGGAAGTTGGGTAGAATAGACCCCACGCATCTGCCATGGAATTCTATATCCTTAACAGTTCAACAGTCTCCATCCTTAGCAGTTCAACCATTTTTGGTGAATCACATACAAACAAACCCACACACAGAATGTTGGGTATATTAGACCCCAAGCACCTCTTTTGATCTCTGCTGTTTCATATTGCGACCGAGATATAAACGATTTTTCTTTCAAAGTTTGAACTTACATGCTTATTTGATACTTTTATCAAAAAAAAATATCAAACAAGTGTAAATAGAACGAGCCCTCTGAGGGTTTTCAAAAAAACACAAGGAAATTAACTTTGCCATGAAAATAACGCTCTCCTATACAATTTAACTGCAAAAGTAGGATTTTTATCGCATTTTTTTAAATATAATTAAATTCTTTGAATGTTGAATGAATGTTGAGGAAACGAAAATGATCTGTCAGGATCGTGGCAAGTGGCAGTCCCTGGTCTCTGCCTACCCCTCTGGGATACACGCGTGAGTTTATGTATGTATGTACGTATGTGTGTGTCAAATTCTATATGATTAACTACTAGTACTAGTTTAAAAGTAAATGCACTAGGGCGTGCATAATGCAAGAAGCATTCTCTTCCAGTAAACCTTTATCAGTTTATCATGTCAGTTGTGTTGGCGTAAATACTTAATTTTTCATTATGGGTTTTAGGTATTTAAGAATGGAGTCGTTCTTTGGCAATTGTTTTCTTTTTTAGAAAACAATCTTCCCTTTTTTCCCATTTCGGCATATGTCTTTTGATTTTACAATCAAGAAATAAAAGCAAAAGAGTAACTGAAACTGATATAAAAAAATCTTTCTGTGGCCAAAATTTCCACAGTTTACTATTGAATTTTTCATATTATAGTTTTCATATTATAATATTTTTCGTATTTATGTAGCCTATATACGTCCCACTGCAACGCACCGGCCTTCTCTCAGAGAGTATGGGCTTAATTACCACGCGTGCCCAGCGCGGATTGGCAATTTCAAGTGCTGAGTTATGTGAACACTTTAGACACTCAGGTTTCAGACTTCAGACTCAGGTTTCAGACTCAGGTAAATTAAAATTCTCCAACCAAACCCGGCTCGAGTGTCTACAAAATAGTCATAAGAAGAACAACTACAGAAGCGAAACAATAAAGCTCGACGTCAGAAGCATGAGGTCGTATGTTCAATTCCGACGAATATGACTTTTTTATTCCTGCGATCTCAACTCTTCGAGCTCTTTCTAACCATCTGAGAATCATATTTCTATCTTAATCTATTGCTAAGATAATCCAGTTTCATAATGTCGTATGTGGACTATTGTCACTTTTAATATAAGCATTTGGCCATACCAACAGAATCGATATTTTGCTACTAGTATTTTATCATTAAAAAAAGTCGCAAAGGTGGTTACCAGCTTATGCTTCAATTAAAACTTACTTAGAACTACGCTGTATTTGTGTATAAGACATTATGCTTCATACACTATTGTTTCAAAACTATATTGTATTTGTAGATAAAACTTTTTGGCTCGCGAAGAAAACTGAACCATAGGATCAAAGTAAGCATACGACATTATGCTTCAAACATAATATTTAGAGATTGTAACTCTTACTGAGATTACGACCTTATGCCCCAAATGATAACAATAATTAGGATAGAATTTCAAAACGTATTTAAAGAAATATGAGAATGGTTCTAGCTCACCGCAACATTTATTCGACGAAGTCGAGATCGGATATTTTCGACCACGTTCGGGTGTGTTCGGGCTCGGTCGTAAACATAAACACAGCTAGCATTTTCGTTTTTTTTTTTTTTATTCAGTAATGTCACATGCGCGCCATAGGTTAGTTTATGATCAAATGGAACGTGTTATTATGCTTTGGAAACTATAATTTGTTGTGATGTATTGTACTTAGAAGCGTAATGAGAACATTCTACTATCTTAGCAGTGAATCTATGGTCAAATTACGTGTAAAATAGACAACAAAACCCTTTACACCCTTTACTGTTTTAATAATACCTCATTGTTTACTTACATTTTCATTTTCGTGGGTTAGTCTAATCTGAAATGAATTTTTTGTTTTTTTTTATTAACAGAGTGAATCGTTAATGAAGTTACTGTCGAAAAGAAAAAAAAACTGCTTGACATTCGGGAAAAAGCAAAAGAGATGAATAAAAATAAAAAAAACCGCCCATATTCTCTCTCTGAGAGAAGGCCTGTGCCCTGCAGTGGGACGAATGATGGCTACATAAAAATAAAACCAATCTTGATGATTATTTCAGCAGTAAAAAAACACAAGTTACTGGTGATGACTTTTAGTTAGGTCTAAGATGATGCTTGATGTTCTTTTATATCACATATTTACGTATTCCTAGTACCTTTCAGATGATAATGAAGATGTGGAGCAATGTATTAAAGAAGGTGTCAGTGAAAAAGGTACACTTGTACAATCTGTATAAAGATGATCTATTAAACGTTATAATTAAATTTAGATTCGCATACAATCATCAAATTACATTCTTCCATTGCATTGTGAAATTTTTACAATTTCATATTTAATGTTTTTCAGCTCCCTACAAACAATACGGTGACTACGACAGCGATGACAGCGTTAAAGACAAAGATTTTGTTCCCGATTATGATTCAAGCAGCAGTCACATAAGCGGGTCTTCAGACTCTTCAGTGAGAAAACGAAAGATAGCTCAGGTATGTAAAAAGAAGAATATTCTCTCCAGAAAAGAAGACAAAGGTAGAAAACTACGAAGTTATCACTCTTGGAAATTTGTTGGGTTCAACTAAAAACACAAAAAATAATACGTTTGTCGATGAAAATATCAATTTATGGGATCACGACAGTAGTGAAGCAACAGGAGATTCACATAAACCTCAATCTACGTCCTGAATCGTTACAGTGGCTATGCTACATCATTGTGGTTGTCCTGATTTTTCTGCTGCTCAAATAATAAGGAAAGATGACAGCAGAAAAATTAATATTTCCGGAGAAAACAATGTAGAATTAGATACTTCCGATTTGAATGATATAAGACCTTATTATGACCCAACCGTTCCAAATACAACTGGTGAATCCATACCGGACAGTATAATGATTGAACAGGACAATAGACAAAATCAGTCTGACAGAAATGATACGAAAATATCTCACCAGAAAGTAGAGCAATGATTTTCAAACAAATTTGGAAGATTAGCAATAACTGGGAACGAAGACAATTCTTAGCACGAAATGTTACTAAGAAAACAAAGAGCACGATGAGAACTACTGGTAATTTAGATACAGACAGAAGGAAGTTCACGTATACAGTCATACAGTCTCCTGTCAAACTTCGAGTCTATACCGGTATGTAAAGTAATGTTCCTAAATACACTTTGCGTCGGAGAGAAATTTGTTAAGCTTGAAGGAGGTATAACAATTCCTGATCTAAGAGGAAGGCATCTACCTGGAAACAAAACTCCGGAGGTGGTTATTCAATCAGTAATTAACTACATAAATTCATACCCATGCTATGAAAGTCATAACATTCGTATTCGCGACAAAAAAGTGGTAGGAAGTTTTTAGGTCCCGACCTTAATATTTGACCATGTATAAACATAAAAAAGAGATACCTAATGTCAGATAAAGAGGTATTATCAGAGTTTATCGCTAAGGAAAGGATCTATAGACATATTTTCAATACAAAATTCAATTTGAGTTTTAAACTACACTCTACGTTTTTGTGTTTTTAGTTGAACCCAACAAATCTCCAAGAGTGATAACTTCGTAGTTTTCTACCTTTGTCTTCTTTTCTGGAGAGAATATTCTTCTTTTTACATACCTGAGCTATCTTTCGTTTTCTCACTGAAGAGTCTGAAGACCTGCTTATGTGACTGCTGCTTGAATCATAATCGGGAACAAAATCTTTGTCTTTAACGCTGTCATCGCTGTCGTAGTCACCGTATTGTTTGTGAAATGAAAGATGAAAAATATTAAATATGAAATTGTAAAAATTTAACAATGCAATGGAAGAATGTAATTTGATGATTGTATGCGAATCGAAATTTAATTATAACGTTTAATAGATCATCTTGATACAGATTGTACAAGTGTACCTTTTTCACTGACACCTTCTTTAATACATTGCTCCACATCTTCATTATCATCTGAAAGGTATTAGGAATACGTAAATATGTGGTATAAAAGAACATCAAGCATCACCATAGACCTAACTAAAACTCATCACCAATAACTTGTGTTTTTTTTACTGCTGAAATAATCATCAAGATTTGTTTTATTTTTATGTAGCCATCATTCGTCCCACTGCAGGGCACAGGCCTTCTCTCAGAGAGAGAATATGGGCGGTTTTTTTATTTTTATTCATCTCTTTCGCTTTTTCCCGAATGTCAAGCAGTTTTTTTTTCTTTTCGACAGTAACTTCATTAACGATTCACTCTGTAAAAAAAACAAAAAATTCATTTCAGATTAGACTAACCCACGAAAATTAAAATGTAGGTAAACAATGAGGTATTATTAAAACAGTAAAGGGTTTATTATTTTGATAATGATTAAAATTTAAGATGACGCTAAGTTTTATTACAGCTAATTTAACCCGGATTCCTGTAAGCATTGTGATAAATAATTGTTAAGTATGATACATAAAAATAAATAAATACTGCAAGAGTTGATTACGAGGAATTTGTTTAATTTTTGGTAACTACAATCTCAACGTTCATGACAAGATGTTATAATTTCATAAAGGCATTACATACGTTTTCAAGAAACGTATCAGATTCGTGACACAAAATTACCGGCATGAGGTCGTACGGCAGATACGTTTCAGTAAATATTAGAAAATGTACGTTTTGTAGAAGCTTAAGGTCGTATCATGATATTTTTTAAAAAAAGCACGATTATTTAATTTTTTTGTTAAATAAGATAAAGGGTTAGTTTTTTTAGTCATAACTAGATACTTGCTCTATTTGAAATAACAAAGAATTTTAGACAATCCCTCACAATTTTGGAGAAATCGAACAGATTTATCTCGCAAATTTCTTTTTGCTCTCCTGTAAAGTATTAATAGTGCAAAACCGACCAAATGCTTCTGACGTCGAGAAAGATACAAAGATTCCAACGAATTGCGACCCTTCTTCTGTTTTAAAGTCGGTTAAGAATAAAGGCAACCCAAGAAAACGGCCAAGCTCGAGTACGATTCGCATAACACCCACAGGTCCGAACGATTATTTAGAGTAAGTGTGTCATTCACAACAACTTTTTGTTTTACAATTTTGTTTCAATTTTCTAATTTAAAAATGCATATTTTTCACGGCTTTCTATGGTTTTTGCTTTGCAGTGGCGCTGTCCCATAGATTTTCTTTTGTGCTCTCTATCTATGTAGATAGATAGAGAACACTTTATCCATCCACGGTATCCATCTATAATGCTTGAAACTATAATATGTATTACATAGAATACTCATTCTTCCAGGTAGGAGAATAATTTGCTGGATGCTGCTACGTTGGTAGAAAGCGTGTGAGATACATGTTAATAATTTCAAAAAATAAAATTCTAATAAAAAACTTATAGATCAAAAGTTGTTATACTGTTGTATAACAAACTCTAATTGGGGTGTCCCGGGAATTGTGCATTTTATAATTATCCCTGTATAATAATATTAGTGCCGCCGTATTGTACGATTATTTTTTGTTATAAATGCAATACAAGTATTTATTACTCTAGTATTGGATACATTTAATAATTAATCGATCATAAAAATCACTCTGGTCGTACTTAATCTTTGTAAAACTAGTATTAATTAGTATTAGTATAAGAAGTCGTGCTGGATTTTGTACACCTACCGCAATTCATCAGCATCATCATCATCATCATTCAGCCACAAGAATTGATTGGCACAATATTGGCCTTCTCCATGGATTTCCTTTTTTTTTTTTTTTTATTTTTTTATTTGTTTATTTGGAGAAAATACAAGCACAGATAAAACATTTTTTATGTTTTACAGTATTGGGTATGGCCTTATCTGCCCTATGGAACATTTCTTACTCCTTATATGTATTAGCAAAAGGGGAAGATAAAAAGTTTAATGTGGATGAAGCGAAAGAGATCTGTCAGGATCGTGGTAAGTGGCAGACCGTCGGCCTACCCCTCTGGGATACCGGCGTGAGTTTAGGTTATGTTTTTAAATGTAGGATCCGGAGTGCTTCTTCTGCTAGTAAACGATATTGCTACAAGGGCCATTCCACGAACGAGGTTTTAATTATTTTCTTAGCGAATCGGAATTATTTCTTTGTGAATCTTGATTTACAACCGGCAAATTAAACTTTGTGCCCTGCGCTTTGAACTTGTGCTTTCATTAGGAACTTGGCTTGCCGTCGGACATCGATGGAAGAAACAAAATAATCAAGAGTTGGAGAGTTGAGAGTACTTCTTTTGATGTGGCACGATTAGCATGAATCTCAACCCAACTAACAATTCTGTGTCGAATTAATTAACACGAAAACGTTTTTAGGGTTCCGTACACTGTATAAAAAAACGGAACCATTCACTCGTGCGTCTGTCTGTCCGTCCGTCTGTAACATCCAATTTGCTCCGAATCTAGTAATGTGAAAGTAAATAATTATTTTTAAATAAGGATCAATTTCGGGGTACCAATTAGGAAATTAAAAAAAAGTTTTGCACGCCTTACTGTGTTACATACAAATGAAAGGGCTTGCTATGAGGATCATGTGTATTTTTGTTATTATGGTAAAATAAATAGTTTAAAAGAAGACGAAAATTGACCATTCCCCCTCCACCTGATCTCCGAAACTACTGAATCTAAAATTTTGAAAAAAATACAAAATATATTTCATTGCTTTTAGATGACAGGAAAACCTATATGAATTCTATCAATTGAAAATAAAGTGGTAAACTCAATATAATACGTTCACTTATGGAAAATAGTTCACTAAAACACCACTAGATAGCGCTAGTAGTAGTTAACTCGCGTTTTACTGTGAGGATTTCAAATGTGATACCACAATTGATTAAAAACACCTGACTTAGACATTGTGCGGAATCCTCTCCACGTAAGGTCAACTCGCACTTGGCCGTTTTTTTCTGTCGTATAAGCTGGTAGAGTGGGAGCATTGATAACGTTTACCGGATGCAAAGTGGCCCCAAATTATCCGACCAAACAGTCCTACAACGCTGTGGCCGCTGCAGAATATCAGCGTTGTAGGTAGTTTAGTAGCAGGTAGGCTGGGGCCATTTTAGAGGCTCAAGGCGTTTAAAGAAACGCGGGCTTGAAAATAAAACCGGACTTGTACATGGTGTAAATGTGTAACATTTTCTTTTGTTTTTTCTGAATATTTTAGTATCTGTATATTTATGAGTAAGTATGTAATAATGCATGTTGTTGTGTTGTATGTTGTGTTTTTAGTATTGTGCCGTTAAATAAATGTATAAATAAACATAAATTGTCATTTCCACTATTTAGACTTGCAAAAGTTAACACATCCTTTATGGGGCACTGTATAAGGTTCTACAACAAAATTCCTCAAGATATATTAGAGTTACCTCCAACGCGATTTTAAAAATGTGTTAAGCACATTCTGTGCAAAAAGGCTTACTATAACATCAAGGATTATTTAGAAGACAAAGATGTTTGGCATTAAACAGTAGACTAATATTATTTAAAGGACGATTGTGACTAGTGTTCAACACATTCATGACTAATATTTTAAGTTGAAAACTCTGTTAATTAAGTTAAAACGTGTTTTGAAAAGAATAAACGTGGAGTTTCTTTGTTAGCTTCTTCTCCACATAATCCATTAATTGTGAAACTAACAACTTTGACGTTCATTAAGTAAACATTCTGTTTTTACAATGAATTAAAATATTTGAATTGAATTGAATTATTGTCTTAATATGAGGCGTTCCAACATAGGAAGGACGAGGGACGAGGGTACGGAAAAGACGCGGCGTTGTTTCAATTGAAATAATAAAAATGAATAACAATAGACATACTAGCTGTTCTTCTTCGTTCACGTGGTAATTTTGATGTGTATTTTCCCGTGATAAAAAATAGCCTATGTGCTTATCCAGACTATAATCTATCTCTGTGCAAAATTTCATCCGGACCCGTTCAGCCGTTTCTGCGTGAAAGAGTAACAAACATCCATCCATACATACAAACTTTTTCGTTTATAATATTAGTAAGGATTTCACCCGCGTATAGGATCGTTAAAGTCGGAATTTCGGAAAAGTTTATCCAGCCTGAAAAAATAGCAACCTCCTTTTTCATATCCTTCTTCTTATCCACCTCCTTCATCTTCTTATTCTTATTCATATTTTTTTTAATAATTATATTATTTTTTTTAGTTTCTGGCTTGATTGAGCTCGATCAAACCTTGATTGAATATAAAAATACATAATAATATGTTAGCTAAGTAACTCGCTCAAGTTTAATTTCGTAAACTGTGATCACGCTGTGAACACATCGCACCCTTAATCCAATACCGTCACTAAACAAAAATCTCTAAATTTCTGGTTTTAATGCCATCTATTGCAAATATTACAAAGTAACACTAAGCGCTGACTTCCTATTTAAATTCCTATTTAAAACTGTAGATGGAAAACGAAGCATAATACAGAACTATATACATTTCTACACATTGAAAATCTTTAATAGCTTCTCCTGCACAATTTACATTTTTCGCTTAGTGCCAGTATTGGCTTAAGGGTGCGACGTGTTCTGGAGATTGGTTTGGATCTTACATAGTAATTTCTGCTTTGTGTGCCTTATGAATAAATACAAAAAAATAAATAATAAATCACTTTTATACAAAATGTACACAGATAACACGGGGCGAGAACACGAACTCTATGCAACGCGGCGCGTCTTTTTCGCGCCCTCGTCCTACGGCTTACCTGTGTGCCCAAGGCATAACAGTTTATTTAAATAAAAACTATTTCTTAATAAACTCTTTACAGGCCTGATTATGCGCACCAAATCCTTACGGTGTCTTGACATTTGCGATAGCAATTAGTATGGAAGTTGACAGGTAGACGATTGGAATTATTCTGGATTTGTTGCGCGTCATATAGGAACAGATGCAATTAAAATAATCTGTGGCAAAGGAAAAGACGTAACCACAGATTATTCAAACTGTCTGTGAGGAGTCTTTTAGAGGAATCGTGTTATAAGACCGAGAAACTGTACGTTAAGGTACGGTTTCAGGTAGCGATGTGTGAGTAAATGAGTGAAGGTTTTTCTTAGTCTTTTTGGATACATTCAAAGCAAGAAGGCAATTACTTTAGTATATTTTTTTACAAGATATAATAAAGACCTTGCAAATGGCCTTGAAATTAAGTTAAAATAATCCCACAAAAACTGCTGCGTAGATAATTTAAATTCAGAAAAATATTGGTTCATTTATCGCCGACTCCATTTGCATAACCATTTAATTTGTATAACTATGGTTACAAAATAGTTACAAATGAGGAAAAAGATTATTTAAATTCCTTACCTGCAAGGTCGCCTTTGGCACGAGAATTATATTATTGATTTAGTGACAGAAAAAATAGAGTTTTCTGTGCCTCCAATTTTGGTCGCGCGAGATGGGGATAAAATGTACCCGAACAAAAGTGACATACATACATAAACTCACGCCTATTCCCCGGAAGGGTAGAGGGTTTGCCACTTGCCCGTCCTGACAAACCTCTTTCGCTTCATTAACATTCATTAGTCGATGCATGCGCGCGCGCCGGTTTCGGGTAGGTACTTTTTTATGAAAAAAACATCCAGGAAGTTTTCTATCTGCTCTACTCCAATTTTCATCCCAATGAATTTATATCTGTATTTGTATGAAACATAAAAACAGAGAAGCTTAATAGACATATGAATTTTTACACTCGCAACGTTTTAGATATGAATCTGAACATGAAAATGACATAGCTTAGATATTAATCTAATACATAAAAATCTCGTGTCACAGTGTTTGTTATTGAACTCCTCCGAAACGGCTTCACCGACTTTTATGAAATTTTGTGTGCATGTTTGGTAGGTCTGAGAATGGGTTGTAAAATAATTAATATGGTAAAACAACGTTTGCCGAGTTAGCTAGTGAAGATACAATAAGTTCACCAGAAAGGCGACATAAAGAATGTGTAGGGCACACTTCATGCAAAAACGACTACAGTTTAAAATTTATTTACATGACAAAGATGTCTGGAATTAAAGTTTGCTTAATGCACGAATACTAGGTTGCGGCATAAGAATTTCAGTAAACTATTAAATGAATTAAGGAGAAAAGACTAAAGTTCGAAGGTTTTTCTGTTTTTTATTATTATATATTTTTTTATTTTGAAAATAATCAATTAACATTTTTTCTTATAGCTATAGAGCCGCTTTGGGAAACTCATCTGAAAGCGGTGATCATTCTTTTTAGTGATATCGTGAAGTTTTGGAGTAGGTGCAACATAAAAAAGTCTAAGAACGGTTTGGTACACTAGATAGGTACGTCGGCGTCATTGAAAAGTTAACGTGCAATAAGTTGCGATCACCCACCAATCCGTAGGTGCGGCTTTCAGCATACCAACCTCTATAGAAGTTCATTTAAATAGGTACTATAATTTCAGGTACCTAACTTTGCAGCATAAATGAAGAGGATGGTCAGCTGTCCATCGCACAGCTGACTGTAAGCCATACTCCGGTGTTTATTGAATTTTTAGATTTTTTTTACATTTTTAGTCCTTTTTAAAGGTTTCGTACCCAAAGGGTAAGGGGCTCTGTTACTAATACTCCGCTGTCTGTCTGTCCGTCCGTCCGTCCGTCTATCACCAGGCCGTGAACCGGGATAGTATGACAGTTGAAATTTCCGCAGATCTATTTCTGTCGCCGCTATAAAAACAAATACTTAAAACAGAATAAAATAAATATTTAATGGGGCTCCATACAACAAACATGATTTTTTGCCGTCTTTTCTCGATATTAATAACGGCAACAGGTAGTCGCTTGAAATATTGATGATGTTACGGAACGCATCGTGCGCGAGTTCTACTCGCACTTGGCTGGTCTTATTTATTTAATGTTTATAATATGACAATAAAATTGTATCGTTCAGTTTCTGCGCTACATTGAATTACACAAATTGACTTTCAGACAATTTCTTTATTTTACGGCCCTAGTTGTGTAAATAACTATTTTAGTGTTAGGTAATATTAATTTTTTTTCTATCCTATTATTATTATTATTAGTAAACTAACCTGAAAACACTGCTCTATTCTAAAAGTTTACTAATGTGTTTACCTTTCTAACTGCACCTTTTGTACCTTTTATAACTGTCACTTTATTGGTAACCATTATATTCTCTGTCTTGTTTTCAGATGCATAATAAATGTATCAAGTTTTCTAAATCGAATCGAATCGAGAACAAGCTGTTTCAAATTTCTCTAAAACAACATTCACTTATTAAATACCCTGTGGGAATGGGGCAGGGGAACAAGATTAAAAATTAAAAAATCCAATAAAATTTCCCGACACCTACGCCACGAGGGATTTTATTGAAAAGCTTTTAACGCGTTTCATACAGTGGCGTTGGGGGTGAGACAAATACACTGACGGAAGGGAATTACCCGGCGCGAATAACCTTTGATTTTGCTTGCGGATGATTTAATTTTTCGAAAGTGAAAACAATTTATTGCCCATAAAATCAATGTTTACAAGATACAGCACAATAAAAAGGCGGTGGTAGCCTAGTGGGTAGAACATTGGACTCGGAAGCGAGAGACCCAGGTTCGATTCGCAGTGCGGGCATGTACCTATGAATTTCTAAATTATGTACCTACATTTGTGAAGTTATAGTAGCAATACCACTCGTTAACCGTGTAGGAAAACCTCGTGAGGAATCCTGAGCGTCTGAGCTATTCACATACCTCAGCACTTGAAATCGCCAATTCGCGGTGGGCACGCGTGGTGGGTGATTAAGGCTTTAATAAGGGCTTTAAAACTTTGCAAAAAAGTGAACAATAAAAATGTCTGTGTTGGTAACAGAAATTATTAGAACCTACAGCTTAGAAATTAGGTTCAAGAATCTAGGCTACAATTTCGTTTTTGGCGAAAACGGCCGTTTTTGGCGTAAATGAAATTGTGGACTAGGTTCTTGGCCCTAGGTTGTCAATTACAGGTTCTAAAAATAGCAATTACTAATACAGAAAACTCTGCCGTTCACTTTTTTGGAAAAATGCATGCAAACGAAGATACGATTTTTTTTTCATTGGCGGCGCTTGTTAGCCCTTATTAAAGCCCATACTCTCTCACTGAGAGAAGGCCTGTGCGCTACAGTGGTACGTATACCTATAGGCTGCTTATGTATGTTATGGTAAAAGGAAGGGGCTTAGGTTATTGCTATTACTCGCGTAGTATGTGAGTAGTTAGTTTATTTGATTGGTTCGTTCGAACTGCAAAGGATCATCATCATAATCATCAGCAATTTGACGCCTACTGCAGGACATAGGCCTCCCTCATGTTTTTCATCACCATGAGGGGTTTTACCATAATCGCCACGCTTAGCAGGCGGGTTGGCGATCGCAGTATGCGGTTGGAATCTCAGGAAGACGCTGCTGCCCGTCTTCTGGTAATTTATTGCCTTCGTCGCCTTCTACGACATCCACGGGAGGAAATGGAGTGACGCTATTCTTAATCCGGCGCCACACGGACAATTGCATCACCATCCTGCAAAGGATGGTGGGCAAAAATATATGGACGGCACACCCACGCTCAACACAGCTTAGGCTAAATAAAATGAACCGAGCTGTGAAAACATATTTTTTAATAAACATAAGTGGTGCAAAAACAATGTTTTCATAGCTCCGTAATGAATTTTTTGTGTTTTTTGTTTTTCGCCTAAAGTTGATTTATCTTCTTCAAAAACTGCCAAGTGCACGTCGGGCCACGCGCAGTGTAGGGTTCCGTAGAAAGATGGGGTTTTATCTGTTTCACAGAACTGACAACTTTATCAATGTCAATGGATTTTGTACGAACTTTACTTACGAATAAGTTGGTCGCCTACTACTCGTTAACTTGTAAAGCCTACAATCAACCGTTAAGCCCGGAGAAAGGGAAGGGGGAACTATAACGGTTCCTTTTTGACTACGAAACCCTTAAAAGGGTCCGATTTTGACTTTTTTTGAACTAAAAAATACTTGTAGATGATACAGTATAGTCGACAGCTCAGCGATGTTTTTATGCATGCACTATTTGTATTTATAAAGTAGTGATAAAGGTGACTTTGCAATCTAAATGTAAAGGTTATCGACTAAGCCTTAAATTAAACATAGATTTTTGAAATCATTCAATAAGCTCTTGGCATTATATTTACTTTTAATTTATTTTTAATTTTTGACAGAACTTTAATTGCTTTTTTTAAGACTGGTTTTAAACAACATATACTTACATAATTAAACATAAATTTAAAAAATTAAAATAACTAGGTAACAACAATAATAGTTTCAAAAATATAAAGTAACTTATTAGATACACCTAAAATATTCGTACCGCCACAGAATCCGTTTATACGTTTCTTGCAGAACGCCATATATTTTTAATAGACAACGTCCGCTCGCACAACGCCATCTGTTTTAAACTTAAAATAAATATTATCCCGTAGAAAGGATATCAAGTATGGTATGACTTAATTCAGGACTTTGTCTATCTGTACGCCAAGATCACGCAAATCCGTTCAGCCGTTATTGCGTGATTGAGTAACAAACATCCAAACATCCAAACCTCCAAACATCCAAACATTCAAACATTTTCACAAACTTTCCCATCTTCTATTCTATACTAATAATAATTCTGTAAGGGTCGGTCATGGAGTAAGTTAGTTTGTTTTCAGACATATTGTGTTTATAGGCTCAATATATGATACTGAAACTAATTTCACGATTTTTAGAATTTTTTTCTGTATGTGTGTATGTATGTATGTTCCTCCATAACTCTTAAACCAATTATCCAAATTTGATGAAATTTGGTATAAAAACATATAGACATCTGGGACACAGGATAGGCTATTTAAATTCTAGCTCCAGTTATGATAAGACGTGGCCCCCATACAAATGCTGCTTCGTAAAAATCGAAATGTACGCGAACGGAGTCGCGGGCACAGCTAGTTTATAATATTAGTAGGATTCGCCAAACTGCGTGACAGTTTATTGGCGAATTAATCGCACTCTAAGAGAGTTTTAAAACTAGTACTAGGTAACAATAAAATTAATGTTAAAGTACCTCAGTTCGATTTCTATGCCCAAGGTCATTGACGGCTACAAGCGCCTTAAATTGCAACGGATAATATACTCCACAGATAAAATAAAAAGAAAAATAATCCAAAATTAACCTTAAAGTTAAATTCTGAATAGGAAATTTGTAAGAAATTACGATTTGCACATCCATTATCAATATTCAAAACTGCTCAAACAAAAGTCTAATAATATCATATTATAATAACACCAATGCTAACTGCCAACAAATCACCTACACCCTCGTCTCCCTTATTCCCCGATGGCTCTGCTTGTTAAGCATCAGAAATATTACTTTTCGTTCGGCTCCCTCGCGATATTAGGGGAAAAAACTTCTGTACACAGTCATGTCGCGGAGTCCCGCGGGAAGTAGGGTTGCCAGGCACAAAAACACTAGAGCCGGAATCGGCGTCGAAAGCCGGACACATATTTTAAGTATATAGCCAACCACACAACACACACAAACTAACACTTTATTGCAGAACCAGAAAAAAAATTGGAACTATGTCTTGTATCTAAGTAATGGTATACAATGGAGAACTAGCATCAAACATTGTAAAGCATACCACACGCTAACGGTGAAGGAAAAAAATCGTGAGGAAACCTGAGTGTCTGAGCTATCCACATACCTCAGCGCTTGAAAAGGCCAATCCGCGGTGGGCACGCGTGGTGATTATGCCCATACTCTCTCCTTGAGAGAAGGCCTGTGCCCTACAGTGGGACGAATATAGGCTGATTATGCTATTGTAAAGCATAAAATATTTATTATCTGTGCCTGTATTTTCTTCAAATAAATAAATAAAATAAAATTAAAACGTGGATATACCTAGAAAAAATAAAATTATTTTTCTAAATGATGTACTCCTGTCATATTGTAGTAGCAATACCACTTGCCAACTGTGAAGGAAAGCATCGTGAGGAAACCTGATTGACTGAACAACAGAGGTAGTCCGCACCTCAGCGCTTGAAATTGTCTATCAGCGGCGGGCACCATACTCTCTCTCTCTCTCTCTGAGAGGAAGTCTGTGTCCTACAGTGGGACGTATATATAGGATGCATTAATATTCCCGGCCCGTAAACTTGTTTTCGCGTGACACGCCATAAAATTATAAGTTAGGCCTGTCTCACTCCCCCGTGTAGGTATCGAAAACGTAAGTACGCTTGGCGGCCACTCCGGAGTGGCTAGTCATTAGGGACTCACGAGCGAGCAGTAATATATTATATATGCTTTGTGCTACTGAAAATAGATGAGAACCCTGGACTATCTTGCTCGCGTCGTATGTCATTTCGATTTGATACGCGTGTACCTACCTACATAACACCTAAATAAGATATTTAGTTTCATAAACAAGGTACACACTAACGTTCTCCGTATGATTATATTCGTTTTGTTGCACTAACCCGTGCTGAGGACAATTTTTAAAAACCTATTTAGAGGCTAAAAAATCCAATTCTCAGGCTGACCGTGGCAGCGCTCTCCCAACTGAGCTAATGGGCAAGTGCAGGCATCAGTGAAATTTCGAGCCTCTTTACAAACTTCTCTATATTACGTATTTCCGGCTTCTCTTTATTATGTGGAATTTTGAGCCTCTAAGTAGGTTTTTAAAACTACTCCGTATGGTTTTCTTCTTAGGTTAAAGTACCTATGCAGACATAGTAAAAATAAATAGTTTTCTGATCTACCTACATACATACTACTAAGACCTAGCCTATTTGAAACGTCATTTGTTCACACAAGTTAACTGGTAATGAAATATTTAGATTAAATTATTCTTTGAACTAAGACAACCCTAATGTCGTCTGAAGAGGTAAGAGTTACGCGATAGAAAGAGAGGCAACATTTAGGTGAATATAACTGTAGGTAATTAGCGCCGTGCGATCTGAATTGCACCTAATTGTGTCGCCCTATTTCTTTAATTGATTTTGCGGAGTGAACCATCTGTACATCTGCTATTATATATTCTGTGGTATAACCTCGTTCTACTGTTTTATCTCATAAGCGGACTTCGAACGAAAGCGCTGGGTCGTTCCCTGTCTTATGTGTGAACTAATTGTTGTCATTTATAATTCTGTCTTCTAGTTGCGGAATAAAATATGTTTTCTACCTAATTGGGCCTACAAATACAATAAACTTCAATAAACTCACACCGAAATCCAGCAGGGTAGGCAGAGACCAGGGGCCGCGTTTCATTAAACTACAATACATTGTTCACTATGAGAATTCGATACACTGCGTAACAGTTTTCTTACAAGTTAATCTGTGGGTTAATCCGCTATGCAATGTACAGCGAATCATCACAGTAAACCATGGATTGTATATACATAAACTCACGCCTGTATCCCAAAGGGGTAGGCAGAGACCAGGGACACTGGACAGGGACACCAGTGGCCACTTGCCACGATCCTGATAGATCACCTTCGTTTCCTCAACATTCATTAGTCCTTGCATGCACGGACTACTTTTTATCTTGCCCATGAATTTTATTGTAGTTTTATGAATTGGGTCTCTGGCCGTCTTATCCGGTCCGGTTTTCTTTCAAAATAATAATTATAACTTCCATACAACACAATCACTTGTCCTGGTCCCAAACTAGGATACCCTGCGATATGGCTACCAGGCAAGGATATCACAAAAATGGAAATACACCCAGACTGAGGCCAATTGTTCAATCCAGTACGGCAGCCTCCAGAGGGAATCGAACCCCTTCATAGTGCTCTCTTTCCTGGCACTACGCTTTTCGCCATCCACGTAGTCCAAGGTTAGCTGAAGGAAAGTACTCATTAAT
This sequence comes from Yponomeuta evonymella, assembly GCA_963969515.1. NCBI lineage: Eukaryota > Metazoa > Arthropoda > Insecta > Lepidoptera > Yponomeutidae > Yponomeuta > Yponomeuta evonymella. Next base: position 1,672,299 of record OZ018365.1, read on the forward strand.
TCGTATTAAGATAGACAGATAAATCATTTATTTAATTGCCACAACACACAAAGATAAAAAAATCACAGCCGTAGTATGCTAGCAAAGTTTAATATAAGCAAATGAACCAACATAATCAGTCGTCGCCTTAAACTTGCCTTTGTACAAATATTCTTGTAGTGCAATAAATTTCTTTTTTATCAACTCACTTTTTGGGGCCTGTGTCATAGAACTACAATTACTTATTTATATATTAGCTGACTCGGCAAACGTATTTCGCCATATTAGTTAGCCTACGACCTATTCTCAGACCTACCAAATATACACAAAAAACATCATTAAAATCGGTGAAGCCGTTTCGTAGGAGTTCGGCAAAAAACACTGTGATACGAGATTTTATATATTGGGTTTCTTAATAGGTAGGTACTTTTATTTCACTTAAATTACATGTATAATACGGTGGACTTAATGCCATGAGCATTTTCTAGTGGTAATCTGAAAATCAAATAAAATCTAGGAATGGTTGAAATTTTGAATTAAAAAATGGTAAAGAATAGAATTTAAAAGAAATTACAAAGGATAAAGTAAAAAAGAATGGTGTAAAAAGGTCAGGGGCTGTTACACAAGAAGAGTTTCTCGCAAGCGAGTGGCGATTTCTTCTAGGCAATAATATGGTCGGCTAGTGTAAAGAAATGCCCCGAACAACACCTCTCGAATACAATTACCACTACTTTAACTCTTTTAGGCCGCGAGTCTCGCATCGACACTTGCGATTCGCAGCCGAACATTGCTTATACAAGTCGAGACACGTATGCGTCTATAGATCTACGATTACTAGCCTGTACTGTCAGCATTAAGAGAAGTGAGTCTCGTCTGTGATACTCGCATTCAGGAATCGTTTGATGAATACGAGTTTTTGTGAAAATATAAACAACCGCAGGTGAGATGGTGAGTTTTGCCATGGGATAATCGCATACGATTATTCGCCGCTCGCGTGCAAGAAACTCTCCTGGTGTAACTTCCGCTTTACAAAGAGAAACAAAATCACCCATTCCGAACGCGTTGGAGAGAACAGGGCAAACGTCCTAAGTTAGTCCTTTGGGTAATGTTAACATAAAAGTTAACTGTGACAGAAAGATGACTTTGACGGACCGCGAAATTTGTTTTGCTAGGATTTCCGGCGACCGCTAAGTTCTAATGAAAAAGACTGTTTGACTACGGATCGGCTACTCGAAAAAGGATATGATAAATTTTACGTATTCGTATTTTATTAATTACCTATATAAAATATTTACAGAAAGAAAATAGAAAAGATTAATTGAAATGAATTTTTTTAACTTTTGTAAGATTTATTTAGCCTCATTGAGTCTTCAACCTTATGAAAATGTGACATTTATATCTCGCGGATAAACGGTGACGTAGTAGATCACCGTTTAACCGCGAGATATTAATTTCACATTTTCATAAGGCTGGTATTTAAACGCATTTAAATCTTTTCTATTGTACTAGCAGAAACATTCACATCCTGCACTTTTTCCAGGATTCAGATGTTTCTGTGAAACATACAAAGACTGTGTATGTTTTTTCACACCTGGAACGTAACACATATGTACATAAACTCACGCCTGTATCTCGGAGGAGTAGAGAGAGACCAGGGTTTGCCACTTGTCACGACCCTGACAGACCTTTTCGCTTCATCAATATACATTAGTCGTTGCATGCACGCACGCTGGATTCGGGTACTTTTTATCTTGCCCTTTGCTAATATATCCTTTATAAACTATAATTTTCTAAAAATTCCGATTCGGGAGAGCCAGGAAATAAAAAAAAAAACATAATATACACGCTGAAATCTGGTTGGTTCGAGTTTTCCTGACGCTCCGGAATCGGAATTTTTAATTAGTAATGAAAAATAACATCTACTTAGACAATTACTTTTAAGTATAGAGGCGCACATTTATTTATGTCATCATTTAACATTGTCTACTATATCTGGCGTTATGGTACATCAATAAAACATTTCAATAAAAAAAAATTGAATTGAGAAATCTTGTTTAAAAAATGCGCGAACAATTCGGGCAGTATATTTTTTATTTTGATCTTATTTTATATTTTTTTCTTAAAGCAGAAGTAATTTCTAGAGACTAATTTCATTTTTTCAGCGATTTGTTAAGTTTATTACTATAAATTATTTATTTAAAATATTTGAAAGCGTGACGTCATATTTTTCGAGTGCACACGCCGAAACGTCGCGCAAACTGTCACACTTTGTTTCTGTCATTTGCTATCACAGACGTTTTTTTCACAGACAAGGAAATGATATGCATATGACAGTTATGACAGCAAGTCTTTTTTTTAAGTAACGTAGTGTTGCCATATGTTATGTTTATTTTAAAATGTGACGTCATCAGAAGGTCAAATGAAGGTTATTGTTTTTTGGCAAAAATAACGCTCATCTTCCTTAATATTTATCTTAAATATAGAAAATATGGTTACTTAGATGTTAATCTCGAAATGGTTTTTGATTCAGCCCTCAAGAAAAAAAATAGTCTTTGCGAATTGTATCATTATCGCCTCTCCGTCTATCAGAACAATTATCCGCGCACCCGCGGCATGCACGCACCGCTTTGACTGGCTAGTATTGGTTATGCTTCTAATAGATTCGAGTTTGTGTCGAGATATTTTTGAAAAGTGCCCTTAAAAAAAACTGCAGTTTTCGATAGCTATTGTTAAGGTACGTTTTCATTTTGCTTTGGCAATCACGCGTTCTTGAGTGCCAAAATTTTAACGAAAAAGTAAAGGGTTTTTCTGTCGTTTGTACTTCTGTGACTCACTCCTTTGGGTAATGTCAGTGTTATTGTTTTGAGCCGAAACCTCCCCGAGGTGTTAAATAAAATAAATGTCTCGCTAAAAAGACAATTCTTTGACTTGCTTGGCGTAATTCGTTCTTTTATATGATGGGCGGATGGAATTTAGGGGCAGGTATTCTTGTTTAGATTAGATTACGCATTGTACGATTTTTTTTAAGTGCACTAAAAGTATCAATAAATAAATCAATTAAAACACTTTATTGGGGGTACACACTACAGAAAAATTAAGTAAATTAAAAGACATATTATGCAACGAAGTTTAAAATTTGAATTTTTCTTTATTGCGAATTTTTAGTGATAAATATTTATCCTCAGTTGTTTTGTTTCAGATGGAAAAACGGGTGCATCTCAAATGAGGTATGAATTAAGATAAATAAATGTTTTCCGTGTGGCGCCGGATTAAGAATAGTGTCACTCCTTTTTCGTCCGTGGATGTCGTAGAAGGCGACTAAGGAAATACATTACCAGGAGACGGGCAGCAGCGTTTTTCTAAAATTCCAACCGCATACTGCGATCGCTAACCCGCCTGCCAAGCGTGGCGATTATGGCAAAACCCCTCATGGTTAGGAAAACCACGAGGGAGGCCTATGTCCCGCAGTGGGCGTCAAATGGCATAAAATCACGTTTGTCGTATGGGAGCCCCCCTTAAAAATGAATTTTATTCTATTTTTAGTATTTATTGTTATAGCGGCAACAGAAACACATCATCTGTGAAAATTTCAACTGCCTAGCTATCACGGTTCATGAGATACAGCCTGGTGATAGACAGACAGACAGACGGACAGTGAAGTCTTGGTAATAGGGTCCCGTTTGGCGCCCTTCGGGTACGGAACCCTAACAAAAACTATTAGGGTACAGTTTGCTTACAGTACGTACAATCTAGGATAGTTTTTCCTTTAATGTTGTAAATCGGTCATAATACAACTGCGCTGCGTGGAGTATAAGCGTGGTTGATGTGCCATAGACTATGCGCACTTTCGGTATAATTTAACGAAGCATATTATTATGTTCTTTATTGAATTCTCAGTCCAGAGGCCGGCCATCTGTTTCGGCCTCATTTGAAAAATCTGAGGGAAGCCGCCGCCACTAAAATGGAATAAAAACACAAATTGACCTAAGCTTATGAGTCATCGTGCCATTTTAGAGCCATGTTTTTCCACACTCGTAACAACGACTTCGTGCAAGAAAACAAAAACAATCGAAATTCCTCAACACATTAGGGTGTTTTCGCAAACAAAGGGCTTGAAAAGGTCAAGCAATGAAACAGGTCCGCCATTTTAAGGACAATAGTCCCTTCTGGCCTTTTAACCGACTTCAAAAAAGGTAGAGGTAGTAATTCTACGCGTTCGTTTTTTTTGGCTATGTTCTCTTGTAGTTTCGTCAAATCTTAACGGATTTCTAAAATTTATTTTTCCATTAATAACTTTCACGTTAGATTGGTCCCATTTTAATTTGAAGAAGAAGAAGAAAGACATTTATTATACCAACAAGATACATCACAGAAACAAAATAAGCACATAAGTAACATAGTATGCACAACAACAGAAAGAAAACTAAATACACAACAGACAAAACGAATAAATAAAACAGGACCATAGATGTAGCCTGTAGTGTATCTAAGTTGCCACAAAAGGCAGCTGACTCAACGTTGTCCGGAGATGGAGAACGGAACTCTTCAATGGATATCAGGAAATTAAGCCTGATGGACGCAATTATTTAGTAATTGCTGTCTGTTTCATAAAATATGTCATCAAGGTTATCTCTGGGTCATCACAAAAATTGGAAAATAATATATAAAAACCGACATCAGAATACAATAACGAATTGTAGCCGGTGCCAATCAACATAACTAGCGCATAAATTTTGGTCACCGACTCCAAATACCTAATTATTGTATTCTGAAATCGGCTTTTATGTTTAAACTAAAAAAAATTTGATTGTACAACTATGCTGTTGTTTAGTGAAAAGTAAAATGCGTATTAAATCCTCAACAATGCATTTAATTTGGTTGTTTACAGGGGCAGGGTCACCTTTTATTGTATTTTATAGGTTTGTTTGTTTTAAAGGTATAGATTTATAGGTTCTGGTATAAGTCTTGTGTTGCCTTATGTATTGCAACAATAAATAAAATGAGAAAAGAGCCGGATTTTGGAATTTTTTAATTACTATTTACATTTATTCAGAATAAAACATGAAAAAACCGGCCAAGTGCGAATCGAACTCACGCACGAAGGGTTCCGTGTCATTATCTATACAACATTTGTATATTTCAAGCGCCTACCTATTGCTGTTATTAATGTTGAGCAAAATACGGCCAAATAATCAGGTTGTATTGGAGCCACCCTTAAGTATTTATTTTATTCTAATACTTTTTGTTATAGCGGCAACAGAAATACATCAACTATGAAAATTTCAACTGTCTAACTGTCAAGGTTCATGAGATATAACCTGGTAACATATAGACGGGCAGTGGGGTCTTAGTAAGGGTAAGGGACCCTACCCTTTGGGTACGGAACCCTAAAAACGACTGATATTGCCAAACTGCTGATGCAGTTTATCGACAATCTCTTGGTAACAACCCTCATTTTTTTTTGCATTAACCCATGCTGTGGACAATTTTAAAAACCTATTTACAGGCTAAAAAATCCACCCATGCCGGGACTTGAACCCCCGACCTCTGGCACGGTTAGCCAGAGGTCGCGGATTCAAGTCCCGGCATGGGTGGAAGTTTTAGCTTCTAAATCGGTTTTTAAAACAATCTTTATACATAATCTTACACAATCCACGTAACTAACAGTATCGATAGTTTCCGAGTGTGAAGCTCAGGATGGGTTTATAAACTGCTTAAAATAATGGATTTATACGGCAATTTATTTACACCCTGTAAATTTTGCTTCCTCGTGGGTTCGAATCCTGTACCAATCACTAAATGGTGGTAGCGGAGCGGTAAAATGCCGGTTTCTCATTCGGGAGGTCGTGGGTTCGCATTCCGGCAAGTACCAATGACTTTGTTTTCTAAGTAACGTACATTTGCGAAGCTATAGCACCAATACCACTCCGTAATGGTGAAGGAAAACATCGTGGGGAAACCTGGGTGTCTGAAGTGTTCAAATACCTTAGCGCTCGAAATTGCCAATCCGTGGTGGGCGTCCTCTTTCTGAGAGAAGGCCTGTGCCCTACAGTGGGACGTAGGAATATAGGCTGCTTATGTTACGTACCTATATAAATTCTGCTTCCATTTTAGCCAACCCATTCAGTGTCGAGAGCTCAGTGGCTGGTGTGGACGCAGCTTGGCTGGTATTTTTTCTCCCAACTCGCGTTCCACGCAAATCCGCAGCTGTCAACGCCTGACTAGTTCTAACTTTGTGCACGAAAATTGCTTCCACTCGTAATCCTGCCCAAATGAATAAATGCGGCGGTGACGGCTGTCGACTCAATTCCTAGACTATTCCGTTTTTCTTGACGTTTTGTAGGTTTTGCGCCAGCGGGAGATGTGATGACCTATTCAAGGAAACCATCTGGAGGTGGATGTCGTAGAAGGCGACTTAGGAAATAATTTCCAGGAGACGGGCAGCAGCGTCTTCCTGAGATTTCAACAGCATACTGCGATCGCCAACCCGCCTGCCAAGCGTGGCGATTATGGTAAAACCCCTCATGGTTATGAAAACCCCGAGGGAGTCTTTGTCCTGCAGTGAGCGTCAGATGGCTGGTGATTATGATCTGGGGCTAGATTCTTGTAGCACAGTGACAATCTCGTGGCACGCATGACCAAGTCGATTTTATTTCATTGCCACACTGCAGATAGATTCTCTATCTATCTCGTAATTATTGTCACTAAACCGAGCGACGACAGGGACTAGCTGTCCAACAGGCCTGTAAAACCTCGAAGCTTTTGCGCAATGCAGCGTTCAGTTAATCGTAAACGGCATCCGCATGCGGGTTATAAAACGTTCACTGCTGTGCCAAAGTTAAATACAAACATATTTTAGAGCGATTATTTTGTAAACCACGTATGTACATTTAATTGTTTTAATGAAAAATATAGAATTCTGTAAATCGAGTTGCGGAGCGGAATGGAATCTTGGAATGAATGAATGAAAGTGCAGCGGAATAGACTACTTAAAATTTGGGCAGTGAAATGTTATTTCGCGGATATTGAATCTTTAAAAGTAGACCAATCGGCAAGGGCGGACAAAATATCAACGTGTCGCACTGACGGTGTGCTCAAATATCTTCAATGTGACATAGATTTTAAGTTTAAAAAAAAAAACTGACTCCAAAACACTACAGCACTAAAAGTTAGAAATAATTTAAAAGAATACCTTAAGGACCGGACTTTTCAATAGTCAGATAAAACTTAACTTGAGAATAAAAGTGATGCTGTCACTGTCTTGTCGTAACATTTAGACAGTGATAGCATGCAATTTATTCTCCAGTTAAGTTTTATCTGACTATTGAAAAATTGGCCCTAAAGGAACAAAAAAAGAATTGTCGAAATCGTTTAACATTTGACGGAGTTATGCGAGAACATAGCAAAAAAAACATACGAGTCGAATTGATAACCTCCTCCTTTTTTGAAGTCGGTTAAAAAAACAGATTGGTTTTGGGAGCTGGATGAGAGTAGCCGAGGACCGTGCTCAGTGGTGTGCCATAGGAGAGGCCTATGTCCAGCAGTGGACAAGCATAGACTGATGATGATGATGATGATGGCAGCACACTGCCACCACCAACAGGAGTTGAAGCAGTCGCCGTGACCATCATCACCATCAATTCCGAACCAAAAACATCCAAAATGAAAGGATACACTGAGATCCAAAATCGAAACATATGCGATATGACTAAAGACATTCCTTGAGCAATGAACCCATTTCCACGGAACAGATAACATTATAATAACCCCGATGCCGAAGCCATTATAAACTTCGGTCGGATCTTTACGACATTGTAAAACGTTTTACGTCGAATAAACTGGCTTATTTGAGAGTCGTTTCTCGTGAGATTTCTTGTACCTCATGAAGTCAAGTTTCATCTTATTATACGTAAGGGACCACAGGTTATGGCTGACGTTTGTAGGTCAGACTTTCAGAATTTGAGATAATATAAAAGACGGGTATGTCTGGCCGCGGTATTGGTGTTTTCCTACTTTTTTAAGAGCAGACTAATGTCTATTATTGCACGTTGTTGATTACACTCACGAGACGAACTAATAATACATTACTTAAGATAATTTGAGAAATTTGAGGGAGTGTAGATAGATAGATAGATAGAAGATAGAATATTTTTTATTGTACACAAAGATTACATTAACATAAATTCAATAAATCAATTTCAAGCAATTTCTTCCAGGCAACCATAGACGGAGACAAGAAATAAGTGTAATTTTTTTTTCGGTATCTTTTTCTCCTCTACATCTTGACCCGACGGCAGCGGATAACATTGTACATTGACATTCAACAGAATGCAATTTCTTTACGTTGAAATATTTTTTTTTATTTCTGTTATCCTTCTTTTACAGTACACTACTAAAAAAAAAATTCTCATGTAGGTACATTCTGATGTAAAAACCTAACTGCAAAGTGGGCTGCAAGTAATTTAAATTGCTTCGGCCAGATGTCGATGTCGCTGCCTGTACGTAATACAGAGAAGTTTGTAAAGAGGCTCAAAATTTCGCCGATGCCTGCACTTGCCCTTAGATCAGTTGGGAGAGCGCTGGCACGGTTAGCCAGAGGTCGCGTGTTCAAGTCCCGTCATGGGTGGAATATTTAGCCTCAAAATTAAAAAGTACATTTCTAAGCCAAGCGATTTCGTAAAAGATAATCTGTCAAAGGATACTATAATGACAGGCTTACATTTCCTAACGAGGGCAAGACAAAAAGTACCCGAAACCGGCGTACTTGCATGCAACGACCAATGAATGTTGATGAAGCGAAATAGATCTGTCAGGATCGTGGCAAGTGCCAGAGTCTGGTCTCTGCCTACCCCACCGGGATACAGGCGTGAGTTTATATCATGTGTCAAGTAATTTCCTAATGTCTTTTATAAAATCGAGGTATTATGGCAGAGGCTTTATTAAGCCTAGACTCTCTCTCTCTCTGAGTTCTCTCAGAGAGAGAGAGAGTCTAGGCTTAATAAAGCCTCTGCCATACAGTGTTTCAAACGCTGCGTGTGTTCTTCTAGTTAGACTTGAGATTTCCGCCCCTAGCCTCATAGTGGCGCCATTGTACGTAGTAAGCGCTAAGTGTCACTACTTTAGTCAATGACTAATAGTAATTTACTATGCATCACACTGCCTCAATTACTCACACATACACTGTAAAGACAGTAAGCAAACGATCTCGGCTGGATAATTTCAAAACCTAGTAAGTGACCTGAGACAAATTTTACAGGAGAGCCAAAAAACGAGTTGGTCACTTCGAGAGCTTGCCTTACTGAGAATATAAGAGCTAAAGTCTTGAGAATTAGATCAAAAGATGCTATATATCCTTGGCTTTACACAGAATTCAATAGTTATCATAAATATAGAATGGATCACGTTTTATGGCCCTTACTAATGATTAATTTGTTTTTTTAATTGAATGCATGTTTGATTGACAACTTTGAAAACCTAGCAAGGGCCGTTACTAGGTTTCTAATATTGTCAACCGCCACAATGATCATTGGATATACCTAGCAAGTGTAAATGTTGAAATGAAATCACTAATTTTACAATCATCATTTACTTTATTAATGAATAAACTTTAATATTTTAATAAGAAAACCTCAAAAACTTAAAAATATAACATTAATCTGTTATTATTTGCCCCCCTGAAACTAAATTTTCGGATGCGTCACAAACTGGTAAGTTTATTCAAAATTGTCTCCGATTTGAAGGCATGAGACAAGTTTGGACACAATGCCATCTTTCTTACTCTGTTTAATACCTCTTGGGCCATTATTCATAACAGGTACCGGCAGCAACTCCGCATTGAATTTTTTCAAAAGGAAATGTAGTTCTATGTATCTCGTCAAAATCAACTTTGAAAAACCTTTTTCGGCTTCCACTAACAAATTTGACATCCACTACCGAATTAAATGTAAAATTATGAAGTGTTTCATTAATGTTGTTGCGTCTCTGGGTTCTTTTCTTTTTGCTCTATTGGTATTTTTTTTGCACCTCCACAATATCAATATTTTTTCTGCAGCTCATCACTGCATCTTTAAAATCTTCGTAATCGTAAACGGCTTCTCGACGCTTAATTTGAGTTTCAATATTTCCATGCACGCCGTCTGCGTCATGTGGGTATGACCTTTTGTCATATATTTCCGATTTCTGATTTCAAACCCCCGCCATTAAATTGGTCCTCGACTATACTACTCAATTCAACATTGAAAAATCCCCCAAAGACCCAATAAAAAAACAGAAATCTCTAAAACAAATCACATTGATATATTTGAGGTTATAGACAAACTGTGTTAAAGTTTACTGCAGTAAGAAAACATAATTTTATTTACATGTCTTGCCGGGCATTCAACATAATTTTCGACTTATAAAACTGTCGTTTAGACATAGTTTCTCAATTTGAATTAAATAACCAACAAACGATCCGCACGCGTCGAGGCTTGTCGCTTTACTAACGTTGGCGCGCGAAATCCAACCGTCTTTGACCATTTAAAAAACCTAGCAAGGCGCCAAACCACTTTAAAAACCTAGAAAGGTACACCCCTTACTAGGTTTTTAAAATGGTTTTTCGCCTTGCTAGGTTTTTGAAATGGTTTTTTGCGTTCTTTGTATTCAAAATCCAACTTCTAAGGTCCTTTTAGACCTTTTGAAAATGCAGATCGATGCTTTGTGGTCTAGTAAGCTGCAAAATGCAAAAACCCGTTTTTTCTTAGATGTGTCACTTGCTAGGTTTTGAAATTGTCCAGCCGATCTGTTACTATGTTCACGTTACCGCCAAAAACATTTGTGCGGTCTATAAATCCCCGTAAAAAGTGTATATTTTAGTACATTTTACTTTTAATTTCTATGGTTTATTTCCGTTGTTGAAACTAATAAGATATTTAACTTAATAGTTTTAATAACGTCATAATTTTGAAGATACCTTTCTCTGAGGCCTTCGTTTTCTCCAATTCGTGGTAAGCGTTGCTTGTTGTACAATTACTTTGTTACTTAAACCGCTGTTACCGCTCATTGCACAACTGTTTGTCTACCCGAAAATAAAATAAAAATAAATAAAAATAGCCACCTAATTTCAGCCCAACTAATTTTACAACCGTTTTACGAGGCCCCACGTAAACCATCCAACTGTATGGGGTCTAATGTACCTTTTACGGCCGTGTGAACACTTCTTTATGGCTCAGCTGTAGCATAGGGTTGGAAAATTTCAAACTACCCACGGTTTTGGCTACAAACTTTATTACTTTACAAGTAAATACCGAAAGGTCATTACTCACTATCATGGCATTTAAAAGAAGTCTTTGTTATTTAACTTCTAATCATAAATAACTCCTAAAACTTAATTTAAGAAATTGTTGTTTTTATGTTAATTTTTGTTTACTTTAGAAAATATTTTTAATAATCTGTGGAAATGTCTCAAATTAAAACGTTGTTTTTGTGCCTAAACTAACGTGGTGTTTTGGGGGCCAGTCAAATTTAATTTTTTTTTATTTTATTTGCTTCTTAGTACACCTTAATACCTGAGGTATTCCCGTACCTCAGGGCTTCAAATCGACAATACGCGTTAGGCACGCGCAATAATTAAGCCCTTTACTCTTATAATAAAAGGGCTGTGTCCTGCAGTGGGACGAGTGTTATTTAGTGATATTAGTTTGGCTTCAGACATTTTGTCGTCGAACGTTTTTGAAACATCATGTCCGATATGCTCATCACCTTATTCTAGGGCAATTGAATGCACACACGGGATTTATTATCTAATATTACGTACACAGGCAGCATTGTTATGTTCTTAGTACAAGTAAAACAAACCGGCCAATTGCGAGTCAGACTCGCGCACGAAGGGTTCCGTACCATTATCTATACAATATTAAAAACAAAGATCGATAAAAAACGGCAAAAAAATCACGTTTAGCATAATCAGCCTATATGCGTCCCACTGTAGGGCACAGGCCTTCTCTCAAGGAGAGAGTATGGGCTTAATCATTTCATTTCATTTCATTTATTCAATGCATTTCATGAACAATCTCTAAAAGATACAGAAGTTACTTAACTAGTTGAACATGAACCCTGTAAGGGTATAGCAGATTGACCTGTGTGGCGTATACAATTGTAGAACATGCATGTACTTAAATAAATCAAAAGATATTAAGCTAGTTTTCTTTTTATACCTAGGTTGTTATAATTCTTTATTCATCTATGGAGTAATAGCACATTAGTAGATTTTTAAGTTGAATGTTAAATCTTGTGTATTGTTTTTCATTTTTAAGACTGTCCGGTAGTTTATTGTAAATGAGTATGCATCTATACTGTGGGCTATTCTTGAAAATTTCTAATTTGGGTGGGGGAAGGACCAATTTGTTTTTACGACGTTCATTTTTATTTTGCTCGAAGAGATTCATATTTTTGTGTACAAATAGAGCGGCTTCTAGAATATATATTGACGGTAAGGTAAGTATATTTTCTTGTATAAAGTAAGGTTTACAGCTCTGTCGTTGTGCGATGTTCACAATAATGCGTAATCACCACGCGTGCCCACCGCGGATTGGCGATTTCAAGCGCTGAGGTATGTGAATAGCTCAGACACTCAGGTTTCCTCACGATGTTTTCCTTCACCGTTAGCGTGTGGTATTGCTACTATAACTTCAGAATGTACATAACTTAGAAAACCAAGTCATAGGTACATGCCCGCACTTGGGATCGAACCTGGGTCTCTCGCTTCCGAGTCCGATGTTCTACCCACTAGGTTACCAACACTCTGTTATATGGGAATTAAATATTTCATCATCATCATCATCATCATCAACCCATAGTAGTCCACTGCAGGGCATGGGTCTCTCCCTGTATGGGAGGTTTTGCCGTAATCTATTTAGATAGATATTAAATTAAATATTTATTTTATTTTAATTTAAATATTTATTTTCAAAGTGAATATAGAACTAAATATTCTATGAATATGTTATGCGTCTACCTGTTGCCGTTATTAATATCGAGCAAAAAACGGCAAAGAAATACGCTTGTTGTATGGGAGGCCCCTTGAATATTGATTTAATTCTATTTTTAGTATTTATTATTATAGCACCTGTGAAAATTTCAACAGACGGACAGTGAAGTCTTAGTAATAGAAACCTGCTTGGGCCCCCTTCGGGTACGGAACCCTAAAAAGCATATTTGAGTTAAAAGGGTTCATAAATAAAAAGCATTTGTAGAGTCCGCATTATTACATAAGTCTGTTAAGATATTATCGTCCTTATTCCAATGAAAACTAGGGTCCCATCATGGAAAATGACCGTTTCCTCTGTCTCTACCTCAATTATTCGTCACTGATCACTATTCGAAGTTTCCGTGTTCGTGTCCACGACGCATTGTACCATCACGCTATCTCCATTATAGGGTGGAATGAGGCTTTGTGCCACAATGACAATGGAACTGGTGTGATTTAGAGATATCAATGGAGTCTGTTGTTGTTTCGGGTCGATATTGATACGTTGGGGTGGTCGTATTGTAAAATGTACTCTGTGCGGTAAATTATACATGCATATGTTAACATAAACACGGCGAGCTTTTTTTTTTCAATTCAATTTAAATATTTTTATTCATTGTAAAAACAGAATGTTTACTTAATGAACGTCAAAGTTGTTAGTTTCACAATTAATGGATTATGTGGAGAAGAAGCTAACAAAGAAACTCCACGTTTATTCTTTTCAAAACACGTTTTAACTTAATTAACAGAGTTTTCAACTTAAAATATTAGTCATGAATGTGTTGAACACTAGTCACAATCGTCCTTTAAATAATATTAATCTACTGTTTAATGCCAAACATCTTTGTCGAACGCTCGTGTTGTGCCCACCCCAATAACATTGGGGAACACGACTCTCGAAGTTGTAGACGAATACGTCTACTTAGGACAAACAGTCCAACTAGGCCGGTCCAACTTCGTGAAAGAGGTCAATCGTCGAATCCAACTCGGCTGGGCAGCTTTCGGGAAACTTAGAAAAGTCTTTTCGTCTAATATACCTCAATCGCTCAAGACAAAATTATACAACCAGTGTGTGTTACCAGTGATGACTTATGGCACTGAAACGTGGTCTCTCACTATGGGCCTCATAAGAAGGCTCAAGGTCACGCAACGAGCTATGGAAAGGGCTATGCTCGGAATTTCTCTACGAGATCGAATCAGAAATGATGAGATCCGTAGACGAACGAAAGTCGTCGACATAGCCCAGCGGATTAGTAAGTTGAAGTGGCAGTGGGCGGGGCACATAGCACGCAGAACTGATGGCCGATGGGGCCGAAAAGTTCTCGAATGGAGACCACATATCGGCAAGCGCAGCGTGGGACGACCAGCCACAAGATGGACAGATGACGTCATTCAAGTGGCAGGAAGACGCTGGATGCAGGCCGCTTCCAACCGGTCTTTTTGGAAATCCATGGAGGAGGCCTATGTCCAGCAGTGGACTTCTTGTGGCTGAATGATGATGATGATGATCTTTGTCTTCTAAATAATCCTTGATGTTATAGTAAGCCTTTTTGCACAGAATGTGCTTAACACATTTTTTAAATCGCGTTGGAGGTAACTCTAATATATCTTGAGGAACTTTGTTGTAGAACCTTATACAGTGCCCCATAGAGGATGTGTTAACTTTTGCAAGTCTAAATAGTGGAAATGACAATTTATGTTTATTTCTAGTATTAACATTATGGTGGCCACCAACATTTTCGAAGTCTTTGATATTTTTTCTAACGTACATAATATTTTCATAAATGTATTGACATGCAACTGTTAAGATGTTGGTTTCTTTGAAGAAATCTCTTAGGGAATCCCTACTACCTAACTTGTAAATAAATCGGATGGCTCTCTTTTGTAAGATGAAGATCGTCTCAATGTCTGTCAACCTATATATTGCTTAATGCTACTTACTTAGCATTATCTACCAGCTAACCCAAGTTATGAAAAAAACATTAACAGGTATTGCAAATTACTCGTAAAATATTAAATGTACTTACTAATTACTCATTTAGACCTAGATATATAAAATATAATAGGGGGAAATATTTTACAAATATAACGGTACATACTCACGCCTGTATCCCGTGGGGGTAGATAGAAACCAGGGTTTGCCATTTGTCACGATCCGCACAAACCTATATATTACTCGATAGGTAACTCTTAATTGCGCACCAGTAATTTACACATCAAACATCGTGAGGATACCTGAGTGTCTGAGGTGTTCACGTACTTCAGCGCTTGAAATTGCGGCGATGGAGGTGAAAAATCAGTGGTGAGCACGCGTGGTAATTAAGCCGGTACTCACTGAGAGAAGGCCTGTGCTCTACAGAGGGACGTATATAGGCTGATTATGTATCCAAAGACCGAACTAAATTAAGAGTAAGCCAAAATATGAACCTAATTATTCATAACCCTATAACGAACGCGGAATGACCCAAACAAACTCCTCCGGAATACCTCCGGGTCACTTAATAGGGGTCCCTCAGACCCCAGCGGCCAACTTTTTTAATTTGGCTTGAGGCCAGCGAGTATTGATTTGTTGACTACCTTTTATATTTGCGGGATTATTTTTTTACCTGAGTTTACGACACAATGCTGGGACTTGTTTCATATAGCTTGGATTTTGTAATAAACAACAATACAGTTCACCCTTACTTGTCCAATTTAGTAAACAATATTATAACCTCAAAATTGACATTTGATGCCGAAACTAGATATTTTCGTGCAAGTTCGTGCACTTTGTTTATAAACATAGCAGCGTGTTATCCCAAATGGTGTCCCACGTTACTTCATTTATAGGAATATGGCAGTTTTCGACTAAAAAGTCGTACTTTGCGGGTAGAATCTTGTTTACTAAATTGGACAAGTAAGGATGAATAGACTATAGGTAATTTTGTAGCAACCTCATACCCACCTTGTAGCATTAAATTTTTTCTGCAGGGCACAGCCCTTCCAGAAAGAGAGTGCGCCCACCGCAGATTGGCAATTTGAAGCGCTGGGGTATGTGAACACTTTGGACACTCGTGTTTCCTCACGACGTTTTCCTTCACGGCATTACATATGAGGTGTTAGAAGAGGTATATTATATAAAGCACTTACTTATTTTTGTGCTTTAATTATAATTATACCTCTTAATTATTCTTAATCCCTCGCTAATTGTGTTAAAGACACAATTAACGAGGAGGAACGAATGAATAAATTTGCGAAAGAAGTCTTTATTTCTTAATTTTGTTAAATACATTTTTATTTTTATTTTATGGTCTGTTAGGTGATGAAGCAAGCTCACCATAGTTCCTTAGCACCAGGTGATTGTGTAAACGCGCACATTAATGGCGCGAGGGGTGAATTTGCAAAGGGTTTTGGCATATTTTGATGTCACTTTTTTCTCAAGTTAGTTACTAAGTTGCGTATTTTTTAGTCAGTAGTAAGTATTTTTAAAGAGATTTTTAATAGTATAGGTCTCAAGTTGCTACATTGACTCATAATTCTTTACAATTATTGTACGGACGTACGTCAATGCACGTAGGCTGAGTGAAAATGATTGACAATTGAATCCTCTCGTCTCGTTCCGTCCCGTCTCGTTTCGTCATGTCCCGTCTCGTCTTGTTCCGTCTCGTCTCGTCCCATCTCGTTTCGTCTCGTCCCATCTCGTTTCGTCTCGTCTCGTCTCGTCTCGTCTCGTCTCGTCTCGTCTCGTCTCGTCTCGTCTCGTCTATCTTATCTTATTTGAATGCACATTTGTGGTAACTTTACTATGGAACTGCTGGTATTTCTTCGCGATTTCGAAGTGTTCCCCATGTGGCAGTACTAAAACGTATTGATCAGGGAACAAACGTCACAGTAGTGGTACAATAAGGGCACTGCAAGGCTGTTCTATATCGATCCAGAAGCATCTGTTGTCAATCACACATAACTTAATTTTATTTCTGTTCGTAGATATAATAGAATCCCATGTGCCAATAAAATGCGAAGACTTGGTTATACTAATAAGTTTTATTGATATTAAATAGTTGTAGTACCTTGTTACCCTAGGGATGAAAGTAACTTATTTAGTGTGGAGACGGGGTTCGCCAATAGTATGAGGAACTAAATAAGTCTGTAACCCGAGGTAAACTCTGTGCTTTTCATTACGAATATAAAAAAAGAAAAGTAAAAATAAAAACGAAAAAACCAGCCAAGTGCTAGTCAGACTCCCGCACTAAGTGTTCCGTACCATTATCTATAGAACATTTTAATATTTCAAGCGTCTACCTATTGCAACAGCAATTATTAATATCGAGCAAAAAACGGCAAAAATCACGCTTGCTCTATGAGAGCCCCCCTTAAATATTTATTATATTCTGGTTTTAGTATTTATTGTTGTAGCAACAACAGAAATTCATCATCTGTGAAAAATTTTACTGTCTTACTATCACGGTTAACGAGATACAGCCTGGTGACAGACTACGGGCGGACGGACGGATGGACAGCGGAATCTTAGTAATACCCCCTTACCCTTTGGGTACGGAACCATAAAAACGATGAAAGATAATGCGAAATACGTTTCTCTGCTATACGGAGGTATAAACAAAACTCTACCGCCCCGCCTATATTTTTTTTCTGTTTTTTGGCCAGCTATGTAGCCATTGTTTTTCACTTTCATCATTGAAAAAATGGTAAATATTTTGTCCAACTCTATATTATTTTAAAGAAATAGTTGAAAGTAAATTATAATAAAGTCATTTACAAAAATATATTCTATATTTAATATTTAATTTTATGTTATTTTAATGTTACATCGCGCTGTTATTGAGTGCGTTTAAAGAAAGTTGGAACATGGTTCCACAGAAATGTGAAAATATAACTAGTTTTGGTCTATGTTACTCTATGTCTATGTTACTCTAGGTCTATGCCTACCTCTCCGGGATACATGCGTAAGCTTATGTGTTACTAATAAAACACGCGATTTAAGTCCACAAATTTACTCAAACCAAACATAAAACCAAAGGATATTATGAGGGATGTTTCAAATATGCGGCTTCCAAAATTTGGAACAATTTGCCACCGCCATTACGGACTCAAAAATTGGACTAGCTTCATTTAAGACCAAATTGAAAATTATCTTCTTGGAAAAACAGAAAATAAATGAGAATTTGAGACGTCCCTATAGATAGATACTGTATTTTTATTATTATCACCTCTTGCAATTTACTTCGACACAAAGCACACACTTGCCTCTTAGCAGTACCTGCTATACTGAACCCAAGACCTTGTCGCAGGGCTAAGAGGCACGCACCCATTCATACATACACATATACTCACACACTCATACACTCCAATAGAATTAGTTAGTAGAATAGAAAACAAAACTTGTCAGCAAACAAAAAATATTATTAAGCGGCACTTGTTTAAACCTACCTCAATAAATGTAAAAATATAATGAATATGTAAATTTATGAATAAGCAGCTCCTTAACTCAAAAATCTTTAAACATTAAGATTAGAAGTTAAGTACATGCCATGTAATATATATAATTTTTTGAAATAAACAGCTTAAATTTTAAATTTTTTTTTTTTTTACTCATACACACTCACACACACACACTTAGCACGTTTCTTGTTTGTTCCTTTAATTACCAGTAGTCAGGTGACTGCTGATTTTTAGTTAATGCATAATTGTGTTTTTTTTCTTTTTATTTATTTATATAATTTTATATTTAACGTATACCTACCCGCCTTAACTCCTGCTCTAAATGTCAACCCAAGAGCTGGGGAGTGCTGAAAACCAGCGTTGGCTACTACCCTGTGGTAGCCGACATGTTAGCTGAGCTCTCTCCAATTACCAAAATGGTTAGGCATAGTCTAAAAAAAATATCTAAATCTCTGCTATTATTGCTTCTTTAAATTGTTTGTGTTTTGGTAATAAACAATTTCTATTCTATTCTATTCATGTGTGTTCGTGCGTGTGCGTGCGTGCGTGCGTGTGTGCGTATGTGCGTGTGTGTGTGCGTGCGTGCGTGCGTGCGTACGTGTGCATGCGTTTGCATGTGTGTGTGTGTGTGTTTATAAAAATGAAAATGTAATTTATATTGGTAGTCTGAAGTTTATACATGATATAGACATAATATTAATGTGTAAAATGAAGTTAAATTCATTAGCATACTTATTGGTCCCGGCACGACCCGGCATTGTTTCGTACCGTTCATTTCATTGTGGCCGCGCGACGGGGAGGTAATCTGCTGTCTCAGTTTGGAGTTAAATCTATTACACGTGACATAAACTCGGGTCTATATCCCAATGGGGAGGCAGATAACAGGGTCTGCCACTTGCCACGATCCTGACAGATCTCTTTCATTTCCTCGGCATTCGTCATTTTATTATGTCTTAACAATATATAGCTAGTGCAAAACGTCCTTACCGAATTAAAAAAAAAAAAGTACTTATTTACTCTCATCATCATCATCATCACCATTTGACGCCCACTGCAGGACACAGGCCTCCTTCGTGTTTTCATTACCATGAGGGGTTTTGCTATAATCGCCACGCTTGGCAGGCGGGTTGGCGATCGCAGTATGCAGTTGGATTCTCAGGAGGACGCTGCTGCCCGTTTCCTAGTATTTGATTTCCTTAGTCGCCTTCTACGACATCCACGGAAGGAAATGGAGTGATGCTATTCTCAATCCGGCGCCACACGGACATATTTACTCTATATACACAGAACAATTTCCGTCCATTCACTGCTGAGCCATTGAGAATATTCCCAACTCCCAAAAAAATTTAAGTTTTCAAAGACTCGCGATGCTCATACATTGCTTTCAATGAGGAATTACAGTAATTAAACTTTACCTAATCAATTATCGCGATTAGACCCGCTTTATACCTAAACTAAATATTGAGGTATTTTAGCCGTCACGCATGTATGAAACCGTCATAATACTATTTTTACTTCAAATTCGAGCACCAAATTGTCATCTGTATACTTAATAGATCATGCAATGTAATTAAGTACGGTACTTGGATTTTTTAAAATATCGCGACATAGCATAACATAAACTCACGCTTGTATCCCGGAGGGGTAGACAGAGACCAGGGTCTACCACTTGCCTCTATCCTGACAGATCTATTTGTTTCATCAACATTAATTAGTCGTTGCATACATAGGCGGCCTATATACGTCCCACTATAGGGCACAGGCCTTCTCTCAGAGAGAGGGAGAGAGAGTACAAAATCGCGACTAAGGAAATCAATTACCAAGAGACGGGCAGCAGCGTCTTCCTGAGATTCCAACCGCATACTGCGATCGCCAACCCGCCAGCCAAGCGTAGCAACTATGGCAAAACCCTCATGGTTGTGAAAATCACGAAGGAGGCCTATGTCCTGCAGTTGTTCAAATGGCTGAAGACGATTTTGATTATGATGATGTCTCTTAATTAGTATTTCACGTTTAATTTAAGTTACATTTGTGAAGTTTTATTAGCCATATCACTCGCTAATGTAAAGAGTTTTGAGGAAAACTGAGTGTTCGAGGTGTTCACATACATTAGCGTTTGAAATTGCCAATCCACGGTGGGCACGCGTGGTAATTAAGCCCATACTCTCTCCTCTTCTCACTCGCCTGTACCCTGCAGTGAGGTGTTTGAGCTACAGAAAAAACAGTTACGGCACTTGGAATTTTTGAGAATGTTCCCGAAATTCCCGGGAACTTCACATCAGTACCTATAGACTACCTATCGGCATGTGAAGTCCTTATCGTGTGAAACGCGAGAACCGCCAACCTTCGGCTGAAAATGGGTAGCGCATGTCTCTTAGTTAGTATTTCACGTTTATTTTAACCAATTGTAAGGGGCTTACGTGTTTCGCAGTGTAAATTAAAGGGGTTTCGGTAACAGTGGCTTCCTTTTTATCTTGCAGGGATTAATTAGTAATGTACGATAATAGTACATTGTTCACCAAGAGGAGAAAGTGACCGATTACCGTCGAGGGTGTCGTTTGAAGCCCGAGCCGTAGGCGAGGGCTTTAAAACACCCGAGATCGGGAATCGCAGTTTCTCTCGAGTGATACATAGTGCTTTATACTACACCTGCTTGATAGTTTTATTTTACTTTCTACGAAAACTGAATCCTCAAACAACACACAAATTGGAAATGGCGCCAATGGCGTCTGCAATTTTCACATGTTCTTTTTTCAAATTGTTTATCCTGCCGCCGCAGGGTCGCACTGCCAGCCCGACACCATCCAACACACAGCTAGTGGCCAGTGTCATTTTGCGAACTTGGAGATAAAAACTCACTGTAAAAACTTTTTGGCTTTTGATATTTAGGTTACCGGCGCATAGTCTTACCCAAAATTAAAAAAAGAAAAACCACGTAAGAAATGGATTTTCATACACTTTTCTCTCCCGCTCAGATGCGTTTTCTCCCCGCATATTTGTTCGATATGCAATGACGTACTTTCTACCGTAAATTTGATAAAGTATCAAGGTACTTACCAAGCAGGTGTAGTATAAAGTTTTTCATGTCTCTATTTAGTTATACCTCTATCTGGACACTGCCGATAAATAGTTTTTTATGTCTCTATATATTTTTATACCTTTTTTGTGGTTTTCGTTTCGCTGTATAAGCTGTTGTTATTTTATTGCCTTTTGCAAATAAGTATATTTACTATATCAATTTTTATTTTATTTTAATTTTAATTTTATTTAGAACACAGAACAGGTTACAGACACATTTACCAAATTTTACATACATTACAGATCAGATCTAGCCTATGACTCTAAACTTGTGTACCGTACCTAGCATGCATTTGGACTACTTGTAATTTTAACCTTAACTTAATTACCTTTACACACTTTTTTTTCTTAACTTATAAAATTATATTAATTTACTTTATTTTATTCTCTCATGGTGCTCTGAGGGCGCCCCGGACAGCTTTTATAAAGACGTAAAAGCTCTGAAAAATATCTGTTTACATCTTTGTTGTCTGCCACCAGATCGTTGTAAGTACGACGCATCCTAACAATGGGGTTGTAAAAAGAAGTGTTATTTTTGTAGGTTTCTAAAGGGAAGAGTAGAGGTTGCGACTGCTATATGTAATATTAAATTTTATCTGAGATACGAGAGAGGGAGAGTCTATATTTGAGTGTATAATTTTGTAAAGGAAAGTTAAATCGTGTTGTTTCCAGCGTAGCTCGAGAGAAGTCACATTGAATTTTAGTAGCGCTCACAATTAAGTTTATAGCATAATATTTTTAAACATTTCTTTTGCACCTTTTCTATGTTATCTATATTGTGTTAAGTAAAACGGGGACCATATGGGGTAGGCGTATTCCAATATACTTCGAACTAGACTATAATATAGGTACAAAACACTAAAAGGTTTTTTGAATCCTTTTGTAGTCCATAATACGAAACCTAGCAATTTATTAGCTCTGCACACAACATGTTCCCTAGGTGATCCCTAAATGATAATTGTTCATCAAATAGAACACCCAGGTCATTTATACACCCTCTTTTGTAAGTAGATAATACCTGAACCTATGTCTGCCATGCTAACCCTACTAGTGAATAATTAATAAACTCTCTTCTATAGGGTGTAATAATATTCTCATATAAATCCTAAAAAATGGGGGCTTCAATTTGTCAAATTTATTATAGAGAATCACGAAAAAATTATCAGCTGTTACACTATCTTATCGAAATGTCGAAAACCATTTTTTTAAGAAAAAGACAAATTCATGTTCTAGCAATGTTTTCAACTACATTCATAAGCCGTTGCATGCATGTACCCGATACATGCGGCTGCTGGTCCATAACCTACAAAAATGTTGATGTCTTACAAACAAAAAAAAAAAAAAAACTTTTTATAAAGAATAACTTCCACACAACACAATGCCTTGTGCTGGTCGCAAAATAGGATACACTGTGCTACGGTAACCGGGCAAAGACGTCACAAACATGGAATATATTATTACGTTTTGGTGCCCAGAATGTGTCCGTCAGTATTTTAACACCATGTATAGCGAAGAGATATATCGTGGTGGTACGGGCATCAATCGCGGAGGGCACCGGCATACTAATGGGCACCCGCCCTCATTGCAGGCCAAAGGTTGCCCTAACGAGCTTTATGGGTGATTTGAGCGGTAAATTATACGATCGCATTTACATAAAGTCTATCTAGCCTTGTTGGACAGATAAGGATATGGGATGTGAGGTCCAGATAGGCACTGTACAGAGAGGAAAGGTCGGAATCGATCTGAAGGCCACGTATTTATTTTAAGAGAGTATGCATGTTTCCAAATCGTCAGGAAACCTAAGGTAATTAAGCCCATACTGTCTTTCTGAAAGAAGGCCTGTGCCCTGCGGTGGGTTGCATATAGGCTGCATAAAAAAATGCATGTTACTACGAAACCTCACACACACACTCCCACACACACACACACACACGCACACACGCACACAAAATATTTGCTTGTAGTAATATGAACCTGGTATATTCCTGTTTTCTTTGTTATTTTTGTAAATCTCACTTTGGAAAATAAACATTTTTGTAGTTGTACTTGTAATCTCATATTTAAGAATCCACTAAGGAATTCAAGCCTACATGGTACATACCGTTTGACTGATACTCGACAATTTTGGCAAGAAACACGTTCTTAAAGAGCAAGTAAAGGAAAAAGTCCAAAATTCCTAAATTTGTAGTTATTTCACATAAAAAATTGTCTTATCTTATAATATATTTACGGTTGATTTGTATGGAAGAACTGTAACGATTTCTCTTTATAGAAGCTGGCTGCCAGAGCCTTCCAGTCTCATTTTAAATATTTTGAAGGGAATCGTTACGTTTTGTTTGAGATGTCAGTCGATCCCCAGCTAGGCTAGGCGATTGATGAAAAAGAGTATAATAAAAAAATATATTTTCACTTAATCTGGATTTTAATAAAGTAGAGCATTACAATACATACTTTTAAACTGTAACTTTAAGTTGTATCTGAGTCCTAAGAGCTAAGAGCTTTAATTAAAATACCCCTGTAAACAATAACTCTCTAGATTGTACTATGACTGTTACATTTTTTGTTGCACTCATACGTGCTGAGGACAATTTCAAAAACCTATTTAGAGGCTAAACATTCCACCCATGCTGGGACTCGAACCCG
The DNA here is from genome assembly GCA_963969515.1 of Yponomeuta evonymella. Classification (NCBI taxonomy): domain Eukaryota; kingdom Metazoa; phylum Arthropoda; class Insecta; order Lepidoptera; family Yponomeutidae; genus Yponomeuta; species Yponomeuta evonymella. Next base: position 1,696,444 of record OZ018365.1, read on the forward strand.
CGACTATGAGTATTGTAAAATCACTGACCCCTGCGACAGACACCTAGAACCTAGTTCAGGGGCCAGGGTACTATTTTTTTTAAGTATGTAATCTTAAGGTGATAGTCTAACAGATCACTTGGATCTTAATAAAATTAAATTTTGATCCAGTTATGCTTGTATAAATTGATAAACTTTTTTTTTGCCGTTACCCACATTTCGGCTGATATTGTGTTTTTTGGTGACTGTTGTATTTTGTTTTGTGATTTTATGATTTTGAGTATTGTGTCGTCAAATAAATATATCTTTCTTTCTTTCTTTTCTAATACTTAACTGGTTTGTATTTTTTTTCTTGCATTGCTTTTCTTAAAAGCCTTACTCGCACTTGTCCAGTTTTTTGGAACGATTATCTTGTTTATTTTCCGATTGGTATCTTTAAATTACAAGACGAAAAGAGCGGCTGGATGAGGATGGCTGAGGACATAAGGAAGTGTCGTGCCCTGGTAGAGGCCCTGTGTCCAGCAGTGGGCGAGTCCAGGCTGATTGATTATTCAGCCACGTATACTTTTTGACGGTACTAAACAACGCTTATTTTCCAAAACAGATACTTTCTTACATATCAAATGTTATACTTGTCAGTAAACTAAGCAAATAATATGTCCTTATAGAAATCCGACCTCTTTTTAAGGAAAGCTCTCAAGGGGGAGTCTTTGCAAAACAGAATATAACAGAAGGTACACTTTGTGCACAAGAAATCTACTCTTAGAGAGGATAACGAGCATTGAAAAGCTACAATACAACGACGACGGTGACGTACGGGAGCAACGACATAAGCTAAAATAAACCTTAAACATTTTAAGTTAAAAGCTGCAATACTTGCGCAAAAAAAACCCGGCCACGTGGTGTCACTGGCCTTTTTTGCACTTGTATCATATTCTTTAACTTTGTAAGTATTTAAGGATTGTTTTAGATTGAAATCGTGTGGCCTGCACGTCGCCGGCCGGTTGTAGTCTCAATTTTCAAATCTAGCTTTATTGTTTATGAATCATGAATAGAATGACTCTTAATGGGATCCAGTGGTCTAACTAGCGCCACCACTGGAAAAAAAATCATATGCCCTTTTGCAGACCATATTTGCAAAAAATGTCTGTACCATCTCTCAATCATGTTATCAGTAATTTTAGGACCCACGAAAAAGAACCTAAAATCACGAAGCCGGGACTCGATAGCATTTATGCCAACGACGGTCGGTTTTAGCGTTAATGTTGACTAGTACTACGTTGTTTGCCTTAAGTTCACGGCCATGGGTCCTGAAAATCACTATTGACATGATTGACACTTTTTGCAGATTCGATTTTTAAAAAAAAGCTATAATTTTTTTGCTCAGTGGCACTACTGTTACTCGCTGGAGTCCCTTAAAAACGGCAAGCGGATTCGATGTCACCCTGTAATTCATTCTAAAGTTGCTGTGGAATATATCTAAAGCCCCTAAATATCATCATCATCATTCAGCCACAAGAAGTATACCGCTGGACATAGGCCTCCTCCATGGATTTCCAAAAAGACCGGTTGGAAGCGACCTGCATCCAGCGCCTTTCTGCCACTTGGATGAGGTCATCTGTCCATCTTGTGGCTGGTCGTCCTACGCCGCGCTTGCCGATATGTGGTCTCCATTCGAGAACTTTTCGGCCCAATCAGCCATCAGTTCTGCGTGCTATGTGCCCCGCCCCTTAATATATAATGTAGATTAATATGAATCCTTTTTATTGTAGACTTTCCCGCCCTTTCATTTATAATGTTCATGTCACCATATCAAGGCTTGGCTAAAAGCGATTTCTGCTGAATTAAGCTTGCCTTATACACGTTTGTATTTGGCCATTTCTGTGTTTTATGTATGTGCGCAATAAAGTGTAAACTTTCTGTGATTCCTTCAGCAGTGGAAAGGGTTCCGATATTTTCCTTATGGGCACATTAAGTGATTTATATTTTTGTTTGCACAAGCACACAAACGTACCTACTCGTGTTTTATTCGTGACGATAAACCGAGTTTCCCCTAATCTCATTCATGTTCGTCCGCGTTGGTATTTCAGCATCGCCTCTGATGTCGGAGGAAACCGAAATGTCTCCTTTTCCTTTAACGCTTTTGAAAATGTGAAAAGAAAAGTGCAGAATCGCGTTTTTTCCGTTTAGGCGAAGCCAATAAGATAATAATGCCGAACCAGCTGGAAAAGCGCTGTCTTGGTAAGAAAATATACGGTACGACTGATTGCGTTTTCTGCTTGCACAGAATGCAATGTAAAAGTGATATTGCTTTGGTTTGGACATAAAGAAGGGACGAAGGAAGGAAGGTCGTCCTAGGCGGGCATACGTCACCCAAATAGGGAGTGCATTAGGAAAGGGCAAGATAAATAGTACCCGAAACCGGCCTTGAAAATGTTGTTGAAAATGATGGCAAACTCAGGTCTCTGCCTACCGCAACAGGATACAGACGTGAGTTTATGTATAACGTGCAATCTGTCGTCTATTTCTGCTGTGCCGCCTCGTACATCCGTAAAACGTTTGACTACCACTGTTGTTATCAATAATAATATTATTGTATTGCATCATGTATACGTAACTTAGTATTTTGTGTTAAAAAATTGAGCAAAAATGTTTATAAAAGCGACTCAGGCTTCACGCAAAAACCTAATAAGGTTTAAGTGAAGCCTTTTGAAATGTAAATATTATTTGTGTATTATCAATAAATTCTTTAAACAAACAAACAACCAATCAGGTTCAATTCTCGCTGGGCGCCGACGCCATTTAATTTGTACAAATTGCCATAGTGTGGATGTTTTCATGCTTGTGATTGTTACCAGTTTAGGACCAGAACAGAGATTTCATTGTATATGTTACGGCTAGAACCCGAAATGCGGTTACACCTAGTTTAAGCCGGTTAGAACTAGGTGTAGCCACTTAATCTTGGTTAAATCTAGTATAAGCCGATTGTTTTCGGGTAACACTAGGTCTAGCTGGTATCATTCCGGCTATAACTAGGACCAACCAAACCCTAGTGGCTGATACTAGGTCTAGCCGATATCATGCCGTCTACAATTAGATTCAACCAAACCCTGGTGGCTATTACTAGGAGTAACTTATACAGGTTGGCTACCTTGGGTGGAAGTTGTTCTACTAACGCTACAGAGCCACATGTTTGTACATTTAAGATATACAAAAAAAACCGGAGAAGTGCGAGTCAGACTCGCCCACCGAGGGTTCCGTACAAATTCGTAGTCACGCAGTTTTTCCGAGCTTTTCTCGAACTTGAAGTATTTTTGTATGATTTATTTACAAATGTATAGTTTTCAGATTTTCCCCTATACTTGCAGTATATGACGATATTACTTGACAAATTTCATAGTTCTAGGTCAGCGGAACTTACCCTATATATTTTGATTCCCTTGAGTGTGTCAAAATATACGTTTTTTTGCGGTATAAACTTTTTTTAAGTAACTTTATACTCCATGAATTTTGGGTGGTTTGAGACCCATAGCAAAATGAACGTACCTTGACAATAACTGACGATCACGCTAGTTTGTTTTTTTTTTAATAACTCGACACAACCTCGAACCCATGAGAACCATTAGAGGTTCGATTCCCACTGGGAGCCGCCGTACACTTCTACAAATGGCCTCAGTCTGGATGTATTTCCAAGCTTGTGATGTCCTTGCCTGGTTACCATAGTACCGGGTATCCTAGTTTAGGACCAGGTCAAATGATTGTATTGTGTGGAAGTTAATGTAATTATTATTATGTCATTGTCCTGTGGAAGGAGAGGCGTTTTAATTGTTCACGAATTTTTCAACTCGTAACAAGATTTCTCAGCTCGATTTTATTTAACGTCTATACATAAAATTAATAGAAAATTAATCTACTTATCTATTACATACATACATAAACTCACGCCTGTATCCCAGAGGGGTAGGCAGAGACCAGGGACTGCCACTTGCCACGATCCTGACAGATCACTTTCGCTTCCTCAACATTCATTAGTCTTTGCATGCACGCACGCCGGTTTCGTTTACTTTTTATCTTGTTCTTTGCTAATACATCCCCTATTTGGTCAAAGAACGTCCGCCTGCGACTTCCCTTACTGGCCGTTCCACCTACATTTGCTCTTTCTTCCTTCATCGTCTCCACTGGTCCAAACCAACCTTTCTCAATTCTAGTCACTACATCCTCTTTCAGTCCACAATGTTTTCTAATCACTATTGCGTATCCTGTCATTCAAAGTAACACCAGACATAATTCTCAAAGACCTCATTTCTACTGCATTAATAATACTTTCTTGCTTCTTTCTTTCTTCTTTATTTAATAATTTAAAGTTAATCAACTTTTTTAATAACTAATTACACAAACGCGGCTTTTAAACCACCAAGATTTCAGCATGCTTACGTTGACGCTAATCAATGTTGACTATTTTGCTATAACGTTCCTAAGTAAGCCGAGTGCTCACATGTGTTTTTGCTTCTACTGTACTTACCCCCGAATTATTGTGATACACAAAAAATCTGTTAATCTGCCTTTAACAGCTGTAAGTTGGCCAAAGTGTAACTTAGAGCTTTTCCCAACAAATAAAAGTGACAGCGGTTCCCAGTAGATTAATATTTTTTTAGTATAGGAAGAACCGGGGATTAGTCTGAGATAAGTAAATTAAGTTATAGTAGCAATACCACTCGCTAACGGTGAAGGAAAACATCGCGTGGAAACCTGAGTGTCTGAGCTATTCACATACCTCAGCGGTTGAAAACGCCAATCCGCGGTGGGCGCGTGTGGTGATTAAGCCCGTACTCTCTCCTTGAGAGAAGGCCTGTGCCCTACAGTGGGACGTATATAGGCTGCTTATGTATGTATGTGGTCAAATAAACAATTATCTGGTCTTATCAATTATCTATTTTCCATTCTAGGTACTTACTTTCCCTGATTGATGGGTATCATGAAATTGGTAAGGCGAATCACTTTGGGCGTAGGCAATTTTCTTAATGCTCTAGGGATAAACCAATAATATCGGATGCTTTGTGGATCATCATTCTTAAGGACAGGGCTTCGGAGGAAAAAGTGGGTTAGGTCGTTTTCCGGACGAACGAACAAAAGCAAAGAAAATGTAGGGTTTGCGAGGGATCCGTTTGAAGAGAAGTAGTAGCAGTTATTGGGCAATTTGAGGCTTAATTTTCGCCCCTAATAATATTAAATACGTGCTAAAGCGGTGGCAGCTCAGTGGGTAGAAAAATGGGGTCGGAAGCGAGTGACCCAGGTTCGATTCCCAGTGCGGGCATGTACCGGTGACTTTGTTTATTTTCAAAGTTACACACATCTGCGAATTTATAGCAGCAATACCACACGCTAACGTTGAAAAAAAAAAGAGATCGCGAGTAAACCCGCGGCTTGGTTGGCTCCGCACGTATTGACTTATTTTACCCTTGGGCTAGGCCGACTAAGCTGTCAGGATGGTGTAGGTGCTGGGCAAGCTAAAAATGTAAAAGCAATGTCCCAGTCACCGCAGCGTCCGAGTGGTCCCTTCACCCATCTAGTGTGAGTGATGGTGCCACTGAATGCTACATAAATGACGTAGATGCAACAGCCAACGTTTTTTTTTTAATTTTATATGCTATATGCTATATGCCTATATATCTCACATGTTCTCTTCACGATTGTTTTGTATTTATTTTAGTTTTGTTGACGTTCGGGTATTTTGTTTGTTTACCTATGTGTTTACTTTGTGTTTCTGTGACAGTTTGAATACATGCCTTCTTTCTATTCCCATACTATTGCAGTTTTTTTTATTTAGCCTTTAGCTTGTAGCTGTAGCTTATATACACGGAAGGAAAACATCGTGAGGATACCTGAGTGTATGAGGTGTTCACATACCTCAGCGCTTAAGCGATTAAGCTCATACAAAAGTTAAATTACTTCTACACAACACAATCACTTGACCTGGTCCCAAACTAGGATACCCTGTGCTATGGATGGCTATGGTAACCAGTAAGAAGAAGAAGAAGAAAGAAGGAAAAAAACATTTATTAAAAAACGAGTGCACACGCCACAATAACAAAACAAACAACCAAGAAAATATAACAACATAAATTTTATGACTATGGGCCTCAAAAGAAGGCTCAAGGTCGCCCAACGAGCAATGGAGAGAGCTATGTTACGAGTTTTACTGCGTGATCGAATCAGGAATGAGGAGATCCGCACAAAAACTCAAGTTACTGATCTGGCTCGAAGAATTGCTCAGTTGAAGTGGCAGTGGGCGGGGTATAGCTCGGAGAACTGATGGCCGTTGGGGCGGAAACGTTCTCACCCGGCGACCGCGGACCGGACGACGCAGCGTGGGACGCGACGCGACGCACCAGATGGTCTGACGATCTGGTTACGGTGGCGGGGAGTCGCTGGATGCGGGCGGCACAAGACCGGGAAGCTTGGAAAACCGTGAGGGAGGCCCATGGCCTGCAGTGGGCGTCAAATGGCTGATGATGATGTGATGATGAAATTTTATAAAAAAAGAAAAGAAAGCGAAAGGTCACGGCGTGTCACTGTTGCTATAAAGGACAGCAGTATGCTGAGGGGCAAGCCTTCGGCGCTGATTTTCAGTCAGTGCCAGGAGCTACCCCGCGAGTGTCACAAACAGCGGTGTGGTACAAACGTAAACAAAATTTTCATTCTGAGAGAAGGCTGCAGATTATATTAGTTTTTATTTGTTTCTACAAAACGGATAGGGCAATATAATAGAGCATCGTCTATTGTTAGGGTTCCGTGCACTAAGGGTGTCAAACGGGACCCTATTACTCTGCCTCCGCCGTCTGTCTGTCTGTCCGTCCGTCCGACCTAATATTTTTTTATTTATGGAGTATTTTATAACCTCCTCAGTCCTGACCTTGAAAATAACAATTAAAAACCATTGTTATTTTCAAGGTCAGGACTGAGGAGGTTAATGACTGCAACAGTTATACATATATATTTAACGGGTCCAATGGCGATTTGTAAAGATCAAAATTGGTAAAACGTTACCCTTACAATATTGTATTGCCGATTTCACCAAAATATTATGTAGTCATGTACATGTGTATCTGTATTGTACATTTGTATGTGTTCTGTCAGGAAATGTGGCATAGACAGACCGCGATCAGATCCATATAGCTATTCTATCACTGCACTACAGCTTACCAGAATCATGGCCCAGTTCGGAGCTCTGACGAGAACAACAAACGACACCCGAGCCGGCGTAACAATCAGCAAATTAATTAAAACAACAGACACCACCGTGCGTTGCCGGCAATAAGTCATCATCTAGCCAATTTGGCAAAACGGCAGAGCCAAATAATACCACTGACGGCCACAGCTCCGCGACCATTTCCGTTCAATATTGGTTCTTACGCCACACACGATAGAGACTGCTGAAGATTAGGCAGTGTGACTGAGTATGGTAGTAAATTCTTTTCATCTGTCGTGTAATTATTTTTGTCTTTGACTATTTGTGAAGGTCGAGCTTTATTCCTTTTTACGCCACAACGCTTTGTTGATTAGGAAAAACCCGCACAAGGCTTCTGTTAACTGAGAATGTTCCGCTAAATAATCTAATGTAACTTAAGGGGCTCCTGGGAGTTACACTAGCGCCACCGAGGAAAAAAATCATACCTTTTTCATAGATCAAATTCGCAAAAAGTGTCAGTAAAACCTTTCAATTATTTTAATAGTGATTTTCAGGAACCTAAGGCAAAAACCTAGGACTAGACAGCATTAACGCAAGAAACGGCCGTTTTTGGCATAAATGCTATGTAGTCGCAGGTTCGTGACCCTAGGTTCTTTGTCGTGGATCCTAAAAATCACTGTTAACATGATTGAGAGATTGTACTTATACTTTTTGCAAATACGATCTGTAAAAGAAGATTTCTTTTTTTTTCATTGGTGGCGCTAGTTAGCTCACTAGATCCCCTTAATGGGGAGCGTCAATACCAGAGGTCGTGGTTTCGATTCCCACTGAATTCCGCCGTACTTGATTTGCACTCATCATCATCATCATCATCAGCCATTTGACGTCCACTGCAGGACATAGGCCTCCCTCATGGTTTTCTAACCACGAAGGGTTTTGCCATAATCGCCACGCTTGGCAGGCAGGTTGTCGATCGCAGTATGCGGTTGGAATCTCAGGAAGACGCGGCTGCCCGTCTCCAGGTAATTGATTTACTCAGTCACTCAGTCAGCCATCACGACATCCACGGGAGGAAATGGAGTGACGCTATTCTTAATCCGGCGCCACACGGAATTTGCACTCATGTTTGTGATATCCTTGCCTGGTTACCACAGCACAGGGTATCCTAGTTTGGGACCAGGACAAGTGATTTTTTCCTGTGGAAGTTATTATTATTATTATTGCATATGCTATTGCCAAGAGCACTGCATTTTCACTAAACGTGACATTTTTGGCTTACATCCTATCTGGTCCCAGGTTCTGGAATCTAGATTCTCTGTTGTGGTCCTAAAAACACAATTTTCAAGTAAATAATTTAAGCCACTTTTCGCTCACGGTGAAGGGACACGTGACACAAACCTGAGTGGCTGAGGTGTTCGTATACCTTAGCGCTTGAAATTGCCAATCCCCGGTGGGCACGCACGATAGTTAAGCCCATACTCTCTCTCTGAGAGAAGGTCTGTGCTCTGCAGTGGGACGTTTTAAACTACATAAAAAAGCCAGTTTCTGTAAAAGATGATTTTTTTTTGTGTTATTCTGTCGCTAGTGTACTTAACTCATGCGCGCAATATTCATTTTCTTGATAAACAAACTCTGCATGGTTTAATTTTTAGGTTACCAATTTAATACTTAGTAGCTGATTTTAGTTGACTCATGTCGTAAATAAATTAAAATGGTTCCTGGGCGCTAGTTACTGCGTAACTTCTCTATTGCATGTACCTACTTGTCCTTTATTATTTAACCTACTGAACTGTCAAATCTATACATATTTTGATAACATTTATAACGCAATACAGTAGACAGATACAGAGTAGGCTGGCTGATCCTACGAATAAAAAAACTATAGAAGTATTTCTTCCTACAAAATTCACTCTCAAAAACGGACCCCGTCCTCTCGGATCTCGTCCTCTCTCATCATCATCATCATCATCAGCCATTTGACGCCCACTGCTGGACATAGGCCTCCTTCGTGGTTTTCATAACCATAAAGGGTTTTGCCATAATCACCACGCTTAGTCTGCGCCAGTAAAATTAGTGAAGGATGTCATCATCATCATCATCAGCCATTTGCCCATTGCAGGACATAGGCCTCCCTTATGGTTTTCATAATCATGAGGGGTTTGCTATAATTGCCACGCATGGCAGGCGGGTTGGCGATCGCAGTATGCGCTTGGAATCTCAGGAAGACGCTGCTGCCCGTCTCCTGGTAATTTTTCGGAAGCATGTGCTGTAGAGTAAATACCTCTGTGATAAGTTCATTCTGTGCGCCATGCGTGACGACGTGAACGTTGATTGGGCGATAGTAAAGAGCAGCGTAACTTATGATTGATTTTATACAAAAACTTCAAACCATTGACTTCGTGATGTATAACCCGTCGACATACGTACTTGGCGGTCTGGCAGGTGCATAGATATTTTCCCAGGTAACACTGAACTCGCTCCGATTGGTAACACAATTGACAAGCCCCGCCTGCATTCCCATAATTGAACGTGGGGTATTTTTTAGGGTTCCGTACTCAAAGGGTAAGGGACCCTATTACTAAGACTCCGCTGTCCGTCCGTCTGTCTATCACCAGGCTGTATCTCACGAACCGTGATAGTAAGACAATTGAAAATTTCACAGATGATGTATTTCTGTTACCGCTATAACAAAAAATACTAAAAACAGAATAAAATAAATATTTAACGGGGCTCCCATACAACAAACTTGATTATTTTGCCGTTCTCGATATTAATAACGGCAACCGGTAGACGATTGAAATATTCAAATGTTGTATGGATAATGGTACGGAACCCTTGGTGCGCGAGTCCAACTCGCACTTGGCCAGTTTTTTTAGCACTTGTTAGACATCTATGTTCCGAGTCCGATGTTCTACCCACTAGGCTACCAACGCTATTAATCAATATTCCAGCTAAATAACACGATACAGTTTGTGCTAACTGCGGTTTGACCCGAAACTACCGGATTCCAAGCTGAATGTAATTTAATCAAATCCCGTCGATAATCGAGTCTATAGTTTTGGATAACGGCCGGTTACTGAAATGTTAATTTGGTTAAAGCCACCGCTGTAGATGTGTTGTTATATATTTAACGGACTTGATCGGGATTGTTTATTGGGTAAACTTAATAACCTTATTTCCTGCTCGATAATAATAATAATAAACATTTACATACAGGCACATACATTGCTTCTGGCCCCATACTAGGATACCCTGTGTCGTGGGAACCAGGAACAGCGACGTCACAAACATGTAAACGTCCAAGACCTAAGTTTTTTTTTTGTCCCCAGTTGGGATTCGAACTCGGGACCTCTGGCATGGTAGGCAGATGCGCTACGGCTACGCAATGTACGTGTATAATCATGTAATATAAGCATTGCGAGTCATTAAAAATACTAACTGTAGATTTATTTTGGGGAAATATTTTTGTCAATATTATATCTAATAGATTTTTAGGACCGTAACTAATTTGAAACCACTCCTATCAACTTAAGTCCACGCAGACTAACCCCCGGTTTCTCGTACACTAACACGCTGTTAATCTACTGTTAGCAGCTGTCAATTGACCAAAAAAACCACTGACATCTGTTAACAGTAGATTAACAGCTTGTCCGTGTACGAGAAACCGGGGGTAAGTCGCGGGCAATAGATAGTTTATCTCTGTTCTAGCTGACTCGGCCAGCGTTGTTTTGCCGGGTCAGCTAGTATACACTATCAGACCTACAAAATAAACACAAAAAGTTCATAAAAATCGGTGAAGCCGTTTCGGAGGAGTTCGATAACAAACAACGAGATTTTTATGTATATTAGAGTATATTTTGGCACAACGAGTAGCTATAACAATTTTTGCAACGTATTGCTGACGTAGACAAAAGGGAAGCTATTTTGACCAAATTAAAAGGGTCCAAGCGGTTCACTAGCGCAACCAATGTAAAAAAAAATATTTTTTAAGGCTCCGTTGTCAACAACTTATATCAAACCAAACCACTTCCAATAAATCAAACCACTGCCACCCGATTAGCAAAGGCAAAAGTTCTTACGATCTGAAACTCGGCGCAGACAATTTTCGACAACTTTTTCACTTATTCATCATCCTCTTGTACAGTCTATAGCATATCAACCTTTAAATTTTCCCTGCAAACTCGTCCGTAACGTTAGTGAGTGAAAAGGTGTAAATTTTTAGAATGACATGTGTTGTCGACTATACCGGGTGGCATTTTAGTCACCTGACAAACTTTGAGGGATCTTTTTACTCGTCAATGCAAACAACTTTTACTATGGGACCAAACAAATCAGAGCAAAAAATAAATTAGCTGTTTCATACATTTGGTGCAGTACTGCTTCTATCTTATGTATGGAAAAGCTCATTTACTTTTTGCTCTGATTTGTTTGGCCCCATAGTAAAAGTTGTTTAATATTTATGAGTAAAAAGCCCCTTTAAAGTTTGTAAGTGGACTAGAATGCCACCCGGTACCACAAGTTACAGGTTACAAAATGGTGGATCTGAGTACTCTGTCATAGTTATTATCTACTCATATCACAGGCACAAATGACGACCTAAAAACATGAATCAACTTCACCAACTGTTACTGTACGCAAAATAAGACAAGTATTTATAGCACCATGTGAATTAATAGGCTTCCCAAATTAATATCTGAGAGATCAAAAGCCGCTACGAACGAGGTTCTTAGACGGAACATTTTGTTGAAAATAATTAAATTTTGTAATACAAAGAACATTTGTAGAAGGCTTGTACTCCGGAAAGCTCCTAGGTTCAAAGATTTAGTTTTGTAAGTTATGTAAGACCACTTGCCTATTTGTTGCCAATTACTTTTTAAGCATTTCATGAAAATTTCTAAAACCAAGAGTTTCGGAAGTTAATATGAATTTTGGAGTCCCAAGAATGCTATCATGTTTATTTGTATATTAAACTAATTATAATTATTTGTTGCATAGTAGAACTTTAAGCTGGTTTTAGGGTTCCATACCCAAAGGGTACGTCTTAGTAATAGGGTACGAAGACTCCGTCCGTCCGTCTGTCACCAGGCTGTATCTTATGAATCGTGGTACTTAGACAGTTGAAATTTTCACAGATCATGTATTTTTGTTGCCGCTATAACAACAAATAGTAAAAACATAATAAAATAAGTATTGAAGGGGGGCTCCCATACAACAAACGTGATTTTTTCCGTTTTATGCTCGATATTAACCACTGCAACAGGTAGACGCTTGAAATATTCAAAAGTTATATAGATAATGGTACGGAAACCATCGTGCGTGAGTCCGACTCGCACTAGGCCGGTTTTTTATATTGCCGTATTTTTACTCTAATTTTAATAATAGAAGGGAAATATGAAGTACAAACCAAGGGTAATAATAATAATTTAGAGCAAAAATGCAACTACAAACCATAAAACCAGACACAAAGATCGGGGAAAAACCGCAAAAAAATTACGTTTGTTGTATGGGAGCCCTCCTTAAATATTTGTTTTATTTTAATTTAAGTATTTAGTTTTGAAGCGAATATAGATCTAAATATTCTGTAAATATTTCAAGCATCTACCTGTTGCCGTTATTAATATCGAGCATAAAATGGCAAAAAAATTACGTTTGTTGTATGGGGGGGCCCTCTTTAATATTTATTTTATTCTCTTTTTAGTATTTTTTGTCGTAGGGGCAACAGAAATACATCATCTGTGAAAATTTAACTGCCTAGCTATCACGGATCATAAGATACAGCCTGTTGACAGACAGACAGACAGACAGACAGACAGACAGACAGACAGACAGACAGACGGACGGACGGACGGACGGACGGACGGACGGACGGACGGATGGACGGACGGACGGACGAACGGACAGACAGATGGACAGACAGACAGACAGATGGTCCCGTTTGGCCTGTTCGGGCACGGAATCCTAAAAAACGTGTATATTCAATTCATATGTAATATGTATATGCTTCATGACAGCTCTCCGTTAATAGTAGTTTATGTTACTGTCACATAATGAGAGTTATTAAAACATGAGCCAGATTTTAAAAAACGAAACTTGGCGAGTTATTTGCAGTCTCATACACTACTTTATCTACACTCATGTCTTAATCTTCAAAGTAAGGAATCAAAGGAAAACACGTTTGACAAGCTTTGTACTATACATAAATCTACGGTTATTAACTAAACTCATATCGAAATGAAACAAAATTTTCAATTATAAATTTATTTTAGTTGCACTTTTGGTACCACGAAAATGAAATTAGGTTTTTTATAGTCAACTTTTGACATTAAAAAAAACTTAAATTTTGTTCCGTGATCACAGCAACACTTTAAAAAAAATAACTGTAACATAAAGTGAAAAATCTGACCTTTAATTTAACTTTATATCACACTTTTTTTTTTATTTTCTTTAAAGTTATGTATTGTTTAAAGCCTGTCAATATGTGTTTACCTTTGAATTCTTAATTTGAAAATTATGATATGAGTGTAGATAAAATAATAAATATAGCAAAATTGTTATAGAGTAATTTTATAACAGTTTTTTCTTCACTGCCTCAACAATTTTTGTTTTGGACTTACGTGCTTTACTGCGCCGACTATAGTTGTTGCCGTAGACGTCAGGAATTTAGGATCCAGGACGGGATTTGATGCAAATAGTTAGGCCTGTGGGCTCTATAAAGAATATTCTTATCTTACCTTATCTCTATTTCACAGAACTACAAGTCGGTTTACTATTGGGGTTGATTTGGCAGGAAGACGCTGGATGCAAGCCGCTTCCAACCGGTCTTTTTGGAAATCCATGGAGGAGGCCTATGTCCAGCAGTGGAATTCTTGTGGCTGAATGATGATGATGATTGGGGTTGGTTTACAATGGGCATTGTCCAAAATATTGACAATAGTCACAAATGATACTTCATTTAAAAGGTATAACGTCAGTAATATAGATAGATAGAATATTCTTTATTGTATGTACACCAGGAATTACATATGAGAATTTAACAATAATATAGTACAGTACAATTGGCGGCCTTATTACTAAAAGTAATTTCTTCCAGACAACCATTGATGAAAAAAAAAATGTGAAGCTAAATGATGGGTAGTCGGTGCAACTAAACACTGTTCAGGCAAAGAACAAATAAACAAATTTTTTGAGAGACTTCTTTAATTTAAGATAAAAACAAAGATTTCACGTAACAGATTTAGGCGGTGCGCGCGAGCAAGTTTTCTTCTGTGATTGACCATAGACAATGTAGATGTTGTCTATTTCTAGTGTTGGGCATGTGGCGTAGACATCTTCCCGGCCTTTGAAAGCGTCAAGCTTTCAAGACTCATTGGCTTTCAGTAGTTGGTAGGAGGCACAGTCTGTTGAGAGCTCTGCGAGCTGCTCCCTTGCTAGTAGTTACGTCCGCGACGCGAGGAACACCGTCGGCACCGGGGTAGAGCCTCGTAACACGTCCAAGGCGCCAACACAGCGGCGGGGCGTCTTCCTTTATAAGTACCAGGTCGTTGAGTTGGAGCTCCTTGCATCTAGTGCGCCACTTGGTGCGCTGCTGTAACTCAGCCACGTATTCGCTGGCCCACCGCTTCCAGAAGTGTTGCCGGCACTGCTCAAGTTGCAGAAACCGGTTGAGACGATGGGTTTTTGAATCTAGTAGACATGGAGAGGGCAGCGCTGTGAGAGCTCTACCAATCAAAAAGTGGCCCGGGGTGAGTGCTTGATAGTCATTAGGAGAAGAGCTGAGGGGACATAGGGGTCGGCTATTTAGGATAGCTTCAATCTGACCGAACAGCGTAGACAGTTCCTCAAAGGTTAAGTGTGAATTTTTTAAGACTCTATGTAAATGAAATTTTGCGGATTTGACCCCGGCTTCCCAGAGGCCACCAAAGTGAGGAGCGTATGCAGGTGAAAAACGAAATTCAATGCCTCGACAAGCCGCAAAGTCAACAATAGCGTCACTGTGTGACTTTAAAAATTTATTAATTTCCTTGTCAGCCGCAACAAAATTTCTACCATTGTCACAGTAAATAGTTTTAGGGAGGCCCCTGCGTGCTATGAAACGTTTTAAAGTTAGTATAAAGGCATTTTTAGATAATTCGCTCACTAATTCAAGGTGCACGCATTTGTAGCGAAAACAGACAAAAATGCAAAGATAACATTTCGTTATTTTGCAACCCCGACCCTTACGATCGGTAATTAAAAATGGACCTGCATAGTCTGTGCCTGTGGTATGAAATGGAAAGTCTGGTTGAACTCTGTCTGACGGTAAGTTGCCCATAATGTTGGTCATCGTTTGACCCTTAAAACGTCGACAAACATGACACTCGCGTGCCACACGCCTGGCCAAGTTGCGCCCTCCGATAGGCCAATAGCGCTCTCTTACTGAGGCTAGAAGTTGTTGAGGACCGGCGTGTAGCAACCGCTCGTGCTCTAACTGGAAAATTAGTCTAGTCAAATGATGGTTTGATTGCAACAATATGGGATGTTTTTTGTCGTAGGGGTAGGTAGATTCACGAATACGCCCTCCGACGCGTAGAATGCCTTCATTATCAATGAAAGGATTCAGAGAAGCGAGAGCAGCTTGAGGCAGAGGTTTACCTTTACCTAGTAGAGCTAACTCTTCCAAAAAAGACTCTCCTTGGGAAGTTAGCAGTAGATGATATAGAGCTGTATCCAGTTCCTGTGCAAGTAGAGGCCCTAGATGCTTGTTGGTTGGGTTTCGGCAGTTGTGAATGAATCGCAGCACTCTGGCGAAAGTTCTTTGTAGAGATGAGAATCTAGAGTACCTTTTTATGTCAAAGTAGGGTGTGTTAGTTTGCACTGAAGGTGCAGCCTCCGCCACCAAGGCGGGGTGAGCTTTTAACTCTGGCAAGTCTGCTACCTCTTGGACCCTGAGAGACGGCCATGCGGATTCAGGCTCTGAAAGAAAGGGTGGCCCTTGCCACCAAATAGTAGAGCCACTGACATTTTGGGGATCTACTCCGCGGGAGACCAGGTCGGCAGGGTTTAGAGAAGTAGGTACGTGGCGCCAGGTTGATGGATCGGTAAGTTCGGTTATAGCTCCTACTCTATTAGCAACAAAGGGGTTTGTCTTTTTAGGCGTTTGTAGCCAGCCGATTACAACACTGGAGTCTGTCCAGTAAACGTGACGGGTGATCTCACAGCGTAAGGCTTGAGTAACTGTAACGCTGAGTTGGGCACCGAGCAGAGCAGCACATAGCTCTAACCGCGGTATCGTGGTTGGGGGATTCAGTCGGGCAACGCGCGACTTAGCGCACAGTAGGCTGACTTGTGTCGCGCCGTCCTTATCTGTGGATCTCAAATAAATGCAAGTGCCGTATGCTTGCTGTGAAGCGTCACAGAAGCAATGAAGTTCAATCGAGACTGGGGCGTCTACCAAGACATGTCTGGATAACTTTAGAGAGGAGAGGACTGCAAGATGCTCTGTGAATTTTAGCCAAAACGTTGAATTTCTTGGGGCACAGGATCATCCCAGCCTAGTTTGAGACGCCATAACTCTTGTAGAGTAATTTTGGGCTTGATAGTACATATAGACAATAACCCAAGAGGGTCAAAAATTTTGAACGTGGACGACAAAATAGATCGTTTGGTTAGAACCTCGACAGGTGAATATTGGATTTGAAACTGTATTTCATCGGAGGCGGGGATCCACCCAACACCGAGAGTGCTAGTGGCGTGACTGATCAGCAAAGGTTCTTCGGCCAGATTGACGTTACTGTCAGAGATTAAGTCTGGCAAGTTAGTGCGATATTTTCGCAAGTTGAAGCCACCTTTTGCGAGTTGACTGGACACTGAAAGCTGGATGCGACGTAGCTCCTCCTGTGAATCAGCGCCCGTTAGTAGATCGTCACAATAAAAGTCCTTTTGTATAATAGTTTTGGTACTACTATCGGGGCTTTCTTCGCCGAGCTGCCATAGGCATCGGGTGGTTAGGAAGCTGGCGCTAGCGAAGCCATAGGTCACAGTGTTGAGACGTAGAGTTCTCAGGGGGTCAGTCTCTTGGTCTCGCCATAATATGAGCTGGAGGTCACGGTGCTCTTCCTTCACGAGAACCTGGCGAAACATTTTTTCAATGTCGCCTGACAAAACAAATTTGTGCTGCCTGAAACGGACAAGAATAGCAAAAAGTGGGTCTTGTATAACAGGCCCCACCATTTGTATGTCGTTCACAGACACACCTGAAGTTGAACGGGCGCTTGCATCGAAGACAACCCGGAGACGTGTCGATTCGCTTTGTTCCCTAATGACTGGGTGGTGTGGTAGAAAGAAAGAAACCTCAGGGTTTGGCGTTGGGCTTGGAGAAAGGTGTCCTAGCTCCTCATACTCATGGATGAAGTCTTGGTAAGCCCTTTTGACTTCTGGCTGTTTTCTGAAACGAGCTTCAAGATTTAGAAATCTACTTTTAGCCATGCCGTAGGAGTTGCCCAAGCAAGTAGGCTCATCACGAAGAGGAAGTCCCACTTCAAAGCGACCGTCATCAAGACGTCTGGTGTTTGATAGGAAGTGTTTTTCACAAAGATTTTCTTCTTTGGAAAGAGGTTGCTCTTGGGGAAAATTTTCTATTTCCCAGAACTTGGCCAGTGCATTATCAAAGTTAGCTGACTGGTCCTCCTTCATCAAAAAGTTACAAATTACAGTTTTGTTTTTGGTTTGTGTCGGTTTGGTGTGCATGGGACCTGCGATGAGCCAACCAATTTTAGAGCTTTGGAGGTTGGGGTTTTTTTCTCCTAGCGAGTGCTGCTCGGAACCAATGATGTCCCAGAATAGGTCAGCACCTATAAGCATGTCGATTGGACGGGGCTCATTAAAGCTGGGGTCTGCTAATAGGAAACCAGACAAATTTAGGTGGCTTATGTCAAAAGAAGCCTTAGGTAAGTCGCCCGAGATAGTAGGCAAGACTAGACAAGACAAAATCACATCGAACGAGCTGGCTATAGAGCGTAAGCGAAGTGCGCAGCGTTCTGTGTTGATGTTTAGGTGTGTGTCACCGATGCCCACGATGTTAGTGTTGGAAGGCTGAGGAGAAAGATTTAACTTTTGCTTTACAGCATCAGTTATGAAAGAAGTCTGACTCCCGCTATCTAGCAACGCGCGGACCGTTATGGATTGACCAGTGACTGGATTGGATAAATTAACCATAGCAGTGCATAGTAGAATTTCTGAAGAAGATACTGCTGTCATGGACACAGCCTCGGTTTTATTTGTGGTAGCTTCTACAACAGATTGTTCTTCAGCTTGGTGTAGAAGAGTATTGTGGCGTCGTTTGCAATATTTGCAGCCGCCTGGTAGCCTACATTGACGTACTGGGTGCCCCTTTCGTAGGCAGTTTCGACACAAATTTAAGGTTGTCACTAAAGACATTCTCTCCTGTGGTGTCTTAGCTTTGAATGTAGAGCACTCATAGAGGCGATGATCGCCCTTGCAAACTGTGCATTCAAGAGTTGACTTAAGGTCAGAAGAGTCTTTGGAATTAGAAGTGACTACCAAAGCCCTACTTTGTGTTTTCTGTGAAATAGAGGGAGGCAACATATTAGGTTTGAATTGCGGCCGATCAAGTTTGTTGCGCTGCACAGTTTCAAGTACGTCAGCACGGCTCTTCAGAAAATAAAAAAAGTTGTCGATTGATGGGATATCAGGCAATGAGTTTCGATACTCTTCCCACTTGATATAAGTGTTGTTGTCAAGCTTGGCTGAGATAAAATGAATTATAAGAATGTCCCATTTGTCAGTGGGTAAACCTAGTGTAGCGAGAGCTCTCAAATTTTTTGTCACATGATCAATGATAAATCGGAGAGATTTGTCTGTTTCTCGTACAGTGTCAAATGAGAAAAGTGCCTTTAAATGGTAATTAATTAACTGCCTCTTATTGTCATACCTTTGATTTAAAAGCTCCCAAGCTTTGGAGTAATTTTTCTCTGAAACCTCTAAGTTACATACTACTCGAGCTGCCTCACCCTCCAAATACGAGTTGAGATAGTGAAATTTATAGATTTCTTTTATTTGGGCATTGTCATGGATTAATGAAGTGTATGTCTCCTTGAACGCGAGCCATTTGTAATATGATCCATCAAAGTTAGGTATTTTTATAACTGGTAGTTTGAACCCGAGCATATTGGGATTGTCATTATGTTGACATTGTGAAGAACCACAGTTGGACGAACCCGCTTGAATCGCAGTAGGCTTTGGGGGGGCATTAGTCTCAAGTAAACTTTGGGCTGTTGCTATGCAATGGTAGAAATCCTGTTCAATGAACTCACGGCTTATAATTTCTGTATCTTGGGCTTCAGAATTCAAAACTTCTATTTCACTTTGCAGTCCGTCGAATTCAATGAACACTGTTTCAAACTTGGCCAACTTCAGTGCAAGCTTGGATAATTCTAGCGATGAAATTGTTTCAAGAGCACTTAAAACATTAAGGCTGTTTTTAAATTTAGTTACACGTTGCCTTATGGCACCCCGCTGAGCTATTAATGTTTTAAGCTTATTGGCATCGCTTGGCTCCCTTTCCATTTGGACATTTTCTTTGCTTAGAGCCATTGTAGCCCACACTGAATTTGGTTACCTAAATAAGAAAATAGGTACTTAAAATTGCATACGATACGCTCCTCACTTCGCCGATCAGCTGATAGATGCTCAGGGCTGGCCGCAAAGAAGGTAGGCTGCTAGCTGCACGCCGGTCGTTGACCTCGAGCAGTAGGCGTACAGGCACGAAGCGGAATAGCGGAGCGTTCCGAGACGCTGGAATAGATTGTTTGCCACCACTAAATTTCAAATAATAGTTATAGGTAGGTATAATGTTTACAAGGTTGGCTTTAGGCAGTGAATATTACCATTAATATTTATTTCGTAAGGCAAAATAGGCAAACACTTTGTAAAGAAGATAGTTGACTCGACTTGCTCGCAAATTAGATAGATAGGTATAGATTATTTTGCGTAATAGACTCTTTGAAAGGTTAGGTATGTTGCTAGGCGAATGGAAATAGTCGGCCCTCTGTAGGTACGTAAGCGAGTTTGTGCGTAGGCCTTGCAGGTTAGTTAGTGCTAGTTGCTTGTCGAAAGAAACCTTGCGTGGATGCTTTACTAGCCAAGTAGCGTACCCAAGAAGAAAAACACATAAGCCTTTGAGGAACCGAATCCACTGACCGGGCAAATCAAAGAGGAACACAAAATAGGCGTAGGTAGGTAGCGGAAGGTAAAAGGAACGGGCTCACAATTAGAAAGGCAGGCTTGTAGCGCAGCCGGCGTTGTAGCGTAGCACGATGCTGCGTGTCGGACTGCTGTGCTGCTGCTCCTTCTCGGTGGCTGACGCAATCTTCTCAGTCGATGCGTAGTTTCGTTTCCGCGTCGTTATGTGTCGGCGTGGCGCGGCGGGGTGTCCTTTCTGGCAGTTCTTCGCTGTAGTCCGCTTGCTGTGACTTCTTGTTTCGACGAAACGATGTCCTTGGGTGATGATTACAAGCTTTGCGGTAGCGCAGATAGTGGTAGCTCCCAGAAATAACGATGATATTGTTGCCCGTTGTCCACACGTAGTGCGAAAATGGCGGAGTGATGCGTCAGCGCGCGTTTTGGATCGTTTTCGATCTTCGTTGTCAATCTTCGTTTTGCTCTTAAAGTCCTGTCACGGTCGCCACTTTTGTTCAGGCAAAGAACAAATAAACAAATTTTTTGAGAGACTTCTTTAATTTAAGATAAAAACAAAGATTTCACGTAACAGATTTAGGCGGTGCGCGCGAGCAAGTTTTCTTCTGTGATTGACCATAGACAATGTAGATGTTGTCTATTTCTAGTGTTGGGCATGTGGCGTAGACACACTTATTTATAATGCAACAATTATAAATAAATAATAATTAATTACTGATTTCTTGTATTACTGTGAATAATATTCGACCTGAGTTTCACACGTGAATGGAATACGTTCAAACATGCTTTAATATGTTTCAGTAAAAAACGCCAAGATATTGATAATCTCAGTATTCCGTAAAAAAAACAAATATGACCTGTTTTGCGTTTGCACAGATTAGTAGTCTTTTTATTTTGTACATTTAAAGAGCTCTTGTATAGGGTCTCAGTTGATGGCGTACTTCCGTGTATGATGAAATTCCGGTTTCGTAGACTCTGGATCAATTTTTTCGCTTTAAAAATAACTAAAGCAGCACAAATCGAAATATTCTGCCCGGGTCTTGTAATTACCAATTTTCTCGAAAAAAAATTATGAAAACGGAACTTTTTTTTAGGATAATGTCCATTGGATGTACATTGCAAAGCCGATTAACCCACAGATTACTTCAAAGGGAAACCCAGCTATGCATACCCAATGTTCATATAAGCAGCCTATATACGTCCCACTGTATGTCACAGGCCTTCTCTCACAGAAAGAGGATGGGCTTAATCACCACGCGGGCCCCCCGAGGCTTGGCGATTTTAAGAGGTATGCTAGTAGCTCAGACACTCAGGTTTCCTCACGATGTTTTCCTTCACAGCTAGCGAGTGGTATTGCTACTTTAACTTCACAAATGTACATTACTTAGAAAACAAAGTCATAGGTACATGCCCGCACTGGGAATCGATCCTGGGTCTCTTGCTTCCGAGTCCAATGTTGTACCCACTAGGCTACCACCGCTCATTAATAGTATAAATAGTGGGATTTATGTGACGCGTTAATAAAAATCTGCATAAAAGAAATGTTGAGAAAGAAATGCGTTGGTTCGGACATGTGAAGAGGATGAAGGAAGAAAGCTTGACGAAACAAATATATCGAGCGAATGTGGGTAGAATGGCGGTTAAGGGACGTCTAAGGCGGACATACTTTGATCAAATAGAGGATTGATTAGCAAAGGGAAAGATAAAAAGTACCCGAAACTGGCGTGCGTGCATGCAACGACTAATGAATGTTGAGGAAGCGAAAGTGATCTGTCAGGATCGTGGCAAGGGGCAGTCCCTGGCCTTCCCCTCTGGGATAGAGGCGTGAGTTTATGTATATACGAGTATGAATGTATTTTTAAGAAAATATAGTGTTTATATCTAAGTACTATTTTACCATTCCAATTAAGCCGGTCAGTCACAGCACCACTGTAAGCACTGTGGCGCTGTGACGACTAATCAATGTTAAGGAAGCGAAAGTGGCAGTCTCTGGTCTCTGCCTACCCCTCTGGAATACAGGCGTGAGTTAATGTAAGTATTTATGTATG
The DNA here is from genome assembly GCA_963969515.1 of Yponomeuta evonymella. Lineage (NCBI taxonomy): Eukaryota > Metazoa > Arthropoda > Insecta > Lepidoptera > Yponomeutidae > Yponomeuta > Yponomeuta evonymella. Next base: position 1,718,854 of record OZ018365.1, read on the forward strand.
TATGGATGCACAATCGTTTTTTCAGTATCTATTTTTTATTATATTTTTTTTTATTTCTTTTTATCTTATCGATAATATATTAAACCTTTTTCAAAACTTTGGCCTTTACATCTACGTAATGAGATAATTCATACAGCGTCCAGTGGCACCTTCACTCACACTAGATGGGTGAAGGGACCACTCGGATGCTGCAGTGCCCGGGAAATTAATTTATTTTAGATGCAGTAGGTTTGCCCAGCACCTACACCTCAGACAGCTTAGTCGGCCTAGCCCACAGGAAAGACAAGTCAATACGTGTGGAGCCAACCAATCCGCGGGTTTCCTCACGATTTTAATATGTGGTATTGCTACTACGAATTCGCAGATGTACGTAACTTTGAAAATAAACAAAAGTTGTAGGTACATGCCCTCACTGGGAATCGAACCTGGGTCTCTCGCTTCCCAGTCCATTGTTCTGCCCACTGGGCTCCTACTGCCCCTAACCTTTTTCAATAAACAAAAAAAAGTGGTGGTAGCACAGTGGCCTCCCATTTGGTAGAACGTTGGCCTCACATTCGGGAGGTCATGGGTTCAAATCCCGGCATCTACCAAATAACTTTGTTTTCTAAGTTACGCACATTTGTGAAGTTTTATTCGGAATACCACTCGCTAACCGTGAGGGAAAACATCGTGAAAAAAACTGAGTGTCTGAGCGCTTGAAATTGCCAATCCGCGGTGGGCACACGCGAGAATTAAGCCCACACCCTCTCTCTGAGACCTGAGACCTGTGCCTTGCAGTAGGACGTATATAGGCTGCATAAAAAAGTAAGTAAAGGTTCTCAATTTTTTTTCTCAGTCTATATTGAAAGTTGGTAATGAACATTTCTATGAAAAATAATAATTTAAAATTGGGAATATCAAACATTTTCTCATTGGAAATCATTTAATGATCGATACGGAACAGTTTTCGAGTTTCGGGTTATTTCAATAAGATATTCTTTGGACCGTAGTCATTAATATTTTAACCAAAACATAACAATAGAGCGTCCACCGGAAGTGCTTATTTAAACTTACACCGGTCGCGGACTGGAAGTCGGTTAATACGTAATATCCGGTGCGCTCACGGACCAATCAAAACTTCCCTCTGTGAGGCCGGGAATTATAAAAACACTATGTATCTACAAGATGGTAAAGATAAATATATATTATTTATTTCTCAAATATAGGTTATCCATCTGAAAATTTAATAAAAAATTTTTTTTGTTTAATTTTTATTTTCACGAAATTGTTATGAATACTTTTTTATCTATTGATTGCTTGTGACTTTTTAGGAACAATAATGTGGAATAAAATGCATCGTAAGCGTTTCAATCTCAATCAAGGTGTATACCTTAGATATTAATTTACGAAATTGACTACAATACAAAGTGCATAAGAAGCCCGTTTTACTGTTGTGCCCGTCGACCGCCCGTCAGCTGCACGGTGGTTTTTGCGCTAGTGTTTAAGGCTTATTTTAGTCTGTATAATTGCGTCCGCACGTCACTAGCTCGCTGTAATGTCTTTATATTGTGTTGAAAGAATTTTCTCCCGAAATAATAATATATTATTACATCCATAATAGCATTAAAATGACTGTGAAAATCAGTAACAAAATGTGTTACCTTAGCTAATCTAATGAAACCAAATTCTTCAGCTAAGCGCTTGATATCTTCAAGGAATTCCACAGTTAGGTTCGGTTAAGTGGAATTTCTCATTTAAAACATTCGTCGAATTCCAAGAAAAATAAGATACTTCGCCGTGTTCGTTTCTACGAACGCTTAAGCGCGCCGTGGAACAAGAAAAACACGAGTTCCGCTAACAATATTCAAACTAGCATTGAATAGTAATTTAACTTTGCACAACCCGGGGTTTACCCTCGTTACGAGCGCATTAGCCTAGTAGGTACAGAGAGACTCGTGTCTGCGCAGACTTGACGTAAACTTAATATGTAATTCAACCACAGATATATCTGTGAATTCAACTCAATGAAATTTCGTTAATTTATTCAGACAATTAGTCCATATCTACATTTCAAATATTAATATTTTGTGTTAGTATTAGTCCTATAACTAAGTTAGTATGATACAAAATATAAACATGTAATTTAAACGCTCACTAAAATAGTTTTTTGCGATACAGTCGACAGCCGGTTCCATTTCATAGAACTACGATTCATGGTATACCATGACAATTCGATATAAGTTGCAAAGTCGATTAACGGACAGATTAACCAGTAGGATAATTATTCGACTGCGCATACGCAATGTTCATAGAGTTGTGATAGTAAACTTTGAATTGTATTTTTATGAAATGCGGCCCAGTTAAACCACTATATTTTTGTTGGAAATCGGTTCTTATCAATACTGATTAGATTGTACGTATTTAAAGGTTGAGGTGCTGAATTTGTACCAGAATTTATCATTTTTGGTAGAGATTTGAAACTTTTCGGTGAATGCAAATAATTGTTATACTTTATTGCACACAAGACATTTAACAGGAAATTACATGTACAAAGGCGAGCTTATCTCTGTAAGAGATTTCTTCCAGCAAACCTTCGGGTATAGGAGAAGCAGTAGAAAAACGGGTCCATATATGTGCACAAAATAAACTACATAAACTACAAAAAGCCTAAATAACACAAAGTAAAAAGGAAAACAAAAACTACATAAACTAGATATCAGAATAAAAATACATACCTACTTAGATATACATAAATTATATATATATATATATAGCTCAATGTTATTACAGGGATAGATAATGCTCTTTCAACCGCTTCTTGAAGGTACCAATAGTGGGACTGGCGCATATGTTCTGTGGCAGTGCATTATTAAATGATAATTTATTTATTTTGGTGCGGTTTTTTTCTACGTACTACAAGTAGGTACATTACTAGAAGACTTTTAAATACAAGCTAATATTTTCTTACGTATTTGCAAAAGCCGTGAATACATTTGTATATTTTGAATACAAATAAATATTTTGTTTTCTCACACAGATGTATGCTTTAAATTACACATAGGTGATTAAAATTGCGATAAAAGTTCCGTTAAATGTATACACATAATCCAGGTGCTTCATTACACCTATCACATAGCATATAAGTTCACATTCTTATTCACAAAATTACTTCTTGCTTACACTTAATTTATTCTATATCCTTTTCGTCAAGTCCATAGATACTAAAGTCTCGTTGTACAATTAACGAGAAAAAGTTGGTTCTCTTGCAAGTACAAGTTGGAAGAAAAGTTTTCGGTTAGTAATGATACTTAGGAAGTTTCTAATCCACCCACATTGTTTATGAGTGACATAAATTGTCAAAGTAATTAACAGAGACGGTGATAAGAAACTCTATTCCAATTCCGCTTGCGGTGTGGGACTTATGAACTTGGTTCTTGTATGCTTGTATGGTGTAAGTTTTAGGCTGTTCAGTAAGATATTTTATAAATTTAAGACAAGCTTAAGGTTTCTTGTTACGTCTGACTTTTCGTCTCGTGCGTACATTCTAATATTTTTAATGATTGTATAGAAAATTGTTTCATCATCATCATCAGCCATTTGACGCCCACTGCAGGACATAGGCCTCCCTCATGGGTTTCCAAGTTTCCTTGTCTGGTGCCACCTGCATCCAGCGCCTCTCTGCCACCGTAACCAGGTCGTCAGACCATCTGGCGGGGGGCCTGCCCACGCTGCGTCGTCCGGTCCACGATCGCCAGGTCAGAACTTTTCCGCCCGAACGGTCATTCTCCGAGCTATGTGCCCCATTCACTGCAACTTCAACTGGGCAATTTTTCGGGCTATATTAGCAACTCGGGGTATTCTGCGGATCTCCTCATAAAAATAGTTTACTATTGATAAATGTGGTGTTGGCCTTTGCTACGTAATCAAATTACGTGCATTTTAGATATATACAGTAATGTAATATCAAAAGTAGCTTCCACTAAAACTATCTTAAAACGGAGTCAAAGTCGGTCCCTGGACTGCGTCTTAAGTGTATTTTAGTGGAATATGCAGTGGGCCCCAGTGGGAGTCGAACCCACGACTTCCGGCATGGTAAGAAGACGTTATACGGCTAGACGAACGGGGCAATAATTAAGTATTGTTTCCAACGTTTGTTTTATTATAACGGTAAACAAATAAATCTACTAAATACGGTGAAGGAGGATACTGCCCCCGTAAGCAACCATATTAAATACATTGTCCTACTATCGTACCCGAGGATTTTATACCCATTTTACTTTTCACTAAACAACAGCACGTTTGTACAATCAAAAAGGACAGAAGGGACCATTGTCCTCAAAATGGTGGACCTGTTTCATTGCTTGACCTTTTCAAGCCCTTTGTTTGCGAAAACACCCTAATGTTTGGAGGAATTTAGATTGTTTGCGTTTTCTTCCACGAAGTAGCTGTTACGTGTGGAGCAACGATTTGGCGCAACGTTGAGTCACAAGCCAAGTCAACTTCCGTTTTTAGGCTTTTTATTATTTATTGATGTTGCTATGAGATTTGGTTAAATATTGACATTACCAAATGTTACTTTCTGAAATATAATTACCGGCAAATAAAGTGACCAAATTACTTTGATTGCGAATCGAACTATTTCGGCCTGATTGGTGGGCGACGCGGTATGTGAATTAGAATTCTTGGGACTTTAGTTTAGTTAAAAAAAAATGCTCGTAGGTAGCCATCTCGTAAACTCATACCGATTACGGAGCCGGGCGTTGTACCGATGTTTGTTAATGCCCGGTTCCTATATTCAAGAACGACTCGTTTTGCTTACGGATGGTTAAAATGTATACTCAAGTATTCCTCTTAAAAACGGTTTCGAATAACGTACCGTACGATAAATGTATGGAGATGACAATTTGTAAAGTTCCTAACAATTTTTAAACATCAACAAACTATTCAAGTTACGGGGCACTTGTTAAGGATAAGTTACCGATTACCTACCAATAACGATTCGTTAAAAATAGGAACCGGGCATAAGAAGACGAATAGTTTACTCGATAAATCACGTCTTGTCGTTGTTTATTATTTGTGTCTGTGTGATATAATATTGACGACTATACATTGTGGGAGAGAGAGGTTAATTCAGTCTCTATTCAGTCTCTTTCATTCCTTAGTTAATGAATCTTGCCACTTTTTATTTCTCTATTTAATAAATTAATACATTTACGTAATTATAACTAGTAAATCTGACTTGTACCACTTCTCAAATAATAAACAATACAATCACTTGACCTGGTCCCAAACTAGGATACCCTGAGCTATGGTAACCAGACAAGGACATTACAAATGTACGTCGGCCGCCAGTGGGAACCGAACTCACGATCTCGATTTCGGTAGCTAAGCGTCTTAACGGCTAGACCGACGAGGCAGTAATATATATAACTTGAGTGGCTATTTTGATTGAATGTAGTATAGTTAAATGCTATTTAAGCTTGTGTTGTAAATCTAACCGAAATGTTTCTATTGTCGCAGATTTTCAAAGTGATGCAAGAATGACCGCGGATGCAAAACAACTCAACGCTTCTGCGGAGGAATATGAAATGACACTACAAACATTGACGCGAGGTCAAAATGTATGATTCTGACATCGAAAAATCCCGAACAGAGACCGTGAAAAAGAAAAAAGGTCCCACGAGAGAAGACAAATATATAAAACATGATTCTACTGCAGTTTTAGAAGAATAACTACAGAATAATGATGTTAAGGCCAAAAGTGATATCAAGACGAGGACAGGAGCGCACTTTGGAGAACAATAGGTTTTTTGAAAGAATATTTATACAAGGGAGATAAAGGTTGGTGTTATACATAAGCAGCCTATATACGTCCCACTGTAGGGCACAGACCTTCTCTCAGGGAGAGAGTATGGGCTTAATCACCACGCGTGCCCACCACGGATTGGCGATTCCAAGCGCTGAGGTATGTGAAAAGCTCAGACACTCAGGTTTCCTCACGATGTTTTCCTTAACCGTTAGCGAGTGGTATTGCTACTGTAACTTCACAAATGTACATAACTTAGGTTAACTTAACTTAGGTACATGCCCGCACTGGGGATCGAACCTGGGTCTCTCGCTTCCGAGTCCGATGTTCTACCCACTAGGCTACCACTGCTGTAGGTTGGTGTTATATTAACAGGTAATATAATCAGCGCTATTAAACTTTCCATTGCATGGCACAGGCCTTCTCTCAGAGAGAGAGAGAGAGTGTAGAGGATTAAGAGGATCCAGTGACTATTTTTGACTATTCCAGTGACTATATTCAGGCGGGGACTATTTTGTTTTTACTTTTGTTTTTTTGACGTCCCTGTATTTTTTTTGTGTACCTTCGTGTTTACTTTGTGTTTCTGTGAAAATTTAAATAAATGACTTCTTTCTTTCTTTTTTCAAAAAAAATCATATCCCATGAGCTATTTAATATTACAATATTATATTAATAATATTACAGTAATGACACAAAATTATGCAAATAAATAAATATAGCACGCTAATGACAAAGGAAAACACCGTGGAGAGATCTGAGTCTCTGAGGTGTTAACATACCTCAGTGCTTGAAGTCGTCAAAGCCTTGTATCCACTTGAGCATGCTCGGGCGAATGAGCCACTCATTCGCCCGAGCATGCTCAAGTGGATACAAGGCTTTAGGTGCGGCTGGTGATTAAGGGGCCTCCAGGGAGTACCTTGCGCCACCGGGGAAAAAAAATCGTATCTTTTTTTACAGACCGTATTTGGAAAAAGTGTCCGTACAATCTCTCAATCACGGTAACAGTGTTTTTTAAGACCCACTACAGAGAACCTAGGACCACGAACCTGGGACAAGATCGTATTTATGCCGAAAACGGCTGTTGTTGAAAAAAAATGTTTACTTAAGTTTTTTGCCTTGGGTTCACGGCCATAGGTCCTAAAATTACTATTAAGATGATTGCGAGATACAATAAAATTTATATATATATATATATATATATATATATATATATACACAGCGGTGGCAGCCTAGTGGGTAGAACATTGGACTCGGAAGCGAGAGACCCAGGTTCGATTCCCAGTGCGGGCATGTACCTATGACTTTGTTTTCTAAGTTATGTATATTTGTGAAGTTATAGTAGCAATACCACTCGCTAACCGTGAAGGAAAACATCGTGAGGAAACCCTAGTGTCTGAGCTATTTACATATCTCAGCGCTTGAAATCGCCAATCCGCGGTGGGCACGCGTGGTGATTAAGCCCATACTCTCTCCCTGAGAGAAGGCCTGTGCCCTACAGTGGGACGTATATAGGCTGCTCATGATGATGAATATGTATATAAACTATTTGAATGTTATCCCATAAACAATTTATTATTACATAGTGTAGATAAAGAAAGTTTAGATAGCACTGCTAAATAAACTCATGTGTTTATCGCAGAGGGTAGGACAGAGACAAGGGTTGCCTCTTTCGCTTCATCAGCACTTCATTCGTTGCATGTACGATTGTACGCACCGTACTTTTCGAGTACTTTTATTTTTTCTTTCTCTAATATATCCCCTTTTTGGTCATTGTAAATCCACCTGGTAGCTGCGTTTCATATTATTTTTAAAAAAATCTAGTCAATTCTTGTCACTACATCCTTTTTTTAATCTACAACGTTCTCTAATTACACTAATGCTAATCCTGTCATTCAAAGTATCACCACAAGTACATGACTGAATGAGTGACTTGACTTTACAATGGAATTAATGGAATGGTTACTAATTTACATTAAAGATAATTGGCCTATAAATGTTCAATCATCCAAATCCAATTAAAGCCTAGTGGTGCCTATTCGATGTTAGATCTGACGGTTGGCAGATCGTATCAATGGATATCAATGCATGGACAATTAGATACCGACACGTTATAGCGGTATTTTGATGAATAATTGTGCGTGACCATTGAGGTACAAAGGAATCGTTCTTGTAACAAGGGCGTAGAGGTGAATTTAGATCGTCAGTATCAAGCATCAAGCGTGAGCACTGATGGATTGAGTTCTAAGCCTGACAACAGAATAGGCAGATTTAGGTTTCGAATAGGTTCTTGAAAAAAAAAAATCTTTTTTAACAGGCAGACAAATGCACATAACCAAGTGATCCTGCCTGATCTCTCTGAGAGAAGGCCCGTGCCCTACAGTGGGACGTATATAGGCTGCATGTTAAGTGATCCTACAATGTAATTTTTTTCCTGCAGAGGTACGGAACTTTGATAACAAAAAAAAACTTCAGATATGATTTTTTTTATTGTAAACCAGAGCACATGACAAAATAAAAAAATATAAACCTGAACTTAATTAATCCCCCAATCGATGGACATGTGAACAAGTATAATGCGTGGCAGATAACTTGAACAAAAATCCACATTGTCGTCGGAACGAGTTTGCACTGGATAGCTCTTACGTGTAAAATTGTATATTTTTAAATATTCGGTAATTTAACTGTAGAACGAAGAATTCTAAGTCACCTCCCACGTCCCCGCCCTGACCTGCAATATTATTATGTCTAATTGTCCGTGCGAAGTTAGTCATTTAGTCAAGTTACTTATAAGCATTATACCCTTGTTTTCTTCTTCCTGTGCCTCTCCTCTAAGAAAGTTGGCCGTCAGCTCCCCACATGCCTCTTAATATTTTGCCAAGCAAAACAGCTCTTCACCGCTGGCTGATGCCTGTGCAGAAATACATATTGTGGTACCTGTTTCCTAAATAACGACTACTGGTTGTCCACAGAAGAATCCATGGATCAAGTAAACGTGACCTTGGGCAATGAGACAGCGGCCAACTCGACCGAGGCAGGCGAATGGTCGCACGTGGTGATGTCCAAGCTGCGCACGATCATACTACTCATGATCGTGATCACAGCTGTCCTAGGCAACCTACTCGTAATCGTCAGTGTTATGCGACACAGGTGAGAATGTTTAAACATATATACTTTTTTGCTCACTATTCTTACTTGTTCTTATTTATTTATTTTTCTTACGTCGTACTATTGTGGACGAGGATACCATTATATCCCCGGTATGAGACAGTGGCAACACAACTGAGGCGGGCGAATGGTCTCAAGTGGTGACATCCAAGCTGCACACGATCATACTGCTCATGATCGTAATCACAGCTCTCATAGGCAACCTACTCGTGATCGCCAGTGTTGTACGATACAGGTGAGTATGTTTAAGCTCGTACTTTTTTTGTACGATACTTATTTCACTACTGCGATCATATTTTTATGGGTGAGAGCACAAGTATGTCCCTGGTATGAAATCAACGTGACCGAGAAAGGAGAAGGGTTGCATATGGTTTTGCGTGACCGAGTTGCGTACGATCTTATTGCTCATGATCGTGATCACGTTTGCCCTGCGACACAGAGAATGCGCAGTGTTATGCGCGGTATAATATATTATATATGCCACACTATGATTATAAATGAGATTATGTTTCTGCTCATACTTGGCCACGATTTAGAAATAGTTAAAAAATTAACCAAAAAATACTTCACTATTTCTTCTTTTTTACATACCAATAAAGTGAAGTATTTTTTGGATTTTTTTTTTAAACTAGAGTTCCCAATCGCGGTCACAAGTGCACTAAAGGACTTTACTAACGAAATTCAGCATAACCCTGTAGTGTGGAGCTAGGTAATACGTCCGTAATTTTCTTTTAAAGTCATTAACTTCAACAAGACTAACCACCACCACCTCCGCAGGAAACTCCGCGTCATCACCAACTACTTTGTCGTCTCGCTGGCCTTCGCCGACATCCTGGTCGCGATGGCGGTCATGCCGTTCAACTTCAGCGTCCAGTTCTACGACAGCTGGGTCTTCGGGCCCGTCATCTGCGACCTGTGGAACTCCTCGGACGTCTACTTCACGTCGACCTCGATACTCCACCTGTGCTGCATCAGCGTCGACAGATACTACGCGATTGTGAAGCCGCTCAAGTATCCGCTCAAGATGACGAAAAAGGTGAGTTGCCACCTTCGCCCGCTGCTGCGCAAACGTTTTTTCCCATTGCGCATTCTTTTAGCGTTCTCTCGCCATTTGCATCCACGGGCCATTTGACAACTTGCACACTCCACGATCATCGGGCTGTCAGTCTACCCACTAAACGCCACCGTCCGGTTTTTGGCTGCCACTCAGTAAGTTCCCTGGTCCATCTGCCATTTTCTCGTCAAGTTGATTTTAAGCAAGCTTATAGGTTGCCTCAAGTTCCCCTACAAATGTAGTTTGGTTTCGATTTACTAACCACATTGATTTTATTTTAATTTCTTTTATTTGGTGTACAATACAGATGAAAACCAACGAAACTTTACCAATATCTTTAGAGGACTCAATTTGAGGTTGGAACGTGCTTAGAATCGGCAATAAAATTCTTCAAAGGCTCAATTTCATATACCCGTTTCCGTATTCTGGGCATATTTCCATATTTGTGATGTCCAAGGACCTGGTTACCATTTACATTTAATCTTAGTTTGGGACAAGTGATTGTGTCGTGTGGAAGTTGTTATTGTTAAATCGAATCAATGGAAATTGAGAATCGGCTTCGTAGTAATAATAATAACTTCCACACAACACAATCACTTGACCTGGTCCCAAATTAGGATACCCTGTGCTATGGTAAGCAGGCATGAACATCACAAACATGAAAATACACCATTTGTACAAATTTAAGGCGGCCCCCAGTAAGAACCGAACCCACGACCTCTGTTCTGGTAGCTAAGCGCCGTAACGGCTAGACCAACGAGGCAGTCATAGAATAGCCATTATTATGAAATAACGGCCATTCTATGAAGTTTCCCTATTGTCTTTGGTGTTAAATAATCTTTAGTTTTTATACTTAATCAGGGTTCCGTAGTCAACAAGGATCCCTTATAGTTTCGCCATGTCCGTCGGTCCGTCTGTCTGTCAGTCCGTCTCTCCGTCTGTCCGTCTGTCCGTCTGTCTTTCCGCGGCCTAGCTCAGTTTAGTACGAGAGCGCTGAAATTTAGCACAGATATACATATTAATCACGCCAACAGAATGGTATCCGATTGCGAAATAATAAGCTTTAAAGCAAATTTTTTGTCCGAGTAGGGCATCCCCCCGCCCCCCACCTCTCCTAGCTAAAAGTTGGTTGTAGAAACGTGAAACAATTCAGGTTAGTAGCACATTAGTTAGTAGTCAGGGACCTTACCGGCCGACTTAGTTTATTATTATTTTTATTGTAATAACAAATCATGTTGTATATATTCAAGTGAATAGTAGCACATACAATTAACTTTAAAGGAAAACTATCACGGCTAAGTAGGCTTTACAAGTAAACGAGTGATAGGCGACCAACTTGTAAAAGAAAAATTTCGTGAAAAATACACTGAAAATTAAATGATAAAGTTGTTAGTTCTGTAAAGCAGATAAAACCCCCTCTTTCTTCGAAACCCTACACTGCGCTTGGTCCGACACGCGGTTGGCCGGTTTATTTTATTGTAGTATTAGTAATTTACTATCATTCATTTACACATAAATTCGTATGAAAAAATACAGCTCTAAATCCTACAGATTCCACTCATCATCATCATCATCCATTTGACGCCCACTGCAGGACATAGGCCTCCTTCGCGGTTTTCATAACCATGAGGGGTTTTGCCATAATCGCCACGCTTGGCAGGCGAGTTGGCGATCGCAGTATGCGGTTGGAATCTCAGGAGGACGCTGCTGCCCGTCTCCTGGTAGTTGGTTTCCTTAATCGCCTTCTACGACTTCCACGGAAGGAAATGGAGATACAGAATTACAGATTCCACTACATATTTTGTATTGCTTTTGAGTTAAATGCTAAAACAAACGCATATTCGTTTGTTGCGTTCAGAGGAAATATTACTTTCCGGTCTGTAAATGCAAACATTGTACGTCAGTTACACAGAACAGCTTATTCTGCTGGCTCACTGCGTCGCAGCGTTTCAGCGTCAAAAAGGTTCTTGAGTAGAGACCATGAATTATCCAACGCGTCGCTTTACCACATCAAAATATAATTGCATGTTGCTTGTTAATTAAAACCAACCTTCATTTGTACGGGAATAGCCGCTGTCAAGATTCCAAAAGACTGACTCTTACCTACTAAGCCAGAACTGTCCGTCTGTCTGTCTGTCACCAGGCTGTATCTTGTGAACTGTGACACTTAGACAGTTGAAATTTTCTGAATGTTTCTGAACATCATAGTTGAATATTTCGGTTGCCGCTATAACGAAAATACTAAAATCAGAATAAAATAAATATTTAAGGGGACAACAAACATAATTTTTGCCGTTTTTTGCTCGATATTAATAACGGCAACAGGTAGCCGCTTGAAATACTCACAGATTATTCAGTTCTATATTGGCTTGAAAAATAAATAATTAAATTAAAATTAAATAAATATTTAAGGGGGGCACCCGTACAACAAACGTGATTTTTTGCCGTTTTTTTTTTTTCGATCATTGTGTCTAATGTTGTATAGATGGTGGTACGGAACTCTTCATGCGCGAGTCCAACTCGCACTTGGCCGATTTTCGTATTTACAAATAGCAGACAGACAGACAGACAAACACACAAACAGACAGACAGACAGGCAGACAGACAGACAGACAGACAGACAGACAGACAGACAGAGAGACAGACGGACAGACGGACAGTGAAGTCTTAGTAGTAGGGTCCCGTTTGGCACCCTTCGGATGCGCAACCCTAAAAACGTTTCCCGTTTTAATTTTAGTACTAATATTTGTAACATTTTTTAATATATTTTTATAACCACTTAACGGCAATAATCTTTATTTGACGGCGATCGTGGAGAGATGATCCAACATCTGCCGGAGTGGTCTGAGGTTGCCCAGGATCGAAAACTCTTTACTGAAGTGGAGAAAGCCGTTGCCTAGCAGTTTTTTTATATTTTTTTAAATATATTTTATAAAAAGTTAATTGTAAAATTAAAAAACAAACCAGTAAATGTCCCTACAAATGCAGTTTGTATTACCTACTTAATATAAAAATTTGATTGACGGCGATAGAGATGATCTCGACCAACATCTGCCGGTGTGGTCTGAGGTTGCCCAGTACTGAAAAATCTGGACTGAAGTGGAGGAAGCCATTGCCCAGCAGTAGAAAACAAACATAGAGGCTTCGTAAAATTAAAAACACATTGATTTTACATTCAAATCGCATTATATTTTATTTTTATAGCTTAAACTGCCATAGTGTGCCGTTGCAGTACTTCTGCACTATATTTATTGTTAATTAAAACAATGAACAGTTTGATGCTCTTTGTAATTTGTACTTTGAATTCACTGCGCTCGCTTTTGGTGCATTTTCTCCATTTAAATTAGGCTAAATAAGTCCCAAAGTTGGCTTTTAATACTTGTAATTCCAATACGTTTAAGTTAATTGAAATATTAAATTCTCTCCCGAAATATTTTGTAGGGTAATTGAATTTAATTACTTGGTAATGTGGCAAAGTACGTTGTATAATTACGTGTTATTGAGTGTAATTGAAATAATGAGCTTATTTATATTTTACGTTCACATAAATAACCTCCAACCAATTAATGTATGTTTTTGTCAACTACCCATTGAAAAACCATAAAGTTCAATAATTAGTTCGAGAGGCACACGCAAAATTATTTAATTCCATACGCTATTCATACTTGTGTGGTATTAGGAATCAAAAAGGTCTGCACGATAGAAATAAATTGTAACGTCAAAGGAGAAATCATCTATTTTAAAGCTGACGAATATTTTTTTAAGAAGTTTAATAAATTTAAAGAAGTGGAGAATACTTTGTAGTACATAAATTACTCATTTCACTTCAATAGTTTGCAACTTAATGTGGTCTCAATTGTGTCTCACTGCTGCGCAAAGACCTCCCCTCTAGTTCCCCACTCTTCCCTATTCGTAGCCACCTTCTGCCAACACGGTAGAAAGGTCGTGAGGTAATCACTCCTGATGGATAACTAAATGAAACCAATAACAGCGAGAATTGTCGACAATTTTAGCGATACCCATGGCTATTTGTCGAGTTGTCTGTGCCAATCGCTCGTCAAAACGATTATGCTCTGAATATTCTGACCTCAGAACAAACGAGATGCAATAAAATGCAAAAATTAATAACTATACGTTTACAAAATTTTGGCGATTCAGTCTGTCAATCTCTTCTACCATAATTCTGAAGTTGAATTTATACGTGATGTAGCAAAATATCTATAAAGGTTTTTCCGAAAATTAACAGTAGACTTATTGACGAGTAACTCGTACTAGTACTCGTAAATTTTACCATCGGAAATCTTCTAGACATGAAAATAAATGCCATTTTAATTAGTAATTACATAACCGCGGCTTTCAAACAACTCAGAAATCAGCCAGTATATATTTTAATGCCTGGTAATATTATTATTATTTTTATTTACTACTGTTTTTTTTTCCTCATTTCGATGTTTTCCCCAAGTAAAAGTTATTCTTATAGACGAGTAGAACCTCCCATATTTGCATGTGATAAGGATTCTGTTACACTTTGCATACAGTTTGTTTTCTTATCTCAAAAAGCTGTGTCATTTTCCCTTATTGCCTCGTTGGTAAAGGTTACGTGCAACAGTTAAAAGTTTAGATATCCATCAACGCAAATGATTCAATTCGCGCTGCAAAGTCAACGAGTCGCTTGACCAAGTGGCCTCAGAGCGGAGGCGACCGGGTAGAGCTGGCATTTATTTGTACGGCTTCTTGCCGGTGTAAGAGCGCATGTGACTATTGAGGTGGTTGGACTGTGGTAGAAGAGGATTTATGTCTGCACATTTTACATTTGAGAAAAATGTAAATGAAAATGCGCATTCATAGGCTAGGCATTAGGTTGATTTCCATATCGTACCTTTATTTGTCACCACAGCAGGTGATTCTTGAATTATGTTAATAAATTTATGTCTGTTAAATAATAACATGTCACAAATATATAACAGAAATTGACGTTACAAATTTCAATACTTGTAAAATTAAAATTGTCAATAATGTTAAAAGTCAAAATTAGATAAACAAAAAAAGTTTAATTAATTATTTATTTCAATTTAAGATTCAAGTCTGAGATCAATGCCATTGATGGTGTTGTATGGATGCGATTAAAAATCTTAATACTATTATTCTCCCAACAGATGGCGTTCGTGATGCTGGCAGCGACGTGGCTCAGTCCAGTCACAATATCCTACGCCCCAATCTTCATGGGTTGGTACACAACCAACGAGCACATAGAATGGAGGAAAAACAACCCCACAAGTTGTGAATTCAAGGTCAACAAGCCATACGCTGTCATATCGAGCTCCATATCCTTCTGGATACCCTGCACCATTATGATATTCACCTACCTAGCTATCTTTAAAGAGGCTAATAGGCAAGAGAAAGCATTGCACGCCAGGGCAGGTAATGCAATGCTGATGCACAGGCATTCAAGAGAGGTAGCTTCGGACAAGAACGGAGCGTTACACATGAACGCCAATACGCCAACGAAGGACAAAAACATACTAAAAATGAAACGCGAGCACAAAGCCGCGAGGACATTGGGCATCATCATGGGAGCCTTCATCCTATGCTGGCTTCCGTTCTTTGTGTGGTACGTTTCGACGTCGCTCTGTGATACGTGCAAGCACTCAGAAGTGGTCACAGTGATCATGTTCTGGACTGGCTACTTCAACTCCGCATTAAATCCGCTGATTTACGCGTACTTCAATAGGGACTTTCGTAACGCGTTCAAAAACACCTTAGCTTGCACTTTCTGCAGTTTCTGCAGACGTAGCGCGTCAGACCTGGATGCCTTGGATAGGCTAGACAGAAGAGGGTCTGGTCAATTGAGGGTACCTCTTCCATCGAGAAGGGCATCAGATCTGGCATCACTTTGAGTATCACCCAACAGTGTTAACTCTTGATTAGTGACAGCCGTGTAGAGGCCTAGAATGAATGTGGATATAGTGAGACCGGTGTGTTTATTGTTTTAGTGAAAAGTGAACAAATTTTATATTAGTGCTAGATTAAAAAGGATTGTGGGCCTAAAATTAGCGATGACTTGGACTACGTATCGGCCGTTTTTTTGTTTCTTTTTTCGTTTGTAAATAGCGTTATTAAGTTACAAAAAACTACTACTTTCGATAGTGATATGAATATTTGGTATTTTTACTGTATATTTTTAAATAACGTAAACAAAGTGGTGTTTTAAGACTAAGTACGTAACGTGTACATAATTTTGTAAATATGAACAGTTTGATATGTAAGCTATAGTACAATAGAATTCAACAAAGTTTTGTCATCACGCGAACAACACCAAGTCGCCTACTGTCCGGTTGTCTTAATAATTCCGATGACGTTTCATTTGACATTTTGGTATTTACTGGATGTATGACGTCAGCGTCATCTAGTCTCAGAAAAGTTCTAAGGATAGTATTGGCGTCGCACATCCAGCGAATATCTCCGTAGCTAGATGCAAATACGAATTTGAAGGATAGCCAGATTGCAGGTACTGTTTAATTTTAAATCCCACTATGAATGTGGAAGTCGATACGCACTTTATTAGGCGATTTCTACACAAAAGTTTGGTTTTAATTTACATACGACATCGGATCGCCGGAACGTAACGAAATTGCGTCAATATGTTAAGATGAAACATAATAATGTGAGGTTTAATGGTGCTTGGATAAAGCAGAAATAAGAGCCTCAGAACTTTTTTATGTAAGCTTTAAGTTATGTGGGAGTAGTAATAAAGAATTTAGGCCTTGTGTCTTTAAAATAAGATACACGGCTTAAATTTCTTTTTGCCTTAGTTTTTTGCCATTCTAACAACAATCAAATTTAATTTTGTGTCCTATAAACATAATATTAGCAAAGTTTCATTGCCATCCGGCATGTCGTTTGTAAATTAAAACCAAAACTACGTTGGTGCGGGAATTTTCTCTTAAGATGTATATCAACATAAATACGCAGAACAAGAAAAAAAAATTGTAAATTAAATATATAAATAAGTAAAAAAAACTTTTTTTTCATAAGCCAAATTAAAAGTTTATTTGTATTTGAATTACAGGTAACCAAATAGCACAGGAATGAACCAAAATTTACCATTTAACCTGCTAGATTATGACCTTAAAAAGGACAATTAAAAAACATTGTTATTGTGTCCCGATCGGGTCCTTTAGAATTCTACATAATTAAAATGACGAAACATTTGTAAGGCAAATAGATGTAATTAAAATATTGTAAAATTTTATTCGGAAACCATTTGTAGAATAAAAAAAATTTTTTGTGTAATGGAGATTAAAAATATTTATGTTTTTTCTGAATAAAATGGATCCTACTAATTTATAAAACCGACTAGCTAGTTAGAAAAATACTTTGTAGAAATTAAATATTCATTATAATTAGTTAAGTAATACAACATGCAGTTGCTTAGAGTATGAATGAAAATCAATAAGATTTCATTTTAAATCTTTATTAGGAAGATACGATTAAAAATATGGGGATGATAACGCTTCAATAGAAAAAATAAACAATGTTTTAAAGTAATTATGTATTGGATGTGCTATATTTAACATTTTTGATGAACCTTTTAGATTTCGTGTGTCAGTGTTGTGTCAAAATTAATAAAAAAAACCTGTTTTGATTAATTCTAGAATTAATAATTACATTCACTAACTCAAAATAATAATTCTGAAATATTATTGGTGTTAGAAACATTTTACTAATTCAACATTAGCAAATAAGCCTATTCAGAGAAAAAAATGGTTTCTAGTTATTTCTTCAGAAGCCAATGCAAATGTCTTATATTCCTATAAATTCATCTTAAAAAAATACGAGACCAAAATAAGTTCAATCTAATCAAATTGAGTCTACTATATTTTCACCTCAAGACAATTTATTATAATTTCTTTAAAAACTTAATACAAAAAACTATTGCTCTAGTGGCTTAAGCTCATTTCACCTGCTGACTCAACCCTTATCTTTCACAAATACTGACTTAGAAACAAATAAATTTCGAAACAAACTCTGTAGTAAATTCAATGGGTCTTCCTTTTAAAAGTAAGTATGAATAAGAATCAGTATTTAAATGTAATAAAAATAGTTGTAATCCTAGGACTTCACGCTAACGTGAAACAAAAAGATCGTAGCTTTTTTGTACTCTACATTACTATTCAAATTCATCCTAAAATGGTTGCAATAATATTTATACTAAACATATTTAAAGATATTGAACTAAAACGTTAGAGATACTTATATAATACGTTGTAACACAAACACTAATAATACATGGTTGTGACTTCTTTTAGATGTACCTACACATATAAATGTGGTTTTCTGTCTGGTATTTAAAGAGCATATCTGAAATAATTATATGTCACCAAACGTAACCTATTTTAGTTTTGTACATATGTAGAATTGATTTGATCCGTCCATAATTACGTTGGCGTTTTATGTATTGTTGAATTGGCCCTGATATTTCTTTGAAATTGTAAAAATGCCTCTATTCAATTATACATAATATAATTTATGTTTAATTAAGTGAACAGTGTACTTACCTGAAATTCAGTGTCGTTTTTTGTGTGTAAATAGCTGTTATTCAGTCTATTTGAAATCAGTGATGGTAGCAAACATAAAAATGTAATAAAAAACAGCAATACGTAATTTAAAAATGTATTAGTTGAATGTATAGATTAGGTAGAGATATGTAAGTACGTGAAACTACTGTATTAATGTACTATAAATATGTAAGAAAAAAATCTCTATTTATTTAAATATTATACTAAATTGATGTTTTTTTAAATTTGTTTTTCAACTTAATCATTTCATATCTTTTAGATTCTGAAATGTAGGGCTATAATAATTTGTTAGGCAAAGAGTTTAATCCGTGCAATATTTTCATTAATAAAGTATTAATGATATCGTCAAAATTACTGAAAAATATCTTAATTTATTTTTGATCGACTTCAAAATAAGAGGAATTCTTTACCACGTTGTCAGACTTCATCCATTGTGTTTTAAGTGTCCGAAAAGCGGTTCTGACCATATTCATATGGGAAAAGTCCCACATAGATTCGGTCAAAATCTGTCAATGAGATGAAAAACTCATCGAACTCTTCGGTTTAGTGCGTGTTTTTTTTAAATCGGTTTCTTGGTGAAAAAATATATTTTTTATACAGTTTAGCACCGTGGATTGGCCATTTCAAGCGCTGAGGTCTGTGAACACCTCATACTCTCAGGTTTTCTCACGATGTTTCCACTTAGAGTAAGCGAGTGGTACTGCTACTTTTGAAGTCACAAACGACTCTAACTTTAGAAAAGAAAGTAATTTATTTAGAGCAAAGAAAAAGGCATCACTAAATTCAAACATTCACTAAAAACTTCGTCATAAAGTTATTGGTAGATGCCGGGATTCGAACTCATGACTTCTCGCATTTGGGGCATGGGTTTTACAGATGCACAACCACTATTCTATCTTTCTGAGATTTGTGCCCTGCACTGGGCCGATTTTCTTAAAGGGATTAACATTATTTTATCGAATTCGTGTTTTACCCGCTCTACAGCCTTCAGTAAATCATTGTTCTACATATTATACAAATCACAAACAACAAAAATGCAGCCTATTTATGTCCCACTGTTGGGCACACTTCTCTCCGTGAGAGAGGATGGGCTTAATCACCACGCGTGCCCACCGCGGATTGGCAATTTCCAACGCTGAGGTACGTGAATACCTCAGATAGTCAGGTTTCCTCATGATGTTTTCCTTAGCTATTAGTCAGTGGTGTTGCTACCATAACTTTACAATTGTACGTAATAAAAGAAAATATGATTTTAAGCATCATCTATTAAATATGCCATTTAATAGTGAAAAAACCGCGATAATTCAGTCATTAACAGGAACTTTTTGAAAATTTTCTGTTAAATATTAAATTTTCTGATATTTTTAAAAGTATTTATCTGATTTGTAGTATCGTAGTTTGACAGATAATACTTAAAAAATTAAAATATCTTAAAACCAATGGACATTATTCTGTGTAGTGCAACGGTTTACTGCAATCTGTGACGTTTTTAGAGCAGGTAAAGCGCGAATTTAATAAAATAATTTAAATCATCATTTGTCGCAATAATAATACTATTAATAATATTTTGTCCTATACTCATAGAACAAAAGTTGTTGTAAAACACAAACTGTAAGTGGAGTTTCAGGAATTTTGAATTACCCTGCTTTATAATGATATGAGGTTTCAGGAATGTTCAATTACCCTGCTTTATAATGGTATGAGGTTTCAGGAATTTTGGATTACTTTGCTTTAAAATGGTAAGGGGTTACAGGAATTTTCCGATATAACCCTGCTTGATAATAGTATTTCTATATTTATTTGACACCATGTTGTACAAACTACCACCCCTAAGAAAAGTTAAACGGATTCTAAAAAAAACACTCATTATAACCGGTGTTTTCAAAGATTGTCATTATATATTATTTTAGTAAATGACGACTAAGTTTTTTAAGAGCGGCGGTAGCGGAGCGGTGGAACGCCGGCTTCCCATTAGGGAGGTCGTGGGCTTGAATCCCGGCATGTACCAATGACTTTGTTTTCTAAGTTACGTATATTTGTGAAGTTATAGTAGCCAGCAATATCACTCGCTAACTGTGAAGGAAAAAATCGCGAGGAAACCTGAGTGTCAGGTGTTCCCATACCTCGGCGCTTGAAATTGCCAATCCGCGGTGGGCACGCGTGGTAATTAAGCCCATACTCTCTCTCTCTCTGAGAGAAGGCCTGTGCCCAGCAGTGGGACGTATGTAGGCTACATAAAACGTTTTTTTAGACTATCGTAAAGTTTTGCATAATGTTTCGACTGTGATAGTTTACCATTTACTATTCTGAACCACAATCATAGGTTGTTTGTTACATAAAATATAGTAGGTATATTCTTGTTACTTTTGAGGATTCAAAATCCATTTTTTATTGTTTTAAATTCAAATTCTCGCATAGTTTTAAGCGTGATACGTATAGGTGACTAGTTTACTACTAAGCTCGTCATTAATAATTTTTTTCGTCACTAATAATAATTACTTAGGGAAACTTATTAGTAGATAAATTTTTGTATAATTAATTTATGAATCTATAATTAACGTACATTTTAATTTATGGTAAATACTAGTTTAATTAGGTGAAATAGGTAATTAATTGCTATCTATAAATGGTAATAAATTATTTAATGAAAATGAGTGGTGAGATTTTAACCAATAGGTATTTCAAGAAAATGTGCATGTAATCAAATGCTTTTTGCAATAATAAACGAAGATGTTTCGTATTTACTTTGTGTCTTTAATTTTGTTGTTGTAATCCCTGTTATAGAAAAAACCCGAAAACCTAGTAAAAGTTAAATAAAAACCGGCCAAGTGCAAGTCAGACTCGTGCACGAAGGGTACCGTTATCTATACAAAATTTGCAAATTTCAAGCGTCTAAATGTTACCATAATATCAAGCAAAAAACGGCAAATATCAAGTTTGTTGTATGGGAGCCTCTCTTAAATATCTATTTTATTCTGTTTTTACTAATTTTTTGCTTAAATTTGGGAAATTTCAACTGTCGAACTACCACGGTTCATGAGATACAGCATAGTGACAGACGGACGGACGAACGGACAGCGGAGCCCTACCTAATTAGTATTTGTATGTTTGTTTTTATATTGTGTTTTTTGGGTTTTTAGGGTACCCAATGGGTACGGAACCCTAAAAACAATAAAAAAACAAACAATCAAATACTAATTAGCATTGCACAATATTACTTGCTGCAATATATTAAATAATAATAATAATACTTTAAAATAAGGATAACATTCTCAATTTTGTTTTTTATCTGTCATACAAATTAGCGAATCGACGTTCAAGATGGTATCATCATGAACCCATTATGTCCCCACCGAGGGGCACGGGTCTCTTCCCTGAGGAAGGTATAGGCCATACTCCACCACGGGGGCCAAGTCCGGATTGGTGGAGGCTTGTAGACTAGTGGCTCGTCTACTGTCAGAAGTTGTCAGCCGCCCTAAGGCCTCTGACTTGGCTTAACGACTGCATCTATCGACGGCAGCCGGCACCAACAGCTTAACGTGCCTTACGAAGCACGGAACCGCTCGGAAAAATGCCACTAGCGTTAGGCATAGACGGCGACCCATCCATGCACTGAACGCGCCCTGTGTTGCTTAACTTTCGTGATCGTTTAAGATCACTCAGGCAGCCGGGGCTACGAGCGATTCCAAGATGGTATAAAAAATAAAAAATAAAATTGGACATTTTTAACTTTTGTTTATTGAGAGTACAAATAACTTGACCAAATGACTCACTATTTTCGGACGTACTTAGTGGCAGATGACTCAAAATTCATTGAACATTACTTAGTTTACTTAAATTAACAAACAATAAAAAAATGTGGAGTGATGTACAGCAGACTGTTTGCGTGAAACTTGGTTTTAGTGAACTTTATTTGTGTAGCCTCACCCTTAATAAATAAATAAAAATCGTTTATTTACTTTACAAAATATTAACAGCAACATAATCGGGCAAGAACTTCCTTTAAATTATGGAAATACATGTATCAGGAAGCTCCGCTCTTCCACACTTGGACGTGATATCCAATGTTGGTGCGTGCGTGCGTGCGTGCGTGCGTGTGTATAGTGAGTAATATTGTTTTTTTTTAAACTATCATTACAGGTAACCCTATTGCGATAGTGCCATAATAAAAAAAATTCAATAATAAAAAAATATATATCAAACAAATTTAAAAACATGTCATTAATTAATTACATGAAATGTATGGACAGATCAGTCATAAAAATTGGATTTACGTAATTTCGGATTATAACATAGAACAAAAAGCGCATTCTTTGTGAATTCATTCAGAGAGCAACAAAAAACGTCAGTACTTTCTGAAATACAGTTCAGAGTGCGTATAGCTCGCGTCAGAGGCGCGTCCCGCAGCAAGTTGGTGCGCGCGCGCGGCACCGCCAACAGATCAACGCCCCGTCAGCGCCACACATATCGGTCTGGCACGGATAGGCTTACCATCTGTAGCACCCCTGGGTTGCAATGCATACCTCCTAATAGTTTCAATATATTATTATAGGTGGCTAAGGCTAACTCCACTCTTACCTCCAGCTGGTTATAACCGACCATGCCTAAGATGAACAAAGTAGGATACATTAAAGGATAAAAAGGATAGACTCCGTACAATTTTAAGTAAATGAACCTAATAAATTTGTTTTGAATGCGTTCCAGCATGAGCCTATATTTTTTCTCATGTGGACTCCAGATGACTGAATTACACTCGAGGTGGCTTTTTACAATAGCCTCGTAAAGAGCGCGAATGGCGGATATGTTCGTAAACCCTTGCGATTGGCGCATCACGAATCCTAGGTTTCTGAATGACTTCTTACAGACGTTAACAATGTGTTCACGAAGAGTAATTCCAGGTCCCTTACTTCTGCTACACGCTGTAAAGGAGTGCCGTCCACTCGGTATTGATGCAGAAGCGGCAATCGTTTGCGACTAAAAGATATGATCTGACACTTAGCCACGTTGAAGAAAAGCCGGTGCGCATTGCTCCAAGCTACTACCCTGTCTATATCATATATATATAATAGGTATTTCTATCCAAATGAATAAAATAAAAAGACTGCGCGACAGGGTCCCCACACTGACAAATAACGGATGTACGTAGAGATTTCTTTACACTCTGTATAGCTGAATGACCGCGAAACGTAAAATTAGCAGATGTCCGGACGCGTTTCATAACCTCGCTCGGACATAGCCTAACTAGGGTCCTCATATATCACGTCACGTCAGGAAGGGAGGCGCTTGGCACATCGGCGGAGCGCCCCAACGATAAATCTTGCGGAATTTACTTATTATGCACGCCTACTTGATTTGGTTACGCTGTGCTGATGTTTTTGCGGCGGGAGCGAAAGGATTGAGAGGACTTCGTTTCCCGGGCGGTTTTCAAATAATATTTTTTAATGACTCGCGATGATCATACATACTCAGTTATGGTCTAATCGCGATTATTTATTAAACGTAACTGCGACTGTACATGGTCTTACTTGAAATTTTCTTCTGCTAACTTTTAAATTTATAGAAAATGTTTTAAGTTTTTTTGAATGTTAATGTACAATGTGATCCGCTGTTTTCGGGTCGAGTTGTAGTAGAGAAAAAGTAAGATATGACAAGTTATTTAACTTCTTGTAGGTCTGTAAGTTGGTCCGGGCTAGTCTAGGCCTTGTTGAGTTCTGTACCTATATTTTATTTAAATAGAAATTGATCAATAATAACTATACAACTAATAATTTAAACTAACACTAATTAACAGTTTTTTTTAATGCTAACCATTTATTTTAATGATTATAAGTTATGGTCGGAAACCTATATTTGAAATATACCCCATAATAACTTTGAATACATCTATTCTAGACGAACTCACTTCGACTGAATAGGGTTTGTATGAGCAAAGGGCAACATAAAAAGTACCTGAAACCAGCAGCGTGCGTGCAACGACTAATTAATGTTGATGACGCGAATGAGGTTTGTCAAGATAATGGTCAGAGACAAAGCCCTGGGCCCTGCCTACCCCTCCGGGATACAGGCGTGAGTTTATGCAGTGTGTGTAATACTGTTCTAGATGATTGATGGAGAACCAGCGTCAAACTTAGATTGAAGTGGCAATCTCAAGATTAATAAAAAAATAAACCATAATTTTTTTTTCGGTGTTTTCGTGATCCCAAAAATGCGAAAAATCAAGTCATTCTACTAATTAAACTGATTTTCATTTCGTTTTTTCATTGAATTCTAAACATTTTCTAAAAGGAGTGTAGATGCATAAAAACATTATTTCACGACATACCTAACTCGAACATTAATAAAAGCTTCATTCATAAGGTGTTACGGGAAAGTTGTGGCGTCATAGTTTGAGTCCGATTGGTATGGCGCCTTTTTGTGCCACCTGAATAGAATGACTTTTTCACAGACCGTCACATTATGAAAGTTGTTAATCATAGAGAGAGAAAATAACCACATAAATAATATTTTTTAACATTGCCTCTCCGATTATAATTAAAAAAAATCTGTGCAAGTTCCCCATCCAACTTTTTGTGTACACTTTTAGATGTGATCATTCAGAAGCTACATTAACTGAAATAACTTGCCTTAACCTCCTCAGTCCTGAACTTGAAAATTACAATGGTTTTCAATTGTTATTTTCAAGGTCAGGACTGAGGAGGTTAATAGTCTCAGCTTACACGAAGTATAATCGATTTATAACGTTCTAGCGCCATTGGTACGGCTGGTGCGCGGAAAGGCTCGTTATGGTCAATTATCCCCGTAAAAGTTTATGTCTGAGTAGGGACTGCCCCGTTGGCCCGTAAAAACTAAAGATACACCATATAATTTATGAAAAAAGGAGATTCCAAGGCGGTTAAACAATAATTACTCTACTAAGGTAGCGTAGTGGGTAGAACATTGTAATCGGAAACGAGAGACCCAGGTTCGATTCCCAGTGCCGGCATGTACCTATGACTTTGTTTTCTAAGTTATGTACATTTGTGAAGTTATAGTAGCAATACCACTCGCTAACGGTGAAGGAAAACATCGTGAGGAAACCTGAGTGTCTGAGCTATTTACATACCTCAGTGCTTGAAATCGCCAATCCGCCGTGGGCACGGGTGGTGATTAAGCCCATATACTCTCTCTCTGAGAGAAGGCCTGTGCCCTACAGTGGGACGTATATAGGCTGCCTATGAAGGTAGCTATAAAGTATCACTTCTCCGAGAACCTTGTAAAGACACTAAATCCCGGTTTCTCGTACACTAACAAGCTGTTAATCTACTCTTAACAGCTGTCAGTGGTTTTTTTTCTATGCACTTTGGTCTATTGACAGCTGTTAACAGTGGATTAACAGCGTGTTAGTGTACGAGAAACTGGGGGTAACGGTTGATAAATAATAAGGCTGTACCTAATGGAAACCCAGTAACGGACTTGTTTTTTCAAAACTGAGAAATGCCCCTATTGGTTACTAGTTGGTTCCAGTAACCAATATTGGATATATCTCGGTTTCGAAAAAAAAATGTCCCTTCCTGTGTTTCTTTACGGCACAGCCGAATAGGTGTATGGTGGCACTGGAACTTAAAATTAAGGATATTTGCCGAGAGAGGGTCTGTCCGTTCAGTCATAGACCATTTTTCTTTTGCGTTTTAATTGTAAATAACTTGGAGTTTTTATGAATGTTGACTAGATTGTCTTGATGGTCTTTCAATTGTTCTGGCACACTGACCGAATTAGTAACGGAGCGTCATGCGTTCGTCGGGATTGTACAATTTCCCCGACACTGTAGGATAGATGACTGACGTTAGGTTACCGAAGTGTGTTAGCCAGGGTAAATATTAATAATTGTAATTAAAATTTTATGATAACCGGGGGGAAATGTAACGATTCCTCTTTATATAAGCTGGCTGGATATATACAATATATATAAAAAAAAATAATAAAAAGAAAGAGTCTGGATATATACCTGTTACAGCTAAAGGTTGTCTGGAAGAGATAGCTTTTAGCGATAACACCGCCAATTGTATACGGCAAAACTTAGACACGTAGTGTCTTGTTTTCTGGTGTGCACAATACAGTGTTCTAATCTAATCTAATCTAATCTAATCTAATCTAATCTAATCTAATCTAATCTAATCTAATCTAATCTAATCTAATCTAATCTAATCTAATCTAATCTAATCTAATCTAATCTAATCTAATCTAATCTAATCTAATCTAATCTAATCTAATCTAATCTAATCTAATCTAATCTAATCTAATCTAATCTAATCTAATCTAATCTAATCTAATCTAATCTAATCTAATCTAATCTAATCTAATCTAATCTAATCTAATCTAATCTAATCTAATCTAATCTAATCTAATCTAATCTAATCTAATCTAATCTAATCTAATCTAATCTAATCTAATCTAATCTAATCTAATCTAATCTAATCTAATCTAATCTAATCTAATCTAATCTAATCTAATCTAATCTAATCTAATCTAATCTAATCTAATCTAATCTAATCTAATCTAATCTAATCTAATCTAATCTAATCTAATCTAATCTAAGTTTGTAGAGGTTCAAAGTTTCGCCGATGCCAGAGCGCTGGCACGGTTAGCCAGAGGTCGCGGGTTCAAGTCCCGGCATGGGTGGAATTTTTAGCCTCTAAATAGCATTCGTAAACAAACCACTGTAACTTTTGACGGTTTTGCTCGTTTTGCTTGGTCCTCCTCTATCGGTGAAAATCACTGTATAGAAATAGGTTTCCTTTTTTTTATGCAGCCTATATACGTCCCACTGCAGGGCAAAGGCCTTCTCTCAGGGGAGATTATGGGCTTAATCACCACGCGTGCCCACCGCGGATTGGCAATTTCAAGTGCGGTTTGCGAACACCTCAGACACTCAGGTTTCCTCACGAGGTTTTATATGCCCGCACTGGGGATCGAACCTGGGTCTCTCGCTTCTGAGTCCGATGTTCTACCCACTAGGGTACCACCGCTGTTGTGTGTGTATAAATCGTGTGTATAAAAGTGTGTGTAAACTGTGTGTAAATAAGGAATAAACTACATCTATACTAATAATAAATCTGTAAGGGTCGGTCATGGAGTAAGTTAGTTTGTTTTCAGAGATATTGTGTTTATAGGCTCAATATATGATACTGAAACTAATTTCACGATTTTTAGAATTTTTTTCTGTATGTGTGTATGTATGTATGTTCCTCCATAACTCTTAAACCAATTATCCGAATTTGATGAAATTTGGTATAAAAACATATAGACATCTGGGACACAGGATAGGCTATTTAAATTCTAGCTCCAGTTATGATAAGACGTGGCCCCCATACAAATGCTGCTTCGTAAAAATCGAAATGTACGCGAACGGAGTCGCGGGCACAGCTAGTAATAAAATATAAGTAAGAGGCGCAATACAGGATTCTAGATTTAGTTCTAAGATTAAAATAAACAAACAACAAAGCAACTGTTTTAGAAAGAGATACATACACAGATATTCACAGGCAGTATAGTTGATTGAATATTTAGTTATCGTCCTTGTAACATCACCTCATTTTCGATGTAAGCTTAATTTACATAGAAATGTTGAGCTTACCTACAAGTGGTGTACATACACGTAATTATATCTTTTTATATAACACTATAACTATTGGTGTGCCTTATTAAATAAAATAAAATAACATACACAAAGAGATAGGAGATACTCTTTCAGCTTGAATTTAAAGAGTGCAACAGATGGACGATTGTGTGCACTTTGGCCATCCGTTAACGGTGGATTAACGGATGTTTATTGTATAGGAAACAGGGGCCTAATTTGTAAGTTTCTAGCAGTCAATAATTTCCTACCCGACTGCGGCGAATCCCAAAAGGAAGGTAATGGGCTCGTATGTACGTTTTTTTTATTTGTTCACATTTAAAAGCCTTTACATTGTTTTTTACAAATGTCGCCAAACTGCGGTGCAGTTTGTAAGTATGTAAGTATGCCCTCCTTAACCAATTGACTGATTTTGACACATATTATCTCAATCGATTTGTCTTGTTTGCGCGAGTGTCATAGGCTATAATAGGAATTTAGCATAAAAAAATTACTACAACACAAAAAACTGAAATAAAAAATAACCAACAACCCGGCTGTTTGGAATTAACTACTTAGCAGGCGGGTCCCAAATTCAATAATGTAACTCATTGCGAGAAACCTGGGTTGGTCCCGCTCAGCTCAGCAGTCGGGTTGTTGGTTATTTTTTATTTCAGTTTTTTATTTTCTGATACTGGTAAACCATTGGTCACCAATTCGCGTAAACCTTTAACAGACACGTCATTATGAACGTTGTGTCGCATGGAAAGGCTTAAAAGATTTATGGGGATGACGGTTCACTAGCACTTAAAAAAAATGTCTTCTTCTACCGATCATTTTTGCAAAAAGTGTCAGATTAATCTCTCACACATGTTAATATGCCGTCTATTACTGTAAAGGCATGCACCAGGTATTATTTGACATTGATGAATATAATTTAATTTTGAAACGTCGCTGATTTTTGTAAAATTTATTGTAAATTAATGCTTTATAAATTGTAATGTTTATGGAAAAATTGTTTGAAATAAATAAATAATCAATAATTGTGACTTTTAGGACCCATGGCCGCGAACTTAAGGAAAAAACCTAAGACTAGATAGCATTAACACCAAAAACGCCCGTTTTTTAACCGACTTTAAAAAAGCAGGAGGTTACTCCTTCGACGCGTATATATATATTTTTTTGGCTATGTTCCTCCATAACTCCGTCAAATCTTAACCGATTTCGACAATTCTTTTTTTGTTTGAACAGGTATAACGTCCCATTGGTCTCATTTTAATTTGGTGAAGATCTCATGGAGACGGAGAACGGAACTCTTCAATGGACAGCAGTAAATAAGCCCTAATGGGGCCCATACTTTAGTAATATCCGTATATTTCATAAAATAGCGTAAAAGTAGTCCCAAGTTAATTTGGTGATGTGCTGGTGAAGACTTTCGGAGATGGAAATTTAGAACATCAAATTTTAAAGCAACGAATTAAGTAGGGTAAGTTATGGTTATAAGGGACTTATTTATTTTTCTCCCGCTCCCCCACTAAAAATTGAAAAATAAAAATTTTAAATAAAAAATAAAAATAATTAGAAGTAGAAGTATTTATACATGTAGGTATTGTAGAAGTATAGTTTGTAGTCGGTGCCCAGTTTCAAGACCAGTACATTTTGGGCACCGGCTCCAAATTATACTTCTACTTTTTAGTGTTGTAGTGTTTCGAAGTCGGTTTTTATTTTTTATTCAAAAATTTTTGGCATAAATGTTATTTAGTCGCAGGTCCGTGATCGTAGGGCGTTAGACACAAACATGGGAAGGACGTGGGGCGAGGGCGCGGAAAAGTCGCGACGCGTTCTATAGAGTTGGCGCCCTCGCCCCGTCTCTTCTGTATTGGCTACGTCCCGTCCCTTCAGTACATTTTGTATGAAAGTGAATTGAAAAGGCAACGCGTGTTTTTCGCGCCTTCGCTCCACGTCCTTTCTGTGTGTCCAGCGCCTGGTTCTCAGTCATGGGTCCTAAAAATCACTATCAACATGATTGAGAAATTAATATGACACTTTTTTGAAAAAAATATCTGTAAAAAAAGTATTTTTTTTCCATAGCTGGCACTAGAAGCCTCATGGAGTTCCCTAAACGGAATGTTTTATTCCGATTTTAATAAATTACTCTCATAAGCTTGCCGTATTTTAATAAGCCGACGTGCGAAGCGTGGCCGACGTTAAGGATCTCACAAACCAAAGCGATCGTGGTTGCGGTGGCGGTCATTTATTGCAGTAGTATTTGCATGGACGCGCTTACCTGATTTCCTACTAAATAAGAGTTTGCTGCGTTCGCGGTCAGAACGCATCGGTTCGAATAACTTATTATCATAAGCAGCCTATATACGTCCCACTGTAGGGCACAGGCCTTCTCTCAGAGAGAGAGAGAGTATGGGCTTAATCACCACGCGTGCCCACCGCGGATGGGCGATTTCAACCGCTGAAGTATGTGAATAGCTCAGACACCCAGGTCTCCTCACGATGTTTTCCTTCACCGTTAGCGAGTGGTATTGCTACTATAACCTCACAAATGTACATAACTCAGAAAGAAAAGTCATAGGTACATGCCCGCACTGGGAATCGAACCTGGGTCTCCCGCTTCCGAGTTCTACCCACTAGGCTACCACCGAATAACTTATAACTTCTTCAAACTCTTTATACATTGGTTATACCTCGGACGACGTCGAAACTAGTCGGCTATTCCGACGTTACTAAAAGTAAGCGAAACCGTTACACCAATATAATAAAATGGCAGTGTTTCGAAAAGTTGTAAAATTCTTACAACTTCTTCTTCCACACAACACAATCACTTGTCCTGGTCTCGAACTAGGATACCCTGTACTATGGTAACCAGGCAAGGACATCACAAACATAGAGTTTGCACCGAGACTGAGGCCGTGTGTACACGTGTACGGCGGCCCCTAGTGGGAATCGGACCCACGACCTCCGGCATGATAATCAGACGTGATGCCGCTAGGCCAACGAGGCAGTCGTCCATCTGAATACGTCCATTGAAATACTGCTGCAGTATATGATGCAAAATACTGCTACCTAATATAATTAAAATTAGGATAACATAAGATAAGAATATTCTTATTTGTACACCGGAAAAAAAAACAAACACAAAATATTTTGCTACTGTAAATGACCACCCCGCGACCTGGACCGCTTTGTTTTGCGAGTTCCTTTGCTTGGGTTAGTCCATTTGGAGTTTCAATTTAAAAAATGCGGAAACCTCAACGTTTTAAACGAAATGTTATACAAGGGGAGGTTCCCGAACGCTACGGCAAATTCTAGCTGGAAATTCGAAAACTGTCTATGTATCTCACATGCATGTTGACGCAATTTGAATAGATCAAAATAGATCTTAATTTTTGCCAACGACGCCGTCAGGTCAGGGCCGCGTTGTGTGTGTGTGTGTGTGCGTGCGTGCGTGCGTGCGTGCGTACGTGTGTGTGTGTGTGTGTGTGTGTGTGTGTGTTTGTGTCCGTATGTGTGTGTGTGTGAGTGTTTTTGTGTGTAGTTTTTTTTTTATCAAGGAATATAACATTGTAGCAAAAGAGGAAACGCCCTTGGCAAAGGGCTACATTAAACAGGGCCCTCACGCCCTTCAGAATTATTTTAATTAAATCAAATTACTCCTCGTTCTGAAGCAAAGGGGAGAATTTTTAAAAGGTGGAAAAACAAAAAAATATTTGTAACATTATAAATTTTTGTATTGTTGGAAAATAAAATTATTCTGATACAGAATGTGAAGTCAGTTATATAAATTACAAAACACGTTTTTTGACAAGTTACTACGATTAAACAATAATTTAATTTGAAATCTTTATTCACTCTACAATCGAAATTAGTGACTTTTTAATGTTGCCTTAGATTACTGCAGTTAATGAGTATTTACTTTACACTTTAAATACCCGCTTTAAGTTTTTATTATTCTATACTAGCAGTCCCGGCGAACTTCGTACCGCCACGGAATCCATTTATACCATTCTTGCACAACGCCATCTATTTTAAACTTAAAATAAATATTATCCCACGGTAATGCATTGCCGGGCATATTAAGTATGCTATGTCTCAATTCAAGTTTTTGTCTATCTGTTCGCCAAGTTTCATCCAAATCCGTTTAGCCGTTATTGTGTGATTGAGTAACAAACGTCCAAATATCCAAACATCTTCACAAACTTTCACATTTATAATATTAAAGTAGGATAGCATGAGCATAAGCAGCCTATACAAGGCCTTCATGTCCCAACGTTATGGGACATGAACGGAAAGTACCTTAAATATCGTAGACAGGGTATTTTGCTGAAAGAAGACTTTATGTTATTTTTAAAAGTTAGTAATTCTGCATTCAAAGATTTCCTAAAAATTACTTGCTTCGTCTGGGAATCGAACTGACTTAAATGTAAAAAAAACACCCCTACTTTTATGATGCCAATCGAAAGAATGGCCAAAAACTAACAACTCTTCTTAAGTAACATAGTATTTTAAAAAAAGGAACAGTGTGAAATTAATCATTTTAATCAAATTAAAAACATACATGAAACTGCCGTAGTCAATACTACGATATTTAAGGTACTTTCCCTTCATAGCCCATAATTTTGGGACGCCCTGTTTACGTCCCACTGTAGGGCACAGGCCTTCTCTTAGGGAGAGATCATGGGCTTAATCATCACAGATTGGCGATTTCAAGCGCTGAGGTATGTGAATAGCTCAGTCACTCAGGTTTCCTCACGATGTTTTCCTTCACCGTTAGCGAGTGGTATTGCTACTATAATTAATATAACTAAGTTAAAAAAAAGAAAAGTAACTAAAACATAAATAAATATTGATAAACTCACATTGTTTGTAAACATGGCAGGAAATACAGATTTCTACGAAAAGTATGATAGTTCGCTATAAAACATAACGGAGTTCAAATAGTGTTGAACGAAGTCTATCGAAATTGAAAAACGGAACACAAAGATGGAGCCATAAGTAAATATAACTGCAGTCTGCTCCGAAAAGGCTCCATACCTATTTACCAAACTCCTTGTTAATTCATTGCTAACGAAAAATACTTTTGCTAAGCCACGAGAACGCCCACAATGATGTGCAGTAGTATTGTTATTTAATATCCCACCAAACTTATAACTAACTTAAGCATTTAGTTTTAAAAATAATCATCGTTTTATATTTTTATTGAAGCCACAGGTTTGAGGTAACATAAACATAAGGTAAAAAAACAAAGCAATATCAAACAAATGGAAGTAAATACCGGAATCTTCTTTAAACCCAATCTACAATCAAAGCGTTCGTTTCCCAATAACATTGTTTCCCCAATATTAATTTGCCCTCGAGGCAAATTTCATTGATTGTTAGTCGTAACATCGTCTTCAGCTTCGTGAGCAAACTCCATTTGAACCGGTGGAATACGCAGTCGCATTCTAGTCATCTTTCATTGCAATAACCCTGTTTCAATATGGATCCCGGGGGCCAGTTTATGAAATTCATAGTTGTTCAAAGTATGTTTACATAGGGCAGATGCTCCAACTAGGTAAACACAACTTCGAGAAGGAAATCGAGTGAAGAATTCAGCTGGGCTGGGCAGCGTTCAGCAAACTCCGTTGAGTCTTTTCGTCGCCTATACCTCAGTCCCTAAAGACAAAAGTCTTTAAACAGTGCGTCCTACCTACCCGTCATGACATACGGAGCCGAGACGTGGACACTCACGGTTCGACTAGTCCACGAATTGAAAGTCGCTCAGATAGCTATGCAGAGAGCTAATCCTCAAAAGGATTATCGAACGAAATTATTTATGGCTTCTTAACAATCTACGCACCTAAGTGCGAAGCTCCGGTCTAACCAGAAGTCCTATAACTTCGGGCTCTGAATACAGTTGGGCTCATAAAAATGTAAATCTGTTGATGGGACGCGAGTGAGTCGCAGAGATGAGTAGGCGAAATCTACCAACGATTTTTGGGGTTAGGAAATACACGGGGAGCGGCGCGTGGGATTAGAGCTTTTTCCTCTGTGGTTAGAGATACGATCCATTTTTTTTCCATTTTTTCTCTGCTATTATCTAGATTTTGTAATGGACATCTAGTTTAACTTATTGCGTTCATTAAGTCACACTTTTTATTTTACTTGGAATAAACACACTTTGACTTTGATTCATTTACATGCCAGGGCATTAGAAGACAAGTGTTCTACCGAACGTTTGGGAGATCCTATATGTGCGAACTTGTTGTAGCGCTTTTGGGAACCGTGAAGAAACCTTAAGGTATTCACATATCTGATTCACATTCTTCTCCTCCTTTCTCCGTCCTTCCTTTATTCCTTCCTTTGAAGTAAGATTTAAATCACATCAAAAATGTTTTATTCAAAGTAGCACAGGAACTGCGACTTAATGAACGTTACAACTTAAACTAGTTGTCCATTTCAAAATATAAATATTCTAATACCTAGGACTCATGCATTGAACTGGACTTAATTCCAGACATCATCGTCATCATCAACACATAAATTGGTGTGCGCTCTGTTTTAACTCTTAAGTTAAAACAAAGCTCACTCCATGGCTCCAACCTCCTTCTAAGTAGCTCGGCAACAAGAAAATTTATCTCTGAAATTGGATATCAAAAAGTTTGTAACGGTATCCTAAAAGAAGTTCGACTTTGGCACTCCGGTGTTTTTAACCCCCGCCTTTGAAAAACGAGAAGCGTTATAAGTTTCACGCCTTTGTCTGTGTGTCTGTCTGTGGCATTATAGCTTCCTACTAGATGGACCGACTTCAATGCAGTTTTTTTATAAAAGTTAATTTAATCGGGATCATTTTCAGATAGTATGCCAGGTTAAGTTAACTCTAACTCTCTATTTTGATTACTTTGCGTTCCGCCGACGCACTTAAGGGACAGAAATAATATACTCTTTACTTTTTTTGATATCAAATTCAAATTAAAAAATTCATTACACATAAAAACAAAATGTCAAATTTGTAAGTTTTTGAATTGATCGATTACATCGACAAGAAAGAAAGAAAGAAAAAACTACACATTTACAATAAAAAAAACCTTTTTAACTTAATTAACAGAGTAAAGTTACTCATTAAGGTGTTGAACACTAGACACAATCGACGTCTAAATACTCGTTGACATTATTTTTTAACTAACACCTCATAATAACTTTATTATGAATGTGTTGAACACTAGACACAATCGTCGTGTAAACATTAACATCTTCTCTATCGTAGTCTCGTATAAACGTCTCTCGTTAACATTATTCTGTTTAACTTAACTATTTAACTTAACCATTAACTGTTTAATATCAAATGTCTTTGTCTTCTAAATCTGTCCGGAGTCTTGAATTTTTTAAACTTATTTTTATCTATCATTTGTCTCATCTCGACCATCGGATCTCCTCTTCTTGTTTGGTATCGAAGGAGGTTTTTGGTGTAAATTACCGACTGTTTGCAGAGTTCAGTTGGAATTTGTTTTCGTTTGTTGATTTTGTGAACTTGAATTATTGACGAAGCTTCGATTTGGTGGCCTAGCGGGTGACTTCAGTATTTATTTGTTTTGACTATATACATTCCAGGCCTTCTCTCAGAGAGAGAGTATGGGCTTAATCACCACGCGTGCCCACCGCGGATTGGCGATTTCAAGCGCTGAGGTATGTGAATAGCTGAGAGAAGGCCTGTGCCTTACAGTGGGACGTATATAGGCTGCTTATGATTAAATACAGTCCAATGCAGCGCACAGGCTTTCTCTCAGAGAGAGGGAGAGAGTATGGGCTTAATTACCACGCGTGCCCACCACAGATTAGCAATTTCAAGCGCTGAGGTATGTAACCACCACCTACGGTATTATAACACAGCTGACATTCTTTGTTTGTGTTGAGGAAGGGAGATAGAACCACCCGTTTCCGGATAAATGTGGGATTTTCATCCCATTCAGAGAGAGAGACAGAGTACACAGAGTACAAGTTCGATTATCAAAGCTTGTGACCACCGCGGATTGGTGGTCAGCAATTTATTTCGGACTATATTTATATATATTTTACGCAAATAGAACAGACCTGGACCAAAATCAATAGTTTGAAATAAATTGCTGGGGTTAAAATAAAAGATTCATTGACTCTGATAGAGGATTTTCATAATAACAGGCCTGAAATAATTTGTGATTCATTCATAGAACCATAAAGCATCCTAACCTATACAAAGGTCACTGGAATGGATCACAATTAGAATATTGTATTGTTTCATTGTGTAAGAGCTTCAAGTCTACTAAATTCAAAGTTGTCAAGTAGAATCTTAGAAACACTACCACGGTATTTAAATCGAACGATCATAAAGCTCTCGTAGGCCAAATTGGCAAAGTATATCCCGTCAAAATATAAATGTATGAAATAGGTCAAGTTTTTGTCTAAAAACAAAAACATTCTTGTTTAGGAATAATGCCATGTATTTTTGTCTGCGGGATTAACAGGGGTTTTATTTTGGTTTTGGTTTTTAAAATCTATCTTTTAGATTTTTTTTACCCGTCAATAATACTACAATTTATAATTTTTTTTAGCTTTAATTTAAATTCCTGATGTAAAGTAAATAATATTCTATCTGTAAGGCCTAAGAAAGACACCCACTGTTGGGCAAAGACCTCTTCAACCTTTAGTTTTATAATACGTAAAAATATTGCGGGACTTTATATACAAATAGATTTCACTGATTTGCCATTAATTAGTAGATTACCAATGTATTTATTGAATTTTGTTAACGAAATAGGCAACGCAAAAAATGCGACGCCATTTACTCTCCATTGGTCAACTATGCATTTAGAAGACTTAAGACCCCTGGAGATTTAGGGCCTAAAGGGTAGAGACCCGAATTTGGCTCTCCAGGGGTCCCTAAGGTTTAGGGATACCGCCTTAGGTTTCTCAATATATGTACGCAAGGCCCTGAATTTCTAGCAATAGGCTATAAAATTTTGCTGTTCCTGGAATGTATGAATTGGTTGCTTTGTAAAAGCGGTATGTATTTTTGTATCGATGAATAAATGTAAGCTGGCAAGAGCTGGATGAGAGTAGCCGATGACCGTGCTCAGTGGCGTGCTACAGGAGAGGCAGTCCAGCAGTGGACAAGCATAGCATGATGATGACGAATAAATATAGAGCTTTCCGAAGCATTGAATAGGGCTGTCCAGACAACACTGGGCATAGAAAGGTCATACGCTTGTTATCTGACCTGCTGGAGCTATTTTTAGCTTTCCCCTGTATTATAAACTAGCTGTTGCCCGCGACTTCGTTCGCGTGGTAATTTTATAATTACCACCCAAACGTTAATGTGCTAATCCAGACTGTATGATCTATCTCTCTGCAAAATTTTATCCGGATCCGTTCAGCCGTTTTTTGGTGAAAGAGTAACAAATCTCCATCCATACGTACAAACTTTCGCGTTTATAATATTAGTAAGGGTAAACACTCCTTTTCATTGCATGGATCAGTAAGCAGATACAGTGTAATAGGGGTTAAAGTATGAAATTGCCGTTTTATTGCAATAGGTTCTTTGAATTGACATAGAATCTTCATGGTTTGAGGTTTTCGAATGAAACTTTTTTCAAATGGTTTCTATGATGTTCTTTTTTTAAAAAATGTGAAACATTTGAATATCGACTTTCAATTGTTTTTGTTATTCAATTTAGACAAGAAAGATGGATACTGCGAAAATTCGAGTGATTTTTGAATACGAGTTCCGACGCGGAACTAACGCGGCAGAAACAGTCCGCAATATCAATGCTGCGTTTAGAGAGGGGTCTACTAATGAACGCACTGTGCGATTTTGGTTTAAACGCTTTCGTGATGGAAATTTCGACTTAAAGAACGAGCCACGAGGAAGACCGCCCACACAGGTGAATAACGATGAATTAAGAGAGATAGTGGAAGCCGACCCTAGTCAAACTACCCAGGAATTAGCGGCATGGTTTAACGTTACCTTACCCACAATATTGACTCATTGCGTCAAATCAATAAAATAAAAAAATACGAAAAATGGGTGCCTCATAATCACTCGAATTTTCGCAGTATCCATCTTTCTTGTCTAAATTGAATAACAAAAACAATTGAAAGTCGATATTCAAATGTTTCACATTTTTTAAAAAAAGAACATCAAAGAAACCATTTGAAAAAAGTTTCATTCGAAAACCTCAAACCATGAAGATTCTATGTCAATTCAAAGAACCTATTGCAATAAAACGGCAATTTCATACTTTAACCCCTATTATTACAGAAAAGTGTAATCGTTTCTTCTCAATCCTAAGCACGATCGACCAAAGAGTCTTCTTAACATAATGGTAAGGTTTCACAGCGTTTCATGTCATTTGTTAATTCTTATTAATATTATAAATGTAGGATTTTGGATAGATGGATGTTTGCTACTGAACGGCTGAACGGATCTGGATGAAATGTGGTATATAAATATATTCCTCTATTATCTACTTCATTATTTTTTGTAGTGCTTCTGGCCGCAGCATCAATGTTTTGTCTTCTTTTGCAAGAAAAGTAACTAATGTTTGCTACTGAAAGTTATTGATGGCAATCATGGAATCTTAAGGCGGTTATACACAAGCGGCATGTATGCCAACTGCAGCCGTTGTCACTCGTCGACGCGCTGACGGCAGTGGCCGACATGTCAACGTTGAATATCCATGTCGACACACAACGGCTGCCGGCTGTTTATGGTGATTTGAGATTTTTTTTTTTATTTCATAATAAAAGTTTGTTTCCATTGATCAGGTTGAATAAAGGGCAAAGGGCAAGATAAAAAGTACCCGAGACCGGCGTGCGTGCATGCAACGACTAATGAATGTGGAGGAAGCGAAAGTGATCTGTCAAGATCGTGGCAAGTGGCAGTCCTTCGTCTCTAGCCTATTCCCCTGGGATACAGGCGTGATTTTATGGATCAGGCGTGAGTTTATGTTATGTTATGTTTATTCTACCGTTTTGTCGGCATGATTAATATGTATATCTAGGTACATCATATTTAAACTTTCTAGAACTATCTATTCTATTCGTATCTATATTCTAGTCGTATCTGTGCTAAGCCGCGGACAGACAGACAGACAGACTGATGGAAGGACATGGCGAAACTAAAAGGATCCCTTTTTGACTACAGAACCCTAAAAACAACTAACAAGCTGTCATCGGAGATAGCTACAAGATATCGTCGCTTAGCAAACAACACCGCACAAGTCGTTGTTCCCTACATTACGGGAGAGACAAATAACTTTTTAATTTCGTAAACAGTTTCTACGGTGTTCCATAGAAAGAAATATGTATGTGGTGTTCCAATTTTTCAAATAACGGTCGCTGATTAGTCTGAAGGCTTGAATTCTATAGGTGGATCGATTCGCGCTTAAAATCTGCACCCAACGGTATTCAAATGTCAAAACCGTAAAGGAGAATGATCAATTTACTATAGGAGTTAGTCTATTTTTGCGTGTTCTTGCGCATTGATGAAACCAACGGTAAACTATAAAAAATTAGCTCTGGATTATGCAGGAAAAATATTATGAAAATATTAGATGGGAGTTTCGAAAAATCTTAATTTTGAGCCCATGTTTTGAGGTTATGACAACTTTGGTGGTTTGGTGTTATTTTGGGTTAGTCAGTTCGAATTATAAACATAGGTCATTATTAGGTAGGTATGGTTAGTTAGTGCTAAGTAATAATTCTGTATAAAATACAAAATATCCGAAGGTTTCATGCAATAAGTAATAGGGTTTGTCTAATATTATCGCATATCTGTACGACAGTTTGTAATATTATATCTTTAAAAAAAGTCATAGGCATGTTTTTATTTAAATACATTATCTAAGAAAGGAGCTGGGGCATTTATATCATTAAATCGTCCCCAGCTCAAGTACCACACCACTGTCATCACGTGAGTGCAACATCTTACAGTTCTTTTGCCTACAATGCAATTGCAGCAATAGCGCACCAAAGAGCTCAATGTGTTCGCTGTGTCAGTATCTCAGTTTACCAAAATGTAAACAAAGTATGTGCGTCCACTGACATGCCTTGATTTTATGCGTGCTCTTATTAAATAGTTATTTAAGCCAAGAATGAGAGGTCTTATAAATATTAAACATTTACATACAGGTACATACAAAACAGTACAAAATCCACTGGAATCAATTTGCAAAAATAAAAGCGTAATAAAACCGCTCGTTTGAATTACCGTTAAAAACTCCCCGTTTGCAGTTTGCACTTTCGCATTTTATGTATGTACACGATTTGCGATTTTTGCAATAATGTAATCTAATCTGTGTTTGTAATCTCTATTGACTGACTGAAGTTTTTTAGTTATACAATCAATACACATATTTTTTAATTATTACTTTTAAACCCCTGATTCTTTTAATTTATCAAATGGAACTATGAAATCATTTTTCAAAAGAAACATTTTGAGGTATAAATGCTTAGAGCGCAACATAGACTGTTTTTGATCATTCTCCTTTCAACTTGAGCGGTGTTGCTTGCTAAGCGACAATATTTAAAGATGTATGTCACATGCCCACTGCGTGCAAAATGGGAAACAAGAAAAAATATATTTCTTTATTGGTAGTCCATGTTTACTTTTCTTCAAACGTTGTGTACTCGTACACAACATGCTCGTATTCCTTGTTTAGATTTTGTGTCCCGAAAAATCGTTATTTCTCTCTGTTCAAACAACGCACCACCATAACGTAGCTCGAATGTAAGAGCCAATATTTCAGTTGCGAAAAATAAAACTTTTTCCAACAAAACTAAGCAAAAGGGCATTTTGCGTCCTATGACACATTGATAAATGCCTCTTTTGCATACCTACACTATCTATCACTGGACGTGTCCGTGCCGTTTCTAACATACTGCCGAAGGTTTTCGCAGTTGTTTTTGGATGTCCACTTCGCAGCGTGTTCGTTATGTTTATTTATCTACACTAATGTTGTAACATTCTACTTATGTTTTCAATACTTGACTTATAATTACTACTGTTATAGCGCAGACAACAAAACACTCAATTTAAGCAATTTCACATGATGGTATAATATTCACATCGATATCGTAAAATCTCATTATAACATCAATAAAACGCGACCAACTTGATTGCAGGGCCAATCAGGTTGGTCGCGTTTTATTGAAGCGCGCAGCTGCGCTCTCATTGGTTAAATTTTAATGGTGGCAAAATCACTGTGATTATACACGTACGCGTGAATTTAATTTAATAAATTTGTTGTTTGATTAATTGCATTAGTGAAGATAAAGTAGTGTATGCAACTGCATATAACACGGGTATTAAAACACTCGTTACTATTATGAAACTCGCTGCGCTCGTTTCATAAACTCACACTCGTGTTTTAATACCCTTCATTATATGACAGTTGCATAAACTACTATTATGGTTTATGTCACTGAGAGGTTAATATTTACGTAGTTACCTCACCAGCGGTAAAATAATTGCAATCGCAAAATAAATATGTGTAGTAAAGAGTTTTAACCTGCTCAGTCCTCCTGACCTTGAAAATAACAATGTTTTTCAATTGTTATTTTCAAGGTCAGAAGGTTAATCTAATCTAAGAATATATCACAGCACAAAATGTGGGTCGGTCGTTCGTCGATTGGGCGGTCGTTCGATTGGTCGGTCGGTCAGTTGGTCTGTCGGTCAATTCATTTACGGTGTGGCTTTGTCTCTTAGGTGTCACATAAATACATCAGCGCTTGAAATCGCTGATACCCGGTGGGTACATCTGGTGATTAAGGTCACACTGTCTGACAAAAGGGCTCCTTGCAGTGGGATGTATATATTCTTTTTTCAATATCTGTGTTACCATAACTTTTTTTAATCTTGTAGGTATAAGTAACTCTTAACCTACGGGTTTTTTCGAAGATTTATATTTTTAAATAGAGTTTGTTCCGTGTGGCGCCGGATTAAGAATAGCGTCACTCCTTTTCCTTCCATGGATGTCGGAGAAGGCGACTAAAGAAATCAATTACCAGGATACGGGTAGCACCGTCTTCCTAAGAATCGAACCGTAGGGGCCACGGTTAAGAGGGGACTGCGATCGCCAACCCGCGTGCCAAGCATGGCGATTATGGCAAAACCCTTCATGGTTATGAAAACCACGAAGGAGGCCTATGTCCTGCAGTGGGCGTCAAATGGCAGATGATGATGATGATGATGATGAAATAGAGTTTACATAATAATCTATCAACGTCGCAAACCCTAGTTAATCCTTGAGTCTAAGCAACATATGGTTTTAAGCGTTACCCACTGTTGGGTATAGGACCCGCTCTGCTACCAGAGACCAAGGAGACAGGGCCGCCTGCCTCCTGGTCCCAAATTAAACACTAATAAACACTTAAACACTAGTAAAACACTTACAGAATGTCCAATGTTTTGTCGACGTTCCTCGTCGAATAGGCAGCCGGCGCCTCCCGGGATGCCTGCACCAGATCGCTATTGGGAGCCCTAGTCTTCCCCCAGACTACCCCAAGAGCGCTCTTCCCCAGAAAACTGCGTCTCAGTGCAGGTTCTTGACACCACGACCTCGCGGTCACAAGGGAAAACTGTTCGTCTCACTTTCACAAGGGGAATCCTTTCGCCTCACTACAAATCGTCAGGAATGACTCGGGATCCTTCCCTCCTTCCTTATAGTTCACTCCACGCGAAGATATAAGGCCGGCAATCCAATTACCTCACAATTTTAAACCAAAATCACGTTGCCCGCGGGCCACCACGACAGCAAACATTTACAGAGTAATAATATTAACAGACAACCAAAAGAAATGTCATCTTAACAAAAGTAGGTCCGCCTACACTATCGGTGCGTTCTGTCACGCACTTCTATTCTAAACACCCACCTAACA
The DNA here is from genome assembly GCA_963969515.1 of Yponomeuta evonymella. NCBI lineage: Eukaryota > Metazoa > Arthropoda > Insecta > Lepidoptera > Yponomeutidae > Yponomeuta > Yponomeuta evonymella. The sequence goes on from OZ018365.1 coordinate 1,761,933, forward strand.
GTGCCATCATAAAACAGCAACTATGAAAATTATTAAAAAAAAAAAAACAATAAATTATCTCCAATTGAAGTATTACAGGAATTGCAATTCTGTGTAAAACGACACTTTATTAAGCGATTGTTAACGTACGGGAAACCGGTCGTAACGTAATAAAAATACGTGCAATTAACGCAGGCAAAACGGGTGCTAAGTGTCAATTAAGGTGAAACTACACGGCGCGGGTTACACCACGCCTAAGTATTACTTAAGCCGAGTTATGGCGTTATAAGACGCCGACGGAACTTTAATAGCAAGTCAAAGAGGTAGGAAGAGCTGGACCGTGTTACACAGAAATATTCCAACCCACAATAAGTAACTTTCGAGAAAAACGCTGTTTTATGTTTAACATTTTTTCTATGCTTTTGTTATGAGTTTGTCTTAGCACCCTGAATACCAGCATAAGCAGCCTTTATACGTCCCACTGCAGGGAACAGGCCTTCTCTCAGATAGAGAGTATAGGCTTACCACGCGTGCCCACCGCGGATGGGAGATTTCAAGCGCTGAGGTATGTGAATGGCTCAGACACTCAGGTTCCCTCACGATATTTTCCTTCACAGTTAGCGAGTGGTATCGCTACTTAACTTCACAATTGTATATAACTTAGAAAACAAAGTCATAGGAACATACCCGCACTGGGAATCGAACCTGGGTCTTTCGCTTCCAAGTCCAATGTTCTACCCACTAGGCTACCACCGCCCCTGAATACCATCTTTCAGGCAGTATGCATTGGCATAACAAGCGCTTTGCTAAACATGAGAAACGTGAAGGAATATGCAATGATACACCACAGGCTACATCTATGGTCCTGTTTTATTTCTTGGTCTTTAACCGACTTCAAAAAAGGAGGAGATCAATTTGACGCGTATATTATATATATATATATATATATTTTATTTGGCTATGTTCCTCCATAACTCCGTCAAATCTTACCCGATTTCGACAAATCTTTTTTTGTTTTTGGTATAACGTCCCATTGGTCCCATTTTAATCTAGTGAAGATCTGATGGAGACTTTCAGAGATGGAGAACGGAACTCTTCAATGGACAGCAGTAAATAAGCTCTATTGGGGCCCATCCTTTAGTAATATCCGTATGTTTCATAAAATAGCGTAAAAGTAGCCCCAAGTTAATTTGGTGATGTTCTGGTGAAGACTTTCGGAGATGGAAATTTAGAACATAAAATTTTAAAGCAACGAATTAAGTAGTTAGGGTAAATTATGGTTATAAGAGACTTATTTATTTTTCTCCCGCTCCCTTACTAAAAATTTAAAAATACAAATATTTAATTAAAAAATAAAAACCGAATTCGTTAAACTACAGCACTAAAAAGTTAGAAATAATTTAAATAATTAGAAGTATTTATACATGTAGGTATTGTAGAAGTATAATTTGTAGTCGGTGCCCAGTTTCAAGACCAGCACATATATTTTGGGCACCGGCTCCAAATTATATTTCTACAATACCTACATGTATATATACTTCTACTTCTAATTATCATTTAAATTATTTCTAACTTTTTAGTGATGTAGTGTTTCGAAGTCGGTTTTTATTTTTTATTTATGTCTGTTGTGTTTTTAGTTTTCTTTCTGTTCTTGTGCATAAATTATGTTATTTATCTGCTTATTTTGTTTCTGTGATGTATCTTGTTGGTATAATGAATGTATTTCTTTTTCTTCTTCAATTCGCATAACCTCGGACAGCGCCTCAGTCTTACAAGCACTCCAAAATAAGCTCACAAACAACAGTTTCATACTAGAGTGCCACCAAAAGTTGGAAAAACTGTCCACAAACAACCGATCCGTCCACAAGTCACCCTACAATGGACAAAGAGTCACAGCGGCTCCCTACGCAATGATGCTGCGGGTGACCTCGCGAGAAGAGTCTCGGAAACTACAGTAGAAGGACCTGAACCTCTGATCTCACTATCATACAATCCGTTTCATAAATGGTTAAGGCTGCAAACAGAAACACAGCATGCCGAACTATGAAAAATGGAAACGAAATGCAGACAAGCCGCTCTACCAACAATGTCGAAGCGCCTCACACGCAGCCTGCCTCTGCCTGAGGAGATGTAATCTGCGCATAGCTTGCATGTCTAAGTTTTGTCGTATAAAATTGGCGGTCTTATCGCTAAAAGCGATCTCTTCTAGACAACCTTAGGATGGACAAACTAACTAACTAGGTAACATGTTTTTGTTCAGACGTCCTTTTTTACTAGACGATTTAGTGTTCCACGGCTGAGCAAAGGTCTCTCCTAAATGATAGTGATTACAAATATAAAACTTCTGAACAAAAACATGGAACGAAACCATGGTAAACTTAAAAGCATTTTTTTTCCAAACTTACTTATTGCGGCTTGGAATGCTTCTACGTATCACGGTCCAACTGTTTACAAAGATCGAGATCGATATCTTTTTTGAAGTTTTTGCATATCAAACCAGCTGAATTATTCGCTTATAATAACAAAAACAATGTTTTAGATTCGTGAATAGTACATCATCATCATCATCATCAGCCATTTGATGCCCACTGCAGTTTTCCTAACCTTGAGGGGTTTTGCCATTATCGCCACGCTTGGCAGGCGGGTTGGCGATCGCAGAATGCGGTTGAAATCCCAGGAAAACGCTGCTGCCCGTCTCCTGGTAATGTATTTCCTTAGTCGCCTTCTACGACATCCACGGAAGGAAATGGAGTAACGCTATTCTTAATCCGGCGCTACACGGAATGAATAGTACATTAACAGCTTAAATCAGGCAAAAAAAAAACTGTAAAATATGACTTGACATTTTGCATTTGACATTTTACATTTGTGAAAATACCACGGATGTACTTCGACTAAAGAGGGGATGTTTTAGCAAATCGCAATATAAAAAATACCCAAAACCGGCGTGCGTGCACGCAACGACTGATGATTGTTGAGGGAGCGAAAGAGGTCTGTCAGGATCGTGGCAAGTGGTAAACCCTGGGCTCTGCCTACCCTTCCGCCATACAGGCGTAAGTTTTTATGGTGTGTGAAAATCCCCTGTATTGCAGTTTTTATTTCTTCTTTATTTGGTTCCCACCTCCATGAAGACACAATTTTCTTAGATTATTTTGCTAAGGGTGTTAAAAGGTATTCGTACTTTTAAGAGAGTTATAAGCCTCTGCAGCTATAGTCTGTGCTTAGAAAAGTTTTAATTGCCCATTCAAAATACTTTAACGCTTTGGATAAAAAATGCATGGACATTTTTAATTTGCTATCGGCATTTTGTAATCAAGCGAGCATTTGTAAACTGACTACGCCAATTGTAATTGCGAATTCTACCAAATGGCTATAATAATATGGTACAGAGCACTTCCACATAAAGTAGAAATAAACAAAAATGTTTACTTACAGTCATTACAGAATTCGATGCCTGGAGTTACAAGCTTATGTTTTACTTCATATCTAGGTTTCAATGGCAGCCCCCAAACTAGACAGAGCCTGTACCTTGGGGACGCTTATATTCATTTTAACAAATCTTAATTTAAACGGCGATTATTTTAAGCGCATGAAAGCGTACAATGTGTTCATCATCATCAGCCATTTGACGCCCACTGCAGGACATAGGCCTCTCTCATGGCTTTCATAACCATGAAGGGTTCTGCCATAATCGCCACTCTTGGCAGGCGGGTTGGCGATGGCAGTTTGCGGTTGGATCCTCAGGAAGACGCTCCTGCCCGTCTCCTGGTATTTGATTTACTTAGTCGCTTTCTACGACATCCACGGAACGAAATGGAGTGACGCTATTGTTAATCCGGCGCCACGGAACCCGGCGCCACACGGTACAATTTGTTACAAACTAATTACTAAGGCATGCACTAAAATTATAATTAGAATTTTGTAAAATTATAAGCATTAGCTCCATCTTAACAAGAATTACTGTAACATATTATATAAAATATATACTTCAATACGGATTTTACATATACGACACGTATTAGGCAGTTTTACTAAAAAGCTTTTCAATATCTTCGTAGCCCAGAGTTCTTAGAAATTTGGTAAGACGTGTTTTTGCCGCAAAGCGAGTAAGATTTACACAATTACAGTGTATCATGAGTTTATTATAAAGAAAGTGGAAAATAAATGTGAGGAAACGTTGCGATGTTTTACAAACAGGAACCGGAATTTTTGGTATTCGTCTTGAAGGAATTGACTTTGGAATAGGTATAGGTTTTGTGGGTAGTGAGGACCGCTTTACGTACGTAAAGCTGGCGTACACGTAAAGCCGGGTACTCATTAGCGAGCTGTAACCGTAACCGTTGCATGCACTGTAACCAAAAAACATAGTGTGTACGTGGTTCGCTAACCTGCTGCGAGCGGTACGCGTGCGGTTTACAACGTACTCATTTCTGAACGACAAGCGTAACAAGCGTACACACTTGAACCTCATACTGTGTCACGAATGTTACGGTTACAGCTCGCTAATGAGTACCCGGCTTAATAGACCACTCTCTTCATAAAGTAGCAACAATCGTCCCACTGCAAGTGAGACTGTCTCTTAGAAAGAGACAGAGCGTAGGCTAAGATACACCACGCGCATCCGATTGGCGATGCACGCAATTGCTATTTCAAGCGCCGAGGTATATGGATAGACAGATAGGTGGACTGATAAAAACTTTTATTTAACGGCATAACACTCAAAACATTACATAAACATTCTTTATACACAAAACAAACAAAAATGCAAAAAAATTAAAACATAACGGATAAATTTTTTAGCCTCTAAACAGGTTTTTAAAATTTTCCTCAGCACGGATTAGTGCCACAAAAATAATATAATCATGTAGGTACAGCGATATCATCATATCATAAGCAGCCTATATACGTCCCACTGAAGGGCAAAGACCTTCTCTCAGAGAGCGAGTATGGGCTTAATCACCACCCGTGCCCACCGCGGATTGGCGATTTCAAGCGCTGAGGCATGTGAATAGCTCAGACACCCAGGTTTCCTCACGAGGTTTTCCTTCACCTTTTCCTCACAGCGATATCATTCCAATGTAAAAGCCTAACGTGAAACGTCTATAACTAACCTAACCTAAGTTATGAAGAAAACATTAAAAGGTATTGCAACTTACTCGTAAAATATTAAATATCCTTACTAATTACTTATTTAGACCTAGATATATAAAAGATAGTGTTTTCGAGGTAAATTACCAATTAATAGTCATCAACCTTTTAACACATTCCGTTTTTACTTTAGAAACAGTCAAAAGTACAAAATGTTATAGTAGACAATATGCACTCTTTTATTGTGTTTCGCTGCAAACAATTCCCTAAACTCAATCCAACTTTGTGGTCCATTCCAGACTAAGTTCAGTCTAAGCCTGGATTTAGTTAAGCCGTAATCATATTAAATTAGACTAACTCACGATGAGATCTCCGGTTGCTTGTTAACGCCTAAATATTTAATTGAGGACTTGTCTGAAAGGCTTAGATCTAGCCAGACTTACATTTAAGCGTAAGTTCACGAGTGTATCCCGGAGGGGTAAGCTGAGACGTGGTAAATCGTGAGACACGATTTAAAATTGACCTGTTTATTTCCATAATAATTGCACATTACAAATACATACTCTGAAGCGAAATCTTTCATATAAAATTGTAGTCTTTTCATTAACACACATTAGTTAATGAGAAGACACAATATGTAAATAATTGTTTAATTGAATAAAAATATAATGAAATAAGGAAAAGAAGGGGCCCCTCATTCTTATCGTTTAAGAAATATCCTTTTGATATTTTTTGTGTGATTTATTGAATTCATGGATGTTCAGTCGTTTACTTAAACTGCAGTATAGACAGCCAATACCCATTAAAATAACATACCGCAGTGTTTTGTCATTTTGAATTCCTAAAAATATATTTTGTCATTATTAAGATTAAGAAACAAAAATAATAAGAAAACAAAAATGTTCACATAAGAAAAGTACTCTAACTGAAGATATTAAATTGTTTTGAAGATATATTTAATGGTTGCAGACTGGATCTTAGTGATATTTTCTCATGATAAAGTTCATAACTTAGAGTACTATCTTTAATAAATGAGCTAGCAGGTCTACTTTATTTCAGTCGAAGGTCGCAAAGCTATAAGTAGTCGCAATAAATATTTTCTGGCTTAAGATAAAGCTAAGCAACAAAGGTCGTAGTCAGATTATCACATTTCTAGCGACCTTCAAATCTTTTGCAGAATCAGTCTTAGTAACCTTTGAAATTATTAGTTTCACCAACCTACCGCTGGTTTCCTCACACACACACACACGTCTGCTTACTACGCCGGAGGTCGTGAGTTCGATCCCCATTGGGGGCGGCCGTATATTTGCACAGATGGCCTCAGTCTGGGTGTATTTCCATGGTTGCGATGTCATTGCCTGGTTACCAAATCAAAGGGTATCCTAGTCTAGGACCAGAACAAGTTATTACTATCTTGTCCTGAACGAAAGAAAACACATTTTTTTCTAAATAAATATTTAATGTTATATTCTTAGTAGTACGAAACCCTCGATGCGCGAATCTGACTCGTACTAGTCGGTTTTCCGCCTTTGTAGTTATATTCTCTGATCGCCGGCATACTGAAATAATCTCAGGCTATTCCGAGAAAATAAACGGAAAACACTTTTAATTTTAATTTCACCCGAAGAGCGCTTCGGCCGAAACCGTCAAATGTGTTAATTAGAATTTAAACGCGCCATAAATTATTTATTAAACGCTTGCGGGGCGTTTTCTCTCAGAAGAGGCGTACGAAAAAGGCTCTACCGTTCAGATTTGACAAACACATACCTACCTTAATAAAATAAAGTTAATAACTTCCACACAGCGCAATTGTCCTGATACCAATCTAGGATACCTAAACTAGAATACCAAACTGTGAGATGTAGGTAATTCCAACTTGTTTTCAACTAAGCAAGTGCTTCACAGTATCATGTCATATGGTTTGTTTTTATGGGGATGGGCAATATATATAGAAACAATATTTATTTTGCCAAAAAGAGCAGTAAGAGCTATTTAAGGGAGTGTTTCAAATAAATAGGAATTGCTACACTGGCTTGCTAATATACAGGGTGTCCCAAATTTATGGGCCATGAAGGGAAAGTACCTTAAATATCGTAGATAGGGTATTTTGCTGAAAAAAGACTATGTTATTTTTAAAAGTTAGTAATTCTGCATTCAAAGATTTTCTAAAAATTACTTGCCTCGTCTGGGAATCGAACCGACTTAAATGTATAAAAAAAACCCCTACTTTTATGATGCCAATCGAAAGAATGGCCAAAAACTAATAACTCTTCTTAAGATTTTCTAAATGAATGTTTTCCTACTTGGATTGGTACGAATAGACCGATTAGATGGCCGGCCTTCCTTCTTTTAGAAAAATACCCTATCTACGATATTTAAGGTACTTTCCCTTCATGTCCCATAACTTTGGGACGCCCTGTATATTCAATAATATAATGTACTCGTATGTCCGTAAAAATATAACAATGGTCAGATTAAATAGGGACGTCCAACGTAATCACTAGAAATAGAAACAAGCTTGCCTATTCTAAATTTCGTTTAGCCAAGGTAATATATAGGTAATACATAGGCAATACAAGGTAAATTTAGTGGGTGTCAAATGATGATGATTTAGGCTATTGCGTTCGCTTTTACAACAGAAATCAAGAACATCTATCTTAGTCTGAAAATAAACTTAAAACATTTATTGACAAGTGAAAAAAGCCTACTTTAGATTAGACGAGTAGGTAGGTATATGAACGATGTAAGACCTTGGTAGTAAACCAATTCCAGTGCGATTGCATTTTTATTTAATTATTAATATTATAATTATTTATTTAGTTTTAAAAAGTGTACAGACGACATTATAACTAACAATAACTCAATCTGCAGGTTTGCTAATTAAATTAATCAATCAATAAGACAATCTAATTATTTAAAACATGATCAGCCTTATTCCAAAACGCGGTCTAAATTTAGTACTGGGATTGTTACCAGGTTTAAACCATAGACCAAGTAAAATGTTATTACAAAACGAAGTTTATCGCTACGCCATGGACTATCTATGGTACTAAAGTTAAACTTCTGATACCCCTAGTTTATCTATGGACTAAATTTGAATTTGTTTGGTTTCGTGTGTGTGATAGATTGCAATAAATAATTGATATTATGGACGCCATTGATATGATGGATTTCAATGATTTGGACGATTTGGACATGCTGGAGACGTCTCGGCGATCCAGCAGACTTCGTCATCGTGTGAATCCCTTCGAATTAAATGACGAAGATTTTCGATACAAATATAGGTTCACAAAATGTTTTGGCGAAAAAATTGTTGACTTGTTACGCGAGGATTTGGCGCATGACTCTCGAGGATGCCCATTGAGTCCTGAAGTACAAGTAGTTTGCGCATTACGCAACTGGGCTCGCCATGAAGTAAGTTCTATAAAACGTTTGTCAATCCTAACCTTTGATTATGTTCCCAACCTCTAAGGCAATGCTAAAATGTTATTGTGTTATTTATAGATTCAAGATGATACAGCTGATCTACATGGTGTATCTCAACCAGTCGTCAGCAAAACATGCAAGAATTTTACGCGAAAACTACTAAACGGATTTGGATGAAATTTGGAATATAGATAGCTTATACTCTTGATTTACACTGAGGGTATAATCTCAAAATAAGTACAGTGTATAAAAGTGCTTTGAATAAAGTTTGAGCGGACAAAATCTAGTAATAAGTAAATCAAAACTTACTTTATCTTCTGAGTTCCAATTTTCACTTCTTTTTTTCTTCAAATGTTCCATTTTATTATTAAAGATTAAAAAATTAATAATACCTATTCCCAGTATGAAAGTATCAGAAAGTTTTTGACGTCTCGGATTGGCGCGCGCGCTGGAATATTTCACTCCATTTCACACGAGAGTACCCACTTGATTATAAAAACGATAACGATAACGATAACTTCAATAACAATATAATAATTAATAGTGCTCATTTTAGTTAGATTGGAACCTAAACAAAGAACAATTTACGATGTACAGGTATTTTAAACGCAATAATGAATATTTTTGCGTTTAAAATGTGAAGATAATATCCATTTAGTGAAACGGACGTAGCATTGAATGAAAGCTGAATGAACGAATCAGTGAATATTATTTGGACCATGGCTGATCTCTGGTTTAACTGATCCTCGAATAGTCTTCTATTTGTAATAACGACACACATTTGATCTGGGTCTAACTTTGATACCGCAACAATCCTAGATCTTTTAGTCTTGGTTTAAACCAGGACTAAATCAGGTTTTTATAATAAGGCTGAAAAGATTCACTATAAGGTATTGTTAGGTTAGGTATCTAAAATTACGTAATAACTTAAGACAGAACGACCCTTAAGTAGAGACTGAATAAATTAACCGACTTGGTATTACATGGATCTCAAAACTCTTCACTGTAGAAGAACTGAGTTGCGAGACTTGGTTTTTTTACAAGTTATGTTTTCAATGGCATTGATCATTGCGAGTCACACCAGGTGCCACACTAGTATGAAAATATGGTGTGACAGCAAGTCGGCCACCGTTTTTTGCATAAAATCGTGAACCATGTTGAAAACCAACCTTCATTTTATAATCAACGCCTGCGTGAGGATTCTTCTACCGAAGCGTCCATTTGAATTATTGCTGCGTAGTTTTTCGCAGGCGCTCTGAATTTTTCAAGAGCACGCCCTCTAAAAAAATCTTTCTTCGAGTTGTCTGTCTATAGTTGTGGATGAAATTAAATTTGTAACGAAAACATTTTTATTTGATGCTTGTCTCAGATTTCGGGTTCTTCGCTTCTAGTTTTTGAAAATTTAATGAACTTCGGTGGTGAACTAGTTACGGGACCCGAAGTGTCGCAATGAAACGTTCATAGGCTCTAGATACTACTTATATTTTCTGCTCTTTGGCGTTCTTGCGTTTGCGTTATATAATATTTTGCGTGTAGGAGCTAAATTAAAGCACATCTCACTGGTTCGAGCGGTTACAGAAAAGAGAGTGTGTGAATGAGTGAGTGAGTTTACGGTTTAGTCCCGGTGCAATCTCTCCACTAGCGGGCTTCCACAGAGCTGTGTGGAGAGTGTGCACACGGCGTGAGTGAAAGATTATGTCATGTCATAGTACTGATACATAGTACATAGTAATTGAAGGTCCTTGAAGTCAGCTTCACAATAATATGATTAAGGTGTGAAAGAAAAACGGCCTATCATGAATCGGCCAGGCGCTCCACGATTTTACAAGGTTTTTCCAACAAGAATAACAAAAGCTCACGCCTCTGTCATGGAGAGGTGGGCAGAGGCCAGGGTCTGCCACTTGCCACGATCCTGACAGACCTTTTTCGCTTCATCAACATTGCACGCACGCCGGTTTCGGGTATTTTTTATATTACCCTATTTGGTCGAAAGAAAGAAAAATAAAGAAGAAAAAATATTATTATCAGAAATATTTGTGGTACCTCATTCAAGCCTACTCCATCTAAAACACAATGTCTCAGGCACTGCACCGTCCAAGTGGTGCCATTGATGAGTGATGAAACTGAAAGACGTTTCACGTCAAAAGAATATCGGAAGTTCCGTACTAAACTAGACAATACGTCATTAAAATGTCTGGAAAAGCAGAGACTCCCACGATTTGGAAGTATCGCAGGCTACAGTTATTATGCCGACAGCATGCATATGCATATACATACATAGATTCACACCTGTATCCTAGATGGGTAGGCAGAGACCAGGGTCTGCCACAAATAACTTGAATTTAACTTTGCATGCACGTATTTCGAGTATAATTGGTGGCTGATGCGTGATGTGACTTACAATTCTTCAGACTTTAATATCAATCAATCAATCAGTCAATCAATTAAACAACCAACCAACCCACCGACCGACCGACCGACCGATCGAACAAATCATTCAATAAATCAATCACTACCGTACTCGTCCACTGCTGGTGGGCGTCCTACGCTGCGTTTGCCAGTACAGTCAAATATTTTTTTTAAATGTTATCGCTTACCTTGTCCATCGGCAATTTACCCCGACTGCGCGGATTTTTGTTCAAGTTATCTGTCGGGCACTTTAACATTGGACTCCCTCCCCTGCGCAATCCCCTCGGGCAGGTTTGAAGAACGACTCTGGAATTAATTTTCTGTGTCACCGCCTACCCTAATTGCGCGTTTTGCAGCGAGGCCCTTGGCCCGGCCATCCAGTGAAAGATATACCTACCTGCCTACCAATAAAGGGCTACGCCTAAAATATGCAATCCCTGAAACACGTCAATTACGATTTGTAATTTGCAACAATATTTTTGGTATGAATTTTCGGGTAGATACCTATTCCTGTTTGATTTAAAAAAAATGTGCTTTCACGGTTTTTGCTCAGTTCTGTTTACAAAGTGCAGTTAGATTGATAATGATTAAAATTGATTACATAGATACAAAAACTCGCGCCTGTATCCTAGAGGGGTAGTCAGAAACCAGGGACTGCCACTTGCCACGATCCTGACACGTTATTTTCGCTTTCAAAGCTGATTAATATAATATTTAAACATATTGTGAGACGCGAACATGGTTTCACAGCTAGGCTGTGCTTAGAATAATTTAACAAGTGTCGACATTCTGGCTGTTAAAAAAACAAAAATCTAACAAAAATGCAGGTGCATTTCAAAAATCAAATTTTAACATGTTTTTGATTGAATGGAAATTTTGCTAATTTCATTATACAACTGGTATTACTTACATTTAAACATGTAAAATATAGATAGATAGATAAAACATTTATTTGCGCTTTGAGGTACACACATATAGCAGAACACAAATAATTAATTACCATAAAATTATAGATTTATGACCAAAATAAATCATCATTATCATCATCATCATCAGCTATTTGATGCCCACTGCAGGACATAGGCCTCCCTGATGGTTTTCCTAACCATGAGGAGTTTGCCAAGAACAGCGTCACTCCATTTCCTTCTGTGGATGTCGTAGAAGGTGACTAAGGAAATCAATTACCAGGACACGAGCAGCAGCGTCTTCCTGAGATTCCAACCGCATACTGGGATCGCCAACCCGCCTGCCAAGCGTGGCTATTATGGCAAAACCCTTCATTGGTGTGAAACGGCTGATGATGACGATGATTATTATTATGATTTGAGTTGAGTTTACCAGTGTATTATAGTGTGTATAGTGTTATTATTTATGACAAGGTATTATTTTGATTAACGAATAAATATTATTGTTATTTTATTGTTATTAATTATTATTATTACAATATTATTATTAATAATATTATCAATGTGAGAAAAAGTTGTTGTTAAGTGAGATTATATACAAACTCTAACTGGAGCGTTTCAGTAATCGTGCATTTTAGACGCGACCAAGTATAATTACCATTTTACAAATATCTGTGAAGTTTTCTTGACTTAGAGAAAAGGAAAATATAAGAGAACAGCAGGGCACCGGCCTTCTCTCAGAGAGAGAGAGAGAGAGAGAGTATGCGCTCGATCACCGCACGTGCCCACCACAGATTGGGTTTCAACGCTGAGGTAACCAGAGCTCAGACATTCTTATCACGTCACAGTGTATTGGTTGGTGAGAGGTATTGTAAATAAATTCACACATGTAACTTTTTTCAGCGTTCACCTGATGCGATGACGCAGCTCCTCGCTTTGATAGAGCCAGTATAGTATTTTAAGGGTCTGCATAAGCATTCCGGAGCAGTGTACTATACTTCATCCAAATCCCATACTCTCTCCCTGAGAGAAGGCCTGTGCCCTACAGTGGGACGTTTATAGGCCTGCAAAGATCTTTACCAACTTTCTTATACAAATAAGTGGACGTAATTTTATTAATGAAATACGAGATCTGTATACCTAGATAAGGCAGTTCAGTTATTGCTCAGTGCGATCTAGAATTTATAGCTCTCAATGTTGGTGAGACTGAAATGTTATCCTAGACAGTCATTAGTTTATCTTTCTTCGAGTTTTCAGACATACGAGCTAGTAATCATGGATTAATTTTTCGTCTAGGTAATTAATCAAAATTAATGAAATTTACTTACGAACATACGTTGATATTATATAGAAAGCTTTGTCAAGTTATAGTAGCAATACCACTAGCTAACGGTGAAGGAAAACATCGTGAGGAAACCTGGGTGTCTGAGCTATTCACATAGCTCAGCGCTTGAAATCGCCAATCCGCGGTGGGCACGCGTGGTGATTAAGCCCATACTCTCTCTCTGAGAGAAGGCCTGTGCCCTACAGTGGGACGTATATAGGCTGCTTATGATATAGAAAGCTTGTACAACTATGTGATAGACGTAACGTGTTATATTGTCAACTCCTACCTAAACTGGCTACTAAATAGACTGCCTCGTTGGTCAAGCGGTCACGTCGGATCGATATGCCGGAGGTCGTGGGTTCGATTCCCACTGGGGCCGTCGTGCTGAGGAGTCTGGGTGTACTTCCATGTTTGTGATATCCTTGCACAGGGTATCCTAGTTTGAAACTAGGACAAGTGATTGTGATGTGTGGAAGTTTTTTTTTTTATAACAAATAAATTGACCTCTCAAATGCTGTAGTGGCTGCGACATATTTGTTAAAGAAGTGGGATTTCCCGGTACTTTGATTCAGATTTTCTCACGGTGTTTTGCTTTCATGTTCAAATAAACAATTTTACCTGCTTATAAATTAAGGTACAGGCCTGGAATTGAACCCAAAACTTTGCGGATAAGGAGAAACTGGCTTATTTACTCATCTACCACTTGCTACGCTCACCCACAGTTTCTCGTACACTAACCCGCTGTTAATCTACTGTTAACAGCTGTCAATTGACAAAAGTGCATATAAAAAAAAACCACTGACAGCTGTTAACAATAGATTAAAAGCTTGAGATTAATGTACGAGAAACCGGGGGTCAATTTGGTACATTAATCCACTATTACTGGTAATAGGTATATTGTAATTTGTAAGTACGTATATTGTTATTCGATTTTCAAAGGGTGAAATTCCGTCGTCGACTAAATAGGAGATTTATTAGCGAAAGGCAAGATAAAAAGTACCCGAAACCAGCGTGTATGCATGCAGCGGCTAAGGAATGGCGATGAGGCGAAAGAGACTTGTCAAGATTGTGGCAAATGGCAAACCTTGGCCTGTGCCTACCCCCTCCGCGATGTAGGCGTGAGTTTATGTTATTAAACTTAATTACAAATATAATTATTTAACGGGTTATCTAGGTGTTGGTTATGCAATTTTAAGTCCAAATGATACATAGTACCTGAACTAATCTTGTACACCTTACTATGGATAACTTGAGTACAAAAAAACATTGTTTTTACTTTATGTACAGTCGACAGTCTATACATCTAAAAACATCTAAAGCTAAAATGTAGAGGTTGACGTGCTGTCGACTGTATGGGGCTAGTAGGCCAGTCATTCTTTTATGGAGGTTTCACTTGAGTTTATCCACCAGCCTTAGTTCAGCGATAAACGACAGAAAACTCGGTCTGACTCGAGAGAAAGAAACGACCTTACCGAAAACCGTATTTGTCTTTGCCACAGTTCACAGAAGCTTAACAAAGCCACACAATAACTCATTCGAAACATGAAACAACGCTTTGGAAACAAAAGGAAAGGAGGAAAAACGATAATAGGCACGTCGCTCGTGCGCAGAGTGCGGGCCAGTCGCAACGCCATCCTGGCTGTGCTCGCCGATGAGGTAGATTGTGCCCACATACACCATTGTTGCCATCTTCAAGTGGCAAGCAGTGACAGTGCGTTGCAGTTACTAGAATAAGAATATCGTACCTGGATGATCGAGCTTTGCTCGGTTTTTTTTTTTTAAATTAGTTTTATATACGATGAAAAATAAAGGAAAAAAATAATCGGACAGGAGACAGGCTTGAACCGGTGTCTTCTGGTTCCGGTACCGCCCGACATCCCACCTGAGTTATTAGAACCAATTAGAACCCTGTAGATGGTCGTTATATTTACCTTCCTATTCTAATGTCAATTTAGCAGTTTTTCACTGCCTAAAAGAACCGATAAAACGACGTTTTCTAAAAATGAAACCTAGCTAGTTCGATTTATCATCCCCGAAACCATTTGTATACTAAATGAAATTGATATTTGACATTTGTATACTAAATGATTTTCATGAAAATGATTTCATGAAAATCGTTGGAGTCGTTTCCGAGATTCAGATTATATAATATATTGATAATAGAATTGCTCGTTCAAAGGTATTAGTACCTGGGTGACCGAGCTTTGCTCGGTTTTTTTTTTAATTGTGTTTTTTGGAAATTATATTTAGATACGAATTACGTACTGATGAAATATGAACAATATTTTTCAGTGTTACTGACATAATAATATGAGCTGGTTATTTAAATAAAAATCACGAATGCATTTAGTTTAAAATTTTCTTAGTAACAATTACTTACTTTTTTACAGTTTATCGATCAATTACGTAAGTGTATATTTATTTATTTATTTATCATCACAGTTTTTATTAAGACAACCTAATACTTACTTCCATACTATATTGCGGGTATGTCTAGGATTGTCGTTTGGAAGATGGACTTTTAACGTCGTTGGTCGCTTAACTCTAGAAAATGCTGCATATAACATGTCATGCATGAAGACCGGACTAGTATTTATGTCAACCTCAACAAATTGGAAGGTTTGCCCATGCGGTTTGTGGAAATTGGTGACGCTGCATGGTTCATCCCAGTTGTCCTTTTGATGAGTCAAGGGTTATTCTTGGTATATTTATGTACTTCTTTGTCGGATTGTTCATCAGTAACAATTTTTGCCTTTATTATGTGATTGCACAGACTCGTTAAAATAAGTCTTACATCATTGTATATTTCTTCTCAGGCGTCTAAATTACGAAACAACATTATTAACGAGTCTTAGCTATAGTATATTTTGTACTCTCCGGGAAGTTTGGCAACTATATCGTCATTATTTTTTTCAATATCTTTGTTAAGAGGCCCGAGTATTGCTCTGTTTCCGTCATAATTTCCATTGGCTAAGCTGTTCCCATATACTTCATCAATAAGATTTTTGCTTAAAATGATATTTTGTGGTAATTCAATTTCATAGTAAATAGGGCCAGTTTACCGTTGTCTAATTTTAGTAAATAATCAGCAAATTGTCATAGCTCTATATCAACGCGCATATTTTCTTCTAGTTTAAACGTATTTTCATTTCGTTTCAGAAGCTATTATTTACAGCTTGAAAAATGGAATTAACCACTTCAATCTGTTTTCTTTTTGGTAACAGGTACATTTTCTCTCCTAATACTGCTGATTCATCCATGTTCAAACTCTTTTGATTATCTTCAAGATCGTAATTATTAATGTCCTCAAAGCCAAAAGTTTGTACCCAGAATTGGAAATTTCGGCCTTCTGTTGCTTCAGTGTTTAATTTTTTAGCATAAATTCTATTAATTGCACTTTCTATAAACTGTCCATTTTGCCGGGCTGCATGTATAAAATCTTCTGAAAAATTTTCTTTAAATGTTTCCCACAGACGCTTTGGATTTTTAGGAGATCCGTAAATTAAAATTTCAACAAAAAGGCTTCTCTTTCCTTCAGGCATTGTTGATCGTCGTAAGTCAAGCCTCGTGCTAAGCAGGCTTGTTTATACGTCTGATATTGGATGTCTGTAGAACCCTGGCAAAACCCTTCAGGGTTAGAAAACTATGAGGGAGGCCTATGTCCTGCAGTGGGCGTCCAATGGCTGATGATGATGATTGGATGTCTGTTACGGTACGAAGGTCTTCAAAACTTGTTGCATCTTTTAGATGAAATAGTAACAATAGCAAGTGGTAAAGTTTCGCTTTGGCAACGAAATTCACATTGTCAATCCTACCAATGACTCGCAAACGACGAACTCTTGGCCAACCCATTTAAAGTTTTTAGGCATCTGGCAATAAAAATTATATTGACATTAATGCTTGACTGATTGTGTCTTTTAATTTCTGCATTGTGTTTAAAATAAGCCTCCAGAGTAGACCCTCTTTGGCCAATGTCTGCTAAATCTTCATGAATTTGATCTAAGTTTGCAATCCGATACTGTCCTGGTAAGTGGATATCCAGTCGTTGGATACTATGACTTTTTTTCAATTTCAAAAGCAAATAATCGCCAGCATGCTTCTGGTGGCATGACACAACGTCCTTCAATGTATGTATTTGCTTTATTGTAAATCAGCGCCGTTTGTTCTTCTACATCTCTGATCGATGCGCAGTCGTGTCCTTTATAAATGTATTTCACAGCCAAAATACTCCCTACGTACTCAACGTTAATATGGCAATTAATTTTTTTTTATAAATATGCATTGTAGGGGGCTACATGACGATTATCTTGCTTTATACGACGACCGTTTATATCTTTGCGATACACCGCATGTTCATGTGAAAATTTGGGACTATGAGGGTCGAACTGCGGATTGTAGCGTCGTCAATAATTTAGTTTACCATAATCTTCTACTAAAGATGTAACTTCCTGGTATGATTTTCGAAAGTTGAATCGACATTTTATTTTTCTGTTTGTATGAACCATACACGGTGCATTGGCATTTAAATCGCCACATGGGTAGTGAATCTATTTGAGTACTAATTCTTAAGTCATCATTTCCGGATATTTCGGATGAAATCATTAGTCATCCAGCTCTTCTGGTTCAAATTCATAAACCGGATATCATAATCATAAGCAGAGGCACATGTGGTAATCCTCGTTTCTGAAATTCTATAGTGTATACAAAAGCTGATACCTTTCAATAGACTTGTTTTTTATCTAAATCTTCTATTATTTGGTCAAATTTTAACTTAGCCGCTCTAGCCACGATATCAGGACGATCCTGTGGAAACTGTTGCAAGATTGCTCCATCTTCTAAATTTATTTGCAATGCCTGTTTTATTTCTGGCCAATTAGAATTTGATGTCATGGCGATACAGAAATCAGGTGAACCAAGCCGTCGAACAATAGCCATTGCATCTTCAAAACTCGTCGAATCAGGAAAATATAAAGGTAAAATAATATTTTTACCAACTGTTGCATTTTTCTTTTCGGTAAGTTGATTAATGAAACTGGTTACTCCCGTATATTGTTCAGCTAGAATCTTATTTTGGTTATATTTTATCCATTGAATATGGTCACGCTCTACACAAATGTAAGTATCCACTAAATATTGTTGAAATAATCGGCCTCCAAAATGCAGTGCATTAAATGAAAGTTCCCGTACATCGGGTTCTTCTGTTGGTGGAGATTCTGTCAAATACAAACTCTGGTCGAAACAAAAGTCTGTATTGTACCAGTTCAAGCCGAGTTAAATGACTGCGGCTGGCATAATGATCTAGATTTTGAAATGGACACCTAGTTTAACTTGTAACGTTCATTAAGTCGCAGTTTCTGTGCTACTTTGAATAAAAAAAAATTATTTTGATTTTGATAAGGCGTTCGTAACTGCAAATCTGGGCTAAAACTATCCGTGCCGGCTGGGTAAAATAATGGATAAGTAAATGGCTCGAATCTCTTATCAACATTCTGTAAAAATATAATGTTTTTATTGCGCTGGTGTACAATCATTTCATTTTCTGGAAAGCTTAAATCAGCATTCAGTATAAAAGCTGCACAAACCTCATTACACGCCGGTATATTAAACCTTCTGCGATCAGCTTGATCTGGAAGTCTAAATAAAAGCTTTACCTATGGTGGAGGTCACCCTTGCGCAGAAGTTAACAGATTCATTTCCTCCTCTACTTCTCGCATCATTATATATCCCTGTGGATAACGATTTTGCGCTTGAATGATGAACTCCAATAACTTCATCGTTGAGGTAGTAATTCCAAAATTAAGTGGATGGTTAACTCTTTCATTAACGGCTTCATCAGGATCTAAAAAGTATAGTTGCCCGTACAGTGGCTGATCAAAGACACCAACATCATTTTGATTCGGGTGAGCTGTTAACAAGACGATAAAACTCTTAAATGCCATGGCTATTTATTGTTCTGTCATATTCTGCATGGAAAGATGCTAGAACAAAAGATGCGTTTATGTTTCTTATTTTTTTATGAAATTCTTCCGAGTGTGGATGACGGTTTTAAAAGAGACGTATTAATTCATTTGAAAATTTTGGTTGCTCCATTAAAATTTGTCCATGTAAACAACAGTCACCAAAAGATTCTATGCAATGCAAGGGATACACAAAATATGAAATAGTCTTAAGGCGTGACATCTAAATCTTAAGACCTTTCTTCGTATAATGTTAGTCAAGTTTTGCAAGCAAATTAGTTTAGCAGCACGTATGGGACGAGCGGAAACCTGATTATTTTCATGAAGGTTTTCTTGAAATGATTCTTCACTGTGCGAAGTTTAAGAAACACGTGTGGGACGAGCGGAAACCTGAATATTTTCATAGTTTTCTTGAAACGAGTCTTGACTGCGCGTCGTTTGAAAAACCTCATTAACAAAGACCAATTGAAAAAGACATTGATGACGATTTTCTTCAAGGTGTTCTTGAGACGAGTCGCGGCTTCGTAGAGTTAGATTGTTTATAAGCGTTTTTTTTAAGATCTTTTGGAGATTTTTAAGTGAACACGTGTGTTAAAAAGACACATATTTTATCAACAATATAATTGATTTTCTTGGTCTAACCTCAAACCAAACAGTCATTGGCTTAGTGTTGCTTAACAAGGCCATCTAGTGAAGTATCTTCAGTGTTGCTGTGTTGGTAAAGCAGTTAGTTGCTCTCAATAACAGTTTTTCTCACAAAAAAATAATAGTACTACTACTTGCCAATAGATATCAGGAAGAGTTATATTTTTCAGTTTATGTTTACAAAAACTTTAAAAAAAATAAAAAATAATAGTATAAGGTACTACTCGCCAACGGATATCAGGAAGAGTCATATTTTTCAGTTTATCTTTGAGTTGATTATCTATAAAGAATTTTTGATTTTACTTTTATCTTTGCACCGAAACATCGCCAATAGGATAACAATATTTGGAGAATGTCGGTATCTTTACTAATGTACCTAATTACTACTGTATTCTTTTTTCTAAAGCTCGGTCATTTTTAGAAAATATACTAAGATAGGAATAATATGCGTTGAGAGCGCAAGATGTGTTGCAGAGAAAACACTCTGTGATTGGTTCATTCTGTGCGCCATGGGTGACGTGAACGTGGATTGGACGATAGTAAGTGACAGCACAACTGATGGTTTTTTTTATGCACACGGGTTATACATGCCTTCATTCAGAAATCAAAAATCAATAATGTATTTCAACGTAAAGAATTTATATTCTGTTTTCTAAATGTCAATGTACTTAGCTGCTGCCTTCGGGCCGTATTTGTAGTGGAGGAATTCATTCATTCATGTATAACCCGTCGAAATACCTCGCAAGATAGTGGTCTGACGGTGGCAGGTGCATAGATATTTTGCCGGTTGATACTGAACTCGCTCCGAACACAATTGACGAGCCCCACCCGCCTTACCACAATTGAACGTGGGGTCAAGTTAGACATCTATGTTTTTAGCTATCACTGCCTCCCCCAAGTGACGCCACTTCATCATTCACCCGCTACCAGAAATCTGCCCTAGATCGTTGGTCTAGCGAGGGTGTGTTCAATGCCGCGTTAGCCGGTTCGTGGTCGCCACTCGAGAAACTTTGCAGCCCATCGACCATGGGTTGTTCGGCTTAAGCGACCAGCCCACTGCAACTTCCACTTGCTAATATTATAGGCTATGCCAGTCACCTTAGTTCTTTGGCGAATTGTCTCATTTCTGAATATGAACTCATATATTTTCAATTAAATAATATATGTTGTGTGTTGTGGTGTTAATAAACCAAATATTAAATAATAGGGGAGCACGAATATTTACTTCGAAGTCGAAAGTTCGAAATCAACTTTGAAACAACTTTCGCAGGAACAAGTTCAAATTCGAAACAGCTGCTTCTGTTTCGCGATTTTCGCATAATGAAAACTCGTGAATAGGATTACGACCCCGGCTCATTATGAATAGGTCACGTTATTTGTGACAGAACCGTGAACGCATCACAGACATTATAAGAAGGAAAAACGTTGTAATATTAACAAAGAGGCTTTTATGAAAGTGTGTCATGGCGGTCCCACATTATTTTCTTTTCTTGGAGCCTTCTAGAATAACAGAAACTACTGCCACCTGCATAGATAATGTTTACTGCGATTGCGACTTTTCAGATAGTTCTACAGTAAATTGTTTGAAGTCAGACCACAGTGCTACTCCTAAACGCTACCACAGAAAAAAAAAACGCTACTCCTAAAGTTAAAACACTACGGAATAAAGGGTGCAGGTTTAGATCTTTTAAGATCGTATTTAGAAGGAAGGGTCCAAAAAGCAGACGTAAATCGTATTAAATCCTCGGGTTCACTTGTAAAAATAGGAGTCCCGCAGAGATCTATCTTAGGGCCGCTCCTTTTCCTAGTCTATATAAATGATTTACCGTTTATGGTACAAAAAATGTCTTAGATAGTGTTATTTGCTGATGACACGTCACTTATTTTTAAAATAAGGAGACAAGAAAATAATCTTGACGATGCAAATAATGCTCTCTCGCAAGTACTAGATTGGTTCACAGCAAATAATCTGCTGCTAAATTCTAAAAAGACGAAATGTATAAAGTTTTCCTTACCTAACGTACGAGTAGTTGAGAACAACATAGTAATTGGACATGAAAAACTAGAATTTGTAGATGATACTGTATTTCTGGGCATCACAATCGATGCAAAACTACAATGGGGTCCACATATTGTAAAATTAGCACACAGACTTAGCTCTTCATCTTGCAGAAGAGAGCTATCCGATTTATTTCTCCACATAATCCATTAATTGTGAAACTAACAACTTTGACGTTCATTAAGTAAACATTCTGTTTTTACAATGAATAAAAATATTTGAATTGAATTGAATTGAATATTCAGAGACCTGACTGGGAGGTAAGATTGTTAATCAACTTCTGGGATTTTTTTATCTCTTGTGCATGCACTGGAATACAGGGTTAGCTAAACTTGCCCGGTTTTTCTTTCGGTGACAGGAAGGAGTGTAGATCTAAAGGGAAGGCCTTTGCCCAGAAGTGGGACATCAAAATGGCCTATGAAAAAAATATTTATTCATCAATTCATTATTCATTCATTGATTGATTAATTCAATTATTCATCCGTTTGTTAGTTCGTTCGTTCATTCATTCATTTATTGAATACGGAGATATTACAGAAACATGCCACTTATTACTTACTAGTAGCATGCATCCAAAAATATATCTCACTAAGTATTTTATTATGAGTAAGTTAAAGGGGAGACAGGACATAGGCCTCCCACAGTTTTTATAACCCTCATGGTTATTAAAACCGAGGGAGGCCTATGTCCTGCAGTGGGCGTCAAAGGGCTGATGATGAAGTTAAAGGTGAGGACGGGTATTGAGTAATTTATGAAGAGCACGCGAATTTTCTTCACCATCATCACCAGCCATTTGATGCCCACTGCAGGACATAGGCCTCCTTCACCGTTTTCATAACCATGAGGGGGTTTGCCATAATCTTCACGCTTGGCAGGCGGGTTGGCGATCACAGTACGCGATTGGAATAACTCAGGAAGTCTCAGGAAGACGCTGCTGCCCGTCTTCTGGTAATTTATTTCCTTAGTCGCCTTCTACGACATCCACCGAAGGAAATGGAGTGATGCTATTCTTAATCCGGCGGCAAATATGCTATGCTTTCATCGCAAATTCAATGTAGAGGACGTAAGTCGCTTTAAAGTTTGCTATATTCATAGATGGCTGCTCAGTACATAAAGTCCGAAAACCGATTAAATTCGACCAAAGACTAGCCTTACCCACGAGTTCGACGCAGAAGTTAGTGAAAATGGCACAAAAGGCTCAGATAACCGTGTTTTAAAGATGTGAAACGGTTATAGGAAGACAGTGAGACACATACATAAAGTCACGCCTGTGTCCTGCAGGGGTAGGCAGAAAGCGGGGCTGACTAAAATGCTGCGATTCTGACAAACTTTGCTCTATCTAAATTCATTAGTCAGTGTAGGTATGCACGCACGCCAGTTTCAGGTACTTTTTATCTTGCCCGAAGACACTTGCCATATCTCACGATATGAAGTGAGGGCACAGACCTTCCTCAGAGAGAGAGAGTATGGGCTTAATCACCACGCGTGCCCACCGCGGATTGACGATTTCAAGCGCTGAGGTATGTAAATAGCTTAGACACTCAGATTTCCTCAGGTTGTTTTCCTTCACTGCTAGCGAGTAGTGTTGCTACTATAACTTCAAAAAATTACATAACCTAGAAAACAAAGTCATAAGTACATGCCCGCACTGGGAATCGAACCTGAGTGTCTCGCTTCCGAGTCCAATTTTCTACCCACTACGCTACCACCGCTTCATTCTCAATAAAGTCAAATACCTATACGAATTTTATGTCTAAAAAACTTGTACACCTGGAATAACACATACCACTGGTTTCTGAGTTGAGAATTTCACTAAGTAAATATTTAAGTGTCAATCAGTCTCTTCAGATTTATCATAAAACAATGAGACAGAGCGATCATCATCACCATCAGCCATTTGACGCACACTGCAGGACATAGGCCTCCTTCGTGGTTTTCATAATCATGAGGGGTATTGCCATAATCGCCACGCTTGGCAGGCGGGTTGGCGATCGCAGTATGTGGTTGGAATCTCAGTAAGACGCTGCTGCCCGTCTCCTGGTAATTTATTTCCTCAGTTGCCTTCTACGACATCCATGGAAGGAAATGGAGTGACGCTATTCTTAATCCGGCGCCACATGGAATACGACGATAGAGAGATTCTAACAAACAAGTAGTGGACAGTCACAAATGCTAAGACTATCGCTCATCTAGGAATAAAAAAAACCGTATGAGTATTTCCTCCTACAAAATTCACTCTAAAAACGGTGTCATCATGATGAGTCTGTACAAATGAAATGTGCGCAAGATGTGCTGTAGTAAAAACTTCTCAGATTGAGTGTTATCATTGAATACCTACAAAATTTTTCTAACAAAAGACCCACCAGATGGTCAGACGACCTGGTTACGGTGGCGGGGAGTCGCTGGATGTGTGCGACACAACAGCGGGAAGCTTGGAAAACTATGATGGACGCTTATGTCCTGCAGTGGGCGTCAAACGGCTGATGATGATGATTAATTTGTAGTTTTAAGTTTTTTTTTTTAAATTTTGTACGGAGCTGCTATTTGCAAACGCTGTTTTGAATAGAAACAGCAAACGCTGAAATAGTATCATTGTCACACGCGTACTTCTCTGACGCAATAACATCATTAATTCATTAATTAATTCAAAATGCAAGTTACACAAAACCCCATACTCACCGAATTCTATACACGAGCTGTGCAGAGCTGAAACTCCAATTAGTCATTCAAATCCTCACTTGAAACCTCAATCGCTGTTACTAGGTAGGCCTTTTGTGATTCTCTGACTGTATACGTAGTCGACAGTTATGTATCGAGGCACAGATGGCTGCAACTATCGATTTAGTTACACCGAACTGCTTCACGTTCTGGCGACATTGATCGTACGAAGTATCCGCAGGGTCTAGCAGATCACCAGAGAATGGATGACGGTAAAGTAGCATGCACTAGTCACTGTTCAAACTAGGGTATCGGGAGATGCCACTTCAGATATGTGGGAGGAGTATGTCTGCGGAGAGGCGGATTATACGATTTAGACGCCAAAGGAGATATTTTGTAGTAGATAAATCATGGACTGAAACCGGCGTGCGCGCATGCAACGATAATTTAATGTTGATGAAGTGGGGTTTGTCAGGATCGTGGCAAGTGGCATACCCTGGTCTCTGCCTGCCCCTTCGGGATACAAGCGTGAGTTTATGTAATGTGTAACGTATAAAACATACCATCTACGCGACACAATCCTCATTCCAATCTAGAGACAAAGAAGCACAAACATGGAAAATACCCAAAGGCCATTAGTACGGTGGTCCCAATCGAGAATCATACCCACGAATTATGGCATAGTAGTCAAACGTATCACCGCTAGGTCAACGACGCAGTCGAAACTGATAGAATAGTGACAGTCGATAGGTAATATTTTTTGCATGTATGCACTCTACTCGGCTACGTTAGGGGCAATTATACCACGACAATGTGAAGGAAGAGCTGTAGTAGAGTAACGTACACTTTTTGACATTGGAAATGTCTTTTCGTTTGCTCCAGTGTAGGCTGCGATTTCATGAAAAAGTGCGATCCACTTATATCTTAGAGAGTTGTGAAGATGTGATATACCAAAACGTCCCAAAAAACTCGTATTCACGATAGCTGTCAGGTGCAAAAAGAGTTATTTGAGAAACACAAAAACGAAAAAAGTTATGGCCGAAATAGTAAAAAAAAAAATTCAAATTTTTTCCGAATTTTTTGCCTTATATTATTTTTTATTTTAGCGCTCGATATTTTAGAAACGAAGAATGACACCAAAAATTTGAGAAAAAATCATATGGAAAATTGAGTCAGCTACAATACGGTATTTGACACGACCAACAATAAATTATTTCATATGCTCGATTAAAACAAAAATTACAAAATATATCGAAAAATGTATCTCTTTTAGTCAATTACTAGTTATTACAATTTTTAAATAGATTAAACATAAAAAGAGTGCTCTGAAATGTGACGTCATAAGCAAGTATTTTCATACAAAATTCCGTTTTAAAAGTAACTTATTGGATATTTTGTCTAATACCCAATTTGAGCCTAAAACAAAAAGGGTTTGCCCTGTAGGGTAACCTTTTTGAAAAAAGTCAAAAAGTCAGAACGACATTTTTCACATGACATTTATGATTATAATCCGCAGAAATACATACTTGTAAAATTAAGAGTTAGGAACTAATCACCGACATGATTCGATTCATTTTAATTTCCAATGTGCTCAATCAATAGTCGTGTGAGGCACGAAATCTGTGAATTTTTGTACACAAAAACGGAAAATATAAAAACACATCCTTATACTAAGGCCGACTTGCACTATTTGCTTAACTAGGGCTTGAGTAGAATTTAACGAATATTTTTTTTATAAAAAAGTGAATTTCAGTGACGTTAAGGAAGAGGTCGGCCTAAGATTACATAGAAAGTCTACGGTTTCATCACTTAACTGTAGATATATTGTGTTATGTGGAAGTTATTATTATTACTATAGAGATAGAGAATATTTTATTGTACTTGAAAAAGGAAATTACACAGATATTACCTATGTGAGACTATCAATATAAGGCATTTTATAAGCAACCTGTATACGTCCCACTTCAAAGCATTGCCCTTCTATTAGAAAGAGAGAGAGGGCCTAACTACCATGCGTGCCTACCACATTACCCCGTTGGTCGGGTATATATCTTTACATATACACACATAAACACATATACCCGACCAACGGGGTAATGTGGTAGGCACGCATGGTAGTTAGGCCCTCTCTCTCTTTCTAATAGAAGGGCAATGCTTTGAAGTGGGACGTATACAGGTTGCTTATAAAATGCCATGTAGCGGTATCACATCAGATTACCGGAGATCGTGGGATCGATTTCCGTAGTGGACCGCCGAACATTTGTACAAATGGTCTCAGTCTGAGTGTATATTCATGTTTGAGATGTCCTTGCCTGCACAAGGTACCCTAGTTTGGGACCGAGACAAAAGATTGTGTTGTATGGAAGCTTTTTCTTATTTGTACGTTCCACTGTAGGCCTTCTGTCTGAGACAGAGAGAGCTTAATTACCACACGTGCCCACCGCCGATTGGCAATTTAAAGCGATGAGGCGTGTTAACACTTCTTCCTCTTTCCTGTCGAAAACGTCGATTCCCCCTCAGACATCTCGCTCCCAAAACCGTACCACTGCAATTGCGTTGAATGAGGCCTCCATCAGATCCCGCAAGCCGCACCGCGGAGCCTCGGGGTAGACACAATGCGGTGTTGTTTGTGCAGCTCCACAACGGCACGAGATATCAGCATCTATGGACAGGATCCCCCATCTTTTCAGATTATCCCTGGATCGAGCAACACCTTCGCGTAGACGGTTCAGTGATCTCCATACTCTCCACTGCTCATGCCCTCCAGATAGTAGTGACTCCACCGGCTTGACGAAGTCAGATAGGTGTTTCGTCTGCTGTCCCCACCTACGTAGTCGAAGTTCCGCCGGCGTCTCTCCGTCAAGTGGCTTAAAAGTAGTGAATCTTTTCCGGGACTTTAGCCACTGCGTCGTTAAGACATGGTAATGCATAGGATGGCAGTCATCATTTGCTTGTCTCCACCGTTCGGTAGCAGCAGCAGCAGCAGCCTCTCTGCGGATTGCTGGTGGCGCTATTCCGGCAAGAAAATGCAGCTTGGCGGTCGGAGTTGGTCTCAAACAGCCGGACCAGACGGCTGGTCTCGTTTAGAGGCACGTCGAAGTGGCCAGTATGCGCAGAGTTACTCCAGACGGGGCTAGTATACTCCGCAGCCGAGAAGCTGTGTGCCAAGGCAGTGGTTCGTAAGACATGCGGGTGGGCACCCCACGCGCGTCCCGTGGGGTATGTTAACACATTAGATGCTCAGGTTTTTTCACAATATTTTCGTTTAAAATTTAACAAACGTGGAAGTTATTCGTTGTTATTATTTATTTTCCGGTGCGAAGCGGTGGGAGCCTAGTGGGTAGAACATTGGACTCGGAAGCGGAAGACCCAGGTTCGATTTCCAGTGTTACCTATGACTTTTCTTTCTAAGCTATGTACATTTGTGAAGTTATAGTAGCAATACCACTCGCTAACGGTGAAGAAAAACATCGTGAGAAAACCTGGGTGTCTGACCTAAATTTTTTTTTTATTTACATACCTCAGCGCTTGAAATTGCCAATCCGCGGTGGGCACGCGTGGTGATACTCTCTCTCTGAGAGAAGGCCTGTGCCCTACAGTGGGACGTATATAGGCTTTATGCTTATGATTATTTATTTTCCACCAGTCCTTATGGCATATGGTTGCAAAAACTGGCCTATTCATTATCTGCCTATTGCCGATATTGCCTAGTATCGGTATCCCAATGAGGACTTCTCGAAAATGCACCATTTCCATAGCACAGCCTCCGTGCTCACATTAACGTTCAAGTGTTATTATAATACCGCCGTTGGAGAATAATTTAGCATAAAACGTTCGCGGTATGGCACAAGCGTGCGTCTAGATGAGGAGCTCGGGTTGAGTAGTTATGGCAGTACTGTTTTTATGTAGGCTATATACGTCCCACTGCAGGGCACAGGCCGTCTCTCAGAGAGATTGGCAATTTCAAGCGTTTAGATATGTGAACACCTCAGACACTCAGGTTTCCTCACTCTGATAATTATGTCAAAAAAGAAAGAATATGCTGTGCAAGGACATAATATATTGATTTATTTTTATATACTAGGACACCAACAGCAAACACGCAAACATGATATAACTTATAGTGAACTTGGATAAGGGCTCGATTATGCCAATTTAAGTTAGGTATAAAAACTAAAACATTTTAATCCTCATATAGAACCTATTTAGAAGTATGTATTGATAATAAATAACAAATACATCGAGCGAATGTGGGTGGACGTCCCATACTTTGACGAAATAGGGGACGTATTAGAAAAGGGCAAGATAGAAAGTACCCGAAACCGGCGTGCGTGCATGCAACGACTAATGAATGTTGAGGAAGCGAAAGTGATCTGTCAGGATCGTGGTAAGTAGCAGTCCCTGGTCTCTGCCTACCTATCTGTGATACAGGCGTAAGTTTATGTATATATGTCTGTATGTATGTATTAATAATATTTATTTCCAGTCAAATCGGCTGTCCCAAAAATAAACTCGGTAAGGGACATTTTTTTCCGGCACTATTGGTTACTAGTTGGTGACCAGAAACCAGTAACATCTCGGTTTAAAAAAAAATGTCCCTTACTGTGATTATTTTTGGGACAACCGAAATTGTCTGTTAGTATATGCAATTTCGCTGTATTGAACTTAGGTAAATTAGGCTTTGCCTTCGTCTGATATGGAATAGATTGAAGGAATAATGCTGGCAATTGGTAGCACAATTGTTACTGTAACAATACCTCTACTCTGGTTGTAAGCACATAGTTAGTGCAGCATTGTTCTAACCTTAGAAATATAAATGCAGTAGACCAAATATCTTATACATGAGAATAATAAACATATTTTCTACACCATGTATAAACTTTCTTTCTTCATCCTCCAAATACCTCTTTTACAGTTCTACCATACTAGCGATTTGAAAGCGATACGATTGCGCCGCGAGATGTAAGTCAACGACGAATCTGGGAGTATTCATTATCTAATAATTGAACGGGAGAGAGCGACTACTATGTATCCTGGGACGATTTTGAATATAAAATTCAACTTTATATCCATTGTATCAAGGACGATTGTACCTTTAAACGATGCTACGGCCGCTTACCCACGTATCTTTGATATGATTCAAGTGAAGGGAGTCGGAACGTCGAACGCGATTGTACAAAATGGCGTCGCCGATGATAATCGCGGAGACATCGCCGCGATTGCGCAGCGTCGTCGTGGCATCGTCGCGGCGTGCTCGCTGCGCAATCGCATCGCCTTCAAATCGCTCGCAAATCGCTAGTGTGCAATAAAGAGTGTTAATCTAATCTAATCTATCACCATAGCTCAATACCAGTCAATACATCCGTTTCGACTACAGGGTTCTCCAATCAAACTGTTTTGTATCCTGTCATTCAATTTATCCAACATCAAGCGTAAGTATTTCTCTAGAACGTCATTTATACTGCATTTATCTTACCAGGAGACGGGCAGCAGCGTCTTCCTAAATTCCAACAGCATACTGCGATCGCCGACCCGCCTGCCAAGCGTGGCGATTATGGCAAACCCCCTCATGGTTATGAAAACCACGAAGGAGGCCTGTGTCCTGCAGTGGCCGTCAAATGGCTGATGATGAATCACTTGTTCTGGTCCCAAACTAGGATACCTTGTTCCTAGATACCTTGTTATTGTTGGAACACTTTTAGTAATAAGTACATCGATATTTTAATAATTCAGGATAGGCATAGAAAAACTTTTCCTTTTTACGAGTCATAACGTGTTATCTATCTATAACGATGTCAAGACAGTAAATTGTTTACACAGTTTCACAATTTTAATATTGTTTCATTCATTTCTTTTCTTACTCCAATAATCAGAAATATAGATAATATATAGGTAACTCTTTTTTGCACACCAGTAACTCTTGTCCTCAGCACGGGTTAGTGCAACAAAAAGAATATAATCATGTAGGTACAGCGATATCATTCCGATGTAAAAACCTAACTGCAAAGTGGGTTGCTCGGGGCTGCAAGTGATGTAAATTTCTTCGGCCAGATGTCGCTGCCTGTACGTAGTACAGAGAAATTTTGTAAAGAGGCTCAAAATTTCGCCGATGCCTGCACTTACCCATTAGCTCAGTTGGGAGAGCGCTGGTACGGTGGTTTACCTAAGTTCAATACAGAGGTCGCGGGTTCAAGTCCCGCCATGGGTGGAATTCTTAGCCGCTAAATAGGTTTTTAAAATTGTCCTCAGCACGGGTTAGTGCAACAAAAAGAATATAACCAGTACCTAATTTACAGAGATAAGGTACTTAATATCTAGTTCTCAATACTAGTACAAAAACAGTCATGGATGCGGCATTTAAAAGAAAGGGTATGAACATATTAATACGAAATTAATGATCTTCGAACGAGATGATAAAATGACCGAGCGCAACAAAACGGTTAGAGATGGAAAACTTTGTCTTCCATTGCGGTACTTAACCCTTCTCTTTGAGAGAAATGCTTCTGAAAGTTCCTTACCAAGTTCCTTATAGAACTATTTTAGTTAAAGTGTGGGTACACTTTAACTAAAATAGTTCTCCCGATGTATATTTGATGTTAACGTAAAGAAGAAAAGAGATTACATACGCAAAGGGAACGTGCTATATGTAGATATAGGTTGTATGTCGAGGCGTTATCTTTAGTGAACGTAGTTTTTTTTTATGTTGCCTATACATATACGTCCCACTACAGGGCACAGGCCTTCTCTGAGAGAGTATGGACTTAATCACCACGCGTACCCACCGCGGATCTGAGGTGTGAGAAAATCTCAGAGATCAGAATCCTCACAATGTTTTCTTTCGTTAGCGAGTGATATTGCTGCTATATCTTCACAAATGTACGTAACTTAGAAAACAAAATCATTGGTAAATGGCCGCGATTCGAACCCACGACCTCCCGAATGAGAAGCCGGCATTCTACCGCTCCGCTACCACCGCTTTAGTGAACGTGTATTAATTCTATTCTCTTATAGTGATTTTGGTAGGTACTTCAATAAAGAATGCTTTTTCATACAATCACTGATGTAAATATAAATATAGAACTGATATTTTTAGAGTTCCATACCTCAAAAGAACAAATGGAACCCTTATAGGATCACTTTATTGTCGGACCATCCGTCCGTCCGTCCATCTGTTTGTCAAGACCGGAAAGACGTGGAGGTATTGAGTTGAAATTAAAACCATATACTCCAATTTACAGTCCCTTGAAGCTGTGAACAAATCAAACTTCTCTATTTTAAGGAAAAAAAAACGGTTATGCCACGTAAAACGTATATTTCGACAATCTCAAGGAAATCAAAATTTATAGGGTTATTTCCGTTGAGCTAGAACGATGAAAGTTGGCAAGTAATGTTGTATAAATTTGTAATTAAATCATAAAAATATAGTCTTTGAAGCGCGGGAAAAGCTCGGTACCTACGAATTTGTACGGAACCCTCGGTGGGTGAGTCCGACTTGCACTTGTCCGGTTTTTTTCATATTCTGTAGTTGGTCTCATGGTTTTCATTTGTGAGCAGAATAAGTTTCGTTCATTTTTATTTCAATCTTAAGTTTTACCGATTTTTTTCAAAATACTCAGTTGAGCACAATCTTGACAGACAGCCTGTAGTCGCGGATATACATAAAAAGACTTACCTCATTTTAATAATTCACGAGAGGCACCCGAAAAATTCTCTTTTTTGGGTGTACTGTCTTCTCTACAACGTGATAAACTTTCGTGTTCGATTCAGGCACTTATGTCGAACAGTGTTGAATAAGATTCCGTGTGGACAGGTAAAATTTACGTATGAGTACTCGGATACATATTAAAAACCTATTTAGAGGCCAAAAAATCCACCCAAGTCGGGACTTGAACCCGCGACCTCTGGCTAACCGTGCCAGCGCTCTCCCAACTGAGCTAATGGGCAAGTGCAGGCATCGGCGAAATTTCGAACCTCTTTACAAACTTCTCTGTATTACGTACAGGCAGCGACATCTGGCTGAAGTAATTAACCAGAGGTCGCGGGTTCAAGTCCCGGCATAGGTGGCATTTTTGGCCTTTTTAAAATTGTCCTTAGCTAGGATTC
Source organism: Yponomeuta evonymella (assembly GCA_963969515.1). Classification (NCBI taxonomy): domain Eukaryota; kingdom Metazoa; phylum Arthropoda; class Insecta; order Lepidoptera; family Yponomeutidae; genus Yponomeuta; species Yponomeuta evonymella. Next base: position 1,794,489 of record OZ018365.1, read on the forward strand.
TTGCAAAAAATAATATACTCAGACATTTGTCTTTCTTTCTTTCTTTACAATAGGAATTAAAAATACATATTATTATCCATAATCAGTAAAGTCTTGTAATGTATATACTTACTAATATTATAAACGCGAAAGTTTGTATGTCTTGATGGATGTTTGTTACTATTTCACGCAAAAACGGCTGAACGGATCCGGATGAAATTTTGCACAGAGATAGATTATAGTCTGGATTAGCACATACACTTTTTTATTCCGGAAAAATACACATCAAAATTACCACGCGAACGAAGTCTCGGGCTGTTACCCGCTGTTGCTAGTGCTTTATACTTTAGTAATATTTAATATTGTACCTACTTACGCATGAGATCTTAGGTCTATACCCACTATTATTATGATAGTAAACATTTTTACTATCTGAGCATATCTTTCGTCATGATATACCATTTTTTTTTATTTTTGTAATAGTTACGATTAATGCTGTGTTGGTCGAGCCGCTCTAGAGCGTTGCGTTTACTCGTCTCAACGAACAGCAATTCATTTTGATTCATGCAGAAATAACTCTGCCTTTCAAAGTTAAAATAAATTATTTTTTACAATCAGGGCTGGCCGCGTTGAGACCAAAAATTCTTATCACCTGCCAACTTTCATCTTTTTCACATATCATTCTTTCATCTTATTTATGGTAGAAAAATCTATAGGATAATCGTTATAGCAATGTCATATTCGTAACAAATAAATCTGTTTATTTTTAATTTCTTGCGAGTTTTTGAATATAAGTCCACACACAACACAGTCACTTGACCTTGCCCCAAACTAGGATACCCTGTGCAATGGTAACCAGGCAAGGACGTCACAAACATGGAAATACACCCAGACTGAGGCCATTTGTACAAATGTATAAACGGCGGCCCCGAGTGGGAATCGATCCCACGATCTCTATCTTGGTAGTAAGGGCCTTAACGGCTAGTCCGACGAGGCAGGAAAAGTTTTTTAAGAACCGGTCTTATTCTAGTCCACATAATATGAGTTAATCTAGTGCTGACAGCTGTCAGCCGGCCAAAGTGTGTGCAAAAACACAACTGCCCGCTGCTAACAAGAGAGTAACAAATTGTTAGTGTAAGAGAAAACGGGGGTTAAAAAAAAAGTACAAAACAAGTAAAATTTAAAGAATTGATTACATTAAAAATATTTACATTTAGATAGATAGAGAACACTTTATTGCACAACCAGGTGAAAGATATTACAAATAGTTTCTTATATCTAAGTAGTGGTATACAATTGGCGGTCTTATCGCTTAGAGCGATCTCTTCCAGACAACCTTTGGATGGAGAGGAATGCACCAAGAATACAGTCGGTAGATGGATGTACAGCGAGAGATTACAAGAACATAAGTACTTATAATTACATATTGTACCAATAATATACTTACATGAATACCTAAAAAAAAAAAAAAAATAGCTACTACATTAAATATATATAAGCAGCAGTTTACATGTATATAATATACATGAATACCTACAAAATAAATACATAATTAAATATATATAAGCAACAGTTTACACAGTTCAAACAGTGAGGTAGTGAGATTTCACCAATGCCTTAAAACAAGACAAGGACTTACATTTAAAGTAAGGGTAATGGTTATTATATCTGTAAAAACTTGCAAATCACACGCTGTAAAGTCAGAAACAAAGAATGACGTCAATCGCGTAAGAAAGCTCGCGAGTGTGAACACAGCCGAAACGAACGTCAAAGGAACGGCGTCGTTTACCAAGTGTTTGCTACGCGCGTAGCGAGTGCTTCGCCTCGTAGACCCCTCTACGGCGTAGCAGAGTGGGTGCTACGAGATTTGCTTTCATGTTTATTTTTGTTCCATGCAGATTTTCATTTTGCGCCGGAGAAATTCATGTTCTCGTTAATATGGTAGGAGTCACCACTTGCTAACTGTGAAGGATAACATTGTGAGGAAACCTGGGTGTCAGAGGTGTTCACATACCTCAGCGCTTATAATTTCCTATCCACAGTGGGCACGCGCTTTAGCCCATACTCGGTGTCTCTGCGAGAAGGCCTGTGCCCTGCAGTGGCACTTATAAAAAAAATGGTTTAACTTGGCCCTTACTAATTTATTTACATTCCCTGAGACTTCAAACGATGTTAGAAATTTAAAGAGATATCACTTCATCAAAAGCATTAATGAAAAATTATAGTTAGAAAAAAGCAAGTTCTGTCTCATTTTTATAATAATTCTCGGTTTTAATTATTATTATATCATACAAAAATTTTATATTTTAGTTGCTTTTGTATTTCTATAATGTTTTTAATATTTTTTATAAGTTACTAATAACTTTGTCAAAATTTGATCACTAAAATCAATATTTTTCTCAAAATATTTTCGGGACAATATATATAAGATAAGATAAGAATATTCTTTATTGCACACAAGAAGCGAGACATTAAATATATTTTATATTTTCAAGTTAATTGCATATCGACCAAGTAATTATTTAAATGTATCTGCAAGCGTCATCTATTTAAAGTTCTATAAACAATTAGTTTAATAGATGATATTAAGGAATAATTAATATAATAAAAAAAAATAATTAATAATTAAAATATTAATTAATAATTAACCTTATTATCTCATCATCATCATCATTCAGCCACAAGAAGTCCACTGCTGGACATGGGCTTCGTCCATGGATTTCCAAAAAGACCGGTTGGAAGCGGTCTTCCTGCCACCTTACTATCTACTTACTAAGAATCAATAAATACCTTCTCCAGAGCGCATAGAGGTAAATTTTCCTAACTTAAAGGCAGTACGCATTCAGATTTACATTTATATTCCCTGGAAGTGTTTCGTAAAGTAGGACGGCTACTTTTGGCTTACTTCTTTATTCTGGCATGCACTCGGTGTGGAAAACGCGTCGTTTTTTTGTTCGGATATTTTTATAAACGCTGGATTGCCGATTAATTTAATCAATTGTTAATTTAGTTTACATCAGAAGTTCGGACAAAGCGTCTCATTTGCACTTGACCAGTTTGTAAGAAACGTATTATCTTACCATGTTTTACGCTATTTGAAGACAAATAAAACGTGAGGACACCCTTGTTTTTTATTTTCTGTTGGTCACACATATTTTGTAAAAACCTCCACTGGGTATCATTACGGACAATAGCCCTTTAAAGGTCAGACAGATGTTGTAGGCATATTAGAAGAATCCAGCTTCATTATTACGCGCACTAAATTATATTATTATGTTTTTAATCCGCTTTCTTAGGCGTGGCTTGTTTAGTATTTGACTAAAATTCTTCATACAAAATTCGATCTAAATGGCGACTTAGGTGACGTTTGGGATGTGGTACCAGTCGGCCTTAGTATTGTGTAATGTAAGATATGAAGGCACGGACCTTGAGACAAACCAGTTATGGTTTTAGGAGGTCCGAATCCATTTAACCTGTACCTGAACCATTTAATATTTAACCTGTGTAAAACTAAATAAATAAAAAAAAATGTGTGATGTGATAGGGAATTGTTTTTTCAATTTCAAATTCTGAACAATTTCAATCGTCTAACTGTCAAATTCTACACTAATTGCTACCGCAAAGGTCAAGATTTGGACAGGATTTGGTTTGCATAGCTAGCCTCTGGTGCCACCATTCGTGTAAGGAACGATTAAAAAAGAAATAAAATCGTGTAAGGAACGATTAAAAAAGAATTAAAAAAGAACCTTATTAGTTGTTCACAGAGCCTTGTAATAAGGGCTATACCCCTTTGAGTCCTTTATTCATCGACTCGTCAACTTTACATGGTTTATATGGGAATTCCCTCGCGCTGGGCAAACTTAACGCTCGTCATTTCATTTTTTGTTTTGACAGCATTACTGCGAACGGTTTTGTTTGCGGAGAAATAACTCCAGGGACGTTTTTAGGATTCCGTACCTCAGATGGAGAAAAAAACGAAACGCTTTTATGATAAAATAAAACTGAATTTTAACGGATATTTACTCGATTACTTTTCCATTTTACAATTTAATAATCAATATTTTTGAGTTTATATAAAATAATTGTTTTCTAGATTGAATTTTAATTTCAATAACTAATAAACAGTATTTTTGAGTTTCTATAAAATTATTGTAGTGTCAATTTCAATTTTAAAATTTGCGGAAATATTTTTGGAACGTAAATTAATAATTTTTGCCGAGGGTAGTAAACATACAGTTAATGCTTTTAAAAAAGACGCCTGTCATCTCAGTCTACCGAGACCATGGCCCTTCAAAAGTACCGAAACGTCGAAAACTTGTAAAATGGAAAAGTAAACTAGTAAATATCCGTTAAAATTCAGTTTTATTATGTCGAGTGCTCGTGATAACCTCAGAAAATTTTATGATAAACTCAAATTAAAAAGTTTTATTCTCTAAACAACATAATGTAATGTGAACGTCATAGTATTTAGTTTTAGAATTAATAGATTACGTGGAAAGCAGCTAACAAAGAAACTCCACATTTATTCTTTTCAAAACACATTTTACTTTAATTAAAAGAGTTTATAACTTATAACTTTAGTCGCAATCGTTCCCGCTAATATAATAGATCCTTTTGTGGTCCGTTCGTTCGTCTGACTGTTTGTCTATTATTGATTTTTATATATAGATAGATACAGTTTATTGTACATAAAAATGGAAAAAGAAATAGATGGTCAAAGCCTTCATGTTGAAATGTGGCGCGTCAGCAAAAAAAGTTTTTGGTACCGAACATTACTTATTTTAAGCATAAAAAAGCAAAATGTTTAAGGATCAACTTGTTGATAGAAGAAAATATTTTTCAAGGTTGCGGACTACCAGGTTGGCATACATACATACATATATAAACACACGCCTTTATCCCAAAGGGGTAGGCAGAGACCAGGGACTGCCACTTGCCACAATGCTGACAGATCACTTCCGCTAGTCGTTGTATGCACGCACCCCAGTTTGAATTTGGATTAATAATCCATCGTAGTCCCATGTCATTTAACAGGTTTATACAAATGCTTAAATAAATTAAACGGCCAAGCGTGAGTCTGACACGCGCACGAAGGGTTCCGTACCATTATCTATACAACACGCGCCGTTTGACGCCGGATTAAGAATAGCGTCACTCCATTTCCTTCCGTGGACGTCGTAGAAGGCGACTAAGGAAATCAATTACCAGGAGACGGGCTGCAGCGCCTTCCTGAGATTCCAATCGCATACTGCGATCGCCAACCCGCCTGCCAAGCGTGGCGATTATGGCAAAACCCTTCATGGTTATGAAAACCACGAAGGAGGCCTATGTCCTGCAGTGGGCGGCAAATGGCTGATGATGATGATGATGATCTATACAAAATTAGACAAAGATCTAATTTGAGAACATCGCCATCTATAGAAAGCAACAAGAAGCGTTTAACATTGAAATATAACGACATGACAACGGCGCCGTGAAGGTTACATAGATAGCCGCTAGATGGCGAGCGCTGTCTTTGGACAACGTTGGTTGTATGAGAGCCCCTCTTAAATATTTTTTTTATTCTGTCTTTAGTATTTTTTGTTATAGCGGCAACAGAAATATATCATCTGTGAAATTGTCATATATCTAACTATCACGGTTCATGAGATATAGCCTGGTGACAAACAGAGAGACAGACGGACAGTAGAGTCTTAGGGGACCCCCCCTTACCCCTTTGGGTACGGAAACATAAAAATATGTTAATGATTATTACGTCCCATCCGTGTGGCCCAAATCTAATAGGCGTAGTTCATCTCGCACTTGCCCGCCTTTTTAAATAAAGTGCGTGGCAAAATTGTGCCCGAAATTGTATTTGCAATGTAAAATTCTGCTTGTAAAAGACAATATTACTTGGATTATAAGCCGTTACTGGCGACCCAGCGACAATAACAGTTTATTCGGATAATTTTTGTGCATATTATTGTGCCCTGGAGTACATTTCTTTTTATCGCCAGGGCATTGTTCAAATTGTCCCGAATAAAATAACTTTCGTCTGAGCCATTCGGTGGGTTCAGTAGAATTGTATCTTCAGTACGAGTTAAATCACCTCGCGTGCCCACTGTGGATGAACGATCTCAAGCGTTGAGGTACGTTAAAACCTTAACTCCTTTTTTTTTTGGATTCATTAATATAAAAATAACATACCGTTAACAGCTGTCAATTGGTAGAAAAATAACTGACAGTTTATCAACAGTACGCGAGTGTGGAAAATAGGTACTAGGGGTTATACAGTCAGGTTTCCTCGCGATATTTTCCTTCGCGTGTAGATAGTGGTATTGCTACAAACTCACAAATGTATGAAACTTAAGAAACAGAGGAATAAGCAGAAAACATTTATTTTAAAATCAGTACACATGCCACTGTAACAAAACAAAATAGTACACACGCCACAATAACAAAACAAAATTGTACACACGTCACAATAACAAAACAAACCAAAAAAATATTACTTCATAAATTTTATACAAAAGAAAGGAAAACGAAAGGTTTCGGCGTGTCACTGTTGCTGTAAAGGGCAACTGACTCAGCGTATGCTGAGGGTTAAGCCTTCAGCGCTGACTTACAGTCAGTGGCAGGAGCTACTCCGCGAGCGTCACAGACTGGAGTGTGGTACAACCGTGACAAATACCATAATAATATACAATCGAATACTTATATGCAATTCATAATAATATTTACATAGAATAGATTAGAATAGAGGTCATTATGTATGCAGAATGAAACAGATACTTAAATAAATAGTTTTCATTCAGTAACAGACTAAACTAACCACGATATTAAAAACCTATTTAGAGGACAAAAATTCCATCCATGCCGGGACACGAAGCCGCTATCTCTGGCTAACCGTGCCAGCGCTCTCCTAACTGAGCTAATGGGCAAGTACAAGCACCAGTGAAATTTCGAGCCTTTTTACAAGCTTCTCAGTATTACGTACAGGCAGCGAGATCCGGCCGAAGCAATTTACATCACTTGCAGCCCCGAGTGACCCACTTTGCAGTTAGGTTTTTACATCGGAATGATATCGCTGTACCTAGATGATTATATTTTTTTATTGCTTCGGCTTATATCACTTCATATATATTATTATATCACTCCATTTCCTTCCGTGGATGTCGTAGAAGACGACTAAGGAAATAAATTACCAGGAGTCGGGCAGCAGCGTCTTCCTGAGATTCCAACCGCATACTGCGATCGCCAACCCGCCTGCCATGCGTGGCGATTATGACTAAACCCTTCATGGTTAGAAAACCATGAGGGAGGCCTGTGTCCTGCAGTGGACGCCAAATGTCTGATGATGATGATGAGCACGAAAAGAAAATTAAAATATGTACAATAGTTCATAGCCCTACTATACGATTACAGACTCCTGTCTGTTTTTGCGGCGAGAGGTTGGAAGGAAAGGGAGTGGCGGTCTGTGATGCTCCAGCAAATGTGCCCTGAGCTTGCGCCCAAAAGTACATTCACTGGACGCACATAAAGTCATTGCCACATGCCGGTAGTGAACCCAGGACTTTACGAATATGAGGCCAGTATTTTGCCGACGCTTTGTCACCCTATGGCATACTCTTTCTCTGCCTCTCTGAAGGAAGACCTGTGCCTTTCAGTCGTATACTGAGTGTTTCAGAAAGGTCATGTAAAGCTTTTTTTATGTAGTTTATATTTCAAGCGCTGAGGTATGTAAACACCTCCGGTTTCCTCACGATGTTCTCCTCAACAGTTTGTTGATAGTATAATGTATATGTTTCTCTTTACGATGTGTAAAGTCTATTTGTATCCCAAGGTGTTTTGCTTTCCCTTCATTTGGTTATAAATCGAAAAATTCAAATTCAAGTGGCTATAACTTAAGTGCGCCTTAAGTGCGGTGCCCATCGCATTATACTTGCGGTAAAAAATCTTCATCACAGGACGTCAACTCGTAATGAGTCTCCAACGCATATTATACAAGGATGATGAGAAACTCAACCTATTTTTTAAGGAATAATAGTATAGCTAATTTGCAACAAAATATGTGCCACAAACTAGGGGACCCAAAGTTGGGTAAAGGTCAGAGAAAAAGTCTGTTATTAATATTTAATATGACTTTCTAACAAAAATATAATAAATAACAGATAAGGAAATAGCGTTAATAATAACTCAACAAAAATGTGATCATTTTTGTTAAGTTTTCTTCAAATATTCTGCAATTCTTATAAACGCTAAACTTCAAGAAGTTATACAGATTTTTGTTCGTAAAAACAAAAGCGTGAAAACAAAAGTATTTTCAGAGTACCAAGTGATTCACTTAAGAAAATACAATGTGCAAGGTTATTTCAGGTAAGGAGTACTTACAGATTGAAACATAAATAATAATAATAACTTCCACGCAACACAATGACTTATCCTGTGTGGAACTCATTGGGTTATATGGATGATCCCAAACTAGGATACAGGTAAGTACATCACAAACACTAAAATACCTAGAATGAGGTCATTTGTACATATCAAATACATTGTCGCTAGTGGGAATCACACCTGTGTGCTACTAAACTAATGAGGCATTTTTTGTTTTGATTTAATTAAAATGGTTTCAAAGTCGCAATGTCATATTAGATTCTTGTTTTCAAAGACTTTAATGTTTTAATTATAGTATTTTATCTGAGTTAAGCTTCTGTGATAAATATTTTACGACTGGGTCCATCTCAGGCACGTAATGGCCAATAGAGCCTCGATAACACTTAATGACATTTGAAATTAATTTTGTTTAACCATTTTACGGGTGTGTGTAGTGGTTTGTGTGTGTGTAAGTCTTATAAAAAATCTCAGTATGCTGAAGGTTGGTTTTTCCTTTTCGAACTAGGCAATGTTCCATAAATATAATTATATTTTATGGTACATTGCCTAGGCTGAAAAGGAGAAACCAGCCTTCAGCATACAATAACACAATATTGCAATTAAATAGGTACCTTTCTTCTAAACGTATTGTATTATAGTATTTCCGTACAAATAAAACTAATTACAAAACTAGGCTATTTTACTTTACATTGCGTCCCGTTATGTTTTATTGGCCGCTTCGTTGGTGTAGCGGTTTACGTCTGATTACCATGCCGATGGTCGTGGGTTCAATCCGCCCTTGTGGCTGGCGTCCATTGGTACAAATAGCCTGAGTCTGGGTGTATTTTTATGTTTGTGATTTACTGGTTACCAGAGCACAGGGTATCCTAATTGGGGACTGTACAATATCTAAATTACTTATTTGGGTTCGAGACTAAATGCTCTGCGTTCCCCGTGCCAATTCAAATTTGGCGCGCTTCTGAATGAGCGACGTAGATTCGTACAGTTCATTAACTCACTCTTTTCACTCTTTTCGTTTGGGATGCACGGAAGAAAAGTTCGTAGGATCCACCCTTTCCATAACTGCCGGCCGGCGTGTGCTAAATACTGAAATAACCCTGTGAAATCTTGTGTGGATTGTGTCCCGGGACCTGGAGACCAGCTTCATCATCGTCTGTGAGTAGAGCACCATTTCTCTTACCCAAATTCTTTCCGTAGTTCAGTATCAAACAGGGACCAAGACAAGTAATTGTATTGTGTAGAAGTTATTTTTATTTTTTTCCATATCGTAGCCCCAGTTTCTGGTACAATAACCACTGCCAATCCTGTTAACAGCTGTAAGTTGTTTTTTTATTGTTTGCCGTTTGTCCAACTGATCTACGAGTCTACGAGAAACTCGGGGCTAAACCTTCAAGTTACAGTTAAATTCATTTACCATTATGTATTTTTTTAGCCAGCCAGCCCACTGCCACCAACATGCCGTTGTCATGAATCTCATGAATCGAAAGTGCCTTTCGACTGATTTAGATGCATCGTCGCATTAGCGTAGCTATGTCGTAGAATAAGGCCCGAGGCGAATAAAAATGGTAAAACGAATGTAGGCTACCGCAGTGTACTCTAATACACGTCTGTATCACCCTACACAGGATTATAGTGCTTATGCTCAACGTGGTAAAGATCACTAGGCCGTGCGGCAGCTTGCGGTTGAAGGTGGCAAACCCACGGCAAATGTTTCCTATGAATTATTTACGTCGAAGAGGGTAAAATTCACACCTACCCGCAGAAAGGTTAGGACGCTTTAGGGTGAGAGTATGGACCTATGAGAAGCAAGAAAATATATTTACAGTAGATTAAAACTTTGTAAGTGTACGAGAAAATGGGGTAAGCGTTTAGTGGAAATACTAATATTATTATATTAAGTTTGGCAGTCCCTGGTCTCTGCCTACCCCTCTGGGATACAGGCATGAGTTTATGTTATGTTATGTGTAAGTTTTTAATAAGTACATGATTGCTTTTTCTTTCTATGTAGGTATATTATATTCATTATATCCTTCTCTTACATATAGGTATTGTAACTTATTTATGTAGTAGTATATGACAATTATTTAAGTAAGATTATGTAATTCGTAAGAAGTTTCTTGGTCACATTGGATTGTTACAGTGCTGTCATCCGCAAACAGAGTCAGCCCACCCAATGACTCTGTTTGCGGATGACAGCACTGTAACAATCCAATGTGACCAAGAAACCTCTTACGAATATGACATAAACCAGACTCTACAATCTATCATAAATTGGTTAAATAATAATAACTTAAAGGTAAATTTAACTAAAACTAATTTAATGCAATTTAGTCAAAGGCTACCAACAGTAAATTTAGACATAAATTATGAAGATAGCAAAATTGAACAAGTAGTGACTACAAAATTTTAAGGACTGACGGTGGATCAAAATCTAAATTGGAAAGCGCATATTGCGGGACTCTGCAAAAAAGTTAGCTCATCGGCCTACCTCCTCTATAAACTTGCTCCTGTAACTAATACTGATGCTCTAATTACTGCATACCATGGTACTGTAGCTTCAGTGCTGAGGTATGGCCTAATATTCTGGGGTAACTCAACTGATAGAGATATAGCGTTTAAGGCGCAAAAAAGGTGCCTAAGAGCAATGTTTAGATTAAAAAAGACTGACAGTTGTAAATCCTATTTTAAGGACAACAATATTCTGACACTTCCCTCAATGTACATTTTAGAGGTGGGACTATTTGTTAAATCCAATCCTGATATTTTCCAACCAGTTTCGCTCGTCAGCACTCGCTTACAACGGGACGAAAGTAGAGTTTATATTCGTAGAGCCAACACTGCACTTATGCAAAAGAGTATGTTTTGTATGGGGCCTACAATCTACAATAAAATACAAAGATCATTACGAGAATTAAACATAGACCAATTCAAATTTAAATTGAAAAAAATGTTGTTGGAAAAATGTTATTATAATTTAATGGAATTCCTGACTGAATGAATATATAGAATTAATTTAATTATTCACTACAACTCCGACATTATTATTATTATTTTTTTTATTGACCTTGTATGTACTAAATCATCTTGACTATAAAATTGTTTTATTTTTATTGATTTTTGTATTTACTAATGAATTAATATTATTATGATTATAATCTAATTTTTTTACATAAATTTAATGGAAGGTGAGGTGCTCTCTCAAGAATTTTGTAAGTCCCGAAGGACAAAACATGCACAGGACATATTTATTATAATGAAACAACCTTTTTAACTCATGTTTGATAAATAAATAATCTTTATCTTTATCTTTAAGGTTATTATTAAGTTTAAGTATACACTAATTATATTTGCACCAACTACCCGTCTCCCTTTCTCCTTCGGAAACCTTTCGGTCCCAAGGTTGTCTGGAAGAAATTGCTGTTAGCAATAAGGCCGCCCATTGTACTTTTTCATTGTAACTTTCATATTTTATGTCTCGCTTCTTGTGTGCAATAAAGAATATTCTTATCTTATCTTATCTTATGTAAACTAAAATTGACTCTGTTACACATAGATGTTTATCTATATTCTGCGCGCTTCCTACTAAAAGAAATAAATTACACAAATAATTTTTGTTGCGAAATAGACAAGATAAGATAAGATTTTTGTTTATTTCCTGTCCACAAAATACATTCACAAACGAAACAACAATGGATATTGAATTAAATGATACACAGCAAAAGAATGTACTATTTGTGGAAAGACTGGAGCCTAAACTAGATCAAAAGATTTGTATCTTAGGTTTCCAGGCCTCCCGTACTACAAAAGATTGGTATCATATTCGAAACGTCACCAGCATAAGGTGCACGGTATTATACGTTACGTATCAAAAATGACAGATGTTATAAAATAAGGTAAGATGTATGTAGGTATGTATATATGTATGTGTGTCTCTGCTCAGCCCTACGACCGGAGTCTTGGGTTCGGGTTTCAGCCACTGAGCAGACGGTGTGTGAATGTGTGTGAGGAGTGTATATTTGTGTATGCATATGTAATTATGTAAGTAAAATAAGCAGGTATTAGATATTAGTTTCAAGAAGCTTTTCTGTTTGATCATAGCTAAGACTGTTTAAGTGTGCTGTTAATTTCTGTTTGAGTTCATGTTTGGTAAGATCAAATATGTGGAGGCACTCGTTCAATGAATCGTATTTTCTACCAGCACGAAAATAGTAGAATCGTTGCGCAAACGACGTTTTCACTAAAAATAAAGTTTGCACATTAAAAAGGGTTTGTACACTCCACAAAAAAAAACAGGAGAATCGGCCTTTTTGTTTCTGTGTCCCGTTGTTGTGAGATAATTCATGAAAATAATTGGAAATATATTATATAACGTTTGGGATCCCGACCTACTTTTTATAAGAAGTTAAATACCTTACCGTATTGTTCAACCAAAGGTTGACTGGTACAAAATGCTATTTAGCATTTAGTAAGCCTTTGTACCACAGACGTATTTTGTTTTGTTTTGTTTATTAGGCATGTAAAACAGGTAACAATCTTAAAATAACAATATTGGAGCATACTAGTTTTAAGCTAGATTGACAAAGTGTACACGCACATTAAAATACATAGAAAAACAAATTAAGGTGGTCCTCATATTTAAGAGTAATGAGACAAGCATTATCTTAAAACTAAAGATGACATTACCACCTACTTGAAACTACAAAACAGGCTTTTAAATAGGTACTTATTATATTTTCGAACTAAAACTGTGCAATAAAGAATCTTACTAATAATAATAATTATTGTTGTGTTTTGATTAAGCCGAACAAAAGTGGTGCGAAACTGAGGTCCCTTTAGGTAACACACCACAAAACGTCAGAAGCACATTTTGTAACCCGGATTAGGGCGTCTTCGCGCGAATGTTAAATTAATATCAAATTAAAGAGCGGGCCGGCCTAAATTACCTCATTAAGGAAAAACCCTGAAGGATTCCCAGCATCACAATTATATACCTACGTAGAAGTACAATCTGGTCAAAGAAAGTGAAACAATTTTCGTCCGATCTCTCCGAAGACATCACGAATACCATTCATGACATGTGTAAATTATTAATGAGACAACTTAAACATGGCGAAAACAAGCGAAAATCGGCCAACTGCGTGTAATCAGGTGTCAAAATATGAGTTGTTAATAGGAGGGCACAGCTGTGGTAGAACATTGGACTCGGAAGCGACAGACCCAGGTACGATTCCCAGTGCGAGCATGTACCTATCCTATGACTTTGTTTTCTAAGTTATGTACATTTGTTAAGTTATAGTAGCAATACTACCACTCGCTAACTGTGAAGGAAAAAATCGTAAAGAAACCTGAGTGTCTGAGCTGATTCACATACCGGCGCTTGAAATCGCCAATCCGCGGTGGGCACGCGTGGTGATTAAGCCCATACTCTCTCCCTGAGAGAAGGCCTGTGCCCTACAGTGGGACGTGTATAGGCTGCTTATGTAATAGGAGGTGCTTTTTGATTATAAGTATTATGAACATATTCTTTTTGTTGCACTAATCCGTGCTGAGGACAATTTTTATATTATGAACATCAATTATCAACATAACATAAACTCATGCCTGCATCCCAGGGGGGTAGGCAGTGACCAGGGACTGCCACTTGCCACAATCCTGATAGATCACTTTCGCTTCATCAACATTCATTAGTCGTTCAGGTACTTTTTATCTTGAAAAGGTGCTAATACATCCCCTATTTAGTCGAAGTCTGTCCGCCTGGGACGTCCATTTCTGGCCCTTCCGCGCACATTCGCTCTATATATTTATTTTGTCAATCTTTCTTCCTTCATCTTCACCACATATCCAAGCAACGCAATTCTAGTCACTACATCCTCCTTCAGTCCTCAACGTTTTCTAATCAAATTTTTGCGTATCCTGTCATTAAAAGTAAGGCCCCTTGCCCACGGCGACTTTTTGTAGTGATGCTGTCGCGAGTTTCTTAAACGCGTTTAAACGCGTTTCTTAAGTCGCATTTGCAACGCGCTGCAGAAGCGATGCCAACGCGCTACTAACGCGCTACAACATAGCGACTGTATCGATGCAAATACGCGAGCGCATCGGAAGACATCGGGAGGAGAACGGAGGAAGGGTGGCGCATGAGTAGTGCAACACAGAGAGATCGAGAGTGCTGTTGACCATCGGTCCAACGGAGTCCATATTGCAACTGTGGCGATCGCAGGCATTTTGGTTCCGTTACTGAATCGCATTTGCATCGCGACAGAAGCGCGACAGTATCGCGTTTGCATTGCGACTGAATCGTGTTTATGGTGGGCGAGCGCACACAACTAGCGCCCGCATCGCGACTGTATCGATGCGAACGCGCGACAGCATCGCTACTGCATCGCTACAAAAAGTCGCCGTGGGCGAGGGCCCAAGGACCTCATTTCTACTGGATTAATCCTACTTTATTGCTTGTTTTGCCTCACCCGAATCTCGCTACCATACACAAGTGTTGGGACCAGCACTACTCCATTATGGATAGCCAATCATCAACATTTTTTTTTAATATGAACATTATTAACAACCTATTTAGAGCCCCTAACCCCTTTACAAATTCTGGCATCTGGCTCAAGTTACATCACTTGCAGCCCCGAGTACCCACTTAAAATTGTCTGAAATTGAAAGTTTAATATTTTTTCAAACGTATCCCTGAAATAGGAATTTACAAAAGGACTTAGATTGTTAATAAAATATAGACACGCAATACAAAAATATATATTTCTTATTCATAATTACCAATTCAAGCTATGACTGAAATGTGGTTTGCATGTCATAAAAATATGATCACTATGCCAAACACCTATATCTATTCAATCGCAGAATACACATCATCATCATCATCAGCCATTTGACGCCCACTGCAGGACATAGGCCTCCTTCGTGGTTTTCATAAACATGAGGGGTCCATAATCTTCACGCTTGGCAGGCGGGCTGGCAATCGCAGTATGCGGTTAGAATCTCAGGAAGACGCTGCTGCCCGTCTCCTGGTAATTGATCGCCTTAGCCACCTTCTACGACAAGGAAGGAAATGGATTTTACAGTTTACTGTAAACATTATTTTAAGAAGCCTATGCCCTACAGTAAGCTCTGTTTATAAATTGTTTTATAATTTCTTTGTTTTCCCGCTTTGTCAGTGGCTCTCCTACTAGTTTTTATTAATCAGTACCTGACGGGTGCCAAACGGGACCCTATTACTAATATAGTCTGTCTGTCTGTCTGTCTGTTATCAGGCTCTAACTCATGAACCGTGATAGCCAGACAGTTGAAATTTTCAGAGATGATGTATTTCTGTTGCCGCTATAACAATAAATATTAAAACACAGTAAAATAAATATTTAAGGGTAAAAGTGATGTTTTTCCTCGATATTAATAACGGCAGGTAGAAGCTTCAAATATTCAAATGTTGTACAGATAATGGTCCGGAACCCTTCGCGCGTGAGTCCAACTCACACTTGGCTGGTTTTTTTTTAGTAGTATTTATTCAGTAGTTACGTCTTTCTGTTATATTAATTCTGTTTTAGGGCTTACATTTGGTAAGTCGCGTAAATTTGATCCCTTGAATGGGCCCCGGGTGTAAATTAATTTGGGGGTTTACTTTTCAAATCCTGCGGGTAAACTTTAATGAAAAGGTCGGTAAGTGAACCTAACTCCGCTGTAAACCTAGATTATAATATTCGGAACAATCCTACAGGTCAACATGGCGTTTTTAGGTGATATTAAGTGATAAAAATCTCTAAAAGAACCCTTTGGGAAGTCGAGTCTATTAATGCATGTTTTATCAAAAGAAGGCTATTAGTACGGCAATGACTGTTTGATTGAAACTATTCATTCCAATGGAATAACTTGTGCAAAACAAAAACCTATTTAGAGGCAAAAGATTCCACCCATGCCGGGACTTGGACCCGCGACCTCTGGCTAACCGTGCCAGCCTCTAAATAGGTTTTTAAAATTGTCCTCAGCACGGGTTAGTGCAACAAAAAGGTGCATAAGAGCCATGTTCCGACTAAAACCAACCAATAGTTGTAAGCCTTATTTTAAGAAACACAATATCCTGACACTTCCATCTATGTATACATTAGAAGCAGCTTTATTTGTGAAATCGAATCCAGATTTATTTAAGCGGATCTCATATGTTAGTAATAGATTGCAACGGGACACAAGTAGTCTGCAAACACTGCGTTAATGCAAAAGAGTATATTTTGTATGGGACCCACAATATACAACAAATCACCTAAAAGAACTCGATACAAATTTGTTCAAAAATAAATTGAAGAAAACATTATCCGAAAAATGCTCTTACACTGTAACGGAGTACTTGTCTGAAAGATTTTAATATCTCGACAGTTGACATATTATACTTGATATACCTAGTTCTAAGTTTGACATGCATTATCTTAGTTTTAATTACTTATAGTGATTTTGACAATTCTAATTTGCTCTGTTTTATTGTTATTATTGATCATGTAATAATAATCGTAGGATCGTAGCAAGTGGCAGTCCCTGGTCTCTGCCTACCCCTCTGGGATACAGGCGTGAGTTTATGTATGTATGTATGTATGTAATAATAATTAATTAACAATTAACGATTTCCACAAATTTATATATTTTTGACATCTGACCATATATTGTAATATTAACTCATAATAATTAAGTAACGGCGCTCTCTCCTACCAAATATTTGTATGTTTACAATGACAAAACATGCAGAACAAATATTTATTATTGTACCATCTATGCATACTCATGTTTCACAAATAAATATCTTTATCTTATCTTTATAATTTCGCAAAATAACTCGGTGCCTTGCGCGATTCGATCTCATTCGCGAGAGATGACAATGCTTCCCGCTCAATTTCACAACGTCGTCGGCCCACCGTGCTGGTGGTCTGCCCACCGACAATGTTAGGTGCTGTATAAATGAAGTCCATCAGTAACATATAAGAACCTTATTTAATCTATCCTCTAAATCTCTTGACTGACGCGTTTGAATACTTTATCGAAAACGGTCACATAAATAGACAAAAATATTTTCAAACCAATCGCCACTTTATTTCTTTGAATATTTTATGTGCAGTTGGTCTATAAAATAGAAATGAATTGATATTTTATTTTTGATACGTTTCATTTGTATTTATTTTCGTGAAATGGGTTTCGCTTGATGTTGCAACGATAAATATTTACCTTCTTTTAACTCGACAGCGAAATCAAAAGGGGGTTAAGTTTTTCACGGGTAGATGTGTCTCTTTTATGATCTCTCAAAGGTGCTCCACCTCCAGTTTGATCGCTGTATAATACCACAAAAAAACTAAATCGTCAGGATCGTAGCAAGTGGCAGTCTCTGGTCGTTGTCTTATGTGATGTTGTAAAAAGGAACAAAGGAGCCGAATTATCGACAAAATTATTATTATATTTTAATTAATAATTATTTAAATGAAACTAATTATTTCAATGATTAGGTTGTAATTCAAAACATTCACAAATTAATGCACAGATAAAACGTAATCAGCCTTTTAAAAGAAATCGCTGTAGTTTCTCCTGTAACGAAATGTTAGACACATTTTGTTAAAAAAACCGAACTTTAATTAAGAAATGTATTATTTAAAACTTACTGAATAGTAGCTGTTTTAAATCGAATAGATACGACGGATTAATAATTCATTATCAATTAATAGAATAAGTATGATACACTCAATTATACCATCTACAAACTTAAATACACTCAATCCTACGCACACTTAAACCTGTGAACATATTTACACAATAAATAATAATTTCAACAGACTGATCTGACGCCACGCTTTTGTTATAGACGAAAACCAGCGCATTCACTAGTAGGTTCAGATTTCTGCACTTAGTTGTAGTCTTCTATTAGGGTTTGGGCATGCCCATCGTCTCGTAGGCAGCTAATTCAGCCAAATGAACAGCAACACATAAGGCTGACACAAGAAGAAATATCTGAGCGACTGCACGCACGCACGCTGGTTTGCGGTACTTTTTATCTTGCCCTTGGCTAATATGTCCCCTATTTGGTCCAAGTATGTCCACCTGGGACGTCCATTAGCGGCCGCTCCACCCGCATTCGGTCGATATATTATCTGTTTTGTCAATCAGAAAGATTCTAAGATCCTTCATCCACACCACATTTTAATTTTATATTTTCATTTCTAGTCCTTAGCCTTGGTTGTCAGTTTAGTGTTATTTTTAGCAATATCCTGCCCCAATGGCAATTTCTATCACAAAAAACCTGCTAGTAATTCCCTCATTATGTTACTACCGATTCCAGCCTAACTCGTAGCTAATAATTTACACACAAATCGGGCCCACGCTTCGGAGCATTTGTTCGTGGAAATGGCTGGATACGGCCTTAATCCGTGCGCCCACATTTACCAAAAACAAGAGCAGTAATTGCCAATGAATGAAATCGCCTCAGCGAACGGGATGGTTATATTCAAAGAGACCATTTAAAGGTACCACTACAAGATACCTTCACTCAGATGGAGAGAATGGCTTAATCACAACGCGTGACTACTGCTATTTGGCGATTTCAAATGTCTGTAAACATCTTACTGCCGGCTTGTCAAATTTTTAACTAGGTATAAGAATATTTTTATTTTATTTTATTAGGGATAAAAAACAGTTATACAACATCATTTATATCCTTACCAATATTATAAACGGGAAAGTTTGTTACTCTTTCATGCAAAAACGGCAGAACGGATCTGGGTGGGTTAATTGGAGACACCATAAAAATCCTGAAAAACCTTTTTTTTTAAGCTGTAAAAACCCAAAAAATATCAATGTAGGTAGAATTTTCGGTGTCATTTTACAATTTTCTTTATGTGATCCCAATTGTCATCGCAGAGTCGTTTCGTAAGACATAATGATTCGACTGTTGTCTAGAATCACCCCCAGAATCCAATCAGCGATCAATTAGTGCCCATTTGTAGGTGGAGTATTAATCGGCAATTCATCATGTTTTTGAGGCTAGGCTGTTCAAGTGAGCAGTACGGAAACTTTCTGGTTTTTTCTAGAAAGGAACACAATAAAAAATATAATACAAAATCTAGCTTAATTTTCTTCTTTCTGTGCATTCTTTTACCAAGTCGTGGGTTAGATTCCAACTGGGACTTGTACAAATTTTCTGGGTATATTTCCTGATGTCATTGATTGACGCCATGGCACAGGGTATCCTAGTTTGGGACCAGGACAAGTGATTGTGATGTGTGGATGTAATTATTACTTACCAAGCGAAACAGGTCTTCAACGCTCGTTACATACATGCACTTCCTGATGTTTCTGAGCTTAAGTTCCTTCGTCTCTCAACACACCAAAATTTATCTGCAGCAAGTAATTAATTTTCGGACAGCAGAATAAAAAATAAGCAGCAATATGTGTCCAGAAAGTAAACCAAAGTCATCGAATAAGAGTTAAACCTGGTCGGTCAAGTAAGTAAGTGATTCCGTAATTCACTTATTGAAGTAGAAATAATAATAGAAACAATATTAATCAATTATTGTAACTTAAAATGTTATCATCATCATCATCATCATTAGCCATTTGATGCCCACTTCATTTATTGAGTATGCTCAGTTGAAGTGGCAGTGAGCGGGGCACATAGCTCGGAGAACCAGACCCCCACCAGATGGTCTGACGACCTGGTTACGGTGGAAGGAAGTCGCTTGATGCGGGCGGCATAACCGGGAAGCTTGGAAACGGGGGGAGGCCTATTTCCTGCAGTGGGCGTCAAACGGCTGATAATTATGATGATAAACTCACGCCTATATCCCAGAGGGGTAGTTAGGGACCAAGGTTTTCCACTTGCCACTATTCTGACAAACTTGTTTCGCTTTATTGTAATGTAATTAACTATTTACTTTTTACACGTATCGATTCAGAAAGTGACGGTTACTACAGTCTTAAAATGCCTGAGTTTCGTTTCAGCGGAGAATCTGTAAGCCTAAAAATGTACGTTACATACGTTTGTAAGGGCTGCCTAAGTGGAGAAAGTAGTAATGCAGACGCAAAGCATACTTTTTAGCTTTGACCTAGACTAAAGTGGGGCTCCGTTGAATATATTCCACTCCCTACATTCAAGTCAAGAGCGTTGGCTATGAAAGGTGTAGGTGACCGCAGGGAATATTGCTCTATTTTAATTTCCACACTAATGCATAAGTAACCTGTATATATCCTACTGCAGAGAATAGAGCACAGGCCTTCTCTGAGAGAGAGAAAGAGAGACCGAATATGGGCTTAGTCAATACGCGTATAGACAGTCGATTGGCGATTTCGAGTGCTGACTTATGAACACCTCTGCCACTGGCTCTGAAGATTACTCGTTTGAATTTAAAATTCCTAAATTAGATTTTTGGAGATTTTTAAAAATAAAAAACAGGAAAAGCCTGCAGCCAAACTGCCTCTTCTTCTATTTTTCTGGTTTTTTTCCTCGGTTTTAAACAGAATATAAAATTAGGTAACCTAATTGGCACAGAATCATTAATGTACAACAAATATAATGCAGAGGAATGTAATGCTGCACAACGATACGAACAAACGATTACAAAGTTTAGCATCGGAAAAATATGTACTTCTTACCATTCAACAGCAAACATAGCTGCAGTCGGTTCTTTAGGTAAAATAACACACAAATTAAACGTGTGCCTGCTTATTGCTTATCGTTTAAGTTTGTTATAAATTATTTTGTCGTTATAATTGTTATGTTGTAATGTATTTATCTCTATGACAATTTTTTGTGATCGTCAGTTCTCCAAAAAAATTAATGTTTTAGAATGATATGTATATTGATATTGGTACTGATTTAATATAATTATGATTATTGGGTAGAACAGGTAGAGTAAAGCATCATCCCTTACGGTCCGTCAGTTTACAATATCTCACGGTGAATAGCCCGGCCGTGAGGTATTCTGCCGCGGGGGCCGAGGGATGATCTCGTGCCAATGTCACTCGCGAGGGGGCATATTTCTGTCACCGTAGCCTCACGCCCTTATTTACAAAATAGTCCACACATGAAAGGGATATCTTTCATAAATACAGGGCTGTTTTTAAATATGCGCAAAATTAAACACCACAAAAAAAGAGACCGTGTTTAGCAAAAAATTTTGTTCTGTGAGTTTTGTTCTCGTTATTAGCTTCATTCCGGATTCACTTTCCTTTAGTCGCAGACCGTCCAAAGGACCGCTGATTGGCGATTTCAAGCGCTGAGGTGTGTTAATAGTTCAAGACACTCAGGTTTCCTCGCGATATTTTTCCTTCACCGTTAGGGAGTGGTATTGCTACTATAAGCTCACAAATGTAAGAAAACAAAGTCATAGGTACATGCGGAATCGAACCTGGGTCTCTCGCTTCCGTGTCCAATGTGCAACCTACTAAGCTACCACCGCTCCAAGTTTCAACAATCTAAACGGTTAATTAAACCGAGGGGGCAGGAGAGAGGGGGAATACCCGCTTACAATTAAACGTTTAATATTCCGCAAACGGATACCTAAATCGAAAACTGGTTTTACCACAGCTACAATTTTTTTCAAAAACGACCAATCTAACGATACGCCATGCTATGACGTAAACAAGGTAAAAAACATAATCCCTAATTTAGGTGTCGGGGATGTACACTGTTTTTTTTTAATGTTTTATTCTAAATATTTACTGGCGTGATTAATTTATACATCTAAGTCAAACAGCTTTCTAGTACTAATCGTCTCTTACGCGAACAAACAGATAGACGGACTGATGCGGGGAAACTATAAGGGTTCATCATCATCATCATCAGCCCTTTGACGCCCACTGTAGGACATAGGCCTCCCTCATGGTTTTCGTAACCATGAGGGGTTTTGCCATAATCGCCACGCTTGGCAGGCGGGTTGGCGATCGCAGTTTGCGGTTGGAATCTCAGGAAGACGCCGCTGCCCGTCTCCTAGTAATTTATTTCCTTCCTTAGTCGCCTTCTACGACATCCACGGGAGAAAATGGAGTGACGCTATTCTTAATCCGGCGTCACACGGAGAATAACTATAAGGGTTAAAAAAGGGCAAATGGGCGATGTCCTAGCACCCCATTTGGCCAGATTTTTTTAAGTAACTTATTTCTAAATTAAAAGACTGACGATACATATAATGCTCTCTCTAAAGTACTAAATTGGTTTACTTATAAGAAATTAATATTGTTAAATGCAAAAAAGACAAAATGTATAAAGTTCATTCTACCGAATGTCGAAATGGTTGACAGTAATGTTACATTGAGGAAAGACAAACTAGACCTTGCAGAAGAATTTCTAGCAGTTGTATTGCAATTGATACAAAGCTTAAGGGCCCCCCATTGATACAAAGCTTCAATGGGGCCCTCATATAGAAAAATTGGCAAACAGGCTTAGTTCTGCAGCACATGCAGTCAAAAGAATCCGGTAACTAACTGATGTCGCAAGTGCTAGGCTGGTTTATTTTAGTTACTTCCATATTATTATGTCCTATGACATACTACTGTGGGGTCGGGCAGCAGACATTGGGACCAACTTTGTCGCGCAGCAGAGAGCGATCGGATTCATATTAAGCTAGGCAGTAGAGATTCGTTTCGAGATTTCTTTAAAGAAACTAACATCCTAACAGTTGCTAGTCAATATATTTATGAAAATATTATGTACGTATAGAATAATATCAGTAATTTTGAAACTGTAACCTGAAAACGCGTTTCAAAAACTGTGTAAAGCACACTTTGTGCCAAAAGGGCTACTTAATATTAAAGATTATTTAGATAACAATATCTGTAATTAAAGCCAGTTCAATGCACGAGTCCTAGGTTTTAGAATAATTATATAAACTCTGTTAATTAAGAACTTTGAAAAGACTAAGTTTGGAGTTTTCCATGTGTCCATTTTTTCTCCAAATTATCTAGATTTGGAAATGGCCACCTAGTTTAATTTTTAACGTTCATTAAGTCACAGTTTCTGTGCTACTTTGAATAAAACACATTCAAAAAGGGCATTCTTACCCTTCAGTGCCCCTCAGTTTTCTTTCACATAAGCCGACGTCAACTGTAAGTTTTTTCTTTAGTTCACTCTCTTGAATAAAAAAAGTGGCAAAAGAATACGGGTGCTCTCAAATCGACGTAAATACATAAAATAATTAAAATAATATAAATAATTTTCAAATGAAATATGTGGAACAAAACAATAACTTGTACCGCCTTGTCAGCGGTGTGCTACTCACAAACATGGAGTAGCACACCACTCCCACACACCGCCCTGTGCTACTCACAAACATGGAAATACACTCAGACTAAGATCATTTGCATACAAATTGAGTACCGTGGCCTCCAGCAGGAATCGAGCCCAAGAATTCTGTTTTAGTTTTTTTCGTAGTTTCCCTAATTTTTCTGTGGTATTAAAACAATGTCATCATCAGCCATTTGACGTCCACTGCAGGACATAGGCCTCCCTCATGGTTTTCATAACCATGAGGGGTTTTGCCATAATCGCCAATCGGGTTCGCGATCGCAGTACGTGGTTGGAATCTCAGGAAGACGCTGCTGCCCTTCTCCTGGTAATTTATTTCCTCAGTCGCCTCCTACGACATCCACGGGAGGAAATGGAGTGACGCTATTCCTTATCCGGCGCCACACGGAGACTGAGATCATTTGCATACAAATTGTGTATCGCGGCCTCCAGCGGAAATCGAGCCCAAGAATTCTGTTTTAGCAGTCAAATGTGAAACTAACCACTAGATCAACGAGTCAGTGGATTGGTAATTTTAAAATCATGTTTGTATGTTTTTATTTTTTGTTTTTTTCCGTAGTTTTCCAAATTTTTCTATGGTATGAAATTAATGTAACTACCTTATTTTGGCAAAATTATAATGCATAAATTGGATAAGATTGGATAAGTGTAAATTAAGAATTTTTTCCTATTGTATTTAGATAATTTAAGGTAAATATAGTTGGGCTTTACAAGTAAATTTAAGCTCAATGTATTTTGTAAAATCAAGAGCATGACATGTTTTCCCTACTGCTTTGTTAATGTCGTCGCGCCACCTAGCTGGGGGTCAGCCTACACTTCTACGAAGACCTGGAGAAGAACAGCGCAAAGCAGAAGCGACTGGCGCTTGCATGAAGAGGCCCTTGTTCAACAGTGGATATTGACGGGCCAAATAGTACAATGAAGAGCGGCTGGATTTCTTAATAAATTAAATTTAAAAATTTTATGTCGACATCAGCTCGACCCTCGACTGTCGGGCGTCTGTCCGAGACAGGAATATTAAATAGAAAGCAACTGACTTCGAACTGGGCTTCACGACGCCGCATACCGTACCAAAAGGTCACATTCCTTCAAAAGTGACACTTTTCCTTTTTGATCGTATTAAGGATGAAATATACCAACACAGTGGCGCTGGCGGTCCATAGATTTGTCCATATAATATACTACTGCAATATATTATGTATGTATGGACCGCCACCGTCACCGCGTTGATGTGTTTCATCCCTTATTTGTTTTACACTCGTTTAATTCGACTTGTGGTTTCTGTAATCCTGAACTGATAGTAAATACATTTTAATTTTTTTTAATTTTTTTACTACAAAGTAAAATATTATGTTTATTTTGCAAAATTTACATATTCCCATTTTAATAATAATAACAATAACTTCCACTCAACACAATCACTTCTCCTGGTCCACAAACTAGGATACCCTGTGCTATGGTAATCAGACAAGGACATCAAAACATGGAAATACACCCAGACTGAGGCCATTTGTACAAATATACGGCGGCCGCCAGCGCGAATCGAACCCACGACCTCCGGCTTGACAATCTAAAGATTTTAAATTTTCAGGGTATAATAAAATCTCAAAATACATCTGAAAATAGGAGGTTTTACACGACAGTTTTTATTTTTATTTTTTTGTATTAGCACTCAACGTCTATCATTACAGGTGTAGTACTTAATGTGAAAGAGTTAAATAAAATTACTAAACTTGAATAAAAAAAAATAACACTTAATATTACGCATCTCGTCTTTGCCCTGCATTGAGACACCCATATTATGGAGGCTATATAAAAATTACACATTTATTTACATATTTGTTAATGCAATCTCTATTTACAATAAAGAATATTCTATTCTATTCTATGAACAACTTTTACAATACTTTTACGATGAAATACATGATCTGTGAAAATTTCAACTGTCTAGCTATCACGGTTCATAAAATACAGCCTGGTGACAGACAGACAGACACATTTTTTTCTTTTTTTAAAATTATATCGAAAAAGATTAATACTTATTCTTACAAAGTAAGCCCTAAGCGTGTGTATGTTTGTATGTGTGTGTGTGTGTGTGTGTGTGTGTGTGTGAGTGTGTGTGCGCTCTTTATCTATCTATCTTTCCCTTTTTTTCTCTCTCTGAGGAAAGATCCGTGCCTCGCAGTAAAATGTAGGTGTTTAGGCTGTTTATGATATGCTTTTAAGGCCCCGCATGACTCAATCACAATGTTTTCTTTGAAAAGAAATTTTAATAATATTAATGAAAATTTAAAAAATAAATTTCCAAGAGATCCTGGAGAAAACGCATTAACCTGATGGTAACATAACGTAAAAAAAACATGTTACATCAATTTCGTCCGTTTATCAAGTTTTTCGGTACCTCAATGGTTGGTACAGGAATTGTACTATCTAAAAATGTGTCAAAACAATTAGTTACGTAAGTTGAACTAAAAAATTTGCATGTATCATTCAGAAAAAAATGTTTGACATTTTGTCAAAATTTCAGTAATTTTGTATTATTTATGCATCAAGTTACCGTTGGGTTACTGCGTTTTTTTAAAACAGGTTTCTCGCCAATATTGTGTTTTATATATATACATTTTATTAAAATTATTGGTCAAGGGGATTCAATGTGAATTAGCTTTTTGAAGTTGCGCGCAGTTAGGGTTATACGGGGCCTTATATAGGGGTACTAGCTGACTTGGAAAACGCTATTTTGCCGTTTTAATAGCCATGGCCAATTTTCAGACCTACCAAATATACACGAACAATTTCATAAAAAATCGGTGAAGCCGTTTCGGAGGAGTTCGATAACAAACACTGTGACACGAGATTTTTATATATTAGACTATATTCACGGAAGGAAACAACTTACATTCTGAGGTCATGAAAAATCACTACCCTACCTCGCTTAATAACAAAGTGGCGGCTTTGGAACTGGCCTGAACTTTGCCTCAATCTCGCTCCGACGGAATAATGTATAAAAGAAAAGTTCCTTATATTAAACCGGCGATATTGGGTACCTACTTTTTCACACGCTCTTTATTTCTAACATACACAAACTCACGTTTGAATACTAGAGGTGTAGGCAGAGACCAGGGTTCTCCACTAGCCAAATCATGACATTCATTAGTCGTTGCAGTAAAAACACTTTATTGTACACCATACAGAATAAAAGTAAGTTACGTAGTATACAAATGATATGATATTGTTCAAGTACTAATTAACCTGATCGGCGGTGGGCACGCGTATTGATTAAGTAAGTAAGTAAATTATTTATTTCCAAAAAGATAATACAATTTAAGGTCGCTTATTAAGCCCATACTCTCTCACTGAGATAACACCTGTGCTCTACGGTGAGATATATCATATAATTCTCTTTGTATGTCACCACCTTTACACTACTTTCAACTCATCTTTGTGTGGGCTCCACGTGTGCATACACTTGTGATTATACAGCTTTAATTTGTGTGGCAGTGACGCGGTGCACACAAAGTCACTGTGTATATACGGTGTACCCACACATATAGCCGCGCGCAAAAATGAATTGAACAATCTATACCCTTGCCACTTTCGACGTCATCATCAGCCATTTGACGCTCATTGCAAGACATAGGCCTCCCTCATGGTTTTCCTAACCGTGGGGGGTTTTTCCATAATCGGCACGCTTGGCAGACGGGTTGGCGATCGCAGTATGCGGTTGGAATCTCAGGAAGACGCTGCTGCCCGTCTCCCTGTAACGTATTTCCTTAGTCGCCTTCTACCACATCCACGGAAGGAAATGGAGTGACGCCATTCCTAATCCGGCGCCACACGGACAGTCCCTTGTCCCTTGCCACTTTATCATCACGCAAATAAATCAGCTGTAAAATTACGTGTGCGTCACACGTGAACAATTCCAAATGACAGTGGTAATATTGCTCGTAGCTTAGGAGAGTTAAAGTTATTGCTAAGTACGAGCCGTAATTAAGCTGTAGCCCATGACAGCGGCTCGACTGGTAGGCGATAAAGGATGCTATAAATCTGCCCGTAACGCGATCGAACTAAGCCTCCGCTTTTAAAGCTGCTAAGGTGTGGATGAGGTAAATAATACATACTCACGTCTACATAATTACATAGTTATAAATAAATAAGTATATGTATGTATGTTCATTGTCCTAGCTATAGATGCTACTAACATAAATATAAGCTTAAAATGTAATAACCAAATATGAATCATGTTGTATCATCATCATCATCAGCCATTTGACGCCCAGTGCAGGACATAGGCCTCCCTCATGGTTTTCCCGGTTTAGTGCCGCCCGCATCCAGCGACTCCCCGCCACCGTAACCAGGTCGTCAGGCCATGCACGCGCGCAACACTTTTAAAATAATGGAAATAATAAATTTCTAATATAAATGGTTAAGTAGCCGTAGCACAGGCCTTCTCTCAGAGAGAGAGAGAGAGAGAGAGAGAGAGAGAGAGAGAGAGTATGGGATTAATCACCACGCGTGCCCACCGCGGATTTGCGATTTCAGGCGCTGAGGTATGTGAATAGCTCAGACACTCAGGTTTTCTCGTTAGCGAGTGGTATTGCTACTATAACTTCACAAATGTACATAACATAGAAAACAAAATCGTAGCTACATGCCCGCACTGGGAATCGAACCCGGGTCTCTCGCTTCCGAGTCCAATGTTCTACCCTCTAGGCTGCCACTGCTGTTGTGCTCCTCATATTTCTTCATGGCTTGCCAATCGAAACAGGTCTTCGGTGATGGCTACTTGTGTTCTGTGGCTACCTCTGTCTGTTCCCTAGTTATTTTATTACGTAGTAATTTTTATTTAGGTATTTTACTCAGCGAACTCTGTCGCAACATAATCTGCATAGACTGCGTGCTTTTGTCCGTCTCGTATTACGTTACCATTCTATTGTTTTTTATTGTAAGTTACTTAACAGTTTGTTTTTGTGTTGTCTCGTGATGTTACACTAAAAGAAAAGTAAAAGTAGAATAATATTAAAAACCTATTTAGAGGCTAATAATTCCACCCATGCCGGGTCTTGAACCCGCGACCTCTGGCTAACCGTGCCAGCGCTCTCCCAACTGAGCTAATGGTCAAGCGCAGGCGTCGGCGAAATTTCGAACCTATTTGCAAACTTCTCTGTATTAGCTCAGTTGGGAGAGCGCTGGCACGATCAGCCAGAGGTAACGGGTTTAAGTCCCGGCATGGGTGCAATTTTTAGCCTCTAAATAGGTTTTTAAAATTGTCCTCAGCACGGGTTAGTGCAACAAAAATAATTTAAAAGTAGAATAATTTATTACCAAATTAATTATAATACACGCGTGTGGATTAATTATTATTAATCTTTGTTTAAATTTAAAACAAAATTAACAATAATATTCAAATAACATTAGGTGGTGGTGGCCTATGACATGTACCTATGACTTGGTTTTCTAAGTTATGTACATTTGTGAAGTTATAGTAGCAATACCACTCGATAACGGTGAAGGAAAAAATCGAGGAAACCTGAGTCTCTGAGCTATTCACATACCTCAGCGCTTGAAATCGCCAATCCACGGTGGGCACGTGTGGTGATTAAGCCCTTACTCTCTCCCTTAGAGAAGGCCTATGCCCTACAGTGGGACGTATATAGGCTGCTTATGTAAGGTAGAGATGGCCGTGTACCCACACTAGGATTACCTGTATCCTGGGCGACGACATTTTACACAAAATAGCATTATCATTTAGACGTGCAGTGCTGATATTGTCCGATTTATTGTTAGTGCACATCAGATTAAATAAATGTCTTTTCTTTCTATCATCATCATCATAATCAGCCGGCGTCAGTCCACTGCTGGACATAGGCCTCTCCCAAGACACGCCACCGAGCCCGATCTTCGGCTCTTCTTTTCCAGTCACTGCCCACCGCTTTGCGAATGTCGACGCTCCACCTGGTCACGCTACGTTTCTTTCTTTAATTTACTTTATTTATAACTTTGTGGTAAGCCTCCTGCCCGTTGGGTCGATTAAATCAAGAAGGCGGCAGGAGGACAATGGACGAGACTAGCAGGAGTAGCAGTGGACCGGCTAAGTTGTCATGACGGTAAAGAAGCCTATGTCTAACACTTGCCGTCTTTCACTGGCTGTATAGATAGATAGATAGATAAATTTTCTGCAACTTTTTACAGAACTTCCACTAGTATCGGATACTATCATATGTCTCTACTGTTTGTACTGGATTTGTGGATTAAGCAATAAAAATATTAGTACTTATCCGTGGGACATCCGTAGAAACGTCTCGGCGTATACATTAGCGCGCTTACTTTTTGCATCGATACAAAATAAATCCCGACAGTATATTCCAAGTTAATGTCACTGAAACATTCT
The DNA here is from genome assembly GCA_963969515.1 of Yponomeuta evonymella. NCBI lineage: Eukaryota > Metazoa > Arthropoda > Insecta > Lepidoptera > Yponomeutidae > Yponomeuta > Yponomeuta evonymella. Next base: position 1,824,509 of record OZ018365.1, read on the forward strand.
AACATAAGATAAGAGTACGGCTGTGAATACTAGTATTACTTAATTGCTAGGTCTTAGCCTTGACAGCTCAATTAAGGATGGAGGCAGAGAATGGAAAACTTGCACAAAAATGTTTTGATCTCGTTAGTGAGACGGTCTCACTAACGAGTACGAAGTTAAATAATCGTGGTAATTTTTAGGGTTCCGTACCTGAAAAGGAAAAAACGAAACCCTTATAGGATCACTTTGCCATCCATCTGTCAACTCGTAGAGGCATCGAGTTGAAATTAAAACCACATACTCAGGTCTACCAGCCCCTTGAACCTGTGAAAGTTAACGTCAGATAAGACACGGCCATTTATGCCGCAAAAAAATAGTAGATTGTGTCTCAAGGGAGCAAAATGATATATTTACGGCGAGGGCGGTATATTGAATCCTGAGTGAAGCGAAAGATTCTACAATAGAATCCCGAGCGTAGCGAGGGATTCTAAAGTAGAATCTTGAGCGTAGCGAGGGATTCAAGTGTTTACGCCCAAGACGGAAATAATTTTGCTACCGAGTGACACATACTGCTTTTCAAACCTGCTATAAGGAAAATTTAAATCAAACACAATTAAGATATCGAAAGAAGTTTATTATTTGTAAGCAGATTGTATCAGTTATAAAGTAATCCCAATATACAAACCTGTTTTGTGAAAATCTGCACACGGATCATGATGAGGGCAATAAAAAAAAAACTAGAATATCAGGGAAGAAAAGTACAACTTTGATCCCTCATTTGAGGGAATCAAGGGATCTTTTCTGAATAGCAGGTGTGAAAACGTATATTTCAACACTCAAGGGAATCTAAATGTATAGGATACTTTCCGTTGACCTAGAACTTTGACAGGTAATATTGTGTTATACTACAAGTATAGGGTAAAATCTGAGAACTATGCATTTGTAATGAAAAGATAAAAAAAAATGCTTTTCAAGTTCGGGAAAAGCTCGGAAAATTTAAATTTTATTTTAATACCTACTCCACAGTTTAATACACAGATTATAAAAAAAATGTCTGTACTAGAACAGTTGCTGACGCTCTCAGTTGCTGTCTCCACAGATTAAGAAGAAAAAAGACAAGGCTGTCTCACAGCTCTACAGGAGAGCAGGCGGCGGAGAATTCACGTACGGACATGTGCCCGCGCAGGCAAAATGAGATCGCACGGACGAGCAACGGGCAAGTCTGCCAGACTGACTGCGACGGTCCTACACTAGCAAACATTGCACATACTTATAGTAGCGAGGTCCAGCGGAAATGCCTTCAGACTTACCCGCGGGCATGTCCGTCCAGTGAATTCCCCGCTTTAAACTGTCTTTTTTTCTTTTTAATCTGTGCTTTAAACCCGCCACAAAATCCTGGCGGACTTCAAAATGTTGACAACTCTTAAATCACTGTCGCACGAACTATCATTGTCATTTTATAGTGTCATACGAACAAAAACATCAACAGTCAAACGTCACTCAAACCAAAAATCTCTAATTTGTCCCCGAAACTACGCAAAATAGCAAAACACATCCTGTCATTACGAAAACTATACAATTTCTAGAGGATATTTCACTCGGAAGTCATGGATCTGCAATATGCTTATATAAAGAAGAGGTCAGAGTTTGGCAAGCAACCTCTGTTCTGTGAAGAAGGACCGTTGATGTGCGATACCATCAAGCCTGATCCAGGGGAATATAAGTCTTACATCCTCAGGTACAAAACTATCAGAAACATAAAAATTATGTCTATAAAGTGATTCTGAAATCGTTAGCTATATTTATAGAGAATGTTCATTTTCATTGTGAAGTGTGTGAGTATTTTTATTCTGAGTATTATTAATGATTTATCGGTAAAATTGTCACATATATGCAAACATTCGTGATTTCCGACCTTTTACTCGAAACTGTGAATCCAAATTCAAAGTGGTAGGGAGTACCATGACGTTAATACATCCTTTATGGGGCATTGTATACGTTTCTACAATAAGATCCCCGAGGATATAATAAGCTTGCCAGAAACGCGGTTCAAAAAATGTGTGAAGCACACTTTGTGCCAAAAAAGCTACTATAACATTAAAGATTATTTAGATGACAATGATATCTGGAATTAAAGCCAGTTCAATGCATGAGTTTTATAACATTTATATAAATCCTGTAAATTAAGGACTTGAAAAGACTAAGTTTGGAGTTTTTTTGTCCATTTTTTCTCCAAAATGATCTAGATTTTGAAATGGACACCTTTAAAAATCTAGTTTAACTTGTAACGTTCATTAAGTCGCAGTTTCTGTGCTACTTTGAATAAAAATTTTTTGATTTTGATTTGATTTTGAAAAATGTTTTCTAATATATTAAAATGTACACGGAGTAGGTCCTCCAATATCTGTAAAGAAATAAAGGAACAATTGAGTTAGCTATATGACCCACAGCTTTTTTCGATATTTATAACTTTTTGTCCTGATATTGTTTGTCTATACTTAAGTGAAGTAATTTTGCCCTGAAGTGTCGGCTTAAGAATCGCACTCCCCCATATCTTCTCGTGGGTGTCGTAAAAGGCGACTAAGAGAATACCCGTGCATATTGCTGCCCAGCACATACGGGTCGTACCGATGTCGGGCAGCAGCGACATCGGGAAGTACATGGTCTGCGATTGCCAACCCGCCTGCTCAGCGTGGCAATTACGAGCAAATCATCTTATGGCAAGCCAGAAAGAACCACGGCCCCCAATCCCGGTCGCCCTGCTATTCCTAATCAAGGTGGCGGTCACGGTAACGGCAGGGCAGGGGGTGCGAAGAATCCCCGGGTTACGAAAGGCCGCCAGAAACAACTGACCTTGGCGACGTATAATAGTCGCATGTTACGGCTGGACGAACACCTGGCACAACTGGAAGTCGAACTCGAAAAGATACAGTGGCACGTTCTTGGGTTATCCGAAGTCCGACGAGAAGGGAAGGACACCGTAACCCTTGAATCAGGCCACCTTCTATACTTTCGAGAGGGAGATCAGTTGTCTCAGGGTGGCTTAGGGTTCCTGGTCAATAGAGCTTTCTGCGACAACGTTTCTGAAGTTTCAAGTGCATCGAGCAGGATTGCGTACCTCATAATAAAACTAACTGAGAGGTATAGCCTCAAGGTTGTGCAGGTTTACGCACCGACCTCGACGCACTCGGACGATGAAGTGGAAGATATGTTCGATGACATAACGAAGGCCTTACACTCCACCACTAAGGCCCACTACAACGTTGTCGTGGGGGACTTATAGGGAAGAGCGGGTGATTGTGCTCTTCCACTATAAAGGGAAATTTCCCGCCAGGCAGATCGTATGCCTGGGGACGGCCGGTCCGACTGATGTTCGTCGGATGTTATATTTATGGTATGTCATGTGAAACATTTTGCTTGCGCGATGCAGGAATGTTGGAGTTTATAGTGCGCGCGCAGAATTGACATGTGCTCGCCACAGACTTCAACGCCAAATTGGGAGTACAGAATTTTAGCGAGTCATGACATACGGTGCCGAAACGTGCACTCACGATGGGGCTGGTCCACAAATTTAAAGTAACTCAGCGTGCTATGGAAAGGGCTAGCTCGGGGTTTCTCTGAAAGATCGAATTCGAAACGAGGTGATCCGACAGAGAACCAAAGTCACCGAAATAGCCCACCGAATTAGCATGCTGAAGTGGCAGTGCGCCGGCCATATCAACCGAAGAACTGATAACCGATGGGGTAGACGAGTTCTTGAGTGGACACCGCGGATCGGTAAACGTAGTGTAGGACGTCCTCAGACTAGGTGGAGCGATGATCTTCGCAGGGCGGCTAGCAAGAGCTGGATGAGAGTAGCCGAGGACCGTGCTCAGTGGCATGCAATAGGAGAGGCCTATGTCCAGCAGTGGACAAGCATAGGCTGATGATGATGATGATGATGAAGTGAAGTAATTTTGTTTAACTAGAAAAATAATTTTCGAGGCCCGATTTTTTTTCAAAACTTATGCCATATGTTTCTAAATCATGGTTAAAATATACCCATAAAATTTGTTAATTGAATTCAAAGTCTGGGGAAAAAGGAACCAAAAAAAAAAAACTTCAGTCTGATCAACTTTTCTCAAATCATATTAAATGTAATATGTAGGATGTTACGAGTACTTAACTAACAAGATCTCATAAATGTAATCAACAACATGCAATGCTAAAACGTTGGTCTATTCTTACAAAAGTAGCAAAACACTAATGCCGCGGCCAGACATCTGAGACAGTCTGAGGCATTCACCAAAAATATCCCGACACTTGGGTTTTAATGTTTTCAAAATCCCGTAATGTTTTCAGAAACCCCGTTCATGCTCAAGTTCAGCACACACCTCTATTTTCTTCAAATGCAGTCAACACTATTCGGTAAGTCTTCCACCCACAGATGTTATACCATGAATCTTGGGTGTTTTGAAAGCGATAGAGCAAAATGAACGTTCCTTAACAATAACTTTGTTTGTACCTAAATACGAGAGTACGTACCGAACCTTATGGTATCAAAAATTACCCAACCATGTACAATAATGTACCAACAGAGTCGTTATTGTCACAGGGCTGATATCACTTCGACGGGCATACACCACGCAGAAGGCGGTTGGCCTGCCGATGTCCATTACCAGGACATAGAAGTAGCTCAACGCTACAGACGCAGAGTCGAGAAAGAAGACGACTACATACACTGTGTCATGAAAGTTACTCCTGTGAGTTCTGCCGTCATTTTAATAATGATAATAACTTGCACACAACACAATCACTTGTCCTGGTCCCAAACTAGGATACCCTGTGCTAGGTAACCGGACAACAACATCACAAATATGGAAGAACACGTAGACTGTGGCCACTTGCACAAATTTACGGTGGACATAATTGTTCAGATTGTAACGAGTAATGACAGCTTCACTGAGACTCTTCGATTTCTTTACAGCTTTTGGAGCACTATCTCCTCCAGAACAACGCCATAGACTTATACGAAACGTACTACTCCAATTACCCACACCAGCCTCCTCACGAGAAGTTCACTTGCCGCAAAGTCAACGCTTACCGAGACCAATCATCCTCCTTAAGAACAATCAGCAGCATATCCTTCGATCCCGACGGTGAAAGATTCGCCGCCTCCTACCTGAACATAAACTCCAATAGAGTTTCCCTATCACCAAAACATTCCTACGTGTGGAACACCGAGCGGAACACAGACCCTGTATACCAAGTCAATACCAAATCTCCTCTTTTGGACCTGCAATTTAGTCACAAAGAGTTGCATATCCTTGCTGGTGGTCTGTTAAATGGACAGGTGGCTATTTGGGACACCAGAGTAGCAGACCCAGTGGATTTCTGCCCACCTCATCTGGCCCACAGAGATCTGGTTCGGAGCATCATGTTTATAAGCTCGAAAACGGGCAAAGAGTTCTTTTCTGCTGGACCAGATGGGGTTTGCAAGTGGTGGGATATGAGGAACATGTCTTTTCCATTAGAGCAAATGATCATGCACCACTGCCAAAGTAACATGGAGACGCAGAAGATGGAATACGCATCCGGTGTTAGCGTGTTGGAGTACGAATGGTCAATGCCGACTAGGTTTATGGTTGGGACGGAAAATGGCTTCGTCTTTGCCGGCAATAGGAAGGGGAAGACTGCTTTGGAAATGATTCCGACAGCGGTAAGTTCTTTTCTTAGCGGGTCGATGGCAAAAAAAAAACTTTAGTAAAAGTCTTTATTAAACAGTTGTGGCCCAGAACTTTGCGAGGCCGTTATGAAGTGCAATCATTAGATCCTCCTCAGTGTAGGTGTCAGGGCATGCAGGGCACGATGAAAGATAGCGGTATTTTAAACACCTATTTTTTTTAAGGCTGTCCCAAAATGTGACAGTCAAAATTTATCCTATATAGTAATTTAATATTGCTGATAACTAACGAGAAAAGTTGCATTTTAAGGAAAAGTTTAGTTTTATCAACCATTAATTAATTACATTAAATAACATTCTATCTATCTATCGCTTTTTGTGTATAAAAACTGAAATTACTGAAAGAGCAAGTAAACTTTTAATCTACTCAGTACATCTGTCAATGAATGTCAGATATTTATGCACTACGGCCAACTGACAGCTTTAAACACAAGATGGCTATATATAATCCGTATACGCTAAAGTTAACCCTGGCACATAATTATATTCTCCTAATTCTACCTTTCCTCTTCAGTTCACAGCCCATCTCGGCCCAGTTTGGTCCTTGCAACGCAATCCTGGCTTCCTCAAAAACTTCTTGACCGTTGGAGACTGGACTGTCAAAGTATTTTCCGAGGATTGTAAGGAGTCTCCGATACTGTGGTCGCCACCCCAACGTCATAAGATCACATCAGGAGCTTGGAGTCCAGGAAGGTACACTTAGCACAACGTCAGTGAATTTTTGGCGGGTTTCGACATTTGAATGCCATTCGATGAAGATAGTTCACGTACTTTCGTTCATTCAATCAGAAAGGGAATAGCTGACTAAATCGATGATATAAGAGTGGTTTGACAGTGACGCTTACCGTCCGCGCGGGTGCTAAGCGCGGCCTATAAATCATATTGTCATCAGCGCGGACCCAGCATTTCACTATGTAACGATCCAAGACACTCGAAGCTCGTGGCCCGCGACGCTTACCAACCACGCTGGTGAAAGCGGCGCTGTAAAACCACACTAATCCCTTTTCTAAATATACAACAAAGGCTGCAAAGTATAGTTTTTTTGCGAAATGTAGACTTCCAATCTCTACAGCGTGCAGGCATTATTTCAAAGAGAGAGTATAGGCGTTATCTATAACAACCAATGCTCACTAACCTCAATATTCTACGTTGCTAATTTTAACCACTTGAGTCGTTTTAAGTTTTTTACTAATTACAAATGCGTACCAGCGCTGTGCATGCAGCTTACGCTGAGTTTTTTCACCCATTCCCATTTTGTCGGCTTTACCGACGTATATCTATCATCAACCCATTATGTCCCCACCAAGGGGCACGGGTCTCTTCCCTGAGGAAGGTATAGGCCATACTCCACCACGGAGGCCAAGTCCGGATTGGTGAAGGCTTGTAGACTAGTGGCTCGTCTACTGTCAGAAGTTGTCAAGCCGCCCTAAGGCCTCTGACTTGGCTTAACGACTGCTATCTATCGACGGCAGCCGGCACCAACAGCTTAACGTGCCTTGCGAAGCACGGAACCGCTCGGAAAAATGCCACTAGCCTTAGGCATAGACGGCGACCCATCCATGCACTGAACGCGCCCTGTGTTGCTTAACCTTCGTGATCGTTTAAGATCACTCAGGCAGCTACGGGGCTACGAGCTACGACCGACGTATATGTTTAGTGTGTATTTTAATAATAACACAAATAAAATATATTTATAATACTAAAAAGCAAAGCTTAGTGGTAATAAACGCTTTCAATTTTAATTTCTACTAATTGGCTGCTGTCAAAGTAGAAGATCACAAATTGAAATGGACTACGATATAGTGTTCCGGAAGTTCATGTTCTTTTGTCAATTTCTGTCACAGTTGTATTTCTTTCTTTTCCAGAGTATCTCTGATTGCTCTAACACAATATAATGGGCAACTGTCCTTCTGGGACTTCCTGCGACGTCAGTATGAACCGGTGGTCACTATGCAAGTGTGTAAGGATCCTTTGGTGAAGTTGAAGTACCATGAAAATGTAAGGCATTTCTAGACCGACTTTTACCACTTTCTTAAATAGGGCATAAGTGGCATTCAATTAAATTCTTTCGTACAAAAGTATGTTGAGGATGTGGTGCAAATTGACCTTTAAGACGGCAATCAGGCTCGCAGATATTTTTTTTAATTATTGTAACGGTATGCCCCCCCCCTCCCATTTTTTGTTCACTAATGATGCGGGCTATAAATATACGTCCCACTGCAGGGCACAGGTCTTCTCTCAGAGATAGAAAAAGCTTCGTTATCACGCGTGCCCACTGCGGATTGGCAATTTCAAGATCTGAGGTATGTGAACACTTCAGACACTCAGGTTTCCTCCTCACGATGTTTTCCTTCACCGTTAGCGAGTGGTGTTGCTACTAGAACTCCACAAATGCACGTAACTTAGAAAACAAAGTCATTGGTACGTGCCGGGAATCAAACCCACGACCTCCCGAATGAGAAGCCGGCGTTCTACCGCTCTGCTGCAACCTCTAATAGTCTGTTAATGCACTATCTGTTTGGGACCATTACAAGTGATTGTGTTGTGTGTTATGGTCGTTATAATTATTGCTAGATGACCTGACAAATGTTATTTTGCCATATTAATTAGCCTACTACCAATTTTCAGACCTACCAAACTTTTTTTTTTTTTTAATATTTGATGAAATTTTTATGAATTGTTAATTAATTTTATATGCTTAATGAAACGTATTTTAATGTGATTTAACTTTTTATTGTAATTAAGAAAATATGTTAATTACCTACTCGTATGTTAATGTGCTCGATTTTCCGCTTTTTTTCTGTGATGTTATTTTTATTTAACCTGCTGTATTAGGTGGATAACCTGTAAGGGCGGGATTTGTTACGAAATAAATATAAATAAAAACAAAATAATAAAAAAAATCATAAAAATCGGTGAAGCCGTTTTGGAAGAGTTCGATAACAAACACTGACACGAGATTTTTATTACATTATTTGTATTATTTATTATCAGCAGTCAGCTGTAATTTCTAATTAAAACTCGCCATAATTTTTTTTCAGGGTACACATATTGCGTGCGGCAGTAACGTGGGCAACGTATACATGTGTGAGGTGTCTCATGGCATGTCTGTGACCGAAAAAGGCGAAAAGTGGCTGATGCATAACGTAATTATCTAACATAACATTACCTTTCGTGTTGATGATATATTTGCCTGGTTACCTTCGTATAGGGCAGGGTTTCTCAAACTTATAACTCCACCGTACCGCTGTTGAAGTTTCTAAATGACAGTGAACCACTAATCCCTCACAATGCGTAAGTAGGTAACAATAAATAAAACAAATAAACACTGAGCAAACCAGTGTTGCCAACTAACTATAATAATGAACTATACAAATTGGTAGAAATTAGAAGATTTGAAAAACGCAAATCGGTAGATCTACCTATCCTATAAATATAGTTCAGAAGATTTGTAAGAATTTGTACGAAAAATCCCTTTGTAAAAATCCATTACGTAAATCTTGTCGCGAACACCGTCGTCTTTCGGGTTCGCGTACCCCACTTTGAGAAACCCTGGTATAGGGTATACGTTTGGGAATGGAACAAATGATTGTAGTGTGTGGAAGTTGTTATTTTTGTTATTTTTATTATTGTTGTTATTATTATTCTTACAAGTATTAATATTATTTTGACCCAGAATAGCATAAACAGCCATTAAACCTCTTCGGCCGCCAACTAACGCTACGCAACCAGTCACGTAACAAGAATTGTTTTCCGTGCTACGAAATCAGTTACGTGACAAGAATTGTTTTCCTTGCTACGAAATCAGTTACTTGACAAGAGTTGTTTTCCTTGCTACGAAATCAGTTACGTGACAAGAATTGTTTTCCTCGCTACGAAATCAGTTACGAACAAAGAACTTCTTTTCACATAACATAACATAAATTCACGTCTGTATCCCAGAGGGGAAGGCAGAGACCAGGGACTGCCACTTGCTACGATCCTAACAGATCACTTTCGCTTCCTCAACATTCATTAGTCTTTGCTTGCACGCACGCCGGTTTCGGGTACTTTTTATCTTACTGGTTTCGTAGAAAGAAGAATTTTTTTTTTTTTCAAAAGGCTTCTACTAGCTGCGTTTATCGTGGTTCCCGACGGAATAGCGAGACAAAAGTCACGTCTTCTGCTTTCCTATTATTAGACCGCGATTATATAAAGCGAATTTTTTCTAATCCATTGTTTCCACTTTTATATTCATGACACGTTTTCTGTCGTTCATTCATACAAAACCAACCGTCTTTAGCAGAAATCTATTAAAACCTTTCGCTCTAGGCTGTAGCTATTTTCTAACATCGAACATCTCCCACAGATATTTGAGCGCGAAATCCACCGCGAGCGCATCCTAGAATCTCGTGCTCGGGAGATTAAACTGAAACATCGACAGGCTGAAGAAGGGGGTGGTTTTGACCGCGATGATCAGCCTGACCCGACAGTCAATGACAAGGATTTAGCCGACGCCACCATCGACTTCATTCAAACCGTCAAAAAGGAGCTCACCATGATGACGTGAAAATAAAAAACCGGCCAAGTGCAAGTCGGACTCGCGCACGAAGGGTTCCGTACCATTGTCTATACAACATTAGACGCAAAGATAAAAAAACAGCAAAAAAATCACGTTTGTTGTATGGGAGCTCCCCTTAAATAATTATTTTATTTTGTTTTTAGTATTTGTTGTTATAGCGGCAACAGAAACACATAATCTGAGAAAATTTCAACTCTCTAGCTACCATGGTTCTTGAGATACAGCCTGGTGACAGACAGACGGACGGACGGACGGACGGACGGACGGACAGACAGACAGACAGCGATGTCTTAGTAATAGGGTTCCATTTCTACCCTTTGGGTACGGAATCCTAAAAATACGAGATCTATTCAACGCACAGTGGCCGAGTCATATTATCATGGCGACGGCTGTTATTTTGACACAATTTCGTAGACTAACAAATAATTGCATTGTGCAATAACCCGCGCGAATTAAATAGACAATTCGTGTGAAGGAGATTGCATGGTGCGTTGAGTTAAACGGGTTACACCTTAATGCGATTGCTTAGTAGCCAACTCATATCACATTGTATGAACTTACTCCTGTAATCCGGAGAGGTAGGCAGAGACCAGTATTTCCCACTTGCCATCATCTTGACAAACCTCGTTCGCTTCATCAACATCCATTAGACCGCCGCACGCCGGTTTCGAGTACTTTTTACTTTACCGTTCGCTAATACTGTATAACTATTTGCTTGAAGAATGTCTATCTGGCACATCCCGTAACGTCCCTTCTACCTACATTCACTCGATGTTATATATTCTTTGGTGAATCTTTCTTCTAGTCACTCTATTGTCATCATTATAATCATCAACTAGACAACTGACACTGCTAATGTAACTTTTTGATTAATTATACATTTAATAAACTCGCTCCCATGATGTGATTTAATGTAGCGTAACGTGTTGAAATTACACTCAACTCAACGTAATGCAATGTAACGTAGTGCAGTTAAAGGTGGTGATTGATCAGCTTAGTTTTGCCCATAGCATAACACGGCTGGTTTTCCAAGCTTCTCGGTGTTGTGCCGCCCGTTTCCAGCGACTCTCCGCCGCCGTAACCAGGTGGGGGACCTGCCCACGCTGCGTCTTCCGGTCCGCGGTCGCCAAGTCAGGCCAGCTGCCGGATACTAAATACTTACTGCTAACCAATTGCATGGTACAGTCACATTACATCAAGCTGTGCATCATCAATAAACATTTAAACATTTTAAACATAAACATTTACATACAGGCACATACATTGCTTCTGGCCCCACACTAGGATACCCTGTGTCGTGGGAACCAGAAACAATGACCTCACAAACATGTAAACATCCAAGACCCGGGGTTTCTTTTTTTTTTTATCCCCCGCTGGGATTCGAACCCGGGACCTCTCGCATGGTGTGCAGATGCACTACCGCTGCGCCACGAGGTCGTCAATAAAATGACCCAATGCTCATCAAATCACTGCGTTAATTCGATATCATGCATTGCAATTTTTTCACGAGTTCTTAAGTGGAGACCGCGGATCGGTAAACTTAGTGTAGGACGTCCTCAGACTCGGTGGAGCGATGATCTTCGCAGGGCGGCTGGCAAGAGCTGGATGAGAGTAACCGAGGACGGTGCTCAGTGGCGTGCAATAGGAGAGGCCTGTGAACAAGTATAGGCTGATGATGATGTTGATGATGATATTTGCAATTTCAAATTACGACATAACTTAAGTTGATTTCAAAGTATTTATAGTCTTGAGAGGGTTCCTTTATTTTAAAGCTGGGTTCTCCGAAATTACCCCTAAATCAGCTGTATTAAAATATATTTTACTCTCTAATGGTAGGTACCTCACATCTGAAAAAAATAATATTTTTCAATGTTCTATCTTCTAGGCCGTCGGTCATTATTTTTAAGATTTTTTTTACTTCATAGCGTCAAAAAAAATCGCGAACATGAGTCTAAATTATCACTAGATATGGTTTTATTTGAGCTGTACTGAGTTTTGGATCATAAAAACTAATCAAAATGACTATCACTGAATGTGTTGGTGACGTCGGTCGTCAAAATTCTATTAATAAGATTTGTATTTCTGTAATTTAAAAAATGCCTACTTTTCCCGCAACTTTTCGCTCGCGTAGCGCAATAAGTAGTCTCATACAAATCCGTGCGCTCAGAGAACCCAACCTTAATCGTGGTGTTCGTATTTAGATAAAAATTTACTTGCAACATTAACTTTACATAGAATTCAAAGTTTCAAACTTATTATTTACAATTCATTTTAGAAATTATTTAATCGTTATTTTGTCAACTTACTAGGTAATTTGTTTTGTAAGCTAGCTTTAAATTCGTATCAATTAATTGGAAAGTTCTTAAAGTGTATTGTTGGTACTTTAGACCCTCTTTTACTTATAATAAATATCGTTGTTAAGACAATTACAGAGGTTGTTTTTACTCCTAAGTGTCCCCATTATTTTTGTCGAAGATAATTGACCTTTTACGATTTCGTAACATACCAAAAGGTAATTTTATAAGACAGCTGTGTAAAGTCTCTTATCGAATAACTCTGCTTTTACGAGGCGGAACGAAGGTTATTTGGAGTGGAACACTTTTCAGTCTAAAGATGGCGGGCGATCGTAAAAATGTATAAGAAAATAACAACTGACTCGCTGAAAAGAAAATCTGATTTTGTGGATTTTTCCCACGGCACATTGCGGAGAAATCTTTGATGGGACAAATGTGGGTTTGTCGGTGATTTATCGGCTTATTGCGTTTCCTTTACGCCGTGTTCTCTCTACACCGTGCTCCCTTGAAATGGACAACTATCTAATTTGTCCCTTATCTCCGTAATCCGGTTGCCCTGCCTAGGCCCTATCAGTATACAACACTAGGGATTTGCGAGCGATTTGAAAGCGATACGATTGCGTGCGAGCTCGCCGCGATTGCGCAGCGTACACGCCATGACACGCCGCGATGACGTTGCGCCATCCGCCGCGATCGTCACCATCGACGCATCGAAAGTTCAAAATCATCCCGTTTTAAGGGATACATAGTAGTCACTCTCACGCAATCGATTACTTGATAATGAATCCTCCCAGATTCGTCGTTAACTTGTACCTATCTGCTTTCGTTTCCTGCATCTTCGAATCAACAAAGCCAGCAATAGTGTTTCCTCGTCAGGCTACTGCGTGTTCAAAATGCGGATCGCATGCCGCGAGCACGCCCGCCCGGACGGCGCTGCGTCGTCGAAGCATGCTGGCCGCGCAATCGTTGCGCAATCGCCTCGCTTTCAAAGCGCTCGCAAATCGCTTAGTGTGACAGGGCTGTTAGTCCGGTGACCAAAGTTTTAGACTAAACAAGGGGAGGTCAAGGGATAAGGGGTAGTTTGTATTGATCATTATGTCACAGTTTCTGCACCATGCATATACATTGAATAAAAATGTTTACTTTGACTCTTGCATTTTTGACACACGTTTCTTCACCATGTTTTTCTTCTAAATCTTTTTTTATTTCCGAGATCTTTAAGCATCTTCTTCGATAAAAACGACCACTTCATGTGGAGTAACGTTCACTTCACATTTTGTTTGAAAATGTTTCTAAGCACTGCAGCTGTTCTTTTGAACTTTAAAATTCCAACCAAAGGTTTATTTTTGAGCACTTCTGCTTTTATTAAGCTCTACGCTGCCACCACATCTGCTTTCTATTAAAGACAGGCGCAAATATTACTACTTTTATGTAACCAACCATGAGTTTGAACGAAATGCTATTTTACCACATGTAGATAGGTAAGTACACCTTCCGTTTACCGGTTCTTGAAAAGATATATCGGAAAGGAGATTTCAGTAAAACCAACTCGACAGAATTTTATATTTGCTTCAAACGTTTTTAGGTATTTCAAACGCGGGATCGATTTATATTTTGATCGATGACGATAGATCGATTGTTCGTTCAACAGAAAAAACAGTACTTCTTGGGTGGGGTGGCAACTGTCAAAAAATTGAAAATGGGGGATGTCCGGTTTTCTTGACTATTTCTATGGGAAAAGCACAATATTTTTAATTATACAAACCCCAGAGATATTATGTCTTTGATAGTGTCTTTTTTCAAAAAAATCAGTGCCTGCGCATTTACTGCTCAGTTTGCAAACTATGACTCCTAAACTATTTGGAGCAGGTAAATCGATTATCAAGAAGTTTATAGGTTATGATTCTAGTAAACAAATACCAAAAAATGTTTCTATACAGGTAAATACGAATGAAATACATTCAGAATCATAGTTAAATTTTATCATTCTTGTTTGTTTTCAGGTCCGCATCTTTCACACTCGTTAAAGATGGAGGCAGTGTTTAGGTAACTAGACTGTTCAACCTAAAACTAACTAAAAACGAGAAATGTAACATAAGCAACCTATATACGTCCCATTGTAGGGCATAGGCCTTCCCTCAGGGAGAGAGTATGGGCTTAATCACCACGCGTGCCCACCGCGGATTGGCGATTTCAAGCGCTGAGGTATGCGGACAGCTCAGACACTCAGGTTTCCTCACGATGTTTTCCTTCACAGTTAGCGAGTGGTATTGCTACTATGACTTCACAAATGTACATAACTTAGAAAACCAAGTCATAGGTACATGCCCGCACTGGGGATTGAACCTGGGTCTCTCGCTTCCGAGTCCGATGTTCTACCCACTAGGATACCACCGCCTTTTGTTGGAATGTAAAGCCAGCTATTATTGCTGCTATTGTAAGTAACGTAAATCAATGTTCCTGGGTACTTGTAAACATCGCTTTCATTTAACAAAATCATAATCATACATTCATCATCAGCCATTTGACGCCCACTGCAGGATATAGGCCTCCCTCATGGTTTTCCTAACCATGAGGGGTTTTGCCATAATTGCCACGCTTGGTCGGCGGGTTGGCGATCGCAGTATGCGGTTGGAATCTCAGGAAAACGCTGCTGCCCATCTCCTGGTAATTGATTTCCTTAGTCGCCTTCTGCGACATCCACGGAAGGAAATGGAGTGACGCTATTCTTAATCCGGTATCTCAAAATAGGTAAGCAGCAGCCCTTAATTATCCGGAGCCAGCCCATAGCATTGAACTGGGCAGATCTGAATATATATCAATACTTTTGATAGCACAATTTAGTTTTTGGTGATAGAAACCATCAAGTAGTAGTCCCGCAGTATCATTTTATGCTCACATTCAAGGGTCCAAAATTCACTGTCGTTTGAGTCGACAGTGGAGTGGCCGCCGGCTCCTCCCGGATGATGGCACTTGCAGTGGAGGCCGCAGTCTTCCCCTAAGACTACCCCCATCATCATCATCATCATCAGCCCATGAGTGTCCACTGCTGGACATAGGCCTCTCCTATTGCACGCCACTGAGCACGGTCCTCGGCTACTCTCATCCCGCTCTTGCCAGCCGCCCTGCGAAGACTACCCCCAAGAGCGCTATTCCCAAGAAAGATAATTACAAGTGCCGACTTTCTCCTTTCACACCAGGTTATATTTTAGGTTAGAAGAAGAAGAAAGACATTTATTATACCAAAAAGACACATCACAGAAACAGAATAAGCAGATAAGTAACATAATTTGCATAAAAACAGAAAGAAAACTAAATACACAACAGACAAAACAAATAAATAAAACAGGACCATAGATGTAACCTGTGGTATATCGTGGGTGTATCCATGGATGTAATAATCCTTATTAATTAATGTTTATCTAAGTTCGCCCCGGGTTCTCGATAGTTTTCCAACCGGTTCCAACCAAACCAATCAAAAAAGGTTCTCAATTCGTTTAAAATATACAGATTTTTCAACATGTTCATCAGTAATTCTTTACAACGTTGTCTGATTTTATTCATTCTTTTTTTATATAAAGTTACCCCCAAGGTAGTCCCACGTATATTTGGTCAAGATATGTTCATGGGACACGTTAAAAAGTCATCGAACTCTTTTTTTAGTGCGTGCTATTCTTGAAGTTGGTTTTTTTTTGTTAAGAACTTGTTATTTTCGGTACGAAGCGCACTCTGGTTCCTTAAACTCTCTTGTCTGGAATCCCGGATTTGTGAAGATCTTTCTTTCCGTTGGAGGTTCTATGAAATTCTGGAGTGTAGTGACGTACCACGGCAGCATACTGTGGACGCCTGCGCTGTGGCACAAGATTACCTGCGATATTCGGAACAAGTTTCGGTAAGTACATACATTTACCAAATAGGAGATTATAGCAGGGAACCGACTTTAGTTCTCTTCTATTACATCTGGGACTTGTGCTTACTGAGTATGAAGTAAAATTTCCAAAGCCTGTCTTTTTCCTAGGTGCTCTTTGATCCTGTTATCTCAGACTAAAGGCAAAATTTATTTCTAGGACTTATTGAGACGTCAGCACGAGCCCGTACTCTGTATGTAGGTCTGCGAAGAGCCCCTACTGCCTTTGAAGATGCACAGTAACGTAAGTTTAGTTAAGTACATTTCATTATTATTTTTTGTACAGATGGGTTGAATTCATAAAAATATGTTTATTATGATTATTATCACTGTGAGTGAGTGATTGAGTGAGTGAATGAGTGAGAGAGTGAGTAAGTGAGTGAGTGAGTGAGTGACGTCAGATGCCTTTACGGAGGTTATATTTATAAGAAGTTTTCTACTATGAATCGTCATGTACACTAACCAAAATATAATGATAAATCAATAAGCTCAAAACCTGACCGCTAACAGTATGTATAACAGTACGATGAAAGACATTGATGTTTGTCGTCACTTTGTTACAGAAAGCATTAAGGCTGGGTTCTCCGATATTATCCCTAAATCAGGTGTTTTAAAAATACATTTGACTGTAATTAGTATTTAAACCCTCCGGACGACTCTGACATTTTCTTAAACTTGACTCTTTCCAAACTCGTCTCTTTTTTAATTTGCCATCTCTTTACTTTGTCTCTTTTTTAAAAGTAACTCTTTCCTAACTCTAACTCTTTTGGACTCCACCGCAGTCGGGTAAAAAGACCGCAAAAGACAAAAGACTTTTGTTTTACTATATTTATGTGACGTCACGACCATGGTAAATAGCGTTACCGTTCAAATCTGTTTTGGTTCGTGAGGCCAAACACTTCAGGATTTTTTTTCAATGAATTCTGATATGAATCAACTGGCGTTTTGCCTCGCTGAAAACACGCTCGCAAATCACCAGCGCGATGAATCTCTTAACCACAAAAAGTATTCTTTATCTATCACATACCACGCACGGAGAGCTGTGCATCAGACAACTCAGTCCGAACTAAGAACTGGGTCTCAAGTGTTCCGTTAACTACTAAGGGTATCGGTACACTAAGTCAGTTTTAGTTAAAGTCGAAAAACATAGGTATGCCTCAATGCAGGGCACAGGGCTTTCCTCAGAGAGAGTATGGGCTTAATCACCGTGTCCTCCGTGGATTGAAGAATAAAATCATCAAAGGAAATTTAAAAAACCGGCCAAGTGCGAGTCGGACTCGCGCAGGAAGGGTTCCGTACCATTAGATAATAGTAAGACACCCTTCGTGCGAGAGTCCTTTAAAATTTCGAATGTTGTATAGACATACAACATTTGAATATTTCAAGCGTCTACCTATTGCCGTGATTAATATCAAGCAAAAAACGGCAAAAAAATCACGTTTGTTATATGGGAGCCCCCCTTAAATATTTATTTTATTCTGTTTCTGTTTTTTTTGTACTTACAGAAATACATCATCTGTGAAAATTTCAACTGTCTAACTATCACAGTTCATGAGATACAGTCTGGTAACAGACGGACGGACGGAAGGACAGCGAAGTCTTAATAATAGGGTCCCTCACCCTGTAGGTACGGAACCCAAAAAATATATAAAGTCTGGGAAGGAAAGCATCGTGAGGTAAACTGAAAGTCTGCGGTGTTCATATTCCTAGGCGCTTAAATCGGCGTATATATATATATATATATATATGTGTGTTCCGTGTGGTGCCGGATTAAGAATAGCGTCACTCGATTTCCTTCCGTGGATGTCGTAGAAGGCGACTAAGGAAACAAATTACCAGGAGACGGGCAGCAGCGTCTTCCTGAGATTCAAATCGCATACCTACTGCGATCGCCAACCCGCCTGCCAAGCGTGGCGATTATGGCAAAACCGCTCATGGTTATGAAAACCACGAAGGAGGCCTACATCCTGCAGTGGGCGTTAAATCGCTGATGATGATGATATATATATATATATATATATATATATATATATATATACGTCAGATAGCCGATTTAGCGTCTTACTGCTGTCGCCGGCCATTCCCTGTCACCCCGGCAGAAAGTTCGTGAGGCCGTCCCGCCATCTTCGCCTTGGACCCGACCACGTTTGCGGTATCCGTCACGTAGGACCCAGTCAGTGACAATTTTTCTCATCTGTCTGGGCCTATATGACTTACGTGGCCGGCCCAATTCCATTTTAACTTTGCGATCGCAGCTCCAACCTGTTGAAACATTAATTTGGTTGCCTATTACTCGTTAACGTCGACACCCGTCGACGGCAGGCATTGACGCGTCGGTGGTAGCCGTCGATGCGGGTTCTTTTTTGGCGGCTCGCCCAACAGATGACTGTGTTGGGCGAGCCGCTAAAAGTAATAATCCTACCATTATTATTATAAATGGCAAAATTTGTGAAAATGTTTGGATGTATGAATGTTTGTTGCTCAATCATGCAATAACGGCTGAATGGATTTACATGAAACTTGGCGTACAGATAGAAAAAGACCTGAATTGAGACTTAATGCACTTGATGTCCCGGTGATAAGTTCCCGTGGGATAATATTTATTTTAAGTTTAACATATACGAGTATGGCGTTGTGCGAGCGAACGTTGTGTTTTAAAAATAGATGGCGTTGTGCAAAAATCGTATAAACGGATTCTGTCGCGGTACGAAGTTCGCCGGCACAGTTAGTAAATAATACTAATAAAAAAATGCATAAGTGATGATCGTGCCTTACTATGTTAGTAAACATTTTCTGTTTCTATTTCTAGGTACTTCATAATATGAGGAAAGAGGATTTAAAGTCTGGAATTTTCGAACTAAAACTTTCGTAAGCACTGTACTACACATTGACTTTCCAGATTCAATTACTTACTTTTGTGTCGGAAGAGTCCTACCAGGTTTCGCTTTAATTCGCAGAGCTTAACCGGAAGATGTTCCCTCCCTGTTGCTGAACGGATCACCCTACAGAAGAGTTCTCAAATTTAAATACCTGGGACATGTAGTGCATGAGCGTATGACGGACGATGAAGATATTGATCATGAGCGGGGGACGCTGGCGGTCAACTGCAACATGAGGGCTCGCAGGTCTACACGCTGTTCTCGCGATGTGAAAACAACATTTTTTCGAGCTTTTTGTCAATCACTATACACCTCAACCCATTATGTCCCCACCGAGGGGCACGGGTCTCTTCCCTGAGGAAGGTATAGGCCATACTCCACCACGGGGGCCAAGTCCGGATTGGTGGAGGCTTGTAGACTAGTGGCTCGTCTACTGTCACAAGTTGTCAAGCCGCCCTAAGGCCTCTGACTTGGCTTAACGACTGCCATCTATCGACGGCAGCCGGCACCAACAGCTTAACGTGCCTTGCGAAGCACGGAACCGCTCGGACAAATGCCACTAGCGTTAGGCATAGACGGCGACCCATCCATGCACTGAACGCGCCCTGTGTTGCTTAACCTTCGTGATCGTTTAAGATCACTCACGCAGCTGTAGCCTGTGGATCAATTATACGCAGCGGGCCTTCAGCGCTCTTCGCGTACAATATGACAATGCTTTCATGATGATGTTGGTTCTGCCTCGTTTCTGCAGCGCATCTGGTATGTTTGCTGAAGCTCATGTCGATGGCTTCCAAGCCGTTTTGAGAAAGAGAGCAGCATCCATGATGCGCAGAGTGCGTGGCGGTACCAACAGCATCCTGACCGTGCTAGGAGATAGGCCTAGTCCTTTTTTCAAACATTGGACTGAACTCTATGTTGATTTCTAAATCCAAGAGTTTTGGAAGTCGATATGAATTTCAAGCCGTAGAATGTTGTCACAATTAATTAAATTAAACTCTTAAGTATAATTATTTGTTGCATGGTAGAATTTTTGCAGTGTTATTGTAGTTTTAATTTTATGAAAAATTTAATGGAACTATGTATTCCGTAGTACAAATAAATAATAATAATTAATCACGGTGAGTAGAGACGGAGCTCGCGTCGTCGTTTCGTAAGTAAGTGAATCCGGAGTTAAGTCAATGAAGTCTGGAACTTTCATAACGTAGTGGGAAATAGCCTACGTCTTAGCTGTTTCGTCAAGAAACTTGGTCGGGGCCTGCGAAACAATCCTTTCTTTTAAAGCCAGTTTAGGCAAAGAGTAGTTGACCTACATACAGACAGTGAGATCAGAAGAAGCCTTAGGGTAGATCACCTACCCTCACTACAATAATACTCGCCACTTCAGTCTACCCGTGACCACGGCAGCTGCAACGTTGCCAAAACGTCTGGAATTTAAGGAAATAAATTTTATCTAATTATAAAATCGGCCAAGTGCGTGTCGCGCCACGCGCAATGTAGGTTTCCGTAGAAAGAGGGTTTTTTTTATCTGCTTTACAGAACTTGCAACTTCATCGAAGTCATTTTCATTGGATTTTGTACGAAATTTTACATTTATAAGTTGGTTGGCTATTATTAAAGGGCTATGCTGAGATCCGTAGACGAACGAAAGTCGTCGACATAGCCCAGCGGATTAGTAAGTTGAAGTGGCAGTGGGCGGGGCACGTAGCACGCAGAACTGATGGCCGATGGGGCCGAAAAGTTCTCGTACGGAGACCACATATCGGCAAGCGCAGCGTAGGACGACCAGCCACAAGATGGACAGATGACCTCATCCAAGTGGCAAGAAGACGCTGGGTGCAAGCCGCTTCCAACCGGTCTTTTTGGAAATCCATGTAAGAGGCCTACGTCCAGCAGTGGCCTTTTTGTGGCTGAATGATGATGATGATGATGTCTATTACTTATTAACTAGTAAAGCCTACTCAGCCGTGATAGTTAGTACATGGCGTGCTTCATCATCATCATCAGCCATTTGACGCACTCTGCAAGACATAGGCCTCCTTCATAGTTTTCCAAGCTTCCCGGTGTTGTGCCGCCCGCCCGCCCGTAACCAGGTTGTCAGATCATCTGGTGGGGGGCCTGCCCACGCTGCCGTAATTATTATTAAGTCATTGCTAAACTTAATAACAGACTGTTATTTTAAGTACTAGGTAGGGAAATATGTTTCCATTAACATCGTATTGGAAGAGTGAACAAGCACTGTTAAGAGCACTGTTGAAGTTTTATTAAGAACTGGTCTGTAATACTACTGTTTAAATAGGCTAACGCCCAGTTTCTCGTGCACTGACAGATTGTTGATCTACTGTTACCCTCAGCACAATGCTGAGTCAGATGCCCTTTGTGGCAACTTTGACACACTACTCTGACGTTCTGACTTTGCCTTGTATTATGTTGTATTTACGTACTGGAAGATTTGGAAATCCATGGAGGAGGCCTATGTCCAGCAGTAGACTTCTTGTGGCTGAATGATGATGATGATGTTGTATTTATGTGACTTGTTTTTCCTTTGTACTTGTTTATGTTACTTGTTATGCCTTTTTTTTCTTGTGATCTGTTAATTTGTCCCTATAAATGTATTTTCTTTCTTTCTGACAGCTGACAGTTGGCCAAAGTGAATGAAAAAAAAACACTAACAGCTGTTAAGAATAAATTACAGAATGTTAGCGTACCAAAGACCGGGGTTAAGAATATCCCTTATTCGGCCTACTATCAGTACAATGGGAAGCAAACTCCCGTCTTTTCTCGAACTAAAACGGTTTCTATTGTGAACTTTTCATCATTATCATCAGCCATTTGACGCCCACTGCAGGACATAGGCCTCCTTCGTGGTTTTCATAACGATGGAGGGTTTTGCCATAATCGCCACGCTTGGCAGGCGGGTTGGTGATCGCAGTATGCGGTTGGAATCTCAGGAAGACGCTGCTGCAGGTCTCCTGGTAATTGATTTCCTTAGTCGCCTTCTACGACATCCACGGAAGGAATGGAGTGACGCTATTCTTAATCCGGCAACACACGGACACAAACTTTTACTTTGGGAAAATTTCGGGGAAAAATTCAGCTGTTCCATACTCGCGGCATTAAAATGGGTAGAAAGCAGTTTTTTCGTGATTTCGAAGTTTGCAGATGATAAAAGTTGTTCGTTCCTGTTTAATCGTTGTACCCAATAGTTTATTATAATATGTATATCTATGTTATGCCGCGCTCTTAACTCCTTCCCTTTTTGACCATTGGACTGACCGACCGGTAGAGGGCGCCGCCATAGCGTGCGTGTCACTTTTGCTTCGCGAGCACGGTTGAGAGCGGTTAACCTAACCTAAGCGAGCGAGAAGAAAGTGCCGATTTCATCCTGATAATTGTGTCTTCCCGTGAATGTTACTTTTCTTGTGTGTTGTGAACTGTGTGTGCTTCGTGAGATCTAAATCCCGGCCACTTAAACGGCCCAGGAGCTCTGTACTGTCGACCCCGTGTCAAACCGACCTTCACGCAAGTACCTATCGCCTATATCTACCACCGACTTACTGTTTTTGTTTCCCCCCTTTAATTCGTTCCCCCTTTAAATATTTTAGCAGCACAAACCCCCCCTTAATTCCTTAACATTTTTGGTAGCAGAGCGTGGTTCCGTCCCCTCTCATACGTAACTTCATACATTTAATATATATAATATTTGCTCCCCTTGACCCTATTTATCTCGATATTTTTCTATTTATTTAAAATTATAGTCCCCACAAGATATTTACTGTTCTTTCCCATCGAAATATCCGAACCCCGTACCTTACTTACCCCGTTTGAAGTTGTAAGTCAAACAACTATCACAATTTTATATAACATTCGCCTAGTACCTACCGCGCCAATTATTATCTGTCGATAACGTGATCCTTTTGTTTCGTTGTACGCGCCTTGGTTCGTGGCTTCGACCGGGCCTACCAAACCGGTTAGCTATCTGTTGCACTTTTATAACTTGCTTATTTGCCTATTCAATAAATTGTTATCATGTCAACCGGCGATAATACAGTTAGAATGCGAAATGATTTGTTTACAGAGTCCAGTGAATACCGGCGTGCTATGGGTGCATTTAGGTTTCTGAGCGATTGCATAGACGATGCTCATACTTTGTTAAATACCGAAAGCCCTTCTAGGTTGTTGGTAGTTCTTGAGGAGGCCAACGAACATTGCCGTAATTTTAATAATGCTTGCGCGACTTTGTTAGGCGGATTAGATCCGTCTATTGACGAACAGGAGTACGCCGATGTTCGGAGCCGGGCGAGGTTCATTCACGCAAAGGCCTTTGACATTAAGCACCGCCTCCAGGAGATCCGTCCGCCGCCCCGTTCGTCTGAGCCGGCAGCCTTTAGCACGCCCGTTAAGGATCTAAGGTCCACTGGACATTCTTTTGGCAGTTTAGAGAGTAAGTTGCCCGACTTACCAATACCTAAGTTCGACGGCCGTGCAGATTCGTGGATAAGCTTCATCGACCAATTTGACAGTGTCGTGGATTCGCAGTCCAACCTAGCGCCCACACTTAAACTTCAGTACCTAGTAGGTGCCCTATCAGAAGAGCCCCGTCGCCTATTGATGCACCTGAAAATCGAAGGCGCTAATTATCAAGTTGCCCGCGAACTCTTAAAACGTCGTTACCACAATGCCAGACTTCTTGCGGACACCCACATAAACCAGATACTAACGTTGCCTGAGATTCCGAGTAAACTCGCGGGCCTTCGCGCCACCTTCTTGAACCCTTTGTTGACAGCCTATAGATGCCTGGAGCGGTTGGATCTGCCTGTCAAATATTGGTCCTATATGTTGGTCCACATTGCCCTGACCAAGCTCCCTCAGGACCTTAAGTCGAGGTTTGAGCGACGTTATGGAGGAGACCTGACCGAGCTTCCCAAGTTTGACCAAATGATTTCCTTTTTGGAGGACGAGTGTCGTTATCACGACAACGTGGGAAACGCCTCGCTTGTAGACGCCGTGACTCACAAGTCGTATTCACGATCCACCCCTGCCAGACATGCCTACATCGCTGTGCCTCGGCCACCGTCTCCACCTGAGCCCAGACCCACTTGCCCCAAGTGTTACTCAAGCTCCCATTACCTACGAGAATGCTCGGAGTTTCTTCGTTTGTCTCCACATAATAGGTCCGCCTTTGTCAAATCCGCCAACCTATGTTATAGGTGCTTAGACAAGCACACTATTATATCATGCAGGCGTGATTACCGCTGCAGAACCTGTGGCCGCTCATCACACCACACATTGTTGTGTTTCAATGACAGTCGCAACCCGGAGTACCCTGCCCCTCGCCGTGTTACCTTTCATACACAGCCCGATTACCAGCCTTCCCGCTCCCCCTCACCGCGCACGGGCGGGGGCGATCGTCGACATCTGAGCCCGCGCACCCGTGTGTACCATGCGACTCATACACGCCGCTCCCCTTCGCGCACTTCTCCCTCAACTCCGCGTCGCTCCTATTCTCCCTGCGAGCCCTCCTCTGATGAGCGTCGTCGGTCTTGCCCATCTCCCCCCAGAAGAGATTACGCAGGGATTGCCCGAGGCTCTACCAGACGTGATGGCCAATTACGGTATTCCCCTCCCCGTTCTCGTGAGAATACGAGAGACCAATAGCTAGTCCCTGCCTTACCGACTTCCTTACCGACCGTGACCATCCCGCAAAATTCCCTCGTGTTGCTTCCTACCGCGATTGTCCAGGTTCAAACCGCCTCTGGTTATTTTGTAGAAGCCCGTGCATTATGTGACACAGGAGCACAAGGCAGTCTCCTCACAACAAGTATGGCAGTAGATATAATGAACGTTGCTGTTTCACCTTCCTGCGTTCCTGTGCGAGGCATAGGTAACGTCCAAGCTGTTGAAACTCGCGGTACCATTTCCCTATCATTTAAACCTGTGCGTGGTACTTATCCCTTAATCACTACCTCGGCGATGGTCGTTGACGTTATCGCCGGTTTGCACCCAGAGATTGAACTTTCCGAACCTATAGTGTCTTCTTCCGCTCACCTTCCTTTGGCTGACCCGTACTTTTATAAACCTGGCTCTATTGATGTATTATTAGGAGCCGATGTGTTTGGTTCTTTAATAAAGCTAGAACAATCCCTTTATCTTCCCGACGGCCTAGTAGCCCTGTCCACTATTTTTGGTTATGTTTTATCTGGCCCTATAAAAGGAACCTTCCATATTTTAGAGTCTCCTATGACAGGTGTGTCACTATCCCGAGTAGTAGAGAAATTTTGGAGAGTCGAAGAAGCGCCCGAGTCTCTACCTCCTCCTACCAACCCTTTGGACGAGAAGTGTGAGGACTTCTTTGTCCACACGACTGTTCGACTTCCCGATGGACATTTTCAAGTCCGACTACCTTTTTTGCCCGATCGTCCATCACTTGGTGATTCCCGTAGCGCAGCCGTGAGGCGCTTTCTTAATTTAGAAAAACGGTTACAAACGAACTCTACCTATAAAGAAAAATACGTGGCCTTTATGCGCGAGTACCTTACCCTAGGGCATATGTCGTTGACTCTCAGTAACCCATTGCACAGTGAGCATTATTTTATCCCCCACCATGGTGTTTTTAAAACCACTGGAGACACATCAAAAATAAGAGTGGTTTTCGATGGTAGTAATCCTTCCACCAGTGGCGTTTCACTAAATCAGTGTTTACACACAGGTCCAAAATTACAAAGAGACATTTCCCTTATCCTACTTAACTTCCGACGCCACGCTGTTGTGTTTGTTACCGACATCAAGATGATGTTCCGAATGTCCTGGGTACACCCAGAAGATCGCCGCTTCCAACTTATTCTATGGCGCGAATCCCCTTCCGATCCCCTTCTAACTTACGAATTAAACACCACTACGTACGGTCTTCGTTCTAGCCCCTTTATCGCGATCCGTGTTTTGTTAGAACTCGCCAAACGAGAGCGAGATACCTTCCCCAGAGCTGCGGCTGTCCTTGAAACCGACATTTACGTCGACGATTGTTTAACTGGCGCCTCCTCACTTGAAGAAGCTCGCCTCCTTAAAACTGAGCTGGAGGGTATCATGGCATCCGGTGGCTTTGAACTGAGAAAATGGATTAGTAATGTACCTGAACTTCTTGATGATCTTCCCGCTGATCACCTTCAGCTACCTCACTCACTTCACGACCCTGAAAACCCTCAGACTATTGCCGTTCTTGGTGTACAATATAGCCCCACTACAGATTCGTTTACCTATCGTACCTCATACAACCCTGAAGAGAGTGTTACGAAAAGGAAGGTCCTTTCACTCATTGCCCGAATGTATGACCCTTGTGGTTGGATAGCTCCGTTGATTTTCAAGGCTAAAGTATTTATCCAGCGCCTATGGCTATCTGGCCTTTCCTGGGATGAACCCCTTAACTCAGATCTTGCATCGGAGTGGTTTGCCTTTACCAACGACCTCATCAATGTGTCCAAATTTCAAATATCTCGCTTAATATTTCCCTCTGGATTTAATTCCTTCACCCTTCATGGTTTTTGTGATGCTTCTGAAGCTGGTTACGCCGCGGTTGTCTACCTAAGGACTGAAGATACTCTTGGCAATTGCTCCGTCCACCTACTCATGTCCAAAAGCAAAGTCGCCCCTGTTCGGACCCATTATACAATTCCCAAGTTGGAATTATTAGGAGCTTGGCTCTTGTCAAAATTAATCCAACACGTGGCCTTCTGTTTGCAGAAGACCATAGTGTTTAATAAAATATATAGTTGGACGGACAGCAAAATAGTTCTTGCCTGGATCCGTACTCCCACACACCAGCTTCAGACCTTTGAAGCAAATCGTGTGTCCCAAATTGTGAATTCAGGAACCCTTTCTGAGTGGCGACATGTCCCAGGTGTCTTGAACCCAAGCGACTGTGCTTCTCGTGGCCTTTCTGCATCTGCTTTAGCTAAACATGACCTGTGGTGGTCCCCCGCTTGGTTGAATGAGCCACCGAGTTCCTGGCCACCTCATGAATTATGTCGCGTTGATGAGCCATCTCACTTGCCTGGTTTACGTTGCCTGGTAGTGTCTCTACCTCCACTTAGTCCTGACTCAACATTTCTAATGGAGAAGTATAGCTCCTTTAACAAATTGGTCGCTGTCATGGGTTACATTCGTAGATTTATAAACAACACCCGAAATCCTAATGACCGGATATGTGCCCCTTTCCTTACCAGTAAAGAGCGTAATGATGCTACCCTCCAGTTAGTGCGTTTTACGCAACAGCTGTCATTCCGAAATGATCTAACCTCTCTGCAGACAGGTGAATTAGTAAAATCCCCACTGAGGCGTCTCAGTCCATTCATTGACACTCAAGGTCTCATTAGAGTTGGAGGTCGCTTGTCCCATTCCGACCTACCTTATTGCACTAAGCACCCCTTACTTCTCCCTAAGGATGGCCATTTTGTGAAGCTCCTTATCTCCTATTACCACGTGGCTAACTGCCATGCAGGTGCAAATGCTCTCCAGGCTATTCTAGGTCGAAATTACTGGATTTTGTCCGCGCGTAGAGTCATCCAGCATGTCATTTTTAAATGCCTGAGATGCTACCGACTTAAGGCAACCACCTCTCAACCCCCTATGGGCGACCTACCCCGTGACCGTGTTACTTCAGTTAGAGCATTTGACGGCGTGGGCACTGATTTTGCCGGACCTTTCTATACAAAATTACAGACGTATAGAAATAGAAAGATTGTTAAGAGCTACCTTTGTGTATTTGTCTGCCTGTCCACGAAAGCTGTCCATCTTGAAGTAGTATCTGACCTTACCACTGACGCCTTCATTGCAGCCCTTACTAGGTTCGTGTCTAGACGTGGTGTACCCAGTCTGATCCGTTCTGATAACGGGAGAAATTATGTAGGTGCGAATAATTACCTGAGAGAATTATATTCCTTCCTCTCTCAAAATGCGACATCGATCGGCTCCGAATTATCCAAACAGGGTATCACCTGGACCTTTGACCCACCTATCTGTCCTCATTGGGGTGGCTTATTCGAAGCCGCCGTCAAGTCTGCCAAGACCCACCTTAAGCGCATAGTCGGAGAAACACCACTTACTTTCGAAGAGTTGACTACGGTCTTCACTAAGATCGAAGCCGTACTCAACTCGCGACCCTTGTGCCCGGTGTCATATAGAGACCCTAATAACCTAGAAGTGCTCAGCCCGGGCCACTTCTTAATAGGCCAGCCCCTAACTGCGTTACCTGAGCACTCATACACGGACGTACAGATACATCGGTTAACGCGGTTCCAATTAGTGCAACAGATAACCCAACACTTCTGGAACCGATGGCGATCGGAATATCTGTCCACACTCCAGGCTAGGAACAAATGGACTTCCCCTAATAAGCCTCCCTCGATTGATGAGTTGGTTCTTTTGAAGGATGACAACACGCCTCCTTTAGAATGGCGCCGCGGTCGTATCGTCCAACTCTACCCAGGTCCAGACGGTGTAGTGCGCGTTGTCGACGTGAAAACGCCTTCTACCACCCTCAAGAGATCCCTCACTAAACTAGTTCGCCTTCCTGTTGATTAGCCTATTAGCCTTTCTCCATTTACTACTTTTCTCTACACCTCTTCTCCTAAACATTTTAGATGTTTAGGGCGGGGGCTGTGTTTAATCGTTGTACCCAATAGTTTATTATAATATGTATATCTATGTTATGCCGCGCTCTTAACTCCTTCCCTTTTTGACCATTGGACTGACCGACCGGTAGAGGGCGCCGCCATAGCGTGCGTGTCACTTTTGCTTCGCGAGCACGGTTGAGAGCGGTTAACCTAACCTAAGCGAGCGAGAAGAAAGTGCCGATTTCATCCTGATAATTGTGTCTTCCCGTGAATGTTACTTTTCTTGTGTGTTGTGAACTGTGTGTGCTTCGTGAGATCTAAATCCCGGCCACTTAAACGGCCCAGGAGCTCTGTACTGTCGACCCCGTGTCAAACCGACCTTCACGCAAGTACCTATCGCCTATATCTACCACCGACTTACTGTTTTTGTTTCCCCCCTTTAATTCGTTCCCCCTTTAAATATTTTAGCAGCACAAACCCCCCCTTAATTCCTTAACAGTTCCTATTGATGAGTAGAACAACTCATTGATTTATGCGGAGATTTTTATGCACCCTGTATAACTTCATTAATAACATAAATTTGAAAGTATGTTCATTTGATTGAATTTTGTATTACTATCCTTTGTGTTTCATAAAGAAAAGTTCTTTCCAAAATAATTACATTTCTCGTAAATTTCTCTTAAAGAGTCGGTTGGAAACAGAGCGCGAGACATTAAAAAAGGGATTTGCGCTCGCTGCGTGAAAGAAAGTGAAAGTTGAAAAAATAGCGTAGAAGATTAAGAAAAAGAGAAACAGTGCGTGAAAGAAACAGAAAGCTTGAAAAAGGGCACGAGGGATTTAGAAAAAGAAAGAGAGGGCAAAAGAAAAAGAAAGTCAATAAAAGGTGCAAGGGATTATGAAAAATAAACCGAGAGTGAACGAAAACGAAAGTTCAAGAAAGGGTGCGAGGGATTAAGAAAAAGAAAGATAGTGAACGAAAAATAAAGTTGGGTAGTAAGAAAGGTAAGTGAGAGGTAAGAAAGTGAGGCAGAGAACGCGAAAGAAGGAAAAAGTTGGAGAAGGGGCGCGAGAGATTAAGAAAGTGAGACAGAGAACGTGAAAGAAAGAAAAAGTTGGAGAAGGGGCGCGAGATACTAAGAAAGTGAGTCAGAGAACGCGAAAGAAAGAGAAATTTGGAGATCGGGCGCGAGATAATAGGGGTTAAAGTATGAAATTGCCGTTTTATTGCAATAGGTTTTTTGAATTGACATAGAATCTTCATGGTTTGAGGTTTTCGAATGAAACTTTTTTGAAATGGTTTCTATGATGTTCTTTTTTTAAAAAATGTGAAACATTTGAATATCGACTTTCAATTGTTTTTGTTATTCAATTTAGACAAGAAAGATGGATACTGCGAAATTTCGAGTGATTTTTGAATACGAGTTCCGACGTGGAACTAACGCGGCAGAAACAGCCCGCAATATCAATGCTGCGTTTGGAGAGGGGTCTACTAATGAACGCACCGTGCGATTTTGGTTTAAACGCTTTCGTGATGGAAATTTCGACTTAAAGAACGAGCCATGAGGATGACCGCCCACACAGGTGAATAACGATGAATTAAGAGAGATAGTGAAAGCCGACCCTAGTCAAACTACCCAGGAATTAGCGGCATGGTTTAACGTTACCTTACCCACAATATTGACTCACTTGCGTCAAATCAATAAAATAAAAAATACGAATAATGGGTGCCTCATAATCACTCGAATTTTCGCAGTATCCATCTTTCTTGTCTAAATTGAATAACAAAAACAATTGAAAGTCGATATTCAAATGTTTCACATTTTTTAAAAAAAGAACATCATAGAAACCATTTGAAAAAAGTTTCATTCAAAAACCTCAAACCATGAAGATTCTATGTCAATTCAAAGAACATATTGCAATAAAACGGCAATTTCATACTTTAACCCCTAATATTAAGAAAGTGAAGCAGAGAACGCGAAAGAAAGAGAAAGTTGGAGAAGGGGCGTGAGAGATTAAGAAATTGAGGCAGAGAACGCAAAAGAAGATTAAGGATAAAAAAGAGAGAAGTAATATTTTATTTGCAGCGTCCGGAGGATAGATCGTGTCCGGAATCCCACACTGCGCTCTTAAAACGCAAGTGAGTGCTCAGACTGCCAAACTGAAGTGGAGCTGGGCCGGCCACGTAAGCCGCATGCACCCGATAAGGTGGGTGAAGCTTGCCACGGAGTGGGTACCGCGCGGCGGTCATCGCAACGGGGGTGGCCGAGAAGACGATGGCGGGATGATCTCGACAAATTTTTTCCCGAGTGGTCAGCAACCAATGACTGAAAATGTTGGTCTAAAAGGGGGAGGTCTATGACCTGCAGTGTTACACCCATATTATGGAGGCTACATAAAAAAATCCAGTAACTGTCTGGTGGTGCCCATACTAGCAAACTTCGTATCGTGGGAGCTATAATTTTTTTACATTACAAATTTTACAGAAGTAACTTAAAGAGAGAGCGCGATAGATAGAGTATGAGACAGAGAAAGATAGAGAGCTATATTTTTTCCCTGATTCAACGTTAAAACATTACTTCCGATCCAACATCACGAGGGAGTGAACTCGTTAGTAAATCAAACACACAGCGGGAATCAAACCCTGGGCTTTGAGAGTCGCAATGTGGCCGGGGACGCAAACGTGTACATTGTACACTGTACAGCTTACCATGTTCAAAGCTTTGCGTTTCAGTGTTTGTCGCCGCGTACTGTCCCGGTGAAAAGTGTATTTTGGGCACATTCATAAAAATATTATTTTTTAACCATTATAGCGCAGTAACTGTGGCGAACTGCAGATCATCAAAGAGGAAGAAAAGAGCTATTTTAAAATAACAATGGAGAACTTGCACAAAAAATTGGTTTAATATAATTCAAGTGGCAGGAAGGCGCTGGATGCAGGCCGCTTCCAACCGGTCTTTTTGGAAATCCATGGAGGAGGCCTATGTCCAGCAGTGGACCTCTTGTGGCTGAATGATGATGATGATAATCGAAAAGGCCATGTTAAAAGATAAATAAACGTAGAATTTTTTTCTCTACGTCTAATACTTTCCATGATATAACCCGTCAAAAACTCATGTGGTACGAAAATCGCAATACAAAACGGGCTCAAACTATAACGTCACACCTTGCACGTAATGCCTTAGAATGTATGTAGTGCTTATAACAATATTTGAGTTATCTCTTAAAAAAAAACGTTATTATGCGCCTTCACCCTTAAAAAAAAACATTAAGCATTTAATGAAAAAACTAAATCTTATTAGTTTTTTATTATTAGAGTAAATAGTTTCTATGGTATGATGACACTCCAATTTAAATTTGGCGCAAGTTCCCCATTGTGATTGAAACTTATTCTAAAACCGAGAAAACACGAGTTCTGGGTTTTATTAGTGAACTAGTTTTTGTCATCTTCAACATCTTTGTCATCTAAATAATCTTTAATGTTATAGTAGCCCATTTCGCACAAAGTGTGCTATACATATTTTTGTACCGCGTCTTTGGTAAGCAAAAAAGTAAAAATTGGTTTATACCACACCCAGTCAGAAATTATCTCATTGCTCGTTCATAAACGGGTTACAAAGTTAAATAAAATAAAATAAATAAAAAGAACTTTATTCAAAAGTAACTAATTTGCTTATGTTAAGAGTAATATAATTTAGTACACTTTTGAAATGGTCGGAGCCTCAGCATTAATGCTGTTTTTCAGTCTCCGCCACGATTTTCTACACTTATTCTTTATAAATAAAAAACAGTGAAGCATAATATCAGGCTTTAAATAATCAACAAAAATTTGGAATCAGTATAAAAGTATAAACACAATAAAATAAAATAAACGGATGTTCGTTATTTCTCCCTTATAAATGTGCGGCAGGAAAAGTTATATGGAATTTGCTTCCTGCCCTGCGTTGTATGAAAATCCATTCCTACCCTGAAAGCGTTCTTTTATTATTTTTTTAGCAGCGAACATAAAAAAATAACAAACGTCAAATCTCAAAAAGGATTTAAATAAAATAATTAGAAAAAATAGGTGGGAATTTCTGTTTTTACTCGATTGTCAATGAAAGCAGTCTGGCAACCTTTTTCTCTTAATTAGAAAAAGGAGATGGGATTTTTTGTACTCTATTTTCAACTACGAACTACGAAAAAAAAACAAGCGCGGCAATTTGTTTTTGGTTCTCACTGAATTGATAATTTAACAGTACCTACGCTTTTAATTATTGTAAATAATTTTCCACTGCGCGTAGGGCTTAATCATACTCTCGAACCGAAATAGATCGTTTTCTCCCCTCAGTGGTGTACAATGAACTATCATTTCCCATAATTTAAAAATAGGTACATTTTACAACTCTATCTCCAGGGATCGTATTGCAAAGTAATATCCCTGAAGATGTTCTTTATTGGATGTTTTACTTTGTTGGTGCACAATTCTACGCGACAGTACATCCAGCATAGATTCACTCGGGCCAGGCCGCTGGGGCCGGTGACGCATTTGCTTTAGCCGACAAACTCCGAATTTAGTTAAACGTCACCGTCCGAGCTCTGGGACAAGTTAATCTGCGACATAGATATGCTGAAATTGCTTACAGGATAAACGTAAAGCAGAAAATTGATTTCTCATAAATATTAGGGGTTAAAGTATGAAATTGCCGTTTTATTGCAATAAGTTCTTTGAATTGACATAGAATCTTCATGGTTTGAGGTTTTCGAATGAAACTTTTTTCAAATGGTTTCTATGATGTTCTTTTTTTATAAAATGTGAAACATTTGAATATCGACTTTCAATTGTTTTTGTTATTCAATTTAGACAAGAAAGATGGATACTGCGAAAATTCGAGTGATTATGAGGCACCCATTTTCCGTATTTTTTTATTTTATTGATTTGACGCAAGTGAGTCAATATTGTGGGTAAGGTAACGTTAAACCATGCCGCTAATTCCTGGGTAGTTTGACTAGGGTCGGCTTCCACTATCTCTCTTAATTCATCGTTATTCACCTGTGTGGACGGTCTTCCTCGTGGCTCGTTCTTTAAGTCGAAATTTCCATCACGAAAGCGTTTAAACCAAAATCGCACGGTGCGTTCATTAGTAGACCCCTCTCCAAACGCAGCATTGATATTGCGGGCTGTTTCTGCCGCGTTAGTTCCGCGTCGGAACTCGTATTCAAAAATCACTCGAATTTTCGCAGTATCCATCTTTCTTGTCTAAATTTAATAACAAAAACAATTGAAAGTCGATATTCAAATGTTTCACATTTTTTAAAAAAAGAACATCATAGAAACCATTTGAAAAAAGTTTCATTCGAAAACCTCAAACCATGAAGATTCTATGTCAATTCAAAGAACCTATTGCAATAAAACGGCAATTTCATACTTTAACCCCTATTATTTAAGAAAATTGTCGTACCTACTTAAATATTAGTCACTTTCATAGCCATCATCACCATCATCATCAGCCCCTTGACGTCCACTGCAGGACACAGACTTCCCTGATGGTTTTCATAACCATGAGGGGTTTTGCAATAATCGTCATTCTTGGCAGGCGGGTTGGTGATCGCAGTATGTAGTTGAAGTCTCAGGAAGACGCTGCTGCCCGTCTCCTGGTAATTTATTTCCTCAGTCGCCTTCTACGACGTCCACGGTAGGAAATGGAGTGATGCTATTCTTAATCCGGCGCCACACGGAAGCCATAGCCATAATCATCATCAATACCAGCCCAACACCGCCCACGGCTGAGTATAGGCCTTTTCCTCCACTTACCCTCTGTCATGGTTCCTTGCCATCAGCATCCACGGACCTTTCGCCAACTCAACAATATCGTTCGACTATCACTTACATCGTAAACAAAACATAACAATAATATTAGTACAGTTTCTTGGAATTGGTAAAGTTAAATGCAAAGACTGCCTCGTTGGTTTAGCCGTTAAGTCGCTCAGCTATCAAAAAAGAGGTCGTGGGTTCAATTCCTGTGCAAATGGCCTCAGTCTGGGTGTATTTTCATGTCTGTGACGTCCTTGTCTGGTTACCATAGCAAAGGGTATCCTAGTTTGGGACCAGGTCAAGTGATTGTATTGTTAAGAAGTTATTTTTATTAATAACTGTGTATTTTATACTATGGTTACTTTTAAAATGAAAAGAAAACAATTGAACTTCGGCCTTGGAAAAGAATTGATTTCTTTTAACGCTTTATGATTTTAATCAATTTTTTGTTTACTTGAGTCATAGGACTGAATTTTGACTGATAGGACTGAACTGAGACTATTAAAAGCTTTGTTTGCGACTGTTGTAGGACCACAGAGATGTGATCGCTCATACGTTCAGCTGTGCCTAAATGGCTGTTGAAACTATGCTCTGTGTTAGCGAATACCCGTTTAACTGTGACAGTAAATTAAGTCTCTTTGAGATCGGAATCAGGTCTCTACGCTGAACAAATATTTGGTTGTCAAATAGAGCTCATGTAAGAGGAATGAAATGGGAACGAAAATATAATTTGCATTTGATCTTTGCAAAGTTGCTCTGAGACGATCAAGTTTACGTGAAGAGCCGTTAAGCGAAACGTTTTTTTTCTGTCTATGTATTTGTATACAATATAGGTAAAGCCCTAGTCTCTGCCTACACTCACGGGATACAGGCTTAAGTTTATGTTTGTGTGTATGTGCATATGTATGCGCATCAAGACAGCATTTGGTTTTGACATATACTTTTATTTCTCCACTGCATTGCACCCATACCGTACATTATTTTATTTTTATATGTCAACTTAACAAACTTTGTTCATCATCATCAGCCATTTGACGCCCACTGCAGGACATAGGCCGCCCTCATGGTTTTCTAACCATGAAGGGTTTTTCCATTATCGCCACGCTTGGCAGGCGGGTTGGCGATCGCAGTAAGCGGTTGGAATCTCAGTAAGACGCTGCTGCCCGTCTCCTGGTAATTTATTTCCTCAGTCGCCTTCTACGACATCCACGGGAGGAAATGGAGTGACGCTATTCTTAATCCGGGGCCACGTTGTTCATATTTTTAAAAAACAATACTGAATATTTCTGCAAAGCATAGAAGTAGTTTCAAATATGGTTATCAGTAG
The DNA here is from genome assembly GCA_963969515.1 of Yponomeuta evonymella. Classification (NCBI taxonomy): domain Eukaryota; kingdom Metazoa; phylum Arthropoda; class Insecta; order Lepidoptera; family Yponomeutidae; genus Yponomeuta; species Yponomeuta evonymella. Next base: position 1,860,574 of record OZ018365.1, read on the forward strand.
TTAATGAGAGCTTATGCAAAATTTCATACACTAGACCGCAACAAAATGTTTTCGTTTCTTGTTCTTTACTATAAAAATTGGTGGCAACAAAACCGGCCAAGTGCGAGTCGGGCTCGCGCATGAAAGGTACCCTTATCTATACAACATTAGATACAAAGATCGAGAAAAAACGGCTAGAACTCACGTTTGTTGTATGGAAGCCCCTCTTAAATAAATATTTTTTTTAATTAAATTATTTATTTTTGAAGCGAATATAGATATAAATATTCTGTGAAGATTTGAAGCGTCTACCTGTTGCCGTTATTAATATCGAGCAAAAATGGCAAAAAATTACGTTTGTTGTTTGAGAACCCCTATAACGTTTATTTTATTCTGTTTTAAGTATTTTTTATTACAGCAGCAACAGAAACACGTCTTATTATGTGAATATTTCAACTGTGTATCTATCACAGTTCATGAGATACAGCCTGGTGACAGACAGCCACAGACAGACGGACAGACAGACATACGGACAGACAGACGGATAGGTCTTAGTAATAGGGTCGCGTTTGGCATCCTGCAGGCACGGAACTCTAAAAAGTGAGCATTGTGTGACTAACAAATCATAAAAGTAGCATGGTGCTATAGTGGGCATCATGCTATCAAACCATTTCAAGCTGTGACGTAGACATAAAACGTTACAAATACCCCATATTTCCGATCCCTTTCAGCACTTTGCCAGGAAAAGTGTGCTGGCTAAGTGCACCAGAGGTGTCTAGAAGATATCGCCGCAGCGCGGTATGACACTAGAGACACACGACAGCGTTTCCTATCTGGCTGAACTGCAGCGGGAGTATTCTGTCACGGTACCTAAACCTCTATATTTATAACAATTGTTTTTTTATTTCATCATCATCATCAGCCATTTTTACACCCACTGCAGGACACAGGCCTCCCTCATGGTTTTCCCTAACCATAAAAGGTTTTGCCATAATCGCCACGCTCGGCAGGCGGGTTAGCGATCGCAGTATGCGGTAGGAATCTCAGGAAGACGCTGCTGCCTGTCTCCTGGTAATTGATTTCCTCAGTCGCCTTCTACGACATCCACGGAAGGAAATGGAGAAACGCTATTCTTAATCCGGCACCACACTTTTTTTATTTATCTACCTGATATTTTAGGCTTGTGGGTAGAACATGGGACTCGGAAAAGAGAGACCCAGGTTCGATTCCCAGTGAGGGCATGTACCTATGACTTGGTTTTCTAAGTTATGTACATTTGTGAAGTTATAGTAGCAATACCCCTCACTAATGGTGAAGGAAAACATCGTGAGGAAACCTGAGTATCTAAGCTATTCACATACCTATAGTACGAGAAAGGTGGATTTTATCACAGAGATACACATTAATCACGCCGAGAAAAATGTACAACTACATTTTTCTCGGCGTGATTGTGTGATTGAAAAATGTACCTCCTACAACTAAATTAGGAATGTATTTTTTTTACCAATGCGATGGACTGATCAAGCTAAGGGCCCATACACAAAACTGCGATGCGACGTAGCATCGTAAAAATCTGCGACCTCGCGCGACGCATCGCAGGAACTTGCGAATTGATTCGCATCGGCTTCCATAATAGTAATAAATGAATGAACCCAAAATCTCCCTTGTTTCTTTTTCCTGTATCTTCTTAGCAATAACTGAAGTGAGCATTTCTTTTTAAAATCCATTTCACGACCTAGTTTACAAAATACATTCAATACGGTTGACGGTCGTCTCAGGAATCGTCACCCGAATCGTGGAAGGGAGATGCCTGGCCGCGCGAATTTGCATCACACCGATTCACAGTTTTGTGTATGGAGCCTAAGTCCACTATAGGCAATTCGCTGTATGAATGTACCACAACAGCCGTAGCCTAGAGGATTGTAAAGACACAAGCTCAGTCTGCGCAATGTGATACGCGGCACTGGCGCCATCTAGCAGCACAAGTCAAGAGGATTTGAGTAATGTCTCCATTGTTCTACTCTAGGTGATTTAGCCTGGGTGCATTAATTGGAACAAACCAACGATTATATATGAATTGCACACGACACGTAGTTATAGAGTTACAGCCTTCGCCGAGGCGACATGTATTCGTTGCATGCGGTTTTAGTAAGTGACCCACCTACTTCCGATCAAAACTAACAAGAAACAGTACCGTTTTGGTTCCAACCTCGACCGCTAGACGGGTACAAAATATGCCTCAAGGTATAAATTTAAAATTGCGCCCGTCGCGTGCCCCGCGGACAAGCGAGATGTGACACACGAAATAGCGCCTTGGGTGCTGTTCCACAAAGGGGGCTGAGAGGCAAGAATGTGTGGGGAAATACGTACATTCGGTCGGGAAAACCACTTGTCCGTTACTATAATACTCACAACTTTTTGATTTAGCCTAATATACGTCCCACTGGAGGGCACAGATCTTCTCTCGGAGAGAGAAATAAGACTTTGATTACACATGGACGTATTTCAAGTCTCATTGGCTCGGGACGCGGGATGTGACTTAAACTCATCGGACTTAATTCACCTTATCCGTACGGTGAAGGGAAACAACGTGAGGAAACCTGAGTATCTAACGTGTTCACATACCTCGGCGCTTCAAATTTCCAATCCGCGGTGGGCACGCGTGGTAATTGAGCCTATAATCTCTCTCTGAGAGAAAGCCTGTGCCCTGCGGTGGCCGTGCCAAGAGTGAATCGGACTTCCGTATAATTGTCAAAGACGGATAGAAAAATATTCTTTTCACACCTGCTATTCAGAAAAGATCCCTTGATTCCCTCAAATGAGGGATCAAAGTTGTACTTTTCTTCCCTGATATTCTAGTTTTTTTTTTATTGCCCTCAGCATGATCCGTGTTCAGATTTTCACAAAATGTAATTCCAATTCGATTTTTATTTTGTTGCAATCGATCATAATTGTCTTCCACACTTCTTTCGATATCTTATTTGTGTTTGATTTAAATTTTCCTTATAGCAGGTGTGAAAAGCAGTATGTGTCACTCGGTAGCAAAATTATTTCCGTCTTGGGCGTAAACACTTGAATCCCTCGCTACGCTCAAGATTCTACTTTAGAATGCCTCGCTACGCTCGGGATTCAATATACCGCCCTCGCCGTAAATATATCATTTTGCTCCCTTGAGACACAATCTACTATTATGTGACTAAATGACTGAATAGAAAAATATGCTTTATTATACAATCGGATATTAAAAAAAAAAAAAAAAATTGTTTCTAACTTAAATTTTTATCACACTTTTCATCGTGACTGTACAAGGAATGGATCCTTTTTATTAAAGAAATTGTTGATATGTGGTTTTGAAATAGGATCAAGAAAAGGCATCGCGAATTTGTGTGAAAGGTGACTTCAGGATTTCTCTTGTTGATCTGATGTGACACGGGCAGAATGTGGGTTGGAAGTCCCGGTTGATGTACGTACGGTCGTCAGCACATCAGCCTTTACGGGGGTAAACTCTACTCTACTCCGTTACGTTACGGGTCATTTTACAACTAGATAAATTTTAAAAAACAAAACCAAGCCAAGTGAGAGTCGGACTTGCACATCGCATGCTCCGTACATCATTTACATTCATCTTACTTAGAAAGACGTGACTTAGAATTCTTCGGACAAATAAAAAAAATATATATATAATTTGCTCTTTCGGGTCCATCGCTAACTCACCCCGGTGGATTTTTGTTCAAGATATCTACCGAGTATTGCTAAATTTCAAAAGTTAAGTTTTTTACCGCTTAAACATAAACATAAACATAAACATTTACATACAGACACATACATTGCTTCTGGCCCCACACTAGGATACCCTGTGTCGTGCGAACCAGAAACAACGACATCACAAACGTGTAAACATCCAAGACCTGGGGGTTTTTTTTTGTTCCCAGCCGAGATTCGAACCCGGGACCTGTCGCATGGTATGCAGATGCACTACCGCTGCGCCACGAGGTCATCGTATTTCTTTTATCTCTTTTTATCTCTATTCTTTTGAAAACTATTAGTCATTGACATCAAAAATTAAGCAAATACGAGTACTTGCATCACTGACCCAACGCAAAAAAATCGAAGACAATTAAAAAATTTTTTTTAGCCTGTGAATAGATTTTTAAAAAATACATCTTTAAATTTATTTTAACTTTTTTTTTTCACGCCTACCAACTCTTTCCTATACCTCCTGCGGTTGACGGGTAGAAAACGCTTATGGCATTAAATCCGCCGCATTGTACGATTTTTTTATGTGCAATAAAAGTATCAATAAATAAATCAATAAAAGACACTTACTTACCTTAAAAAACAAACAATCTGAGCAATGTCTTTTTTCTTGTCTATTTTACAAGTTTGATATTAGCAAAGCGGTGGTAGCCTAGTGGGTAGAACATTTTACTCGGAAGCGGGAGACCCAGGTTCAATTCCCAGTGCGGGCATGTACCTATGACTTTGTTTTCTAAGTTATGTACATTTGTGAAGTTACAGTAGCAATACCACTCGCTAACGGTGAAGGAAAAATCGCGAGGAAACCTGGGTGTCTGACCTATTCACATGCCTCAGCGCTTGAAATCGCTAATCCACGGTGGGCACGCGTGGTGATTAAGCCCATACTCTCTCTCAGAGAGAAGGCCTGTGCCCTACAGTGGGACCTCAGAGTGGGACGTATATAGGCTGCTTATGATGATATTAGCAAATATTCGGTATTCACACCCAAGGTGTATTACGGATCATTCAAACGGTATTGTGTATATAAACAAATAAACAAATTTCGTACTCTTGCATACAATAGCTATGCTTTACAACGATATCGCCTTATAGGAGATAGGATCGGTTGGATATCGTACAAAATATGATTTTGACTGCCTCGTTGGTCTAGCGGTATCACGTCTGATTATCATGACGGAAACATGAATTAGTATAAATGGCCACAGTCTGGGTTCTACGTTTGTGACGTCCTTGCCTGGTTACCATAGATCAGAGTTTCCCAGTCAACTTATTGTATGATCATATGAGATCCACCTTGGGAGACACTCTAACTTAATAATTTTGTTCCCAGTCAAGAAATAGTTTCAAAGGGATTAATAAAGCAAGGCTTCTAAGCTGCGGGCTGCGGTGGGATTTTCCGACAGCGTGGTGCTGAAGATAATTTAATATTTTGGCCGGACAAGCACCTTCGTTATGAAGTCGATCTCGAGATCCTTATTCTGACAGTGCCTACATCGTGCTTCGGCCCTTGCATCTACGTAATGAGATGATTTATGTAGCGTCCATTGGCACATTCACTCACACTAGATGGGTGAAGGGACCACTTCATTACATTACATACAAAAATCACATAAAAATACTGGTCACTGACTCGCTGTCACACCGTTTTGTCATACCAGTGTGACACAGAATGAGATTTTTCTTCACATTCACTCTATATGGTGTGACCTGGTCTGATTTGCAACAACTAACAGCATCGTTAAGACTAAGCGTCACACTATTTAATCGTGAGAATAAAAAAAAACTAAAAAAAGAACAAAAAATAATCTAAAATAAAAAAATACTTTTTTTCAGTATACTTTGACAGTACTGACATTAGGAAACAATTGAATTATGCAAGGAAACAATTGTTTTTATAAGTGGTCAGCGATATCAATGAGCCCGTCAAAATATGGTAGTGTGGCTGTGAAGGAAAAAATTCTTCTGTGTCACACTATGACTGTGAGGAAAAAAAAAATCTGTGTTACACTGGTGTGACAGCGAGTACGCGGTGAAAAAAATCAGAGTAATAGCACATAATTATAATGAATTTACAAGGAAAACTATCACGGCTAAGAAGGCTTTAGAAGTTAACGAGTAATAGGCGACCAACTTATAAAAGGAAAACTTCGTACAAAATCCATTGAAAATTACATTGATCAATTTGTTCTGGAAAGCAGATAAAACCCCCTCTTTCTACGGAACCCTACACTGCGCGTGGCCCGACACGCACTGGGCCGGTTGTTTCTTTTAACTTCTTAGAATATTAGCGAACCGGCGTGGACGCAGCGGCTAATGAATGTGGATGAGGCGAAAGAGGATTATCAGGATCGTGTCAAGTGGCAAACCCTGGTCTACCACTCCGGGATACAGATGTGAGTTTATGTATTTATGTAAGCAAAGAGACAGACAATTGAGAACTACAGAATTATTTGTTTATTGTCTTAGGTTCCGTGTGGCGCCGGATTAAGAATAGCGTCACTGCATTTCCTTCCGTGAATGTCGTAGAATTCGACTAAGGAAATAAATTACCAGGAGACGGGCAGCAGCGTCTTCCTGAGATTCCAACCGCATACCGCGATCGCCAACCCGCCTGCCAAGCGTGGTGATTATGGCAAAACCCTTCATGGTTATGAAAACCACGGAGGAGGCCTGTGTCCTTGTAACGGACCTGCCTGTGTAGCATACTCTCAACGTATAATTAAGACTGAAAGGTGGGGAATATTTAAGAAGTAACGAGTTAGTTAAATAAATTGAACTTATATCCAAAGAATAACAAGCGGTCGGAGCCGGCACAGAAAATGTTTTTCTACCCGCTCGTAGATGCGGGTATTCGCGCAGAAGTTACTTTTTTTCCCGGACAGAGCGGCGCCAATAAAAGATCACGCCACCCGACTAAAACCAATAAGGATGATACTTATTTATGAACCCGTACTATTGTTTCACGTGTCAGGTCGACTGGTGAAATCTGAGTGAAATCGTATAAAAAGGCCGAGGGCCAAACGCGCGGGGCGATTCCAGACTAGAGAATTGAACAGAAAATACATCCGTTACGCTCGTAGGGAAATTCGCCATTTTCAGCGAATTTATTAGCATTAGGGAGTTTCGTTTGCATTTAAATTCGAAAATAGGAGAGTGGCTTTGGATTTGTTACCTAACATCACCTGTGGGCATCGCGTCCCAGACTATCAGCTCTGGTGTGAAGTTTCAGGTTTAGAGTTGCTCTCGAAGCTAGGGAGTTGATTTGAAAGTAAAAGTGTTAAGGTTAGAAACGGTTTTCGGTTCCTGAATCTTTCGTACATTTAGCTAGAAGTTTTCCGCGTAAAATAGGGTTTTCAGCCTTAGTAATTAGGGTAGCTTCCGCGAAATAAAATGTGAACTAATCCTTTTTCTCCACAGTACTACGTTTATGGGAAATAAATTTGTACAAAGGTGAACTCTCGGTGGCAAAGGTATGCTAAGGATAGTCCGTGTGTCCAGCCTTTGTCAAATAACCAAGGCTCGGTGAGGCCACACGAGGTTATTCGTATCATGCTTGCGTCATAGCTTTCAGAGTTTTGTTCGAATTTAATTCTACTTATTACTTTAACTTAATTCCACTAGCTAGTGGTAATTGAGTTTCAGTACACAAACGTGTGAATTTAGAGCGAATTCACTTGGGAGCCTTAAGAAGTTTAAATTAATGGACTAAGGAACCCAAAATCTAGCTCTGCTTACTATGCTACGGCTAAATCTGAGTCTGCTTGGGTCGAAAGGTTTAAAGAATCCCTTCACCGGAGGCGTTCCCAATTTAATTTAGTAAAAAAAAATATTATTATAATATTAATTTTGAATTGAGATAATTAGAGATTAATTATCTTATTTGGAGATTGGGTTAAAACGCTTCTTGTGAATGCGGTGTTAGATCTTCTTCCGTTAGCATTCGTGGTGTAGCAATTTTCCCCCTGCTTACCCTGAGTGACAGACGATTCTAGCCCTCTGGCACTTTGCACCCATAACATATTTATGTATTATATTTCGTATATTCTTACCTTGCGGGTGGTTACCGAACCCATAAAACCACCCGCGCATACACATCCTAGGCTACACACTCTGGCCGGCCAGAAAGTCTGAAAGCTAACTGTGTCAAGTTACCGAGTGATTTGAAACAGTCTGGGTTTCCGGAGTTAGGGAGGATAGAAGTAGGAAATAGCTGTGACTAGGGAGACACCATAGGCACTCACACATATACACGATTAAATGTAAATGGGGTTTGCTTTGCTGAAACAATTGATGGGTGGTTAAATTAGCTTACGGGGTTGGGAAGAATTAGGCAGGCTCCCCCTTTTCTTTCAGGGTATCCAGTTGTATGATGAGCGTAAGTATTTCCCCGATACCCCACCTTAGCAATGCGGTCATTAAGTAGGACAATAAATAGCGATTTATTTCCGTACCAAAAAATAAGTAATCAAATAGCTTTATTTTCCAATATTGACAGCAATATTATTTTGTAACGTCCTGTGCAAAGGTCTAACATTAAATTCCGTTAAAATAAATAAGCTCTGACAAAATTCTATAAACTAATTAAATAAAAGCTAAAGTAGACAACCAAATTTTAATTAATCAGAAGTGCCAAATGTGTTAGATGTTTATTGCTCCATTCTTATTATGAACAGTGAAATGTGTTGTATATAAATGAAATATATTCAGTGAGCTAGTTTTTATTCTCAAAATACTAAAAGTGTCTCTTAACTATCTATTACCTTACTATTCTAGCCTTTTACTCCAACTATTAAAAGTGACTCCTAATTATCTAGTACTTTACTATTTTCGTTTACGGAACTTTTCAAACATAAATCAATGAAACGTTTAGCTACTTGCTCTAATTTCTTCCGCTGCTTAGGTTGCTACGGCATCTTATTAATGAAAACGTAGTGGTTCGAGTCCTGTTGGACGTTAGAAACTATGATACCATGTTGGCGTTGACTTGTAAACGAAGATCTAATAAGTAAGGCTGTAAGTTCGTGCCTTGTTTACGTACATTAAAATTATCTACTGAACTTTGATTTCTCGCCTATCGAACCTTTGATTTGGAAGATCTGAAAATGACATCAAATTATTATTAATATAAAACCTAGATGTAATAAAACCTAATCTTCATCGACATTATCTTTTAAAACCTTGATTAACAACCTACGTATTACTGATTATCTTTTTACGCATCTACCTTCAATATTTTGCACCGCATCTCGCTTACGTGAATCTATCCTTATAGCGTTGAGGTTGAGTGCCGTTTTATATCGAGAGTTTAACAATCTATCGAGCAATGGAAATAAGTATGCTATAGGGCGAAGGATCCAATAAATAAAATAGTCTTTATTGACATTATGACAAAAACCGTTATGGAATGTTGTGGTTGTTAGATTTTAAGGCGTAAACCTTTTAATTTGAATAATATTTAAACTTGCTTATCTCTTTACTTCAATAATATGTTGTGCTCTGCCTTGTTTGATCTAATGGTATTTGCGATACTTGTTGCTTGGAGCTCTGATAGACTTCGTCTGTTCAGTCCATTGTTGTGACGTCTTGAATAGACTTTTTCCAACATACACGTCCGGGTTACATACTTTTAGTAGAGTTATCTCCTAGGTATTTGATACTGTCCCGTTGAGTTTTGTGTATAATGGCTGGACCATACGAAAGTTATCTACCTACTCAAAGTTTCAAGGAATAATTTCCTTTCATTGGACCAAACAATCTACAATTGCTTATTTTTAAACATTTGTGCTATTGCTGCTATTAATGCTTGCAATCTTTAGTGAGGCTGACCACTTCTACACAATGAGCGTTATTCGCTAGTTGCTAAAAATTCGTTTGACCAGTCATCCATTATATCCAGGCTTTCCGGATTGAATTTTCTCCGATGTACCATGCCTTTGATATCACAACCCTATACTATTCTACGACCTGATGACTGGTCATACGTTGAAAGCACCTTTTATAAATCTTCCTACGGTCAGTTTTCACTGAATTGTCTGCATTTGGCAAACGCAATTGAAATGTTATGTATATCCATGAATCTAGTTATAGATAAAACTATGTACAGTGGGACAATGATGAGCATACGGTGTGAAAGACCCAGCCTTTGGTTGGAGAACTGAGTTTCTTTTAGTCCGGATCCCGTCTCTGAGTCAAGTACTTTTAACTAGATTTGTGTTAGTTAACTTTCACTTTATCTATTATATTATAAATACTTTAAATTTAAACTTCATTCTGCACTAACTGCGCTTCATGCTTATAATTTTTATTTGCCTTTGCTTCAATCAAATTACTAGCGGACATTAGAGACGAAAATCTGTTGAACATTATAATAATATTATTAACAATAATATTGTTATAATGACCTACTTCTTTTATCTGTTCTTACACAGTGTTCCATACCGGTTTAACCTGTTTCATATTCTACTTTAAATAGCAAACTTATTCAACACTTAAACATTAAAAATTCTAATTTTCATTCTTGTTAGGGCTTTACTTAACCTTTTCAATATAGGGCGGAATAAACTCAACCTCTCTACTTAACCTTGATATCAAACCGAGTTAACTCGACCTTTAATTTCAATTTAAAGAAAATTAACTAAATCTTTATTTGTTAATTATATACTTTTGCGCTCGAACATTTACTTTCAATCTCAGATACCTTAAAAGGGCTAGGGTTACGTATACGATCACAACGCAGGGTTCTACCAAATAAAACTAGACGATCACAGTTGGCCATTAGAGTGTTTTGCATCATAGTATCTACATTTTATCGTCTCATCGGGGTTTAATTTTCTAATTTACGGGGGTGGGGTGTTACAATGGTGTTGCCGTGACCATGATATTTTAATACGAGATTGAGTAGTTTATTTATGTTTTATGATGCAGAATATTCTTATTTAGTTTAATTATTGTTGGCTTTATGCCACAATTTGTTGTTCGTGAAATGGAAAAGGTAGAAACTTTGAGATTGGCAGCGAATGTACGTGTTCAAATTGTAAAACAAAATTAGATTGATTTAAACTAAAACTTTTATAAATATGTAGTACGTAGGAAAACGTAGTAAAAAGAGCGAAAACAAGTAATACATAAAACAATTCAAAATTTATTTATTCGGTCCTTACTTGGTATGTACAATAATTGTAAATTCCACTTGAGACAAGTTTTCAAATCAGTCTAAAGGATCTTGACCATTAGCAGTATCGCTAAAATCTAAATAGTGTCACCAGTTTTCAATGTCCATAATTCATGTTTTCAATTATAAAAAATAGGGGTTTTCTTATAAAACCATGACTTCTCCGTAATTCTAAATTAATAAAGTTATACAATAATTAATGCTTCCGGTTTAACGACCGCTGTCATCTTGATACAAATCTATTGATCCATTCACAGACCTGTTCAAAACTTAATCTGTGCATTCAATAATGTAGTGTTGCCATCCGACCGCTACTTTTCAAATCGAATGAATCGATACAGGGAAAAAATAGGTAAATATAGCTGAAAAAAAAATAGCATAACATAATTTTTGTTATTTCGTTTGATAATACCTACTTCATTTGCATATTTCTTTATCCACCTGTTCATTTAGATTATTTGCGGTTTACGTTATATATTAGGTACTAACACAAGATAACAGATTCAACAGTGTGGACCTTCATCATCATCATCATCAGCCATTTAACGCCCACTGCAGAACATAGGCTCCTTCGTGGTTTTCATAACCATGAGCGGTTTTGCCATAATCGCCACGCTTGGCAGGCGGTTTGGCGATCGCAGTATGCAGTTGAAATCTCAAAAAAACGCTGCTGCCCGTCTCCTGGTAATTTATTTCCTTAGTCGCCTTCTACGACATCCACGGAAGGAAATGGAGTGACGCTATTCTTAATCCGGTGCCACACGGATCTGTGGATCTTGTGGACCTTAATTTGACCGAATCGCTCGGATGCTGATCTTTAAATAAACCTTAGGAAAGCGGTGGTTATGTATTAACAGAACGCTTGCATCACATTCCAAGGTGTTGGGTTCGAATCAGACATTGTATGTGATTTTTTATAGCAGTACGACTGTCTAACGTTTACGGAAAACATCGAGAGGAAACATGTGTATGAGGTACACCCCATGTCCCCATACCTCACCTAACTCCAAAAAAGCTAAGCATAGTGGCAGATTATACTCCTCGGTCTTTTGTACATTCTGCCGCAGCGTATGTGTGTGGTCCAACGTATGTAAAGCCTTATCGGAAACCGACTTGTTCGGGGAGTTGAAAGTCATCGAGCTTGCATGCAAGACGATTCGTGCCCTAAAGTGGGCACATAACGTAATCAGTACCTACGCATGGGTGACTTTGCAACTAAAATGTCATGGTTTATGTACGTAGACTGCACATTATATATGTTATATATAAGGTGATATGAGGCATAATAACCGGGCTTTCTACTCGCAATACGTAAATCAATTATATTACATTTCAGTTATATTTTATGAAATGATGACTGATGGAATCGAATTGATGATCGATATAAATTACATATAAATTACATTTTGCAGCACTGAACGTCATCGTTCATAATCTGTGCTATGCCCTGTCACCTATCATTATAACGGTTTTGCGATTTTTTTCTTCATGATCAGAATTTATATTTGTTTATTATAACTATTTCGCATGAATGTTAGTACTTTTGTGAGACGGAGGGTGACGGAGTAAATGAGTTAAGCTAGAGACTTCTTGTGTCTTTGTAAGTCTCCATATTGGTGTGTATTCTATCGTAAAATACACACTTCATCTTTATGGGTGATACCCTGAATTAGCGATGCATAATTGTTCCCTCGGACTGCGGCATTTGCAATGGAGGTCGTTGAGGGAAGTTGGTAATAATATTTACAACACTCTCGTTACTTGGATTTTTCCGACATCGGTAAGTTTAATTATATAGATAGCTTTTATAGCTTACGCATTTTATTGCGATTTTACACGGATAAAAATGTGTTTACATTTTCACTTAATTTATTTTATAATAATTTTTGTATGGATTAATTCCACATACCCTAACTTTCACCTAGAGAACTGGACAGAGTACTCTGAGTTCCTTACCAGGGCCGAGTTTCATAAAACTACAATTCGGGGTTTATTATGATAATTTGATGTACATTGCGTAGAAGAGTCTTGCTACTAGCTGGCCTGTGGATTAGTCGACTTTGCAATGTATTTCGAATTGACATAGTAAACCATGAAAGTAGTTCTATGAAAGAGGCCCCTGACTGAAAAAATTAAATGTATATTTTGCAGATTTCACGTGAAGCGCAGGTTTGCATTGAATGTTTTGCTTGCTGACGAGATGCTGTCCAGTCTGAGCCAGCAGCAGCTCCTATGTTTGGGCATAGAAGTGTATGTTTCTCTTGTGGCACATCCATACTACGTGTACTTACGCACATCAAGGGCACCTGCAGATTGTGCAGAAAGGCCATTCAAATATTGATGTTACCTCATTTGGTAGGTGAAACCCAAAATATCCGGTGTTATTTAAAAACACGATTCATCTAAAAAACATTCTCAAAATATTTTCATTTACCACAGACTATTAGGTAAATATGCATTTGAGGAGTGTTTATGTAATTGAGTTTTTATAAATACCACTGTGTATTTAATTACTTGAATTGATTATTTTTAGGACCAAACTATGTATTATAGTTCTGACCTGGTGACCGCGGACCGGATGCCGCAGCGTGAGCAGGTTCCCGACCAGATGGTCTGACGACCTGATTGCGGTAGCGGGGAGTCCCTGGATGCGGGCGGCACAAGGCCGCGAATCTTGAAAAATCATGAGGGACGCCTATGTCCTGCAGTGGGCGTCAAATAGCTGATGATGATGATAGTTAGGTAGTTAGTTAAACTTGAGATTTCCGCACTTAGCCTCATCATGGTTGGGCCATTGTACGTAGCAAAGCTGTGAGCTCACTCCAGCCAGCCTATCTCTTTCCAGAAGGCCAGCAGTGCTCTGATGTCACTACAGGCCTCCTGAAGGGACCCCAGCTTCCTAATGATAGCGGTCCGTTGCTTTTCCACGCCTTCACAGTGAATGGGCATGGGCGGGTGTTTCCTCTCTTTTGAGGCATCCCGGCAAAGCGGGCTGTCGGTTATAATGATGATGATGTATTATAGTGGTATATTTACGCTAAGGCCATGGCATTTTTTTTCAAGATTTCCTAGCAGCATGCAGCGTAGCGCATGGGGTAGTATCGGTTCTCTAAATTAAAAAAAGTTTTTTTGGTTTTCGTGGAACCAATTCACATCAATAAATGTCACTTGTGATTTGAGAAATGCCGGCCGATGGTGATGGTTTTACACGTGATACATAACTTTTTTGCACCCATTGGCCAAGGTTGGGCTGTTTTTTTTAATATAAGGCTATTAGTGTTGATGGAAGATCTTTTCGTGAAGCTATTTCAGCCGCGGAATGATGACAGTGAGTGTTTTGTGTTCTACCTTGCCCTCTCCGTGTTGTGGCACAAAAGCAGCTACTCCACATCATTTTCCAGATATGTTAGGTCACTATATACAGTTAAATTCTATGGAGCTAATTAGTATAGGTCGTACTTGACCTTGACCTTTAGCACAGTTGAAATAAATAGCGATGGCCGCATAGATGCCAGTTATTGTCATAATTTTAATTGTTTCTAATGCTTTTCCTAAGCACTGCGCTGGCCTGTTATACTATAAGAATACCCTTAGAATTCTCCTACGTCTCAGTCATCGTCGCTGCAACAAGTGTTAGTAACAAACGAACCTTGTCGCCTCAAATCCATCGTCAACACTCATCAACTTCCGTTTTCTTCTCTAAATAGTACTACAGCTTAAATAAACTCGCTTCCATGCATTTTGTGTGGGTTACGGCTTATTATTATTGCAGCGCAAGAGCGGTTGGAGAAGAATAAGTGAAAGAATTTAGTCTGGACGAACAGTTTAGTCCCGGTGCAACCTCTTCGCTAGCGGAATTCGCCTGAGTTACGCGGAGAGTATGCACACGACGTGTGAGAATGACTGTTTCATGTCAGGACGAGAAAAATGCGGTAGTATTAATGACCTAATTACATTCTCGTCCGGAGAATTACTTTAATGCTAACAATAGTATTTTAAAATTCTAAGCCAGTACTTCAAATTAAGGTATTATTTCATTGTGGCACAACTTTGTTGATAGCGATACTAAGTGTCTTAATCACTTGATCATTTTCCTTTAGTTCCGCGTTAAACAAACTATCTAATAGGATGAGATTAGTTTTAAAAGTTATCAATCATTTTATCTAAATAAATTAACAGGTAAATATTAAGTAAATTATAATAAAAGTATTATGTGTGGGGGGTTGCCCTTATCATGACTTTGTCAATCTCGTTCTATTTCTATTGCCTAAGCTTTGAACTAAGGTTATATCGGATTTAGGTAGCTAATTTAAATCAAATAGTTCAATATTGTATGTACCTAAAGGTTTTATACTCGGGGGTTTGCCGAGCGACTCAAACTTTACCTAAAAGGATACCTATCATTCTGAGTACCTATGTTACCTACTTTATTTACAAGATTTTTCAAAAAGCGTTAAATATACTTCGTTAAGTTTTAATAGTATCGCTTTTGAAGTATTGTCTGACAAACGGGAATAGAACCATTAAATTCAATTCATAATTTTATTACATTAAGTAATCGCGTAACATAATGGTAAAATAAACGTAGGTCGAATTAATAAATTCCTCATTTTTTGGAGTCAATTTAAAATTAAATAAAAATAAGTTTGGATATGAACCGTATGAAGATAACAATTTAACTATCGGAAAGTTATGTAGGTACGACTAAACCTGTACTTCCTTCGCGTAGCAATCAGGTCAATACATCAGACATATTGACGATTGTAGGGTTGTAAAGGGTCTTGGTACATGCACTAGATGGCGCTTTTATACGGCTTTTATATCGTCTATATTTTATAATATGAGCTGAAAAAAAAAAATAGTTATGTAGTACTGTTAAAATTAGTATGAGTTAAATTATCATTTAAAATTTACATAATCTAAAAAAAAAATATATTTAATATGCAATTTAATTTTGAATCAACATTGGGAATAATTATAATGAGCTATGTAGTTTACAGAAAATAATTTAACTAAGCGATTTAAAACACAATACGCTCCAAACTAAGTTGAGAGGATTTAATATTGACGAGATGAAAACGGGGAAATAAGGTTGTATCGTGTATACTACTGGTGGTCACCCATTCATAGACTGCTAGTGGACGTTGTTGCTTGAACACAGTACTCAGTAGGATGCAGTTGGTCGAGAGGTAGCACTACGCACGGATCATAGGAATTGAATGAAAATTGAGTTAACATTTAATTAACTTGTTATTATTAGTAATCGAGAATATTTCATTTTTATTAGTAATCGAGAATATTTCATTTCAACGGGAAGTAAAAAAAATGTAAAAACTAATAAAAAAAATATTACATTAATTAACCAAAGTTCTTCTTTATGGGGGGGTTGTTAAAAATATTTCCACGATTTTAAATCTACTTAAGGAATATTTTCGGTTTAATACTTTAATAAAACTTGTTCTGCATATTAATTAACATTTGTTATTGAGAGAGATCATTATTATTTTAATTTGTTGATAATTATAATTAATTTTCAAAATATTTATATGCTGGGGATTGATATCAATTTTTACATTCGGTATAACATTCCATTTCGCGGAAACTAGCTTTTCATTTGGGGGGTTGCAATAAAACTTATAAAAATTAAGAAAAGTTTTCTCGATGGGGGGTTGCTATTACAGTATTATTAAGAATCTAGCATTGCGTAATTAGGTAGTCTTCGTATAGCGGTTGCGTAAATAAATTCATTCGATATAATGATTCATTTAGAGTTCGGATTTCTTCAATTTGCTAAAGTTTCGTTGATTTAAAAGGATTTCCTATATTTTATTCACGACAATTCGTAAATTTCGTAATAAATATAATAGACTAATTTATTAAATAATGAACTAAAAAAAATTTATTAAATAATAAACTAAAAAAAAAAAACATAAACCTTTGTTTTATTTTAATTCTTAGCGTACTTATAGTAAAAAAAAAAAAAAAAAACAAAATAAAAAAATTAATAAATAAACACTTCGTTTTATTTAACCATCCGCGTAGTCTTCGTATAGCGGTTGCGTAAATAAATTCATTCATTATAATGATTCATTTAGAGTTCGGATTTCTTCAATTTGCTAAAGTTTCGTTGATTTAAAAGGATTTCCTATATTTTATTCACGACAATTCGTAAATTTCGTAATAAATATAATAGACTAATTTATTAAATAATAAACTAAAAAAAAAAAAAAAAACATAAACCTTTGTTTTATTTTAATTCTTAGCGTACTTATAGTAAAAAAAAAAAAAAAAAAAAAAAACAAAATAAAAAAATTAATAAATAAACACTTCGTTTTATTTAACCATCCGCGTACAGTAAACGATAAAAGTAGATAATTGAACATTCTCATTAAGCCAAACTTTTGATTTTAATATATGTAAATTTTATTTTTAATAAAATACGGAAGCATATCAATCTAATCGGGATTTAAAGTTGATTATTTATTTTTCGTCGTTGACTGTACTTCTTAAACCAGGTAATTAAAACGGTTTTGAAAGGTAATAAGGTATTGGTTTTGAGAGGTAACCGCATGTTAAACTATAAGTTAATTAAGGGTATTTTACTTTAATTTTAAATTCTATCACAATCCATTCCAAAACGGTTATTGAGATAAGTACTTCCGACTACTTCCTATAAATAATATTCAGTATTGCCTATAAAATAAATTAAACTCGCTAGGTTACAACAAAATAAAATAAATCCACGGTTATCGCTGTTCGCTAAATCTTTAGATCTTCGTTGTAAAATTGAACAAATAGTAATAAAACTAAGTATGCAGAAGGGTATGATTGATTTGAGTCGATGAGAGATGATTGAAGTATGGCGTGCAAAAGAAGAGTGTGAAAGTGGGGAATGATTGGGAGGCCTAAGGTTTGGCGAAGTGTTAAACGTAGATAGCCTGTCGTAGTACGGTCCCATGCCGACATACACGCACCTCAAAAGGGTTCAAATACCGTTTTCCTTTGCTGGATGCAAAGCATCATTTAGTTTAAATAGTATCATTTGGTATTTGGAACCTTCACTCTACACGGGAATTAAACACTGCACATTCTCCAAATATAATGATATTTGAAATGGAAAGGTTAGAAATAATGACTGTTTGGTTATTAGATCGGTGGACTTGGAAAGCTTGCTGATTGTTAGTATCGGAATTTCGTAGACGGAAATTACGTTTTAGGGTGCGTCCTCTCTCACACGAAAGCCGTGCCTGACGTTGGGGCAGCCAAAGGACGTAATTTATACCGGATTGACTTTCGGTAACTCTGCCTCACAACCAGGGTCGTTGATTACGGAGTTTTGACTGACAGGCCATTCATGGATGCTGAGATAATTAATTCAGGCTGCGTTATCTAAACTTTGTAACTGAAAAATATCTGAAGTATTTGGTTTAAATACACACACACCATGACAGACATGTGGGACAATATTGCAACAGGTATATTAGAAGAAGATAGGGGCCATTGTGAGAGCTATCACAGGTACCATGTCCTTGTTTGTATAAAATTTGTATTCGTCGGTTCTTCTACAAATTTTGGGGGTTGATTGTAACGGACCTGCCTGTGTAGCATACTCTCAACGTATAATTAAGACTGAAAGGTGGGGAATATTTAAGAAGTAACGAGTTAGTTAAATAAATTGAACTTATATCCAAAGAATAACAAGCGGTCGGAGCCGGCACAGAAAATGTTTTTCTACCCGCTCGTAGATGCGGGTATTCGCGCAGAAGTTACTTTTTTTCCCGGACAGAGCGGCGCCAATAAAAGATCACGCCACCCGACTAAAACCAATAAGGATGATACTTATTTATGAACCCGTACTATTGTTTCACGTGTCAGGTCGACTGGTGAAATCTGAGTGAAATCGTATAAAAAGGCCGAGGGCCAAACGCGCGGGGCGATTCCAGACTAGAGAATTGAACAGAAAATACATCCGTTACGCTCGTAGGGAAATTCGCCATTTTCAGCGAATTTATTAGCATTAGGGAGTTTCGTTTGCATTTAAATTCGAAAATAGGAGAGTGGCTTTGGATTTGTTACCTAACATCACCTGTGGGCATCGCGTCCCAGACTATCAGCTCTGGTGTGAAGTTTCAGGTTTAGAGTTGCTCTCGAAGCTAGGGAGTTGATTTGAAAGTAAAAGTGTTAAGGTTAGAAACGGTTTTCGGTTCCTGAATCTTTCGTACATTTAGCTAGAAGTTTTCCGCGTAAAATAGGGTTTTCAGCCTTAGTAATTAGGGTAGCTTCCGCGAAATAAAATGTGAACTAATCCTTTTTCTCCACAGTACTACGTTTATGGGAAATAAATTTGTACAAAGGTGAACTCTCGGTGGCAAAGGTATGCTAAGGATAGTCCGTGTGTCCAGCCTTTGTCAAATAACCAAGGCTCGGTGAGGCCACACGAGGTTATTCGTATCATGCTTGCGTCATAGCTTTCAGAGTTTTGTTCGAATTTAATTCTACTTATTACTTTAACTTAATTCCACTAGCTAGTGGTAATTGAGTTTCAGTACACAAACGTGTGAATTTAGAGCGAATTCACTTGGGAGCCTTAAGAAGTTTAAATTAATGGACTAAGGAACCCAAAATCTAGCTCTGCTTACTATGCTACGGCTAAATCTGAGTCTGCTTGGGTCGAAAGGTTTAAAGAATCCCTTCACCGGAGGCGTTCCCAATTTAATTTAGTAAAAAAAAATATTATTATAATATTAATTTTGAATTGAGATAATTAGAGATTAATTATCTTATTTGGAGATTGGGTTAAAACGCTTCTTGTGAATGCGGTGTTAGATCTTCTTCCGTTAGCATTCGTGGTGTAGCAATTTTCCCCCTGCTTACCCTGAGTGACAGACGATTCTAGCCCTCTGGCACTTTGCACCCATAACATATTTATGTATTATATTTCGTATATTCTTACCTTGCGGGTGGTTACCGAACCCATAAAACCACCCGCGCATACACATCCTAGGCTACACACTCTGGCCGGCCAGAAAGTCTGAAAGCTAACTGTGTCAAGTTACCGAGTGATTTGAAACAGTCTGGGTTTCCGGAGTTAGGGAGGATAGAAGTAGGAAATAGCTGTGACTAGGGAGACACCATAGGCACTCACACATATACACGATTAAATGTAAATGGGGTTTGCTTTGCTGAAACAATTGATGGGTGGTTAAATTAGCTTACGGGGTTGGGAAGAATTAGGCAGGCTCCCCCTTTTCTTTCAGGGTATCCAGTTGTATGATGAGCGTAAGTATTTCCCCGATACCCCACCTTAGCAATGCGGTCATTAAGTAGGACAATAAATAGCGATTTATTTCCGTACCAAAAAATAAGTAATCAAATAGCTTTATTTTCCAATATTGACAGCAATATTATTTTGTAACGTCCTGTGCAAAGGTCTAACATTAAATTCCGTTAAAATAAATAAGCTCTGACAAAATTCTATAAACTAATTAAATAAAAGCTAAAGTAGACAACCAAATTTTAATTAATCAGAAGTGCCAAATGTGTTAGATGTTTATTGCTCCATTCTTATTATGAACAGTGAAATGTGTTGTATATAAATGAAATATATTCAGTGAGCTAGTTTTTATTCTCAAAATACTAAAAGTGTCTCTTAACTATCTATTACCTTACTATTCTAGCCTTTTACTCCAACTATTAAAAGTGACTCCTAATTATCTAGTACTTTACTATTTTCGTTTACGGAACTTTTCAAACATAAATCAATGAAACGTTTAGCTACTTGCTCTAATTTCTTCCGCTGCTTAGGTTGCTACGGCATCTTATTAATGAAAACGTAGTGGTTCGAGTCCTGTTGGACGTTAGAAACTATGATACCATGTTGGCGTTGACTTGTAAACGAAGATCTAATAAGTAAGGCTGTAAGTTCGTGCCTTGTTTACGTACATTAAAATTATCTACTGAACTTTGATTTCTCGCCTATCGAACCTTTGATTTGGAAGATCTGAAAATGACATCAAATTATTATTAATATAAAACCTAGATGTAATAAAACCTAATCTTCATCGACATTATCTTTTAAAACCTTGATTAACAACCTACGTATTACTGATTATCTTTTTACGCATCTACCTTCAATATTTTGCACCGCATCTCGCTTACGTGAATCTATCCTTATAGCGTTGAGGTTGAGTGCCGTTTTATATCGAGAGTTTAACAATCTATCGAGCAATGGAAATAAGTATGCTATAGGGCGAAGGATCCAATAAATAAAATAGTCTTTATTGACATTATGACAAAAACCGTTATGGAATGTTGTGGTTGTTAGATTTTAAGGCGTAAACCTTTTAATTTGAATAATATTTAAACTTGCTTATCTCTTTACTTCAATAATATGTTGTGCTCTGCCTTGTTTGATCTAATGGTATTTGCGATACTTGTTGCTTGGAGCTCTGATAGACTTCGTCTGTTCAGTCCATTGTTGTGACGTCTTGAATAGACTTTTTCCAACATACACGTCCGGGTTACATACTTTTAGTAGAGTTATCTCCTAGGTATTTGATACTGTCCCGTTGAGTTTTGTGTATAATGGCTGGACCATACGAAAGTTATCTACCTACTCAAAGTTTCAAGGAATAATTTCCTTTCATTGGACCAAACAATCTACAATTGCTTATTTTTAAACATTTGTGCTATTGCTGCTATTAATGCTTGCAATCTTTAGTGAGGCTGACCACTTCTACACAATGAGCGTTATTCGCTAGTTGCTAAAAATTCGTTTGACCAGTCATCCATTATATCCAGGCTTTCCGGATTGAATTTTCTCCGATGTACCATGCCTTTGATATCACAACCCTATACTATTCTACGACCTGATGACTGGTCATACGTTGAAAGCACCTTTTATAAATCTTCCTACGGTCAGTTTTCACTGAATTGTCTGCATTTGGCAAACGCAATTGAAATGTTATGTATATCCATGAATCTAGTTATAGATAAAACTATGTACAGTGGGACAATGATGAGCATACGGTGTGAAAGACCCAGCCTTTGGTTGGAGAACTGAGTTTCTTTTAGTCCGGATCCCGTCTCTGAGTCAAGTACTTTTAACTAGATTTGTGTTAGTTAACTTTCACTTTATCTATTATATTATAAATACTTTAAATTTAAACTTCATTCTGCACTAACTGCGCTTCATGCTTATAATTTTTATTTGCCTTTGCTTCAATCAAATTACTAGCGGACATTAGAGACGAAAATCTGTTGAACATTATAATAATATTATTAACAATAATATTGTTATAATGACCTACTTCTTTTATCTGTTCTTACACAGTGTTCCATACCGGTTTAACCTGTTTCATATTCTACTTTAAATAGCAAACTTATTCAACACTTAAACATTAAAAATTCTAATTTTCATTCTTGTTAGGGCTTTACTTAACCTTTTCAATATAGGGCGGAATAAACTCAACCTCTCTACTTAACCTTGATATCAAACCGAGTTAACTCGACCTTTAATTTCAATTTAAAGAAAATTAACTAAATCTTTATTTGTTAATTATATACTTTTGCGCTCGAACATTTACTTTCAATCTCAGATACCTTAAAAGGGCTAGGGTTACGTATACGATCACAACGCAGGGTTCTACCAAATAAAACTAGACGATCACAGTTGGCCATTAGAGTGTTTTGCATCATAGTATCTACATTTTATCGTCTCATCGGGGTTTAATTTTCTAATTTACGGGGGTGGGGTGTTACATCCTACAGAGGGCATCAAATGGCTGATGATGATGATGATGTCCTAGGATTATAACCAAGGCACCTTTTAGGATATTTGAGATCTTGACTGTTGATTGGCTTCTTTTTAGGAAATATTTGAGAACTTGGCTTAAGCAAGCCAATAGATTTAGCTAAAATCCTAGGACAATAAAGTAATACCTAAATCTCTAGGTCTCTATTATCCGTCTCTTCGCTAATATCCTAGGATGTTAGCTAAGACCAGCATTATCAAATGTTCTTAGAAAATTAAATTTTATGTGCTCTTTTTAAACAGGCCGTAGATTATACTCGTATTAATGCGAAATTTATAGAAATAATTTTCTCAAACCTCGGTCTTTGACAGTTATTTATTGATATGAATTGGCTTCTTTCTACTCAATTTGGGGTTCGGCTTACCTACTTAATTAACATAAACATTTACATACAGGCACATACATTGCTTCTGGCCCCACACTGGGATACCCTGTGTCGTGGGAACCAGAAACAACGACATCACAAACATGAAAACATCCAAGACCTGGGGTTTTTTTTTTGTCCCCAGCCGGGATTCGAACCCGGAACCTCTCGCATGGTATGCAGATGCACTACTGCGCCACGAGGTCGTGATTGTGATTTTAAAAATGTTAGTAAGGTTAGAACCCACTCCTTTTCTATAAAGTTCGGAGAGTATAGCACCTTTTATAAGCGAGCTTCCAAAATTAAGTTACCAGAAAAGCGGCGAGCGTACAGAATAGGCACCACCCCAGGCAAGCTCGTCTTGACCGAATCCAATTTTCCCGCGCGACACACAAGACCCTCAGATTTGCGCTCCTTTCGGCCCGAATCGAATCATGTCACCGCATCTAAAGCTCTAGGAGGCCTACTCAACCTCTCGGATTCTGATTTCGGAAATTTCCGAAACAAATACTTTTATACAAATCATCATCATCATCATCAGCCTATGCTTGTCCACTGCTGGACATAGGCCTCTCCTATTGCACGCCACTGCGCACGGTCCTCGGCTATTCTCGTCCAGCTCTTGCCAGCCGCCCTGCGAACTAACTTTTGTATCGTGCTTACTTTTATATCGTGTAAAGGTTGTGATCTGTTTTGTACACCAAATAAAATAAAATTAAAATAAA
Organism: Yponomeuta evonymella; assembly: GCA_963969515.1. Taxonomy (NCBI): domain Eukaryota; kingdom Metazoa; phylum Arthropoda; class Insecta; order Lepidoptera; family Yponomeutidae; genus Yponomeuta; species Yponomeuta evonymella. The sequence goes on from OZ018365.1 coordinate 1,884,385, forward strand.
TTCCTTAATCAAATGTTGGGCGTTGGTATTAGGTTTTCTTGGTATTGGTGACGATTTGGGTTTCCGCAACTCGACTGCAAATGAGTCTATTTTATGCAAGGAAGATATCCGAAAACTATTCCTGCCAACCAAGCTCCCCCAGGAACCCCTGGAGAAGGCTTAAGTTAGCTTTAGGTCAGTTTGTCGTATTTGAACTGTGCTTTAGAGCCGACTGCAGAAAAAACCCTAGGCCGTTTCACCAGACCGTCCACCACCGCGGTCAACGAGAACAAGTGTACTTCAGGCCGAGTTGAAGAAGAAAGACATCTATTATACCAATAAATGGTATAATAAATGTCTTTCTTCTTCTTCTTCTTCAATATGACGTGACGGCGATCGTGTGTCCACCGCACCGATATCGGTGGCTCAGTAGTCTTAGCTTTGTCATGCGTGATAGGCGAGTTTTCGTTTTTCGAGGAGGATGGCCAGTTTTAATCGGTGACAATTGCTTCTTCTGCTTTTGTACGTTCAAAGGCGTAGGCAATGCAAAGCACTTTGGATTCATCCACTAATACGTGAACTTGAGCCTTACGGTAATATTTTTGAGCTAAAACGTCTGGGTCATATTGATACATTTATGTTAACTGAAGCTTGTAAGGAAATAATGTTTTTCCTTGATAAATATAGAAATGCGCGAACGAGAAGCACGCACGAAGTACAATAAGTCTTAAGTGAAACCTGTGGTGAAACTGTCTAGAATGGAAAATAAAAGAATGACAGCCGGAGTAGGCGCCCAGGTATCTTCGCGCGGATTGCCAACGTTGACCCAGAAATTGATATTTTCTAGGGCGGTGACGAAATAAATATATTATGATACACATGTATTATATAGGTGTAACTATTGTAGTACTGCCTTGGTATCTTTTAGGGTCTTCTCCATTTTTTCTCTCCATCGAATGGTTGTCTGGAAGAGACCGCTCTAGATAGAATTGGTCACTTATATCTATGAAAACTATTGATTTGCGAGCAAGTGTTCTATTATGTATCAAATGTTATATTATGTAGATCTATACTTTTTAAAGAACCAATTAAAGTGTAGGTAAGAGGTCCCTTAGAGTCGACACATTTTTTACACGTCTGTAGTTGCAAAGTCGAAGTTTTTCAGATATAAGAAAAACCCCAAAAAGCGGGACCTTCTTTATGCTCCCTTCGCCGACTCACCACCCAGATCACACTCGTCCTTCAAGATCATCAACACACACTCAGTGCAGAATGCCGTTACAGAGGGATTTAAGGATTATTTGGAAGGCAAAGATGTCTGATATTAAATAGTAGAAATAACTTTGACGGGTATATAGAGAACGATCGACTTAAGTGCTCTATATATTCGTGAGTAACAACGTTTGATAACTCTGTTAATTAAGTTAAAACGTTTTTTGAAAAAAGTAAATGTTGAGTTTATTTGTTCTTCTACTCTACATAATCCACTTGTTATGATACTAACAACGTTGGCGTTCATTAAGTAAGTTTTTATCAAGAATAACATTTTTGAATTTTTATTTATATCGGGACTATTCGTGTATTCATTCCTTAATCACTTTGAAAATGTTTTTGAAGGAAACGTTTAAGTGCCTGTTTACGCATTCTATAATTTCTTTAATGTCTCGACTAAACAGCGTCTGTATAAGCGAAGGGCAAGATCAAAATTCAGGGGTCAGGGGTTTGTCAGGGTCGTAGCTAGTGGAAAACACTGGTTTCTGCCTACCGCTCGAGATACAGGCGTGAGTTTATGTAATGTATATATATATGTAAAGAGCGTCTGTGTACGTCAGTTGCAAAAATAAATGAACCATCTATCAACCATGCGGAAATGAAAATGTAATATTTCCCGGAACCACACGTCATTTTCCCTGTACGTACCTTAGAAGTTGATTTCCCTTTGCCCTGTCAGAACAATAAGAGCTGCTTGGATTAACTTTACCCCAAACCGATTGTTCGAGTCCCTCTGGACCGTAAATAAAATTGTTCCTGACAGCCATAAATCTACTTTCATAACAAATAATCGCCTTCGGGTCCGAATCCAAGATGGCGTCCGAAGCAGGAGTCCTTCGAAGAAATTTTTAATTGAAATAATGTTAATGTACGAGATTTTATTCATGTTGGTGATGTACAATAAGTAATAGCAAAAAAAAAAGGCCGTGAAAAAAGATACCGAGTTTTATGGTGAAGTTGGCGGTTTATTCCGCGGTGGGCGCGTGTAGTGATTGAGCCTCTACTCTCGCTCTCTCTCTCTCTCTCTCTCTCTCTCTCTAATAATAATAATACTTTATTCATTTATTTGCTTCTTACTAAGTAAGTTACAGAGTGAGCCTAAAAATAACAGGTGATATGAAAGGATGTTCTTTGATTTAAAAAATTAGTGGCCTACTGAGTTCGACCCGTAACGTGCGTAAGTGTAAGTGTAACTCTGGTTTCCGCGCTAGGTTTTCTCTACGAGCTAACCTGTGTTGGATACAGAGATAAACTACGTTCTGCTACCAGAGAATGTTAGACGCAGGGAGGCAACAGTTTACCGCCCGGGGCCCACAAACGAGCGGGATTGATTGACCCTCAGCGCTAACCCTAAAACAAATTCTAAATACTAACATAACATAACATAAACTCATGCCTGTATCCCAGAGGGGTGGGCAGAGACCAGGGACTGCCACTTGCTACGATTGCCCTTTGCTAATACATCCCCTATTTGGTCGAAGTATGTCCGTCTTGGTCGTCCCTTACCGGCCCTTCCATACTACTTCTAAATACTAAAACTAGCAAAAAATGGAATGGCAACAAATGGAAATGTGGTTTGGCAGAAATACAACTTTGTATTTTTCTGTATTTATCTGAATAAAAAGGTAAGTATTCCATTATACCTAACCACTCGTCAATTCGACGACCACTTTTTGGAGTGTTGAGTTTTAAATAAAACTTTTTTGTTTTTGGTAGATACCTTTATTGCAGTGAGGTTTCAGGCACTTTATATATTTTTTAATGTAATAATTTATTGTTATTTATCACATACTCTTCTTTACTTTTCTTTCTGTTTCAAATGGCATGCGTTTCTTTAGATCAAAACCGACATTCTTATGAAAAATTTTATAAAACAGAAATTAAAAAAAGTAGTTATTAATTTTAAGGGAAAATTTAAATTTAAATGTTCACCACAAATTGCGATGTTGTACGTATTTTTTGTAAAATTTCGAAATAAATAGAACTTGACTGCCGGAATTCGTTGCCTCTCGCCAAGCCGTGACGGACACCGAGTTGACAAGAGACACCACGGTTATCCGCACACGCACCAAAAAGACACAACAATTTTTCTGTCGCGTAGGTATGTGTCGAAACTACGAAGGTTAGGTGTCTAGGCTTAAAGTTCTTACTTTTTATTAAATACCTCTATAGTAAGATTCGCGTATTTTCATTATGTACTGTAATACGCTATTTATTTAAAACGCGGATTAAGGGCAATATTATTATATTACTCCATTATATCGATTCCCTAACCTAGCTGGGGATCGACTGACATCTAAAACAAAACGTAACGATTCCCTTCAAAATATTCAAAATAAGACGAGAAGGCTCTGCCAGCCAGCTACTATAAAGAGGAATCGTTACAGTACACAATGATAACACGCCGATATTTACTTTAAAGTGGTGATACAAATAAATAAAAAATAAAAATATATAACACAAAAAAAGATTAAGGGAAAACTTAGTCTCCAATAAGAAAGTTTTAAAAGTTAGTAATTAGAAAGTTATAAAAGTAATAAATTTTTGTTCTTGGCAATAAATGGTAACTGATTAATTCGCATATAACGAGAAGTATTGTTTTTTACAAAGTCACAAATTTACGTAACATTGGAAATAATTCGCAATATTCAATAATTTCTAATCGAATCTCATGCGAAAAGTTACGGGTCAAGAAGATGAGTTCTTAATCGAAACGGATTAAATAACTAAATTTATGTTTTAGCCAAGTTTGTGTGCACTGAACCGGTGAAGTTTGGCGTTTTATGCAAATTTAATAACTGGGCCCCGCCAAATTCACCGGGAAAAGGCGGAAACTACGCTGAATTGCTTGTAGAAAAAGAGAAACTAACTTTCTTACACAATTGGCACCTGAAAACAAAGCTAATTTTTAACCCAAGTGAAAGTTCAACGCCTTCGTTTTTACTAATGGAGTTTAGTTGGCCTATGAAAATAAGTCTTCGACCTCTTACAGTATACATACATACATATAAACATACATACACATATACATAGGTACACACATACATATATACATACATACACACCCACATAAACATACATAAAGGCAGAGATCACGGCTGGCCATCCATCGACACTCATTAATTATTAGATTATTACCAATATGATAAAGAAGTAAAATTTATATGTTTATTTGTAGGACGTAGTCTCCGAAACTCTTTCACCAGCATTTAGAATGGACCTTCAGTATGAACACAGGTTATTTGTTATTGTTATTTAAAGTTCTTAATTTAACATAATTTCTTTTTACAACGTTTCTTTTTAAAACCTATTGTAAATTTATCCTAGGCAAAAACAGTCTTAATTAGGAAGGTTTATCAGGCTAAGTAGGTAAGCCTATTATAAATATTAATGCATGATGATTACACTTTTTTTTATACATATTATTATGCTCACGTCACTATTTAATGAACAGTACAACAAGAGGTATGCGCACTTTGTAGCAATGCATATTTATGATATACCTGTTTAGGTTATCATAAATGTGCATAACACAGGTTATATGCTGATCCGAGTACCACTCGAACGAACTTGCGGGCTCTGTTCATCATCATCATCAGCCACTTGACGCCCACTGCAGGACATAGGCCTCCTTCGTGGTTTTCATGACCATGAGGGGTTTTGCCATAATCGCCACGCTTGGCAGGGCGGGTTGGCGATCGCAGTATGTGGTTGGAATCTCAGGAAGACGCTGCTGCCCATCTCCTGGTAATTGATTTCCTTAGTCGCCTTCTACGACATCCACGGGAGGAAATGGAGTGACGCTATTCTTAATCAGGCGCCACACGGAAAGTTGTTAGTTGTAAATAAACTCACAGAGTAATTTTTATCTGAATGCCACACAATGTCAAGTAGACAGCTAGAAATAGATCAAAATTAACGCGTGTTAACAATAGCTATCGAATACACTACTTTTTTTTTAAAGGCATACATTCCAAAAATATTTCGACCCAAACTCGAATCTGAGAAAACCATTAGTCGCCAGCTAAAGTGGTGCTTTTATGAAACAAGATTCTCAACTTAAGACAAGATTTCTCAAATAGTTCTATTTTTAATTTTAAGTTATAGACATAGTATTTTTAATTAAAAACAAAGAAAGAAACCATTTAATTACATAAAAAATTACATAATCTACATACCTAATTGCTACAAAAATGAGAAAAAAACAATAATATAACGAAAAAAATTAGGACATTGTACCTCCGTGGCAACGAAAAGTGGTGTGATGTGCTGTGAACAGCACATCACCAGCAAAACTGATTTTCGGTGGGGACCGTTGGAATTTGTATTCTTTGGCACCCGAATTAATACATAATAATTACAATACAATACATATTACGAATAGTACAATAATAATTACAAATTACAATTGTATTAATACTAATAAAATGTCTTGCGAATAAATTATTGATTACATAACCGAGTCTTAAACCACTCAGATTTCAGCGAGTATTCTTGGTAAAGCTAGTGAAATCGTGGTGTTACACTTAACCTGTCTAACCCAGAAGGCAATCAAACTTCCATCCACAATATACACTCGAGAATCTTTCCATCTCGACTCCACTTAAAGTATAAAATATCCTGATTCAAAACTCGACGGCATAAGACGACGCCTGGCTTCAGCGGGGTGGGATATTATGAAAACTTTGCGGTAGATATAAAGCGGCTACTTGTTACAAACTAGCTGTGCCTCTAACTTTGAGTAGTGCACTGGGAAAGATTGTAAGTTATCTCACGGGAGATGGTCTACCTGCGTAATAACTTTCATCAAAGTCTAAATTTTTGCTAACATCTGGGGGGCACTCAACATTGTAACTTCATGTAAAATGAAGCCAAGACGAGACCATATACCTCGCACTGTCAAAAAGTTATCGAAAGTCAGCTTCTAATTCTATGCGCCCTAACTTCACAAACTTTACATATTAGTAAAAGTATTAGTGGCTTGGCCGTTTCGTTAGCATCACATATAATTACAATACATGAATATATAGATACATATTCGATTTTATTACTGTTCATTACCAGTAACGAAACGGCCAAACCACATATTTTGACTAAAGTGTAGAGCTTGTATAGCCCCTAAATAGGTTTTTAAGAGCTTGTGGAGTTAGGGCCTGTAGAGTCGGGGCTTGTAGAGTTAGAAGCTTACATGAGATTTGATAAGTTTTTGACAGTGCGAGGTATATGGTCTCGTCTTGGCAACATTTTACATGAAAACGTTTTTGGTGGGTTGTGTTTTCTGTCCAATGTTGTGTTTTACATACATTATATTACTTAAGCTCACGCCTCTATCCCGGAAGGTCAGGTAGAGACTAGGGCGTGCCACTTGGCACGATCCTTACAGACTACGTTTGCTTCATAAAAATTTATTGATTCAATGTTTTGTTCTGTTGTATGATTTTAAGTATTGTATTTTATCTTTTTAAATGTTTTCAAATAAATTTGTTTTTTTTTTATTTTCTGTCAAAATCATTCCGAAGTATTTTATATTACAGTTTTCAGCCATTTTCAATCCATCAGTCCATATTTGTCCACTGCTAGTCGCAGGCCTCCCAAAGACACGCCATTTATGTCTGTCCTCGGCAATCCTCATCCAGCCGCGTAAAAAGGTGACGTAAATGAAAGGAAAAATGAAATACATAGCGCATACGTACCGTAGCATTTATGCGCAGTGAAAGAGGTTTGTCAAGACAGTGGTTGACAAACCCTAGTCTCCGCCCACGCCTCTGGTATACTGGCGTGAGTTTATGTGTGTACGTAAGCAGTCAACAGTTGGTCAACCTTTACACTTCTTTTGCAATGTCGCCCGTAACGCGACTGATTATTATGCACGCATAATAGAGATTGATAGTTTTGCGCTTCAACCAGTCAATCAATCAATCAATCGACCCGTACTCGCCCACGGCCACATAGGCCTCCCCCAAGGCACGCCGCTTCTTTCAGTCCACGGCTATCTTCAACCAGCCGCTGACAGCAATTTACCTCAGATCGTCAGTCCAGCTGCTTGGTGGGCGTCTTACGCTCTGATTGCCACTTCGAGAACTTTTGCACCCCATGGACTATCGCTTTTTTGGCATGTGACCACCCCAGGTAGCCATCGAACGTACGGCAATTATTAATAGTACATTACTTCAGAGGGAAGAAAGTGACAGTTCCATACCGAGATTATGGCATTTGCGCCACGAGCTTGCGAGGGGCGCAAACCATTTGAGGTATGGAACTGTACTTTATCCTGAGGTATGTATAGTGCTTTTTATTACACCTACGAGGAAAATTATAGACATAAATGCATAAAAATGTTTACAAAAAACACAAAGATAAATGCTAAATCAATCGAAGTTTTTGCGAAAATGCGCGGGCTTTTCCTTTTTTTATTCGCCCGTTTCTGGAGTAGGCTAAGATCATAAGGTCATGCAGCTACTTCTTCCGTGATTCCGCGCGTTTTATATACAAAAATAATTTCGTTTTTAATTTTTTGTATGCACCAAGGAGGTTGGTAACTGGTAAAAAAAAAACTGTATATGGCCAGTAACAATTTACTTGAAATTTAATTAGTAGACAGTTAAAGTCTCTTTGCAGTATGACTGCTGACAAATTTAAAAAAAAACCGGTATGTAATGGAATTTCATACATACTTCCCACCCTTGGGTCAGAAGGATTTTCATACAAACTTCCATACCTTGGGATGAAAGGATTTGAAGGGCGGGATAAAGGCGTTTCTTCCCTCTAATTGGTATAATTAGTATGTATTTTCAGAGCAGGTGTGATAAAAACGTAATGCAAATGTATGATCTCACAACTCGACATTCCATATAAAAATGTTTCACAAACTCTACATCATACAAAGTAATTCTTTCTTATAATGTCATTTGGCAACAAGCATTAGTTCACTTTTTTAACGTAAACGCATTAAATCGACAAAGTTTTACTAATATGATTTGAGTTATACAGCACACGTGGGTCAGTTAACAGGGCGTGGGGAGCGCAGGGGGGTCCAAGCCGCATTAATAAATATAAATGCTCTCCCGGGAACAGTAGGTCAGGTTGAGTTACGCTTGTGATTTCGCTAAGCGGAACTCCCTATTTGTTACCAATAAAGTGCCTCTGACAAAACAAAATTATTTTCTCGTAGTTTACTTCAAAAAGCGAATTAAATTGATATTGCAAAATGCATTATTTATAATCTGTCAAATGTTGATATTTAAGATTGATTACGGCGATTATGGCAAAACCCCTCTTGGTTATGAAAACCACGAAGGAGGCCTATGTCCTGCAGTGGGCGTCAAATGGCTGATGATGATGATGATGATGAAATTATTGATTTCTGATTACTGAAACATATACTAAATGATGCATTTTCAAAATGACTGCATATCAAATGAATCTTTGTATTTATATGCCATTGTTAAAACAAGACTTTGTAAAATGAAACATTGACAAATGTTGCTTGTGAAGTGATATTTTTGTAATGAATTGTAGGTAAAACATCATAGACCCGACCATCGCCACTTCAACTACCTAATACGTTTCAGTCAGCTTTGTTCTTTGACGACTAAGTAACCTGAAGTTTAATTTAAGCTTTGTGGTATCTTCGGAGTAGAATACCGACTTTGCGACTTCTCTTCAAGTTTATTGGATGCACCTGAGGTGAAGGAAGTTGCGAGGATTTTTATTACGTTGTTATCTTGTAGGATTTTGAAACAGATGATGGCTAATAAGCTTTTCCTGTAAAAGCCACCAAGAAAATTAGACGTAAACCTCATCACGAGGCTTTCCATCCTCGTTTGGTCTACTAGTGCGTTGCTTGCTTACCAGACGTAGGACATGGGTTCGACTTTTACCCTGATTTGCAAACATGTCCCCAAAAAGTGTTTTTCGCGTCTTATTAAATCCAGCCTATTAATAGGGCCCACTGCTGGGCATAGGCCTTTCTCCTGCCATGCCAACCCTCTCGGTCCCCTGCCAATCTTGTCAATTGCTGTAAAAGCTTTGGGTTGTATAATTTGTTTATTTGATGTAGTGACTGAACTATAATCATACCGAGTCTGACGTATATTTAATCGTTTTCTCGATTTTTACAAAAACATAACATAACAAACTCACGCCTGTAGGCGAAGACCAGAGTCCGCCACTTGCCAGATCTCTTTTGCTCCATCAACATTCATTACAATTTTGTAAGTGAATACAAAAAGGGAACTTAAAGAAGTCTCAGTTTTGAAACAGTTATTTTTTAACATTTTGTATTTCTTGTTATTTCTCGGGTCATCTGCTATAACAATACATAACATAGTATATGTATTGCATTGCGTAAAAATTTAAGGGCGCTTATACACGGACGGCATGCTGCAAACGACAGTGCCAAGTGGAGCCGCCGACACACGACACGGTCACCGACATGTCGGCGTTGAACATCCACGTCGGGGCGTCAACGCCTGCCGTGGACCCTGGCTCTGTCGTTCGCATCGTGTCTCCCTGAGCGCCCTAAGCTGGCCATCATTACCCAGGTGTTCATGTTCACGGCATAGCCAATTAACCAGCAGGTTAAGAAGAAGGAATACTAATTGTACTAATCGGGTAAGCAATATACGTCGAATTGTAAAAATAAATTATGATTGTAGACTTATGAAACGCGACCCCGACGAACAAATACTATACCAATACAAAAAGTGGTATTGCCTGGTCCCCAAACTAGAATACTCTGTATTATGGGTAACTAGAGTTGCGCTCAAAAGTGAAGATTTTGACATCCTAACATTGCATTTTGACATTCGTAGAACGGAATATAACTTATTTTCTTTACATTGAGATAAAGTTTTGATTTCTTATTATAAAAATTACAATACACAGCATAAACTTACTTATGTTAATTTACTGCATGAGCATAAGCATAATCAGCCTATATGCGTCCCACTATAGGGCACAGGCCTTCTCTCAAGGAGAGAGTATGGGCTTAATCACCACGCGTGCCCACCGCAGATTGGCGATTTCAAGCGCTGAGGTATGTGAATAGCTCAGACACTCAGGTTTCCTCACGATGTTTTCCTTTACCGTTAGCGAGTGGTATTGCTACTATAACTTCACAATGTACATAACTTAGAAAACCAAGTCATAGGTACATGCCCGCACTTGGGATCGAACCTGGGTCTCTCGCTTCCGAGTCCGATGTTCTACCCACTAGGCTACCAACGCTCTCATTAACTGCATGTTACTGCATAAACTACGGAAAAATAACATTAATGAACCACAATTTACGTCTATAAGCGAGGTGGGTTTGAACAGACAGTATGGTTCAAAATATGTAGTTTCCCTTTGACATCATTTGGGTACGGAATTCTGAATAATCAAAACGACGGTTGTTTGTAAGTTTGGCAAAACATAGCTCTAACAAGGGTCACGGCATTTGTCCTCGTCTCTATTCTCATGTCCTATCCATGTAACTGTCAAACTGAATGAGGATTAGAGCTGGTGATATTCTGTAGAACCGTGCTCGTGTTATAAATATAATCTTTCCCAATACCTGTTACAACTAAATAAATGTTATTTTCATTACACTGGTCATTGTGCATACTTCTTGATATGAGTTAAAAAGTTCAAAAATAATAAAAATTTTCGAACTAAGACTTTCGAAAGCAGTACACATTATTAACATACTACCTAATTCCGGAAAAACCTGAAAATTTAAATAAGTGATTCCGGAATTAAGTTAATAATAATCTCGGAAACGGCTTCAACGAGTTCGATTCTCGACATTTACAAAAAAATCACGTTTCATGTACCCAATAATAATTAGATTAAGTGAATCTCTTTTTGGCGCTTACCCATTATATAGGTTGAAACGAGAAAAACATTACATTTGTCGTATGAATCATAAGCAGCTCAATACGTCCCACTGTAGGGTATAGGCCTTCTCTCAGAGAGAGAGAGTTTGGGCTTAATCACCACACGTGCCCACCGCGGATTGACGATTTCAAACGCCGAGGTATGTGAATAGCTCAGACACTCAGGTTTTCTCACGATGTTTTCCTTTACGGTTAGCGAAGTGTCGTATGGATACTGATGAATATTTTATAATAAGTATTCTGCGTACTGAGAACTCGTACGTTATTACTGTGTGTTTGGTAATTAATTATTTCCTTCTTTCTTTTTTACATGCATACACATATATAAACTCACCCCTGTGTCCCAGAGGGGTAGGCAGAGACCAGGAACTGTCACTTGCCACGATCCTGACAGATCACTTTCGCTTCCTCAACATTCATTGGTTGTTGCATGCACGCATGCCGGTTTCGGGTACTTTCTCTTTTCTAATGAAATATCATAATGGGTAATTTCTGTTTAAGACCACCATTATGACGTCCAAGTGTGAAAGAGTAGAGCTTCCTGATACAGGTATTTTCATACTTAAAAGGAATTTCTTGCCCGATTATGTTACTGTAAACATTTTGTAAAGTAATTAAACGATTTTATTTATTGATTATTATTTTAGTGTAAATAATAATTCTGTCAGATAAACCTCACCCCTAAATGATCGTACAACCAAAAGGTTTTGCTGTAAGTTGACATGTACTTGACTGAAATAGTTTACACAAAAACTAGGTTTCAAAACCTCTAAATAGGTTTTTAAAATAAAATTGTTCTCAGCACGGTTTAGTGGCAAAAACAGAACGTAAAGAAAAACTAATAAAAACCGTTCATATCGACATGAACCATTTTTATCTTCATCATCATCATCATCATCAGCCATTTGACGCCCACTGCAGGACATAGGCCTCCTTCATGGTTTTCCTAACCATGAAGGGTTTTGCCATAATCGCCACGCTTGGCAGGCGGGTCGGCGATCGCAGTGTGCTGTTGAAATCTCAGGAAGACGCTGCTGCCCGTCTCCTGGTAATGTATTTCCTTAGTCGCCTTCTACGACATCCACGGCACGAAAATTATAAAGGGTAATATCTCCAAAGCAACGCACTCTCTTTTGTAATTTGACGCTTGTGTTCCGAGATGGATAAGCTTATTTGTTTCAAGTTCACTAATAATGTTTTTACTGAGTGAAAACGGGAGACCCCGAGCCATTTTAAGGGCTTCATGAGGTTCAATAGCGCAGTATAAATAACCCTGAGTTTGCTGGAGAATGTGTAAAAAATTGGAGTATGGAATATTTGATTATGTTTTTTGCTAGGTATTTACAGGTGGCCTTGAATATAGCATAAACACATACATACCTTGAATAAAGCTTGACCTAGAGAGTACACTGCAAGACATTCTGCTCAAACAATCCAGTTATTTATAAATAAATAACTTCCATACAATACAATCACTTGTCCTAGTCCCAAACTAGGATACCCTGTGCTATGGTAACCAGGCAAGGACATCACAAACATGGAAATACACCCAGACTGAGGCCGTTTGTACAAATAAATGGCGGCCCCCACTGGGTATCGAACCCATGACCTCCGGAATGGTAATCAGACGGGGTACCGACGAGGGAGTTAAAAAGACTTATAAAAAAAATACGTTTATTTATTCTAGCCAAAATTGGGTGAAGCCTCCTATTCTATCAAACCCTAGTTATTACTATCAATATATTTCAAGAAAAAATGGGACAAAACGATTGTGAAACAAATGCCCCGAGATTTGTCATCGTCGCCGGCAATGGATCCCGGCGATTCCCCACGAGAGTGAGATATCTTTCACTCGAAATAACTTTGTGATTTTTTTCCCGATTTGTATTAACTCGGGTTGCTATCAGAATTGATGTTAGTAGGTCCTTTATTGGGATGACCTTAATTACTTTCTGACCCTTTTAATACGCCTACGACGTCTGTCTGGCTGTCCGTCTGACCAATTAAGGGCTTTATCCGTAGAAGGTATGGTGCCCGGTGGGTAACCTGCGACGCACATTCAAGAGCAATTTTCAGGGTTCCGTAGTCAACGAGGAACCCTTTTAGTTTTGTAATGTCCATCCGTCTGTCTGTCTGCCTATCTGTATGTTCGCGGCGTAGCTCAGAGAGCTGAAATTTGGCACACATAATATATTAATCACGTTTTTTAGGGAATTTTTAGGGAACCTCCCTATACCTAATATTATCTTCTCTGCTACTCCGTACGTGTGACAGAATAAGTCAATTAAAAATATTATTGGCCTCGGAAAATCATTTTTAGATTCGATTCAGTTGTTAAGTTAAGTAATATAATATTAAAATATTAAGCCCCGGTTTCTCATACACTAAGAAGCTGTTAATCTACTATTAACAGCTGTCAGTTGTTTTTTTTTGTATGCACATTGGTCAATTGACAGCTGTTAACAGTAGATTAATAGCTTGTTAGTGTACGAGAAACTGGGGGTAAGTAAATTAAAATCCTAACAGCACTATACACAAAACCATTCTTCTACGGAACCCTGACGGGGCTACATCCACAACGCACTTGGCCGGATTCAGAGACTCAAACTAATTTTTCTGACATACCAGCGACTGAGAATTTTGTCGTTTGGATTATAAGATTAATAGTAGATTATGCATTAAGGGGATAAAGCAGTGTTATTATGGGTTCAAAAACGCCCGAGACAAATACACTGCTTTATCCCCAAAATGCATACTCTACTTTATATAAACACTGCGAGGCAATAAAACATAATACAATTAAAAATAAAGTTGATTTAGGGCTCTATGAAAAGTTTTCATTCTAATTTTGAATAAATTCTTCTTGGTGTAGGGCTCTATGAAAAGTTTATATTCTAATTTTGACGTCTGGTCATGGATTGCAAGGAGCTCGTATATTCAATGTTGATTGCATTCCAAATTCAAATGTCATAATTCCCTAGGGGATTATGAAATTCAGTACCCGGCTAGACCATAGGAGCTTGCTTGATTTAAGTTGAGTTTGCATGACACATAATATGCCATTGACGAGCAGGTGTTATATAAATGTAGTTATTAGTTCGAGGTAAAGCAATGATGGCTCATTTTACCCAGAAAGGAAAAGAAAAAACATTGAGTTTCCCACCACATGGACAGTAACAAGATAAGTATAATATTTACTGCAAACTAAAGATACAATAGACATGTTCAGAAAATCTGCCGCCGTACTCTCGACGCAAACTCAGCCATCTAGCCATCAGCCATAAATTACTTTGCAATGTTTTAATAGGTATAATGTAATGCTGTTTGCATTAGCGAGCGAGAAACCCAGGTTCGATTCCCAGTGCAGGTACATGACCTATGACTTTGTTTTCTAAGTTATGTACATTTGTGAAGTTATAGTAGCAATACCACTCGCTAACGGCGAAGGAAAACATCGTGAGGAAACCTGAGTGTCTGAGCTATTCACATACCTCAGCGCTTGAAATTGCCAATGCGCGGTGGGCACGCGTGGTGATTAAGCCTTCTCTCCCTGAGAGAAGGCCTGTGTGCCCTACGGTGGGACGTAAGTAGGCTGCTTATGTATGTAATGCTACTTATTATCATTAAAGGGTTTTCAAAGAAATTTCGACCAGGTCAAGTGATTGTGTAATCACTTGACCTGGTCTCAAACTAGGATACACTGCGCTACGTTGACCAGGCAAGGACATCACAAGCCTGGAAATACACCCGGACTGAGGCCATTTGTAGAAATGTACGGCGGCCCCTAGTGGGGATCGATTCCACGACCTCTGTCTTGGTAGTAAGCGTCTTAACGTTTAGTCCAACGAGGCAGTCGACCGCACCGTCTCATTGTAAACATACCATTTCCTCGGAAACTTTACTTCGGCCTTTTCTGGGGATTTATTCTAATCCTTTCTTGGTTTTCTTTTCTTGTTTTTATAACGCGTATTTTTTTCCCTGTTTAATAGCGTCCCGGACTTAGATTCTTTTCGACGCTTGAGGATTCGGCAAAAGTATGGTAACATAGAAGTGATCTTAGCTACTAATTGATAGAATAGATCCGTGTGATGAAAAACCTTCAATTTGAATCTATTCACTTAGCACCTATTTTCACAGGTTTACGCCTCATGCGATAGAGAAAGTGACCAAATACAAACATAAATTAAACTAAAACAAAACGTAAATTAAATTAGATTACATTAATAGGTACTCTTTATTGCACACCATACATTATAAAGATACACGAATTACACTCTGCCCAGTAATCAATTAGTTTTAATTAATCTAAACGTAAAATGTGGCCCTGCAAACATGCTCAGGCCGCCACTGAATAAGTCAAGCCGCTCAGCCACCGTGTTAAGCAAGCGCAGTGCGCGTTTATGCGGCGCCCGCTGCACCGCGCGCGGCAATGCCGGATTGTGCAGCTCGCCACGCAACACACGGTGTAAGTATGTGGCGAGGGATGCTTCCCCCCTCACTTCCAACTAACCCTAATGAGGGAACGTGAAGTTTTGATTTCTTCTTAGGTTGTTTATTCAGCCACTAACTACTGCAGCAAGAGTTTTGCAGCACTGCCAGACACAAACTCTGGTATCTACTTACTTCTCCGGTATACCGGCGTGAGTTTATGTAGGAATGTATGCCAGCAAAATATGAATTAAAAAAACTGGCCATCTTGTCATAACGTACTTGGATTACAAAAACTTACGTTCTGTACCCCGAGGGGATAGCCAAAGACCAGAGTTTGGCAACTTTTCGTCTCTCAAAAAAATATATACGTAAGAGCTTGCCATGTTTTCAGGAAATGAGTAAGTAGTATCTTGTTAAATTATTGTAAAATGTTAGTGTTCAAGACATCTATGTCTTATAAATTTAAGTTGGAAACTCTGTTAATAAGTTAAAACGTTTTTTTATGAAAAAATAACTCCAGAGAATCTTTGTTAGTTTCTTCTCAACATATTGTAATAATTCTGAAACTAACAACTTTAACGTTCATTAAGCAAACATTTTGCTGTTATAATGTTTTTTTTTAACTTGAATGTGTATAGGTAGAATTTGGATAACTTACATACTTAATTATTGACGTTTATTAAGCAAACATTATGCTGTTATAATGTTTTTTTTTAACTTGAATGTGTATAGGTAGAATTTGGATAACTTACATACTTAATTATTAGTAATTAAGTACACAGAGTACCTAATATAAGAACTAAAATCGCGCCTGCTAAAAACTTTACACACTACAATCAGTTTCTCATGCGCAAGACATCTTTAGCTGCTATGGAAATCAAAATAAAAACATATTCTGCGCGTTGAATCCGGATGGATAAAGCTAATCAATTACTGAACAAAAGCAAATAGCCCCAACGTTTTAAGGTGAAACAGGCTACGTTTCAAGTAAAGACTCTACAATGGAGGCTCAATTATTTTCTCACAGTAAAGTTAAGACTCGAAGCGCAAACCTGTCTGTTTTCGATCTGTAATTACAGTTCAACTAGTTGAACTAGGGAAGCTCCGAGCAACTATAGGAGGCTCCTATACAAGACCGCATCCAATTTAGTGTTAACAAATTGGACTGAGGACTTTACGTGGATCTGAGAAAAAATATAAGGGATGGATGTGGATTTGATATTTACGCGGCGACTTCGAGTTTATGCTAGAATTCGAGATGACTTTACCAGGGCCATTATTATAAAAAATGCGACATTATCGGAAGTAGCGAGATGGTCGCAAATCCGTATTTCACGATATGATATGACGTCATTGGGCTAACAAAGAGTCATGCATTTCTAGCGTTTATTACTCAGTGGCAGTAAATTTCGAAACTACTCAAAAAAAGAACAGTATTGGTCGCTAGATTCGAGCGAATTTATTGTCGGCTCAAGCGCGACGTTGATGACTGGCCACTCAGAAATGATTACGAAAAATGTTTTTATGTATGAGAGACTGGCCAGTTATAATTTATTTTGAAAATATGATTAGTTATAAATAAAAATAGGTACGTTCCAATTTTAAAATTTCCCTCTACATTTTTAGGGAGCTCATTTAAATTATCGTGTCTCATTGAAAAATGTATCTGCGTCGGGAACATTTTCGCGCTATGATTTTTTATGATTTCAAGTGTCGTGTGAAACGGGACGAATCGTACGATAGACTTCAAACGGCATTCATGGATGAAAGCCCTTCCAACGCAACCGTGTATCGTTGGTATAACGAATTCAAGCGCGGTCGACTAACTTTGGGGATGAAGAAAAAATGGTCGCCCTTTGACAGCTGTTACGGAAGAAACGTGCTAGCAGTGAAAAATATAATCCAATACTCTCTTCTCTTCTTCTCCTAATCAATCTGTGAATGAAATAAATGAATAATTCATTAATGTTGGGATGAAATTAGCAGAAAGAATTGATAAAAACAAACTTACGACCAGTACCAAGCAATCAATTGTTCGTCAAAACCTGAAGTCGAATCCGAATTCATTCGTATTCCTCCCTACAGACGAAGAAGAAATAGAAAGTCTATTAAATGGTCTAAAAAATGAAAGCTCCGTTGGTTATGATAAAATCTCAAACAAACTTTTAAAAGAATTTAAGTTATTTATTGTTCCTCCTCTTACACACATTTTTAATAATTGTATCCAATTTGGCGTATTTCCCACAAACCTAAAAAAATCAATTGTCTCTCCAATTTACAAAAGCGGAAATAGAGACCTTATGCAAAACTATAGACCAATTTCGATTCTACCATCCTTATCAAAAATTTTAGAAAAGATAATTAATTATTATTATTATTATTATTTATTAGCTACTCCAACAGTATTTTCACATTTCATTTAAAGACTACATTCTAATGTATAATTCCGTGTGAAACACCTTTACAGGAGTATACATCTTTCAAAATTGTGTGTTCGGTAAAAATTTAAATTAGTTCATGAAATTAATTAATTATTTACACATTTTGATTAAAATAAATTAATACTTTAGTATAAATTAGCATTTAGAATAAAATTAATCAGATTATATTAAATTACATTACATTGCTGATTTTTTTAACCTAAATTTAATTAGGTTAGCAATAGGTTAAATTAACAATTCAATTAGATTTTAAATTTGAATATTATTAGTTAGGAAATTAATTTTTAGTTAGGTTCACTAAGGCATTAAAATTTAACTTTTCATAAATTTTTCCCTTAATAGATAGAATGGCATTCCGAAAATGTCAAGATCGGCTGGCATTGGCGAGGTTGCCTGAAGATTATTATAAGTCAGCATTGCTCTATTGAGAGGAGAGAATTTACCCACATTCGTTCTATATGGATGTACAGAAAATGACCGGGTGAGAGGATTACGTGGAGGAGCTCTTGGGACCGTTAATGCTACCTTACTCAAAAGATCAGGTGCATCTAGCACTCCATTCACCAGTTTATGTAGTGACATCAGATCAATATTCGTTCTTCGCTTCTCTAATGTCTGTAGATTAAAGTGATTTGTACGCATTGCATAGTTTGAACGATATGGACAATCTAAACTCTTAAAAGCCAAGAATTTTGTAAATTTTCTTTGAATTTTTTCTATGCGATCAATATGCAGCTTATATGAAGGATTCCATACGGCCGAAGCAAATTCCAGGTGACTTCGTACCAGAGAATTATATAAGCACATAACTGTATCCACGCTTTTGAAATCCCTACAAGTTCTTTTAACAAATCCAACCATTCGCCAGGCTTTAGTTACTATAGCGTCTATATGGTCCCGGAAAGTTAACGAGCTATCTAGTATCACACCGAGATCTCGAATTTGTGTTACTTCTGTTAAAGGTGTCTGATTAATTGAGTATTGCGCAGGGATACGATTGCGTCTTTTTGAAAAGTTAATACAGGAGCATTTACTAGCGTTTAGAGTCATCCTGTTTGCTGTGCACCATAATTCGATAGCATTTATATCTTCCTGTAGTAATTTTACGTCATTAACATTTTCTATTCGACGATACAGTTTTAAGTCGTCTGCAAATAGAAGACAGCTGCTATATTTTATATGTTCAGTAATATCGTTAATAAACAGGAGAAAGAGCACCGGACCAAGATGGGATCCCTGGGGAACACCCGAGACAGCAGAGAAAGTTGTGGAGCTGTACCCAACAGTAGTAACTCTCTGGACACGGTTACTTAAGTAAGACTTAAACCAGGAGAGTAATGGGTCATGGATACCATAGAATTTTAATTTTGATATTAGTATACTGTGGCTAACACGATCAAAAGCTTTACTGAAGTCAGTATATATGGAATGGATTTGTTGCCCAGAATCTACTGAGGCAGATAAGTCAGAAATATAATCTAAAAGAATAGTTATCACCGATCTATTCTTGCAAAAACCATGCTGTGATTTCGTGATTATACTATTAGTGTAAAAAGATAGCTCTTGGTGTACCAAACATTCAAAAACTTTGGAGAATATGCTTAAGATTGAGATCGGGCGGTAGTTTTTCACGTCTTTCTTATTACCACTCTTGTAGATAGGAACAACATTAGCTTGTTTCCATATGGCTGGAAATGTAGAACCCGCAAGAGACTTCTCAAATATCAGCTTCAGAGGGAGTGCTAGATTGCGAAAGGTTTTTTTGATAAAGATTGGCGGTATTTTATCTGGGCCAGCTCCTTTGCTGGGGTCAACAGATTTTAATATGCGTGCAATTTGTCCTTCATATACGTTTAATTTACCAAGGGATTTTTGAAACCACAAGTCTTCACAAGACATATGATTTACTTGTGCGTCATCGTCTATTTAATTATATTATAATTAATAACAGATTGATAGTCTTTCTAGAGAGCAATAACCTCTTATCAGAAAATCAATATGGTTTTCGTAGAGGTAAATGTACAAATGACGCAGTCCTTGGCTTGACAAATTATATTGCCTCGAATTTAGACAATGGCAAAAAAGTGCTTACAATATTCTTGGATTTAGCCAAGGCCTTTGATACGGTCTCTGTCTCCCAGTTGTTAATAAGATTGGAACAAATTGGTGTGAGAGGTAACGAAATCAATATTTTTAAAAGTTATCTCAGTGACAGAACCCAAAGTGTCAAGTTGGGTGCATATGTTAGCGATGAGCGCGCTATATTACACGGAGTCCCGCAAGGAAGTATACTGGGGCCCACGCTGTTCCTAGTATATCTAAATGAACTGCTTGAAATAAAACACAATGGAAAAATTATATCGTATGCTGATGACACAGACTTGTCTTTTTCGGGTAATACTTGGGAAGAGGTCTATAATACAGCGCAAACTGAATTCACTGGTGTAAAGGAATGGCTTCAAAATAATACTTTAACTCTAAACATTGATAAATCTAAATACATTACTTTTGCAATTCCAGAATCGGCCGCACTCAACCCTAACCTTAAACTAATCGCACATGACTGTTCATCTCCCCGGTCACAAAGTTGTCCCTGTCCAATTTTAGAAAAAGTTAAATCTATAAAATATCTTGGTATAATGATTGATAAAAATTTAAATTTCAAAGAGCATAATATTGCACTTGTCAGTGCACGTATCCGTAAACTAATATATGTATTTAAGAATCTTCGCCATGTACTTGATCCAATTCGCATGAAGCAAACGTACCTATCACTCTGCCAATCACTGATTACATATGGCATTACCTCTTGGGGTGGCTCTAACAAATCATCCTTAAATCAATTGGAAATCTCCCAAAGAGCCGTACTTAAAGTGTGCACATTTAAGCCCTTCTTTTTCCCCACCTCAGAACTTTACAAATTCTGCGAAGTCCTAACAGTGCGTCAACTCTTTCTGCGTGATATAATTACTAAACAACATTCTAAGCTAATTTTCGACCTTTCACAAACGGCAAGTCGTAGAAATGTTAATGTCTGCAAATTCAAACGCCGTTTTCGCACCTCTTTTAGTCAACGATTTATTGAATTCCTGGGTCCTTTTGTTTACAATAAGGTTAATAAAGTGATCAATATCTATCAAAAAAGTAAATCTGATTGTAAGCGGATGGTTTCAAAGTGGCTTCAACAATTGACTTACGAAGAAACAGAAAATATAATTTCGGTTTTAAAATAGAACAAATATCAGCAGGTTAAAAGGGAAAATAATAATTCATATTGATTAGTTTACCAACTACTTTAACACCTATAATATAATACAAACAACACACCCTCTCTACACACACACACACACACCTACACACACACATACACACACACACACAAAGAGAGGAACAAATAACAAATAACTTCTATTAGTTTGATTTTGCTTTTGTTTTTATTTATATAAATTAATTTTCTAAGCAATAGATTATAGCTACGATCGATCTGTAACTAGAAACTGACCCATCTCATCGGGGAATTGGCACTGCTTGCTATAATACAGGTGTCCAGCCTAGCATAGCAACAGAAGCTAATATAATGTATATGATTCATAAACTAGTTGTAATTATAAATTGTATCAACTCTGTACGATTTGTGGAAATAAATATATTCTTATATTATATATACAATAGGCGAGTAACTCGCAGGAGAGAGGAATCAGGATCAGGAGAATCAGGAGTTTCAGCACATACCGTAGATTGGATCGGGATGCCTTTACGAGATTCTACATATGTGTCTTCGCCTGAGGAGGAGAGTTTCACGCTGTGTGCCGCGCTACCTTACCGACCTGCTCAGAAGCAGGCCCAGGTGAAACGGTGCTGTGATGTCATAAACAAATTTGAAACTAGCTCGTCTCGGTGTGTTTACGACATCATTACAGTTGATAAGTCCTGCATAGGCAGTACAATGGCACGAGTCACGCGTTTTGTGGCGTTAAAATGTCAGAATTTGACAATTAATTTACAGGCAAGGCGCGACTTTTGACATTTAAAACGCGCGACTAGCGTCGTCATGCTACCCATGCTGGATTTATCAATACGACCTAGAAACGAAGCGCCAGTCGACGGTTTGCGTGTTTCAAAACGGAACCCTATTAGTACTGCTTGATTTCTCCAGGGCTTTTGACTGCTTGAACATCCCCCTCTTGTTATCCAAGATGAGTTATTACGGCTTAGACAAGACCGCCGTCGAGTGGTTTGTAAGCTACCTTTCTGATACGCAGATGGTTACTCTGTTTATTGATGGGAGCACTCTCTTTTCGGCTCCCTATCTTCTTTCTAGAGGAGCTTGATCTTGAGGCCTTTGATGTATATCCTGCACCTATAGTGCTGATATAGTCTCATCGATCAAAAACTGCCAATACAATTTATATTGTATATACCATTTATATTAATATCGTACATATCATGTTCTGCCGAAGAAGTGGCAACAGCAGTAAGCAATCGGAATGAGGATTTAGAGAGAGTGGTAAGCTGGTCCGAGAAACGTTGTTTCTTCCTTAATCCCCATAAGCCCAAGTGCCTGATACTTGGCTCAGCAGCTAAACTAAAGACAAGCTAACCCGTACTTCATACTCTCAGGAGTAGACAGAGACAAGGCGTCGGGGAACATTAAGAATTTCATTCTTATTTTAATTTTTCACGTTGACATTTTATACATTGACATACTTTTTGTGTTTTTAATTTTTTGACCAAATTTAGTATTTTATTATTTTAGCATTAAGACATTGTATTTTATAATTTTAGACAGTTTTAACCTTATGACTTTTTATCATATAACTTTTAACTTTTAATTTTAGACATAAGATTTTCATTGTATAATAATTTTAGACAGTTTTAACCTTATGACTTTTTATTATATAACTTTAAATTTTAATTTTAGACATAAGATTTTTATTATATAACTTCCAGTATTTTTTATTAAAGAAACAAAGGTCGCCACAAGATAAATAGTGGTGGATCCGGCTTAAAAAAAAAAAAAAACCCGTACTTGGCCTATCCGTTTCCGTGGTGAACCGATTGAGCTAGTTTCTGAGGCCAAAAACTTGGGCTTATTGATGGATGGTCAGCTCCACTTCGAGAGTCATGTCGTTCAGGTTGTGGGAAATTGCTTCTATAGGCTCAAAGTACTGTAAAGGATTCGGGACTACCTCAGCGTAGACATGCGAGTCAAATTGTGTGAATCGCTTGTGCTGTCCAAATTAAACTACTGCTACGTTGTCTACGCATGTCTGAAAGGTTCATAAAACGTGTGCAGAATGCGTGTGCTCGGTTCTATTTCAAGATTCCTCCCCTATCCCATGTCACACCTTACAAATTTGTACGACATGAATCTGTTAAAGATGGCAGCACCAAGCTGATTCAACTTACCGGCCTATTGTTCGGTGTCGTCAAATCTGAGACACCAGATTACTTGTTCAACAAGATTGAGTGGTTTTGTAACAAGTACCAGTGCAAGTATTTGTTATGTATCCAGGAAATCTAAACCTTTCTTTCTTTTCCAGCAAAAGATGCTATTTCTGTGTCTATCCTTCCCTTGCATAACTAGATCGCTTTGCGTATTCTATTGCATTGCCTTGTATTGTATTGCATTGAATTGCGTTGCATTGCATTGCAATTGCTATAAGCAATAAGGCCGCCAATTGTACTGTATTTTTGTAAATATATTCTTATCTTATCTTGTCTTCTTATCTTGTTTTCTTATCTTAGCACTGCATTGCATTTTATTGTTTTGCATTGCATTGCATTGCATTGCATTGCATTGCATTGCATTGCATCGCATCGCATCGCATTGTATTGCATTGCATTGTATTGCATTGAATTGCATTGCATTGCATTGCATTGCATTGCATTGCATTGCATTGCATTGCATTGCATTGCATTGCATTGCATTGCATTGCATTGCATTGCATTGCATTGCATTGCATTGCATTGCATTGCATTGCATTGCATTGAATTGTATTGCATTGCATTGAATTGAATTGCGTTGCATTGCATTGCATTACATTGCATTGCATTGTATCGCATTGAATTGTATTGTATTAGTGCACTTTGCCGTCTCGATGCGATGTTCCGTGAGTCACTAGACTATGCCCTCGCTAAAATTCAGTGCTGTGGGCAATAAATTCGCAGTAATTGCTGAGCCTGAGGCCTTGTTACCGCCGCATGGACATAGTTCACGTCCCCTACTTATTGTTGTGTTCTGCTGTGTTTGTTATTTTTTAATTTTTGCTTTCTATTTTACGTGTTGTCTGTGTGGCGATATATAAATGTATTTCTTCTACTTTCTTCACATAGGTAATATAAAATGAAAAAAAACAGCGCCAAAACTTAATAACTCTAAGCCACATCACACACCAACCTTGGCTTCCTACCTCGCGGTTGCCGCATCAAGCCTCCTAATTGGGGATGCGGTCGCTATCGGCCCCTGAAAGCTATAATGATCCCCATTTTTAGTTGAAAAGCCGAACGCTTAATGGCACCGTCAACTGGATTGTTCATTGCGGTAATTGGATGGTTTTGAGGCAATATATTTGCACGTTCTAGGTACTTGTGAAGTTACGTAAAAAAAAATGCTTTGCTATTTTAACCCGTCTGCTAAATTTGCATGCGCATATGCCAGTTCCGGGTACTTTTTATCTTGCCCTTCGCCAATACATCCCGTATTTGGTCGAAGTATGTGAATGTCTCTTACCGGCCCTTCCACCCACATTCGCTTGGTATATTTCTTGAGTCAATCTTTCTTCCTTCATCCTCTCCATATGTTCAAGCTTATGCAGCATTCCAGGTGGAATCAACCTAGGTACCTCGCAATGAGTTACATTGTTGATTTTGGTTCCCGCTGCTCAACAGTCTGGTTGTCGGTAATTTTTTTTCCAGTTTTTTATCTTTCTAGGGACTTTTTTTATTTTAATTTTGTGTTTATGCTATTTTATATAATTACTAGCAGGCTTGGCAAACGTTGTCCAAACGTAACAATAATGCAGTTCATTGACGACCTCATAGCGCAGCGGTAGTGCATCTGCATACCATGCGAGAGGTCCTGGGTTCGAATCCCGGCTGGGGACAAAAAAAAAACCCAGGTCTTGGATGTTTACATGTTTGTGATGTCGTTGTTTCTGGTTCCCACGACACAGGGTATCCTAGTGTGGGGCCAGACGCAATGTATGTGCCTGTATGTAAATGTTTATGTTTATGTACAACGTACTGTAGGGCGCAAGCCTTCTCTCAATTGGATAATGTATGGGCTTAATCCCTACTCGTGGGCACGTCGGATTGCCAATTTCAATCGCTGAGGTAAGTGAACACCTCAGACACTCAGGTTTTTTCACGATGATTTCCTCGTCAGCGAGTGATATTGCTACTAGAAATTCACAAATGTACGTAACTTAGAAAACAAAGTCATTGGTGTATCTGGAGCTTTGAACCAACGACCTCTTGTGAGGCAAGCGTTCTACCGTCCGCGCTAGCACCGTTTTAATAACAAAATTATTAAAAACGTATTCGGACACGAAGGTTGTTCTGTCCGTAAAAAATACTTTGGCAGCTATACCTACATAGAAACTTGGAAAAATATTTTATTTTAAACCTAATTCAATCTACAATGGCATTATTTGTATGAAAAGCCTCAAAGATATTGTATGCCGGGCCAAAGTGACACCTGAATGCAAGCATATCTACCGCTAAAGGATGATACAAACCAACGCGGTGGCGGTGGCGGCCCATACCAACGTCGATATAAATTCTACTGCAGTACATAAAAAGTTTAAGTTGTAAAATCAAAAAAGTTATTATTATACTTTATTGCACACACAAGAATAGAGTACAGGAAATGTAACAAAAGAAAGTACATGTACAAAGGCGAGCTTATCTCTGTGAGAGATTTCTTCCAGCAAACCTTGGGGAGTCGGAGCGGAGGTGTGAAACGGGTCTACGCACGTGCACATGATATAATATACTACATACCTACATATTTTGTTATACCTAGTTATTTGTGTCTCTTGCAAAGTAGGGAAAAACGACTTGTGCGGTGTTGTTTGCTAAATGACGATATCTAAGTTTTGCTGTGAAGGTACAATCGGCGGTCTTATCGCTGAAGACTACGTCAAAATGCTCGCATATATTTATAAGTAAACTGAGAGTTGTATCCGTGAGTGGTAGACAGAGACTAGAGTTTGCTACAATACTTATTACTTAAGAGTTAAGAGAGAGCATAGGAGAAGAGTTAACCTTTAACCGGAATCGCTTTTTTATTCACCATAAATGAAATCGTGGGTCCAAATGGGCCCTTTCATTAAAATACATGTTATTTTGTAATATAGATACAATTAACTCTTAAATGGGTTATAGGTATATTAAAACAAATTTAAGTTAATATATAAATCAAGTTTTATGAATCAAAATCTTAAAATTAGGTATATTCCTTAACTTTATAACTTAGGATTCAAATTTGGTATATTTTTTAGTCTTCTTTTTGACACGTCAAATTATGATAATAAAAAGCGAAATTTAAAAATCTAATTACCTTGCAGGGTTTTGCGTCTCTTTCCGTGAAGAAAAATGGGGATTCTTTATGAGATTGAGTAAAAAAAATACAATCTATTTTGAAATTATAAAATCAGTTATCAGTCTTTTACATTTTACGCACGGCACTTGCAGCATTCTAGAGCTCCTAGGTGGTAATTTAGACCATATGTACCCATTTTTATCTCTGTTATAAGTGCCAAGTGACGTCGAAATATCCTTTACGTCACTTTCTGCTTCGCCATTATCAGATAAAGAGTCCCTTGAATGAAAAGATGCAATATTTGATATGATGGATTTGGACTCGCTTAATGAGAAATCAAATGTAGTAACAGTTCTGCTAGACCTATCTAAGGCATTTGATCATGTAAATCACAAGATTCTAGCATGTCATTGTATTCTTGAGTAATATGGCATCAGAGGTACCAGTTTAGAGTGGTTGAAATCTTATTTAGGAAATTGTAAACAGGCTACCAAATGTTGACAGTCGATCACAAATACTACCAAATGTTGACAGTCGATCACAAATACTGTCTAACATTGAATCGGTTAGTACAGATATAGGTTCTGGCATGCCACAAGAAAACGTATTAGGTCCATTATTGTTCATACTATACATGAACCATTTACCCGAAATAATAGACCACAAAATATATATGTTCGCGGATGACGTACCAGTGTTTCTCAAATTCCATAGAAAAAACGATTCACTTTTATCAAATTAATGATACATCGAAATCAATAGCTACTATTATGAAATAGTTGCTAGCTATGGGTTTAAGTACAAATATAAATAAAACAAAAATTTAACATTTTTGTTATGATTAGATTTTGATATTACAGGAGATGAGGTAAAAATTTAGCTGGTCGAACATGCAAAATTTTTGGGCATTATCGCTGATGAATACACGAATTGGAAGAGAAGTTTGGAAGGCAAATTAAGTAGTTTTACGTATGCGTTGCGATGTTTAACCAAAGTTACGACCATAAATGCCACACTATAAGCATATTAAGCTTATTTCCAGTCGTGAATTTCATATGGCCCGGCAATTTGGGGCGGTAGTGTAGATACAGTGAAGATTTTCACACTACAAAAACGGTATATACGTATCCTAAGCAGAATAAAATCAAACAGAATATCCTGCCGTGACTTATTTCCTAAACTTAGATTACATAAGGTTACCAGCTCTTTACATAAACGAACTTTGTAAACTGGTCAGACGTCACTCAGATAAGTTTCCCATTAGCACTGATAAAAGGAGTGCTAGGCTACAAGAAAAGTTTAGACTGAACTTGCACGTGGCATCTTGTACAATAACCTCCTACAGTAGGAGTACTAGGCATACAGCTGTGTCTGCTTCCAATAAAATTCCAGTAGAAATTAAATCTCTCCCGGATAATCGGTTCATAAAGGCTTTAAAAAAATACCTATTAGAAATTTGTCCCTATAATCTGTCAGAATTTTCTAATCCAATTAAAAATCCAATTAATTTAGGAAAAAAATTATATTTTGCTACTATAATTTCACTAATGTACGTAACTTAGAAAAACTAATCACTGGTACATGTTAACCCACAATTACTAAAACTAATGTTGAAGTTTAATTTGGAACAACGTGTACGCATCTTTACACGCCCCTCCATGATTACATGTGAGAGGGCGTAACAGTGTTAATGTTATGACTTTGAGAGCTCTGGTAAAGTTTTAACACAATAAATTCTACAAACACAATTTATAATCCAAACCCTTGAGCAAAGACGCGATCCGCATCTTGAGACGTAGTCTAGATGTATACGTAGACTTAGTAGAAGAGATGGTATTTTCTTAAGAAATACATGATATATTATTCCAAATCCAATATCCTGTGCTGTTTTTTGTGTGCAAAAAAGTATAATAATATTAACTTGCCACGATCCAAACGTTCTAACAAAACATAAAAAGAATGTGTATAACCATAAATAACTCGGGACCAAAATACCCATGGAATGATAACTATATATTGGTAACAAAACGGTTAGCTCTGTAGAAAAATATTTCTTTATTACGGTAACATAGCTAAGCACATCAGAGCGCTGTGCAGCGCCCCAATATGATACAGGCCATTTCACAATAGTTCTGCTAATTTGCGCTGCATAGCATAGCATAGTTTATTGGAAGTACAGCATGAAATAGCATAGCAAGGTTTACTTTATTTTATTTAACCCAAGAAAGATAATCTTATTTAGATGTACGGAAAAGATCATACGTCAAAATTACTCCTTAGTAAGCCAACGGGCCTCTTATAAAAATACTTTTACTTAATTATAATTTTACAGGTTTAGTAGAACACTTTTATAAGTCGTATTGCGATCCACAAAACTTCTCTTTAATAAAGAGAGCGAGCGAGTATGGGTTTTCTAACACCATTATTGGAAATAAATTTTACAAAAGTTTAAGTTTAATGAACTAATATCGTTGAACGGTGTAGCCTAGTGAGTAGAACATTGGATTTGGAAGTGTGAGACCCAGGTTCGATTCCCAGTGCAGGCATGTACTTATGACTTTGTTTTCTAAGTTACGTACATTTGTGAAGTTATAGTAGCAATACCACTCGCTAAACGTGAAGTAAAACATTGTGAGGAAACCTGAGTGTCTGAGATATTCACATGCCTTAGCGCTTGAAATCGCCAATCCGCCATGGGCACGCGTGGTGATTAAGCCCATACTCTCACTCTGAGAGAAGGCCTGTGCCCTACAGTGGGACGTATATAGGCTGCTTATGTATGGTTACGTAATATCGTTCCAATCAGCTTTTTCCTAGGTGTAATAAGATTCACTATGGTGACTATCTACCCATAGTTAGTCAGGAAGACGGTCGGTGGACTAAGGTGGCCACTAAGTGGTGGCCAAGAACGGGTCCACGGTCGGTGGGCATACCACCATCCCGGTGGGCAGACGACATTGTGAAAGAGGCTGGAAAACATTGGACGAGACTGGCAACATGGGTTGGCGTGAAAGAGAAGAGTGCCCAGTGGGCTCTATTTATGGGCTGATTAGAATGGTGACTACGAGAGTCAAGAAGTTAGTCAAAGGGGTTGATATTTCATAAATACAATTATATTAAGATGAATAAATGACCGAGGACGAGCAACCGTTTTGATAGACACCATTGTTATTTCAAAGAAGGTGTTCCTTACCCTTTTTACCCTTTTTACCCTTTTGATCAGACACCTAATATTACAAGGCAGTTTGTTCCAAATATCGTCGTTTTGATTCACGGCTCGGAAAGGTTAAATTTTCAAAAATCTGTGAATGCAAGTGTAAAGAAGTAATATGATATTATCATGATATAAGATGTAATTATTTATTAAAAAGTAAAATAGTAATAAATCTTCCGTACATAAAATATTAGGGGTTAAAGTATGAAATTACCGTTTTATTGCAATAGGTTCTTTGAATTGACATAGAATCTTCATGGTTTGAGGTTTTCGAATGAAACTTTTTTGAAATGGTTTCTATGATGTTCTTTTTTTAAAAAATGTGAAACATTTGAATATCGACTTTCAATTGTTTTTGTTATTCAATTTAGACAAGAAAGATGGATACTGCGAAAATTTGAGTGATTATGAGGCACCCATTTTTCGTATTTTTTTATTTTATTGATTTGTCGCAAGTGAGTCAATATTGTGGGTAAGGAAACGTTAAACCATGCCGCTAATTCCTGGGTAGTTTGACTAGGGTCAGCTTCCACTATCTCTCTTAATTCACCGTTATTCACCTGTGTGGGCGGTCTTCCTCGTGGCTCGTCCTTTAAGTCGAAATTTCCATCACGAAAGCGTTTAAACCAAAATCGCACGGTGCGTTCATTAGTAGACCCCTCTCCAAACGCAGCATTGATATTGCGGGCTGTTTCTGCCGCGTTAGTTCCGCGTCGGAACTCATACTCAAAAATCACTCGAATTTTCGCAGTATCCATCTTTCTTGTCTAAATTGAATAACAAAAACAATTGAAAGTCTATATTCAAATGTTTCACATTTTTTAAAAAAAGAACATCATAGAAACCATTTGAAAAAAGTTTCATTCGAAAACCTCAAACCATGAAGATTCTATGTCAATTCAAAGAACCTATTGCAATAAAACGGCAATTTCATACTTTAACCCCTATTATTTTCCTTCACCCTGTTTGCGTACTGACTCTGCCCGAGTTGTATCGAGAGAAATATACTTTACACTTTATTGCACACATAAAGGACATGCATTAAATAAAAAATACATATGCGTTTTACTATATATAAGTTAAGGAAGAGATTGCTGCGTGTACTAACACCATGTAAAGTTTGTAATGAAGATGTTTGCCAGTTTAACTCATGAATGTCATAACCAGTGGTCGGAGTAGGTATATTGATTTTAGATACTTGCGTCATGATATCATAACATGGACATGCATTTCTTCCGGAATGTACCGGAGTTTCCAAAAATTTGGTAAATAGAGTAATAAAATAAAAAACCATATGTAAGCAAACAAAATTGTTTATTGTTAATACAAATAATCATTATTACAGAATTATTAAAAATAATTATTTTTAATCCTCATCGGTTACAAGTTCTACATTTTGATTTTCTGTCTCTATACAATTAAAATAAATAACTATAATTTTTTCAATATTTTCTAATTTTAAGCTATTTCTTTTAACATCTAAGTTTCATGTAATAATTTCGATGTTTCGGTATTTTTATCATAATAATCCGGAAACTCGGAGGCGTATCCATATTAACATATACGTTTGATGTCAGTGACCTTAATTCAATATACCTACTCCGACCACTGGTCATAACATCGGCTACGATACTGCTGAGCATCGCAGTTTCAATTGCCGTTCGCAAACCAAGCGTTGGATACTATACAAAATAATTTATAAAGACAAAAAATCCGGACTCGTGCACTAAGGGTTCCGTACCAGTAGGTATCTATACATCATTAGCCAACGATCGAATTTGAGAGCAGCGCCATCTATAGACACCACCGAAAAGCGTTTAACATTGGCATTTAACGACGTGACATCGACGCTGTGAAGGTTACGTACTATAGATGGCCGCTAGATGGCTAGTGCTGTCTTTAGACAACGTTTGTTGTATGGGAGCCCCTTAAACCTTTATTTTATTCTGTTTTTAGTATTTATTGTTATAGCGGCAACAGAAATACATCATCTGAGAAAATTTGGTGACAGACAGACAGACGGACTGACAAACAGATGGACAGTGAATTCTTAGTAATAGGGTCCCGTTTGGCACACTTCGGGTACGGAACCCTGAAAACAGCCTTCCAAATAAGCACCAAACAGAAACATTACTTCAATAATTTTATCACTAGGTGGCGCTGAACGTATTATTTATACCCATTTACACCCATACGGTTGTGTCTATAATGCCGTAAAGATGCCATTGCGATTTGAAGAAATTCGTGTATTTTTTATGAATCCTGTCATTCGATCTTGATCACATTAATGTAGGAGCACTACGCGCACTACCGGGCCAGATTTTACCAGGAACTAGATGAGCCCGTGAACTTTGTATCACCTCTATATCAATCTTTTTTTCATTCTCACCTTTTAAACCTTCCTTAGACTTCTACAAATATAAAAAAAATAGCCAAATCGGCCCAGTCGTTCTTTCTCGAGTTTTAGCTAGACTAACGAAGAGCAATTAATTTTTAGGGTTCTGTACCCAAAGGGTAAAAACGGGACCCTATTACTAAGACTTCGCTGTCTCTCTGTCTGTCCGTCCGTTCGTCCAACTGTCTGTCACCAGGCCTGAAATTTTCACAGATTATGTATGTCTGTTGCCGCTATAACAACAAATACTAAAACAAAATAAAATAATTAGTTAAGGGGGGCTCCCATATCACAATATTGTGTCTAATGTTGAATAGATAATGGTACGGAACCCTTCGTGCGCGAAGCCGACTCGCACTTGGCCGGTTTTTATATATAAAAAAAGTTGATTACATTAGTTACGATACTGCTGCGCATCGCAGTTTCAATTGCTTTAGTTTGCAAACCAAGCATAGCGTACCATAGTATGGCATAGCATAGCTTAGCACAACTAGCATAAGCAGCCTATACACGTTATACTCCATGTCATAGGCCTGCTCTCAAAGAACACTTGTATTTCATCATCATCATCAGCCATTTGACGCACACTGCAGGACATAGGCCTCCCTCATGGTTTTCCTAACCATGAATGGTTTTGCAATAATTGCCATGCTTGGCAGGCGGGTTGGCGATCACAGTATGCTGTTGAAATCTCAGAAAAAAAATCTGCTGCCCGTCTTCTGGTAATGTATTTCCTTAGTCGCCTTCTACGACATCCACGGAAGGAAATGGAGTGACGCTATTCTTAATCCAGCGCCACGCGGAACACTTTTATTTAATTAGGTACTTCTAATTTGCAAGGCGATTACAGCCCTCACTTCATAGCTAGTTATAAACTAAGTAAAAGTTTGTTATGAAGATTCCCGCTACTTCAACTCATGAATGTCATAAAATCGGTCGAAATAAAGGTGGGTGTCAATCAATCAATCAATTTTATTTACTTGAACGTGTTTTAGTTTGCAAACCAAGCATAGCGCACCGTAGTTTGGCATTGCAAAGCATAGGACAGCATTGCATCGAAAAGCAAACAATAGCATAGCATGGTATGGCATAGTTAAGCACAACTAGCATAATCAGACTTTGTACGTTATAATCCATACCATAGGCCTTGTCTCAGAGAATACTGGGTAACTTTTACGTAATGAATTACTTTTAATTTGCAAGTTTATTACCTACAGCATTTGTTTCTGTCACGCCATGTATGTTATGAAGGTGCTTGCCACTTTAACTCATAATTTATATCATAAAATCGGCTAATATGAAGCGGAGCATCGTGGGCTAAATAGTTTTAGTTTGCAAACCAAGCATAGCGTGCCATCGTTTGGCATAGCAAATCATAGTATAGCATTGCACGAAAAACATACCACAGCATAGCATGGCATGGCGTAACTAAGCACACGTGGCATAATCAGACTTTGTTCGTTATGATACATGCCATAAGCTCAGAGATAACTAGGTAACTTCTATTAAATTTATTACTTCTAGTTTGAAAGTGAATTACAGCATTTGTTCACAGCATGTTATGAGCTAGGTAAGAGTTTGTTATGAAGATGCTTGCCACTCTTAACTCGTTAATGTAACAACATCGGCTGAGATAGAGCTTCGCAGGCTAAATTGCTTTAGTTTGCGAACGGGTGTGCAAAATAAAACGAAATACTGCTCCGTGACGCCATTCAAAGTAGGATGAAGTAGACCAGTGGAACGAATCGTAAACATGAGTACCTACGTTGCGTGATATTTTACGTAGGTGCAAAGCCCGGCAAATAAATTGAACAAATTAACTACTTCGGGTCTTATTGGCGCGGGACGCGGGATGTGACAGATTTCACCAGACTTCAGTTTAATCAAATTAACGAATAATTAATTATATAAAGTAAATTAATTATATAAATAAGGACGTGCAAGAAAAAAAAATGTTCTTGTATGTCCATTGCAAGCTTATCCCGATTAAAGGGATTTTTGTATGATGGGCTTTATAACTAAAATGACAAAGTGCTATCTTCAATCGTAACCCTGGTCTCTGCCTACCTCTCCATGACACAGGCATGATTTTTTGTTAGTTACTTAATCCGTGACATTTTTAGAACACTTGATGATTTGACAGAATGGATTGTCTTGACTTGAGTGCGAATCTTTTCGTTTACACAGCATCAATGCATGCATGCTGCGGCATGCTCGTGTTCGGCTTTGGTTCGAATCCCGCTTCGTACCAATTTTTTTTCTTTTTTGGTATTTTAAGGGTTCCGTACCCAAATCGTAAGGGAAACTATTACTATGACTCCACTGTCCATCTGTCTGTCTGTGATCAGGCTGTATCTCATGAACCGTAATAGCTAGACAGTTAAAATTTTCACAGATGATGTATTTCTGCTGCCGCTGTAACAACAATACTAAAAACAGAATAAAATAAATATTTAAGTGGGGCTCCCATACAACAAAAGTGATACTTTTGCAATTTTTTGCTCGATATTAATAACTGCAACAGGTGGACGCTTGAAATATTTAAAGAATATTTAGTTGTATATTCACTTTCAAAATACATAATTAAATTAAAATAAGATGAATGAGTAAATGAGATGAATAATTTTCTTTCTTTTCTGTTGCCGCTATAACAACAATACTAAAAACAGTATAAAATAAATATTTATGTGGGGCTCCCATATAAACGTGATTTTTTCCCGTTTTTTGCTCGTTAATATCGAGCAAAGTCAAAGTCAAAAATTTTTATTCACTATAAAAACAAAATGTTTACTTAATGAACGGCAATAACGGCAACAGGTAGACGCTTGAAATAATTAAATGTTGTATAGATAATGGTACGGAACCCTTCGTGCACGAGTCTGACTCGCACTTGGCTGGTTTTTATTCAGTTGCAGTGCTCTTTCGAACAGCCCAATATAAATTTTTCTGTATGCATTTTGCCCAACTGACAGCTGATGAACAGATTGTAAGTCTATGCGAAACCGGGGGGTCAGCTTCGCAGATTTATCTACCTTAGTAGTAAAACTATCGTTAATATAGCGAAAAGAAAAACTCAACTGATGAATGTTGTTGACATAGGAATGGCATTAAAACCATTGGCAAAAAATTTTCCTCGACAATTCAATGGATTTTCGTAAATTTTTTCTCACCTATCTAAAGCGTGATTTTAACTTTAGCTATATTATTATTATTATTCATTAACATATGTTGAGAGAATGTTAATTTCATTGTGAAAAATATTAATATTAATGACTTATCGGTAAAACTGTCACATACTTAAAATATTCGTGATTTCCGAGATTTTGCTCGAAACTGTGAATCCAAAGTCGTAGAAAGTAGGTACGTGACGTTGAAAAAATTTTTCTATTACCTGTATCAAATGTATAA
This sequence comes from Yponomeuta evonymella, assembly GCA_963969515.1. Taxonomy (NCBI): domain Eukaryota; kingdom Metazoa; phylum Arthropoda; class Insecta; order Lepidoptera; family Yponomeutidae; genus Yponomeuta; species Yponomeuta evonymella. The sequence goes on from OZ018365.1 coordinate 1,919,948, forward strand.
AGAGCATGTAAAAAATATTTTTTGACACCCCTTTTTTATTCTGTGCCCCACCCCATTTCTTCGAAATGGCGCTAGCCATGTGTTTCTAAATCATGTTTAGAATATTCCCTTAAATTTTTTCAAACGTAGAAACTATACAAGCGACGTCTCGTCTAAACTTAAAAGCGAAACGTTAACGGTTCATTTCGACGGGGAAGAAGCAAATACTTCTATCTTACATTTTTGGGCAAATTGACTTTTAGATGTAGTTGGATGCAAAATTAAATTTAACGTTAGCTGGAAAGATCTCCTATCTATATTTCCAGGTTTTAGGGTGATTTTTAATGTATAGAAATAGCTCTTAAAATAAAACTTTAATATGTTGTAATAATTTTAATGAAAATATCTCCTTTCTACGAAAATAAATTACTCCTATCTCGTTCGCGCGTATTTTATTCTGACAATAGCTCCTATATTCTTAGAATATCTAGGCTACAGCAAACCGGCAAATAGCAAAATGGAACAGAATGTTATAAGAGATGGGAGAAAGATGCAATTCAGATTTTTGTAGAAGAAGTAAATTAAGAGGATGTGATAGACTGACTGAGGAGACCAGACTGGAAATACATCAACACTTTTGGAAACGCTTAAACTGGGACCAGCGTAAGGTGTATGTGGCAAATCATGTAAAACGCACAAATACTGCCCGTAAAAGTAAATCATCGGATGATTCCAGACGTGGTGAAACACTGTTTTATTTTCTACCTCTTACACGAGACGGTAATGAAAGGATTCAAGTTTGTCGTGAGATGTTTTTGAAAACCTTATCATTGGGTTCCTTTACCGTTCAATCCTGGACTAAAGAAGTAGCCTATGGAATGGTCACCAACAAAGAAAAAGCAATGGCTTCGAGAAATAGAGAACGTAGAGTAGATGTTGAGGCTTTCCTGCCTTGACGGCAAATAATTTTCTGGACAACTTATTGTAAAAAAAGACAGAGCTAGACAAGAAAAAGAAAACGACAAAAAAGCTGCAGAATCTAAAGACCTCATAGTGCTCACAGTTGATTTAGAGGCTGTAAAAGTTTGTCCGTGTCTTACTGCAAGCGCTTTATATTTTAAGACGAAGCTTACCTGCCACAATTACACTGTATATGATTTGACCACTCATGATTGCTGCTGTTAATGGTTTGATGAGACTGCCACTGATCTTACAGCGAACACCTTCACTTCTTTCCTCGTAGACTATTTGGAAAGAAAATGCATACCACGGAACCTGCCTATTATTGTATACTCAGATGGTTGCACTTACCAGAACAGAAATGCTATTCTAAGTAATGCACTACTTAACCTGAGCATGCGCCACGAAATTACTATTACACATAAATATTTAGAACCTGGTCACACCCAGATGGAGTGTGATTCTGTTCATGCAGCCATTGAAAGAAGACTCAAAAATCGCGAAATCCACCTTCCATCGGACTATGTCTCCATTACGAAAGAAGCACGACGAACTAAACCGTATGAAACAGTTCTAGTGGAATATGATTTCTTCAAAGACTTTTGTGAGAATACAAACTTATACTACAAAAGCATTTGTCCTGGAAAAAAAGCAGGCGATCCTCAAGTTACCGATATCAGAGCCATATTGTACGTAACCGAACGGGAACATTAAAGTGAAACTTCAGTTTGATGATGAGTGGACCGCTTTGCCTCAACGACCGAGACTAATAACGCCAACGTACAACCAGGGCCTCGATTCTGTTAGTGCATTGTAGTATAATGACAGGTAAACTGTCGGGTCACGTGACGTGTTTTTTCGTACCATTGACGCCTAGAAGGTTTGATGTCAGCCATGAAATGAAAACCGCCATGTTCATGCAGTTGTCATGTTACTACAATGCATTAACAGAATCTAGGCCCAGCTACGTTTTGGAAAAATCCCTATAAAATTGTCAAAATTTAATCACTTGCAGCAGCTAAAGGTAGTTTTACCAAAAGACTGTCATCCTTATTATGATAATTTACCACACGAGTAGTTTGTTTATAATAAGTTCATAATGATGATTCTTATTATTGATCTCAGTTAATTATTTACTTAGTATTTGTTTTTGTTATTCTTAATTTATAGTAAAAATTTTGAAACCTACCTAATTAGGTGGTACCTACTTTATTATGTTGGATTAAGACTTTGTAAATGCAAAAATTTAGTTTTATTTTAATAATTTCATTATTTTCTTAATAAAATACGAATATTTTGTTAATTTATTGCATGTTTTGTATAGTTAACAGTTAAAATTTTACTAACTAAATCTTGCCCCATTCCTTTATAATATCTCCTAACTTGAACTCAATTTGAAATTCGTTTCAAGCAATACCTCCTATCTTACAAAATCATGTATAATTTATGTTATTCAGTACTTGTTGTTTTTTTTCTAAATTAATAATAGTTTTCTGATGCTACAGAGAATAGTTTACAAAGAGAAATAAAGCAATTAATAGGAATTAGAAGAAATATTTACAAGTGGAAATACCGTCTAACGTCAAAACTTTCAACATAACACAGAAATCAATAGCTTCTATCTTACACTAACTTTGAATCCTCTATGTCTACTAAATTAACATTAGTTTAAAAAAAAGGCTATTAAAATAAAAAAACAACCTTCAGAACATGATGTCGCGCTAAAATTATAAACAAAAATTTTATTCAGTTTTTTCCTCCTCCTGTAAAGTTAGGTCTGTGTAAGATAGAAGTATTTGCTTCTTCCCCGTCGATTTGTAGAATTTCGCCTCAAAGTGTCTGTCTGTCTAGTGCCGCACACGCAAGTTTCCAAGTGCCAGAAATAATAGGACAATATCGCCCCGCGTCACAGATGTGCGGGGCCACTTGCACCAAAGTAAGATCAACTTGTAGGTAATTTCTCGATCAGCACCTGTTCGGGAAGAAACGTCCTCCGTTCTATCAATTTTTGATTTAAAAACCTCTTTAGGCACGCTTTGCACTCTTTGTGAACAGTGAACAAAACGGAACCGTTACAATTGCGTCAGTGACGCTGAATTGGGTATACTCAGCTCCAGTCGGTCACTGACGCTGAAGTTTTCTCTGATATCGTGTGATTTATCTCGGAGAAACAGTTCCTTTTTTATTTTTATATTTTTATGGGCAAGAAAGTGTTCTCCGCCTCATAAGCAGCCTATATACGTCCCACTGTAGGGCAGAGGCCTTCTCTCAGAGAGAGAGTTCTCCGCCTATGTATTTATTATTTAGAATAATTGAATTGTTAGACGGTTTTACTTGTTTTCGAGATCTGTAATAATGTAATGGCAAAAAATCGCTTCTTTACTTCTCTTCTGTTACTGCTGTTAGTAATAAGGCCGCCCATTGTACTTTTTCATTGTAACTTTCATATTTTATGTCTCGCTTCTTGTGTGCAATAAATAAAATTCTTATGTTATCTTATCTGTTACAGATCCGCAACGTAGCTGAATTAAACATGCTGGAATATACGTGATTTACTGTGGTATTATATCGTATGGTGAAACGTGCAACTAACTCAGCTCACGCAGGCACGCGCGTGAGCTAAGTTAGTTGCAAGCATGCACACACAGTGAGCCCGTACTCGTCCACTGCGTGCCTCGCCCAAGGCACGCCAGTGCTTTCTATCCTCAGCCATCTTCATCCAACCGCTGCCAGCAATCAGCCTCAGATGGCCGGTCCAGCGAGCTGACGTGCGTCCTTCGCTGCGTTTACCAGTGCGTGGTCTCCATTCGAGAACCTTCGCACCCCATCCGCTATTGGTTCTTCGGCAGATGTGACCAGCCCACTGTCACTTCAACCTGATAATCTGATCTGTTGTGTCAATCACCGTAGTTATTTGGCGAATTCTCTCGTTTCTGAAAACCTCACGAACAACTAGGGCATAATGACATTATAAGTCTTTAGGTCTCTGTCGTGAAAAGCCTTTCAGTTCAGCAGTAAGGGGTCACTTGCTAAAACCGCATGCAATGAATACATGTCATCTCGGCGAGAGTCGTAACTCTGTAACAACATTAAGTAGAACAAAGTAGTCATTACTCAGATTATCTTAACTCGTGTTGATAGATGGCGCCATGATGCCGCGTAACACATTGCGTAGTTTGAACTAAAAATGTATATTAAATATGCTTACGTTTCACGTTAGACCAACGGCCGTGTAACCCGACACAGCCCCATTTTTTAAGAAACTATTTTACGGTGTTTAGTTAAAGCATCGCCTTTTAAGAAACAATCGCGGTGTTTTAGACAAAGCACAAAATAACGAGTTTGGTGCAAGTGGGTTTTCTCCCCATTATCTCTGCTAAACTTGGTAACTTACGTAGCTACCGACGTTGCTTGCAGGATGGTGCCGTGTGCTCCTCTTGAAGGAAAATAGCTTGTCTTTCGAATATCGCCTTTGTCTTGAGGGCGTTAAGTGCTGTTGTATATTACACTTGGGAGGTAAAGTCTAAAATATAGAATTTAAGCTTTAAATTATCGCAGAAGTTTTCCTACGTAAGTTTTTAATTGTTTTTTTTTTCTACAAAGAGGTAAATTTAAGGCACTTTTTAGGTTTCCGTACCTAAATGGTAAGGGACCTTATTACTAAGACTCCGCTGTCCGTCCGTCCGTCCGTCCGCCTGTCTTGTCCCGTAATAGTTAGGCAGTTGAAATTTTCACAAATTATGTACTTCTGTTGCCGCTATAACAACAAAAATACTAAAAACAATAAAATAAATATTAAAGGGGGGCTTTCATACAACAAACGTGATGTTTTTGCTCTTTTTTGCTCGACATTAATAACGGCAGCAGGAAGGCTCTTGAAATATTCAAATTTTGTATAGATAATGGTACGGAACCCTTCGTGCGTGAGTCCGACTCGCACTTGGCCACTTTTTAATTTTAATTAAAGTTTAAATTAAACGGAAAATTTCAAATAGCCACAATAAGTTAACCTCCTTTCTTTCGTCCATCTTAAATGACCTCCCTGCAAAATACAATATGCATCAATGTTCTTGGTATCTGGCAATGTTTAATGTTTTTTTCCCGGTTACAAAGGACAACTCCCTGACACATATTAATTAGCTAACTGGCCAAAGTACAAATGTCACAGGAAACTTAACTAAAGAGACAAATTTTCCTAGAGGAATAAGCACTGCGGAACAAAACAAAATAATACGAAAACAAAAACATTTTCTTTTTTGCAACATTCACTTGTGAAAAAAATAACGTCTACCCGCTCGCTTATTCACTTACAATGTCGCTTAAGGTCGAGTAAATAAGGTGTATTTCGGTGTGACTCAAGTGGGTCTCAGTAAACTGGTCGAGGTACACAAAGAAGCAGACGCGGAGGACGCTACTTCTATAATTTATTATTTTTTTAGAGTTCCGTAAGTATCAAAGACTTTTTTCCCTCCTTTCCGCTTTGTTATCAACTCGGAGGCGAAAAATCTGAGAGTTGGTTTTGGAAGCTCTCGCTCGACTCCAAATTTACTTTTGCATATTAGTTTCAAAGTTTTCGCAGCAGAGGAAGTGTTTCCGCTCGGGACGTATCACCTCGCGTGCAATTTCAGCCAGCGAAAATTCGGAAACATTTATAGGCTGCTGATAGACTTGAGCATTCACATGTAATAAATATTCTAACGAATGTTCACTACGGGTAAAAGCTTACAAAACAAACGGGAGCGTTCTAGCGAGCGACGGTAAATTTGCTTCGAGCCTTCTGCCGAGCCGAGCAATTTTGTCATTGTTGCGCCGGCTGACATCCTATCAATAGACGATAGAAGTATGACGAGCAATTACTAAAGCATTCGCTGGAATGATCGTAGAATATTATTTTTTGTCCTGTGATTTGTAGCGATGTTTGGCTCTATGCTTGACTCTGTTTACATAAAAAACTGTCAGTTTGACAAATTTAAAAACGCCAAATGCTCGATGTTCTATTACAGGTGAATGCTTGAGTCTATCGCCACCTTAAGGATGCCTGCAGTATATATCAATATAAAAAAAAGTTCATCAAAATTTAATGACAACAATTTTGTCATTGTTGCGCCGGCTGACATCCTATCAATAGACGATAGAAGTATGACGAGCAATTACTAAAGCATTCGCTAGAATGATCGTAGAATATAATTTTTTGTCCTGTGATTTGTAGCGATGTTTGGCTCTATGCTTGACTCTGTTTACATAAAAAACTGTCAGTTTGACAAATTTAAAAACGCCAAATGCTCGATGTTCTATTTACAGGTGAATGCTTGAGTCTATCGCCACCTTAAGGATGCCTGCAGTATATATCAATATAAAAAAAGTTCATCAAAATTTAATGACTGTGAGCCCTATTTTATGCTGAAGTCAGAACTGTATGTAGTTTTCGTGCAAAATTAAAACTTAATTATGTGTTTTCGCATTAGGATGCAAACAATTTTAACAGGAGTGAAAGAGTCATGTTTGGAATCAAATAAGTTGAATATACTGATTGACCATTTACCTCTAAAATACATGTTTCAGATGAATGTCGAGACGAGCTGATAATTTACAAAAACTTTTGAAATTATTTTGTTATACTTTTTATCTAAAAATATGAGAATTTATGTTTTTTTTTTTTGCTTTGCTTATTAAACAATGCCTCAGATAGAATGCTTATTCTTCTACACAGGTCATAGATTCACCGGAGGCTGAGAGATTAGCTGAGCGCGTACAGCGTGTCTGAGCTATTCACATACCTCAGCGCTTGAAATCGCCAATCCGCGATGGGTACGCGTGGTGATTCACATACCTACCTGTGTAAAAGTATTTCTTCCTACAAAATTCACTCTTAAAAATGACCCTTGTCCTCTCTATTAGTCTGTACCAATGAAATGAGCGCAAGATGTTTTGTAGAGTAACCATCATTCTCTGATTGGTTCATTCTGTGCACCATGCGTGATGACGTGAACGTTGATTGGGCGATAGTAAATGACAGCGTAACTATGATTGGGAACGTCAAAACATTGACTTCATGAGGTATAACCCGTCGAAATATACTTCTGCACCTTGGAAGATGGCTGTCTGATGGTGGCAGGTTCGTAGATATTTTGCCGGCTAGTACTGAACTCGCTCCGATTGGTAACACAATTGACAAGCCTCTCCCGCCTTCCCACAATCGAACGTGGGGTCATTTTTTAGCGCTAGTTAGACAACTACGTTTTAAACTATCACTGACTCCTAACCTTAACCTTATTTATTGGTATTCAATTTTACGGGGGCTTTCCGATAACGAAATCACAATCTGCACTTTTTAGGGTTCAGTACCCAAAGGGTAAGGGTCAATATTACTAAGAATCCGCTGTCCGTCCGTCCGTCTCTCAGTCACAAGGCTGTATCTCATGAACCGTGATAGTTAAGACAGTTTAAATTTTAACAGATTATGAATGTATTTCTTTCGCCGCTATAACAAAAAATGCTCCCATACAACAAACGTAATTTTTTTGCCGTTTTTTGCTCGATATTAATAACGGCAACAGGTAGACGCTTGAAATATTCAAATGTTCTATAGATAATGGTACGGAACCCTTCGTGCGCAAGTCCGACTCACACTTGACTGGTTTTTTTTTATTGTCATCTAACCAACGCCTAACCTGAATGCATAAATACATAAATAGACTTACTGCTAACTTGAACCTTATTTATTCATATTCAATCTTACGGGGCCCTCCTGGTTACAAAATCACAATCCGCACTGTTTTCTATATTCTCTCTGGGCCAACGCCTTGTGATAAAAAAAACCCTAACTAATGCTCTACGTGCGTGATACCGTATAATACAATTTCACTTCGACTTGGGCCTTTGCACATATTTTAGATGCGATAACACAAATTCAAATTTCAATTCAAATTAAAAAGTGTTTTATTCAAAGTAGCACAGAAAAAGTTAAGCTAGGTGTCCATTTCAAAGTCTAGATCACCATAAGCCACTCGACGCCCACTGCAGGACATAGGCCCCCTTCGTGGTTTTCATAACCATGAGGGCTTTTGCCATAATCGCCACGCTTGGCAGGCGGGTTAGCGATCGCAGTATGCGGTTGGAATCTCAGGAAGACGCTGCTGCCCGTCTCCAGGTAATTGATTTCCTTAGTCGCCTTCTACGACATCATAATCCGACGTAATACAACGTAATCCGACGCCACACGGAATATTCAGTCTAGATCATGTTGGAGAAAAGAGGGACCAAAAAAATCTCCAAAGTTATTCTTTTCAAAGTCCTTAATTAACAAAGTTTACATAATTATTCTCAAATCTAGAACTCATGCATTGAACTGGCTTTAGTTCCAGACGTCATTGTCGTCTAAATAATCTTTAATGTTATAGTAGCCCTTTTGGCACAAAGTGTGCCTTACAATAATTATTTATTATGCCTTATTTTATGGACAAAATTCACATAAGGAAAATGTTGATTTGTAAACTTTACTCTGCATAACTTCCTTTTTTATATTCTTTTTGTTGCACTAATCAGTGCTGAGGACAATTTTGAAAACCTATTTAGAGGCTGAGCTAATGGGCAAATTTCGCCGATGCCTTCAAATGCCCATTAACTCAGTTGGGAGAGCGCTGGCACGGTGAGCCAGAGGTCGCGGGTTCAAGTCCCGGCATGGGTGGAATTTTCAGCCTCTAAATAGGTTTTAAAAATTTCCTTTTTTATTTACTATAAAGTGTTTTCTATCTATCTTCACACTAACTGAGGTAGAACAAGGTATCCTGTGTGTGTTGTGTGTGTGGAAGACTCTATTGTAGTTGTAACAAATAAGACCGCAAATTGTATACCACTACCTAGATATAAGAAACCATTTGTAATTCTTAATTCTGGTTGTGCAATAAAGTGTAATCTATCTATAATATGTTATGATTTTTAAGAGTAGTATTATTTTTGAAATGATATTGTATCGTAGATATATTGAAATATACCTTCACCGCCATCACGTCATTTATAAAAAGTTTGTGGGTAGTTTTAAAAAAAGAAAAAAAGGCAGCATGATGGCGGGGAGGTACAAAAGGAGGGCAACCGTTGTGCCTCGGGGAGTCGGTGGTTAACCGTGCTAGCGTCAAGTGACAAATAGTGATAAAATAATAATTGTTATAAAGAAAGTTGCAGTGTGATAAAAAGTAAACATAAATGTTTAACCGATTTGGTAAGGAGTTTCATTTCAATTCAGAAGTGGGCGTGTGCTTGCGTGCCATGCCGAGCGGAAACGGTAAGTAATTTCGATTAATTTTAAAATACTTAGTTGCGTGGTGAAGGTACACACCAATACTAAAAATTACATTATTGAAGCGGCTCTCAGCCATCCCATGATTACTTTTGGTGAAATTGCTATGATGTATTCACCTTATGCAGTATAGTATTTGAATAGTAACGGTAAACGTTAATGTCGAGTCACTTGGTGAACCGTTGTTGGTTAAAGTAATGATTATTTTATTTTAAGAAACTTAATGAGAAGTCATTCGTTAGCATACGTTAAAAGTGTGTACATTCATCAGCTGAACTGCTGTAGAGTATGTGAACAGCCATGTAGGTGCGCTGTTTTGAGAGTGCGGCCATGTAGGTGAGCTGCTTTAGAGTAGGTGAACAGCCATATAGGTGCGCTGTTTTGAGAGTGCGGCCATGTAGGTGTGCTGCTTTAGAGTAGGTGAACAGCCATGTAGGTGCGCTGTTTTGAGAGTGCGGCCATGTAGGTGTGCTGCTTTAGAGTAGGTGAACAGCCATGTAGGTGCGCTGTTTTGAGAGTGCGGCCATGTAGGTGTGCTGTTTATGAGAGCGTGGCCATGTAGGTGTGCTACTTTAGAGTACGTGAACAGCCATGTAGGTGTGCTGTTTATGAGAGCGCGGCCATGTAGGTGTGCTGCTTTAGAGTAGGTGAACAGCCATGTAGGTGCGCTGTTTTGAGAGTGCGGCCATGTAGGTGTGCTGCTTTAGAGTAAGTGAACAGCCATGTAGGTGCGCTGTTTTGATAGTGCGGCCATGTAGGTGTGCTGCTTTAGAGTACGTGAACAGCCATGTAGGTGTGCTGTTTATGAGAGCGTGGCCATGTAGGTGTGCTACTTTAGAGTAGGTGAACAGCCATGCAGGTGTGCTGTTTATGAGAGTGCGGCCATGTACGTGTGCTGCTTTAGAGTGGGTGAATAGCCATGTAGGTGTGCTATTGGGTAGTTGAAAGTCGAAGTGCCTAGTCCAAGTATCAAGTCTAAGTAGCAAGTCTGAGTTGCTAGTCTAAGTTGCAAGTCTGAGTTGCTAGTCTAAGTTGCAAGTCCAAGTTGCAAGTCCAAGTTGCAAGTCCAAGTTGCAAGTCCAAGTTGCAAGTCCAAGTTGCAAGTCCAAGTTGCAAGTCCAAGTTGCAAGTCTAAGTTGCAAGTCCAAGTTGCAAGTCCAAGTTGCAAGTCCAAGTTGCAAGTCCAAGTTGCAAGTCCAAGTTGCAAGTCCAAGTTGCAAGTCCAAGTTGCAAGTCCAAGTTGCAAGTCTTAAGTTGCAAGTCTTAGGTTGCAAGTCTTAAGTTGCAAGTATTAAGTTGCAAGTCTTAAGTTGCAAGTCTTAAGTTGCAAGTCATAGCTCCAAGTCATAGCCCCAAGTCAAAGCTCCAAGTCATAGCTCCAAGTCATAGTTGCAAGTCATAGCTATAAGTCATAGCTGCAAGTCATAGCTGCAAGGCAGTTGCAAGTCATAGTTGCAAGTCATAGTTGCAAGTTATAGTTGCAAGTCTAAGTTGCAAGTCATAGCTCCACTCCTAACTCTAAGACCTATTTCCAAGTTATATAATTTCAAATCAACAAGTCAAAGCTCTAAGTCAAAGTTCAGTCGAAGTTCATTCAAGTTCAATTGCGGTTCTGGGAAAGAACATAAAGTGCGTTTGACATTTCAGATGATAATGAGAGTTACACTCCGAAACGGCCAAAGCGGAGTCGCCGGAGGTCCGTTTCGTCTGACGAAACTGAGACCCCGAGGCGGCCGAAGCGGAGCTGCAAAAGATCGTTGTCGTCTGATGAAGCTGAAGAAAATACTTCCAAAAGAAGCCGAACGGGTATGACAGCTGAAGAACTGGTGAAGATATTGTCTACACTCCAGAATGTATCAAGTAAGAGTACTTCAACTAATAACGTTGTTCCCGAATTCGACCCTAATAACAAGGCCCAAGATGTCGAACGATGGCTGAGGAAGGTAAACGAGTGTGCCGAAATCTAGGCTTGGGACGAGAAACAGACGATCCACTATGCACTCCAGAAGTTACGTGGGTTAGCGAAAGGCTGGTACGAATCTTTACCTTCGCTCAGTTATTCGTGGGATATATGGCAGAGTAAATTAAAGAAAGCTTTCCCGAATGATGTAAACTATGGTAAATTGCTAGACGAAATGTTAAACCGAAAATCTCGCACTGACGAAACATTAAGAGATTATTTTTACGAGAAGTTATCGTTGTTAAGCAGGTGCGAGATTGTCGGTCATAAAGCAGTCGATTGCATAATCTACGGGATTTCAGACTCATCCATCAGAAATGGCGCACAGGCTCTTAAATGTGAGGAACCGGAGGATCTGTTGAATTATTTAGCATCTCAACAGCCTTCCTTATCTAAAGACCTCTCCCGAGGACAGAATTCAGCAAACTTTTCAAGAAAACGAGATTTTCGAGGTTATACTCCCAATAGGAATGTCAGTAGGGGATTAGATGGCGTCTGCTTTAATTGCAATGAACGCGGGCATATTTATCAGAATTGTAGCAAGCCGATTGTGAAATGCGGAACTAATGCCACTGGATGACCAAGATATTGGAGTAGGTGAGGGGGGGCTAATGAGGAAACAAGGGAGAGACTTCGTCAACTTCTCCAAAAGTACAGAACTTGTTTCGCTACGAATCTTGGTGAGTTAGGATGTGCTAAGGACGCTGTAATGAATATTGAGGTGCATGATAAAACGCCGGTAGTATGTAGGCCATACCATAGGTCAGAAAGTGAGGGATATCGTTGACGAGTTGGTAGAGAACGATATAGTACAGGAATCGAATTCTAGTTATGCCAGCCCAATATTGCTGGTAAAGAAGAAGAGCGGAGAGTCTCGACTATGCGTTTATTATAGGGCTCTTAACAATAAGACGACTAAAGATAAATATCCCTTACCTCTCATTGAAGACCAGCTGTCGAACCTGAGTGGGAATAAATATTTTATGACGCTGGACTTAGCTTCCGGCTATTATCAAATACCGATGGGAGAAGGCAGTCGACACCTAACAGCGTTTGTCACCCCGGACGGCCATTACGAGTTTAAACGTATGCTGTTCGGGTTGGCAAACGCGCCAGCCGTATTAAAAAAAAAAATGATGAATAGTTTGTTAGGCGCGCGGAGGTTTAAGAGTGCGCTAGCGTACATGGACGACCTCCTTATCCCATCGGCAACGATTAACGAAGGTTTTGACAGATTAGAGGATGTACTAAAACTTATCCAGGAGGCTGGGCTCACGCTTAAACTATCGAAATGTAGTTTTTTCAATATGAGTATAGAGTACTTAGTGTACGAAATCTCTTCTGAAGGCATAAAGCCAAGCCAGCGGAAAATATCCGCGGTACAAGAATTTCCCGTGACTCGCAATGTCCATGAAGTTCGACAGTTTTTGGGCCTGGCGAGTTATTTTCGACGCTTTGTGAAGGGGTTTGGAGAGATTGCTAGGCCTCTAACTATGTTGCTTAAAAAGGACGTACAGTGGCAGTGGCGTAACGAAGAAGAAAGGTGTTTTACCACCCTGAAAGAATGTCTGATTAGACGTCCTCTTTTAGCACTGTATAATTCAGAGCTGGAAACGGAAGTGCATACCGATGCTAGCTCACTAGGTTTGGGTGGCATCCTTATGCAGTGGCAAGCGAGTCCCAGGGTATTAAAGCCTGTGGCATACTTCAGTCAACAGACCACACCAGATGAACGACACTACCATTCTTACGAATTGGAGACCTTAGCGGTGGTCTGCTCGCTGAAGAAGTTCCGACCTTACCTCTTGGGGATTGATTTCACTGTATATACAGACTGCAATGCACTCCGGACTACTCTTACGAAACGTGACTTGATCCCGCGAATCGCCCGTTGGTGGCTGACGATAAGCGAATATAACTTCAAAATCGAATACCGTCCGGGATCGCGCATGAATCACGTAGACGCTCTAAGTCGCAACCCTCAAGTAGACAGGCCAATGCCGTCAGTTAGCGTGTTGAATATAAATACTGACAACTGGATCCTTACATTACAAATGGCCGACTCTAATTTAGAACGAATATTTCATATTTTAAAACCGGGCCAAGCTCCAGAAGTCACCGACATTAAAAATAACTACGTGATTAAGAATCACACCTTACACAGGAAGGTAGAGGGCGGTCTGCGGTTAGTGGTTCCTAAGGATGCGAGGTGGCAAATTTGTAAAGCCAACCACGATGACGTGGGCCACTTCGGGTTTGCTAAAACCTTAGAACGCGTTCAAAGCCGTTACTGGTTCCCTAAGCTAAGACGTTTCATTAAGAAATATGTGGCCTCTTGTATTCCTTGTGCGTATAATAAAGAATGCAATAATAAGTAATGCAGCTCGAATCGGCACAGGCTTTTTGCACCCAATAGAAAAAGTGGAACAACCGTTCCATACCTTACACTTGGATCATTTAGGGCCATTTGTAAAAAGTAACGCCGGGAATAGTTACATTCTAACAATAGTAGATGCCTTTACAAAATATGTGTTTGCAAGGCCAGTGAAAGATACGAAGACAAAGAACGTAGTTAATGTCCTGGATAGTCTATTCTATGATTTTATAATACCACGTAGGATTATAACGGACCGTGGGACTGCATTTACCTCAGGCCCGTTTAAAGATTTCTGCCATAGTATAGGTATCAAACATGTCCTCAACGCTGTTGCTTGTCCGAGGGCGAATGGACAGGTGGAGAGATACAATCAAACTATTCTTACCGCCTTATCCACGCAAAATTCAGAAAATAATGAACGAGATTGGGACAAGCAACTGGGTCGAGTGCAAAGTGGTATTAATAATACCCTAAACACAACAACCAAGAAAAGTCCGGCTGGATTACTTTTTGGAGTCGAATTGAACTGTCCCATAGATAATAAATTGCTAACTGATCATGGACAAGCGTCAAACAGCCTTGACAGGCCAGCTGTTGCGACTAATCAGACTGAAAGCGAAACATCACTCCCTCACACATTGTCCAGCGCGGTTTCTATAGGGGATGTTACGAACATTTCACCGTCGAGCGTTCATGTTTCAGATGATGTGGATGCATCCGCATCACCAAATAAGGGAATTCACAGAGGGCTTGATGAGACTAGGAAAGAGGCTTCAGATAACATCAAACGTAGTGAAGTAAAACAAAAAGAGTTGTACGATTCAAAAAGAGCCCAGCCGTTTCATATTCAGTTGGCGATTTAGTTAAACTTAAAAAGAGTAATTTTTATAATGATGACAAAAGCAAGAAACTCTTACCTAAGTTCATCGGTCCATACAAAATAATGTGTTGTTTAGGAAATTATCGTTATAAAATAGCTAATATACCTGGGTTCAATGTAGAAAGTACGAGACAGTTGTGGCATCTGACAGGTTGCGGCCTTGGATAAATGTCCAGGCATTACAACTACACAGATCGTCTGGTTCCGAGTCAACTGATTCTGACTGCGATGACAGTACAGGTACAGAGTAAGCATTAGGATTGTATATTTAACTGATTGCTGTTTTTTTTATTAATGTATTTAGGCATTCAGAGTAAGATAACTATTAACTATTCTTATGTGTCGCTCGTAGCCCCGGCTGCCTGAGTGATCTTAAACGATCACGAAGGTTAAGCAACAGAGGGCGCGTTCAGTGCATGGATGGGTCGCCGTCTATGCCTAACGCTAGTGGCATTTTTCCGAGCGGTTCCGTGCTTCGCAAGGCACGTTAAGCTGTTGGTGCCGGCTGCCGTCGATAGATGGCAGTCGTTAAGCCAAGTCAGAGGCCTTAGGGCGGCTTGACAACTTCTGACAGTAGACGAGCCACTAGTCTACAAGCCTCCACCAATCCGGACTTGGCCCCCGTGGTGGAGTATGGCCTATACCTTCCTCAGGGAAGAGACCCGTGCCCCTCGGTGGGGACATAATGGGTTGATGATGATTCTTATGTGTATTGTGTCTCAATTACTTAATACCGAAGTATGATTATGTAAAACAGGTCATTGTGTTATAAGCTGCCGAGTGTTATGATTTTTGCGTACTCCGGAGATAGCACGCAGTCGGATGGTCGAGTGTTATGATTTTTAAGAGTAGTATTATTTTTGAACTGATATTGTATCGTAAATATATTGAAATATACCTTCACCGCCATCACGTCATTTATAAAAAGTTTGTGGGTAGTTTTAAAAAAAGAAAAAAAGGCAGCATGATGGCGGGGAGGTACAAAAGGAGGGCAACCGTTGTGCCTCGGGGAGTCGGTGGTTAACCGTGCTAGCGTCAAGTGACAAATAGTGATAAAATAATAATTGTTATAAAGAAAGTTGCAGTGTGATAAAAAGTAAACATAAGTGTTTAACCGATTTGGTAAGGAGTTTCATTTCAAATAGTAACAACTTCCAAACAAAACAATCAATTATCGTGGACCTAAACTGATACCCTGTGCTATGGTAACCAGGCAAGGACATCACAAGCATGAAAATACACCCAGACTGAGGTCATTTGTACAAATCAGGTACAGTGGCCTCCAGTGGGAATAGAACCTTCGAGCTCGGTTTGGTAGTCAAGCGTGTTAACCGCTAGACCATCGATGCAGTCAGTGATATGATAGCAGTACAATGTTATAGTGCCAGTCAAATTACTTGACCTAATGTCTTTAACTTTGCATGAACGTATTTCATTCATGTGTGTTGTTGGCGGAGATGCGGGATATGGCTTAAAACTCGTGGGTTTTATTTTCCCAACTAAGACTTATCTCAAGTTTTAGTTGGAATAACTCAAATAACACACGGGATTCACATACTGATTTTAGTGTTAAGTCTAGTGAAATCATTTCTTAAATATCACTTGAATGGCCATTTAAAATGAACACATGTTTGGCCACAGTTTCGTCTCCGTGGATTTCTTGGACGCACATAACGCCGCAGTGTATTGAGCGGTGAAGTGCAGATAAAATTTCTGACTTATTCTTCGAGAAACCTCCAATATTTATAGATACTACACACATCGCTGGCTTGAAGGCTAGACTTGGGTTTGCCATCGTGGTGAAAGGATTTGCCAGAGTTGCACTGAACAGAGAGCGTTGCAAAGAGCTGACTGTCAACCTCGCAGTGATGGAGGGGCACATTAACACGAAAAAGAATGATAGTCTGCCCTCGTTTCATACCGTACCAGCAAAGTCCCGACGAATGGGAAGTAGAATAGTAGGTTACACTGTCTGGCAGTTCATGAAGAAAATTGTCTGTGAGATTGATGATATATTACACTCGTATAGCGTAAGTTCATTACAATGTGTCAATCCAGATTTTAATACAGCTACTGGAGTACTCAGATACATCATATATGGATGACCAGCTAGCTAAATAATTATGCAGCCATGTGCGTCCCACTGCAGGATACAGACCTACTCTCAGAGAGAGATAATGAGAGTAGATATAATAGATTTGGCTTGATCACCACGCGTGCCTACTGCGGATTGGCGATTTCAAGCTATTTCGTAACGAATAACTTAGACACTCAGGTAGCAATACCACAGTTAGCGAGTGGTATTGCTAGTATAACTTCACAAATGTACATAACTTAGAAAACAAAGTCATAGGTGCATGCCCGCACTGGGAATCAAATCCGAGTCCGGTGTTCTACCCACGATGCTATCGCTCTTAGGCTAGGGTAATAATAATAATAATAAAAAGGAGGTAATACAATATTTTAAGCAAATCTGCATATAGAATAGAATAGAATAGAATTCGTTTATTACCAAAACACAAACAATTAGCTTAGATATGTGTAAGTTAAAACACTGCAATATTTAACTTACATACCCACGGCTCTGTCGTTTTAAATACCCTGATGAGTCGGAAGTTTCAATCAAAATCACGTTTTACGGCATTATTTCATACCTCAAGATATTAGATGTCCCAATTAAGGCCGCTCTCTTTGTTTCCCGGAAGCAAAGGGAGCATACTGACGTCAAAACTGCGCAATTATTTAATAAGCTCATAATATTAGCTTAATTGACTATCGGGAATTGGGCTGGCTGCGGGTAATTATAGATTTGGTTTATTTGTGGAGGGATCGAGAGCATATCGCTTTGTTGTGGTTACACACAGGAGAGTGATTCTGCTGAACTGGTTTATTGCTAAAAGGACACAGCAAACAAAATAAGAGGATTTGTGAGCCAAATGGTCCCCTTAGAGCGCTCATACACGTATGCTAGCTGCAGCCGTTGACACTCGTCGATGGCAAGCGTCGACGCGCCGACGGCAGCCACCGACGCGCTGACGCGGATATTCGACTCTGACATGTCGGCGACTGCCGTCGGCGCGTCGACGGCGCACACGTGCCGCCCGTTTATAAGCGCCCTTACTAAAAATGGACCGGCGAGCATGGTCTCTGGGAATATTCTGGCATGTCAAGACCTTGTAAATTGACAAAAGGTGTCTTGTGAAATAAGAAATCGGAAATCAAAAAACGTATTTCAAGGTAAAGAATTTACATTCTATTTGTTGAATCTCATTAAGTACACAATGTTAGCCGTTGCCAATTCCTCTCGCTTGTTCATTGTGGTGGTCGAGAACTGACCGCTCGGTAGGTAGGCCGATTAGCAGAGGACCTGCGAGGTTGGCGTGACGATAAAAAAGGCGTATGCCCAACAGTGGGCGTATTTCATCGGCTGTATAGATGGATAGATTAAATAAGATCTGCAAATATACTTACTTTATTGTAGATTACGCTAACAAAGATAATTCTCGCTTTTCGTCACGCGGAAACTTTCTCTAAAAACATTCTTCCCTGCCTTTAATAAGCCAATAGAAATAAATTTCACAAATTTATCCAATCCAATTCAACATCGCTGACCCGAGCGTGACCGTTCAGATTCATTCGCCGTTCAGACAGAGTGCGCCTAAAGAAGTTTTACTTAACATTTAGATTACGACGTTAAATAAAAATTCTGTCTGCATGCAAAGAAATTGGTTTCTAAGCACACGCCAAAAGAACCCCAATGTGGAATATAATTAACGCACATCATTTTCCCCGAAAACGCCGCCACGAACATGATATTTCGTGTAGCTAAACATAAAACATTAATGCGTCAGTTAGTCCGGGCCAATTATGTGGAAAACTGTTCATTTTGTTTGACATCCCTCATATTTTTGCCGGTTTGAGACTGGTAAGACCATAAAGTCCAAGATACAATATCATTTAGTTTCGGGTTGAGAGTTGCTTCGGATTTGTTCTGATTTCATTTCAAATTGCATTAGCAACCTTTCGCACCGTCGCACTGCAGGAAACAAACCTTGTCTTAAAGAGAGGTTATGGGCTTTATCACCAGGCGTACCTACCCACTGCAAGTCAGCGATTTCAAGCGTGAATATATGTGAACACATTAGGCTTTCTTCACATTTAAGTTAGATATCAGAAAACGGATTAATTGTTATATGCCGGAATCGAACCTACGGCCTTTTTGATGAGAGTTCAGTGTTGCCACTGCATCTAATTACAGAGCAAGTAACTGTGGACTCTATATGTGTGGACTTAAAGTCTGTTTTTTAATTCAGTGGCAGTGATAGCATTATGAAATGTATTTTTATGCTCAGTAGATTTTTGTTCTACTGTAGAAAGTAGACTCGTGTAACCAAAAACCTTATTGCATCAAACATACTTAGTTAATCATAAAAGAAAGGTATTTAAAAAACACTAACGTAGTCCACACAATTTTTATTTGGAATTAAAATGGGATTATTAGTTTAGATAACCTTGGGTTTGAGGTTTGACACATTCATGAAAACGTAATTTATTTTCAAACATTCCGTTTTTTTCCTGGTTACGCGAATGTTGTTCTCCGTGTTCTTTTGTGATTTCGACAATTTTTTCGAGTCCACATGTAGATGCGACATATGAAAGAGATTTCTATTGTATAAAGAAAAGATTTTTTTACTTTTGTTTTCATAACAGAGTTTTTAATGGCATAAACTTCATTGGAACCTAAGATTTATGGTCGTCACAGACGATGCCGTTAATATATGGGATTTTTTTTCAACCGCGTCCACACACAACTGCGGTCGGATTTTGTATAGAACTTCGATAATCAAAGAACAATATATTGTGCGATATATTATATTATGATTTATAGCTCAGTCTGTCACAACTTATATTGATGTCCACATAGAGCATGTCAACAAATGTAATGGGTTGTAATGGTTTACGACCCCGGCTCATGTCAAAGTGACATTATTTTTTTTTGTGTCGAATTAATAATAGACTTAAGTCAAAAGGCTTTACAAATAGTTCCTTTGAAGAGTTTTCTATTGACACATTGAAGTTCACTCCACAGCTTAGAGCAAAAGTACACAAACTCGACCGCGGATCTTGAAATAGGCCCCAAAAGATCAAGACAAATCTGGGGGTCGAACCGAAAGGTCTCGAACAAACAAATCCGTCTTCTTGCGGGCTAAGGGGGGTAGCAATAAGGGTGCTCCCTTATTAGACACAGTTTGATTATTTTGTTCGAAACAAATCGATTGTACCGTTAGTGACTTCAAATCCAATCAAATCATAAATTTATTTCAACGTTATGAATTTACATTCTGTTTGTTGAATATCAATTTACAACGTCATCCACTATCTTCGGGTCGAGTTGTAGTGGAGAAAAAGACTATACTACCACTATCTTATCTCAAATCGAAAGTAGTAAACGCTAGCTGGGCGGAAATAGATTTTAATACATTTCTGCCCTGCTACGGAGGGCAGAAATAAAATCTCATATAACTTTTCGTGTCGCACATTCATAAGGGAGAAGTGACAAAATTTTGCAACCCGTTTATGAACGAGCAATGAGACACTTTCTGAGTGGGTGTGGTATGAATACTGTTTATTTTTTTTATATTTGCAATACAGTAGATTTAACTGTAGCAACTTTTTGTGAATCAATATTGGTCCTAAAAATCTTTTTTGTTGAAAATTTAAAATAAATATATGGACGATACTTAATTTCTGTGAGTAAGTAGAACAATACTTGTACTCGTAAAATTATAAGTACTTATTGACCTGTTTCGGGTTTGCATAGTATTGAGAGTGACCTTATCTATAACTAACTAACTCGACAGACGTTGTTTCACCATATTAATTGGCCTACGACCTATTCTCAGACCTACCAAATAGACACAAAAAAAAAATCACAAAAATCGGTGAAGCCGTTTCGGAGGAGTTCGAACGAGATTTTTATATTATATTAGATATACCTTCTCTATCTATCTAGATAGATAGATAAATATACTTTTATTTAAAATAAATCTAGAGCAGCCAAACATATGACTTTAAATTCAGACGTTTACTAGACCTATTTATAGTTATAGTTCTCAATTGTGTGCTTTTTTGAAGTCTTTAATTATATGTATAGTTCATTTGATAACAATATCACTCAGATCTAATTTTGAGCCAAGTTTCCCATTATAGACAAGACAATTTTGTCTTTGCCATAGATTAGGGAACGTGCGGAGCCAACTAAGACGCTGGTTTCCGCACGATAATTTCCTTAGCAATCGATATTACATAGCATAGTCTAGTAGAACCTCCACCTAGTATGCTGTGATCTTAATATACCCAAGTAGAAATGTTCGCGCGAGGTTTATTATATCAGTGTAATGCCGACCTCACGCGGAATTGAGCTCTTCATCTTATAATCCTGACACGCCGTAGCTTTATCTAAGAACACCGAGGTCGGAATATTGCTGAACAGGTATTTGTGTAACATTAGATAAGTTGAAAAGTATGTAAGACCTAAACCACCTTTAAATGTCCTGATTCAGGGCAGAGAGAGAAAGGGTTTGGTATTAAAATTGAAAAAATAACAACGTTTACGTAATAGTATTTTAAATGACTCCGGAATGAGTATTTTTCAATGTTGGGAATTAAGGTAGTTTAGTTTTCTTTATAAATAACATAATATAAACTCACGCTTGCATCCCGGAGACCATGGCTTGCCATTTGCCACGATCCCGACAGACCTTCGCTTCATCAACATTCATTAGTCGTTACATGCAAGCACGCCGGGTACTTTTTTCTTGCCCTTCGCTAATTCATTCCTATTTGGTCGAAGTGTTCGCCAAGGATATCCCTTAAGGGTCTTTAAATCCACATTGGCTCGATATATTTCTTTGGTCATTCATTCTTCCTTCATCCTCTCCAAAATGTCCAAACCAACGCAACCTCTCTTAATTCTAGTCACTACATGAAAAGGATCAATAATAAAAAAATATAGAATATAGAGGGAATGATGACGTCATACCAGCCCTTTAAAATAACTTTTCTTCCTCTTTGATGCCTTCTTCACGTCTTCATCTCAATAATAATGATGGTAATGATGTAAGTTATATGGACTCTAATTATTTTACGCCTACGGGATGTAGGTCGACTGCTAGTTCGCAAAATTACGTCAACGAAGTACCTAACAGGATTTCATAGAGTTATTTATGCAACGCCAAATTTCCGAACCATGTCGATTAGAATTAATCATTTACAAGTGATTGTGTTGTGTGGGAAAAAACGTGATCTATAACTTTTGATTCGTTTTTGGGGTTCCGTACGTCAAACGGAAAAAACGGAACACTATGATATATGTCAATCAAGAAACTTTATCTCTGGAGCACGTAAATGTATCGACTTGAAATTAAAACCATGTACTCGAGTCTACAGTCCCTTGAAGCTGTAAAAAATCAGACTTCTAAGTTAACATAAAAAAAGATACGGTCGTTAATGCTGAAAAAATGTTTCTATTTTGACACTCAAGGGAATCAAAATTTATAGGGTACTTTTCGTTGATCTAGAACTATGAAAGGCAAGTAATATCGTCTTATACTACTACTGATACAAGGAAAAATCTGAAAACTATACATGTAATTAAATCACAAAAAAATGTCTTTGAAGTTGGGGAAAAGCTAGGAAAAAACTGCGAGACTTCATTTCTGAACTATTTATAATACGTAAGTAACCTAAAAATTTGTACGGAACCCTCGATGGGCGAGTCCGACTCGCGCTTGTCCGTTTTTGGTAAATTATCAATTAAAAATACCCGGGTTGGCTTCCATGCTTTTATCCATGTCTGTTAAGTGCGTAAAGCGCGAATTTAATAAAATATAATAACACTAATCACAAAATATAGCAATATTAAAACAATAATAATAACTTCTACACAACACAATCAATATTGTTCTGATCCCTATGGAAACTATCACGGACCTCACAAACATGGAAATACACCCAGACTGAGGACATTAAAATTTGTAAAAAGTTACGTCAGCCTCCGGTAGGAATTTGACCCACGGTCACGGTAATTAGACGTGAAGACGTGACGATGGAAGAAAATAATTTATCGAAATTTGAAAGTAAACTATGCTAATTTCTGATTGACAAATATTATTATTCTTTAGACGAATTTTTGAATGACCTTACTATATATATAAATGTAAGGACTATTTAGTTTTGACATTTCTTTCATGACATTACTGTATAATGACTTATGTACCTATTATCTAATTGTGACATTTCTTGGTTTTGAATAATATTTTAATTTCTTACTTCATTGTGCATGTGCATGCTTAAACATATTTGTATACCTACTTTCGTTTTGGGTAGAACATAACGCTCTAAAATATACTGTAAGACCTTTATTGTAAACACACCTACGTTCACAAATAAATATATTGATTTATTGATTGATTAATTGATACCGCTGGACCAACGAAGCAGAAATCTGAGTAAACCACCTTGAACAAAAGTTGGTGTAAAACACAAACTCTGATTGGGGTGTTTCAGGAATTGCTCACTTTAGAAGTAACCCTGTATATTTGTCTCAGAGAGAATGTTTGGGCTTACAGGGTTACACGGTGCTGAGTAGCGTTGCCAATGGGAAAAATATTATTTTCATCTAAAATACGTTTTTGCATAAACTGAAAATCATAAATTTTAGTAACATTAGCTACTATTAGAACCGTGCCCACCGCGGGTTGTGATCGGGTTTCCTTACCATATTTTTCTTCATAGTAAGTGCGTGGGGGGAGGTGGTCTTTCGCATGCTTTCATTTTGCAATAGAGAGTTAAAAAAAAAAACACTGCATATTTTTAAAGATTTTATTAAGACGGTTTTGCTCTTGACTACTGACTCGCCGATAGTAAGCAAATACTGAGTCTAAAGATGTTACATAGTACGTGTTTGCCTGTTGAATGCATGTTTATTCTTGTCTGAAGGAAATAAAGGTCATGTTTCTGAACAAACGGACGAAGGCGAGTTGTTCCGCATCTTTTCGTTTCCAAGTACTCTTTAGTTTTATGCTCGCCTCTGCACAAATATTTTTGTTGTGCAATAAAGTAAACAAATGAGTAAAGTCGTAACTCTGAAACCAAGAGGACTTTATTGAGCTCCATCGCAACAGTGTTATGGAAGTAAAGTGACATGGTTGAACGTATTTTAAAATAATGATTTACTTTTTGAAATAAATAAATCGCTCCGCTCTAGAACTAAAATTGTCGCCGTTGGAGTTGTGACCACGAAACTGAAGTGGAATTAAGCAGGCCACGTCAATTGTATGGGCCCGGACAGATGGACAATTGAACTAGTGTTCTCTATCTATCTCTTTCTTTAAAATTGCCACTGAATGGACTCCACGCGATTCATGGCTATCGCTGACGCGGCCGGTGAATGCGGAGATGGCGGTATTATCTCTCAATCTTTTTGCCTGGATGGTAGAGGCTGGCTCAAGATAAGGAGAAGTGGAAGATCATGGGGGAGACCTACGCCCAGCGGTGGGACACTAGGCTACATAAAAATTTGGAGCAGAATGAAATGTTTATTAACATGTATTTAGGATACGAGCACATAGAAATAGATGTGCTCTCGCGGTGGAGTGTAAAAGGGAAATGGTGGGTGGGCACCACTGGTGAAGCAATCCGTCGACCAATGACCAAATGTGGCGAGTGGCGCCATCTCGTCGTCCTGACGAGACTCACCACCAGGTCGCTGCTCTGTTCCCTCCTACCTACGTCCTCTCGAAGGCCGAATTTGGACCACCACCGACGACAACCGCACCGTTGCACTTGCCACCGGAAACCAAGGTCCGGCGAGGAATGCCGTAACCTAAGAAAGTCCACGCCTCCACTCTTCGGAGCTCGTAGACTGACACCCCCCTTGCGTCAGCTCGAAGATATCAGGAGATATCCCTCCTCAGGTACCCTTTGGATAGATACTTCGAGAATTTACGTTTAAAAGTTGAATGCAAATCTTAATGAAACCTAACATACAAAAACACGTTCTCCCCTTGATAGTAGGAATGTTAGAGAAGCAGTAAGAAAAAAAAGTCCATAATGCATCCAAAAAGTCGCATGCTGAGGCTTTTCAAACGGAGCTGCTAAGGGGAGTATCCTCCTACACTTTGAAGCATAAGTAGACATCTATTATACATACATACAAGGGGTATAACAGAATGCGTACGGGTCTTCGGTGGTTGGCGTTCGGCGAGTATCTTCGTTGGCAGTCGTTTGGCCTGCCTCACTAACGAATTGGCGGTACGTTCGGTGCGAATTAAAAACGAATGAATGATAAATAATGAGACAGGAAGAGAGTAAATGGTGCATGGATGGAAAGATGGGAGGAAGGATCTTTGGAAAGAATTGACGGAGTGATGGACGGACGGAATAATGGATTAATGATATTTTATTGAAGCCTTCTAGATGAAATTGTATACTAGATGGATGGATAACATCTTCCAAAACATGTTACTAAAGTAAAACAAAACAAAAATGTCAACTATTTATTTATCGCGGAAATGAGTATAGTTGACAAAACCGGCCAAGTACGTGTCGGGCCACGTGCAGTGTAGGGATTTCATTTACAGAACTAACAACTTTATCAAAGTAATTTTCAATGGATTTTGTGCGAAGTTTTCCTTTCATAAGTTTGTCATCCAGTACTCGTTAATTTGTGAAGCTTGCGTAGCCATGATAGTATTCCTTTTAAGTTCATTTTATACGCTACTGCCCTGATTTTTTTACGTCTCTACAATCAACACTTTAGCCGGGAGTGAGGGGCGGGGACGCCTTACTCGGACAAAAATTTGCGCTTTAAAGCTTTGCATTTTGCAAACGGAACCCTAAATAAAAAAATAAAGAAAGAAAGAAAACCCATCTATTGTAACAACGCGACACATCACAGAAAAAAAATAAACAGATTGAGATATAATGGGGTAAGGTACGAAGCAATGTCAATTATTAGCATAGTTACCGCGTCACAACGATGAATAGTGTTAAGTTGGCAACACGTTGCATTTAAAACAAATTGTGCCATGTAAACTGAAGGCACTCTCTACCCGACTACTCAAGAATGAACATTGTTAACTTATCCTGCGTTTTGTCCACCTAGAATCCTCAAACCTCATCATACTTCACAGATAAGTGACATAACATGATATGGTCTTTCTACACCCACATTTTTTTTCAGTTTTCTCTAATACTCGTAGTCTCTGAAATTGTCCTCAGCACGGTTTAGTGCAACAAAAAGAATATAATAATAGTCTCTGAGTTAGGCCGCGGACAAGGACAGACGGACAGACAGACAGACAGACGGACGCGCATGAAACTATAAGGGTTCCTTTTCGACTGCGAACCCCTAAAAACGCCTTTCTAGCGTCCAAAAAAGAATATCCTGAACAAAAACGGCTTCAAACAAAAATCCTTTCAACCACTCTCAAGAATTAAAAGGACCCATCCACAATCGAGTGTTGGCAATCAACTTAACGGCTTTTAAAATTCACGTTCTAAACTCAAATGAGAGAATCAAAATGGCGGCCAGCTGGGTATTTCTCGATAGGTCCAATTTTTAGAAGGTTGACTAAATTTTTTTTAATAAAAAGTAATAACCGACTTCATAACACTACAGCGCTAATAAATTATTTAAGAATTAAGAATTAAGAAATTTATTGTGTAACGAACGTCTGTACAACAAAAAATAATACATGTCTTGTATACATTGAACTTAGCAGGTAGGCGTGTAATTGTATTATTATGTTTTCACATCGAAAACCATACTAGGCGAAGTTATTTGTTATCCTTATTTCTGTGTGCTGTAGTGTTTTGAAGTCGGTTTTTCATCATCATAATCATTCAGCCACAAGAAGTCCACTGCTGGACATGCCTTCTCCATGGATTTCCAAAAGACCGGTTGGAAGCGGCCTGCATCCAGCGCCTTCCTGCCACTTGGATGAGGTCATCTGTCCATCTTGTGGCTGGTCGTCCTACGCTGCGCTTGCCGATATGTGATCTCCATTCGAGAACTTTTCGGCCCATCGGCCATCAGTTCTGCGTGCTATGTGCCCCGCCCACTGCCACTTCAACTTACTATTCCGCTGGGCTATGTCAACGACTTTCGTTCGTCTACGGATCTCATCATTTCTGATTCGATCTCGTAGCGAAATTCTGAGCATAGCCCTTTCCATAGCTCGTTGCGTGACCTTGAGCCTTCTTATGAGGCCCATAGTGAGAGACTACGTTTCAGTGCCATAAGTCATCACTGGTAACCCACAATGGTTGTATAATTTTGTCTTGAGTGATTGAGGTATATTAGACGAAAATACTTTTCTCCGTTTTCCGAATGCTGCCCAACCGAGTTGGATTTGTCGTTTTTTATTTAAAACAAAATATTTCACTATTTTTGGGGAATATCACTACGACTCCACCAAATTGTGTTTTCGGTTTCTTTTGTTATCATTCGATACAAGTTTTCAGTCTTTGAGCTTTTCCCTTGTTTATTTTTATTTTTTTATAGACTACAAGTCTCAGGTAATAATTACCTTTCAATTAAAGTAAATTATTGTTATCTCCATTTCTTTCACCTTAGATGGTGAACGCAACGTCAATAGCCGACTAATGGAGGTTGTCTGCCGTCTCGGTTTCTTTCGTTGACGCCGGCAAAACATGCACAATAGCAGGCCGATGCTCCGAATTTTGAGAGTTTTTCCTGGAGGAAAATGATGATGTTTCTTCTAATGGTCTCCTACGAGCCATCTATTAAAGGTTTGTCGTTTTCTCAATTTTCGCAGAGCAAAATCTTCCCTAATTGTGACGCCGCGTGCTGCGAGCACGCGGAAGGCTTCGTTGGTCTGGAGCGGACCTAAATCCCCATTAGTGGTAAGTGTTTCTCATCTGGCGACGATACATGTTCAGTTAGGTCTGTTTTCTGAGGGGTTGGTACATTGTTCCGAATTTCGGTGACAGACACAAGCCTCACACTTTTTGTGAGACGGGCACCAGCTGCACTCTTGCATCAGCCGGCTGTGGTGTGCGCTTTCCAGGAGCTGCACCTTACCCCGTGCCACGTGCATCACCCGTATTCCGGATTTGACTCTATCCCCGGGGGCTACTGTTCCTTGCCCTGGAAGTAACTAAGGTTTAATTGTAATCACCACCATCCGACCAGGAGATCAAAGGATCTTCTTGGCGGCTTCTGCGTGTGATACAAATATTCCTTTTTATAACTATTTTTTTTATTTACTAAGGAACCTCAATAACTAAAGTTGAACTAAAGTAAAAGATAAAACCCGCTGGTGCCCCATTTTTTTACGTTATTGTATTAAAAACTTACACTCTAGTAACCTTAAGTAATTTTCCTCGGCTGTCTGTTTAAGTACCTATTGCTAAACATAAATTGAATTTAAGTATTTAATAGCACATAGCACGCTGAACTGACGGCCGATGGGGCCGAAAAGTTCTCGAATGGAGACCACATATCGGCAAGCGCAGCGTAGGACGACCAGCCACAAGATGGACAGATGACCTCATCCAAGTGGCAGGAAGGCGCTGGATGCAGGCCGCTTCCAACCGGTCTTTTTGGAAATCCATGGAGGAGGCCTATGTCCAGCAGTGGACTTCTTGTGGCTGAATGATGATGAATGATGATTTAATAGCTTTCTTTCACTCAAAGATATTCCTCTAAATCTTGGATTCTGTTTGGTTCTGGTTCCAGAGAACCAAAATTTTGTGTAGGAGCCCTACTAAGTTCGTAGCTGTTTGCTCTTACGCTGGCGCTCTCCCTGAACCTAGACACCACACTCCGCAAGTAACTCAACCCACGATACATACTGCCACATATCTGGGCTAGGCCAGGTTACACCATCATCAGATCCTGACTTGACGACTATAGGACCACCTCTGAAGTCAACCCTTTCAAACGAAAAAAAATATTTTTTTCCACATCGGTACACGCGTCTTCGAGTAATCGGGGAATATACATAAAAAATAAAAATAAGGTTCCGACGAATTCAGAACCTGGAGGAGGTTCTGAATTCGTCGGAACCTAATTTTTTGAAGTCGGTCCCTAGAGTGCTCGCGCTATGAGCATTTTGCCGCCCGCGGCACAATTTTCGTTTTCAATTCAATTCAATTCAATTCAAATATTTTTATTCATTGTAAAAACAGAATGTTTACTTAATGAACGTCAAAGTTGTTAGTTTCACAATTAATGGATTATGTGGAGAAGAAGCTAACAAAGAAACTCCACATTTATTCTTTTCAAAACACACTTTAACTTAATTAACAGAGTTTTCAACTTAAAATATTAGTCATGAATGTGTTGAACACTAGTCACAATCGTCCTTTAAATAATATTAATCTACTGTTTAATGCCAAACATCTTTGTCTTCTAAATAATCCTTGATGTTATAGTAAGCCTTTTTGCACAGAATGTGCTTAACACATTTTTTAAATCGCGTTGGAGGTAACTCTAATATATCTTGAGGAATTTTGTTGTAGAACCTTATACAGTGCCCCATAAAGGATGTGTTAACTTTTGCAAGTCTAAATAGTGGAAATGACAATTTATGTTTATTTCTAGTATTAACATTATGGTGGCCACCAACATTTTCGAAGTCTTTGATATTTTTTCTAACGTACATAATATTTTCATAAATGTATTGACATGCAACTGTTAAGATGTTGGTTTCTTTGAAGAAATCTCTTAGCGAATCCCTACTACCTAACTTGTAAATAAATCGGATGGCTCTCTTCTGTAAGATGAAGATCGTCTCAATGTCTGCTGCCCGACCCCACAGTAGTATGCCGTAGGACATAATACTATGGAAGTAACTAAAATAAACAAGCCTAGCAGTTGCAACGTCAGTGAGCTCTCTAATTCTTTTGACTGCATATGCTGCAGAACTAAGCCTGTGTGCTAGTTTTACAATATGAGGACCCCATTGCAATTTTGAATCGATTGTGATGCCTAGAAAAACGGTATCTTCTACAAATTCTAGTTTTTCTTTACCGAGTACAATGTTGTTTTCAACTAATCTTACGTTTGGTAAGGTAAACTTTATACATTTTGTCTTTTTGGAATTTAGAAGCAGATTATTTGCCGTGAACCAATCCAACAAACGCGAGAGAGCATCATTTGCATCGTCAAGATTATTTTCTTGTCTCTTAATTTTAAAAATAAGTGACGTGTCATCTGCAAATAATACTATCTCGGACATGTTTTGTACCATAAACGGCAAATCATTTACGTATACAAGGAAAAGGAACGGCCCCAAAATTGATCGCTGTGGTACTCCCATTTTTATTTGTGAACCTGTGGATTTTATACGATTTATGTCCGCTTTTTGAACCCTTCCTTTTAGATAAGATCTCATCAGTTGTAAACCTTTCCCCTTTACTCCGTAATGCTCTAGTTTTAGCAAAAGTGTCTCGTGGTCCACGCAATCAAATGCCTTTGACAAGTCACAAAAAACACCTATAGCATCCCTACGATCCTCCCATGCACTATAAATATGTTTAACGAGCAAGACACCAGCGTCCGTCGTCGACCGTCCCTGCGTGAAGCCGAACTGCTGGTTATGGAGAAGTTGATAATTATTAAAGTGCGTAAGTAGTTGAACTAAAACAATCTTTTCGAATATTTTGCTCAATACGGGTAGGATCGAGACTGGTCTGAAATTTGTGGGATCGTGTCTATCGCCACTTTTAAACAACGGAACGAGCCTACTGTATTTCATTAGGTCAGGGAATGTACCCTCACCTACACATTTGTTAAAAATTTTTGCTAAATGAGAAGCGAGGACATCTATTACTGAACTAACTATGATTACCGACATTCCCCACAAATCTTCCGTTTTTTTAAGATTTAATAGTTTAAACGCTTTAATTACGCTATGGGGATTAATGAAGTCGAACGAAAACTCGTAATCGCACGACGGGACATTGTCTTTTAATAAACTTGCAGCAAGATCAGGAGACGAGTCTAAAGGAGCCGTAGTTTCAATTGGAACATTTGTAAAGAATTGTTCAAAGGCCGCAGCAATGTCCTCATTTGATGTTATTACTTTATCATCTATCTTTAGAGAAAATTCGCGATCCCCTGATTTGGCTTTACCAGTTTCCCTATTTATAATAGTCCAGATTGTTTTAGATTTATTTGAAGACTGGAGGATTTGTTTCTTTATATGTTCGCATTTAGCTTTGTGGCAGACGGCCCTGAATAATTTAGAATATAGTTTAACATACTCTATAAAACTGTGGTCATATGTGTATGTTTTTTTCTCATACAATGCATACAGTGTGTTTCTACTTTTTCGGATGCCCGCAGTGGCCCATTCATTAAACCCTACTTTATTTTCATTGCTAGGTAATTCTCTTAATTTAAAAACATTTTCAAAATTAACTGAAACGACTCTAAAGAAGTCTTCGTAATGGGCGTTAGCATTTAGGGTTTTACCTTTATGAGCAGTTAAGCTACCTTGAAGATGTAATTTAAATGATTCTAGTTTTTTACTTGTAATGGGCCTGCATAGAATAACTTGCTCAGATTTTTCTGAATCTATTTCAAAATTTACAATTTGACCACTGTGATCTGACTTTAAGCAATTCACTGTGGAGTAATCAAAAAAATTGCAATCGCAATAGACGTTATCGAGACAAGTAGCGGTAGTTTCAGTAATCCTGGTGGGCTCTAAAAAAATATGGACTAAATTGAATGATTTAAAAATAATTTGTAATTTAGTTGTCAAAGGGGAATCTACTAGCAGGTCGATATTAAAATCACCACACACTATAACTTTCTTATTACTACTGGAAGCTACTTTTAATACATCCTCTAATACCGATTCGAATATACTGTAATCGCTGGTAGGGGGCCTGTATAAGCTTACTACAATGTGTTTAGACAATTCAACACATGACAGCTCAATTACTTTTTCAACAGAAAGCCTACAAATGTCTTTCCTTTGTTTAAATTTTAAACTATCTTTTACTAGTATTAAAGATCCCCCATGCAGTAAAGACTTTCTATTGTAGCAACTGGCTATTTGATAGTTATGTACAGTAAAATTCATTTGAGTCTCTAGTAGCCAGTGCTCTGTGACACAAAGTATGTCAACTTCATGTTGTTCTAAAAATAATTCTAACTCTAGTAACTTTCCAGAAAAGCCACCCTGTATGTTCTGATTAGCTAAAATTAATTTCTTTAGGGGGGGCTTTTCTGTGGTCTGCGCTGACAGTTTAAATCAGCAGTCAAGCTTAACTTATTTATGCTATGTTTTTTTAAAGCCTCCGAATACAGAGGTTTACTAGTAGAACTTTTTCTACAGTTTGTATTGACTACAGGTACCTGTTTTATTGTCTTAACAATAATTGGGTCGTAAATATTGAATGCCAACAATTTGGCAATCTGTCTCTTTGAAGAAAGGGGCACATGCATTGTGTCCCTAGTCAATATAAAATTTCGAATAAAGTTATTCGTATCAAAATAAAGTACTTGGTCTCTATGACCAAAGGTCATGTTATACAATAGCCGGTTAAGTTTACCTATCCGGGCATTCTGTGTCTCAGACAACGTTTTTGAATAGGGAAAAGCACAGATAATGATTTTCCTTACATTCAAAACTAATATGGACTCAAAGTTATTTATCAAGTCACTTTCTTGAATCCCTGTGCTGTTCCCCATTAATAATACAATAGTAGTATTTCTATCATATTGTTTGCTGAGCAAAGCATTGACTAATTGCATATAAGAGGAATTAGGCATACATATGTTTTCTACATGCTGCTTTAAATTGAACTGCAGCCTGCTACCTAAACCTACACCTATCTTATCTGAAAAAATTATTGTCTTGTTAGAGGCATCATCACTGCTGGTCAATCTAGTCGTGGCTTGTCCATCAAGTTTTGCATCACAGGTTGATGGCACATTGGTCTCCACTGTCACATTTGTTGGTGCAGGCGGTCCACTTTGCTCACCTCCATGCTGTTGTGCCAGATCCAGCGGTAAAGGGGCCAGTGTGTCGGGCACTGGGCATACTGGAGACAAGCATGGCTTCTGACTGCCCGTTTCATTGCTCCGAGGCTGCATGGAGCTCAGCTGTATAGGGGCTGAGTGTGTAAGCACATTAGATGTTAGTGGCAGTGGTAACCAACTTTGTCTGTCTTCTGAGTCTTCCAGATCCTGGATAGAGTTGGACTCGACACATTCTAGATTGCTTTTGCTGAGTGCAATCAACCCATTCATCGCTGAAATGCTGTCATTATACTGAGTTTGCATAGCCGAGTACTTGCAGGTGATGTCCAGTAATTGATACTGCAGATCTTCGACTTGTAGTTGTAGTTCAGCCATCGCTAGCTCGTGGTCCACGTTGCTGGTGAATAACTCCTTCTGACATTCAGCCATTTCCGTTTCTAACTGTAGTTTTTGACGGTGAATTGGTACACTTTCTAAACTCCTTCGGCTTCGTTTAATCAGTTTCTGTACCTTCTGAATGTACTTTTTTGTTTTAATATACTTCTTGATTTTGTTTACACTGTTCATTTTCATGCTACTGCTATTCTGCATAGTGCAAGACTTATCACTGGCTGTGGTAAGGTCGACAGTTGGTATCCCTGTGTCACTCATAACTTCATTATATAGAGCCATAGTTCTAGCGCTCTCTCTGTGTTGTTCCTGCTCACTTATTTGCTGAAGCTCGTGATGTGCCTCAGCAAGCTGGTGTTCAAGCGAGCGTATGCGCTGTAGCGCTACATCGTGGACATCATGGCATTTGTTAAATGATTTCACTTGATGTTGCAACTCATCCCGCTGGGCAATTAAGTCCTGGCACTGGATGTCCAATTCATTGAGCTCTTCTTTCAGTGCTGAGTTGGTTTTATTTTGTTTATGGATCTCCTCTTCACTTTCCTCTCGTTCTTGAAGAAGCGAGTCACACAGCTCCTTGCTCTTTTTGAGCTCGAGCAGGGTCGCCTTCAGCCTCAGCTCCATATCGCGTGCAGTCATCTTGCTTCGGGTCAGCATGCTACTGTTACCTGAAAAAAACCGGGAATCGGTGTCAGTATCTGACCGTGTAAGATGATATTGACTGATGACGATTTGATGGCACGTTTATAGGTGTTGAGTGTATGTTTGTGATGGCTGAGGCTAGTTGTTTTGTCTCAACTTCGCTTCCACTTTTCGTCAAGTAAAGAGAGCCAAAACCGAGCCGAAGTGTTTGTATGGGACGTGTCTCACGTACGTGAGGTTATTTACAGTTTGATTAAGCAGTATTAAGTGTAGTATGAGGCGTAAAATACAGTATTAAAACAATACTTCCCCGATTTAGTCGTTGCAATTCGAACCGTTTGACAGTTCGGCCGCTCGGTACAATTATAGTACGTTTTTCTGGTATTATTTTGATTTTCGCTAGGAACTTTGATTCACACTTCACTACTAAGTATTGCTAAATGAATTTACGTTCAATTGGACTCGAAATACACTAAAAATATCAATTATAATAAATAAAAACTACTGAGCTGCTTTTGAAGTCAGCTGTTCGGTCTGGGGTTGCCAGCCGAAAAACTTTATTTTGTGATTATTTTCTCTGTGTTATTTTGTACACTATGCAATTGTCAAGGTCAAGCGTCCGTGTAGCTGCCCCCCCGTCCCTCGCCTTCTTGTTTTAGAAATAAGAATTAAATCAGTGCGCGGATGACCACAGGAGACAGGTTGTTGGGGCTGTGTCGCGTTTGGCGGCAAATTGCTCACCGCGCGACTACTCACGTAAGTAGGTAAAGTTTGTGGGTCTTAGTTTTGACTATTGTTGAAATATTATTTGTTTTCATTGCGTATAGTATTATTTTAATGTAAATATGGTATGATATTAATTTTACTTTGTTTTAATTGATTATTGAGCCTTGTGTTTTTGTTTTATTATGCTTAGTTTATTTCTTTTTTAGATAAATATCGTGTGAAATGACAAACAAACAAAACGAACAAATACTTGCGTGGTTGGAAGAGGAGAAAGATGGCGAGGAAGATGAAACTGTGTCTAAAAGTGACCGGGAAAGTGAACATAGTGATCATTGTACTGACACGGAGCAATCAGCGGCAGAATCTGACAAGGATGAGCCATCAACCTGTCGCGTATCACCTGTGCCTACTCAGGAGTCATTACGGCGTGGTCGCGGCCGTAGTTGCGAACGGGGTCGTGGCCGTGGTCGTGGAGCTGAAGCCGCAGTAATACAAAATACGCAATCTATCACACGTAGTTCCACTGTAACGCAAGTAAGTCGAAGCCCATCCCCAGTCAGCACGTCCCAGAGACCTTCGAGGCGTATACAACGTCAATGCACAATAACACAAAGAAGCCGCGGACGTTCTTCTATCACCGTGGCATCCCAAGGACTATCTCGCCATCGCTCACGATCGCCCGTTAGATCTCGTTCACGATCATCAAGTAACGAACCTCTGGCTCAGCTGATTGACAGACGAAGAACCTTTGTAGATTCTACAACGGAAGCAAGCTCACAGCGACGGCCTACAAGAGTTCCTATGTATGAAGGGAAAGATGGAACGAAGTGGTTAGTACATCCTCCTTCAAGGCCTAATATACGAACTAGGCAAGAAAACATTGTCATAAATCACCCCGGAGTGAAAAGTGAAGTGGCTAAAAATTCTCAAACTCCATTGGAATGTTTTGATTTATTTGTTACTCAACAAATGCTGGAAGAAATCGTGCTATTCACAAATATGCACATACGTATATATAAGGAGAAGTTTTCTAGGGAGCGAGATACAAAAGAAACTGACTTGACTGAGATAAAAGCTTTAGTCGGGCTTTTACTTATGGCGGGGATGAAAAAAATGCATCACCTAAATATTCACGAAATGTGGATTGATGACGGGACTGCGCCTGATATATTCAGAGCAACCATGTCAAAGACAAGATTCTTTTTTCTGCTAAGAAATGTTCGTTTTGATGCTGTGGAAACTAGGGCAGAATGTGCTCAACATGAGGATTTTTTTTTGAAACTTTTGTCTCCAATTGTCAGACACATTACCAGATTGGAGAAAATAGCACAATTGATGAGATGTTAGAGTCATTTAGAGGACGTTGCAAGTTCCGTGTGTACATGGCCAACAAACCCGCAAAATACGGCATAAAAATATATGCTCTCGTGGATTCAAAATCCTTTTATACCAGCAACTTGGAAGTATATGCCGGTAAACAACCAGAGGGACCATTCAACGTTGATAACAGTCCAAGCGCTTTGGTGAAAAGATTATCCACAAATATTTTAAATACTGGCCGCAATATAACAATGGATAATTACTTTACGTCAATTCCTCTTGCTGACGAGCTGGTTGCTAACCACCGAACAACTATAGTAGGCACTGTGCGAAAAAACAAAAAAGAAATCCCACCCTGCTTTCTAAACATCAAAGATAGAGACAAGCCAAGTACAATGTTCGGATTTGGTGAGAAGAAGGTACTTATATCCTATGTGCCTAATAAAAAGCAAAAAAAAGTAGTTCTACTTTTGTCAACATTACACAATGACGATAAGATCGATGAAACTACCGGTGCTGCTCAAAAACCAGAAATCATAACTTATTACAACGGGACTAAAGGAGGAGTCGACGTCGTTGATCAAATGAAAGAAGAATATTCCGTAGGTAGAATGACTCGTAGATGGCCAATGCGATTATTTTTCTCAATTTTGAACATTGCAGGCATAAATAGTCAAATAATATACAAAGAAAATACTGGCCAATTATTATTACGTCGAACATTTCTGAAAAAAATTGCCCTGGCTATGATTAGACCACACATCGTTAGAAGATCCGACGTGGTTACTTTACAGAAGCATCTGAGAAACCAAATCGCTCGATTTGTGCCACCGGAACATCAAAATATACCCTCAGTTCGAGAAGGAATATGCGCAGTATGTCCATCGAAGAAAAATAGAAGGACAAAAAAAGGGTGCAATAGATGTGCAAAGTTACTGTGCAACGAACATTGCATATATATGTGCCAGGATTGTTTTGGTGAAATACATGCTGTAAATGATGAAAACGAATGATTTAGTTATTAAGTTCTATTTTTATATTTTTTATTTAAATAATAATGAAGAAGTTCCAAAAAAACAAAAATAATTACCTAAGATTTTCCAAAGCATTGTTTTCTAATTTCTAATTAAAAAACTTTAATAAATGATTCCTGTTCTTATAGCTGGTGTTTTATTTTATCGTTAAAACATAATTACAAATGCATATGATTCGTATTAACAAAAAAAAACGTATTAAGTACGGGCGGCAAAATGCTCCCTACGCGATCACTCACGTTTCACGAGAAGGCGCGACTACTCTAGGGTTAAAAATGAAATTATGCAACCAATCCACACTTCCAATCCATTACACTGTATTCATCCACTGCTGGACGTAGGCTTTTCCTAAAACCTCATCGTCCGTCCTTACAATAAGAAAGAAAGAAAGAAAGAAAGAAGGAAAGACATTTATTGAGACAAATTAACACATCATATTATTATATTGTATGGAATCAGGCGTTACTTTGCGGAAATCCAAAACAGCATTAAAATGTGAACTTTTGGTATAAATGTTTAAAGTTTTGCTTTGGTTTTCTTATCAAATTGTTCGTACTAATGTTGGGCTTTATTCGAACAACCCGCCTCGAATATGGTGAGTGGACGGACCGAATGAAGATGAGAGCATACGAGAGGCTCGCAAATACAGACTTCTGCAAACTTAACCGTTTCACTCTGCACACGGGAATGTGGTCTTTGACCCCGTTGAAATAAGAGTGACGTAATATGTTTATAACTGTGAATCGTAAAGTTGTCTGCTGCTGTGTTTTGGAGTTATCAGTGGTGGATGGATGCGGTAGTGTGGATTTTCACGGAAATGTACCACAATCCTTACAAGCATATAAAATCTGTATCAATACTTTTGAAGCAGTGAAAACACTGAAATGGCGAATAACCAGGTATCAGCTGTTTTTTGCTATCCCAAGGTATTCTCTATTGTTGAAGTGGTCTGTATGTTAGACGTCCTCTAGATCTCTTACGGAGATAAGCTCCCCTTTGTACATGCTATTTGTCATGAAATTTCCTGCTCAATGGTTCGTGTGCAATAAAGTATATATAAATGTAAACAATCCATCAGAAATCAATAATTATGTAATGTCCTATTCAATGTTTCGTATGCAATAAAGTATTTATAAATAAAAAGTATATATAAATGTAAACAATCCATCAGAAATCAATAAAGTAACAAAAGCAGTGATGTCCATAATGTTTGCTCATCCTAGATCTTTTATTAACCTTACGAGCTGTTGCCCGCTACTTCGTTCGCGTGGAAATTATGATTGTGTTTTTCTTTTTTGTCAGGGCTATTCCAGACAATAATCTATGTCTGTGCCAAATTTCCTCTGCATGCGTTCAGCCATTTCATCATCACCATCATCATCAGCCATTTGACGCCAACATAGGCCTCGTTCGTTTTCATAACCATGAGGGGTTTTTCCATAATCGCCACGCTTGGCAGGCGGGTTAGCGATCGCAGTATGCGGTTGGAATTTCAGGAAGACGCTGCTGCCCGTCTCCTGGTAATTGATTTCCTTAGTCGCCTCCTACGACATCCACGGAAGGAAATGGAGTGACGCTATTCTTAATCCGGCGCCACACGGAACACTTTATTGAGTACCTAACAAAAATACATCTATCTTTCTCTCGCATTTACAGTAGTAGTAAGATTAAGTTCAGAAATATCATTCGCTATTATCCACTTCTAGACTTTATAGTATGCAAAAAAAAAGTTTACACCCAGGGAAAGCTGTATAAAATTAAATATACTTCTCTTCAATCAGCCCCTGCTCGTCCGCTGCTGGATATGGACTTCCCCCGCGGCAAGACAGTTCTTCCTGTCCTCGGCCATCCTCATCCAGCCGCTGCCAGCACTCGGCCTCGGATTATCGGTCCAGCAAGCTAGTGGGCTACGCCGCATTTTTTGCCTTTTCCACGCAGTATTCTTTCCTCGTAGTTTCTTACAAACAGCGGGCAGTACTTGGCCGAGTCTGAATATTTGATTACTGTGTAATGGAAGACTCCTATGCTCTAGTGGTTAATCACAGAATTGACTCGCCGGGGATTTGTATGCTCAGTGTTTGCGTTGGGCCACGAATTGGCCCACTTTATGGGAGAATGAGTTTGGGTTAGTTCAAGGAGATCGTTTATGTAAGTCAGAAAGAATTCATCCCCTAATCTTCGTTATTTCTGACTTATTGCATTGAATTATAAGTAGCGGTGGTAGCCCATTGTGTAGAACATTGGAAGTGGTGGTAGCCTACTGGGTAGGACGTTGGACTCGGAAGCGAAAGACCCAGGTTCGATTCCCAGTGTGGGCATGTTTTCTGGTTCAGTTTAAACTTTTTGTACTGTTCACATCTGTCGAAAAATTTATATGGATTGGGTCTCGAGTGGATACTATGTAGGTACCGGCAAACGCAGTGAAGACGGACGCCTGCCACTCGCTGGATCGAAAATCTGAGACAGATTACAGATGGCAGCTGGGTGATAATGGGCGAGGACAGAAAGAAGTAATGAAGACAGAGGAAGATCTACATTATGATCTGCGATAGAAGGAAAGGAAAGGCCAAGGAGTGGCCCGGTGCTAAGAGCGCCGAAGAGTTGTTCAGAGTTGCACTGGGCAGAGAGCATTGTAAAGAGCGGACTGCTAACTTCCAGTGATGGAGAGGCACTTTAAGAAGAAGTGCCTCGGGCGTTGCGCCTATGTTAATGTGGTCTAGCTGAATGGAATTGAATACATTCAACTACCTCCAAAACCTTCCTAAGCACTACACATTACAGTCAACTTCGACCTAACTTATAAACTACTTTCCGAACCAAACTTTCGTAAGCACTACACATTAATAATTTACAAATCACGTCGTAGTTGTTGAATAAGTAAATAATAATTAGTTTCAGTGAAATGTTCCACCTCCTATCTTTATCCGCTTCGTTTATCGGCGAAAAGCGTGCCGATCTCCACCTATCTTGACCTCAGGTACCTTATTAAATTGCGCAGAACCCTCGGCCACTAGAGTGGCTACCCAATTATCTCAAGCAGGTGAACTGAGGGGCCGTCTTTGGACGAAAACTTGGGTCCGGCGCTTGCCCCGAAATCGTCGGAGAATAGACTCTTTGCTTGATTAACTGAAAAGTGTTACTGTGAAATTTTCAACAGAAACTTCTGATGTAGTATTGAAGATCTTACTTAGCACACTATACAGGACGTAACGACATCAAATCGTCATCTGAAAATGGGAAGGTTCTCAATTTTTGGATGTATACGGGGTTATCCTATACTACTCTGCATGTAGAGATACAATTGGAAGATTTAATTTTTACTCATAAGGTATTAAGCAGCTGTACTAGAATACGTCTTACTGTAAGGCATAATATGCATTTTTTTAGTTCGTAGGTACTTCTTGAACGGATTTGAATGTCTGAAGCACTCACAAAACTCAGCGCTTGAAATCGTGAATCGGCGGTGGACGCGTGGTGATTAAGCTCATGCTCTCTTTCTGAGAGAAGGCCTGTGCCCCACAGTGAGATGTATACACAGTGCTCATTTGTTAGTTTTTAAATAAGTGAGGGGTGACTCTACCTAACACACTAAACATCTTGCTTTCTACAATTGTTTTCTTCGCGAAAACAAAACACGAAAATAAAGAAAAAGTTTTTATGAAAGAAAAACTGTGGAAAACGCTGGTCTTTGCCTATCCCTCCGGGCTACAGGCTTGAGTTTATGTCATGTTAAGTTGTTTTTAAGAACCATTAGTAAAATAACCCCTCAACCGATTTAAAATTTACGCATCACCATCTTCACATCATCATCGGCCTTCTCTCAGTGAGAAAGAGAGATTATGGGCTTTTTCACGACGCGTGTCCACCAAAGATTCACGATTTTAAGCGCCAATTTTTTTAATGCTTTTATACATTCAGATCCGTTTAGAAAGTGTGCATAGTATCTGTCTGAGAGAAGGCTTAACATGCCCTGCAGTGAAAGTATACATGAATGTGAAATGCTTTTATAAATTTACGATCCAAAATATCGTAGACTGCATAATCCTTACTAATATTATAAAAGCGAAAGTTTGTATGTATGGATGGATGTTTGTTACTCTTTCGCGGAAAAACGGCTGAACGGATCCAAATGAAATTTTGCACAGAGATAGATTATAGTCTGTATTAGCACATAAGCTATTTTTCATCCCGGAAAAATACACTCAAACTTACCACGCGAACGAAGTCGCGGGCAACAGCTAGTATGTTAAATAAATCCCTTTCGCTCTAGAGAAAGCCCTCTGTTTAGGTACAAAAGGCACCCTCCCTTTTATCTTAAGTGACTGTTTGCCGGTAAGGTGTCATTAATCCTAAATTGGACGGTTAAAGAGGGCATTACTGAAACAAATGGGATAGTTGTAACTTAATTGCCGTTGTAATTATAAGTTTTTTTTGCTGAAGGCACTAAGAAGAAGAATAATAGCATTTGTTATAAAAACCTATGACGTTATTTTATAAGTTATTTACATTTGTGAAGTTATAGTAGCAATACCACTCGCTAACTGTGAAGGAAAACATCGTGAGGAAACCTGAGTGTTTGAGCTAATTACATCGCTCAGCGCTTAAAATCGCCAATCCGCGGTGGGCACGCGTGGTGATTATGCCCATAGTGTCTCCCCGAGAGAAGGCCTGTGGTCTACAGTAGGACGTACGAGTATGTAGGCTGCTTGCTTATGTTATGTTTTATAAAGTTTTATATAGTTTTATATAGTAACAAAACCAAAAAAATAAATACTAAACAAAAATACATACGTACATAAACTCACGCCTGTGTCCCAGAGGGGTAGGCAGAGACCAGGGACTGCCACTTGCCACGATCCTGACAGATCACTTTCGCTTCCTCAACATTCATTAGTCGTTGCATGCACGCACGCCGGTTTCGGGTACTTTTTATCTTGCCCTTACATAAAAATCATAGATAAAAAGCAAAGGTCACGACGTGTTACTGTTACTATAAATTACTTTGGCTATTTTTTATTTAGCCTATATACGTCCCACTGCAGAGCACAGACCTTCTCTCAGAGAGAGCGCATGGGCTTAATTACCACGCGTGCCCGCCTCAGATTGGTATGTGAATAGCTCAGACACCCAGGTTTTCTCACGATGTTTTCCTTCACCGTTAGCGAGTGGTATTGCTACTACAACTTCACAAATGTACGTAACTTCGAAAGTCATTGGTACAAGCCGGGATTCGAGCCGACGACCACCCGAATGTAACGCTGCGCTCCTATTATTATTTTGTATTATTTACAAAATACATTTTTGAGGATTTTTTCTCAAAAATCTTAATCTTGGTTGAAATGGGCACCTATGTTTCATCACCTACGTTCGTAAGGCGCGGAGCCCACTGATCGGGCATGGCACGGACCTGGAGCTCTATTTTTGAATCACTCGTATGAAATTGTATCGTCGAATGCGACTTAAGTTACACTCGTCTTTTAAGTCGCATGATGTCGTTTTTCCGTATTTTTGAATCGTTCGCCTGAAGTGTTGCCAGTACAATTTGAAGTATTGTATTTTATCCATTCCACGCAGAAATTAAAAAACCGGAAACTACCGTAACAGAAACGGAACGTAAAACACTGTTTTATTGGCTGTTTAAATAAAAAATCTTTGTTTTTTGTTACAAACAAAACACTACATACTGTCAACTCTTTTTGATTGTTGACACTCAGAATGACAAACAGTACCAACACACATTTATCGTTTTTTGACAATTAATCTACCGATCGCCATGCGAGACGAGTGGTAAGGACCATTCGTTGCAGTCGAGTGATTCAAAAATACGGAATTTCAGATGTCGAACGAAAATCAGTAGAAATCGAGCGCTCGACGCGATACGAGTGATTCAAAAATAGAGCTCCTGGCGTGGACATGGCGCAGGCATGGCACGGGTAACGGGTATGACTATTAAATGGCGCGGAGCGAAGAAACTGACTGCAAACTGGCCTGGAACCGGAATGCCGTCGCATTGTGCAACTTATTAGTAGACTACCTACATATTGATATTTT
The DNA here is from genome assembly GCA_963969515.1 of Yponomeuta evonymella. Taxonomy (NCBI): domain Eukaryota; kingdom Metazoa; phylum Arthropoda; class Insecta; order Lepidoptera; family Yponomeutidae; genus Yponomeuta; species Yponomeuta evonymella. The sequence continues at coordinate 1,962,588 of OZ018365.1, forward strand.
TGTGAACTTAAAAAAAAACGTTTTAAGAATTGTATTTAAACAGATTATTATTTACTGAGAGTGTCTGCCGTTAAACTGCGATACAGTTTAGCAGAAGGGAATATATTGTGTTACTTTGTCTCTATACTTAAAAAAATAATTTAAAAAAATGACTGTAGTAGGGCGCGGGTGCCGAAATGGCCCTTTCCACCGCCTAGGTACGAGTAACTGGTGCTTCATAACCAGTTGCGAGTTTGCGACCGAATATTTTTTTTATCCCTGTACGAAACCAGCTGCGATCAAATACTTTTAGGGCACCTATGTTTATCTGCCATGCCACTGATCTGGGCCTCGATTCCGTTAGTGCATTGTAGTATAATGACAGGTACACTGTCGGGTCACGTGACGTGTTTTTTCGTACCATTGACGCCTAGAAGGTTTGATGGGTGTGCCCGTGTAGACTTAAAGCAGCCATGAAATGAAAACCGCCATGTTCATGCAGTTGTCATGTTACTACAATGCATTAACAGAATCTAGGCCCTGGCATGGCATGAACCTGGCGCAGAGATGGCGCAAGGATGGCACCTGCATGACTATTAAAAGGCGCGGAGCGAAGAAACTGACTGCGAACTGACCTGGAACCGAAATGCCGTCGCATTGTACAACTTATTGTTAGACTACCTACATGTTGATACTTTTAATATCAATATGTATGTTAACCTATAAGTTTTTAAAATTGTATTTAAACAGATTATTATTTATTGAGACTGTCTGCCGCTAAACCGCGATACAGTTTTGCAGAAGCGAATTATATTGTATTACTTTGTCACTGTACTGAAAAAAATTAATGAAAGAAAAAACTGACTGTAATCGGGCGCGGGCGCCGACATGGCCCTTTCGGACGCCTAGGCAACTGGTGCTTTGTAACCAATATTTTTTTATCCCTGTACGAAACCAGTTGCGATCGAATACTTGTCGTTGTAATGACTGTGTTTTTAGTACGGTATTTGAATGAAACCTGCCCGAGCCAGACGCCAGATCGATGGGCTCCGCGACTTGAGTCACAGTATCTGCTGTGTAAAAATATAATAAAGTCCACACAATACAATCACTTGTCCCGATCCCAAACTAGGATAGCCTGTGCTATGGTAACCTTTCAGACTGAGGTTATTTGTACAAACGGCGGCCTCCAGTCGGAATCGAACCCACGACCTATGTTATGGTAGACATGCATGCAAACCGCTAGATCGACTAAAATGTGGTAGTCATATACGTATTCCGAATTATAAGACGCTAATTAGACATTATTACTCTATAAGAGCATTAATTTTAGTATACTCCTATAAGAGCCTTGCTCTCAAAGGAGTCGCTCCAGCGAGCTTTGCTCTTACAGAGGCAGAGTCCGACTTGAAAGGCAAAAAGGAAATCTTCGAGTTTGATTTCTTTACGTAAAGGAATCAAAAGGCCGGTCCAATTATAGACTTTTACCAAGAGGATCGCAGCGTTCATGATAAAAGTTCCAACGTCTAAAAAGAAGTAGGCAAACGGCTGAATTTTGAGTGTCATTCGAGTGAGTACGTCGCTTACATGCAAGTTTGTTCGAAAAACAATTTAGTGCCAGCAAGAGTAGTACGATGACCGCTACGCGTTTTAAATGTCAAGAGTCGCGACTTTCTATTACATTAACTGACAAATTCTGACATTTTAGCGCCACAAAACGCGTGACTCGCGCCATGGTACCACCATGCTGGGCTGCGCTTCATAAAAGTACTATTTACAGTTTATTACGACGATTCGATGTACGTTGCGACTGATTAGTCTTCGTACTTGTTATTGTTTGTTATAGGTTTTTTTTTTGTTTTTTTTATCTGCTGGGGTTAAAACAGTATAATAGAAGGACTGTTGCGGGCTAAAAAAATTAAATAATAAATAAAAACCGACTTCGAAACACTACAGCACTAAAAAGTTAGAAATAATTTAAATAATTAGAAGTATGTATACATACCGGTATTGTAGAAGTATAATTTGGAGTCGGTGCCCAAAATATATATATATTTCTATTATGGCAACAGACGGTCACAGTTTTGAAAATAGGTACAATGGAAATATACTTAATGAAAAGGCTTAGAGTGTCAAGAATACCATTTAAGGCTTAGCCGTTAACGGTGTGAAACGTATTATGCTGGTCATGAAACTTGGCACCAACTACAAATTATACTTCTACAGTACCTACATGTATACATTCTTCTAATCATTTAAATTATTTCTAACTTTTTAGTGAGTAACACTAGGGAATAACACTAGCGCCACCTAGGAAAAAAACTCATATCTTTTTTAACAGATCAAATTTGCAAAAAGTGTCAGTACAATCTCTCAATCATGTTAATAGTGATTTTTGGGACAGTGCAATCTCAATCATGTTAATAGTGATTTTGGGACAGTGCAACCTCAATCATGTTAATAGTGATTTTTAAGACAGTGCAAACTCTCAATTATGTTAGTGCGCTCACTGGATCCCCTTAACCATAGACTTTTGAAGCTTCCTCTTAGGAATGTTTGTATAAATAAATCCGTTAATGTCTTCTTAGCAATATCAAATTGTAAAAGCTTAACAAAACAATCACATATTTTGGTGTAATCTTTCAACAAAATCACAAACAGTAGACCACTTACAAATGACCAAAAGCAATCTAACTACCTACATTTGTAAAGACTGAAGAATTCATACGATTTCGCTGTAATAAGATGGAATTTAATACATTTTCGTTACAAAAACACGACACCCCTCTCACTGCGTCAGAAATGGTGACAAAACACGTATATTCTCATCACCCGGGATACATTTATCTAAATTCCCCCTTAACAATAAAATATTTCTGAAGAAAACGACATGAAAATGTGCTTGCGCTAAGAACACAAATGCACAGTAGTACCACTCTGTCTGATGCTGGTATCTGTTTTTTCCTCTTAGCGTGTCGGTGGCAAAACCATTTTCGTCAAATTCTTTACTAAAGCTAATGGGCAAGTGCAGGCATCGGCGAAATTTCGAACCTCTTTACAAACTTACCGTGTGGCGCCGGATTAAGAATAGCGTCACTCCATTTCCTTCCGTGGATGTCGTAGAAGGCGACTAAGGAAATCAATTACCAGGAGACGGGCAGCAGCGTCTTCCTGCGATTCCAACCGCATACTGTGATCGCCAACCCGCCTGCCAAGCGTGGCGATTATGGCAAAACCCCTCACGGTTATGAAAACCACGAAGGAGGCCTCGTATGTCCTGCAGTGGGCGTCAAATGGCTGATGATGATTACAAACTTATCTGTATGTTATCCTTACTTCGGCCGATAGCGGGTCCGCAGTTCATCTGGTAGGTGTGAGAAAGATAGATGTAGTTTAGCGACAGATAGTTTCTACTAACGGTATGAGTCTTTAGGGTGATGTTTTCGTCACTGGATTAGAACTAACGCGGTGGTTTGTTTCAAAGAAATGTTTCTTAGGTCACCGCCCATACCCAAATGGGCATTGTCCTAAGAAAAAGTTATATTTTCATATATACTTCGTGAAAGAGGTCAATCGTCGAATCCAACTCGGCTGGGCAGTATTCGGAAAACTTAGAACAGTCTTTTCGTCTAATATACCTCAATCGATCAAGACAAAATTATACAACCAGTGTGTGTTACCAGTGATGACTTACTGCACTGAAACGTGGTCTCTCACTATGGGCCTCATAAGAAGACTCAAGGTCACACAACGAGCTATGGAAAGGGCTATGCTCGGAATTTCTCTGCGAGATCGAATAAGAAATGATGAGATCCGTAGACGAACGAAAGTCGTCGACATAGCCCAGCGGATTAGTAAGTTGAAGTTGAAGTGGCAGTGGGCGGGGCACATAGCACGCAGAACTGATGGCCGATGGAGCTGAAAAGTTCTCGAATGGAGACCACATATCGGCAATCGCAGCCTAGGACGACCAGCCACAAGATGGATAGATGACCTCATCCAAGTGGCAGGAAGGCGCTGGATGCAGGCCGCTCCCAACCGGTCTTTTTGGAAATCCATGGAGGAGGCCTATGTCCAGCAGTGGACTTCTTGTGGCTGAATGATGATATAATTTTTGAGAAATTAGGTAATTTTGAGAGCCTGGGCTGTATATTTCGATTTAGGCTACGGAAGTACGTCATCAATAGAGATCCTACGAGCTGTCAGTTTCCAGTGATACGATGAACTCTGTAAAAAGGCAAACCTAAAAAGTCTCCTAATGTGTGCAAATGTAAAATACATATTATATTTGTTTTTTTAAGTAATACCGTTTTTATTAAAAAATATTATACCTACTTTCATTCACGTGTGGAACGAACGTTAGGTCGAACTATTCACACATTTTATTCACAATAATACAAGAAATCAGTGAATATTATGAATATTTCATTGAAGCATTATGTTTACTGACTGACATTTGTGACAATAGTTACATGTTTAGGACACTGCCTATTAAAAACGGTTATTTTTTCTTCAACCCCATAGCAATATCTTTAAATTGCTCATTTAAAAATATTGTAGATGTAGGAATACCATTTTTCGGTTCAGTTTGTTAGCAAAAGTCCGTTAGAGAAATATTAAGCTTTAAACTGTTTTTCTTTTCAGCATCCCTCTCGCCTCTTTTGACTAAACGGTGGTTTTTTTACATGGTCACGCTTCTACAGCCGTAAAAAAAATTAGGGCAATAGCACACATGACGAAGTTAAAAGGAAATGTGTCACAGCTAAGTAGGTTTTACAACTTATTACAACGAATAATAGTCGACCAACTTATGAAAGGAAAACTTCGTAGAAATTCTATTGAAAGTTACGTTGATGAAGTAAACGTTCTTAAGTGAACCTTGAACTCAATTAGTATGTTCATAATATCAATAAAAAAAGCCCTACTTCTAAGCACGCTCATCTTTACGGTTTTGTACTTTTAAGACAGTCTTCTGTGCACTTTTGTTTGTTCCATTTGACCTGGAGGTTTGAGTCTCATTATATCTTCCCACGTTTTTTAAACAATCGGATCGCGCTCTGGGCTTGCATAAAGTAAAACAATAAGCGCTTATTAGCTATTGTATTGAAAAAGACCTTTTCGTGAAATAAATTGTTGAAAAGCATAATTTTTCTTTTTTTTTAATTTATTCGTAGAAGCGGTAAGAAGATGTATTAACTAGCCACGGACAAACCAGCGGCGGTTGTAGCGCAACGGTGAATATTGGCTTCCCATTCGGGAGGTCATGGGTTCGAATCCCGGCGTGTACCAATGAGTTTGTTTCCTAAGATACGTTCATTTATGAAGTTGGAGTGGCAATACCACTCGCTAGACGTGAAGGAATTCCGTGTGGCGCCGGATTAAGTGTATCATCACTCCATTTACTTCCGTGGATGTCGTAGAAGGCGACTAAGGAAATTCACTACCAGGAGACGGGCAGCAGCGTCTTCCTGAGATTCCAACCGCATACTGCGACCGCCAACCCGCCTTCCAAGCGTGGCGATTATGGCGAAACCCTTCATGGTTAGGAAAACCACGAAGGAGGCCTATGTCCTGTAATGGGCGTCAAATGGCTGATGATAATGATGATAAACCGTGAAGGAAAAAATCGTGAGGAAACCTAAATGTTCACACACCTCGGCGCTTGAACTTACCAATCCCCAGTGGGTAATTAATCCCATATATGGGCTTAATTATCCACAGAGAGTTTAATCTCTCTCTGAGAGAGGGCCTATGCCATGCAGTGGGACGTTTATAGGCTACATAGAAAAACTAACAGTCTTGTATTTTTATTAGTTACTAGTTGACTCGGCAAACGTTGTTTTGCCATATTAATTAGCCTATGACCTATTCTCAGACCTACCAAATATACACAAAAATATCATAAAAATTGGTGAAGCCGTTTCGGAGGAGTTCGATAACAAACACTGTGACACGAGAATTTTATATATAAAATTTTCCTTATTTTAATTTATGCGTGGTTTGCCTTTTCTTTGCATGTATTAATTTGTTGAAATAAATACAACTCTTTTTTCCATTTATAAATTTATCTTTAAAATAAATTGTTTACAGCCATTTTTTTAGTAAAAACCATCGAACATAAAGAAACTCGACAATCCGACAAACGCTCATTCAAACGCGTAACGGAATTAGAAATCAGGATTCGAATAAGTAACCAAATTAGCTGTAGGTATATTACTTTCAAATACGATTTACATAAGCTTTAATTACACAAAATGTTGTACCAATCGGTATGCCGAAACTTCGCTTTACCATAGACTAACGAACGTTTGGTACATGCCAATTAACAAACAATGTAAACAAATTGCATTCACGTGTCCTTCCCAAGCTCATCCCAACTGCGCAGATTTTTGTTCAAGTTATATGTCGAGTATTATACCTAGTTCACATATTACAATTTCTCGCGGCAAGCAGGAAGTAGCTACTTTAGACAGTTTCAATATCTTTGTTTGAAAACTCAAAACCACTTCCATGCGCGATGCTGGTTTGAACTTCTTTCCGTGTTTGTTTCTGTTTTAAAATATATTTTTCTGCAACTCGAGAGTATTTTTCTCGAGATTTTCCTAAGTTTAATCCGATTATTGAAATATATACTCTGTCCCTCGCGCGACAAAGTTTAAGTGAATCCAAGTGTCGTTAGGAAAACCACCGTATCTGCAGAATATTGTCTTTGATAACAAACTCTTTTATTGAATCCAGTGAGACAGTTTTCCAGTGGAAAGTTAGAAACGCCTCGCGTGTTGTCTATTGCCTGTCATAGTTTGTTCCTTTCTTTACTAACTGATACTTTCCGTAAATGTTGGGCGGTTCAATCCTCCGATGAAGGAAAATGCACAATCTTTTGACACCAAACAATAAACTGTGCAATAAAGGGTTCTCTATCTATCTATCTATCGTTTTAGTGGAGGAATAGTTCATTATGTATACGTATCATATTTTTTACAAGTTTACTTATTTGTTATCATCATTATGAATATTTGGGAAGTAAAAACTACTCTAGAGACATACTGAGAGAGAGAGAGAGAGAGTTCATAAGTTTTATAAGTTTTTAGAGTTCCGTACCTCAAAAGAAAAAAAAGGAACCCTTATAAGATCAATTGCTTGTCCGTCCGTCCGTCCGTCCATCCGTCTATCTGTCAAGTCCCTCTATCTTGGGAACACGTGGAGGTATCAATTTGAAATTAAAACCAAATACTCAGGTCTACAGGCCCTTGAAGCTGTGAAAAAAAATCAAACTTCCGAGTTAGCGTGAAAAGAAATCGATATTTCGACACTCAAGGGAATCAAAATTTATAAGGTGCTTTCCGCTGACCGAGGAATATGAAATTTGTCATGTGATATTATCTTATACTACAAGTATAGAGGAAAATCTGATAACTATACATTTGTAATGAAATCATAAAAAGTTGTCTTTGAAGTTCGGGCGAAACTCGGAAAAAATGTGGAACTCGATTCCTGAACTATTTATATTAATTATTTAAGTACCTACAAATTTGTACGGAGCCCTCGGTGGGTGAATCCGACTCGCACTTGTCCGGTTTTTTTTCTCGGACTTGTTTTAGTATTCGCTTTTGTCTAATGAGTAGCATGTAATACTAAGAAAATATAATTTTAGTTACGCCATGCTTCCTTTAGTTTACTAGCATGTGCCAATGTAAATAGAGTCGCATAAATACTGCTACGCCACCTTTCGAAACCAGAATTTTCGTTCCCCGTATTTTAAGGTGACAATCCAACCATAATACACACTTACACAGTAAGTGACACCTACGTTGTTACTTTTCGCACCAATGGCTACGTACCCAAAATTACTTCACTCAAGTAAAAACAAACAATATCAGGATGAAAAGTAATAAAAATTCAAAAAGACTATGTTTGGAGCGTCTCATGGTCGGCGCCGGCCCACTCAATTGTTTTTTCAATTGTTTGCGCACATGTTAAACGTCAGACTCTTAAGCATTTAACATATTAGAAAATATTTTTGAACATTCCGGCACTTCCTGCCACTTCGAATTTAGATTTATAGTTTCGACACAAAGGCATCGCGAATATTTACAACTATGTTATTTCATTGCTGATAAATCATTAATAGTAGTGTTTTTCACAATTAAAATAACATGCCCTCAAAATACGGTGAACGAATTCTAGGTCACCATGTAGTGTAGGGGATATTGATCCCTTTTCAAAAAACACTTTCGTCAAATCTCTGTACCTTCACATACTGTACCAATTGGTTTTATAGCGTTAATAAATGCTTTTTCATTGTTTTAAAATTATTTCATTCATTTATTTTTCTTTCATTTATTTTTAGATAATATGGACTGCACAGTGCTAGCCCATCGCGAATCTAAAATCTTTATTGACAACTCTACGCCGACTAAAGTTCCGAACTCTACGTTTTTGATCAGTGGGCCGATTTGATCTCGTTCCACTGATTTTCTAAAACATACTTATTTAATTAACCCGGTTTCGATTTCCACAGTGAAAAGGGTTTTCACATTCGTACGACACGACCTCGTAATAACAAATAAAAAAAAAATTTAAACGTTCAAAAATAATAAAAAAAAACACAAACTAGTTGAAAATGGCTTAGAGGGTCCACGTGAATCAAACTAACTAGCTAGCTCCGTCTCTGTTCACCATAAATGACAGCGAAAGTTTACCTCTCGCTAATAAATTAATTCGGCGGTCGACGGTAATTTGCTGTGTATAGACGTTTTATTTCGAGTGACAGATGTGAAATGAATGGTGGAGATTTTACAAGGAGAAGACGTAACCACAGATTAAATAAAGTGTCTCTGAGGTGTGCTTTAGAGAAATCGTGTTTTTATGAATCAGACCGTAAATTTTTACAGATAACCTTATGGTTTGTCAACCAGTCCGTCTATCTTTGCCATTTTTCTCAGGAACAGATAAATAAAAGAACATCACGGGTCCCAAACTATCACAGAATACCCTGTGCTATGGTAACCGGGCAACGACATCACAAATATGGAAATACTAGCTGTTGCCCGTGACTTCGTTCACGTGGTAATTTTGATGTGTATTTTTCCGGGATAAAAAATAGCCTATGTGCTAATCCAGACTATACTCTATCTCTGTGCAAAATTTCATCCGGATCCGTTTAGCCGATTTTGCGTGAAAGAGTAACACATCCATCCATGCATACAAACTTTCGCATTTATAATATTAGTAAGGATACCCAGGCTGGGGCCATTCATACAAACAGAACTCGGCGGCAATTTCACCCACGACCTTGTGCCTAAAAACAGCACTTTAAATTGCCGATCCTTGCTGGGCACGCTTGGCAACTAAGCCCATACTCTCTCTCCAAGAGAAGTATGCAGTGTGCTGCACGTGAGACGTATATATACGCTACATAAAAAACACTGGAAATTATGAGAAAATTTCCAATTTTCCCGGAAACAGCACAGGTCAGTCAGTCAGTCGGTCAGTCAGTCAGTCGCGGCGGTCAGACAATCAATGCACGAAGACCGTCACACGACAGAAAACTGTTTATTTTCTAAACAGGCCATCCGTAAATTATTGATTGTAAATGCACAATAGGCGGTGGTAGCCTAGTGGGTAGAACCTCGGACTCGGAAGTGGGAGACCCAGGTTCGAGCCCCGGTGCGGGCATGTACCTATGACTTGGTTTTCTGAGTTATGTACATTTGTGAAGATATAGTAGCAATACCACTCGCTAACTGTGAAGGAAAACATCTTGAGGAAACCTGAGTGTCTGAGCTATTCACATACCTCAGCGCTTGAAATCGCCAATCCGCGGTGGGTACGCGTGGTGATTAAGCCCATACTCTCTCCCTGAGAGAAGGCCTGTGCCCTACAGTGGGACGTATATAGGCTGCTTATGTGTATGAAGAAGAAGAAGAAGAAGAAGAAGAAAGACATTTATTATACCAACAAGATACATCACAGAAACAAAACAAGCACACAAGCAACATAATATGCACAACAACAGAAAGAAAACTTAATACACAACATTACATGTATGTATGTAACCTTTGGTGATGGGGATAAGGGATGGGGTAGTGCCGGGAGATATTTGTTGGCAAAATTATTAAGACTAGGTAGCAATGATATATAAACATGGTCATCAGTCGTAAGGCAGCGACATGTTTTTAAATTTATTTGATAAAGTTAAAGTCAAAGTCAAAGTCAAAGTCAAAGTCAAAGTCAAAAATTTTTATTCACTATAAAAACAAAATGTTTACTTAATGAACGTCAAAGCTGTTAGTTTCACAATTAATAGATTATGCGGAGAAGAAGCTAACAAATTTAGAGAAGATATTTTGTTTATTAATAATTGAATGGAACTTATTTTATATTTTTTTTTATTAGAATTTAATGTGGCTACCAACAAATATTTATTATGTTAAATGTGTACTGCACTACCGCAATAAAGTTACCTGTAAGGATAGTTGTGAGTTTCATGAAATAAATAAATAAATAAATAAAAATAAAAAGGGAAAAACTTGATCACTAAATAAAAGTTTACTTTAAGCTTCTATTTCTTCCAATTATATATCAAACTAGGTACATCTATGTTACTCCAAAAGCCTATGAGACGATGCGACCAATAAATAAATCTCAATTATATAACAAGTAGGAAGAAGCTCCTACAAAGACTTACAGTTTTTTTGTAGACTCGAAAGCTGAATAACGTTTATAGTTTTGTTGGAAAGTCGCCCTTAATATCAGTTAATAGAGCGCTCTTGTCAAGATTGATATGCTGGCCACTGTACTTGGAAGACGCTCGGAGTTTGTTATTTTTAGGAGTTAGTGGTAAGATACAAATGAAAGCGAAAGTCAAAAAACCGGCCAAGTGCAAGTTGGACTCGCGCACGAAGGGTTTTGTACCATTATGTGTACAACATTAGACACAAAGATCGAGAAAAAATGGCAAAAAATCACGTTTGTTGTATGGGAGCCCCACTTAAATATTTATTTTATTTTAATTTAATTATTTTTTTTCAAGCTAATATAGAATTAAATATTCTGTGAATATTTCAAGTGTCTACCTGTTGCTGTTATTAATATCAAACAAAGAAGGGAAAAAAAGATACGTTTGTTGGATGGGAGCCCCCTTCGTAATATTTATTTTATTCTGTTTTTAGTATTTGTTATAACAACAAAAGAAATATATCATTAATGAAAATTTCTACCACCTAGCTATCACGGGTCATGAGATACAGGCTGGTGACAGACATGACTTGTAAAAAAAAGTCCCGCAACTCAGTTCTTCTACTGTAAAAAGTTGTGAGCTCCATGTAATACCAAGTCGGTTAATTTATTCAATCCCTACTTAACGGTCCTTCTGTCTTAAGTTATTACGTAATTAGCTAACCTAACAACATCTTATATTAACCATATCAATATCAAGTCTTTTATGTTTTGAATGCAAAATTGACTGGGCCATCAGAATTAGCCAATATCCTACAGAACCCAATAGCATAATTCTTACAAGCACTTACCCGGTATTTTTTCATCCTGTACTCCGGGCTTCATAAGATAGGCGGGTACGAAATATTACAGGCCTAAGGCTTTTCGGATACTTGCACACTTTGTAGCGAGCACATAAACACATTGATATGCGAAAGGGATGCGTGCGAGAATTGGAGCTGGCGTCTCCATGTACATGGTTATTTTTATAAAAGTATTTAAACCACGCTCAGGTGGTGTGAATGGACGTGAGGTTGCTTATACGAGTAAGCATGAAATAAAATTAAATTTATATGTTTGTCACACATGTATTTTACAGCATCTGCCTCCTGAACTAGGTGGTACCTGTATAGTGGTAAGCAACGTGCTCCCCTTTATCTCACTAATATTATAAAAAAACTTTCACAGTTTGGGAAGATGATTGGAGGTTTGGATGTTTGTTACCCCATTATGCAATAACGGCTGAACGAATTTACATGACACTTGGCGTACAGATAGACAAAGATCTGAATTGAGACAAAACATCCTTGATATAACGGTAATGCGTTCCCGTGGGATAATATTTATCCTAGGATAAGTTTAAAATAGATGGGGTTGTGCAAGAATCATATTGTTACGTTGGTGGACCCTAGAACGTAACAATATAAACGGATTCTGTTGCGGTACGGAATTCGCCGGGACAGCTAGTTATAATACTTATATGTAGGTATACAAACCATGGAAAGGGCTATGCTCAGAATTTCGCTACAAGATCGAATCAGAAATGATGAGATCCATAGACGAACGAAAGTCGTCGACATAGCCCAGCGTAATCCGCTGCAGCGTAAGTTGAAGTGGCAGTGGGCGGGGCGCATAGCAGGCAAAAGTTCTCGAATGGAGACCACATATGAGATGGATCCATGAGATGGACAGATGACCTCATCCAGGTGGCAGTGGCAGGAAGACGCTGGATGCAAGCCGCTTCCAACCAGTAAGCAGCGTTCTCCCCTTTATATATGTAGTTATACAAAAAAATGTTCGTAAATACGTGAATGTGTGTATGTATGTATGCATACATGTGTGCAGATATTTATGTATATATCATAATATGTTAAATTATCCAGTTAGTAAAATTAACACAAAGTTGTTTAGTAATTTCGAAGCTGTCCGTACAACAATAAAAGTTGATTGTTATTTTTTTTATCTGTCAGGATTCTGGCAAGTGGCAGTCTCTGCCTACGCCCCAGGGATATAGGCGTGACTTTATGTATGTACCTATATATGGTGACCACAATGCCTTATCTTCCGGAATAATCCGTACATTCCCTGAATAATCTCTCATATGGCTAACAATAAATAATAATAACTAGTCAAGTGAGAGTTAGATAGATAGATAGATAGATAGAATATTATTTATTGTACACAGATTAACAGATTTAGACTTCCGGTAACAGTTCCGAATTGAAAAAACCTCTTTCAGTTTTATCAGACTTTTCTAAAACATCAACTTTATTTACGCTGTGACAGATAATCGGTATATTTTCCTAGCAAATGCATGACTCTATCCGATCTAATAGATAAATAAATAACACTTTAATGCACAGCCAGAAAAAAAAATTACAAGTGACTTCTTGTATCTAAGTAATGGCATATAATTAACGGTCTTAATGCCCCTTAATGACAGATAATTCTATAACTCTCAATATCACATCCACATCATCCCACTTCCTACCTCCACGCTATCAGAGTACTCGACCGGCGCAGTTCTCTTGAGAGATCATATTTTCACTTTGGGCGAGACCCTCGGCTTGCCACGGACAACTTTACGGTTCCTGATAAAAATATATTGCTGCGACAAGAGCGATATTGACTGGCTGGAAAGATTTGTTTGTCTTGATTACCCGGTACAAAAAAAAAACAAAAGCAATGAGCCGTTTTCAGTACAAATTTACAAAGCAATTCATAGATGGCGCTTACAGGCGTGGCCACAGAAGAACCGGAATACGGCTGTCAAAATTAATCTGCGCTAAGCAAAATTTGACAGACGTGTCCCTGTTCTTGTATGTGCACGCCTATAAGCGCCATCTATGAAGTGCTTTGTGAATTGGTGCTGAAAACGGCTCATTACGCGCGGCTTTGAAAATAAACGTGAACTTTTTATCCACACAAAAACACGTTCTTATTTTAATCTTAAACTCATAAAATGCAGTAGTTACATAAATTATTTAAACTGCTTTCCGCAGTGGCCGGTGGCATACTTTATATTTCGCAGTAAAAAATATAAAAAATTCGGATCGTGTGATCTGAGATTAAAAATCCGTGATTAAAAATGTAGTCCACACCATTATTCTTAGTAGGAAGGTAATCGATATTTTTTAATAAAAAAAGTAGATACAATTCTTAGAATTCTTAGAATATAACTATTATTTACCTACACAAACACGACCTACAAAATATAGGTAAACAAAAAAGTTCATAAAATCAGTGAAGCAGTTTCGGAGGAGTTCGATAATAAACACCGGGACACAAGATTTTTATATGTAAGTAGATGTTTTACAGTGGACCAAATAAAATCTATGCTTCGAGAATAAAACATGGCCTTTGGGAAAAGCTTTTACCACTTACCATAGATTTTTAATTCCACTGTTTCATCATCATCATCATCATTCAGCCACAAGAAGTCCACTGCTGGACATAGGCCTCCTCCATAGATTTCCAAAAGGACCGGTTGGAAGCGGATTGCATCCAGCGTCTTCTTGCCACTTGGAGGAGATCATCTGTCCATCTTTCCACTGTTTATTTATCATCTATGCCCAAATGATGTGTTAGTTCATTATAATTATAGAAAGAATAAAACCAACAGTGCCAGTAACACCTTTGAAACGAGAAGTAGGTAATTAGATTCCAATCTATTTAAAACTTTCAAGAGTTCCTTTCTCTAAAGAAATTAGGGTTGCGTCCGTGTCGAAGGAAAACTCCCACTTATGTTAACTAAAGTCACTCGGAAATAAATATTATCCACTTCTAACGGTATTCAAACCTACACCTTCATCTCGCTATTCAATGCAATAAGTTCAGACTGTCTATTGACGCGTGACAATTGTCACTCACTTACTTTTCCTGCGTCAGAGAGAAAATACATACGTTTGCTGATTATTTCATATTATAGTACTATTTGCATTAGTCCACCATTATTCAGTACCTAAATAGGTACCCACAGATACAATCATCATCAACCCATTATGTCCCCACCGAGGGGCACGGGTCTCTTCCCTGAGGAAGGTATAGGCCATCATACTCCACCACGGGGGCCAAGTCCGGATTGGTGGAGGCTTGTAGACTAGTGGCTCGTCTACTGTCAGAAGTTGTCAAGCCGCCCTAAGGCGTCTGACTTGGCTTAACGACTGCCATCTATCGACGGCAGCCGGCACCAACAGCTTAACGTGCCTTGCGAAGCACGGAACCGCTCGGAAAAATGCCACTAGCGTTAGGCATGGACGGCGACCCATCCATGCACTGAACGCGCCCTGTGTTGCTTAACCTTCGTGATCGTTTAAGATCACTCAGGCAGCCGGGGCTACGAACGATTCAATAGTCCACAGATACATTACAAATCATAAATTAATAGCTATGCAGGTCCGAATTCTGTTTAGGTGAGTTTTGCTTCTACGTCACAAGTACAAGATATTCCAAAAATAGAACTCCTGCAAAGATATTTAACATAAATAGTTTGATAATAATAATAATAAAATCGTTTACAAAATGTTTACAGTAACATAATCGGGCAAGAACTTCGTTTGACAAAGCTAACCTTTGTTCGCTCCCTTTGTTCTTTCCTATTAAATTGCACACGTGCAATCTTAATTAACTATTTATTCGTATGTTACGTGCACTTGAAATAAATATTTATTCTAATTATAATTACATTATAGTACTAAGGCCGCCAATTGAACTGTATTCTATTATTCTTTAAGTCTTGTATTATGTAATTTCTGATGTACATACAATAAAGAATATTCTACGTATAATTATAATAACTTTTTTATGTTACGTTCATTTGTGTAATTGTAGTGGCAATACCACTCGCTGACTGCAAAGGAAAACATCGTGAAAAAACCTGAATGT
This sequence comes from Yponomeuta evonymella, assembly GCA_963969515.1. Classification (NCBI taxonomy): domain Eukaryota; kingdom Metazoa; phylum Arthropoda; class Insecta; order Lepidoptera; family Yponomeutidae; genus Yponomeuta; species Yponomeuta evonymella. The sequence goes on from OZ018365.1 coordinate 1,978,170, forward strand.
CTAAGTTTTTCATATATATCAGCGTTTGAAAGTGCCAATTCGCGGTGGGTACGCGTGGTAATCAAGCCCATACTCTATCTCTGAGAGACGGTCTGTGCTCTGCAGTGGGACGAAATAGGCTACATAGAAAATATAGTAATAATTACATACGTAACAAAATTACAATTAGAATAAACAGTTAATTAAGATGCAAAAGTGGCTGTACGGAACCTGCATGTAAACGGTGCTAGCACTTGGTCAGTTTGTGCCATAGGACATCAAAGGTCTTGAAGAGAACTAAATTAATGTAAAGTGAAGAAGAGCTTCTAGTCCACGTTTACATTACTTCGATCGGTCTGCATTTTGTTCGCAATAGCACATTCAGATGAATGTATCTGCGATCTACACAACTGGGCAAGCTAGGTACTTCTTTCGAGAAGAAATTTATGGAAGATATTCATCTCGCATAATTATCTTCCATGGTTTTGAAATTTAAAGCGTTACACTCAGGTCTAAAGATATCAAATAAATGCTAATTAAATATAAAAAATCAGGGTAACTTAAAATTAAATATTATTAGGACCCTGAGGTACTGATTCCTAAGATTAATTGACATCTTTGAGCCGTTTAACATTTTTTTTCTAAAATTATATTTTTGTCATTATCAAAACAAAGTCTAATATAAGTTACCAGAGTACAAACTAAATCTTAGAACACTGGCAATATAATTTAATTTCGTTTGTTTCAGGCGTTTTTAATGCAGTTTAAAAATTAATGTTTTTAATTACTTACAATACTCATACGTAGTTATACATGATAAAGCGATTCTAATCTGATTATACTTGTTAAAAATATATGTAAGGTTATTAATAATAGCACGCAAACGTTTTTAAGATATTCTTAGTAGTAATGAATCGGCTGACAATGCCAATTATTATAAAAAAAACGGCTTAGGGTGAGTCGGACTAGCCCACCGAGGGTTCTAGTTCTAGTTAGACCTAATATTTCTGCTCTTAGCCTCAAAGTTGAGCCATTGTACATAGCAAGCATTAAGGTATGTAAATACCTCAGACACTAGGGTTTCCTCACGATGTTTTCCTTTGCCATTAGAGAGTTTTGTTGCTACTACAACATCACAAATGTACGTAACTTAGAAAACAAAGTCATTGGTACATGCCAGGATTCGAACCCACGACCTGCCGAATGGGAACCCAGAGTTCTACCGCTCCGCTACCATCGCTCATGCCCACCGAGGGTTCCGTAAATATTTGTAGGTACTTATATATTATTATAAATATTTCAGGAATCGAGACTCAGAGTTTTTTCCGAGCTTTACCCAAACTTTAATTAATATTTTTTTATGGTTTTAATTACAAATTTCAGATTTTTCCCTTTACTTATCGTATAAGACAATATTACTTGCCAAATTTCGTAGTTGTAAGTCAACGGAAAGTACCCTATATATTTTCATTCCCTTGAGTGACGAAATATACGTTTTTTGCGTCATAAACGGCTGTATCTTTTTTTTTAAGTTAACTTAGAAGTTTGATTTTTGTACAGCTTCAAGAGACTATAAACTTGAGTATACGGTTTTAATTTCAACTCGATACCTCTACGAATTCCCGAGATAAACAGATGGATGAACTTGACAGACAGACGGACGGACGGACGGAGGACGGACGAACAAAGTGATCCTATAAGGGTTCCGTTTTTTTGTTTTGAGATACGGAACTCTAAAAAAGTGTTTATGATAAGGAAATATCACTCAGCTCGTATTACAATAAATGCAATGAATCGGTGATTTGATTTAAATAGCGATTTAGTGTATTTCGTTATATTATTCACGTCAGTAAAATCGATCGCCATTATAACGAAATGATTATTATCCTGGATAGAAGTACTTGTAAGTCGCAAAATATGTTCACACAAATGCCTTTCACATTTCACGACCTCCTGAATCCACCTGCAGTGGGTGTGATGTACATCCACCAATTGTAATGAACGAAGCAAAGAGTTCTAATTTATTTTGCAACAGAAGTTATTGAGTGGTACCTGTGGTGGTACTAAAAGAAAGTTTTTCAATTCACTTTATTTCGCTCAATAATTTACAACGACGGTTCTCATAAACAAACTCGGCCGAGAATTTTATGCAAGGAATCTTGGCGTAACTAACTGGGCACTAATGGTGGGTATGATGATAATATTTACCGTGACTGAAATAAAATAAATATTTAGTTCCTCTTTACAACTTGATGTATCTTGACTTTACACAACGTCAATGTTATTGTTGTTTTTGTACTAATTTAGGTTAGATTAAATTATGCCAACAAAATTTATGGGTGTTTTACGCCACAAATAGATTTATTTGTTTAGATTTGATGCCAATTGGCTACAAACTTAGAAACTATTCGAAAATTAAACATCCCAATTATCAAAATAAAAGACGGATCATTACATTAATCATAATGCTTAACTACTAAAAACTAAATCATTCTTCTTTAATCTTTCCCTTGCATTCTGCATTCATCTTTCCAATTCCTGTGGTAAACATATCACATTGCGGCGCCGCCCAGCTTTTTTATTGCGCGCACCAAATCCTGAACCATCTGTGTCAAATTAATATGGGATTTGACAGTTGGAATCGAATCGAAGGACAAACGATTGGAATCGCTCAGGACGTGGTGCGCATAATTAGGCCCCTGAGCGCGGAGTTGAACGTGAGCAGTGCCGCTCCTTACCCGTGGTTCACCTCCCGAGACCACCTAGGTGAACCGTGGGATTTTTTTTTTTACAACGGTTCACCTCTCTAATAAAACATTAAAAGGTTCTATTTTTTATTGGTGACATTCCACCTCAGACTTTGAAGAGTTTCGATGTCAAGGTGTACGGTGGAAAAAAATATTTCCCAGCGAACACACAGGTGGTCCGTTGTAAAACGAAAATTCCCAAGGTTCACCCTGGTGGTCTCCGGAGGTGGACCGTGGGTAAGAAGGGAGCAGTGCGAACGCGCGCGGCACGGGCGCCTGCTGCTGGCCCGCCATGCACGCCGCCAGCACGTGCAGCAGGCGCGAAAGATTTATTGTCATTGCTGTTATTGTAGCTAAGGATAACAGATACAACAAAATAGGAGAATAATTAGGTGTAAACCTGTCCTTCAAGCAGGGTAGGAGATCTATTTGGAGTGTGGGCTGTGGAAGAATGTGAATGAAGGTGAAGTGCGAAGAGTAAAGATTTTAATGCTTTGTTACAGTTGTCGCCTAATGGCAGTCACGTACTAAAATCGCTCATGATAATGAATTGATCATAAAGAGGCCTAAATACGATTAAGAGAGTTTTAAAATCATTAAAGTAAGTAAGCACTAAAGCAGCTAGAAGGCGGACTATAAGTTACCCCAAGTAGACCATTGGAATGGTTTAGGATAATCTCCTAAAGACGTGAAATGTTCAACGAGCACAAATACTTCGGCCATTCGCATGCCAAATTCTGGTAAAATATATTGAAGCAAAACTTACAATACAGTGTCAAAGAAAATGCATTGTACTATTGAAATGAACATTGGAAGTGAATCGAGTCATACGTATCATGTGAAAAATGTCGTTCTGACTTTTTTCAAAAAGGTTAGGCCACAGGGCAAACCCCGTACCCCGATCGTCGTTGTTTTAGGCTCAAATTGTAGCTGACTAAATTATCCAGATGATTTTTTTCTCCAATTTGTGATACTATTCTTCGTTTCCAAAATATCGAGCGCCAAAATCAATAATTACGGAAAAAATCATTTTTTTTTTACTATTTCGGCCATTACTTTTTTGTTTTTTACTTTCTCGAATAATTCTTTTTGCACCTTACAGCTCTCGCAAATACGCGTCTTTCGGTTTTTTATGTCATATTTTCACAACTTTCCGAGATATAAGGAGATCGCACTTTTTCATTAAATCGGAGCCTACACTGGAGCGAACGAAAAATGTCAAAATCCAATACCCCTTTGCGTATTTGCATATTTAATATATTTTGTCACCGTGTGTAGGTACTTTATTGACAGTTCTCACTGGAACAGGGGTAAGGTAAGGTAAACGTGTCCACACGACAATATTTGACCTTCCCAAAAGGCACCTTAGCCCTAGGCGTTATTCAGCGCGACACCCCAGTATTCATACCTAACTAACCGACAAACACACTTTCAGAATACGTAAATAACTTACCAGGCGTGCGTATGTTTGATTCGATTATCTGCTGAAGAAATAACATCAGGCATATTCCCGGCTTGCAGTTTAATGGTTTTAACAGGTCGCTGCAATAGGTATGTGTTATTGATCGAGCGATAACACGTTTGACTGCCAATACAGAGGTTACGGGTTCGATTTTCACTTGAGACCACCATAATTTATTGTAGAGAGATGGTTGGTTTATGATTGTGATGTGCTTGTCTGGATATGCAGCTTAGGATATCCTAGTCTGGGACTAGTACAAGTGATTGTGTTATGCGGAATTTACGTTATGTTATCAATGCGACTAAAACGCTTTATTATTGCTTTTTCTGCTGTTGAAAATATGGTTCTTTATTTTTAATGTACATCGAACTGTTCACATCGAGTTCCAATAACATTCCATTATGCAGGGTCATTTTCAAAAATGTTTTAGTGAGAAAATCAATTTACCTACAACATTTTTTGTTGTAGTGTTTGCTTTTTTCATTCTAATATTCATTTTTATGCTGGTATAAAACCCTTAAATGTCATTGGTAAGTAGCTAATTATTGAACAAAATAGCCAATGTCACGCTACTATGATTCTATTGGACAGCATTGATTAGACCCGTTCCCCTGGTTTATAATATTGTGATGTCTTGTTGTTTTAGTTTAAATTTATCACAATGAGGGCTCAAACTATACTTTTCGAGGCATTTTATGTATGATAAAGTTAGTAAAGTTTGCTCCCAAAAATGTAGTTTTTTTTAATTTAGTCAGCCACACTTTTCCGTTACTAAAACTAGGTATTGCTAATTAAGAAGCGTATAAACTCTCAGTTTCAACGTTACATTTTCTAGTTTCTGCCTCCATAAAATAGGGCTTGCACATACTTCATGGGCCATTGAGGTTAGACTAGACGTTTTCATTTTATTGTATTGACGTGAACATGACTTTTCATCATTTAAACTGACAAGCCTTTTTATCCGAAAGCTACACAATAAAGGCCATCATATTAAATAAAACTATCGCTAACTTTTTTACCCGACTGCGAGAGATTTTAACAACTTATATCTCAATCGATTCGTCGTATTTACGCAAGTGTCATAGGCTATATAAATTTAGCATAAAGTCAACAAAAAAATAAGTAAAAATATAAAGATAAAACACCGAAATGAAAATTAACCAACAACCATTAACTTCTAAGCAGGCGGGATCCAAATTCAACAATGTAACTCATTGCGAGGTACCTACTTTGGTCCCACCTGCTCAGCAGTCGGGTCTTTGGTTATTTTTAACTAACTTTAAAAAAAGGAGGTTCGCAGTTTGACCCGTATGGTTATATGCATGTATGTTTATCCGCGATTATCGCGCGTTTGGCTGAACTGATTAGTTAGACAATGAAAAGTAAAAATAGTAAAATAAAATAATTTTAACAAAAATTAAGAACCGCCTTCAAAAATTACACATATAACACTCGTAAACAATTATTTATTTTTTAAGCGAATATGGAACTAAATAAATTATGAATATTCCAAGCGTCTACCTGTTGCCGTTATTAATATCGAGCAAAAAACCCCCTCTTAAATATTTACTCTATTCTGTTTTTAGTACGTATTTGTTGTTATAGCGGCAACAGAAATACATCATTTGTGAAAATTTCAACTGCCTCAGCCTGGTGACAAACAGACAGACGGACGGTGAGGTCTTAGTAATAGCGGTATCGTTTGGCACCGTTTGGGTACGGAACCCTAAAAAGGACGTCGACTTCAATGAAGTTGGATTGGACGGACGCACTGCTACCCCTTATGTGAGAAGAAGATAGTGTGTCCAACTTCCTATATTAATATTAATATTGTTCTATACAATATAAAACAATCATTTGCATGTACCTATATAGTGTTCTTCTGCATGCCTGTACTTTTACTTATAATATAAAGTATGAGTACGAGTATTTAGTTTATTTATACCATTCATCTTTAATATAGAGCAACCTCTGGAAGCACCATAACCTCAAATTTATGATTCAGCTTCCAGACGTAGAGTAATATTGTTTTTCTTTTTGAATAAACGGTTTAAATTTTAATTTTTTATTATAATGTTTTTTTTTAATAAACAGTTTAAATTTAAATTTTTTATTTTATTTTATGTGTCATTTTTGAAGGCGGGTTTTTATTTCAATTTTTCCTTTTTATATTACGTGAAATAATAAAATCATTACCGCGTATTCGATGCGTACCTTTCACCGTTCTTATGACATGGAGTGGAAAGTGGTACCAGCGCTGCAGTAGCTCGCTTCTTCAGCACATGCTGAGTCAGTATCATTTGGCATTTTCCTCACCAATAAATATGCCTTACGCACTTGGTGTAGTTACATACCGTACCTTGCAGCCTTGCATTTGTTATTCTTATAATGTTAGATTTATTATGGTCCGCGGGTCATTGTTCTGTTAGATAGAGAGGCGGTACTAATTTTTGGCGCATTTTCTTAAAAAAGATTTCTCGACTATTTTTTTTTTATTTCCGTCTATACTTGAAAGTAATAGTCTAATAGGTGACATTTTTAAGTACTAATTACTTAACCACCCAGAAATTAGCGTGTCTATGTGTCCAGCATGCGTGCATGCAACGACTAATGAATGTTGAGGAAGCGAAAGTGATCTGTCAGGATCGTGGCAAGTGGCAATCCCTGGTCTCTGCCTACCCGTCTGGGATACAGGCGTGAGTTTATGTATGTATGTATGTGTATGTATATAATATATACGAAAAGTGAAACACTAACACCGTGTATACACGGGCAACGTGAAAAGGCGCCTTTATGTAACGGAACTTACTAAACGAAGTTCGGTAACAAGCTGTCGGTCCTATTCTGGTTTGCCACGCTTCGTTAGACACGTAACGAAGTTGATTAGTTTCGTCAGAATATGAAAAGCCTCGGCTCGTGTGTTCTCCTTCAGAATATCATTTCGTTCCTGTCGGATGGTGGTTTAGGAATTATCGGAAAACCCTTATGTAAGGAAATTTCAGATGCCGGCTCGAGTTACACAAATACGAGAATGTAAATCAGTATTGTCATTTTACTGAACATCAGTAATTTTTGTAGATATATAGCGTGTGATTGAAACTACGCAAAATAATAATAATCATCATCATCATCATCATCATCAGCCATTTGACGCCCACTGCAGGACACAGGCCTCCCTCATGGTTTTCCTAACCATGAGGGGATTTGCCATAATCGATCGCAGGTTGGCGATCGCAGTATGCGGTTGGAATCTCAGGTAGACGCTGCTGCCCATCTCCTGGTTATTGATTTCCTTAGTCGCTTTCTAAGACATCTACGGAAGGAAATGGAGTGACGCCATTCTTAACCCGGCGCCACACGGTTACGAGGCTCGAATAATAATAAGAATAGTTTTTACGAATAACATACTTACACAGTACAAAATGCACTTTAACAGCGGAATCCATACTAAGCAAGTAGCCTGAATAGTGACGGCCATTAGGATTAACTTGTGGTTTGAAACGGCGCACGAGACTTACACAAAAATACCTAAGTTGAACGAAGTAAAATTTTAAGTGGAAAAATTATCTGATAAGTACCGATAATTAAATCATTTCATATAATAAAAAATATTAAGGAATTAAATTTACAATTTTGAGACTTGACGCGGTTAGCTTAAATATAAAATAGAACTGAGATTTTTTTACATTTCGTCGGTCGGCATCCAAAACCGCGAATGTGACTTTTATCAAATTATACAGGAGACACTAAAAACTTTACAAATCGTACCGTCGTACACATACAAAAATTTCAAACACTAACATGGTTTAAGTTAGTCTAAAAACCATTATTTCAAATTTTCAGTACTCGGGGCTGAAAGTGATGTAAATTGCTTCGGCCAGATGTCGCTGTCTGTACGTAATACAGAGAAGTTTATAACGAGGCTCGAAATTTCGCCGATGCCTGCACTTGCCGATTAGCTCACTTGGGAGAGCGCTGGCACGGTTAGCCAGAGGTCGCGGGTTCCGGGTCCGTCCCGGCATGGGTGGATTTTTTTGCCTCTATATAGGTTTTTAAAGCTCTAAGATGTTTTTTTTTGCACGTACTTTGGCCAACTGACAGCTCTGTTAACAGCAGATTAACAGAGATTAAACAGATTTTCAGTGTACGAGGACCTTTCAGTGGTCTAACCTAACCTAACCCCCCCTGGGTTAGTCAGACACGTTACTTTCTACAAGTATTGAAGACAGATTTTCATACACGTAAGCCTATTATGTTCGAAATAACATTTATACATTGATGTTCAGTTGGCTTTCCACCTTCAGTAATAAAAATATTTTTGTTACCTTAATTTGTCACAAACTGTATGTATGCGTATGCAAATCATTTTATTATTGTAATGTCTCTATCATTTAAATTTTAAAATAGAACAATTTTGTACGACATTTTTTTTTTTATTTATTTGTGAAACATGATTATGCATAGATAGTACAATAATAAATATTTGTTCTGCATGTTTTGTCATTATAGACATACAAATTTTTGGTAGGAGAGAGCGCCGTTACTTAATTATTATGGGTTAATATTACAATAAAACCGAGAAGATTGGAATGTCAGGTGTCAAAAAATATATAAGTTTATGGAAATCGTTAATTGTTAATTAATAATTATTACATGATCAATAATAATAATAAAACAGAGCAAATTATAATTGTCAAAATCACTGTAAGTAATTAAAACTAAGATAATGCATGTCAAACTTAGAACTAGGTATATCAAGTATAGTATGTCAAATGTCGAGATATTAAAATCTTTCAGACAAGTACTCCGTTACAGTGTAATAGCATTTTTCGGATAATGTTTTCTTCAATTTATATATACATTACTATATAAGAAGCGCTACCTAGCAACGTAAAAATCTCCCCTTAATATTTTCTTACACTAACGATATTCACTCGCATCATCTTTCTTAAATCTTAGGGATCTTTTTTGTAGCACAACTTGTAGCAGATTCTATGCCTCGATCCGGACACAGCTTTATGTTATAATTAAATCTATACAGTTCTATAGAATATACAAAGATTTCCATCAGAATAGGTGAAGCGTTCTGTTTGCAGGCACCTCGCTTGATATCATAGTTCGCAACTACTTACATGCGGTTGACAGGAAACGAGCTACTCCTCGGTTCGAGTAAGCTGTATTGGAATATTGCATATGTCACCGCCACCTGGTAAAACTGGCGACGAATATACTGCCTAGGACATTCATTGGCCGGCGGCATCTAATCAAAGGGCTAAATGTCATTCAGCCTTGTGATTTAGAATGTTTTATGTCAATACTAATGTTTCCTTAAAATATTGCCACCTATTCCTATAATTTATGGACACCGTGTATGCGATATCGAAAATTATATTCAGATTTGTATATTTGTCTCGGGGATTTTGTTACACCTACGTAGCATTGTAATCTCTGCACTTTCTATCAATCCCAGCATGGGTAGCACGATGACGCAGGTTGCGCGTTTTAATTGTCAAAATTTGCGACTATGCTGTACATTAATTGTCAAATTCTGACATTTTAGCGCCACAAAAAGCGTGACTCGTGCCGTCGTACCTACTACCCATGCTGATTTTCTTTCTCAAAACCACCACCTGAAAGTGAACCACTTCGGCGATATTACTCGGTTCAATTTCGGCGCAATATTGCTTTCAATTTTATTGCTTCAATGACTTAGAAACGTTAATCTATCATCATCATCATCATCATTCAGCCACAAGAAGTCCACTGCTGGACATAGGCCTCCTCCATGGATTTCCAAAAAGACCGGTTCAACGCCTGGATCAACGTCAATGTATAACTCGGTTCAATTTCGGCGCAATATTGCTTTCGGTTTCATTGCTTCAATGGCACTGAAACGTAAAGCTATATTACAAGGTTCCATTCCGGTGCAGTATTGCTTGCAATTTGAAGCCTTCAATGTCATTGAAACCTTAAAATACATTTTAATGCCATTGCGCAATTTCATTGAGAGCTAAATCTCGTCGAACGCTTTCAATGCGATTGCCGTAGCAATAATTCAATGTGATTGAAAGGTGTAAACAAGGAGATTGACCGATCGGGCGCATTACTTAATGTCCATTGCTTTACAATGCTTTACAATGGCATTGCTTCAATGTGATTGATCCGTGTAAATAGGTAAAGTCGTTTACTGTCCGATGTTCAATGGCATTGCTTCAATGTGATTGAACCGTGCAAATAGGCAATATCGTGAAATATCCAATGTTCAATGCCTTTCAATGGCATTGCTTCAATGTTATTATACCATGCGCTTACTAAAAGTGTCTCAGTAACTCCACGTTCCATAAATGCCGTGTCAATACTTCATAGTTGGACGCCCATCAGTTGTAGTTAGCGAGGTAGCTGCCTTACAGTCGACAGCGCGTTGACATCTGAGTTTATAAACTAAAAGTCTATTAAAAATGTTTTTATTTCAAGTAGATGATATAATAATATTCTTTGTTGAATACCAGGAAAACAAACAAAAACAAAATATTTACAAAGAAACTACGAGTTAATGAGACATAAAATATTCTATAGGATGACACACACCAACGCGGGTGGCGGTGGCGGTGGCGGTCCATACATAAATAATTTACGGCAGTAGTATCTTGTATGGACCGCCACCGCGTTGGTGTGTTTTATCCATATGATATTCCGTGACTGCTCAAGAGAAAAAGTTTATCAGAAATAAAAAAATTCCTTCAACGTAAAGAATCTCCTTGCTAACCGCTGCCGAAGTGCCGAGTTATAGTGATGAAAAAGGCGTATGTTAAATACATACATAAAATAATACTCTAGCAGGTATATATTAATTACAATTTGAAACATGCATTTTCACCCAATGCTTCAGAATGTAACAGTCAAACTTGTCCAATATAGTGAGAGGAATTTCATAAAAACCCTTGTTACTCTGTTCAGTAACAATACGGGCGATATTGCAACAAAAGCGGACCTGTAGTTGACTGTACAGTGTGTCTACCTTTAATTGATATTCGCGGTGCAAGTTGGGACACTGCAAGACTAATTACAGGGTGATGTCTCCACGGTCTTTGAGTTTGAATTGTATTGTAATGAACCAAGAAATTGAATTTGCAACTTACGCCCTGTAGGTTGAACCGTTCACCGTCGCTAGCGTTGAAGGAAAACATCATGAGACCTGACAGTGAAAGCTGAGGTGAAATCATTCCTTATCGGTTGAAATTGCCAGTATGCTGTGGGCAGGCGTGGTAATTAAGTGAAAATGAAAATATTAAGCCTAAACCTCTACAAAACATCGTGACGGAACCTCAGTCTCTAAGGTGTTCACATACGTCGGCGCTTGAAGTTGCTAATCCGCGGTGGGCACGCGTGGTGATTAAGCCCATACTCTCTCTCTCTCTGAGAGAAGGTCTGTGCCCTACAGTGGGACGTATATAAGCTGAATACAAAAGCCTATCGATCTTATTTGTAAAAAATCGGTGGCCTAAATATATGTGCTGGTCATGAAACTAGGCACCGACTACACATTATACTTCTACAATACCTACATGTATACGTACTTCTAGTTATTTAAATTATTTCTAACTTTTTAGTGCTATAGTGTTTCAAAGTCAGTTTTTTTTATTTATTTTTTTTTGTTTTTCAATTTTTGGTGAGGGAGCGGGAGAAAAATAAAGGAGTCCCTTATAATCATAATTTACCGTACTTAATTCGTTGCTTTAAAATTCGACGTTTTCGCTATTTTATGAAACATACGGATATTACTAAAGGATGTGCCCTATTAGGCCTTATTTACTGCTGTCTATTGAAGAGTTCCGTTCTCCATCTCTGAGTCTTCATCAGATCTTCACCAAATTAAAATGAGACAAATGGGACGTTATATCGTTCGACCAAAAAAAGAATTGTCGAAATCTGTTAAGATTTGACGGAGTTATATATAGCATAAAAAAATAACAAAACAACGCCACAAAATATGTACATATATGCGGCGGCTTGATAACCTCCTCCTTTTTTGAAGTCGGTCTAATAGTCTGTGGTGGAGATTTTACAAGGAAAAGACAATTAAATAAACTGACTCTTAGGAGGGCTTTAGACGAATCGTGTTTATATACATAAGGCCGTGAAATTTGTCCCCAGTTTCGCGTTAATCGTTCGAGCTGGGAAACATTTTAAAAACCAATGTTCTTTTCTACCTTATCTTATTCCGAGACATTAGGTACAACGTTCTCGACGATCGGTGCCTCGATGAGGTCACGTGAAATGGCAAGCAACTTGAACATCAAAATATAACAATATCACACGAGTAACTTCACTTGACGCTATATGAAAGTGGAGTAGCAAAGTCTTCTTAAAAATGACCTAAAACAATCCAGCACCTATATTTTCTTATTTAAAAATCTCCAAGCAATTCCATTAAAAAAAATTTACAGACAGTTCTTTTTTTTTTTTACGTAGCCTCGTTTGTGTCCCACTGCTGGGCAAAGGCCTCCCCCAACTCAAACCAGATGTTTCTGTCTTGTGCCACCTCAGGCCACTCCGGCATGTGTCGGTCGAGGTCGTCTCGCCAACGTCTTCTTGGCATGCCTCTCCTGCGACGACCGCCTTGTGGCACCCACTCGGTGGCAAGTCTCGCCCACCTATCCGGGTGTATTCTACTGACATGCCCTGCCCAGCTCCACTTCAACCTTGCAGTCTGGACACCCACATCAGCTATGCGTGTTTTTGAGCGTAACGTAGTGTTGCGGATATGGTCAATCCTTCTGATGCTCAACATGCTACGCTCCATAGCTCGCCGACGACATTGTCCTGTTCGCTTCGAATGCATCCGAGCTCGAAATCATGCTGCAAGAGCTTAGTACTGCAAGCCTTGAGGTGGGACTTTCTATGAACAGGTCTAAAACCAAAGTCATGACCAACGGTCGAAAAAGCAAAGTTGAGGTCGATGGGCAGGAGATACAATATGTCGACGAGTACATCTACTTGGGCCAGATAGTAAGCTTCGAAAACAGGCAAGGCAAGGAAATCAACCGCCGTATCGAAAACGCCTGGAAGTGCTACTGGTCCATGAAGGATTTGTTGAAAGGAAGCCTTCCGCTTTCCTTGAAACGGAGACTCGTCGACATGTGCATCCTGCCCGTCCTCACTTACGGCTCCCAGACTTGGTCATTGACCGAAAAACAGAAGTCCAGGCTCAAGGTTTGCCAGCGAGCTATGGAGTTATTTTTAAGTCATAAAATTACGACCTGCCAATTTTCGTGTCCCGGATTAAGAATAGCGTCACTCCATTTCCTTCCGTGGATGTCGTAGAAGGCGACTAAGGAAATCAATTACCATGAGACGGGCAGCAGCTACTTTCTGAGATTCCAACCGCATACTGTGATCACCAACCCGCCTGCCAAGCGTGGCGCTTATGGCAAAACCCCTCATGGTTATGAAAACCACAAAGGAGGCGTATGTCCTGCAGTGGGCGTCAAATGGCTGAAGGTGAAGATGAATAGCTCTTATATCATCTTAGCTTTATATTATCATCGTAACGTTATATCATCATAGTGCGACCAAAAAGTGCCTAACTGTACATTTATTGAAAAGGAAATTATGAATTATTTTCAATTATTTCTATTTCACTCATGGTCTTACTCGATTGATCGCCAAGAGACCGATTTAGGGTAGATAGACAGATAAGACTTACTTGGATCTTTTTCAATAGATAGTATCTTTTTAATGTCAAATATTCGCATCTATCAAGAATGTTCTCAGAATGATAAAATTTAATTACGTTAACAACAACGCGATTCAATTAAAAACTTCAGCGTCATAAACAGGAGCCGAGTATATAATCATCAATTCTTCACAGACCCGAGCGTGACAGTTCTGGTTCATTCACTAACATTTATTCATTGACTTCAAAAAGAGCGCAAAGTGCGCCTTAAGAAGTTCCTAAAAAAATGTGGACCAGAAACGATCGAAAATGTTCCTAATTATGAAAATGTTAATCAAATAACCATTTATTTAGAAGAGCAAAGATGTCTTGCACCTATAAACTTCTTAGAGACTAAATTGCTTACTCAAAAACTTACCATCAATTGCTACAACTAATGAAAGTAACTCGCCTAGTCTAAAGAAGGCACGCAGTCTACTCAACGCGCGCCTTCCATTCCGCCGGGTAAAAATTCTTGCGCACCTTGCATTTTTTATCCGAGCATATTTTTCACGGCTTCACGCTTATTTGCATTTGACTTTTATTAGAATTCCCACCCCTTATCGATATTGGGAGAATGTAATATTTGCTTTGCCACCTCGCTTTGTTTGCTAGACATGCTTTATTGGCTTTTAAGGGTTAAAAATTGCAAATCATCGAAATATGACGGGTGAGAACAGATATGTTTATTTTCTCAATCCACAAATCAAGTATAGTTTATACAGGTACATGTAAAGTAGATGTTTTTTCTACTCTTTGTACCTAATATAACGAGTCAAAATGACAATATAGTCACGTGGTACTAAAAGGCGCCATACAAATAGACCTTAGATTATGACGTCACTCCCTAACGCCTTATATGTGTGAAGCGTTTATCAATATTATATGAGATACTTATCTCGTAAAATAATGTTTTTATGCATGTACACCCTTATAAGAAAACGGTCATAATTCAATGCCAAAACGAAATCTAATAAGTTTTATTTTATTAGAGTAACTTTATTTTTTGCATATTTTGTGACCCCGAAAACCCCGAATTTTTTTTTATTGTTTTATTTTTAAATTTTTAGTAGGTTTTCTTATGATTTCTATGCAATAAAAGCAACGTCACTCCAATCTAAGTTAGACGCAAGTTCCCCATTGCATAGTTTTCCTGCTTGTTGTTGTGGGTTAATCGTCTATGCAATGGACGTCGAATTGTCATAGTCCTTACTTACATGAATTGTAGTTTTACGATGACGATAACGATCAATGGAATGATGATTTTCTTCTTCTTCACGTTGCATTTGCCGGTTTATGGTCTTTGATTGCGAACCATTAATTTAAAGTTAGAGTTTATACCTATCTAGTTATAGTTAATTGCATACTCAATACCGTCTGATCCTTTAGCATAGTGTCAAGACCTTCCAAAGTACTCTTTCATAAGCAGTCGATATACGTCCCACTGCAGGGCACAGGCCTTCTCTCAGAGAGAGTATGGGCTTAATCACTACGCGTGCCCACCGCGGATTGGCGATTTCAAGCACTGAGGTATGTGAATAGCTCAGACACTCAGGTTTCCTCACGATGTTTTCCTTCACCGTTAGCGAGTGGTATTGCTACTATAACTTCACAAATTTACATAACTTAGAAAACAAAGTCATAGTTACATGCCCGCACTGGGGATCGAAGCTGGGTCTCTCGCTTCGGAGTCCAATGTTCTACCACTTCTTAAAAATATTCTCAAAAATTATTATCTTAAAAAAATATCTAAGATAACGTTGTGGCCACCTATAACTGACTAACATACTAGAAGGAGCTACAGTGTAATACTTGTATGTTACCTGTTGGTGTGCCTTAGATAAATAAATAAAATAAATAAACCATATTACAACCACTGAACCCTGGGGCCGACGTATATTTATAGCAAGAAGCGCAGTGCTGATACTCAAAACTCGCTGAATTGTCCAAATGAATAATAATACAGCACTAAGAAAAACTATCGTTAGTCTAGCGGGTAACAAGCTTGACTATGTACACTTAGGACGTGTTTGATTCCCACAAGAGACCTCCTTCACTTCATTTGTACAAATGGGCTCAGTCTGAGTGTTTCCATGTTTGTTATCTACTTACCTACTTGGTTACCATAGCACAGGGTATCTTAGTTTGGGACCAGGACAAGTGGATGTGTTGTGTGAAAGTTATTAGTATTATTTGAGGTAATTAGACGGTCTTAGGTTGTTTTTAGGGTTCCGTACCCAAAAATTGCTAAACGATTATATTTAGCCTAAGAAAGGCCGCCCAAAGGTCTTCGAAAGGTCCCTCTCAGATTAGAGTTTCAGAGTTTAAGATCCTTGGCCACCTCCAAGATTGCCAAATTACTTAGCTGATGTTTACATGCATGCATGCACGCACGCACGCACGCACGCACGCACGCACGCACGCACGCACGTACGCACGCACGCACGCACGCAAGCACGCACGCACGCACGCACCCACACGCACACACACATACATACATGCACGCATGCATAAATGTATCTGCTATCAAGACTGTGTATAAATATCTGGACTGTGTATAACAAGACTGTGTACTAATACCTTTGAGCGTTGCTAAAGTTGTTTTCGAATTTAATAAATATGTAGTTTCTCGAGATATTTCGTCCGTTAACGCTTTGAGAGCTTTAGGAACAGGAATGTGCTTTGCGCTAGCTTCCTGAAGGCTTCTTCTGGCTTTGCTCTTTCATTGGAAAAGTAAATCGTAATTTTATTTATTAAAACCCGGGCTCTGCATAAAAAATCTCATTTTAGAATGTATGTGTGATTTTTTCCACCCTGTATAGTATGGGAGAAAATGTTACACTCGATTTAACCAATAAGTCAATGACCGGTCGATTTTGTACAGCTCATCAATTATTTCAAGATCATTGCCGTGAAAATTCGTAACAATTACGGATCACGCACGAGTTAAAATATAATTGTGAGAAGTACTAGACACTAGATTATATCCTACTAATATTATAAATGTGAAAGTTTGTGAAGATGTTTGGATGTTTGTTACTCAGTCACGCAATAACGGCTTAACGGATTTACATGAAACTTGGTGTACAGATAGACAAAAACCTGAATTGAAACAAAGCATACTTGATATCACGGTAATGCGTTCCCGTGAGATAATATTTATTTTAAGTTTAAAATAGATGGCGTCGTCCCAGCGAATGTTGTGTTTTACAGATAGATGGCGTTGTGCAAGAATCGTATAAACGGATTCTGTGGCGGTATGAAGTTCGCTGGGACAGCTAGTTCGTTTATAATTCTCTATTGCACACCAGACGTAAAGCAGCTGATTGTACGTTACATTACATAAACTCACGCCTGTATCCCGTAGGGGTAGGCACAGATAGAAGGGTTTGCAACTTGCCAATTGTACTATATTCTTTTTTTATACACGGTGATATTGAAAACGTTAACTATATTTTGAGATAATGTTGTTTTTATTGTGAAAAACGGTATGTTAATAATTTATCGGCAATGGTATACAATATTTGTAAACATTTGTGATTTCCGACCTTTTGCTCGAAAATATGAATCCAAATTCAAATGTTTTCTTATATGTTAAAAGTATAAGAGTCCGTCCTCCAATATGCGGAAGCAATTAAAAGACCAACTGCGTTGGCCAGCGCCGACCTTAAAACGGTCGACTCATACTTTTTTTTTATTTTTATAACATTTCGTCCTTACATGGTTTGTCTATGTTTAAGTGAAGTTATTTTTGGTAACTAAAAATGTTTTTTTTTCTGACGACCCATTTTTTCAAAACTAGCGCCATATGTTTCTAAATCATGATTAGAATGCTATTGGTGAATACAATTCGAAGTCACCCTGTAGTGTTGAATGCTATTCTTGGTGTACACAAAATACACCAAATCACTGACCTAGTCCTCTACTATTACCTGTGATTTTCTTTTAAATTTATAATTTTTACCACTAGTCACTATTGGAAATCTCCGCTAGTGGGGATTTAACATTAGAGGCTAAATAGGGATTTGTGGACAGAAATTACACAAATCTCTAATACTTAATGTTATTAGCTAAATACTGTCATAAATGGGAAAGTGTGGATGGTTTGTTTGTTTGATCTGAATGAAATTTGGCATATGGATAGATTGTACAAAGGGCCTCTGTCTGGTTATATTTCCCTGTTTGTGATGTCCTTGCCTGGTAACCATAACCATAGCTGGTATCCTAGTTTGGGCCCAGCACAAGTGATTGTGTTGTGTGGAAGTTATTATCATTGTAGCCCAGAGTAGTACATTACATGGGCTTATTTTTATCCCGGAAAAATATACATCAACATTTACAATTATCAGCAAAGAGAGTCGAGGGCTACAATTAGCAAATCGGTTGACCACCATATTTAAAAAAAATCCTTAAACTACCTACATCAAAATACCTTGGCGCCTCTTGGTTACACTGCACGTTTTCGAGATCAAAACAAGTCCCTATTCAGACCCAAACTGCATTGGACTTTCGATAAATAACCAGCTTTTTCTTTTCCATACACGATATTGCGTAAAAACCGGCCAAGTGCGTGTCACACGAATGGTTCCGTACCATTATCTATACAACATTTGAATAATTCAAGCGTCTACCTGTTGCCGTTATTATATGTACCTACTGCACAATAAAAATAGTGTGATGTCTGCCTACCTGTAATGCTAACAATAGTTACACGACGAGAATTAAGGTTTATATTATGCGATTATAATGAATAACTAGACCCGTTTAATATGATAACTAACAATACTTCAACACTATTTATTTCACTTACCAACACTGCTGTACTGGCTCTCTTTTAGTTTTATAATGTTTGTGATCCCCGTCAGTTGATATTGAAAGGATCCAATTAGGTAATTAATTAATGATGGACTAAAAGAAAAACATAAGTACACTACTGCCAGTATTATGTACTCTATCTACATACAGGGTTTGAGTTAAACGTATAAAAGGATGGGCAACCTGAAAGCAATTTTTTCCTTATCGATAATACACTATGAATTTTAGAGTACGGGAACAGGAAAAGTGATTGTGTTACGTTTAGATAAAAAAAAAACTTTGAAACGGAGTTCAAAATCTAACTTTACACCCAACAAATTACAATACCAGCTAATTTTCCTTGTCTCTTCCCCAGGTAAGCCCTAATCAGCGCGCCGCAGCCTCACAAGGAACCGAAGGCGAACCCGTGCTTTTTTGGGTGGTTTGAGAGCCACAGCCAAATGAACGTACCTTAACAAAAGCTAGGTGTGAAATACGCTTTTTTTATGGCACTTTTCAAAATTTCGATACAAAATCGAATCTGTGAGAACCGTTAGCAGTCAGAACGGTGCATGCGCACCGCGGTGAATCCGCTAGTCATTGTTAAATACTAGAAATAGACATAAACTTTCGTTCCCAAATTTAGGCTGCCAAAGGTTAATACATCCTTTATGGGGCATTGTATACGTTTCTGCAAAAAGATCCCTGAGGATATAATAAGCTTGCCAGAAACGCGGCTCAAAAATGTGTAAAGCACACTTCGTGCCAAAATAGCATTAAAGATTATTTAGATGACAATGATGTCTGGAATTAAAGCCAGTTCAATGCATTAGTTCCAGGTTATAGAATATTTATATAAATTATGTAGATTAAGGACTTGAACAGACCAAGTTTGGAGTTTTTTTGTCCATTTTTTCTCCAAAATTATCTAGATTTTGAAATGGACACCTGCTTTAATTTGTAACGTTCATTAAGTCGCAGTTTCTGTGCTACTTTGAATAAAAAAAATTGATTTGATTTGATTTGATTTGTTCTGATAGATGGAGAGGAGGTGTTAATTATCGTTCGCGATATTTTCGCAACAAGATTTCTCAGGTCAATTATTTTTTTTATTTAACGTCTCTATACTGAAAAGTAATAGTTTAACTAGATGCCGTTTTTAATTACCAACCACATAACCGCGGCTTTTAAACCACCCAGATTTCAGCGTGTAAGTATTTATTATTCAGTCTGTCTTGAAACTTGATCGCTCAATCAGTTTGATAAATCATTCGCTAATTGAAAGTGGTCATAATAAAGTGGATACTGAAGAAACTGTTTTCACGGTATCCATCGCCACACCCTGTATGAAGATAGGGTACACAAATGTAGAAGTGTTTTTTTTTTAAATTATATAATTATTTTGCTTCGTACTTCTACCAAATAGGGGATATATCAGCGAAGGGTAAGCACAGTACCTCAAACCGGCTTGTGCGCATACAACGGGAAATCGTTCATCTTGATGAACCGAAAAAGGTCTGTCAGGAACTATCCTGACATACCTTGCCACTAGGCAAACCCTGGTATCTGTCTACCCCTCCTGGATAAAGGCGTGAGTTTATGTAATGAGTGGTATGCCTTTTCTTTCTTGTGATGTGTTAAATTGTGTCCAATAAATGTCTTTCTTCCTTTAATTTTATGTACGTAAGTTATTCTTTTGTTAGGCAGAAAGGCATTAACATTTTTATTATTATGTACACAGTCTCGTCACGACAGTCTCCTCGTAACGACGCAGTATGAATAGTCACTCAGTTCCAAAGTCACTCGAGCAACGGAATAGGAAAACAATGCAATAACTATTTCAAGGACAGACATTAGGGAGGGGAGCACTCTTTTTTATTGCGAGTCCGTCCTTGTGTTTTCTACTAGACGGTTAACTTAGATAGATGGAGAAGTCTTACCCCCGGTTTCCCTTTCATCTATCGTTAACAGCTGTCAATTGTTTTTTTTTGTAATCAGTTTAGCCAACAGACAGCTTCAGATTTACAGATTGTAAGAATACGAGAAACCGGTGGTTTGTCTGTCGATACCCTATGCAGAATAGGGAGACAATGCGATAACTATTTCAAGGGCAGACATTAGAGAGGGGAGAACTCTTTTGTATTGCGCGATTTTCCTTGTGTTTTCTACCATGGCTCTGCCTCGGCGGCTTACTTAGGTTGATGGACAACTCTTACACCCGATTTCCTGTACCATATCAGCATGTCAATCTACTGTTAACACTTTGTCTGTTGGCCAAAGTGGATACAAAAATCAACTGACAGCAGATTCACAGATATTGTGCGGGAAATCGGGGGTAAGTGTGTTGACATACTATAGCGAACTTGCGTCGCATTAATTCCGCAGGAATGATTTTTACCCTTCTGCAAAACCATAGAAGGTTTATGTTTTTCGCGCGTATGAATGTATGTCTCTATGAACACTCAGAGGCCAAACAGCCTGGCTGAATCTGACAAATAAGATGTACTGATTATGGGGATGTTACTGATTATAATTACGACGTCTCATGGGAAAACGAATTGCTTCATTGTGTTATACTATTTTAATAAATGTCATCAAAAAGTTTAGTATGAAACAAAGACACGCAAAGCAATTAACTCAATGGATTGAATTGATTTGAAAAAATAATTAGAAAAACAAAAATCTCGGCTGCAAAATGTTTTAAGCAATTCGAGATAATTTTTAGGGTTCCGTACCTCAAAAGGAAAAACGGAACCCTAATAGGATCACTTTGTTGTCCGTCCGTCCGTCCATCCGTCCGTCCATCCGTCCGTCCATCCGTCCGTTCGTCCTTCTGTCTGTCAAGACCCTTTATCTCGGGGCCGCATTAAGGTATCGAGTTGAATTAAAAAATTAAACTCAAATCTACAGTCCCTTGAAGCTGCGAAAAAATAAAACTTCTAAATTAACGTAAAAAAAGATACGACCGTTTATGCCGCAAAAAACGTATAATTCGACACTCGAAGGAATCAAAATTTATAAGGTACTTTCCGTTGACCTAGAACTATGAAATTTGGTAAGTAATATCTTCTTATACTAGAACAAGGAAAAATCTGAAAACTATACATTTGTGATGATAAAAAAGTGTCTTTGAATTTCGGGAAAAGCTCTGAAAAAACTGCGGGACTCGTTTCTAGAACTATTTAAAATATGTTAGTACCTACCTACCTATAAATTTGTTCGGAACCACTTGGCCGGTTTTTAACCACAGCAGGCGGAACCAAATAAATGTATCTGCATGAAGTCGAATAAA
Organism: Yponomeuta evonymella; assembly: GCA_963969515.1. Taxonomy (NCBI): domain Eukaryota; kingdom Metazoa; phylum Arthropoda; class Insecta; order Lepidoptera; family Yponomeutidae; genus Yponomeuta; species Yponomeuta evonymella. The sequence continues at coordinate 2,000,159 of OZ018365.1, forward strand.
AACCTGACTAGGTCAACATTTCGACAGACTCGTCTAGGCCTTACTTTCTAAGAATCTGATTTTTTTATTTTTTTGAAAGTTTTTTTCTGAAATCTGCTCTTCTATTATGCGGAATTCGTACGCGAAAAGCGTAAGTGTACGAGGTTGTACGCTTTCAGCGTACACTCATAGGCAACACTTGTTACATTTTAGCCTAATTTATTTTAAAGGATCTGTAGTGGAAATAAACAATTTATTGTTATTATTACTTTCTTTCACGCACACTTTCTCTTTCACGTACAATTTCACTTTCACGTACAATTTCACTTCAACGGCGGGACCCAAATTCAGCAATATGACTCATTGCGTGGTATCTAGGTTGGTCCCGCCTGCTTAGTAGTTAGTTCTTAGCAGTCGGGCTGTTCGTTAATTTTACTAACAATAACAGGAAGGGCCGATATTCTTTTTTTAAAGTGCCATTTAAATTTAAATTTGCATGAAAATGCTTTTTTGAGATAGGTGCGTGTTTTGGCCCTAGCGGTTTATTTCTCAAACTAGGTACTTTAAGAAAAATAGATTTGCGAAGATTGTCCAAGATTTTCCATGAAACACGTATGGCGATGTTGTAATTTATAATACAACTTATCAAGCAACGAGCACTCTAATGCAATAGATATCTTTCCTCTCTAAAAAGAGGCAGGTGTATTTTAAATGAGTTTTTCATAGCCCTGAAATAAGGCGAATAAAATCCACTAGCGCCATCTAGCTTTTACAGCAAACATTAAAAAAATGTTTTGTAGAAATGTGTTTTGAGGAAACTGTGGAAAATTAGACGGAAGGCGGACCCCCCCCGGTCGTAAACAGTTTTGACAATCGCCAGAAGATGGCGCTAACAGTAAATTTGCGTACATTTTCCGGTTAAATGTAACTTTAATATTTTACTAATATTGACTGCCCGCTACTTAGAAGGCTGTATGTATTATTAAGTGATCTCGGAATTGTCGTGCAACTCGTATTAATTTGGATACCACACAAGGGTAATTTTCTTATTACTGATGGATGTGACCATCTGACCGCAGTGCCAAAATTTGGGGATTTTATAGTCACTTTGGCAATGCTGCCATGGCAACAAAAACTAAGTTTTATATTTAACTAGTATAAGCGCGATTATTAATCACTTAAACTCAATCGCCTTAGTTCCAGACGTTTCGGCAACGTTGCAGTTGCCGTGGTCCGGGTAGACATCGGGAATTAAGGCCTGATGAATAATTGTATATTAAGAGCATCGCTCAAAAATACAAAGTACTAAATTGACTAGAAATGAATATCTTTTTATTGGTAAAACAACAAATGTAAAATTTGATGTATTTATTATAAACGTTACTAAAAAAAACCTACAAAGTTCTAGGTAGTTCTAATTAGTAAAGTTCTATGATAATGCGATTTAAACAATATTAAACATAGCCTTGTTGGTCAAGGGGTAACACATTTGATTTTACCAAAATATCGTTGTAATACAACATGCGATTTACGCAGAGGATAGCCGTAGTACTGCACTTTGTACAATTTTTTTCAATCATGGTGGTTTTTTGCTTATTATTTTCTTATCTAGCACTTAGTTCGAGACCATTAAAAGTGATTATGATGTTCCTATTAAAAAAAATTAATAGCTTCCACACAATAAAATGTGTGCTACAGTAACTAGGTAAGTATATCACAAACATGGAAATACACAGACTGAGGCCATTTGTACAAATAAAGTTACGGGGCCTCTTGTGGGAATAAAACCCACGTCCTAAGTGTACGTAGTCAAGCTTGTTACCCGCTAGACTAACGAGATAGTTTTTTTTATAACTATATTATCATTCAATTGGACAATTCAGTCAGTTTAGAGTATCAGCACTGCGCTTGCGGTTAAAATTGAAAACAGAAATTTTAATCAATTTAAAATCCTCCAATTCAGCAGGGAATCAACGGATTAGCGGCGATCCAATGCAGTCTGTCCGTGTTTGATTTAAAATTATCACATTTGCTCTTAGGCCTTGTACGCACTGTCCGGTTAGCCGCACTGCGGCTGCCCATCCGGCTAACCGGAAGTCCAAAATTGTATGTAAACTGCCGTCAACTGCTCCGGTCGCTTGGAGGGCTGCGGCCCCGACTGACGGCAAGCCGAACGGTCGCTATACGCACTACACAGTTGCTCGTCATTGAAGGCGCATTTATACGAACAAAAGCGATGCTCGCGACTGAAAACATATTCTCAACTATGGATTTCGATACAGAACGGTTTATTATTGAAGTTCAGAACAAGCCGCCAACCTGGAATAGGAAATGGGTCGATCAATCCGCGAACCTGTTCCGATTGCGGTTGCAGGTAGCCGCCACCCGGTTAGCCGCAATTGCAACCGCATACAGCAGCCAGCCGGACGGCCAGCTGCAGTGCGGCTAAGCGGACAGTGCGTGTGAGGCCTTAAAATCTTATATCCGATGTAGCGAGTGTCAATAAATAAGGGTGTTGTGTCCATCGCCTGCGTCAACGAGAGTGAAATACCGTCAGTTTTATCAACAACAATATTTAATTAATATTTGAGTCACCTGTTTTATTGTATGAATTAAATTAGCCACTACTTAGGCAGGCAGGTTGCTGGCAGTGGCTGAATGAGTATGGCCGAGGATAGAAGAAAGTGGTGTACCTTGGGAGAGGCCTACGTATAGCAGTGGGCGAGTTCAGGTTGATTGATTGATCGTGTGCCATTTGAAGTAGATATGACTAAGATTAATAGGTTATCTATTTTAAATTCTGCCTTCTTTATTTACTAGTTTAGTAACTTACAAAACTACAACGTACTAAATTTGAGAGTAATTTTTGCTCGACCGACCAATCGCAAGGATGTGTGTACGTATATATATATAGTGGGGCGAGGGCAGTGCTGGGGAGAGTTACAACCATGGGGTCGAGCTGCCGGAGGAACTGCCAGAGATGATTTGCAGGGCCCAGGAACGAGACATCAGTGTCCACGTAAATCAAGGCATCAATTTCGGGTAACAGGTCGAGAAACAAGCCGGAACATCTGCATTTTCGCCTGCAAAAACAAACTTCCTCTGCGTAACAAATACCTATATATAATAGCAAACCCTGTTCTCTGCCTACCACACCGGGATACAGATGTGAGATTATGTGTGTATGTATATTTGAAACGTTAAATAGTATTCAAAATGGGCAACTGCATAACTAAAGGCTTTTTAGATTGCCCATAAAAGTCTGGTTTCATATCCCTGAAAATAGAGCTACACACATTGGACGATAACCGTAACTGCTCGACATTGTTGAACTAGTATTCATACAACGTTCATACCAGGATCGCTTTAGTCATATAGAAAAGACGTGGGGCCAGGGCGCGCAACAGTTGCGGCGTCCTTACAATTCACTTTCATACAAAATGTACTGAAGGGAACGGGACGAAGCTCACACAGACGGAGCGAGGCGAGGGCGCGAACTCTATACAAAGAATCGCGTCTTTTCCGCGCCCTCCACCCACGTCCTTCCTATGTGCCCACACCTTAGTAGTGTATGAAACCATCAGTCCGACGATGTCGTCCAATGTGAAATCGGCCTTTCGAAAATACATAGTGTTGCAGAAAGGTCCAGGGTTGGTTAACCCATAAATTCTACTAGAAATTTTCTGTTACCTTGTTATCCGAATCTAGTAAAGCATTATTTACCTTCTTTTGCTTACCTTAATTTTGTTGTGTAAAACAAGGCAACAGTCGTTAATTTCATTAATAATTTAAACTTTCTCTTTTTTAAGTAGTACATTGTTCCCATACTGAAACGAGTGATCTATAAACAATAAGAGCGGGATGCCTTGATTTTTGTGTGTGAAATATCACCGTCATACCGTCAAACCGTTTGTTATGACTGTAAGCAGGGTTATTTTCAGAACGCGTAATTCCTGAAGCTCGTCAGTTCATTATTCAATTCCTGAAGAGTTCATTTATAAAAAAAATACCGTAGGAAGTAAAAAAATACTCTTATCTCGGCAGAGGTAACGTAGCCAGCATACCGAGGACTTTCTAGAGGCATCGATGATCTGGGCGCAATGTTTTATATTTGGGTATCTTGTTAAATAATTTGAATTGTTGGTTAGGCTGGTTGTATATTTAGATAGGTACATTCGAGGTTATTTCATATCATAATCAGCCTATATACGTCCCACTGTAGGGCACAGGCCTTCTCTCAGAGAGAGAGAGTATGGGCTTAATCATCACGCGTGCCCATCGCGTATTGGCGATTTCAAGCGATTACCAGCTCGGACATTCAGGTTTCTGTATCCATTGTATCAATTGTATCAACGACGATCGTACCTCTAAACGATCGATGCTACGTCCGCTTACACACGTATCTGTGATATGACTCAAGTGGGGCGGGTCGGGCTGTCCAACGCGATTATATAAAAATGGCGTCGACGGTGATAATCACAGCGAGAACGCCACGACGACGCCGCGACGACGCTGCGCAATACGATTATCACCGTCGACGCCATTTTTTTTTACAATCGCGTTCGACAGTCAGTCCGACCCGCCCCACTTGAGTCATATCAAAGATACGTGTGGAAACGGACGTAGCATCGTTTAGAGATACAATCGTCGTTGATACAATGGATACAAAGGTGTTCGAAGTAAAAAGCCAGCAGTAGTGTTTCTTCGTCAGATCAATCCATTTTGCTACTGAGTGTTCGAAACGCGGCGAGCACGCCGTGAGCTCGCCGCAACGGCGCTGCATGTTCGCCGTGCATTCGCTACGCAAGCGCGGCGATCTCACTGCGCAATCGCGGCAAGCTCGCTTCAAATCGCTAGTGTGATAGGGCTGTAAGTAAGAGAGCCGGCCCAATACATTGATCTAACTTGACTAGTGTCTATGACATGATGCATTGTATCCTTGTTAGGTATTTAATTATTTATTATATGGCAGAAAGTTACGCCACCTCTAAACGGGCAATGTGTCTATGGCACGAATCCGGCTGCCCCGACAGCGTTTACGTAGCTAAACCCGGCAAAAATGTCACTCTGCATTAAAAAAACAACCCGACACATACATTACATTAGCTCACGCCTGTATCCCAAAAGGGTAGGCAGAGACTAGGCTTTTCCACTTGCCACGATCCTGACATACCTCTTTCGCTTCATCAACATTCATTAGTCGTTGCATGCACGCGCGCTGGTTTCGGACACTTTTTATCTTGCCCGTTGCTAATATATATTATTTGGTCAAAGTATGTCCGCAATGGTTGATGATGATGTCCGAATTGGCCGTCCTTTACCGGCTCTTCCACTCACATTTGCTCGATATATTTCTTCTTTCATGCTCACTATGTCCAAACCAACGTAATATAACGTTCTCAATTCTAGTCTCTACATCATCTTTCAGTCTACAACGTCCTCTAATCAAACTATTGCGTATCTTGTCATTCAAAGTAACTCCACACATACTAGCCCGAGATATGTGAACAAAATAAAGACCAAGACTTGATAGGGAATAATGGTATTTTTATCTAAATAGATTGAACATGATGGGTATGTTCGCTTTTTGCAACAACGTGTTACAAATGTTTTCTCAATAAACCAATCACCTCCGTTAGAAACACAATAAAACGTGGCGAAGTCTCCTTTACAATTCAGACCAGACAGAATTGGAGTAGGTACGCAGCTTTTCTCCGAGTTAAAAGTTTGGTCTGGAGTGAATAGACGTGTCGCCTGTTAGCCAATATACAGCCTGGAGCCACCAGCAAATAAGCCCCGTTGGTTCCAAATTCACATTTATGTCCCGCGAAATAAGAGCCACTGTGGGGTCTCCAGCGTTGCCTTCTGTACACTGAAGTAGAAGCAAATAAATACGGACATGTTATATCACGTGCAGTTTAGAATAGTGTCATGCGACGTAAAGTAGCTTTTATGCACTTTACCAGTGCAGTAGTTCACATAAATTGGGACGTTGTAGGTTGTTACTGCATTTTTTAAATGTATTTAAACTTAAAGGTTGTAACATTTAAATATCGAGCGAATGCGGGTGGAAGGGCCGGTAAGGGACGACTCAGACGGACATACTTCGACCAAATAGGGGATGTATTAGCAAAGGGCAACATAAAAAGTACCCGAAACCGGCGTGCGTGCATGCAACGACTAATGAATATTGAGGAAGCGAAATTGATCTGTCAGGATCGTAGCAAGTGGCAGTCCCTGGTCTCTGCCTACCCCTCTGGGATACAGGCGTGAGTTTATGTTGTGTTATGTTTATGTTTTACATTTAAATATAATGAGTGTCCTAGGTGTGCACCTTATCTCAGCGCTTGAAATTTTCAATGAAATTGGGCACACGTGGTAACAGGAGTTGCTCTCATAAGCCGGCTTTAACACCGTTTTGAAAGTGTTTTAGTGAGGTTAACTTTTTGTAAATAACATTCCCAATTTTTAAACGAAACTAGAAGCGGTCGCATTGTGTGAAAACTTCAAGTGAACTTTTACTTTTAAACTTTTATATATTTTTTACTAAATATTTAAACAAACAATTTTCAGGTTTTGCGTCATTTCAATGTTGTATATTATCATCGTAGATGCATATCAATGGTTTGCTTGTACTTTTGTACAAGTGAACTTTCATTTATTTTTGTAAAAAGTGTAGCCAGCACTTAAGTAACATTATTAGACTGTAGTAACGTATTATTAAGATCTAGCTGTAGGTACTTAACCACTTTTGTCATGCACGCTGAGTTTATCCATAATTAGTTAAACATCTAGTTTAACATAACCTCATATATGCTGTTAGCACGTAAGGATGTAGGTATATACTGTTATTTACTTATTTATTTTGCGTATGGTATGCAGCGGGTTGATAGGTAGTAATAATTTTATTTATTTCAAAATAAATAATACACCACCCGAGACAAAATCACAGTACATTTAGACGAACAAAGAAACAAATAATAACAAATAATTACCTACTAAAATACTCGGTCTCGCCTCTGAGACACCGGAGAGTGTAACTTCATCCAGTGTCTCAGAAACGGACCATCCGTACGATCAGCAACTGCCGTCACCATGGTTTAAATACGAAGGAGGCCATCAATCCACTTCTTCACTTCCCCATCAGCTCTGTGAATTTTCCGAATGCCTCCTTTTGTGGACCATAGCGTTCAGTGGTCAGTTACGTGGCATATAGTTCGCACCTCTCCGCAACTGCTGGTGGGGTCTGTACCGAACTTCCACCTGTGCATTTAGATACCTCAGGGCATCTATTGATTTGTGTCCAGTATCTTCGGGGTAGATTAAACCCAGGAACACTTAAGTTTGGATCAGTCACCAGATCCATGTCCGTCTTTCCGACAGGGTCTTTTCTTGCTGTAGGGCTTTAGACGCCATCAGTGCACATGGCCTGCGTTATTTCAGATGCAGCTCGTTTCTCACTCCATACTGTTGATAAACCTAATTAAATACAAAGTATATATTTGTTTATTATGTATTTTATGTATTTTATGTATTTTCGCTATGCAACAAGTATTTATGTTTTGTGACATTGCTGATTTTTATAAAATATTTTGTATAACTTTTAAAATGTGATATGTCTCCGTAAGTTATAGCCAATAAAACAAATTTTAATTAAATAAATAAATAAATAGAGTTTAGCAGTATAACTGCACGTTGCGTTGTTTATGATATACGCGGAAATGGCACTTTAATACGACATTCTAACGATGAAAATTTTTCGTGTTTGTATTTTGCTTCCGGGTCGAGGTACGTTCGAAAAACTGCGCAAGGTATTCTCATCATTTTGGGGCAGGCCTTTATCCAGCAATGGCTGAATACGGGCTGATTGATGGATCGATCAGTTGGTCGGTCGCGCGGTCGTTCGGTCCGTCAGTCGGTCGATCTTTCGGTGGTTTGAGATCGGTCGGTCGTATGGTAGGTTGATGCTAGTCGACATGCCGACATGCCTAGGTCATAAATAAGTTTGCACAACACTAGCTATAATTAGCTTGCAACCTATTCCCAGACCTATCAAATATACAAAAAAATCATAAAAGTCGTTGAAGCCGATTTGGAGGAGTACGATACTTTGATACGCGCTTTTTACATATTAGACAAAACGGGTCTTATCGCGATTACATATTAGGTAAAATTTAATTACTTTCATTTAATTCATCATCATCATCGGCCTACGCTTGTCCACTGCTGGACATAGGCCTCTCCCATTGCACGCCACTGGGCACGGTCCTCGGCTACTCTCATCCAGCTTTTGCCAGCCACCCTGCGAAGATCATTGCTCCACCGAGTCTGAGGACGTCCTACGCTACGTTTACCGATCCGCGGTCTCCACTCAAGAACTCGTCTACCCCATCGGTTATCAGTTCTTCGGATGATATGACCGGACCTAATTCACCGTTCATTTAATTCACCGACGCTTAATAAATGTGTAATGTTTTAATAATCGTAATTAGACCCGTATATAACTTCCTTCCTTCCTTACTTACTTCTCCAATGTATTAGTCCAATCCATCCAAAGGTTGTCTGGGAGAGATCACTTTTAGTGATAAGGGCGCTGTCTGTACTTTCAGCTTAAGAAATACCTATGTGCTTTCCTTTTTTATCTATATCTATCTATATACTAATAATAAATCTGTAAGGGTCGGTCATGGAGTAAGTTAGTTTGTTTTCAGAGATATTGTGTTTATAGGCTCAATATATGATACTGAAACTAATTTCACGATTTTTAGAATTTTTTTCTGTATGTGTGTATGTATGTATGTTCCTCCATAACTCTTAAACCAATTATCCGAATTTGATGAAATTTGGTATAAAAACATATAGACATCTGGGACACAGGATAGGCTATTTAAATTCTAGCTCCAGTTATGATAAGACGTGGCCCCCATACAAATGCTGCTTCGTAAAAATCGAAATGTACGCGAACGGAGTCGCGGGCACAGCTAGTGTACAATAAAGTGTTGTCTATCTCTCTAACTATGTATGAGCATGGAGAGTCATTAAAATACTTTGATTTAGCCTTTGCATCTACCAGCTATACATCTATAATGAGATGATTTATACAGTCGCACTTTCACTCACACTAGATGGGTGAAGGGACCACTCGAACGCTGCAGTGCCAGGGATATTTTTTTTAGATGAAGTAGGCTTGCCCAGCACCTATACCACACTGACAGCTTAGTCGGCCTAGCCCACAGGAAAGACAAGTCGTCAATACGTGCGGAGCCTACCAAGCCGCGGGTTTCCTCACGATGTTTTCCTTTACAGTTATCACTGCTACAAATTGACAGATATACGTAACTTTGACAATAAACAAATTCGTACATGCCTGCACTGGGAATCGAACCTGGGTCTCTCGCTTCCGAGCCATTGTTCTACCCACTGGGCTACCACTGCTACTAAATATTAAAATACTGATAAGCTCCACCTCGACATCTCCTCCTTTCCGAAGATACCACGTCCCATCGTACCATTAATTTATCGCCCAACCAAAACTGCCAAGTACACGCCCATTACGAACGTACCAGAGAGCTATAACTCAATATGATTTACCCCGAAAGATTAACCCTTCGTCAGCGTTGATTTAGGGCGGAAGGGGTTAAAAATAACATCGATATTACACGTTACACCACTCAGCCAGTGCGGCTGTAAGCCTGCCTATATAGGTCAATTGAGCGACGTAAAAAAATAACTATGGAGGACACATACTTCACACTAGGCCAAGTTTTCCGCCAAGTAAAGACTTTTTTATACCTACTTCAAAGACGAGATATCTGTAATGGGCAATTTATGAACTCAGTTAACAGATAGATAGATAGATAATAATTTTTATATAACACTTGCTCGTCAATGGCATATTATGTGTCATGCAAACTCAACTTAAAGCAAGTCATTTGTGTCCTATGGTCTAGCCGGGTCATTATAAATGTACTGAATTTCATAATCCCCTAGGGAATTATGACATTTGAATTTGGAATGCAATCAACATTGAATATACGAGCTCCTTGCAATCCATGACCAAACGTCAAAATTAGAATATAAACTTTTCATAGAGCCCTACACCAAGAAGAATTTATTCAAAATTAGAATGAAAATTAATAAAGTAAGTACTTTCTTTTTAATTGTATTATGTTTTATTGCCTCGCAGTGTTTATATAAAGTAGAGTATGCATTTTGGGGATAAAGCAGTGTATTTGTCTCGGGCGTTTTTGAACCCCTCGGCCTCGGGATTCTAGCTTTAACTCCCTCGCTTCGCTCGTGAATTAACCCTAGGATCCCTCGTCCTTGGGGTTCAAAATATCGCCCGAGACATAATACACTGCTTTATCCCCTTAATGCATAATCTACTATATTTGTAGTTTTTGACACACACACACACACACACACACACACATGTTGAACATTATAAAAGCAATTCCTTAAAATGAGATAGCCAAAAACCAAATCCTAAAATAATACAAAAATAAAAACAAATATACAAGTGAAAGTTCGACATGCGTGACAAATTAAAATGTAACCAAACACAACAACGACGAGAGCAGATAAAAAGTCATGTATGGCGTGTGCGTGAAGCAGCAGTACAAAACGGCCGTATCTCAGCGTTATTATCTGCTCAGTAGAACAGATAGCTGGTTTTCAGCTACAGCCTGGAGGTTGTGAACGGAACTTATATATTAAAAAAAAAAAAAAAAAAAAAAAATTAGTGTAATTCAAATGCAACTCGATTCAATTGGACTTCAATAATATTGTGTAGTGCTCAGGTCGAAAATCCTCGAAACATGTCGATTTGAGTTTTTAATTTACAAGAAATTTTATTATGTGTTCTATTGTTATATTGTCCGCGAAGAGAAACATCGTGAGGAGACCTGAGTGTCAGAGGTGTTCATATACCTCACCGCTTGAAATTGCCAATCCGCGGTGGGCACGCGTGGTAATTAAGCTCATACTCTCTCTCTGAGAGAAGGCCTGTGCCCTGCAGTGGGACGTATATAGGCTGAATTATTATTTATATTTTTTATATTGTTCGTATGTGTTAATAATAATACTAATACCTTATTCATTTATTTGCTTCTTACTAAGTAAGTTATAGAGGGAGCCTAAAAATAACAGGCGATATGAAAGGATGTTCTTTGATTTAAAAAATTAGCGGCCTACTGAGTTCGACCCGTAACGTGTTATGTACCTAGTTAGAATATTGTTAGATAGGCGTTTTATCGGAAATTAATACTCTACTATATTAATAGTGCCTTCTACACAACACCATCACTTCTCGCTGGTCCCAAACTAGGATACCCCATGCTATAGCAACTAGGCAAGGACTACCACAAACATGGAAATACACGCAGACTGAGGGCATTTGTGCAAATCCAGTACGGCGGCCTCCACTGAGAATCGAACCCACGACCTCTGTTTTGGCCGCCAAGCGTGTTAACCGCTAGACCAACGAGGCAGTCATGTTATGATATCAGGGAACCCTTACGTGGTGCAGAGTATACCTTTCAGTGTAATCCACTAAGTAAATACGAGTATCGATGTCCGACTGACAGCTACACAATAGAATCCGCCATATGCGACAATAATCACTTTGTGCTATGACACGTCATCCTATCCTACTAATATAAATGTAAAAGTTTGTGAAGATGTTTGGATGTCTGTTAATCAATCACGCAATAACGGCTGAATGGATTTTAGATAAAATTATCTATGGAAATAGTTTTAATCTCGCGGAAGGACATAGAATACTTTTCATCCCGGAAATTACTCATTCCATGGGGACGAAGTCGCGGGCAAAAGCTAGTATTTAATATATTCGAAGTACGTACTTTTGTGAATTCGAAGCAACAATACCACTAGCTAACAGTGAAGGAAAAACATCGTGAGGTAACCTAAATGTTTGCCTCTCCTGTACCTCCTGCAGGCTGACTGGTATAAAATGCGATTAGCATTAAGTCCAACTTTTACACAATAACTTTGTGCAATAAAGAATTAATAACAATAATACCTTAGCACTTGAAGTCGCCCAACCGCGCTGGGCACGCGTGTTGATTAAGCCCGTACTCTCTCTCTGAGAGAAGGCCTGTGGGACGTTGATAGGCTGCTTATAAGTATAAATACTCTCAAAAACGCCGGCACCGGTCACAAAGTTGAATAAATAAACTGTTTTACTATGTTCACAGTAAAAAAATTTTTGTTTCTACACTATGTTGGTAGAGTGTTTGCAATGTAAGTAGGGGTCCAGACAGACGGACTGCATTTCAACTGCAGACCTGCAAAATTGCGTTGGTACAACTGCAATAAAACTGCCAACCAACCGAACTGGGAACTGTATGCCAACTGCACACCAACTGCAGTCGTGCCAACTGCATTCAAACTATTTTGCAGTCGGTATGCAGTTGAAATGCAGTCCGTATGTCTAGTTACATACCCTTAGTTACATAGCAAACACTCTACGGCAAAGCTTAATTCTCGACAAAGCTCCTATCAGTGCCCGTACGGACTGGGCTATGCTTTCCCGACAACATCTGGCCTCCTCGCCTGGTGACCCAAATTTGGAACGCTGCGCCGCAGAAACCGCTGTGGACCGTAACGGTTACAGAAGGTCAACAATAATGCAGTCTGTATCATGTGATCAAACAAACAGACAGAAATCAAACAGCTGTCTTGTTTTATATTCATAAAAAAAATGTTTTAAAAAAAGGTTATGTCCAGCCTACTATTAAATATTTTATGCTTAAAGTTTACTATAAGAAATTATGTTGTAAAATTTCAAGCCTAGTTCCAGGACCCTGATTATTTTTGTAGATTTAAGTTTTTAATAATAAAAATACGATTTATTAATTTAATGTCCCACTATAGAGCACAGGCCTTCCCTCAGAGAGATTGCGGATTGGTAATTTCAAGCGCTGAGGTATGTGAACATCTCAGACGCTTAGGTTTCCTCACGATGTTTTCCTTGACCGTTAGCAATTAGTATTGCTACTATAACTTCACAAATGTACGTAACTTAGACAACAAAGTCATTGGTACATGCGGGGATTCGAACCCACGACCTCTCGAATAAGAGCCCGGCGTTTTACCGCTTCGCTACCACTGCTCATAGAAGGTCATTGTGAGGCGACGATAAAGTCATCATACTTTATAGCTAACTTTGGCCATTGCATCTACGTAATGAGATGATTTATGCAACATCCAGTGGCACCTGCACTCACACTAGATGGGTGAAGGGACCACTCGGACACTGCAGTGCCTGGGACATCGTTTTCTAGATGGAGTAGGCTTGCCCAGCACCTATAACATCCTAACAGCTTAGTCAGCCTAGCCCACAGGAAAGACAAGTCAGTACGTGTGGAGCCAACCAAGCCGCGGATTCCCTGACGATGTTTTCCTTCACAGTAAATCATGTTCCTTTATGTATCTATGACTTTTTTATTTTCAAAGTTGCGTACATCTGCGAATCGTTAACAACCCGTTGATAATTTTGGGTAAACATCTATACAGTAATGTTCACGTCACTTTTTATGGTTCTCTGCCATTTTCTAACGAGAGGCGCCACCAGTTGCACGTCGTCGTAATGTTTATTTAATTTAATAGGTAAACTTATAGGTTCGGTAAACTTATCGGCAAGCGCAGCGTAGGACGACCAGCCACAAGATGGACAGATGGCCTCATCCAAGTGGCAGGAAGACGCTGGATGCAAGCCGCTTCTAACCGGTCTTTTTGGAAATCCATGGAGGAGGCCTATTTCCAGCAGTGGACTAGTTATGGCTGAATGATGATGATGATCAGTAAACTTCACAAGTTTCAACTAAACCTTAACTCACGAAACGATTCCCATACAAACCTTCATTTGTGTCCTCTAAGCATATTGTTAGTGTCATTGTGATCCGCTATGTCGTTTGTGAACCAAAATCAAACTACGTTTGTATGGGAATTGCTCCATGAGGGATCCCCATAAGATCGGTATGCGTAAATGAGCAACTACCATACTAACTTTCTGTGTCAAGCTATTTTGTGGGCAATGTTGGCTCTATTTACATACGAACTTTCTACCTTAAAACCCCCCAGTTACAGTCGAGTTTCCCAAGAGGGTTTGTTATTGAACGAAGCGCGTTTTGTTCCGACATTATGGTAAGTGGGATTCGTTATCTTTTTTAATGGCGTACTTAGGGCAGGTCTTAGCTTTTTCAGGCCTTTGATATTGATGATATTTATGATTCGGGCGTTTCCTTTTCTTAAATAAGAGCTTACGTAGCATAGATTAATAAAATACGAGTTTCATGGGGTGAGTTTGATTCTATCTACAATTCTACTACGAGTATTATTTCAGTCCAGACCGTAGGGGTTTTTACTCTGCAAAAAGTGGAAAATAAATGGTTCTGACGTATGATGTACTATTGTTATAGTCTAGACCTTAGGGGTTTGCGCTCTACAAAAATGTGGAAAATAGACGGTGTTGATGAATTTTGTTAAGAATTTAAATCGACGTATAGATTTTAAACAATTTAAATTTTGACCTTTGGAGAGAAAGGCGCGGCCCGTCACCTTGAATAAAGGTGCCAATCTTTTTTATTTTATAATGACGAAGAAGTAACACATCGTTAGGAAACCTGAGTGACTGAGGTGTTCATAAACCTTAAACAAATTGGGTATGTGAACAAAAAGGGTGTCCACACACCTCGGCGGTTGAAAGTGCCGTTTCGCGGTGGGCACGCGTGGTTTTCAACGCCATACACTCTCTCTGAGAGGAGGCTTGCGACTGACTGTATGATGAAAGAGTCTGAAAGAAGAATAATTTCTTTGTATAACTGGAGTCATCATAAAACATTTCTTACTCCTGTTACCTATTACTTTCTAATTAAGGCAGATTTCTGAATGTAAGTATCATGATCATCATCAGCCATTTGACGCCCACTGCAGGACATAGGCCTCCTACGTGGTCTTCATAATAATGTGGGGTTTTGCCATAATCGCCACGCTTGGCAGGCGGGTCGGCGATCGCAGTATGCGGTTAAAATCTCAGGAAGACGCTGCTGCCCGTCTCCTGGTAATCGATGTAAGTATAATGTAATTTAATTGAAATAAATAATTTGTTATTATTATTAAATTTTACTTCGGGCATCCATTTCACTCATACAGTCAACATTTTTATTAATTGTAGAAGAATGAAAATACTCTAATAAATTTGGTCAACGTCGTCGACTACTGAATATAAAATTTCGCACATTTTACCGACGATATTATGTTAATTTTGGTATGATGTTTCTTGCCGATTTTCTTTTGTTTATAAAGATAGGCTTAGACCAAAGTATGAGTAAATATTGTGTCTCAAATATACGCTATTTTATAATTTGATACATAGATAGATAACACTTTATTGCACACCAGTAATTTACAGATAATATATAAGTTACTTAATATCTAGATCCAAATTGTATTTGCCTATGTCTTGTACTATGTCGTCTAGAGAATGATTTAGATAAGTTTATTGAATTGGAAAAATATTTATTGCACTAAAATGTAATTTGTACAAAGCCGAAAATACTAGTTAGTATTTAGACTATCACGATAGTCGAAAAATTAAAAAGCAACAACAATATGGCCACCTTTTAAAATGACCACAACTCCGAAAGAGGTTCGGCGTACTACCAACATTTGCAATGTCAAATTACACTAATTTTTAATTAAAATACCTTAAATACCTACCGACACAAAAGCGAGTAAGTTAATCCGGAATTAAGTTAACAAAATACCCTTATCTCAATTAATCAACAAAATATGTCATATAATTGAAATTTTTTACTACTGGAAAATAACCTCTCCTTATGGCTCAAATCCAATTTTTGTGCAAATATTGTGCAATTTTATATAGGTATAACGCCATCATAAAAAAAACAGGTAGGATTTTAGTTACTATTGATTTTTCGAAGCGTAAGTTTAATAGTTATTATATGTGTTTTTGGTTTTTTCTTCTTTGTGCAACTTATTCCTGCGAGAAACTCTGCTCATGTAAGTAAGCCCTTAGTTTGAGTAAAACGGCCACTATTGACGCTTTAGCTCATTTATTCCATCTCCAGGGAAATTAACGGTATGCAGTGACAAAGACACGGCATTTCTTTCGAATCGACTGCGAAAATAAGGGAGGGTTATGTCGTTTGCACGGGTTATATCTATATCTGTATATGTGTGTGTGTGTGCGTGCGTGCGTGCGTGCGTGCCTGCATGCGTGTGTGCGTGCGTGCGTGCGTGCGTGCGTGCGTGCGTGCGTGCGTGCGTGCCTGCATGCGTGCGTGCGTGCCTGCGTGCGTGCGTGCGTGCGTGCGTGCATGCGTGCGTGTGTATATTTATGTATGTTTGTAGTGACTGACTCCTGAAACTCTTAAACGTCCTAAAAGGGCCTATTGAATTCTCAGCGGACGAGACCAATCTAGCCTACAAGAAATTAGACGAATTTTTATTTTTTTTTGTATTTTAACAAAGTGGCTTTCACACCTTGTTTCACACACACAAATGTCCCGCTTACTGAGATTTTAAATTCAATGGAGTCATTTAGGACTTAGAACTTAAGCTGTCGGGTTTTTTGTGTTGTATTTTTTTTTTACTTTGCCCCTTCTGTGTCCCACTGCTGAGCACAGGCCTCCCTTCCTCCTCCCTCTCAAATTTTCTTACGATAGATTTCATTTTCTCTGTGATAGTCCTAGTAGGTAAGCTTCAAATGAAGTACGAAATTATACAGCGCCATATTTGAGTTCGTTTATTTAAAAGTGTTGGGCCAAATTTACATTTTGTACCTAATGACAAGTTTTATCACCGCACTGCAGTTTGGTGACGTTAAATGTAAAGGTTTTTAAATGTGAACAAATAAAAAAACGCGGTTAGCCAGTGGTCGCGGGTTCAAGTCCCGGCATGGGGAATTTTTAGCCTCTAAATAGGTTTTTAAAATAAAAAAATATGATAAATATCAATGAGCCCGTACTCGTCCACTGCTAGACATAAGCCTCCCCAAGACATGACATTTCATTAGGTCCTTGGCCACCCTCATCCAGCCATTGCCCGCAAAGAGGTTCCTATACACTATTAACAGAAACCGGAGCAGTGTAGCTTAGTGGGTAAAACATTGGACTCCGTATCGACCCAGGCTCGGTTTCCAGTGCGGGCATTTACCTATGACTTTATTTTCTAAGCTATGTTCATTTGTGAAGTTATAGTAGGTAGCAATACCACTCGCTAACTGTGAAGGAAAACATCGTGAGGAAACCTGAGTGTCTGAGCTATTTACACACCTCAGCGCTTGAAATCGCCAATCCGCGATGGGCACCCTTGGTAGTTAAGCCCGTACTCTCTCTTTCTGAGAGAAAGCCTGTGCTCTGCAGTGGGACGTATATAGGCAACATAAAAAAAATCTACAATAATTTAAAAATGCTAGAATGTGCGAGCTAGACGGAGGCTAGACACAGTTTCTTAGGGTTCCGTACCCAAAGGGTAAGGGACCAGACTCCACTGTCCAGCTGTCAGTCACCAGGCTGTATCTCCTGAATTGTGGTAGCGGAACAATTGAAATTTTCACAGACGACGTATTTATCTTGCCGCTATAAGAACCAAAACTAAAAACACAATAAATAGTTATTTGTTATGCAAGGCTGCAAAGTTAATTTTTGGCGCGAGTACCTTGTATTGAAACCTGAGCAAGCGAAGGATTCTAGGATTGAGCCACGAGCGAAGCGAGTGGTTCAAATATAGAATCCTGAGCGTAGCGAGGGTTTCAAAGGTACGAGACGCTAAATAACTTTGCTGCCGAGCGCAACACACAACTTTTCACCTCACTAAAGCGAGGAAAATGTTAGGTGCAAGAAAAACAGTTTTAATAAATATTAAATTACTGTTAATTTATATCTTCGTCGCTGCTAGCTTCGCTCATATTTTATGATTTCTTTCGATTTTATTAAAAAAACCAAAATAATGGAAGTAAAGTGAATTCAATAAAGAGAAGAAAATTTTAAAGTTTTTTCAAATTTTCAAATCAAATTTTCTTGCCGGCCAGTGCGATTCTTTAAATGAGGCTGGCGCATGACATGAAATAAGTATTTGCATTTCAATCATCAATGGACTGGCTGCAGAGAATATAAACTATTACGAAACCAATGAGGTTCTATATATATGTAATTTATTGTACGAAACCTTTATTGAATAAAAATATTCGAATTTTAAAAACACTTTCCACGCTAGCGGATAAAGTGCGATTTTCCACGCAGATTTCGAATGATAAACAGAGCTTTTACGAGCTAGTGAGGTGAAAAATATATTTTTGTGGGGCTCCCATACAACAAACGTGATTTTTTTGCCGTTTTTTGCTCAATATTAATAACGGCAACAGGTAGACGCTTGAAATATTCAAATGTTGTATAGATAATGGTACGAAACCCTTCGTGCGCGAGTCTGACTCGTACTTGGCGAGTTTTTTTTATAACATAATCCAGGTGATTCAGTACATTACAACTTGCCAAACTGTTACGTTTGATGACTAGAGATCGCTTGTTTGTTACATTCCTATCTACCTACCCATTATTAACAGTAGATTATCATCATCAACCCATTATGTCCCCACCGAGGGGCACGGGTCTCTTCCCTGAGGAAGGTATAGGCCATACTCCAGTAGATTAACAGATTGTAAAATTACGATAAACCGGGGGTAAAAGGATCCCACCGTTTCGTTTACTTTCGTTCGAGCGCATTCGTTCGGTAGCTCTGCACACGATATTATGCAAAGTTTTAGATTCAATTCAATCGTGGTTAAGGATTTGAATAAATACTTTTTAACTCATCTCATATTATCTAATCTTATAATTATTATCTTATCGCATCTCGCCGCTGCTGCTGTACTGCCTCGTTGTCCTAGCGGTACGTCTGATTGTCATGCCGGAGGTCGTGGGTTCGGTCCGCGCTAGGGTCCGCCCTACATTTGTACAAATGGCCTCAGTCTGGGTGTATTTCCATGTTTGCGATGTCCTTGCCTGGCTACCATAGTACAGAGTATGCTAGCTTAGGATCAGGACAAGCGAATGTTCTGTTTGGAATTTATTATTATTATTGTTATGTTATCGTAGAATTCCTTCTGTAAAATAATAGTACATTGTACACCGAGGGGAGGAAACAGTCTATTTCTGTTCAAGATTATGTTTAAGCCCGACGCGCAGTTAGAGGAAACTTTCTCCCGAGTGATACATAGTGCTTTATATTACACCTACGCACACTGGTTCCACGCCCTAAGAGTAGCGGTCATAGGGTTTCGCGATAATAATGACTGTCGTTGTCATAGCTGATTATTATTATTATGGTGTTTTGTAATACTTTAAGCCATAACACAATAAAAAAAAAACAAAATAATCTTAAAAAGCTTATTTTATTTACAAAATTATGCATTTTTATTACACTTAAAAGAAGGTTTGCAACTTAATAACTATTAAACCTTACTATTTACATTTTATATTACAAATAAAGTAAATACTTAACTAACATCTAAGTACAAACACACAATTGGACAAAAAATATTATATTTACATAATAGGAGTTATGTAAAAAATAACATAAATACCTATCTTATTTTTTACATTTTTTCCTAAACCGACAACAAATTTAATACTTCTTTTGATAGAATAGACTTCTTCTTCTGTGGTAACCTTCTTAAACTAGAAATATAAGGATCCGAATTAAGGAGAAGTCTATGTATCAAGTCGGTGTTTGTGACAACCCGAGACATTTTCCTCGTGTTGTCACGCCTGAAGAGTTTGATTAATTTATTGCAAGATTCGGCGGCCTCTTCCGAAAGCTCACCTATTGACAATAATGCGTGTTCAATTACTTCCGACCCATGAATGAGGACCTTATGTACAGACGATGGCAAGTTGTACCATGGATAGGTAGCAACAAGTTTACGTGCTGTTTCTAGAGAATACTCTTTAAAAGTGGCGTTATTAATTTTGTATCCCGACGAAAGACACTGCAGCAGATTATGACATCTGTCAATAAGGATTTTATCTAATCCAGTAATTTCCGCTGAAACCGCTGAGTTAGAAAAAAACTTTCTGGCAGTGTTTCCGTCGTTAGATGTGCCACTTCCTCCACTTCGCGGTTTGTCGACTATTAGACCAAGTTTCTGCCTAAACTGTTGCTGCACATGTTGTTTTTTTTGTGCAAGAAGAGCTTTTTCGTCTGAAGAACGTACCTGCCATTTCTTTATGTCTAATCTATAAGAAACGTGAATTAAATATTCGAAGAATCGGATATATGAGTGAAGAGGAGATAGTCCAAATTGATAGGTACCACTATCTGCAGTTTTGCTCAGCGATTTATCAATGTCATTCATCTCTTTTGGAGTTGAACCACAAATATAACATCTACTACAAGATGTATCGCTCAGAGCACTGCACACTTTACCATCAACCATGGTTAATTGTAAAGAATGCTGCACTTTTATTTCATATTCACCGTGAGTGAAAGAAGTCGGTTGTAAACTATCAATTTTAGTCTTGAAATAAGCTTCTTCTTGCACAGAAAGGTCTTTGGATTCTTTGGCAAATTGGAATCGAATAGGCCTACAATACCTGGTGGAAGAAGGGCGCGGATTTTTCCAAACTATTTGATCTGGGTCGGAGGTATTGGACTTACAAACCAATTGAAGAGGACAATATGAAGTAACAAACATACTGCCATCATCATCGATACCAGAATCTCCAAAAATCTGTTTATATTCGCTGTGCCCCGTACTCCCATCGAAACCCCATTTTCCAATCAAAACAAATTCTTTATTAGGGTCAATATTATTCAAAACGGGTTTTTGGGATTCTAGTATCCGGCAAGCAGTATGATCTAACAATGATTGTAATTCTACTTCAGCAGATGATTCCGTGATAAACTCTTGCGATGGATAGCACCGCTTCTTAGCTTCTAACACTTTTTGATAAGATGGTAATGCATTAGGTGATTTTGCATTAACGAAGTCTTTCACCAAAAGATACTGATGTTTAGTCAGTTTTGTCTCATTTATAAGAGACAAGACTTCGTCAGTGCTGAAATTTAAAGATGCAGCGGCGTTAGATAGACTAGAATCGTCCAACAAAGAATTTATCGCAGAACTGTCTACTTTACTTAACTCTGCAAGCCTGCGGCGTTTTGATCTCTTGCTACATTCCTCAAAGTCCTTCCTGTGCTGGTGCTGTTGGGTGCTTGTCGAAGCTTCTGCTGCTGGCCGTTGGGTGTTGTGGCTCCCTACTGTTGCACAAGTTGGCAGAACGCAAACTTCAATTTCGTTCAGCCAGTCTCCGTACTTAGAGACCATGCGAGAATGGTTGCGCGTGACTTGCTTCCAAATTGCTACCAATCTTGTACAAACTTTAGTAACTCTTTTTTCCAAGTCATCAGCAATGTAATTCTCAACATCAGGCAGCAATTGTATTAGGTCTCGAAAAACTCGATGCCAACGCTCCAGTTCAGATTTGCTGTCTTTAATAGACAGCCAAGTATCTAGTACAAGCATTCTTTTGAAAGAACACTTAATACTAGTACCTAAAACAAAATAAAAATACGTTAAAAGCGGATCAAAATAGATACATGTTTCGTAGCAAGTGCTACGCGCCTGCTACGCGTTCAGGCGCGCGGCGTAGCACCTGGCTGCACCTTACAGACGCAGCATGACGCAGCTAAATTTGGAGAGGCCTAGTAGTAGACATTGTAACCCATATTTCTATACCAAATTGAATGGTACAAGTAGGTACAAACATAAGTAAAAGCTTCAACGTAAAAAATATACAGACATAAATACATAAAAAATGCCACGTTGGCGTAGCACTCTATTTAAAAAAAAAATGTAGAAGGAAAAGGCAAAATAGTAAAGTAAATTAATAATACATACCTGTGACTTCAAATTCCATTGTAAAATAGCAGGTCACAGACAAGTTGGAACTTAAACACACGCGTCGCGTCTTGGGCTAATTAAAGCACTTGGTGATAACAGGTTGATGACTAATTACTTGTGTTCACTTCGGATGCCGAAAAAGGAATGTTGGGAACAATAGATTGCGAAACCTTTTATACCCTCAGGTAGTATGACAATTAGTGGGTAACTGAGCCAGATATCATGGCTTAGCTCAGTCATTGCCATCCGAGTCCTATGACCTACTACGGTACCACCGTGCTACGAGTTGAATTTGAGTTTGCCGCACTGGAAATCTAATACGAAAAAATTCCCTCTTTTTTCTAATTAGTTGATATAAAACCTTTCTTAAGTTTAGACTTTTGCTTTTTTATGTTCACTGCTAAAAAACAAAAGAACGCTAGTAGGGCAGTAATGGACTTTCACACAACATTCCTGCCCTGCGTCGGAGGGCAGGAATGACTTTTCATAAAACTTTTCCCGCCACACATTTATGAGCGAGAAATGAAGAACTTTGGAAGCCGTTTATGAACGAGCTATGATACTTTTTCTGAGTGGGTGTGGTATAATAGTTATTTGTTATGCAAGGCTGCAAAGTTAATTTTTGGCGCGAGTACCTTGTATTGAAACCTGAGCAAGCGAAGGATTCTAGGATTGAGCCACGAGCGAAGCGAGTGGTTCAAATATAGAATCCTGAGCGTAGCGAGGGTTTCAAAGGTACGAGACGCTACATAACTTTGCTGCCGAGCGCAACACACAACTTTTCACCTCACTAAAGCGAGGAAAATGTTAGGTGCAAGAAAAACAGTTTTAATAAATATTAAATTACTGTTAATTTATATCTTCGTCGCTGCTAGCTTCGCTGTTTTTCGATTGTATCAAAAAACAAACCAAAATAATGGAAGTAAAGTGAATTCAATAAAGAGAAGAAAATTTTAAAGTTTTTTTTTTAAATCAAATTTTCTTGCCGGCCAGGGCGATTCTTTAAATGAGGCTGGCGCATGACATGAAATAAGTATTTGCATTTCAATCATCAATGGACTGGCTGCAGAGAATATAAACTATTACGAAACCAATGAGGTTCTATATCATCATCAACCCATTATGTCCCCACCGAGGGGCACGGGTCTCTTCCCTGAGGAAAGTATAGGCCATACTCCACCACGGGGGCCAAGTCCGGATTGGTGGAGGCTTGTAGACTAGTGGCTCGTCTACTGTCAGAAGTTGTTAAGCCGCCCTAAGGCCTCTGACTTGGCTTAACGACTGCCATCTATCGACGGCAGCCGGCACCAACAGCTTAACGTGCCTTGCGAAGCACGGAACCGCTCGGAAAAATGCCACTAGCGTTAGGCAAAGACGGCGACCCATCCATGCACTAAACGCGCTCTGTGTTGCTTAACCTTCGTGATCGTTTAAGATCACTCAGGCAGCCGGGGCTACGAATTCAGGTTCTATATATATGTAATTTATTGTACAAAACCTTTATTGAATAAAAATATTCGAATTTTAAAAACACTTTCCACGCTAGCGGATAAAGTGCGATTTTCCACGCAGATTTCGAATGATAAACAGAGCTTTTACGAGCTAGTGAGGTGAAAAGAATATTCTATCTATCAGCACGAAACACTCGCTAAGAAGCAAAATATCGTAAAAATCAAAGCGGCTTCGTTGGCTCCGCACGTATGTACATTGTTTTTCCTGGGTACAATTTACACGTAGGATAACAGGGTGTTAGTTTGATTAGTTAAAATCGTCACAGGGGTGGTAGTATACATGAAAGTGAGTGAAAAAAAAAAACCTTGTAATATTCTGAGGTGTTCACATACCTTAGCGCTTGATATTGCCAACTCGCGGTCGGCACGCGTGGTAAGTAAGCCCATCTCTCTCTCTGAGAAAAGGCCTGTGCCCTGCACTGGGACGTTATAGGCAACATTAAAAAATACTTATATGAAGTATAAGAGAATACTTGCCTCACATTCAGGAGGTCATGGATTCGAGCCTCGCGCTTTTTAGGTACCAACGACTTTGTTTTCTGAGTCAAATATATTTGTGAATTTGTAGAGTAATAGCATTCGCTAAATGTAAAGGAGAACATTGTGAGGAAACCCTAGTGTCTCAGGTACTCGCATACCTCAGCGTTTGAAAACGTACAATGGCCACAACTATGAGGCTAAGTGCGGAAATCTCAACTCGACCTTAAAAATGTGTTTTTTATAAAGTTACATTGTATTAGTGTAGTAGCTAGTTGTCCGCGGGAAATAAAATAAAATAGATCTTCAAGTAAACTTTGTAAGTGACGTTTTCGAAGCTGCACGTGGCGTTTTTCCTCCTAATTCAAACTCTAAACTGCTTTTCTCTCGGCGTAAGTTGTTCTGGTAGTTTTCTAAGCCTTCGTCCGGACGAAGTTTTGCGCAAGTTTGCCTCCACCAGCCAATATTAACTTTGGCCGAGCGGTGGCCGGCGAAAACAAAGTCGGAATAGAGTTTTGTTAAAGGACGATCCCGTGTAAAAAGATGGAAAAAGGTGTGATACGTTTTTGCAAAAAATTTAAACCACAATAATAGCGCCAGCTGCTTTTAGATCCCAAGAAATGTGATGGATAATAAAACCTACAAAATCCCGAGATGAAAGCCTATGGTAATTTTGTTGAACGGAGAAATGCAAGAGACGCCTTTTATTTTCTCATAGTGGGTGATGAAAAGTAAAGTGTATTACTCCCGGGCGCAAAATATATATTTGGCTCGGGCAAGGTACTTCGAATCCCTCGCTACGGTCAGAATTCTACCAAAGAATCCCTCGCTACGCTCGGTATTCTAGTCTAGACTCCCTCACTTTGCTCTGGATTCATAAAAGCGCCCTCGCCTTA
Organism: Yponomeuta evonymella; assembly: GCA_963969515.1. Classification (NCBI taxonomy): domain Eukaryota; kingdom Metazoa; phylum Arthropoda; class Insecta; order Lepidoptera; family Yponomeutidae; genus Yponomeuta; species Yponomeuta evonymella. The sequence goes on from OZ018365.1 coordinate 2,024,968, forward strand.
AAATATTATTTTGCTGCCATAACCTCCTCAGTCCTGACCTTGAAAATAACACTTAAAATCCATTGTTATTTTCAAGGTCAGGACTGAGGAGGTTAAGATACAATCAAATTTTAACTAGGTATATTTCGAAAAACATAGATGTAACATCAGTTGTTGTAAATCACAAACTCTAATTTGGGTTGTTTTAGAAATTGTCCAATAAGTATGGTCTTGTTTCTTATGTTGTCAATAAAGACGAAATCTTCGATAGGTATGTTTTACTTTCATAAAGATGGCCTTGCTGTTTATGACGCCAATAAAAAAGAACATGTCTTTGTTAGTTACCTTCTATTTTCACCTCCTGGGAATTAGATTTTCGACTCATACCGGCTATTTCACTATAAATATTGAAATATTTTACGTCCCTAGAAAATGTGACGCTAAAAAGAAAAATAATGAGGCTCAAATAGCTTCTTACACTTTACGTGAAATAACTGGTAACTTATGACTAGTTAATTAATTTCCTGCCACTACGCGGAAGAAACTTTAGTTAAATAAGTCGGCCGTTAAAAGTAGTTCAAGTTAAACCTTTTATGTAAGTTTTCATAGCTAAGCCACGTTTAGCTTTATACAACGGCATGAAAAATAAATAAATAGGTAGGTACAATACTCATCTTGAACACCAACAAGACAATAAAGGTTCATGAGAGCCAAAAGGGGTTTCTATAGAATCCTAAAGTTGGCTTAAGGCTCATATAATTGTGAGTTACAGCCTAACTAACACCCTTAGGGACCTAAAGGGTGGACCACACACAAACATTTTATTAATCCCGGGGAGATAGAATGAAAAGGCGCAAAAGTTCCATCAAGTCAAGAAAGCATTAAGGCAAGAACCGGCCTTTGTTCAGTCATCGGTTATCCTGAGTCAAACGTTACGATGGGGCCAAATTAACGTTGTATCATCATCAGCCATTTGACGCTCACTGCAGGACATAGGCCTCCTTAGTGGTTTTCATAACCATGAGGGGTTTTGCCATAATTGCTACACTTGGCAGTCGGGTTGGCGATCGCAGTATGCGGTTGGAATCTCAGGAAGACGCTGCTGCCCGTCTCCTGGTAGTGTATTTCCCTAGTCGCCTTCTACGATATCCACGGAAGGAAATAGAGTGACGCTATTCTCAATCCGGCGCCACGCAAAATTAACGTTGTATATTATTATTCATTCTGGCTCAGGGACCGAAAATGGATCTTGGCTTTCAAGCAGCCTATTATATACGTCCCACTGTAGGGCACAGGCCTTCTCTCAGGCGGAGAGTATGGGCTTAATCACCACGCGTGCCCACCGTGGATTGGTGATTTGAAGCGGTGAGGTATGTGGATAGCTCAGACACTCAGGTTTCCTCACGATGTTTTCCTTCACCGTTAGCGAGTGGTATTGCTACTATAACTTCACAAATGTACATACCTTAGAAAAGAAAGTCATAGTACATGCCCGCACTGGGAATCGAACCTGGGTCTCTTGCTTCCGAGTCCAATGTTCTACCTACTAGGCTACCACTGCTCTATTTTGTATACTTATATTTTGCTCATTGAAAACAAATTGTAAAGTTGTTACGCTCAAGTTTTGTATCAAATTAAGTGGGATTATAAAACCCTGTATTTAATTTTCTGTATTAAGAAAATTTGCAGGTAAATTATCGTTCTCCCGACAACTGTGAAACCTAGTCTTCTGCAATTCACTAATTTGTCCCTTAGGTCTAATAAAACATGGGATAATCCGAGGTCTAAGGTTCGTAACTGCTCTTTTAGGGGATTTTATGGCTTTTGTAAAGTGGCGTTTGTATTTCAAGTACATTCGTACATACCAATGAAATTTCGGTTTTTTTGGGTTGTATTTTTTTTTACTTAGCCCCTTCTGTGTCCCACTGCTGAGCACAGGCCTCCCTTCCTCCTCCCTCTCAAATTTTCTTACGATAGATTTCATTTTCTCTGCGATAGTCCTAGTAGGTAAGCTTCAAATGAAGTACAAAATTATACAGCGCCATATTTGAGTTCGTTTATTTAAAAGTGTTGGGCCAAATTTACATTTTGTACCTAATGACAAGTTTTATCACCGCACTGCAGTCTGGTGACGTTTGTTAAAAAAAATATAAAGGTTTTTAAATGTGAACAAATACAAAAACGTGGTTAGCCTGAGGTCGCGGGTTCAAGTCCCGGCATGGGGAATTTTTAGCCTCTAAATAGGTTTTTAAAATAAAAAAAAATGAGGAATATCAATGAGCCCGTACTCGTCCACTGCTAGACATAGGCCTCCCCAAGACATGACATTTCATGTCTTGGGGAGGCCTACCCTCATCCAGCCATTGGCCGCAAAGAGGTTCCTATACACTATTAACTGAAACCGGAGCAGTGTAGCTTAGTGGGTAAAACATTGGACTCCGAAACGACCCAGGCTCGATTTCCAGTGCGGGCATTTACCTATGACTTTATTTTCTAAGCTATGTTCATTTGTGAAGTTATAGTAGCAATACCACTCGCTAACTGTGAAGGAAAACATCGTGAGGAAACCTGAGTGTCTGAGCTATTTACACACCTCAGCGCTTGAAATCGCCAATCCGCGATGGGCACGCTTGGTAGTCAAGCCCGTGCTCTCTCTTTCTGAGAGAAAGCCTGTGCCCTGCAGTGGAACGTAGGTATATAGGCAACATAAAAAAAAATCTACAATAATTTAAAAATGCTAGAATGTGCGAGCTAGACGGAGGCTAGACACAGTTTCTTAGGGTTCCGTACCCAAAGGGTAAGGGACCCTATTACTAAGACTCCACTGTCCAGCTGTCAGTCACCAGGCTGTATCTCCTGAATTGTGGTAGCTGAACAATTGAAATTTTCACAGACGACGTATGTATGTTGCCGCTATAAGAACCAAAACTAAAAACACAATAAAAATTTATTTTTGTGGGGCTCCCATACAACAAACGTGATTTTTTTGCCGTTTTTTGCTCAATATTAATAACGGCAACAGGTAGACGCTTGAAATATTCAAATGTTGTATAGATAATGGTACGAAACCCTTCGTGCGCGAAACTGACTCGCACTTGGCGGGTTTTTTTTATAACATAATCCAGGTGATTCAGTACATTACAACTCGCCAAACTGTTACGTTTGATGACTAGAGATCGCTTGTTTGTTACATTCCTATCTACCTACCCATTATTAACAGTAGATTATCATCATCAACCCATTATGTCCCCACCGAGGGGCACGGGTCTCTTCCCTGAGGAAGGTATAGGCCATACTCCAGTAGATTAAGAGATTGTAAAATTACGATAAACCGGGGGTAAAAGGATCCCACCGTTTCGTTTACGTTCGTTCAAGCGCATTCGTTCGGTAGCTCTGCACACGATATTATGCAAAGTTTTAGATTCAATTCAATCGTGGTTAAGGATTTGAATAAATACTTTTTAACTCATCTCATATTATCTAATCTTATATTATCTTATCGCATCTCGCCGCTGCTGCTGTACTGCCTCGTTGTCCTAGCGGTACGTCTGATTGTCATGCCGGAGGTCGTGGGTTCGGTCCGCGCTAGGGTCCGCCCTACATTTGTACAAATGGCCTCAGTCTGGGTGTATTTCCATGTTTGCGATGTCCTTGCCTGGCTACCATAGTACAGAGTATGCTAGCTTAGGATCAGGACAAGCGAATGTTCTGTTTGGAATTTATTATTATTATTGTTATGTTATCGTAGAATTCCTTCTGTAAAATAATAGTACATTGTACACCGAGGGGAGGAAACAGTCTATTTCTGTTCAAGATTATGTTTAAGCCCGACGCGCAGTTAGAGGAAACTTTCTCCCGAGTGATACATAGTTTATTTATTTTATTATTTTATTTTATTAGGAAAACTAACAGCTTATCACTAACACAATAAATTACACACATAGATACAGAAAGCCAACAAAAAGTTTTCACAGCTAGCAATATTTTGAGCAATTAGCACAGGTGAAAGAAAAACGATACACGAAACACCAGACACGGTGCTTTATATTAGGTACACCTACGAGTTGAATTTGAGTTTGCCGCACTTGTTTTTTTTCGCTGTGCTTAAAAAGGTTGCCAGTCTCCTTTCATTGAAAATCTAGTACGAAAAAATTCCCTCTTTTTTCTAATTAGTTGATATAAAACCTTTTTTAAGTTTAGACTTTTGCTTTTTTTATGTTCGCTGCTAAAAAACAAAAGAACGCTAGTAGGGCAGTAATGGACTTTCATACAACATTCCTGCCCTGCGTCGGAGGGCAGGAATGACTTTTCATAAAACTTTTCCCGCCACACATTTATGAGCGAGAAATGAAGAACTTTGTAAGCCGTTTATGAACGAGCTATGATACTTTTTCTGAGTGGGTGTGGTATAATAGTTATTTGTTATGCAAGGCTGCAAAGTTAATTTTTGGCGCGAGTACCTTGTATTGAAACCTGAGCAAGCGAAGGATTCTAGGATTGAGCCACGAGCGAAGCGAGTGGTTCAAATATAGAATCCTGAGCGTAGCGAGGGTTTCAAAGGTACGAGACGCTAAATAACTTTGCTGCCGAGCGCAACACACAACTTTTCACCTCACTAAAGCGAGGAAAATGTTAGGTGCAAGAAAAACAGTTTTAATAAATATTAAATTACTGTTAATTTATATCTTCGTCGCTGCTAGCTTCGCTGTTTTTCGATTTTATCAAAAAACAAACCAAAATAATGGAAGTAAAGTGAATTCAATAAAGAGAAGAAAATTTTAAAGTTTTTTTTTTAAATCAAATTTTCTTGCCGGCCAGGGCGATTCTTTAAATGAGGCTAGCGCATGACATGAAATAAGTATTTGCATTTCAATCATCAATGGACTGGCTGCAGAGAATATAAACTATTACGAAACCAATGAGGTTCTATATATATGTAATTTATTGTACAAAACCTTTATTGAATAAAAATATTCGAATTTTAAAAACACTTTCCACGCTAGCGGATAAAGTGCGATTTTCCACGCAGATTTCGAATGATAAACAGAGCTTTTACGAGCTAGTGAGGTGAAAAGAATATTCTATCTATCAGCACGAAACACTCGCTAAGAAGCAAAATATCGTAAAAATCAAAGCGGCTTCGTTGGCTCCGCACGTATGTACATTGTTTTTCCTGGGTACAATTTACACGTAGGATAACAAGGTGTTAGTTTGATTAGTTACGTCGTCACAGGGGTAGCAGTATACATGAAAGTGAGTGAAAAAAAAACGTTGTAATATTCTGAGGTGTTCACATACCTTTGCGCTTGATATTGCCAACTCGCGGTCGGCACGCGTGGTAAGTAAGCCCATATGTCTCTCTGAGAAAAGGCCTGTGCCCTGCACTGGGACGTTATAGGCAACATTAAAAAATACTTATATGAAGTATAAGAGAATACTTGCCTCACATTCAGGAGGTCATGGATTCGAGCCTCGCGCTTTTTAGGTACCAACGACTTTGTTTTCTAAGTCAAATATATTTGTGAATTTGTAGAGTAATACCATTCGCTAAATGTAAAGGAGAACATTGTGAGGAAACCCTAGTGTCTCAGGTACTCGCATACCTCAGCGCTTGAAAACGTACAACGGCCACAACTATGAGGCTAAGTGCGGAAATCTCAACTCCACCTTAAAAATGTGTTTTTTATAAAGTTACATTGTATTAGTGTAGTGGCTAGTTGTCCGCGGGAAATAAAATAAAATAGAGCTTCAAGTAAACTTTGTAAGTGACGTTTTCGAAGCTGCACGTGGCGTTTTTCCTCCTAATTCAAACTCTAAACTGCTTTTCTCTCGCCGTAAGTTGTTCTGGTAGTTTTCTAAGCCTCCGTCCGGACGAAGTTTTGCGCAAGTTTGCCTCCACCAGCCAATATTAACTTTGACCGAGCGGTGGCCGGCGAAAACAAAGTCGGAATAGAGTTTTGTTAAAGGACGATCCCGTGTAAAAAGATGGAAAAAGGTGTGATACGTTTTTGCAAAAAATTGAAACTACAATAATAGCGCCAGCTGCTTTTAGATCCCAAGAAATGTGATGGATAATATAACCTACAAAATCCCGGGATGAAAGCCTATGGTAATTTTGTTGAACGGAGAAATGCAAGAGACGCCTTTTATTTTCTCATAGTGGGTGATGAAAAGTAAAGTGTATTACTCCCGGACGCATCCTTCGCTACGCTCGGGATTCTAGTCTAGACTCCCTCACTTCGCTCTGGGTTCATAAAAGCGCCCTCACCTTAAAATATTATTTTGCTGCCATAACCTCCTTAGTCCTGACCTTGAAAATAACATTTAAAATCCATTGTTATTTTCAAGGTCAGGACTGAGGAGGTTAAGATACAATCAAAGTTTAACTAGGTATATTTCGAAACACATAGATGTAACACAAGTTGTTGTAAATCACAAACTCTAATTTGGGTTGTTTTAGAAATTGTCCAATAAGTATGGTCTTGTTTCTTATGTTGTCAATAAAGACGAAATCTTCGATAGGTATCTTTTACTTTCATAAAGATGGCCTTGTTGTTTATGACGCCAATAAAGAAGAACATGTCTTTGTTAGTTACCTTCTATTTTCACCTCCTGGGAATTAGATTTTCGACTCATACCGGCTATTTCACTATAAATATTGAAATATTTTACGTCCCTAGAAAATGTGACGCTAAAAATAAAAATAATGAGGCTCAAATAGCTTCTTACACTTTACGTGAAATAACTGGTAACTTATGACTAGTTAATTCATTTCCTGCCACTACGCGGAAGAAACTTTAGTTAAATAAGTCGGCCGTTAAAAGTAGTTCAAGTTAAGCCTTTTATGTAAGTTTTCATAGCTAAGCCACGTTTAGCTTTGTACAACGGCATGAAAAATAAATAAATAGGTAGGTACAATACTCATCTTGAACACCAACAAGACAATAAAGGTTCATGAGAGCCAAAAGGGGTTTCTATAGAATCCTAAAGTTGGCTTAAGGCTCATATAATTGTGAGTTACAGCCTAACTAACACCCTTAGGGACCTAAAGGGTGGACCACACACAAACATTTTATTAATCCCGGAGAGATAGAATGAAAAGGCGCAAAAGTTCCATAAAGTCAAGAAAGCATTAAGGCAAGAATAGGCCTTTGTCCAGTCATCGGTTATCCTGAGTCAAACGTTGCGATACGAGCCATTTGACGCCCACTGCAGGACATAGGCCTCCTTCGTGGTTTTCATAACCATGAGGGGTTTTGCCATAATTGCTACACTTGGCAGGCGGGTTGGCGATCGCAGTATGCGGTTGGAATCTCAGGAAGACGCTGCTGCCCGTCTCCTGGTAGTGTATTTCCCTAGTCGCCTTCTACGATATCCACGGAAGGAAATAGAGTGACGCTATTCTTAATCCGGCGCCACGCAAAATTAACGTTGTATATTATTATTCATTCTGGCTCAGGGACCGAAAATGGATCTTGGCCTCCGCAATCAAAAGACGCCATCTTTCCCTATCCTGCGCTGCCTCCCTCCAACCATCCACCCGGAGCTCATGCAGGTATCTTTCCACCGCGTCTCTCCAGCGATACTTGGGGCGTCCGATCGGCCGACGCCCAACGGGACACCCTTCGTATGCTCTTTTCACCCTGCCACCCTGCAGCCCGATCCTCTCCCATTCTTTCCACGTATCCGAGCCGAAAATATTATTTATTTACCTATGTTGTTTGTTGAGTCTTTTGAGCAAAAACTAAGGTACTTGACATTGCCTGTAAGATTAGCAAGTTGAAGTGGCAGTAGATTGGTCACATCCACGGAAAGACCAATAGTCGATGGGGTACAAACGAAGGTCCTCGAGTGGAGACCACGAGCTGGCAACCGCAGCCTAGGATCCCACCAGCCCAGTCTGCGGTAGAATGCTGGCAGCGGTTGGATGAGGCTGGCCGAGGACAGAAAGCGGTACCACCGTAGCAGCTTTCAAGCAGCCTATTATATACGTCCCACTGTAGGGCACAGGCCTTCTCTCAGGCGGAGAGTATGGGCTTAATCACCACGCGTGCCCACCGTGGATTGGTGATTTGAAGCGGTGAGGTATGTGGATAGGTCAGACACTCAGGTTTCCTCACGATGTTTTCCTTCACCGTTAGCGAGTGGTATTGCTACTATAACTTCACAAATGTACATACCTTAGAAAAGAAAGTCATAGGTACATGCCCGCACTGGGAATCGAACCTGGGTCTCTTGCTTCCGAGTCCAATGTTCTACCTACTAGGCTACCACTGCTCTATTTTGTATTTTGTATACTTATATTTTGCTCATTGAAAACAAATTGTAAAGTTGTTACGCTCAAGTTTTGTATCAAATTAAGTGGGATTATAAAACCCTGTATTTAATTTTCTGTATTAAGAAAATTTGCAGGTAAATTATCGTTCTCCCGACAACTGTGAAACCTAGTCTTCTGCAATTCACTAATTTGTCCCTTAGGTCTAATAAAACATCGGATAATCCGAGGTCTAAGGTTCGTAACTGCTCTTTTAGGGGATTTTATGGCTTTTGTAAAGTGGCGTTTGTATTTCAAGTACATTCGTACATACCAATGAAATTTCATTGGTGTGTACGAATGTACAACTTTGCTATTCGAGTCCTATTATTACTGCGGCCCAAAAGGAGGGTAATGTGTTTGGCTCGTAAGTATGTATGTATGTAAGTATGTCCGATTCTGTGTTCCCTGATAAGTACTTAACCAATGGAAAGATTATGACTAAAAAGATCTCAATCTATCAGTCATGTTTGAGCGAACGCCATAGGCATCCGAACAAACCGGACGTAAAAATAATAAAAAATAACGAAAAAGACAAAAATAAAAAAACTAAAATAAGAACTTAAATGAAAAATTTAAAGAACCCCCAACACAGAAACCTAACTCTTAAAGAGTAACCGCATCAATGTCGCTAATTTTAGCTAAATCAAAGCAACAAAATTTTTGGCAGCCATTTTCTTCCGCCATTTTGTTTTTTTTAACGCACTTAAAATTGCCCAGAGTGTACGTTGTTTTAGCCAAAGCACCATCTCTATATCTCATACCGTTTTGTCAGGCAGTTGACCATGTCCATAAGCAGCTGAGTGGATTTCCATGAAACATAACTAAGAACCATCTCGATCAATCTAGCTTTCAATTGAAAAAAACTGCATCGAAATCATTTGATCCGTTTCGGCGCTACGACGGAACGTACAGACACACACAGATAGGCTTCAAACTTATAACACCCCTCTTTGCGTTGCGTCGGGGGTTAAAAAGTAACCAACAACCCGACTGCTGAACATTAACTACTAAGCAGGCGGGACCCAAATTGAACAATGTAACTGATTGCGAGGTTACATCCTAGGTTGGCCCTGCCTGCTTAGTAATTAATGCTGAGCAGTCGCGTTGTTGGTTATTTTTCATTCCAATTTTATTCTTTATTTTTACATAAGAAACTTTATAGATTACCTATTCACTGCCTCGTTGGCCTAGCAGTGAAACCAGATGAACCGATATTAAAAAGTTGATGTGTTTGATTGCCGGTGTGAGCCGTTGTACTTTAATTTGTGTAACTTGCCTCATCATCATCAGCCATTGGACGCCCACTGCAGGACATAGGCCTCCTTCGTGGTTTTCATAACCATGAGGGGTTTTGCCATAATCGCCACGCTTGGCAGGCGGGTTGGCGATCGCAGTATGCGGTTGGAATCTCAGGAAGACGCTGCTGCCCGTCTCCTAGTAATTGATTTCCTCAGTCTTGAGTCACAATTTGCCTCAGTCTGGGTGTTTTTCCATATTTGTGATGACTTTGTCTAGTCACCATATCACAGAGTATCCTAGCTTGGAAGCAGAATAAGTGCATATTAGTAGTATCATTATTACTCAGCCTATATAATGTTCCATTGCAGGTAAGAACATTAGAGAGTACGGGCTTGAACAATTTCAAGCGTTGATGTATGTGAATACCTCAGGTAGTCAGGTTTTCTCACGATATTATCCTTCAAAATTAGCGAGCGATATACAGGGCGTCCCACGGCTATGCCACATGGCGGAAAAGTGCCTTGAATATTGTAGATGGAACATTTTACTGAAAGAAGACATTTTATTTCATAGATTTTTCAATAATCACATGGTTGAATCGGATCTCCTCATCCCTGATTCGATCACCTGGTCAAATTCCTAACATCGATTTAATTCATGAGTATAGATAGATAGAATATTCTTTATTGCACACAAAGATTACATTGACAGAAATTCAATAAATCGCAGTACAATTGGCGGCCTTATTACTACAAGAAATTTCTTCCAGGCAACCATAGACGGAGACAAGAAAGAAGTTAGAGACGGGTAGTCGGTGCAATAAAGAAATATGAGTTGAAAGTATCATCAAAGCCCGAGTATAATTCATAATACGGAATCCCAGTGTTAAATATTCGAAGGCGAACCTCAATTTTCCCCTTCGAACCGAAGCGCGAAGGGATCTCAATGCCAGTTACCAAAGAAAACGTGACTTTTGCCTCCGGAAAAACTCACCCTACTTTCCAAACAGAATGGGTGTAGTAAATCGGGGCTCGTGTATGGATTATATTTATATTCTTTTTCGTTGCACTAACCCGGACAATTTTAAAAACCTATTTAGAGGAAAAAAAATCCACTCATGCCGGAACTTGAACCCAAAACTTCTTAAATCGAAATGTTTTTTTTTTTTTGACCAATGAGGTGTCAAATATAAGTTATTAAGGTTATTCTTACACCTGTCATAATGTCTCGCTCGCACATTTTAAACATTTACAATGTTTACATTAAAAAGCAAGTAAGTAAGTATTTGTGGATTGAAAGAGGATGTAGTGACTAGAATTGAGAAAGGAATGTTGCGTTGGTTTGGACATGTGGAGAGGATGAAGGAAGAAAGATTGACGAAACAAATATATCAAGCGAATGTGGGTGGAAGGGCCGGCAAGAACATCTCAGACAGACATACTTCGACTATATAGGGGATGTATTAACAAAGGGCAAGATAAAAAGTACCGGAAACCGGCGTCCGTGTAGGCAACGACTAATGAATGTTGAGGAAGCGAAAGTGATCTGTCAGGATCGTGGCAAGTGGCAGTTCCTGCCTACCCCTCTGAGATACAGGTGTGAGTTTATCTATACATAAGCAGCCTAATACGTCCCACTGTAAGGCACGGGACTTCTCTTAGGAAGAGAGGATGTTCTTAATCGCCACGCGTGCCCACCGCGGATTGGCGACTTCAAGCGCTGAGGTATGTGCACAGCTTATACACTCAGGTATCCTCACGATGTTTTCCTTCACAGTTAACGAGTGGTATTACTACTATAACTTCACAAATGTACATAATTTAGAAAACGAAGTCATAGGTACATGCCCGCACTGGGAATCGAACTTGGGTCTCTCGCTTCTTAGTCCAATATTCTACCCACAAAGCTACCACCGGCTTTGGTATATTTATGTATGTATGTATGTGTGTTGCCAGTGACGAGTTATGGATATAAGACCTGGTCGCTGACTATGGGCCTCATAAGAAGGCTCAAGGTCGCCCAACGAGCAATGGAGAGAGCTATGTTAGGAGTTTCACTGCGTGAGTGAATGAGGAGATCCGCACAAAAACTCAAGTTACTGATCTGGCTCAAAGAATTGCTCAGTTGAAGTGGCAGTGGGCGGGGTACATAGCTCGGAGAACTGATGGCCGTTGGGGCGGAAAAGATCTGACCTGACGACCGCGGACCGGACGACGCAGCGTGGGCAGGCCCCAACCTGATGGTCTGACACCCTGGTTACGGTGGCGGGGAGTCGCTGGATGCGGACGGCCCAACACCGGGAAGCTTGGAAGACCATGAGGGAGGCCTACGTCCCGCAGTGGGCGTCGAATGGCTGATGATGAATGTTTTTTACATTTATATTGTAGAGACATAAGGTCTATTTGTCTATTATTTATTTGATCGCATTTAGAATCGTACAATGCGGCGGACTTAAAGCCTTAAGCATAAATAAGTACTTTATAGAAACAGATATGCATACAGACTTCGCATGGTTAGTGATTGGGTTCAAAGAACCTAGTCAGACCTAGACACCAACTCTTGCACGCGTGTACTCTACACCGTTACTTTAAGGGCGACTTTGCAACAAACATGAAAAGGTTGACCTGCTGTCACCTGTACGTGGCGGAATTTCAAAACGGACCGTCTCAAGTTCTAAACAGAGAAATCGTGAAATATCGAAGCGCTTTGACCTTTTACAAAGGTCAAAGTTCTGCTTGGAATACTTGGAATTGTAATTAGTTTGAAATTATCCAAAGCACTGTAACAAACAAAATTACTGAATCGACGTAATCGTTGTAATTTTTATTACACGACCTTAGCTAGTAATTCAGCTACCTAGAGTTCTGGGAACGATTGTTAATTCAAGCTTTTACGGTGAGCTTCACGACGGACGGCGGCATTTTCTCTCGCGCGCACGTTCTAGCTGATCAGGACAGGTTAAAAAGGACCCAGGGTCCTAGGAGCCTAAGTAGCAAAACACATTTAATTCAAAGCGGAGAGTTATTTAATTAGTAAAGCCCAAATTACATATAAAATTATATTATTTTGCGATTTTTTTCTATCGTTTTGTCAACGTAATTAATATGTATATCTATGCCTGCTTTCTGGTACCAATAGTCTCTGAGCTAAGCCGACAGACAGAAGGACGGACGGACTGGCGAAATTATAAGGGTTCCCTGTTGACTACAGAACACTAACCGCTGTCACCTACAATATAGTGTGTTGTAACGTTGGATTGGTCGTTTAAAAATATTGTGAGTGTTGGAAAAGCAGTTGTGGATTGAAACTTCTAAAATTCTACGGAACTCTACATGCGCGTGGCCCGATACGCACTTAACCGGTTTTGTTTTACTTAGCCTGTAGCGTTGTGTCCCATTGCTGGGCAAAGGAAATGGGGAGGCACTTGAATCCCGAGTTTTCACTTCTTGACACTTCTTCTTGACAGTCCTAGAGACACCACTCGGGCAGATGTCGATAGATAGTCTGCTTCAGTTTCGTTTTCGGTTTCTTTTTATTTCTCAAGTTCTCACTTATAGAAATAAAAAACCGGCCAAGTGTAAGTCAAACTCGCGCACGAAGGGTTCCGTACCATTATCTATACAACATTTAAATACTTCAAGCGTCTACCTGTTGCCGTTATTAAGATCGAGCGAAAATTTGAAATAAAAAATAAAAACCAACTTCGAAACTAAAATGCATGAAACTGGGCACCGACTACAAATTATACTTGTACAATACCCACATGTATACATACTTCTAATTATTTAAATTATAACCATAATTTACCCTACTTAATTAGCTGCTTAAAAATTTGACGTTCTCAATTTCCATATCCAAAAGTCTTCACCAGAACATCACCAGATTAACTTGGGATTACTTTTACCTTATTTTATGAAACATACGGATATTACTAAAGGATGGGCCCCATTAGGCCTTATTTACTGCTGTCCATTGAAGAATTCCGTTCTCCATCTCTGAAAGTCTTCATCAGATCTTCACCAAATTAAAATGGGACCAATCGGACATTATATCCATTCGAACAAAAAAGAATTGTCGTAATCGGTAAGGGATCGAATTGATAACAATAAAAATGGCCCCATTTGATTTTTTCCGGGATAAAAAAAGTATGTTTATCGGCATCCATAATTGAGGTTAGGCAGATTACATTTGTTTTTGGATCTTCACTTGCTTTCACCATAAATTCAAACCTTAACTTTTCCATTGTGGTTCTAAACAGCTGTAGAAATGTTGTTTTATAATAATATGTTCATGTGCGTCAACAAAACAAAAGCCAAATTGAGTTGCTCTGAAAAGAGAATTCAAATTAAATGAGTGTCAGGTTTCATGAACTTCATTTACATAAATATTAATTTTCATCTATTTTTAGTATTCGTTGTTAGAGTGGCAGAAGAAATACATCATCTGTGAAAATTTCAACTGTTTAACTATCACAGTTCATGAGATACAGCCTGGTGATAGATGGACGGACGGACGGACGGACAGCAGAGTCTTAGTAATAGGGTCCCTTACGCTTTAGGTACGGAACCCTAAAAAGCATTAGTATCAAGTTATATCAACACGTAACTCACCACACAGACCATGTACAGCTGTAGTTTATTCGTTATTCCAGTCGGTGGGAGAATTTTTCCTGGAACTGAATTTATATAGCCTTGTCTTTTCTCCCTAGGCTGAAAACAAAGCCTGGGGCACACTTCGTCTTCATAAAATATTGATCACTCGAAGGAACGTGCTTCCGCGGGAGAGCTTGCAAAGGAATACTTTCCATCTGGAAATTGTATGAGTCATAAGCAGCCTATATACGTCCCACTGTAGGGCACTGTAGGGCACAGGCCTTCTCTCATAGAGAGAGTATGGGCTAAATCACCACGCGTGCCCACCGCGGATTGGCGATTTCAAGCGCTGAGGTATGAGGTTCTAAGGTAGGTACATTCGTACATAGCAATATCACTAGCTAATTGTGAAGGAAAACATCGTGAGGAAACCTGAGTGTCTATGGTGTTCATACACCTCAGCGCTTGAAATTGCCAATCCGCGGTGGGCACGCGTGGTGATTAAGCACGTACTCTCTATCTCTCTCTCTCTCTCTCTCTCTCTCTGAGAGAACGCCTGCAGTGCAGTTTTATATAAACTGTAGCCTGTTTTCTGTTTTTTTATCCAAATAAATAAAATAAAAATAAAAGATAAAATATTGCGCCTTCCCATTTGGGTCTGACAACTGCATCTGCGGGTGCCGCTGCTGAAGTTTCATTATAAGTTCGTCCCACTGGCTGTGGAAGCGATTGGAGTATTGGAGGAAAAAGTTTTCACTAGGAAAAATCGTCTGAGAAGCCTGAGGAGTCGTGGGAAAGACCATCGTTCCAGGGAATACCTGATGCAAAGGATTTCCCTGGCAGTGCAGCGGGGTCGGGTATATCCCGGGGTATTTTTGATTAATTTAGTATTTTAGTTCTTAAGTGGAGACCGCGGATCGGTAAACTAGTGTAGGACGTCCTCAGACTCGGTAGAGCGATGATCTTCGCAGGGCGTCGGGCAAAAGCTGGATGAGAGTAGCCGAGGACTGTGCTCAGTGGCGTGCAATGGAAGAGGCATATGTCCAGCAGTGGACAAGCGTAGGCTGATGATGATGATGATGACAGTATTTTAGTTCTGTGTTCTGTGTTTCTTGTGCCACTTTTTACGTCGAAGCTTTTTGTGAACGTTCGGATTTGGTGATGCCATTTTCTTTGTACTAAATAAATGATTTTAGTCTTGTGCCACTCTACTCTAAGAAGGATGATTATATTAAGTTGGATATCAAAGTGTTTCCCTGCGTAGTAATTAATATTATGTACCGCCTTACACGCGAGTTAAATGGGATCGCTCACTCTCAATTAGGAGCATCTTTGCTTCACACCTCGCCAGACTTGCTACCGTGGAGGTGCGAAACATATCTAGGTGCCACCTATAATACTTTCACATTAACTAGACGCGTGACGTTGATACAATAACGTCCAAAATAAATACTAAAATTACTGAAAACTTATCAAATTATTGACAGTATGGCCAGCATCTTGATAACCAATACGTGTGTCGATAATTTGCTTAGTTTTCTGTCATTTTGGTGTTTGTTTTGGACATTTTTTTGGACAGCCTGGGGTCTTGGATGCTTACATGTTTGTGATGTCGTTGTTTCTGGTTCCCACGACACAGGGTATCTTAGTGTGGGGCCAGAAGCAATGTACCAGTATGTGCCTGTATGTAAATATTTATGTTTATTATTGTATCGACGTCAAGAGTCTAGTTAATGTTAACGTAATATATGTACTACTTTATCTTATCTAAATGCTAAAAAATATAGTCGATATTTGATAGGTACAAGCACAATTAACTGGCATGGGGATAGCTCAAAATCAGAGTCTTCTGGAGACCGCTCCAGGTGGCATTCAGGTGAGCTGTGTACATTTTCTTAGTGAATTAATTACGGAAACATTTTTCTTCCGTTATTGTAGAAACTTATTTTGTATTCATTCTGTACCCGAAATAAATATTTTCTTTATCTTTATCGAAATATATTTACGTTTCGATATTCAATAGTTATGAAACTTTAAAATGCATCGCTGTTCAATAGGATATTAATAATATTAATACTGACTTATTTCTTTGTCGTAATCAACATAGTCCATTACGATTATGGTGATGAAATTATGTTAGCAGCTTAAGTTTACATTAACAATTCAATTTTGTTAAAAATAAATACTTATGTGAGTTGATTCTGGTTGATCCGGTTTTGTGAATTTGTCTTTTTAGTACATTTATCTTCTGAGATAACCTGTAATTCGCTATTAAGCTTGCTTAATATTATTAAGCGGTGGTTGCCTAGTGGGTAGAACATTGAACTCGGAAGCAAGAGACCCAGGTTCGATTCCCAGTGCGGGCATATACCTATGACTTTGTTTTCTAAGTTATGTACATTTACGAAGTTATAGTAGCAATACCACTCGCTGTCTGAGGTGTTCACATATCTGAGCTCTTGAAAATTGTAAATCCGGCGCAATCAAGCCCATACCCTCTCTCTGAGAGAAGACCTGCGCCCTACAGTGGGTTGCTTGCCACCTCCACTATATATTTACGGACTCCCCTTCGTAGCTCCGCGTCCTCGTCTCATTTGTATAAGTGGTTTATTAATTGTCCTACTCCCAAGACAGCCAACTTCTGACAGTCTCAACGAAGGGATAGGGTATTTTGTATTTTGATGTTAGACGTCGCGGTATTGATTTGGTGGCCATGACGTTTGAAATCGGCAGGCGTTTTTTACACACTTTATTTAACACGCGTTATTATAAAGTGTGTTAAAAACGCGTTAATAACCTCAATCAATCAATTAATCTCCGTTACGTTCCGTGTGGCGCCGGATTAAGAGTTCCGTGTGGCGCCGGATTGAGAATAGCGTCACTCCATTTCCTTCCGTGGATGTCGTAGAAGGCGACCAAGGAAATCAATTACCAGGAGACGGGCAGCAGCGTCCTACTGAGATTTCAACCGCATACTGCGATCTCCAACACGCCTGTCAAGTGTGGTGCTTATGGCAAAACCCCTCGTGGTTATGAAAACCAAATGGGCGTTAAATGGCTGATGATGATGATGATGATGAATCAATTAATCATCCCCTACCGGGCCGTTCCTTTTTTTTGTATATGAAAATTATTTGATTATATTCTTTTTGTTCCACTAACCCGTGCTGGGGACAATTTTATAAACCTATTTAGAGGCTAAAAATTCCACCCATGCCGGGACTTGAACAGATAAGTTTGTAAAGAGGCTCGAAATTTCACTGATGCCTGCACTTGCCCAGTTGGGAGAGCTCAGTTGGGAGATCGCTGGCACGGTTAGCCAGAGGTCGCGGGTTCCAGTCCCGGCATGGGTGGAATTTTCAGCCTCTAAATAGTGTTTTTTGTGAAAATGATTTGCCATTTATGGTACTAAACATGTCCGAAATAGTATGATTGGCAGATGACAGGTCACTTATTTTTTAAATTAAGAGTCAACAAAATAATCTTGATGACGACGCCCACCGGCTCGCTGGACCGACGATCTGAGGCAAATCGCTGGCAGTGGCTGGACGGGAATAGCTGAGGATAGAGGGAAGTGGCGTGCCTTGGGGGAGGCCTGTATCCAGCAGTGGACGAATACGGGCTGATGGATTTCCTGATGGATGCAAACGATGCTCGCTTCCATGTATTACATTGGTTCACGGCAAATAATCTGCTTCTAATTTCCAAGAAGACAAAATGTATAAAGTTTACCTTGACAAACGTAAGATTCGCTGAGAAAAACAAAACCTAAAACTCGTAGATGATATTTAAAACTACAATGAGATCCTCATCGTTGGAGATCCTCATAGACATCAACTTATTCTAAAACCAATACATGCAGGATAAAATAAAGGAAAATGAATAAAAAAAAAGTTGATTAAAGGGCTAATTAAACGCGTACTCTCAGAGAGAGCAGAGAGTGGGATCAATCAATCACCATTAATCATAGTGATTCTAATCGAACTTGAAAAATATTTTAAATCAACTGAAAAAATAACTATTTAGACAAAACAATCGAAAAATAGGTAGATAAACGTAAAAGTGAACGCGATCATAGGTCTGAAAGTCTAATCCTAACACACCTAAGTTTATTTTTACACGGCACCGTTTTAGGGCTAGCCATTACTGACCCGAAAGGTCAGGTGATGTCCTCGCGGCCAGGGTTGGCCGTGTTGGCCACAGTTGGCCTTGATTGGCCAACGCGTGTCGATTCGACCCGCCCAGTCACGAAAGCTTCAGTGCCTCATTATATTAACCGCAGGGTCAATGGGACCGCGGAGCTATTTGAGGGTTGGATGAGGTATTATTTTTTTAAATTTTTTTCTGTGAACTATAAAATACCTCGACATACTTCGACTAAACAGGGGGTGTTTTTGTAAAGGGCAAGATAAGAAGTATCGGAAACCAGCGTGCGTGCATTTAACGACTAATGAATAATGATGAAGCAAAAGAGGTTTATCAAGATTGTGGCAAGTAGCAAACCCTGTTCTCTGCCTACCCTTCCGGGATACGGGTGTAACTATATGTTACGCTATGTTTTACAATAGAAACTATACAAGTTATATTGACCAGTCACAAATTAGAATCTTGTATGCAAGATATAAATCAAATATTAAAAACACACAGACTGAGGAGGTTATTTAATTTAGAATAAATCGTTACACTCCCTGCGGAAATCAAACTCAGCATTGGATAACAAGAACCTTAACTATACCAACGGGGCAGTAACAATGACATACTTACTTTATCATTATAAATATACCTCGTGGCTTAGCGGTAGTGCATCTGCATACCATGCGAGAGGTCCCGGGTTCCAATCCCGACTGGGGACAAAAAAAAACCCCAGGTCTTGGATGTTTACATGTTTGTGATGTCGTTGTTTCTGGTTCCCACGACACAGGGTATCCTAGTGTGGGGCCAGAAGCAATGTATGTGCCTGTATGTAAATGTTTATGTTTATAATGATAAATTTAATTTAATTGTACTCTGAATGAATTTACAAAAGCTGCACTTTTTATTTTATGTTACAATGCAAATCTTCGCGGAGTAATTTTTTTATGATTAGCATTTGATTTTAATGAAGTCTATATGAATTAATAATATTTTTATTGTTGTAGGTATTGTATTGATATGTGTGATTAGATTACTTCAATTTGTATTTGTATGTTTTTATTGATCATAATTTATAATGTAATTTTTAATTTTAATAATTTATAATTCAATTTATAAGATATGTATTTCGTACTTCACTATCGCAATAGGCCACCCTGTAATGACAGTTGTAAGTTTTATGAAATAAAAATAAAATAATAATATATCTTTATTTCAGACCAATGATCCATATATTTTTTTAGTAGAACTTATCCTATGTTAGTCATCATACAATCATAAGCAGCCTATATACGTCTCACTGTAGGGCACAGGCCTTCTCTCAGAGAGAGAGTATGGGCTTAATCACCACGCGTGCCCACCGCGGATTGGCGATTTCAAGCGCTGAGGTATGTGAATAGCTCAGACACCCAGGTTTCCTCACGATGTTTTCCTTCACCGTTAGCGAGTGGTATTGCTACTATAACTTCACAAATGTACGTAACTTAGAAAGAAAAGTCATAGGTACATACTCGCACTGGGAATCGAACCTGGGTCTCCCGCTTCCGAGTCCAATGTTCTACCCACTAGGCTACCATCATACAATATACAAATTATAATATTTATATCAAGTTATTTACAAAATGAGACATGCATGATCCAATGTCTCAAAATGGGACCATTAATTTTGTCTGATATGGTCTTTAGAATACCGTTGGAGCTGCCACGCACCCGGCCTAGCAGAGAAGCTGTTCGGTTCCTGAGGATCGCGTGAAAACCATTTGTTCTCGCCTCTGTGAAGATCCCTGAGGCGCTGCAGTGCCCTGGCAGCCCCAACAACATCCTCAGACCATTATTATATTGGACTCGCATTATAAAGCCTCTTGAAGCCTAATTATAAAGGATCGTGGTAAGTGGCAGTCCCTGGTCCCTGCCTATCGCTCTGGGATACAGGCGTGAGTTTATATGTGTATGTATAAAAAGCCTCCTCCATAAAACTAACACAATAGTTCCCTTTTCCAACATCCCATGTCACATCTTGAGTCCCGAAATAAGAAAAAAACGTAGTATAAGAAGAATATCGTATTATGAAAACAAAAAACCCGACAGCTAAAAATTATAAAATAAGGCCCAGATAAGTCTGTGGAATTTTCAACCTACGCAGGCGCGACAAGACTGAAGGCAAAATCACGTTTCACCTGGATAAAATCGTCGCAGAATGCAGGAACTCAGTGGGATTTTTATCAATAAACAAAATTAAATAAAACAAAATAAAGATGCTTGGTGACCTCGAGAATGAATAATTTCAAAAACAAAAGATGTCCGAAGGTTGTCTGGGAGAGATCACCTTTAGTAGGTTGAGAAATATCTGTGTAATTTCCATTTTTATGTATAAAGTGTTCTCTATATATTTATATATATCTATGTTTTACAGTGTTCCGTGTTCCAATATTCCGTGTGGCGTCGGATTAAGAATACCGTCACTCCATTTCCTTCCGTGGATGTCGTAGAAGGCGACTAAGGAAATCAATTACCAGGAGACGGACAGCAGCGTCTTCCTGAGATTCCAACCGCATACTGCGGTCGCCAACCCGCCTGCCAAGCGTGGCGATTATAGCAAAAGCCCTCATGGTTATGAAAACCATGAAGGAGCGTATGTGTAAACTGCCTTTGTCCTGCAGTGGGCGCCGAGTGGCTGATGATGATGTTTTACAGATAACTATTAACTTAATTCCGGATTCGTTTACTTGATTTTTTATCGGAAGAGTCCGACCAGGTTTGGCTCTGATTCGCAGAGCTTAATCATGGTGAGTAGAGACGGAGCTCTTCCACTTATAAATTTAGAGACTAAATTACTTTTAAGCGATTGTATCTTAAGCAAGTACTAGAGTAAGTATGTGTTGGCCTCGGCATCATCATCATTATCATCAGCCATTTGCCCTGGCATGAACCTGGACAATACTAAAGTCAATTTCAACGATAGATTCGTGCCGGAGCCGGTTCTCTTCGGTGAGGTGGTCCTCGAAGCTGTTTAGGAATATATTCGTACATATATACATACATAAACTTACGCCTGTATCCCAGAGGGGCAGGCAGAGACCAGGGACTGCCTGGACTGAATATATTAGTAAGGCAGACTTTTCAACTGAGCATAGGCAACTTTGAAAAAGAGGCCGTCAGAAGGATCCAACTGAGTTGGGCTGGAAAACTGCGGCAGATTCTTTGACTAGTCGTCGACTATCTCAACTATTCGTCGGAGCCTAAAGACAAGTGTCTTCAACCAGTGACCTATGGAACCGAGACGTGGACACTGACGGTAGGGCTGGTCCACCGATTCAAAGTCGCTCAGCGTGCAATGGAACGAGCTATGCTCGGAGTCTCCTCGATAGATCACATCAGAAATGAGGCAATTCGCCAAAGAACCAAGGTGACTGACACTGAGATTAGCAATTTGAAGTAGCAGTGGGCTGGTCTCATATGCCGAGGAACTACTGGATAGATTCTCGAGTGGAGACCGTGAACCATATGGTACTTACACACTTACGCGTGAAAAGAGTCACACTTTTTTCGTTTTTCAGTTGGCTAACGCAGTCGGGTAATAATAGCTCAGGGACCAAATGGAAAGTCGTTACAGACCCATTTCCACATCTTATACTGTTACGTCCCGCTGAGATCTTTGAACCCGCAATTTGGTGTTTTTATGGTCCCCGCCATTTCTTCATGCATCAGATGTGATGTGACTGAGATTTTCCCGTAAGAGTCTTCGTGGAGTTAAGAGCGTTTTTAGTGCGGACTTTTTTATTTTAGTCCTAATATTTCAATTATACTGCATTACACAGGTCTTCTCTCAGAGAATGAGAGAGTACGGGCTTTGTCGCGATTTTAAGTAGGTACTAATGTATGTGAACACCTTGGTAGCTCGGGTTTCGTCACGATGTTTTCCCTTATAGTTAATTAGTGGTATTGCTACTTTATGTTCACATCTTTGGAAACTTAGAAAACAAAGTCATTTTTACGTGACGGGATTGCAAGCCACGTCCTCTCAAATGTGAGGCTATCATTTTACCATTGAACCACCACCGCTGCGACCATGATGTATGCAAGCCAACTGCTAAAGTGGAACTTTTACATACGCCGGCCTCACATCCGGGAGGTCGTGGGTTCGAATCCCGGCATGTTCGTATGACTTACATTGAGTACATTGAAGTTTTGGTAGCAATACGACTCGCTAACTGTGACGGAAATCATCGTGAGGAAACCTGAGTGTCTGAGGTGTTCACATACCTCGGCGCTTGTAATTGCCAATCCGCGGTGGGCACGTGTGGTAATTAAGCCCATACTCTCTGAGAGAAGGCCTTTGCCCTGCAGTGGGACGTATAAAGGCTACATAAAAAAGTTTGCTTGATAAAAAACACTTACTTTCCTGAAATTTATGTAGTTACAGGACCATGATTTACTGCAGGCTCCGACGTGCGCTCTACGCATAAAGCGCGACTTTAATCTATTGTATAAAAATCTCGTGTCGCAGTGTTTTATCGAATACTCCGAAATGGCTTCACCGATCTTATGAATTTTCCTGTGTATAATGTATTTGGTAGGTCTGAGGCTAGGTCGTAGGTTGTAATATGGAAAAGCAACGTCTGCCGGGCTCGGCTAGTTAAATTGTTAACTTATATAAACTCTAGTATTTTGAAAAATATACGCGTCGAATTGATGACCTCCTCCTTTTTTGAAGTCGGTTAAAATAACTCCAATTGACATGCTTCAGAGATTGCGTAGTGTATCCCTGTGTAATATCTCTACCAGTTTACAAATTAATAACTTATAACTTCCAGAAAACACAATCACTTGTCCTGGTCCCAAACTAGGATATCCTGTGCTGGTAACCAGGCAAGAACTTCACAAACATTAAAATACACCCAGACTGAGGCCATTTGTACAAATGTACGGCGGCGCCCAGTGGGAATCGAACCCACGACTTCCGGCACGGTAATAAGACGTGATACCGCTAGACCGAATGAATGAATGTGCTAATGAGTAAACGCATAAACGGACAAATTAACGAATGATCGAACTAGAATATTTTTAAACTGTCTTTAAGCCCTCGCAAGCATTTGCTACAGTCATTGCAGTGTGCGAAGAACCTTAAGACTGATCTTACGTGGAGTGTGCTGTCTCGCTCGCGCAATTTAACAATTCAATTCAAATATTTTTATTCATTGTAAAAACAGAATGTTTACTTAATGAACGTCAAAGTTGTTAGTTTCACAATTAATGGATTATGTGGAGAAGAAGCTAACAAAGAAGTAAAATTTTCTCAATAAAAAACTTAGTGTACGATAAGAAAAATATGCCTTGAATATCCGCAATTCACTTATACATCAAACCCTCAGACCACATTCATCAAAACTTTACTCATATTATTACAAGTACCTGGCTGAGCTTTTTTTTTTTTTTTGTTAGTTAATCTTGCTTTTTTGGAAATTATATAAGATGAAAAAAAAAGGGAAAATAATAATCGGACTGGAGACATCTGGTCAGGGCTCGAACTGTGGCGAGATTCGCCTTCGTATTCTAATCATATTGCAGCAGTTTTTCATTGCCTCAAATGACGTTTTCTAAAAATGAAACCTAGCTGGATCGATTTGTCGCCTCCGAAACCTATATTAAATATAAAAAAATGTGAAATTGTGCGAGCGAGACAGCACGCTCTACGTAAAAGCAGCCTTAAACCAATCACAACAAGTTTACATGACATGCTAATGAGAGCTTTAACGTCCAGTTAAATTTTTACGCCCCCTAACTCCTCGAGGGTTTATTGCGGACAATCTCGCCCTCAATTTATAACTTTTGGCTCCGGTTCAACGTAATTTATTTGGTTTTTGGCTTTTTAATTAAAAGGGCGGGCTTTTTATTTTACTTAAAAATTTAAATTAGAATTAATTACCTACCTTGACTGCTTCGTCGGTCTAGCGGTATCACGTCTGATGACCATGCCGGAGGTCGCGGGTCCGATTCTCACTGGGGGCTGCCGTACATTTGTACAAATGGGCTCAGTCTTGGTGTATTTCCACGTTTGTGATGTCCTTGCCTGGTCAGCATAGCACAGGGTATCCTGTGCTATGCTGACCAGGCAAGGACATCCAGTTTGGGCTCAGGAGGAGTGATTGTGTTGTGTGAAACTTATTATTATTTTCAACTTTTGTATCCATTCAAAAATTTCACGTCCAATTACTAGACGAAGATAATAATAATAATAATAACCTACACACATCACAATCACTTGTCATGGTCCCCATACTGTATGATAAAATCATAATACCAATTAAAAAAACCCTTTAACATGGTCCGACATGCACGTGGTTAGTTTCATTTTTAATTGATTTTTTTTTTTGGATTATAGTGTGTTTCGGAGAAAACGCTGCTGTCAGAAATATTCCCAAGCATAGCATTTCGTTTTTATTTACAACGATATATTAACCAGATTTATAGCACAAAAAGTACCTAACGCTTATTTAATAGTAAGAATATACTTTTATAATATAGTTTATTGTCAACCAAAAATAAATTTCGTGCTATGTGTCGCCCAAGTATGTAAGAATTTGAAGACTGTATTTTTGGTTGTCAATAAATTATTATTATTATTGTTGTTTTCGATCAATTGGCAGTTATCACTGCCTTACGCACCGCACGGAAGCCATTGAGCGAGTCCCACTTCCACCTGGCCGGGTATTTCTTAGAATTTCACTTGGAAGCGAAATGGCCATTAGCTACGATTTGTGACCGGAATAATTCATCGGAGTTTTACTCTGACGGCCATACCGGATCGGTGGAAGCTTTTATTCCAGATCTGTAGGGATCTTCCAGATTACTATATAGAGTAAGCTACAGCATTCTGCTGATTATTTCTACGCAGCTTTAGAGATCACTTTTAGTGATAATGCTGCTGTCTGCACTTTTATATTAACAAAATAATGTCAGTAGAAGTTCCAACTTGTATGCAATGGAGAGTGCTGGCACGGTTAGCCAGGGGTCGCGGGTTCAAGTCCCGGCATGGGTGGAATTTTTAGCCTCTAAATAGGTTTTTAAAATTGTCCTCAGCACGGATTAGTGCAACGTTAGATTTTGTATTAAAATAAAATAAAAAATAAAAAAAACAAAAAGAATATAATCATGTAGGTACAGCGTTATCATTGCGATGTAAGAACCTAACTGCAAAGTAACCCTACTCGGGGCTACAAGTGATGTAAATTGCTTCGGCCAGATGTCGCTGCCGGTTTGAGAAGTTTGTAAAGAGACACGAAATTTCACTGATGCCTGCACTTGTCCATTAGCTCAGTTGGGAGAGCGCTTGCACGGTTAGCCAGGGGTCGCGGGTTCAAGTCCCGGCATGGGTGGAATTTTTAGCCTCTAAATAGGTTTTTAAAATTGTCCTCAGCACGGGTTAGTGCAACAAAAAGAATATAATGCAATGAAGTGTTCTCTATCTGTCTTAGACAGCGCCAACACATAGCATACAAACAACGAACTCAGATATAATAAAAATTATACAGACACAAGCATAGAGGAAAAATTATTTCACATTTGTACACACACACACAAGAACTACACGAAAAATAAGAAAAAATTACATACAGTATCAGAAATAAAAAAATACGTCAATGTAAAAAAAAAATATTCTATTTGTCAATATACAATGCACAGTGGAGAAAAGGTAGCCAAAAAAGAAACTCCACTGTGACCACCTTTTTCAAATCATATTAAGTTGATACGAGTACGAGTGTGTCGCCAGTGATGACTTACGGACGTGAGACCAGGTCGCTGACTGTGGGTCTCATAAGAAGGCTCAAGGACGTCCAACGAGCAAATGGAGTTATGTTAGGAGTTTCACTGCGTGATCGAATCAAAAATGAAGAGATCCGCAGCAGAACCCGAGTTACTAATATAGCTCGAAGAATTGCTCAGTTGCAGTGGCCGTTGTGGCGAAAAAGTTCTGACCTGGCAACAGCGTACCTACCGGATGACGCAGCATGGGCAGGCCCCCCACCAGATGGTCTGACGACCTGGTCACGGTGGCGGGGAGTCGCTGGATGCGGACGGCACAACACCGGGAAGCTCGGAAAACTACGAAGGAGCCCTATGTCCTGCAGTGGGCGTCAAATGGCTGATGGCGATGATGATGATCAGTTCGAGTACCAGTTGACATTCTCACAAAAGTCGGAAAACCCTAATAGGGAACATACATTGTTTGAGAAACAGATGTAATATGTGTAACTTGAAAACGGAGCACCAGCAAATTTTTACCTGGAAATTCTTCCTCTGCATCAAATTTCACACTTTAAGGGCTCTAGTAAGGGTTTTTTCCTCGGTGGCGCTAGATTTTTTAATTTTTTTATTCGATAGATTCAAATTTGCAAAAAGTTGGTAGCCTAGTGGGTAAAACATCGGACTCGGAAGCGAGAGACCCAAGTTCGATCCCAAGTGCGGGCATGTACCTATGACTTGGTTTTCTAAGTTATGTACATTGTGAAGTTATAGTAGCAATACCACACGCTAACGGTGAAGGAAAACATCGTGAGGAAACCTGAGTGTCTGAGCTATTCACATACCTCAGCGCTTGAAATCGCCAATCCGCGGTGGGCACGCGTGGTGATTAAGCCCATACTCTCTCCGTAAGAGAAGGCCTGTGCCCTACAGTGGGACGCATATAGGCTGATTATTATGCTTGCAAAAAGTGTCTGTACTATCTCTCAATTATGTTAGTAGTGATTTTTAAGACCCACATCCGTGATGCTAGTTTCTGGGTCGTGGGTCTTAAAAATCACTACTGACGTGATTAAGAGACGTACTGACACTTGCAAAAAAAAAATTGTAAAAAACATTTGTAAAAAAGATATAATTTTCGTCCATTGCTAGTGTTACTAAATAGAGCCCCTTAAGGGTATCCGGTTAGCTAAGTAGTGCAACCAATGAAAAACAAATTACATCTTCTTTTACAGATAGTATTTGCAAAAAGTGTCTGTACAATGTCTCAATCATAAGACCCACGACAAAGAATCTAGGATCACGAAACTGGGACTAGATAGCATTTATGCCAAGAACGGCCGTTATTGGCGTTAATGCTGTCTAGTCCTAGGATGTTTGCCTTAGGTTCACGGCTGTGGGTTCTAATTATCACTATTTACATGATTGAGAGATTGTACGTACACTTTTTGCAAATTGGATGTGTAAAATAAGATACGATTGTTATTGCTCGGTGGCGCTAGTATTACTCCGTGGAGCCCCTTAAGCAAGGCCACCGTAGGAGTGCGCAGCATTTTATCTCTTCACAGACATTATGCAGGCTCTCACGCTTCACTGGGTCAGAATGTTCACCTGCACCGCCATTTATTTGCAAATGTAACAGCCAAAAGAGGGAGGATGTTTCAGCGTGACAAAACGCTAGTTGACATTTTTTTTTGTTCCATTCGGGGGGCGTGTAAGAGATAGTGACATCACTTTTATTAGTTGTTTCGTTGAATGTGCGATTTCTGCACAGATTTTAACATGGTTACACATTTCCTTTATTTTATTTTATTAAGGATATCAACAGCGAAAACAAATAATTTGATCACAATAATAAAGAAACAGTTAACACAAATAGGCAGTTCATAATTACTAAAAATATACCACGATAGCGTTCAGCAATACAAAAATACATGCATTTTTTTTAA
This sequence comes from Yponomeuta evonymella, assembly GCA_963969515.1. NCBI lineage: Eukaryota > Metazoa > Arthropoda > Insecta > Lepidoptera > Yponomeutidae > Yponomeuta > Yponomeuta evonymella. The sequence goes on from OZ018365.1 coordinate 2,052,918, forward strand.
TTATATATAAACATATGTTATTACAATTTAAAACTAATCAAGATTCAAGATTTGCCCATTATATGTGTGTGTGTGTATGTGTGTGTGTGTGTGTGTGTGTGTGTGTGTGTGTGTGTGTGTGTGTGTGGTGTGTGTGGTGTGTGGTGTGTGGTTTGTGGTGTGTGGTGTGTGTGGTGTGTGTGTGTGTGTGTGTGTGTGTGTGTGTGTGTGTGTGTGTGTGTGTGTGTGTGTGTGTGTGTGTGTGTGTGTGGGTGGGGGGGGTTTCTCATTGAGTAAAGTTAAAATACTATGCTTAAAGGAAGCCTTGGAACCGAGAAAAGGGTTTATTATTTTTATAACTGTCAAAAATAAGCTGCAACTTTATTGGACATATTAATAAGTAATAAAATCTGTAAATTTAACAAAATTAAATTGTATTTAAAGATAGTATACATACTGGTACTTAAAATAATATTCTAAAAATCATTAAAATGAATTGTAGCAAAAATAAACGTGATTTTGGGTAGGGCTCAGTCTAAGCCCTAACGGCGGCGCAGCGTCATCGCGGTCTCTCGCGGCGCAATCGCATCGCTTTCAAAACACTCGCAAATAGCCATTGTGATGGGCTGCAAGGTGCTTGGCAATCCATTACTAACCATTCTATACAAATACAAAAAACTTTCATCATCATCATCATGAGCCATTTGACGCCCACTGCAGAACATAGACCTCCTCTGTGGTTTTCATAACCATGAGGGGTTTATTGTCATACAAATTGCACCAAACGCTCTATCGGCTATAACAGAAAGCTTTCAAATACGTTGAAATAAATAAACGGCTTCGTATAACAATATCTAGGTATCGTCAGATATACATTTTAATGCCATCGTTAAATCCTAAAAGGAAAGGACCTCGATCGTTATCTTACGCACTTGGATAAAAAAACGAAGCGCGAAAACATACAAAAACTCACGCCCATATCACGGGACGGTATGCAAAACCAGGATCAGGAGGGAGAGTAGGGGTTGCCACTTGCCACAACCCTGACAAATCGTCTGTCGTTTCGTAAGGAAGTGATACAAAACCACACACAACACACAAAACACTATATGTTATTTAAACACAGTAGGTACAGTGGAGACTAGTGTACTCTATTCTACTTGTCTCTCCAATCATCATCATCATCATCAGCCATTTGACGCCCACTGTAGGACATAGGCCTCCCTCATGGTTTTCCTAACCATGTAGGGTTTTGCCATAATCGCCACGCTTGGCAGGCGGGTTGGCGATCGCAGTATGCGGTTGGAATCTCAGGAAGACGCCGCTGCCCATCTCCTGGCAATTGATTTCCTTAGTTGCCTTCTACGACATCCGCGGAAGAAAATGGAGTGACGCTATTCTAAATCCGGCGCCGCACGTCACTCCAATGTACTTTATAAAACTTTCTTAATCGTGGCAGTTACTTTTATTTTTATATATTTGGATTACTCACAGCTCGTATATCAATAAATTGAAACGGAGATATCATAATCATCGTCAGTCTATGCTTGTCCACTGCTGGACATAGGCCTCTCCTATTGCACGCCAATACGACAAAATTTAAACCCAAATATGCAAACTACTTACGGGTTATCACAATATGCAAATAATTAAGTGCCTAAGGTATGTGAAATCAGTCTGCTGACTAGTTGGCTGACAGTTTGTTGGCTGTAAGCTTTTTATTTTTGAATACTCTTTGAAATTTTTGAAAAAACCTTTCACCGCCTTGTTACTTTAACTTCTTTAACGTTTTGTTTTGAGTACTTTTTGTCTTGCCCTTTGCTAATACATCCCCTATCTGCTCGAATTATGTCCGGCTGGACGTCCCTTAATGGCCCTTCCACGTATATCTGTGTAATTTCCTTTTTTATGTACAAGAAAAGTGTTCTCTATCTATATTTGCACGATATAATATTTCTTTCATCAATCACACATGATCCAAACTTGTTACTGTCTTTCTGAAACTTTTCTAGGAATTTCTGCTGCCCAAAACCGCTGCGTTTCACTATTCAGGTGTGGTGGTATGAAATAAAACCAAACAATTAAACGTCGAGATCGAAACGGCGCCAATTTGTTTGCACTGAACTCGAAACTGAGACAAAAGGTTTCGATTTACGATAGAGCTCTCCTCACATTTCGTTGCCTAGTTATATTATTAAGTTTGTGTTGGATCAAGGTATAAAGTGTCCTATGTAAGTACCGTCAAATTTACAAATCATTTGTTTGTAACTTTTTTTAGCAAAAATACACCACCTAAACAAAAACTAACCACATCAGAAAGAAATTTAATAAAAATAAACTTAGAACCGAGAATCTTATGGTCGGCGCTGGCCAACTCAATGGGAAACTTGCGTCTAACTTATATTGGAGTGACATTGCTCTTATACCATGGAAGATACAGAAAAACTAAGGAAAAATAAAACCTTAAAAATATTTTTTACGCAAAATAAAGTTACTACAATTTAAAAATCTTACTAGATTTAGTTTTTTTTTATTAAATTCTAAACGTTTTCTTACATGGGTATAGATGCAAAAACATTATCTCACGAGATAACTTAAATATTGATAAACGCTTCATACATCAAGGGGTTACGTGCAAGTTGTGACGTCATAGTTTGAGCCCGATTTGTATGGCGTATTTTTGTAGCATGTCAGTATATTGACTTATTGGCCGATTATATTATGAAAAGTATTGGTCGTAGACAAAGAAAATTACCAGGTTTATTTATCGTTTAACATGGCCTCGCTCGTAGCCCCGGCTGCCTGAGTGATCTTAAACGATCACGAAGGTTAAGCAACACAGGGTGCGTTCAGTGCATGGATGGGTCGCCGTCTATGCCTAACGCTAGTGGCATTTTTCCGAGCGGTTCCGTGCTTCGCAAGGCACGTTAAGCTGTTGGTGCCGGCTGCCGTCGATGGATGGCAGTCGTTAAGCCAAGTCAGAGGTCTTAGGGCGGCTTGACAACTTCTGACAGTAGACGAGCCACTAGTCTACAAGCCTCCACCAATCCAAACTTGGCCCCCGTGGTGGAGTATGGCCTATACCTTCCTCAGGGAAGAGACCTGTGCCCCTCGGTGGGGACATAATGGGTTGATGATGATGATGATGGCCTCGCCGTAAGATCACACCTTAGTGGCCGTAGACACGAACGGAGCTCAAACTCGAATCAACAAAGCGACTGCAGCACCAGAGACGCTCACCAACTGATTGTAGATGAACTGCACCACCTATTTTCGTAGTATTTCTTTTAAAAAAGACTCTAAAAAGTATATTCCAAGTTCTCGCCCGATGGAAATATTCAAGCGTGAAACAAAAGTTTGTCCTCGACCCCAGAACCTCTTTCGTCAGGTACACAAATGCAAGGTGATCGCTTTTACTTTGTCACCTGTCTAGTACATTATGAGATCACAATGAGGGCTTTTCAATGACAACTGACAGTTGAGTTTCACTAAAAAAAACTAGATGGCGCTGCAAGGAGAACAAATGTCATCATACGTTTTAAATGTTAAACCACAGAGAAGGTACAGTGATGTCATGTCAATTTTGACTTATTATGTGACGTCAGCACCATCTATCGGTAACTTGTGGTTACTGTATTATTTTTTAATGACGCTTTGAAAAGCCCTCATTATAAAAAGTATAGGTACTTTCGTTTTCTCACTTGTCTAGCAAAGCCACAATTACAAAAAATATATACCTTTCCTAATCGTCTGGCAAAGACCACAACTATAAAAAAGTATACTTTTGCTTTGTCACTTGTATAGTAAATCCTGAGATCACACAGGAGAATTTGCACAAAAATAGTTTAATATAATGGGAGAGGCCACGTTAAAAGATTTATTTATTTATTTATTTATTGCCAAAAAACTTAAAGCTAACATTACAGAACGTAGTTATTTTTTTTCTCTGCGACTAATACTTTTCATAACGTGCCTGTCGAAAAGTCATTCCGGTCACGTGGTACAAAAACGTGCCATACAAATCGGACTCAAACTATGACATCACAACTTGGACGTTTTAATTTATGACGCTTTATCAATATTCGAGTTATCTCGTAAAATAATGTTTTGTCTATCTACACCCTTTTTAGAAACCGTTTTGTGAATTCAATGAGAAATATAAAACTATCAGGCTTTTTATTATTTGAATAACTTGATATTTCGCATTTTTTGGGACCCCGAAACCCCGAATAAAATATTGGAACGGTTTTGTTTTTCTAGAGTTCTGGAAATTGGACAGATATTTAATACATACATAAACTCACGCCTGTATCACAGAGGGGTAGAGACAGGCCAGGGACTGTCACTTGCCACGATCCTGACAGATCACTTTCGCTCCCTCAACGTAAATATATAATAAAATATATATTTAATAGTAATACACTCCGTGCGGCGCCGGATTAAGAATAGCGTTACTCCATTTCCTTCCGTGGATGTCGTAGAAGGCGACTAAGGAAATCAATTGCCTGGAGACGGGCAGCAGCGTCTTCCTGAGATTTCAACCGCATACTGCGATCGCCAACCCGCCTTCCAAGCGTGGCGATTATGACAAAATCCTTCATGGTTATAGAAACCACGAAGGAGGCCTATTTCCTGCAGTGGGCGTCAAATGGCTGATGATGATGATATTTAATAGAATAGTTATGTTATTTGAAAACGTCTATAAAAATTAAATTCTTTAAATATAGGAGTACAGCGCTCATGAAACTTTCTTGCATACCGATGTAGAATTCCCTAATATACAATACCATTGCTCTTTGTGAACCTCGTAGTTAACCTCAATACCAAAGTGTTAAGTAGAAAGTTAGCCCTGACGCCTCGGATGGACCCCCATTTTGTATCCGGAAATCAGATAAAAAGATTTATTGCCTACCCCCCCGTTACTTTGAGGCGATATGGTAATTTCTTGTTTTAAAGGGACCGAATTGCTTTTTTTTTCTTTCGAAAGAACTCGAAAAATTTAATGTGAATGGGGTCTTTCTCGACGTGAAATTAAACATTTTTAAAAAGCATATTTAAAGAAGTTTTCCATTTGAATGCTCTTAAGTTTGTGACGGTCCGCACTGCCTTTGCAAATGTAGGGGAATATAATAATCCTTTGCGTTGTACAATAATCAATAAAATTAAGCAAAGTCTTGCTGTAGTATTAGAGATTCGCTAGATGGCGCCTTTTTGCAATAAATAATAATAAATATTTATTATTTCGGCCAATAATGTCCATTACTTCCACATTACAAAATAAAAAAATAAAGAAATAAAACGTTGGTTTCTCAACCAATAAACTATTTAATATTTTTACAACAATTTAACAACGTTTGCTCAATTGGTTCTAAAACAAACAAAACCACGTTCATAAAAGTTGGCTGTATGCAAAGTTGTCTATGCCAATGTATCGGCAGGGAAAAAAGTAAACAAGAAAGTCAGGTCAATGGCAATCTGTAGATAGAACAAGGAGGGGCCCGTAGAAGTCTGATAATGTTATCCATCAAAAACCTAATAATGCAATCAATGAATATTATGGAAAGGCATAATTTTGCAAAACTATTAAATATAGTTTCAGTAAAGAATTCAAAATGCTTATTTTGCAGATAGAAAATATTTAAAATTATGTAAAATATTTCTGAAAGGGTTTCATTGAAAAGACAAGGGAATCCAAGAGGGGTGGATGGCAACGGGGTGTGGGGGCGAGGGGAAAGGAAGAGACGCGCGCTGGGATTGGGGATTTTGGCGGGGAATCGGGCGGTGGTTTTTTTCTGGGGATCTTTCCTTGGCGGGGCTGACCGGCCGGTCTAAATTAGGATTAGGGTGAGTTAGCAAACTGATTATCAAACTAAAGTATTCTACAGCGTGTCGGTAATGTGGCTACAGCAGCAAATATTGAGTAGTTCAGCTGTGAAAGTGGTATAGTTTGAGAAACGTTTTGGTGAGATGGCTTGGGCAAATCATGGCTGAAGCAATGCAGGCCGTGGTACGATTCATACCAGTGGATTGGATCTGACTACATCGATTTGGTCAAGGTAGCTCTCTAGATCATTCTCAGGTCTCAGCAGTAAATGTGGTAAAGTCTGATTTGCATCTTGGAATGTTGCTGTAGTCTACAGAACCATACTTCGGTGTAGGCTTCACCTAAATACTTGTGGTTCAAGGTTGATTAGAATTTGTGTTTGCATTTGTTCTTGCTAAATCCTCTTGCTTGCATCAATTTCAAACATTTAACCAATTTGATGGAATAGGTCTATATCTGATCGAACGGTGAGTTTCCTTGCCATGTTCTTTTCTCACTATGGGTCAGGTCTTGAACATGGCACGCACATTTGTTAGGAACTGGTGTTTGGCGTGGTAGAAAACCAGCAAACAGACAGTTTAGCAGTAGTATTTGCAAGCAGTTGAAGTCATTTAGATAATAAAGTAAATTGTTAGGTAGAGTCTAAAACTACCAATTAAAAATCAATCCAAAAAAACCAAACTAATGAAAACTTGAATCTATCTAATAAACCAATAACCGGGCACAGAGCCTAACTAAAATTGTGAGTGTAAAATCTACATCCAATTCTATGTACAAAACTAAACTAAAATCATATTTGTCTCAAATATTACTTAAACTAAACTAAGATTAACAATTACTGTTAATATTCTAATCCGTATTAAACTGTGTTTACAAAAATCTGTTTTAAATCTCAAATGTTAATATTTCTACAAATCTTGATAAATAAATAGATTATTTTTTAACTCTTTCTAGTTGTTTAATTGCTTTTGGAAATCTCGACTCCCTGAAAAGATCCTGGTTACTATTTCACAACAAAGGGTCCTGTTAGGCTATCTAGACGATCACATTTTGGCCAAAGATTTAACTTTTCTGTGGTTTTAGGTACTCTTAAATTGTTCTTTTACATAGTACACGTTTAACTTACACTGAGCTAAAATAGTAGGTAGGAAGCCTAGGTACTCATACTTTACTTAGTAATCTCCTGTGGAAGAACCATATCTTAGACATTCAGCGGAGGCAAAGATGGAGTGCTGCAGAGGACTCCAGAGGACTACTTCTTCAGGAACATCATCAGTGGCAGGAGCAAGTATTAAAGGGGACTTAGGGATCAGTGTAAGTAAGTAGCAGAGAGTAGAGTAGAGGTTAAAGGGGGTGCGCGTTACAAGTTCTAGTGCCTGGATTATAATAAACGTTATAGTTGTTCAATAAATTGATATAATACCGCAATAAATCGTTATCCGAAATTACTTTATAGTCTAATTAATGTTATAGTCTAATTGATGTCTGGAATTAAAGCCAGTTCAATGCATGAGTTTTAGAACATTTATATAAATCCTGTAAATTAAGGACTTGAAAAGACTAAGTTTGGAGTTTTTTTGTTCATTTTTTCTCCAAAATGATCTAGATTTTTTAATGGACACCTAGTTTAACTTGTAACGTTCATTAAGTCGCAGTTTCTGTGCTACTTTGAATAAAAAAAATCGATTTTGATTTTGATTTTATTCGAATAAAATACTACTAATATAAACAGCTGCCAGGGGTTTTTTTAATGTATACTTTGGCCAACGGATCACAAATCTCCAGGGCACTCGTTGTAATAGGGGTTAAAGTATGAAATTGCCGTTTTATTGCAATAGGTTCTTTGAATTGACATAGAATCTTCATGGTTTGAGGTTTTCGAATGAAACTTTTTTCAAATGGTTTCTATGATGTTCTTTTTTTTTATAAAAAATGTGAAACATTTGAATATCGACTTTCAATTGTTTTTGTTATTCAATTTAGACAAGAAAGATGGATACTGCGAAAATTCGAGTGATTTTTGAATACTGTTGTGGCATTTGACCTGGGGTCAGCCATTGCATTTTTCTTTTCCGGTTATCATAAAGAATCCACTTTTCATCACATGTTACAATTCGATACAATATTCCTTCATTTCTGTACCGGTTCAACAAGGCAACACAAGTTTCAACACGCGTTTTTTTCTGCGGATCAGTCAAATCATGAGGCACCCATTTTTCGTATTTTTTTATTTTATTGATTTGACGCAAGTGAGTCAATATTGTGGGTAAGGTAACGTTAAACCATGCCGATAATTCCTGGGTAGTTTGACTAGGGTCGGCTTCCACTATCTCTCTTAATTCATCGTTATTCACCTGTGTGGGCGGTCTTCCTCGTGGCTCGTTCTTTAAGTCGAAATTTCCATCACGAAAGCGTTTAAACCAAAATCGCACGGTGCGTTCATTAGTAGACTCCTCTCCAAACGCAGCATTCATATTGCGGGCTGTTTCTGCCGCGTTAGTTCTGCGTCGGAACTCGTATTCAAAAATCACTCGAATTTTCGCAGTATCCATCTTTCTTGTTTAAATTGAATAACAAAAACAATTGAAAGTCGATATTCAAATGTTTCACATTTTTTAAAAAAAGAACATCATAGAAACCATTTGAAAAAAGTTTCATTCGAAAACCTCAAACCATGAAGATTCTATGTCAATTCAAAGAACCTATTGCAATAAAACGGCAATTTCATACTTTAACCCCTAATATTTAATCCCATACTCTTTCTTCGAGAGAAGGCCGTTCCCTACAGCCTATAGAGAGGCTGGTTATGTAATAATAAGAAGGTATTTTACAAAAAGCAATTTCCCTGCGATAATAAAGAGAACGGAAGAACAAAGCCGTATTAATTAAATCCACTTAGTTCGATCGCCTCGTTGAATTATAATAGGCCCCATTGAGGGGCAAAAGTCCTTTTTGAGGTGGCTTTGCCAGGTAATTAACCTCTCCCGGTTGTAGAAAGTCAAATACGCTATGAAACTTGTAAGGTTTCAAATGGGTAATTTAAAAGTTTTTGGGAAAATGCTTGGCATAATAAATAATGCAGCGTGGGATGCCCGCTGGCTTGCTGGGCCTAGAGTGTGCTAAACGCATGACGATGATGATGTTTTCCATGCAGATTTGGCTACGGCAGCTGTTGTTGGCCCGCCAGGCTTCGTTAATAAGCTAGTGTGTGGTTGACGTAAGCAATCTTGGCGGTAAATGTACGTCCGCATGTGGTACATTTCAAAATTCCATTTACATAAATTTAAAGAGATCACACTAGTCTACAGGCGTCATACTAAATGTTCATTAAAAACACGCATTAAAAAAGAAAAGTTTGATGACTTTGGATCTCTCATTGAGCCCATCCTGGAAGCACCTCTTTTCCAACAAAAAAAAACAAGAATGAATGAAATTAGGTAATGTGGTAAAGAATTTATACGTAAAAAATCTATACGTACAAATTGACAACCTCCTCCTATTTATCAAGTCTGCTCAAAATAGCAATTCCCGTGGTTATATCACTCCCGTGAACAACATGCATTTACTATACAGTTCACCTGGACCAATGAACTGCAGCAGATTCCAATTTGCACAGCTGGACGAAAATGGGCGCGATCAGAAGGGAGAGACGTGCTTATGTCCAGCAGTGGACGTAAGTGGGCTGAATTGGATGGTACAAAGTTAAGAGTCTAATGTGGGCCCAATGGTTAGACAAAGACCTTCTCTCCGAAATAGGGATTGTGGGTCCCACCTAAACCACCACAGCGGCTGTTCCTAGACCCTGCATGAATCATTTAGCCTGAGGAATACATAAACGTTTTTACTTTAACATACTTTTGTGTAACTTAACGAAAGTAAACACTGTCTAAACTTTACTTTACAGAGTCTACTTACTTTAATTCAAACTACATAAATTCTCTTTATACTTTGTATTTAAAAAAAGTATGCTGATGAAGGGGAAGAGGCTTGCGGAAGAGGCTTAATACAGGCGTGAGTTTATGCTATGTTACTTCAAATAGGGTATCGTATGTTCCATTCTCCGAGTAACTTCGAAATTAGAAGTAAATTGTAATTTTAAATTAACCCTAACTAGTTCGCAACAGAATGTTTGTAGAAACCGACTGAAACTAGTTTCGGATGTACATAAATGATTTATGGGTACAGTTAACTTGAAAACACGAGTTGGGTAGGGTAAAGCTTCCGTGTCTCTCGTGTTTTTCAGTCTCCTCTCCTTTCTTCTCTTTTTTTAATATAATATTTTAATATAACGCCAACTCTGAGAACCAGCTCATTTTGAATCGATATAATTAAAATAATTATAATTAAACCATTCAAATATTTAGATATCACAAAATTTTTACACTGGACGAGGTTAATTCGGATGATTTATTTTATAAAATAAAATCATCTAATGGTATGTTTCTACTTATGTACGAATTGACTTTTTTTATTCGAAATTGAATCCAGTTGGTTTAGTGAATAATTTAACCATTTTCAACGAGGAAAAGCTTAAAATTATCAATATTATTGAAAAAAAAAACAATCGTACAATTTTAAAACTTTTTGTAAAAATTTACATTCGCGCCAAATCTGAGAACGAGTCGATTGTGAATCGATATAATTAATTCATTTCCAATACATAAACAAAGTTTTAAAAGTTTATTAAAAAATTTAAACGCTAGACGAGGCTAATTCGGATGATTTTTTTATAAAAAAAAATCAGCTACTAGTATGTTTTAACAGATCATATTCAGAAATCAGAAATTAATAGCAATGTATATAATTCACATTCCGTTTGTTTGTTTGTATGGCGTCGGATTAAGAATAGCGTCACTCCATTTCCTCCCGTGGATGTCGTAGAAGGCAACTAAGGAAATAAATTATCGGGAGACGGGCAGCAGCGTCTTCCTGAGATTCTAACCCCATACTGCGATCGCCAACCCGCTTGCCAAGCGTGGCGATTATGGCAAGACCCCTAATGGTTATGAAAACCATGAGGAAGGCCTGTGTCCTGCAGTGGACGTCAAGGGGTTGATGATGATGATGAATGTTATCCGCTGCCGGTTATTCGGGTCGAGTTGTAATGGAGGAAAATTCATGTAGCCAAATTGGAAACCTACTGATAATCTACTTATTGTAACTTGATTGTAATCGAAACATGCACATACCACTTGAAAATTAAAATTAAAAAATGAAAAATAAAAAAAATCTTTACTTAACCGCCACATAAAATCTTACTTTGCCAAATCACACGGTAAGACAGTGACAACACCAGTTTTTTTCTACAGTACTGAAAAATCCGATTTTAGTATATAACATAGTAGGTACAAACAAAACGAGATGTAAACTAAACAAAACAAAAAAGCAGTAGTAACTAACATAATGATTGTTTGCATAGTAATGTCTGAGGTTAACACGAGCACTAGACATAATAAAAACTGACTTTGCATGGACATTCACTTGTTCATTACTTCAGTTTATAACTTTCCAACGCTTCGGCCGGCACCCTTGCAAGCGCCGTGGCCTCGGTAGACCGAGGCTGATGCAACATTGACTTTAGATATGGCCTAAATTTTTGGCTAAGATAGGTACATATTATAACGTCTCTGGCCTGGGCGCTTTGTAATGTTCTCCTGATTCTCCTTCCGTCTCCTCTTCTGTCCTCTTAAAATATTGGTCTTGACTTGGACGGGAAAAATAATGCTTTAACTCTTTCTCTACGAAAATTCGTTTATTACTCAGCGATAATCAGGAAGGTAACGAAATCTATATTTAAAACTAAAAACTCATTATCTCTTACAGCGCCATCCGGTGACAGATGCACTTATGTCTTTAAGGGTTAGGGTACAACTGAATACTCTATATTTAGGGTGTTAAAATACTGACGGCCTGTCTGAATGCTATGCATAATGAACACCACCATGTTGCTACATAATAGTAATTTTCAACACACTTGCTCATAAAATTACTCTTATTGCACTGAATTAAGGCACATAATGTGGCTTATTATCAAAGCGTGCGTTTTGCATTACCATTATAACCAAGTGCGATAATGTTATAAAACCTTTTTGTTCAACCTCGGAGAAGGTTTGATATAATTTTGATGTATAAAAAAAATGTTTAGAGTTATTTCGTTCAGTGGTACAAATCAGTATCTACCTTGATAAATTCAAGCATTTTCGTACAATAAAATTAGATTTTTAGCATTTTTAAGCAAACACTTTACAATAATTAATGTAAATCTAATAATTAACATAAAATTTATGAATAGGTTAGCAACCTCATTATATCTAGATGGCCATGCATTGCAGCCATCTTTGATGGATGCGCGCGCACAAGAATACTGTTTTGAATTTTACCGCCATACATAACACGAATCACGCACGAAAAAAATGTACTATTTATTCACAAGTGTGTTGAAAAACGTCGTATGATACTCGTGAGATTTGGCCATTGCAGCACTCGGTTCCATAAAGCCCTCGCCTGCCGGCTCGGGCTTAGAAACCACCTCGACTGCAATGGCCAACTTATCACACATGTATCATCATAATGTACTATTATGATACTGTTGCATAGTAAGGGTTCATATAACACGAGTGTGTTTTAAAAAAACGAGCCGTAGGCGAGTTTTTTTAATAGTATCACACGAGTGTTATAAGACCAAGTTATATACAGTGTCATACACTATACATAATAGTAGTTTATGAGACTGTCACATAATGAGGGTTATTAAAACACGAGCGAGATTTTAAAAAACTAGCCTTGGCGAGTTTTTTAATAGCATTCACGAGTGTTTTAATACCAAGTTATGTGCAGTCTCATACACTACTTTATCTACACTCATAATGAAATTTTTGAAACAAAATGGCGCAATTTCGACAAAAGTATCTTGACATTCAATCGTCTGCACTCAGTTTTGCGCGCGCAATTTTAGGTATTTTTAGTTGCACTTTTGGTACCACGAAAATGAAATTAGGTTTTTTATAGAGTCAACTTTTGACATTAAAAAAAAAACTTAAGTTTTGTTCCGTGATCACAGCAACACAAAAAAAAATAACTGTAACATAAAGTGAAAAATCTGACCTTTAATGTAACTTTATATTACACTTTTTTTTTTAATTTTCTTTAAAGTTATGTATTGTTTAAAGCCTGTCAATATGTGTTTACCTTTGAATTCTTAATTTGAAGATTATGATATGAGTGTAGATAAACTAATTTATTTGACAAACAGAACCGAACTTTGTTTAAATATTGAAAAGTATTTTTAAATGTAAAATGTTGGCGCCAAGGCGCAAACATCGATTGCGCATACGTGTTGCGTCGCCGCGGACTCGTTCATTGTAACCTTTTTTTTTTTAAGTAGAGGTTCAACCTTCTTGGTCAAGCTGGAGGTATAGGTGTATAGTTATGATTAAAAAGTTATATATTATGATACAGGTGTCTATACAAGACCTGTATCGTAATAAAACTTTTATTTTTTTTATTTTTGGCCTATGCGTAATGTTTGTCATAAGAGTTTTGTTTTCAGTTTTATAATCTTTGTACGAGTATTATAGTATCAGAGTAGATAAAAATACAAGTACATCCATAAACTCACGCCTAATCCACAAACGGGAGCCCACGATACAGGATTTGCCTAGTGTGGGGCCCACCAGAAATTACATCTGCCAATGGTTGTTACAAATAAATAAAATTTTTACTTTTTTTTTTTACTTTTACATCTGCAGTCTCAGTCTCAGATTGTGCTCCATCCTGCGTTCAGTGTAATAATTGTCGATTGCCAATAATTGTGTCCCTGTTATTTGGTATCCACCTCAGAGCATTGATTAGATTAGATTAGATTAGATTAGATTAGATTAGATTAGATTAGATTAGATTAGATTAGATTAGATTAGATTAGAACACAACAAAATACATTAAAAGGCTTACATGTCTAAGACCTACATGTCATTGAATATCCACTGTACAACGTAAGCGGATCCCAATTTGCTCTAAGTATTTTGAATACTAGATTCGTCGAAACCACATTCTAACCTCATTCCTCATTCTTCAGTTTATTCGCAAGGAAGCAGACTTCTAGGAGAAATCTATGTCGATAAATTTGCGAAGATTACAATAATTGTCGATTCTCTAATTGGTCAATACTCGGCACGACTTTGATTGAAGACTAATAAAATTCATTTAGCCCCGATTTCGTAACTCTAATAATACATTTGCGATTTGTGGATATCTATTTATTGGCCTTGTGAACTGTATTTTTATAACTGTTGATATCCTTAATAAAAAAATTTAAAAATAAAATTAATTAATTTATTTATTTTATTTTACTTATAAAATAAATAAAATAAAATGTATAAAATAAATAAAATAAATAACATAAATAAATAAAATAAAAATTACTTTATTTATTTTATTTGTTTTTTTATTTATTGATTTTATTTATAATAATAAATAAATCAAATAAATTAAGTAAATGAAGCAAATAAAGTAACTAAAGAGAATAAAATGAACCAAATGAATAAAATGAATGAAAGGATTAAAATGAACAAAATGAATAAAATAACGAAAATACATATTTACCGACTGTGGACGGTTGTCAATAAAAAAAAATTATTAACTTTGGCCATTTGGCCAAGTGACAAACATCATAGGTATTTAACGCATTGTTACCGTACGAGAAATTGTAGGCCACCCATAATTAAAATTAATTAGTGTAACAACCACGTTTACATCACCGCTCACTAGATGGCACCCGCTAGTTGTGCATCGTGTTATGGTTCAAACCGGACGCCGAATATATAACTCCGCCTGTCAATTAGTTCCGAAAAAGGCCCGTGCCGCCCCAGGGGTCCCTGGAACCTGGGACGGTACGGGCCTTTTTCAGAACTAATTGTATTGTAGGGCGTGAATGAATAACCCTTCAGCATCGCTCCGGCGGTCTGAGGCGGCCGCTATAGGACTTTCCCTTGTATAAATTTTCGGTTTTCAAAATACACGTCAGCGTAGTCAGATTTTCTTTAATTTTCCACTCTACCTTCGCCACATTAGTCATTTACTTATTTATTTATTTTGCGTTTAGAGCGGTGGTAGCCCAGTGGGTAGAATAATGGACTCGAAGCAAGAGACCCAGGTTCGATTCCCAGTGCGGGCATTTCTTATTTTCAAAGTTATGTGCATCTACGAATTTGTAGTAGCAACACCACACGCTATCTGTGAAGGAAAACATCGTGAGGAAACCCGCGTCTTGGTTGGCTCCACACGTATTGGCTTGGCTTTCCTGTGGGCTAGGCCGAATAAGCTGTAAGGATGGTATAGGTGCTGGGCAAGCCTACTCCATCTAAAAAAACGATGTCCCAGGACGGTCCCTTTACCCATCTAGTATGAGTGAAGGTGCTACTGGGCGCTGTATAAATCATCTCATTACGCAGATGCAAAGGCCGTCTTTATTTTGCGTAGGATTCGGATAGAAAGTTACATTCATGAATTTCCAGTTTATAAAATATCTTGTGTCGGTTTAAACAAATGGAAAGGATTGTAGAAGAAAAACCGGCTAAGTGCGAGTCGTACTCGCGCACGAAGGGTTCCGTACCACTATCTATACAACATTAGACACAAAGATCGAGAAAAAACGGCAAAAAATGACGTTTGTTGTATGGGAGCCCCCCTTAAATTTTTTTTCATTACTTTAATTATTTATTTTTTAAGCAAATATAAAACTAAATATTCTGTTAACATTTCAAGCGTCTACCTGTTGTCGTTATTAATATCGAGCAAAAAACGCCAAAAAAATACGTAAGTTGTATGGGAGCCCCCCTTAAATATTTATTTCATTTTGTTTTTAGTATTTGTTGTTATAGTGGCAACAAAAATGCATTATCTGTGATCACGGTTCGTGAGATACAGTCTGGTAACAGACAGACAGGCAGACGGACAGTGAAGTCTTAGTAATAGGGTCCCATTTGGCACCCTTCGGGTACGGAACCCTAAAAACTGACGAAAGAAATATATCAAGCTAATGTGCGTGTAAGGGCCAGTAAAGGTTGACCCAGGAAATATGTCAACCAAATTGGGCATGTACTTGCTTACTTCTGAATAAGCTTAGGTCTAATGGAAAGAAAAAATTACACGCTGAAATGTGGGTGGTTTGAAAGCCGGGGTTATGTAATTAGTAATTATAAGTGCCATCTATTAAGAGTATTAATTTTAATTTTAAACGTACAATACAAGACTTTTTGTTGATAAATCTTGTTTTGAGTTCAGGGACAATTAGTACCGCCTCTCCGTCTATCAGAACAATGACCCGCGGACCCGCGGCGCGCACGCACCGCTCTGAATGGCTACTAATGGTTCTCGTAGATTCGAGTTTGTGTCGAGACATTTTTGGTATGTGCCTTTTTTTTTAAAACAAACTGGTACGTTCATTTTGCTATGACTTTCAAACCACCCAAAATTCGTGGTGTAATTCGTGCGTGCCAAAAAGGATTACTGCTTGCCCGTATTAGATAGACGAATTGGTTTCGCAGATTTACATCTTTATTGCCACCATACCCTTTTATCATTGAGGGATTACAACAGAAACTGCGACTGGCGAAAATTATTGGATTATTATGTTACCAACAGTAGTAGACAAACTAGTAGTAGACAGTACTTAGTAGACAACAAATTGGTTAGTTTAATTTCCAAAGATATTCAATGTTTATGTTATTTCTGTGATGTGTCTTGGTAAAATGAATGTATTTCTTCTTCTTTTTCAAAACTTGAGAGAGACCATTTTATTTTCAGAAATATTAGGGTTTGCAAAATTTTATTGAATTCGCAGTTCAGTAAATAATTATCCTACATAGAAATTATGCCCATTCTATGGTTAAGTATAGGTAAGACTGGGTTCTCCACGCGCATGGATTTTTATGCGATCTATTGCGCTGTGCGAGCAAAAAAATGGGGAAAAGTAGCCATTTTTGAAAGTACAGAAATACAAATCCTATTAATATAATTTTGATGACCGACGTCACATTGAAAAGTTTTTTTTTTCAGATTTTAACCACTAACCATTAGAGAGTAAAATGTATCTTAAAACACCTGATTTAGGGGTAATGCCGGAGAACAGAGCCTTAAAATATTTTAAAATAAAAATACTATTCAACACCTTCCAAAAACTTGCCACATATGGTCTGTCTTAAAAGTCACGCAATTTTTTCCGCGAAACCGTAAATATCATGAAATTTTGGGTTAGTTGATTAAACTTAAAATTAGTATCACTTATTATTTCGTCATCTGGACACGCCAAGATTTCTAGGCGTGTCCAGACAATGAAACTTAAATTAAATAATTTTTATGTTTTCGCAAACTAGACAGCTTAATAACCGCCTCGCTCATTGAATTAACGAACGAGGTGATTTCATTTGTATTTTTTTTAAAAACCCTAGTTTCTATTTAAGGCATTTTGAAATAAAACAAATATATAACAATCAAATAATATAATCATTTATTAATATGAAGACACGTTTACTCAGCTAATGTTACTTTTTTGATTACTTAAAGGTACTTTTGTAAAAATAGCGTGAAAATATTCAATGTGATCTAAGTATACGTTCATCCATAATTTAACGCAAAATAATAAAGACCTTCGAATACTTACAGTGTCAAAAATATATTCCTTACAAATGGTGAATACAACATATAAAATTTCCGATGATGGTTATGACACAAAACATTAATCTGCGTGACAGTACTTTGTCATAAATTTTGGTAAAATGCGAACGTGTGTCCAGTTGGCGAAAACATAAAAGTGATTTAAATTACGTTTCACTATCTGGATACGCGTAAAAATCTTGACGACATAATTAATGATACTAATTTTGAGTTTAACCAACTGAACACACGTGTGTCCAGTTTTTTGTGTCGAGTTAGTGAATAACCCAATATTTTTGAGACGAGAATTTGGCCGGTTTTTCCATTTATGTTTTGGTGGGTTATAGCAACATCACATTAATATAATAATATGTTTTGGTTGGATGAAGCAACATCAGAATTTAATTTGTTATTTTCATTTCATTGCTTCTTCTGGTATAATTTGCTCTGTGTGATTATGTTGGGACCTTTTTGTAGACACACTTTTTCGGGTCTACAAAATTGAGGATTTATTCAGTCTAGATTGAGTTGAGGCCCTATTCTTGTGTTGATATTTTTCACATCATTATTGTATCAGCTACGAAATTCGCTCATTTTTACAATTTTTTCTATAAAAAGGGATTCTCCAATGAGTTATTCAAAAGGGCCAATAGAATTACGCAGACGTTTAGAAAATTATACTGCACATCGACCTTAATATACGTGCACTCTACTCAGTTACGATTCAACGCTTTGACGACGAGCAGACAATGTATTTTCAAACAACAATAAACCTTCAATACTTACTCAATTAGACACTACAGCATAACTGCAAAAATCCTACTGCCGTGTCGTGCTCGTCGGCCGCACGAGGCCGGGATTTTTTTGCGCTAGTATTGTAGACTAAATTTAAAGTTTATTCTAGTTTGTATCGATGCACCCGATCGTGCCGGCCTGTTGTATTATGGATAGTTCTTTATGGCCGTTTTCTCCAAACAAATCCTAGCTTCCTCCTTGTCCAAGAAACTGTTATCTTAAGTGACTTTCTAAAATATTAATTAGTGCCACCAATATAAAAAATATACACGGTATTGTTTTGTAATTTGACGCCCGCCTTAGGGTTCTAGTTAATCATCAACACGTGGTCCGTATTTTTATTGTTTTCTTTTCATCATCATCATCATCATTCAGCCAAAAGAACTCCACTGCTGGACATAGGCCTCCTCCATGGATTTCCAAAAAGACCGGTTGGAAGCGGCCTGCATCCAGCGCCTTCCTGCCACTTGGATGAGGTCATCTGTCCATCTTGTGGCTGGTCGTCCTACGCTGCGCTTGCCGATATGTGGTCTCCATTCGAGAACTTTTCGGCCCTATCGCCCATCAGTTCTGCGTGCTATGTGCCCCCCCCCCACTGCCACTTCACCATGTGTTTTCTTTTACTTTTACTGTTTTAGTTTTTTTTGTATATTACTGGTGTACTTATCTATCTATCTATGGGGTCGACCTAGCCGAAAAACAGCTGTTTCATACTAAAATTCGATATCGACTGTACAAAATGTATTAAACAGCTTTTTTTGAGATTTTATAGTTTGTCCCTTAGTAAAAGTATTGTTCGTATTGATGAGTAGAAAGATCAATACGAACATAGAAAGTAGAGACTCTCGCCTATCCAATGAGCTACGTACGACCGGTGATTCTTATACAACTACCTAATAGAAACTAACTTATAATTTGATTATTAGTATGTATGTATGTCTATTTATTTAAATATATATGTATGGTTTAAGTAAGTTCATATGCTTTTCAACTCTTATTTCTTAATTGCACCGACTACCCATCTCTAACGTCTTTCTTGTCTCCGTCTATGGTTGCCTGGAAGAAATTGCTTGTATTAATAAGGCCGCCAATTGTACTGCGATTTATTGAATTTCTGTTAATGTAATCTTTGTGTACAATAAAGAATATTCTATCTATCTATCTATCTAACTTTCTGTCCTGCATTATCACACAGTTTTGTTTTGTTGCGCTCCGCATTCCTTTTCGACGATGACAAAGACATTAAACTTTTGCTTTTATTTGATCTTATAATTAAAATTTCTGAATGTCTCTCTGCTAGGCACCTCAAGTTTAATTCCTCCAGACCGGAATATGGTCGATTTTATGCTCTATCACGATCGAAGACTAAGTAAGATTTTACTCATCAATAGGTTTGACTAGAGAAGTGCCTTTAGTCAAATCTATTGACTAAATTGTTTCACAATTAAATGCAATAACACGAAAATAATTACTTAGTAACGTTGTAGTTGTAGTAAGAAATAGTATGAAACTTATTGGAACTGCAGAGCGCATCGGAAATTGAAAACCTATTTTGGCCCAACTATTAAATATAATGTACTCAATCAGAAAGCAAGTTGGCTAAATTAGCGTCAAGAGTAGAGGGGTCTATTAAACTAATAAAAAGCTATTAATATTAGCATTTTTTTTCCATGCAATATTGAATGTTGACACGGCCCATAAGAGCAAATTCCTAAATAAATCTCAATTATCTCTGAAACCGCGCTCAATTCCACTCCGCTCATTGTTGGGTAGCCTTTGTACACGGGGTAAGACCCAATTCAAAATCAAATAGTGAAAATAATAAGCTTTGTCTTTGATATGCTGCGTTTGCATACGGACAAGTAGTGGAGCTAGTTACTGCCTATATTTTTACTTTAGTTTTCATTAAATAATAAATAACTTACACACAACACAATCACTTTCCCTGGTCTCAAACTAGGATATAACTTAACACAGGGCTCCAAAGTACCTTGTGTTATAATGGCCAACTAGGAACATTACAAACATAGAAATACACCCAGGCCGAGACCATTTGTACAGATCATGTAACTCCTCCGGCCTCCAGCAGGAATAGAACCCACGACTTCTGTTTTAGTAGTCAGCGTGTTAACCGTTAAACCGACGAGGCAGTCTATTAAGGTCGTTTTATCACAGTCATGATTACTAGATTCTTATGCCATAGTGCGCAACAGGAGTGCCTCTCTGATGCGCAGAGTTCGGGGCAGCGTAAACAGTCTCCTTAATGTTATTGCAAATAGGACTGACAGCCCTATGCTGAGGCACTGGATCTCAGTTCATGTAAAATAATAATTTGAAATAAAATAATAATGTGCTAACTGAAACTACTTTAAGAAATCTCTGTAATATTAATAATATTATTATTACTAACACTATAGACTTGTTCCGAAATAAATACATTGATTGATTACTTCGCTGAAAAAGTTTGAAAAACTTTTCCAAGTGTATTTAAAGAAATAAGTTGAGAAATAATCTAGCTAGACACATGTCGAGCTACTTTCTCTCAAGAACGTACTTCTTTCGCATTTCTTTCTTGGCATGGAAGCCAAAAGCGTGGCAACTGTTTCAAGAGATTTCGTCGCGTCTGGTCAATATGCCAGCTGGTATTTTACACAAGCCTAAGCCCCACTATTCAGCCTTCTTTGCATCTTACCGTCTGACGATAGCAATCTGGCCCACTCTTCAACCTAAATGAATTAACAACATTACAATTTTATTTTTTACGTTAATTTACTAAGTTTAAGCTACATATTTAATTATGTAGTCAAAAAATCCTTTACTTAATAGTTAAAAAAATCTTGAGTAGAAAAAAAAAACGACCTCACCAATGCAAACGCGGCAAAACATTTGCTTCTGCCATCGGACGTGTCGCGAGAACCTCTCTTGTCAAATACTGAATAATTGAGTCACGATTCCAATTACCCCCCACCCCCCTTAGAATTGCAATCAACAGAAGGCAATGCGCAATATGTTGCTTATATGTTTATTTTGTTTCTGTTATGTGTCTTGTTGGTACAATAAATGTCTTTCTTTCTTTTCTTTCAAACAGTATTTACCTCCAAAAGAACCATGAGAAAATATGCTGCCTAGGCCTGAATTCTACTGGTACAGTTTATTGATTACTATTATTCATTTTTTTGTCACAAAATAAAGTGTAAAAAGGGTTGACTTAATGCTAATGGCATTTTTCAATAGTCGACCCACGGGAAATTGAGGAAAAGGGACGCGCTGGTAGAAAAAGAAAATCATGGCTCTGTAACATTAGAGAATGGACCAGTCCAGTTCCAGTTACAGCGTCGCCAGCGTTGCCAGCGTCAAAGATCTATTTCGCTTGGCAAAGCGAAGAGAGGAATATGCAGAGCTGACGGCCAACCTCGTGTAGCGGAGAGGCACTGAAAGGAGAAGAAAAACCCGCAAGAGGTACAGGAGAGTAAGAAATTGAGGTATTTGATGATTTCAATCCAATTCTTGGTGACTTAATAAGAAAAAAAATTGTTTATTTCATTCCAAATAAAACACAGGGGCTGGACCCTCCTAGTAAGTATAGAAAACCTGTGTTAAGAGGGCCCGCTCCTACACAAATATACAATTAATACGTAATGCTTTGTATACGTGTATGTCTTTTGTAAAAAATCCCGTTATCTACCTAGATGCATTATCAATTCATGTAATATCAATTCGTACGACCTCGTGGCGCAGCGGTAGTGCATCTGCATACCATGCGAGAGGTCCTGGGTTCGAATCATGGCTGGGGACAAAATAAAACCCAGGTCTTGGATGTTTACATGTTTGTGATGTCGTTGTTTCTGGTTCCCACGACACAGGGTATCCTAGTGTGGGGCCAGAAGCAGTGTATGTGCCTGTATGTAAATGTTTATGTTTATCTCTCCAATAAAATCTACTAGTGAAATAAGCCGCTTCTTCTGCTTCCACCAGAACCCCACTTTTGCACCTTTCAATCGATAGAAGAAAAAAAATACAGAGTTGGCACATTTTTTATCGCCTGCGGACTATTAAGTACGTGTAAGACTCTCTTTCGATCTACCGGCTGAAGTAAAAGGTGTAGGTTAGGTGGTCACCACAACAATCGATGTTTTAAGAAAGAGCGTCTGGAATTATTAAGGAGTTCCAAATAGAGTGAAGAAGAGATAGTTGACTCAAAATTATATTGGGGTGAATTTATTTTATCTGAATGCCTAGGTTCACAAAACAACATAAATGTAAGCTTACGCCTGTATCCCAACTGCAGCATGCTACATTCCCTATTTGGTCAAAGCATGTCCGCCTAGGACGTCCCTTACCAGGCCTTCCACCCATAATCGTTCGATATATTTCTTTCGTCAATCTTTTTTCCTTCATCCTCTCCATAAGTCTAAACCAATATAACATCCCTGTCTCAATTTTTAAAAGAACCCAAGTAAAACATACATACATCCATAAACACACGCCTGTATCCCAGAGGGGTACGCAGAGACCAGGGACTGCAACTTGCCACGATCCCAATAGATTACTTTCGCTTCCTCTACATTAATTGGTCGTTGCATGCACGCACGCCGGTTTCGAGTACTTTTCATCTTGCCCTCTACTAATACCTACATCCCCTATTTGATCGAAGTATAACTCCATGTAAAATTCACCTAATCAACATAGAAAACGCTTACCGCCTTTGTACTGGTAAGTGGAGTGTGCTCAGCGTTTAGTTAGAGCGTCGAGGCAGTCGCGAAGTCAATTATTCCATTCCCATTAGCGAGAGAGCATGCACGGAGAGATGTAAGCGACGACGTTCGCGTAAATACTACAAAACACGAGACTGCCACTGCTAACACAGTAGGATGACAACAGCCGTAGGATATGGCGAAGTTATATCGCTTCTTACGGCCATATTCTATGGCTGACACACCAGCCTCAGCAATCGCGGTCAATTAATGCGTATGGATACGAAAGAAAGACAGGAAGCGACACTGAAATTAAGTGAAGAATTGGAAAAAAAAATATTTATATATGCACAGAGGGAAGTAAGCGACCACATTCGTGTAAATACTGAAAAACATGAGACACTGCTAACACAGTAGGGTGACAACAGCCGTAGGATATGGCGAAGTTACATCGCTTCTTACGGCCATATTCTATGGCTGACACACCAGCCTCAGCAATCGCGGTCAATTAATGCGTATGGATACGAAAGAAAGACAGGAAGCGACACTGAAATTAAGTGAAGAATTGGAAAAAAAAAATTTATATATGCACAGAGGGAAGTAAGCGACCACATTCGTGTAAATACTGAAAAACATGAGACACTGCTAACACAGTAAGATGACAACAGCCGTAGGACATGGTGAAGTAACTTCGCTTCTTACGGCCATATTCTACGGCTAGTGAAAGCGAAAAGGCTGACACTCGGTTTAGCAATCTCTGTCAATTAATGTGTATGGATATGAATCATGCTCTTCAGAAAAAGAGCATGCACGGAGGGAAGTAAGTGGCGACGTTCGTGTAAATACTACAAAACATGAAGCTAATACAGCTAACACGGTAAGATTATTATTACTTTGCTTCTCACCGCAATATCATATGGCTGCTGAAAGGAGTTATTGATTCGCGTAAATACTATAAAAAATGACACTGATACAGCTAAGCTACTGAAAGTTAAGGGGCTGATACGCTAACCTCAGCAATCACTGGCGATGTGGATACGAATGAAAGAGAATTAAGACAGGGCGCGCCACTAAAATTAATTGGAAATATGAAAAAGAAAATTAATAAAGTATAATAAATTAAAACTAGTGTGGATTAATTTAAAATAAAAATTGCCATTGTTTTTAAATCTAATATATAAAAATCTCTTGTCGCAGAGTTTGTTAACGAACTGCTCCGAAACGTCTTCAACGATTATTAAGAAAATTGTTGTTAATACTTAGTAGGTCCGAGAATAGGTCGTAGGCTTAATATATTTGATTTAACTCACCTTTTCACTGTGTGTAAATAATAAAATAGAAATCTATCAAATTTGATAAATTGATCAATTGAATATAATGTTGTTGATATTTCTTGAATTTATGGGGTGAATAACATAATGGCATGTTGTTACAAGCCTAGGCATATTGGTAATATTACCGAGCCGGGACTTCCGAAATCTTCCCAATTTTGGATCCACTGAGATGTCGCTTCTTTGTCGTCGAGACTTGTTAAAAACACTCACTCTTAGTCACAAAAAAATAAATTATTAACCATAACTTGCACACGATTACATTCAGATTGCGGCTAATTTTACAAATCAAGTTCGGCGGTCTCCAGCGGAAATTGAACCCACAACAAGAACCGCTAGACCAACAACGCATCATTGTTATTTATTTTAATGTATGTTCACTTACTGTGATTGTATCTGCATTGTGACACGAGCGAAATTGAATGACGCCCGAGAGATCATTCCGTTTTCAAATTCACTTTTTTATTTCGTATTTTTTTTTTATTTCCATACTGTGTGTTAGCAAACTGGCCACTAAAATTTTTTTTTCTTCATTTCAGTACAAGCCTCGGTGAATCATTTGAATTTTACAATCATGACTCAGATTAGATTTTTATTTCTCAAAGGGTGACCCGGCGCTAACTTGAGCTATAAAAAAAATATATATCCGCTATTATTCCGCTATTATATCAAATATTCCGCGACATCCATGGAAGGAAATGGAGTGACGCTATTCTTAATCCGGCGCCACACCACACGGAATCCCTTCGGTTGCGGGACCCTAAAAAAGACGAATTTCGGAGAAAGAATAAGTTTCACTACCAAGGAGGATAATTTCTTTTTGGCAGGCGCAAACAATGACCTGGGCCTTACACTCCGCTAGGGTTAAGAAAAACTTGATATTTCACATTACATAATATATTATATTACATAAACCCAGGGAAACCTTTATTACATAACGCCTAGAGACGATATGTTATAAGCTCTGAGCGCGCCCACTCTATCAAAACGTGCCTCAGCCACTACACCGTTCGCTGAGTGGCTTATCTAGTGTAGATACGAGAGGCCACTAGGCTCTCTGTATGTAAAAATCTATTTAAAGCCGCTACAATATGGAGTCAGGACCAGGTAAAAAGTACCCGAAACCAGGTAAAAATGTCGATGGAGCGAAAGAGGTCTGTCAGGATCATGGCAGAGTGGCTCTCCCTGGTATCTGACTACGCCGGGATAGAGGCGTGAGTTTATGTATTGTAATGTATGTTGAGTCTAACTTTTGTGTTTGAATTGTTGAATAACTAGCAATGCCCGCGACTGCGTTCACGTGGTTTGCGGTTTAGCCTATAACCTCCGTCCACTGTCCACCCTGATGCTCTTTGTGACAATTTCTGTGTTATTTTGAATGAAAACACTTCGATTTAATTGATTTGATTTGGAATTAAGAAATCTAATTTTAAAAAAAATCTCGTTTTACAGTGTTTGTTATCGAAACGGCTTCACCGATTTTTATAAATGTTTTTGTGTATATTTGGTAGGTCTGAGAATAGGTCGTAGGCTAATAAATATAGCAAAACAACGTTTGCCAGGTCAGCTATTAACTAATAAATATGTATGTATGTATGTATGTATGTACCACGTTCCGGGTGCCAAAGGAGAAATCATGTGGTCCCAACTGAAAATCAGTTTTGCTGGTGTTATGCTTACTATAGCACACACCGGTAAAGTATGCTGAGTGGAGCCCCTTTTTTGTTATCACGGAGACACCTGAGGCGTGGTGGTCCGAGGTGGCTGGGTGCCATACATTAGAAAGAAAGAAAGAAAGAAAGAGGATATTTATTTAAATTGTCACAGAAACACAAAGTAAACAAAAGCTACACAAACAAAAGACACGAACGTCAACAAAACAGAGAGGCATATAGAGTCAAAGGCAGCCGGGTACCATACAGTAATGTATGGCACCCAGCCACCTCGGACCTCAAACTGTATGGTACCCGGCTGCCTTTGAATCTATGTGCCTCACATGTTCTCTTCACGATTGTTTTGTTTTATTACTGTTTTGTTGACATTTTTACCCGACTGCGGTGGAGCCCAAAAGGAGGTTAGTGTGTTTGCCCTATTCTATGTTTCCTCATAACTCCTTTACCAATGGTCAGCTTTTGACAAATACGGTCTCAATCTTCATCCCTGCGCGAGTGTCATGAACTATATTAAATTAGCATTAATGGAACAGAAAAGAATAATTTGCTATTAAGTTATGTTATAGTACAATAATGAGTCACTAGATGGCGCAGTTATATTTAATTTTTTGTATTCGGATCTTAATTTTATCTTGTTTTTATCTTTTTAGTTTATTTTTTTTAATAATGAACCTTTTATTAGGGAACTCTCATTCAGTTTTCTGTACTTTACTCGATTTCGTGTAGTGATGGGCGGGCGAGAATTTTATTGTTTGACGAGAACTTAAAATTGGTAAAAGTTAAATTGTAACAATCCACACAACACAATCACTGGTCCTAGTCCCAAACTAGAATAGATAGATAGATAACACTTTATCGCACACCAGTAATTTATATAAATAAATAAAACAGAATTTATTTGCCTATTACAACAATAAAAAATGTACAACCTTTTTTTCTGAGACATGTTCACTGCCCTTTTGAAATTTATTTGTACTTTCTCTCTTATCTTATGAGGCAGGTACTTAATATCTACCAACTTCTTAGTAGTATACAAATGGCGGTCTAATACCCTGTGCTCTGATAACCAGGCAAATACATGTAATTCACCCAGACTGGGGCCATATGTACCAGTACGGCGGCCTCCAGAAAAAATCGAACCCAAGACCTAACTTTCGGCCGTCAAGCGTGTTAACTGCTCGACAAACGAGGCAGTAACGTCAAATAATTTAGTAATTTTTAGTCGGATAATTGACAGTAAGTTCTACGCCTGCTATGTCACTAGAGTTATAGCTGTGGTAATGAGTACATTAAGTACCTACGCACCACCGAGCGCCACTGAATTATAACTAATAGCCACATATTTTACGGCCTTATAGGCCTTACATATCGAAAAACCCTTACAACCAAAAAATACCCTTGACTTTCACGTAATACGTATCACAATTCTCTGTCACCGGAAGCGAACAACTTTGTAAACGAATAAAGATTTTATTCCAGACGATGTAAGGGTGATTTTTAACTGCGGCAAAATAACTATCGACTTATGCGTTGCTTACACTTAGTCTTGCTTGGATGAACACAGATGGCTGTCATATATAGTGGAGAGCAGGTCAACATTTACATTTTTGTTGCAAAGTCGTTGTGACGTAACTGAGAAAAGTTAATACATCCTTGACTAGCTGTTGCCCGCGACTTCGTTGGCGTGGAAATTTTGATGTGTATTTTTCCGGGATAAAAAAAAGCCCATGTGCTAATCCAGACTGTAATCTATCTCTGTGCAAAGTTTCATCCGGATCCGTTCAGCCGTTTTTGCGTGAAAGAGTAACAAACATCCAAACATACATACAAGCTTTCGCGTTTATAATATTAGTAAGGATTATTCAAATTTTACATTATACCATCTATAAATCTTACATTATATTAGAGTTACCTCAAATTAAAAAAATGTGTGAGGCATACTCTGTACAAAAAAGCCTACTATAACATTAAGGATTGTTTAGAAGACAAAGATGTCTGGTTTAAAAATAATGTTAACGAAGACGACTGTGTCTAGCGTTTAACACATTCATGAGCAATCTATTGTACCTAAGTTAATAAACTCTGTTAATGAACTTAAAACTTTTTTTGAAAACAATAACGGCCTTATTTATAAAAACACGATTCCACTAAAACCAATGTAAAACTCTGTTTATTTAATCTGTGGCTACATCTTTTCCGTGTAAAATCTCCACCACAGACTATTTGAATAGGCGTTTTTGAAGTGTTTTAAGGAATCGAGTTCTTATAAATAAGACAGTAAACGTGGAGTTTCTTCGTTAGCTTGTTCTCCACATAATCTATTAATTCTGAAATCAACAGATTTGACATTCCTTAAGTAAATATTTTGTTTTTGTAATGACTAAAAAAAGTTGTATTTTAATTTAAGTAGAGTGCATGCGATCGACTGTACAATCGACATCAGCTCGACTTCTACTTAGGTACCTACGTAGACTACGTCGGACTTATGCCTGTCCTAAAAAAATACATGCAAACATAAACTCACGCCTGTATCCCAAAGGGGTAGGCAGAGACCAGGGACTGCCACCCGCCACGATCCTGACAGATCACTTTCGCTTCCTCAACATTAATTAGTCGTTGCATGCACGCACGCCGGTTTTGAGTTCTTTTTATTTTGCCCTTTGCTAATACATGCCCAATTTAATCTAATTATGTCCGCCTGGAACGTCCCTTACCGGCCTTTCCACCCACATTCGCTCAATATATTTGTATCGTCAATCTTTCTTTCCAAACCAACGCAACATTCCTTTCTCAATTCTAGTCACTACATCCTCTTTCACTCGACAACGTTCTCTAATCAAACTATTGCGTAACACCAGACATACTTCTCAAGGACCTCATTTCTACTGCGTTAATTCTACTTTCTTGCTTCCTTTGCCACTTCTGGAGGGGCCACTCGTGGGGCTCTTCTGCTAGCTCCATCATGCAATCTATGCAGCTCGTCGACATATATATTTTTTACGTAGCCTTTACACGTCCACTGCAGGGCACGGGCCTTCTGTCCGAGAGAGAGTATGGGCTTAATTACCACGCATGCCCATCGCAAATTATTAATTTCAAGCGCCGCGATACGTGAACACCACAGACTCTCGGGTTTCCTCCCGTTGTTTTCCATCACCGTTAGCCAGTGGTATTGCTACTACAACTTCACAAATCTACGTAATTTAGAAAACAAAGTCTTTGGTACATGCCGGGATACGAACCCGAGGTGGGTTCCTTCCTTACCTCCCGAATGCGAGGCCGTCGCTCTACCGCTGCGCTACCACCACTTCGTCCATATACTTTACTTTAGTTTAATACCTACCTCCAATTCTACATAAATATACGTAGTTACAAGCCTGATCTGTCAGTTTAAGTTTGCTAACTTTAAATCTGTCTACATTTATCAAATCAAAGATACACGTCTCCAGGATGTAATATTCAAGCTTGGCCGCAATACACCGTGTCATGTATTATTTGTCGTTTTGTACCGTGAAGTATACGTTCAGTTGGTATTCTGAAAGGATTATTTTATGCTACGATATTACTAAGTCTACACTGTCCGTTTTACCTTTAAAAGTCTCTATTTCTTGTACCGTAATAGGTAGCCACAGGAAATTTCCACAGAACAGGGCCTCGATTCTGTTAGTGCATTGTAGTATAATGACAGGTACACTGTCGGGTCACGTGACGTGTTTTTTCGTACCATTGACGCCTAGAAGGTTTGATGGGTGTGCCCGCGTAGACTTAAAGCAGCCATGAAATTAAAACCGCCATGTTCATGCAGTTGTCATGTTACTACAATGCATTAGCAGAATCTAGGCCCAGATATGTCGTATGTGTTACTATAAAGTGGATTTCTTGCTTCAATGGATTTCTTGGATACGATGGACGCGATGCGACGTCGAGAAACGTGTGCGCACTTGAGATACGCGACGTGACGCGTGTTGTGCACGAGACGCTATTTTCACTTCTCGATGTGAACTTTCTAGAATTCTGTATAACCTCTGTAAAACACGATGTATTATTCTGAGAGCGAGTTTGGGAACGATTTTTGGAGTTATTAATTTTTAAATGAATATGCGCGTGCCATGATAAAGAAAAAAAAAACTATTATTAGGGGAGTGTATCATCTAAAACCACATTTGTCTTACGCGTCGGATAGCGTCGCGTCGCGTCGGACATCCCCCTCCATCTTCCGATGCCTTCTGATACCTTGATTCCAGCGAGCTTGGACGTCGCGTCGAATGCATCGCATGTGAAGGCGCAGGATAAGTGTTATTATTATACTTTATTGCACACAATACATTTAACAGGACATTACATAAGAAATGACAGTAACAATAATAATAAGTGTGTTTCTAAGCATACCAATTCACGCGGCCAAATCGCACGTGGCGTCTTGTACGTATTAAAATACGGTATTTGACACGACACGATCAACAATAAATTATTTCATATTCTCGATTTAAACAAAAATTACAAAATATCTCGGAAAATGTCAATTAGTCAACTACCTACTAGTTATTACAATTTTCAAAAAGATTAAACATACAAAGAGTGCTCTGAAATGTGACGTCATAAGCCAATATTTTCGTACAAAATTCCGTTTTAAAAGTAACTCATTTGATATTTTGTCAAATACCCAATTCGATGGTGGAAGTAATTTTTATTATCTTCTTTAGGGCCAATTTTTTAAAGTCAGATAAAACTTAACTCGAGAGTAAATTTCATGCTATCACTGTCTAAATCTTACGACAAGACAGTTTTATTCCTTAGTTAAATTTTATCTGACTATTGAAAAATCCGGTCTTAAAGTTTCTAAAATTGCACCCTGTACGTAGTAAAAGTTCCATATTTTCTAACTTTCTAATATCTTCCTCATCATAAGTTCGTTTAACTTAGGACTAACGCGTATACGAGCAAATTCCTTGCCAACTATGTGTTTGGCTTGGTGAATATCTAAAGCAAACACGTGACAGGGGTTTCTTTAAAGACCAGTTTGCTTAGCATGCGCGTTTTGACTCTCTCTCGACGTCGAGTGAGAGCCTTAGAAAGTACTTGCCATGTCAAAAGTGCGAGCGTGGTAGCCGAGACTCGAGATAGCCAATAGAGTGCGGTCTTGTCTACCAAAAAGTAGTTATTGCCATATTAAATAAAAGTGTTGTATTTTTGTCTGGCAACCCTGTCAAAATTGTTATCAGTTTTTTTCCGACAGCGGAACTTCACTAGAAAGTTACGAATTGCGTTTCGTTCCTACGCAAGCAATGAGTCAAAACCATAAATTTTTATTTTATTTTTTTAATGAGCACGCTTTACAATAGTAGCAACAAAACGCATTCCTGTAATTTTCCGTGGTTTTCTTGTTTTTCTTTGCTTTAACTGGGTTCTTTTTAAAAGATATGTTCTCAAAAGTGTTAGGGGGTTGATGATCTCTTCTACTGGAAACTAAGGGTTGGGGGATGATTCCCAGAAGGGGAACCTATACAAGAGTGCGATTAAGGAGGTTTGGTCTGTCTGGCTAGGTACTCACGTGTTCAGCGGCGCGCATCAGCGCAAATCCAGGGTATCGAGATGGCACCAAGTTCATTAGGCACAGCACAAGCAGTGGAAGCGTTGAGGGTCGGGAGAAAGTCCAGGGGAAAGCACTATTTCCGCTAAAAGCACATAAGTTCGGAAGCGTGCGCGCGGCGCGGCGATCCAAGGGCAACAGGCTTCTCGTTGCGTAGCGGCGCTTTTAGGTATGTACCTAGCCAAGTCATTCTGTCAGGGTGTATTTGAAGGGCGCTAATTAAGGGGGGGCTTCTCAATGTCCTTAAAGGATGAAGAAGGCGCTATAAATTATAAGATGAAATAATATGTGGGTGTACCTAGTTAATAACTTTTCTTAACATAACCCCTGCCCTAAACATCACAGATGTTTACGACAAAGAGGCGAAGGGAATGCTATCTACGGGAAGGCGAACAAGTTTGGTGAGAGAGCGTTTTTTCACTCCGGAAGGGGTTTGTACATCCACAACACGAACGACACTATCTTGACCGGGGTAAACATGAAGGATGCGGCCACGTCGCCACTGTAGAGGGGGAATATTCTCCTCCTTGAGAAGAACGAGCTCACCGACTATAGGAGGATCTGAAGGAGTTGTCCACTTATGCCTACTCTGCAAAGTGGACAAATATTCTGCGTGCCAACGGGACCAAAAATGCTGAGTGACTTGTTGCACCAACTGAAAACGCGTAAGGCGACTTATTTTCACATCCTTGAAAGGGTATTCAGGTACAGCCACCAAGGGTTGCCCAATCAAGAAGTGGCCGGGAGTTAAGACCTCTAGATCCGGACTTGACGCTAATGGGCACAGAGGGCGAGAATTGAGGACGGCTTCGACTTTCGTAAATACTGTAGTCAATTCCTCGAAGGTTAGAGTGGTCTCACCTATGACACGTTTAAGGTGCGTCTTCGCTGATTTAACAGCCGCTTCGAATAGACCGCCCCAATGAGGGCACAAAGGAGGATCGAAAACCCAGTTGATACCTCTTTTAGAGGACTCGTCTGCCAATTCCGACTGGTGCTCAGCAAGGAAGGCATGCAAGTCACTGAGATAGTTATTGGCACCAATATAGTTTCGTCCGTTATCAGAACGGATAAGGGAAGGCAGGCCACGGCGAGAAACAAAACGTGAAAGGGCCGCAATAAAGGCTTCCGTGGTAAGGTCCGATACGACCTCTAAATGGACCGCTTTAGTGGAAAGGCACACAAAAATACAGAGATAAGATTTTACAATTTTTCGGTTTCTAAAGGTTTGAATTTTGGTATAAAAGGGGCCAGCAAAATCTGTGCCAACGCCATCAAAGGGCCGTGCAGCAACCACTCTATCTCTTGGCAAATCGCCCATAGGAGGCTGAGTAACCGCTGCTTATAAGCGATAACAGGATAGGCATTTAAATATCACATGATTTACTAATCGGCGAGCAGATAGGATCCAAAATTCACGGGTCAGTAGGGCTAGGAGGGCATTAGGACCAGCGTGAGAATTACTCACATGATAGTGCGACGCAAGAAGCTGGACAAAATGACCAGACTTCGGTAGGAGTAGGGGGTGCCGGGCATCATAGGGAAGATCCGAGTTTCTAAGACGACCTCCGACACGGATTAGGCCGCGGTCATCGAGGAAGGGACTTAGACGCCGAAGAGGAGATCGGAGCAGAGCCCCGCGATGGAAAAGGTCCAACTCTTCGGGAAATGAGGTAAGCTGCACTTGTCTAACAAGATAAAGTAAAGCTTCTTTACGTTCATCCGCAGTAAGGTAGGGTTGGGGAACAAAAATTTTAGGAAGTCTAGTCCGTTTCACAAAACGCAAAATGTACCCGATCACGCCCACGAGCTTGGGCAGGGAACTGAACCTGTCCAAAATAAATGAAGGGTCTGAAGAAGGATTAGGTGTTGTCACAAGCAAACAGCGTATTCCAGGTAGATCGCTAGGAGCAGCGGTTTCAGATGTGGGCCATTGAGATGGAGGTTTTATTAACCATGGAGGCGACCACCACAGTGGATGTTTCAGCAGGGAGGAAATAGAGATTCCGCGGGAAGCACAATCAGCAGGGTTGAGGTCACCAGGAACGTGCCGCCAATGGGAAGGAGTGGGTGAATGTTGTATTTGGGAAACACGATTTGCTTCGAAGGTCTGTAAGTGATGTAGGGGGGTTTTTATCCAAGCTAGGACTACACGGCTATCTGACCAGCTGTAAATACCATCCAGCACTATAGATTTTTGTAAACAGGAGGCTACATGATGGAGAATCTTGGACAGAAGAGTCGCTCCAAGAAGTTCCAACTTAGGAATCGTAAAACGAGTTCTAACTGGAGCGACTTTACTTTTCGCCAAAATTAGATGGATAGAACAGGGGCCAGAAGAGTTCTCTGTACGTAAGTACACAACGGCAGCGTAACCTGATTCGGAAGCATCACAAAAGCCATGTAGGGAAAACGAATTCGCACCGACAGACAAGATAGGGCGCGGAAGGGTGACACGGTTCACATTTCTTAGGTCTTCAGAAAACTTACACCACTCTGCTGCAAGAGAGGGAACCAAGGGGTCATCCCAAGATAGGCCAGACAACCAAAGCCGTTGCATAAAGGCCTTGGCTTTAAAAATCACGGGTGTGATCCAACCACACGGATCGTAGGTGCGGGCAATTAGTGAAAACACTTTACGTTTTGTAGTTTCGTTCTCAGTGTAAGGGGAGAAACGGTATGTAAATACGTCAGCTACGGGATCATACTGAACGCCAAGGACCGCAATCGTTTGGGGATGTTCTGGATCTTGGAATGAATGGGGCATCTGCAAATACTCTGTTGGTAGGTCCGCAAGGAGTTCAGGCCGGTTTGAGATCCACTTTCTCAACTCGTAACCACCAGATGTCATTATGCCATTCATCTCGCTCATAAGGACACGGGCTTTATCAAGGGAGGCAGCCCCGGTAAGACAATCATCCACATAAACATCAGTCTCTAAGACGGAGGCTGCTAGGGGAAATTTAGACCGCTCTTGTTTAGCTAACTCAAGGAGGGCTCGTATTGCAATGAAAGGGCTTGACCTGAGACCGTAAGTGTTTGTATTAAGCTCATACGTGCACAAGGGAAGATTGGGAGATTCACGCCAAAGTATGAGCTGATATCTTCTGTCTTCTGGATGCACCCAGGTCATCCTAAACATCATTCGGATATCTGCTACAAATACGACTTCATGTCGCCTGAAATTAAGAAGGATGCAGCTAATGTCTTGTTGTAACTTAGGACCAGAATGGAGACACTGGTTCAAGGACACGCCGGAGGAGGTAGGGGAGCTTCCGTCGAAAACTACACGAATTTTGGATTCGTCACTGCTTTTGAACACCCCGTGATGAGGAATAAAATAATGTTCTGCTAGAGACTGGTCGAAGGAGGAAAGCGAAATGTGGCCGAGTTCTAAATACTCCCGCATGAAAGACACATATTTCTCCTTCAGTTTCTGGTTCATCTGTATGCGTTTCTCAAGGCAAAAAAAGCGCTTTAGGGCGATGGACTTAGACTCGCCAAGATGAGGACGGTCGGGCAAAAAGGGAAGACGAATCATGAATCGACCATCAGGTTCACGGCGAGTAGTAGACTGAAATATTACCTCACACTCATTGTCTATAAGATCCAGGGGGAACTCAGGTGGTTCTTCTACCTTCCAAAACCTTTCAACCATCTGGGAAAGGGTAACACCGGTCAATGGAACATCAGGGGGAGTTGAATTTGGAATGGGGCCAGAAAGGATGTATCCCAAGACAGTTGGGACTGCAGTGAGACCAGCAGGGTACAATACAGGCAAATCGATACGCAATAAAGATCCAAACACGTCAGCACCTAGTAGCACATCTATAGGGCCGGGGCTATAAAAGGAAGGATCGGCTAGAGGCAACGAGGAAACACATGATACTAAACTAGAGGACAACTCTAGTTCAGGATGTATACCGGCGATAACATCGAGGACCATAGCCGAGGCGGTGATCTCAGGAAAGGTAGACTCCGCAGGTTTGAAGGTGAAGGAGACACCACCTCGAACTCTTACAGATTCGACATTACCAATACCTCGCACGGGAGATGAGCTGGGACACACTGGCTTGTTTAGCTTATCTACTACTAGATCAGTAGTTAGCAAACAGCCTTGGGCACCGGTGTCACAGAGTGCACGCGCTTCGACATAATAACCGGAAGCGGACCGCATATGTATGACAGCGGTAGGGAGGAGGACTAACGAGGCAGGAATGACAACATGTGAGGGTGGTCGGATATGTGGGTAAGCTAGTCATTGGCGCTGACGGTCAATAGAAGGGGAGCGGTTGAATGTCCTAGAGGAAGAAGGCGTCCCGTAAGAGTCACGAGGGGTAGTAGGCGGTAAATGATAAGAGCGACGTTGAGATGGCGGCGTCTGGGAACATGGTAAGTTATGTTCCGATGCAGTAACAGGAGACCGCGAGGAGGGACGACTGGAATCGCAATGATATTGGGTGACCCTGTCTATGCGGCGGGTGCCCCCCCCAGTACGGTGAGTGCCCCCGCCCGTACGCGGAGGAGAGGAGCGTGAATTCTCCGTGGGAGAAGAGCGGCGTGGAGGGGATTCACGGAAGGTAACATTGTTACGACGAGGGTATTCAGGGTTCCTTGAATCATTAAAACACAACAGCGTGTGATGGGTCGATCGACGACAAGTACGGCAATGATAGTCACGAGGGCACATAGCGATCGAATGCTTATCCAAACAGCGATAGCAAAGGCCGGCCTGTCGCACGAATGAGGAACGCTCACGTGGGGACAAGCGGATAAACTGGTCACATTCACGAAGGTAATGCGAGGAGGAGCACATAGCGCAAGGGCTTATCACTGGAGGCTTAGGATGGGGCACTGTGGCAGAATAAATGCGACGGTAAATAGGGGAATCGCTCGTAGCCCCGGTTGCCTGAGTGATCTTAAACGATCACGAAGGTTAAGCAACACAGGGCGCGTTCAGTGCATGGATGGGTCGCCGTCCATGCCTAACGCTAGTGGCATTTTTCCGAGCGGTTCCGTGCTTCGCAAGGCACGTTAAGCTGTTGGTGCCGGCTGCCGTCGATAGATGGCAGTCGTTAAGCCAAGTCAGATGCCTTAGGGTGGCTTGACAACTTCTGACAGTAGACGAGCCACTAGTCTACAAGCCTCCACCAATCCGGACTTGGCCCCCGTGGTGGAGTATGGCCTATACCTTCCTCAGGGAAGAGACCCGTGCCCCTCGGTGGGGACATAATGGGTTGATGATGATGAAATAGGGGCACGTGACTGCTGCCTTGGTGGAGGAGAGTGCGGGGTAGGCACGGGTACGGAACGATCATTATCAATAAGGGCCGTATTTCCAACATTATCGTGGTGCCTACACTCGTCCTCAAGGAAGGACACTAGCTGGTCGAAGGTAGGAAGGTCCTTCTTGTTATCGCCATAACGGCGCTCAAAGCGGGACTTCAAGTCCGAAGGCAGTTTGGTCAAAGAAATATGGACCAGTAGGTAAGACCATTCCCCTACAGGTAGACCGAGTCGCTCGAGGCACCTATATGCTGTCAAAAGTGGATTAAGAAAGGAGGCACGTAACCCAGTCAGCTTAGGGCTAATTTCTTGGAGGTGCAAAATTTGGGCAATATGTGTATCAGCGAGGACACGCGTGTTATGGTAACGCCGCTTAAGTAGGTCACGCGCAACCTCATAGTTGCCTGCTTCGATGCGTAAGTGTTGGATCAACCGGCGGGGCTCGTCACTCAGGGCACCTACTAGGTAGTGTAGCTTTTGGGTAGGGGTAAGGTCAGGTTGACAGTCAACTACGCTGTCAAACTGGTCTAAAAAACTGACCCATGAATCGGGGCGCCCACTGAATTTTGGTATCGGCAAATCAGGTAATTTTTGTCGTGCTTGACCGTCCGACAATCGGGAAAGATTGGTTAAATTGGAGAGAGGAGTGGGGACGACCGGCTCCTTGGGCTTGAGCTCCGAATATTTCAAGCGCAAATCGTCCACCGTGTCGCACATGGACCGCATCTGGGTCTGAATATACTCAGATTCTTGGGTATCAATGGACGGGTCGAGACCACCCAACAAACGACTACAACAATCAATAAATTTCGTAAAGTTCGCTTCTAGGTCACCCAGTCTAAAAATAAGTTTAGCTGGAGCAGCAGTATTCAGGATATCGTGGGTTGCAGTAATCCAACTCACGAAAAATCGAACCGTCCCCATACTCGTTCTGTACTCGTCAGTGTCAGTAAACAAAACGTTCTCATACCTATCTGGCATTGTGTAGTTATAACAGCAAGTCAATCAATACGCAATCAAAATAATAGGCAGGTGTAAATTCACCGTAAACAAGATGCTATCAATATTACAATAGCAAAGTCACACTTGCAGAATAGGCATATAAAATACAGGACAAAATTCAATAGTAATAAAAAACTCGAGCCGACCGCTCCACGAGAACAAAAGAAGAAACCGGTCAGATACGACTCGCTTATCGCCGATGCATAGTTTTAGACAATTTAGAAATCAACGTAGGTAATTGAATGCAATAGGTATGTAACAAATATTCGCCTATAGGATTGAAACTAACGGGAATTAAACCGCGAAAAAAATGGGGATGAGCTAGGAGTAGGGGGAATGTTGTACCGCAAAGGGGTGAAATATCAAAAGTAAGGGATGAACAAAAAAAGGAAGAGGGGAAAGTAACCACGCTCTGCTACCAGAAATGTTCTCAAAAGTGTTAGGGGGTTGATGATCTCTTCTACTGGAAACTAAGGGTTGGGGGATGATTCCCAGAAGGGGAACCTATACAAGAGTGCGATAAAGGAGGTTTGGTCTGTCTGGCTAGGTACTCACGTGTTCAGCGGCGCGCATCAGCGCAAATCCAGGGTATCGAGATGGCACCAAGTTCATTAGGCACAGCACAAGCAGTGGAAGCGTTGAGGGTCGGGAGAAAGTCCAGGGGAAAGCACTATTTCCGCTAAAAGCACATAAGTTCGGAAGCGTGCGCGCGGCGCGGCGATCCAAGGGCAACAGGCTTCTCGTTGCGTAGCGGCGCTTTTAGGTATGTACCTAGCCAAGTCATTCTGTCAGGGTGTATTTGAAGGGCGCTAATTAAGGGGGGGCTTCTCAATGTCCTTAAAGGATGAAGAAGGCGCTATAAATTATAAGATGAAATAATATGTGGGTGTACCTAGTTAATAACTTTTCTTAACAGATAAATAGTTCTATACACTAAGTATGGAAAAAATTAAGAAACTAACATCAAAAGGAAAGTATAATACAGCAAGAACACAAAAAACATTAACAAAATAATATGTATTTTCTGTTGAATTATATAGTCTCGAAGCCTTGTCTTCACCTCCGGGGCTACTAGACATGTCTCGGTCGTATATGCCAAAATTAGTGTCTAACTCGGCCGAAATTATCTCGGCAATGCCGCCATGTTACCCGTTGTAAACAAGTCTCGGTCGTCTCCATCTCGGTCGCGGTCGCCATGCTAACGTCGAGACATCTCGGGCTCGACAGATAAATTGACAGATTTGCATAGAGAAGGGCATTTCTCGAGCGTAGCATGCTAAGCGTACAGGTGAAGAAGAGCTTATTGACTGAATTTCTGTCTCGAGCAGATAATTATTATATTAATCCTGAATAAATTAAATTAAATTAAATGTCTAGTTGTGTTGGCCTAGGAAAAAAAAAATTATAACAGTTGCATCTCATTTACGTCTAGCATGCTGTCTCGCTCGCACAATGTAACATTTTCGGTGATTATAAAAATTATGCTTTTAATAAATGTGGTCTTAAGCTTTGCTATATAGTAGATTACAGATATTTAAAATACTCTTTTTTTAGCTCGTCATAATAAAAAATCTAATTTAATTATTCCAATGTAAATAAAAGTAAGGTACACGCATCAATACTTCAATTTTACTTAATCCTAATCTAGACGGTAATACATAAGAAAAAGGAAAGTTATGGATTTTTTTTTCCAAAATTGTTAATTCTAGTATAAATTTTTTTCCATCGCGATCGAGAAAGCATGGCAGACGTAACAGCACCCTTATCGTAAGAAACGAACAAAGTGTCGGTCCTATAGGGTGTCATTTAATCGAAAAATAAAACGGCCAAGTGCGAGTCTGCCTCGCGTACGAAGAGTTCCGTACCATTATCTATGCATCATTAGACAAAGACCGAATTTGAGAACAGCGCCATCTATAGAAACCAACAAGAAGCGTTTAACATTGACATTTTCGGTACTATGAAGGTTACATAGATGGCCGCTAGATGGCGAGCGCTGTCTTTAGACAACGTTTAAATATTATTTTTACTCGGTTCCTAGTATTTGTTGTTATAGCGGTAACAGAAATACATCATCTGTAAAAATTTCAACTGCCTAGCTATCACGGTTCTTGTGGTACGGCCTGGTGACACCCAAACAGATGGACAGACGGACAGACAGACGGACAATGAAGTCTCAGTAATAGGGTCCCGTTTGGCACCCTTCGGGTACGGAACCCTAAACAGTGTTGAAAAACCACGAAAAACAGTCTTGTATTCTTTTAGTCTTGTTTGTACAGTCTTAACCGTTCTTTATCTTGCCAAAAACCTCTATTTGTATCAACAATCCATATTATCCATTATGAAGCCGTGACATGATGACATCACCTTGGAGCCGAATTTGGCAAGATTCGGCAAGTGCAGACAATTTCACAGACATGGCGTCCCCGGTTCACCTTGACCTTTCAGTTCAAGGTTACGGATATTCCGGCAGAGCTTTTCGGTTTTGGCAATGGGGTTGGGGTAGTTCGCGACTGGTCTCATGGATTCTTGTCACTGATGCTGTTCGCGGTCGGAGATAACCAAGCCGAGTTTGTTCGCGATATTTACTCAGGGGTCTGTATGAATCGTGGCAAGTGGCACACCCTGGTCAATGCCTACCTCCCTGAGTATCGGGTAATTATCGTAATTAAGTATATAAAATAAAAAAGCCTTTATTACCACTTAAGGGCATGTATAAAAGTTTTAACATAGTAGAAAGATGGGTGTGGATAAATTTTCTTTGTAAAACTAAGAGTAAAAGTTAAACTATAAATTTAAACCAAGGGTCCCCTCTACGGTTGAAAGCTTCTTTAGATAAGTTCTTATGTGGCCTCGCGGGTACCATTCTGTGAATTTCCTCTAATAAATAATCGCGACTAGATCCACTAAATGTATAACTATGTATGATCATAGCAACTCCCTAGTAATACTATTTACACGATGATTTATACTATAGAAGGTGTTGAAAAAAATCTGGTAGAACTTGATCTGCTCATCAATATAAACTACTTTTATAATGAGACTAATTCTGCAAGATAGCAAAAAGTACCCGAAACTGGCGCGCGGCGTGAGTGCATGCAACGACTAATGAATGTTGATAAAGTGAAAGAAATTATATTTCGTGGCAAGTAGCAGACCCTGAGTACTGCCTGCCTCTCCGGGATACAAACTTGAGTTTATGTTATGGTACGAATTCTGAAATGCTTACACAATGCCTACGAATGTATGCAACAGATGATAATTATTTCATGATTTCAGATTTGATCCCAAAGCCAAATGTCTGTTTTGATGAAAATAAAAATCTCTTTAATTTCTACCCAAGCTTTCACATTCATAATTTATCGTATTTAAGGAATTACACAAACAGCATACCGTTTTCTGTGTAATTCTTTAGATTACAGTTGTTGGAACGCTAACCCCTGGAGCTCATGCCGCCATTTTTATAGTGGCACATGATGTTTAAAAGTATAAGTATAGTACCTATTCAGAACGAAAAACTTAAGACGAACAATACTTTTAGATAAAAGAGGAATCACCCGAATATCATCTCTATGTTTTGCAGAGCCCAGCTATAAATTACGTGCTCACGGATTATTTATTTGTGTGTTTGTGAGAACAGAGTGTTAACAAGTTTTGAAATAGAGTGCCAAACATTTTGGCGCATTGGATTTGGAACGCTTGACAAAAAGCCTTCATCTCTAGCTACTGAAAAAATGCAGACTCAATCCATTAATGCAAATGACAGTACAATGATACCCAGCGGGAATCGAACCACGGCTTCTGTATTGATACTGCTCCAACAACAAGACAGTAAAATCTTTATTTTTCATCTTAATACATTTTATTTAATGTGCACACGAAACAGATACTACATTTTCAAGATGAAATTGATTATATTGACATTGTTGTGGCAAATCTCCAAAACATGTGTCATATATGGATGTCTTATGCGTGATCATATTTAACGAAACTTAGACGAGTTATTTATGATAAACTATATATGAGATTAATGTACACTTATAAGACAGTAAGATTGGTATATACATTACTATAAATAAGCTTACGCCTGCGTCCCAGAGGGGTAGGCAGAGTCCAGGTGTTTGTCACAATCCTGACCGACCTGCTTCGCAACGAAGATAAGATAAAACTATTCTTTATTGTACACCAACAGACAATAATTACAGAAACAACAGTACTTATCTTTCTTTACGCCTAAGATACAGGATACACTACAGTAACCTAATTTAGGAAACACATGTTTTGTGCTAGCCTAATTTATTTTAAACGATCTCTAAAATTTGTTAAGTTCTATTAATGAAAATGTACAATTTGTTTATTTATTTAAATATTTATTTACTTATTTGTTTGTTCGTCGTTCGTTCGTTCGATCCTTCGTTCGATCGTTCGGTCGTTCTTCCGTGCATTCGTTCCTTTGTTCGTTTGTTCTCCTTCGTTCATTCTTTCGTTCGTTCGTTTTTTCATTCCTTCCTTCGTTCGTTCGTTCGTTCCTTCGTTCGTTCGTTCGTTCATTCCTTCTTTCGTTCGTTCGTTCGTTTTTTCGTTCATTCTTGGTTCGTTCGTTCGTTCTCCCTCACTTGCTCGTTCGTTCTTTCGTTCGTTCATTTTTTTGTGTGTTTGTTTGTGTGTATGTTTAATCTTGTACCGTGTTCTTCTTTTTCTAACAAAACAAAACAAACTTTGTAACCACAGAGTAATTTTACCACATTTTGCATCGGAAACTTCAGCCTTCAAACGCAGCATCCCGAAATCTTGGCACGAAACCAAAACGACGAACTTACTGGCCTTTATGAAACTTTATTAATTTAAGGCTACTTCCAGGGTCTTGGCAGTCTCTAGGAGTTTTCATCGCCATCGGATGCTCTGATAACCGTGGCCTAGTTTTCTACTAAACTGCAGTGATCCGCGGTGGGCACGCGTCGTAATTAAGCCCGTACTCTCTCTCTCTCTCTGGGAGAAGGCCTATGCACTGCACTGAGACGTATATAGGATATATAAAAAAAATTAATTGCATGGAAATTAAACGGTGTTTGAAAGTCACTAATAGCTGTGGAATACATTCTCAGCGAATCAAACGCTATTTTCTTCCGTCTTATGTCCACTCTCCGCAGTTTTTTTCATGTAACCTATATGTAACCAACAGGCCTTCTCTCAGAGAGAGAGTGTGTGTGTTAATTACCGCGCGTGCCCACCGCGAATCAGAGCCCACAGTTATAATCATTGTAAAAGAATAACGGTGATATTTATACAGACACAATTTCTCTGTAACACCTCTGAAATGCCGTTTAAATATTCTGTACTCTTTTGCTATTATTCATAAAAGACACGATTTACTTAAAACACTCCTCGAGAGCAGTTTAAATAATCCTGCGTAAAGGAAAACACCAATTTAAACTGCATTTGAGGAATCGTGTTTTTAAAAATACGACTGTTTCCCTTTGCTAAAGACTACTTCAGCTGCGTTTGAGCTGTGTTTTAAGGAATTATGTTTTTATAAATAAGACTGCATAATTATATACTTTTGACAAATCAGGTCCAACCGAGTCTATAAAATAAAATAACGGCCGTTTTGGACATGTATGTCGCGGTTTTCGGTCAAACATTGTCGTACATAGAAAAATTCGTTCTATTTATTTATTTTTTGGGTTCCATTACTACTTGTCTAGGGAAATCGCGCTAGAACAGGCGGGTTTTGTAAGAAAAAAAGGTACGAGAGAGCAAATTTTTGCCGTGCGTCGAATTATCAAGAAGGCCAGAGAATTCAATAAGCCTACCTATATCTGTTTCTTTGACTTCTCAAAGGCGTTTGATTCAGTAACATGGCCAGTGCTCTGGAACACTCCACTTGGAATGGGAACACCAACACATCTCGTACACCTACTCCGACGACTCTACGAGGAGGGTTCGGCGTCGATTCGTATAAATGAATTTTATTACTATCAAGCAACTTCCATTTCAGTTCGGGTGTACGTTGGGGGTGTATTATCTCACCACGCCTTTTCAAAATCTATACTGAACGAATAGTATGGATCACTTTAGAAGATTGGATGGATGGCGTTACTATTGGTGGTAGAAAGATCGCAAACTTACGTAACGCAGATGACACTACTCTATTTGCGTCTAGTTAAAGGCAAATAAAGAACTACTTCTTGAAATGGACTTAGGATCGACCACGACAAGAACCAACGTACCAATAAAAATTCACCCGAAGTCTCGGAAATTGCAAACTGCGAAGTGGTTCAATCTTGTGTCTATCTAGGTGCATTGATCCCAACAACGGCGGCTGCGTAGACGAAGTAAAACGTCGACTGGCAATTACTAGATCAGCAGTGGATAACCTAAAGATAATATGGAAAAACCGCAACATAACTAAAGCTACCAAGACCCGGCTCATTCGAACGCTAGTATTCCCCATATATCTGTACGGCGTGGAGACTTGGACATTTGAAAGTAATCTGGAAATGTGATGCTGGAGAAAGATGCTCCAAATATCATGGACTGAGATCCACACTATTAACTCAATTCTTAAAGAACTTCGCATCAAGCAGCATCTATCTACTCAAGAAAAGATCTAATACTGCATTTTTGGCCATGTATTCTGACGTGACAACAACTCCATCGAGCATATCTTTGAACAGGGAGAGGACCACAGCGCGCGGTAGAACACCAATGCGATGGACTGACCTAAATTAAGTCCACTGTAGTGTAGGCACGAATGTACCAAAAGAACATCTAAACAATAGGAATGGCGAGACATCGTGAGACACCCAATAAAGTCTCTTCATGATGATCATGACCGCTCTGTCATGAACGTACCGACCAAGAAGAACAAGTTAATAAGAATTTATAGTTTTGCCATATCCGTCCGTCT
Source organism: Yponomeuta evonymella (assembly GCA_963969515.1). Lineage (NCBI taxonomy): Eukaryota > Metazoa > Arthropoda > Insecta > Lepidoptera > Yponomeutidae > Yponomeuta > Yponomeuta evonymella. The sequence continues at coordinate 2,097,654 of OZ018365.1, forward strand.
GCCTATCTGTCTGTTGGTCTGTCTGTCCCCGGCTTAGCACATAGGTGAAAAGTACTAGATAGCTGAAATTTGGCATAGATAAAGATATTAATTACGCCAACAGAACAGTAGAATCATCATCAACCCTTAGCAGTCCACTGTAGGACATGGGTCTCTCCCTGTATGGGAGGTTTTCCCGTAATCTCCACGCTTGGCAGGCGGATTGGAGATCGCAGTGTTTTTGTGGTCTGGTGTCACAGGTCGACGCTGCTGCCCGTTCCCTGGTTTCCGTTTTTTTAGTCGCCTCTTACGACACCCACGGGAAGAAATGGGGTGGCTCATTCTAGGCCGGAGCCACACGGCACAGATCAGTAGAATAAAATCTTTAAAATAGTATTTTTTGGGTACCTCTTCTACACCTAATTTAGGGATGCAATTTTGTTTTTCGCCTACCTTTTTCCACTACTGTTCGTTTTAAAATAATGTGAATGTGGGAAAACCATTTATGTGAATCTAAAAACCAAAAAGAAAAAAAAATAGATCTCTAATTTAGGAGTACCTATGTAACCAAAAAAAAAATTTTAACGTTTTGTCGGCGGCAATCCGCCTGCCAAGCGTGGAGATTACGGGAAAACCTCCCATACAGGGAGAGACCCATGTCCTACAGTGGACTGCTAAGGGTTGATGATGATTCTACTGTTCTGTTGGCGTAATTAATATCTATATCTATGCCAAATTTTAGCTTTCTAGTACTTATCGTCTCTGTGCTAAGCCACGGACAGACACACAGACAGACATATCTACTGATAGACATGGCAAAAAACTACAAGGATTTCTTGTGGTCTACCGAATCCTAAAAAAACTTATTTTTCTACGCTGGCACAGATTTGGATTCTTTGAAGTTTTGTTTCTTTCTGTAAGCTAACTTTACTTACTGACCAGGGCCCTCATTATGAAGCAGCGATATGTTCAGAAGGGTCGCAACGTCGCGCTTGAGCCCGACAAGTCACTCGAATCTAGTGACAAATACGGTTCTTGTTTTGAATAGATTCGATTAAAACTATTAAGTCAATTAAACTATTCAAAAAAAGAACAGTATTTTTCGCTAGATTTGAGTGAATTGTAGGGCTCAAGCACGACGTTGTGATCCTTCCGAGCATATCGCTGCTTCACAATAAGGGCCCAAGATTTCTGTCAATGACCTACTTCCATTGCATTGACGTACCTTCGGTTTCGTTATCAGATTCTCTTTGGCGCTTTAAAAATGAATGAAAGCCTATCAAAGTCACGTGATATAAAAAAGAAACTTTATTTATAAGACAATGCCCACCAGCCCTTGCACTTTAAGATGGCCCAGTAACCATAGCACACACAACGCTTTGCCGACTGGCCCCTGCACTTCCGGACAGACTAATAACCAATGGATCCTGCACTTCAGGATGGCCCAGTAACCATGGCCTCCATTACTTTTCGTCCAAACACGGCTTGCCCTTGGCATTTCCGCGCTCCCGGGCAAAGCAGGTTCATTCAACCGCTATTGATTTTTGCGCCGCGCTCGCCTGCCTTGCGGAGTGCATTGACAAAGATGATGCAAGGCGCGGATTTTCATCAGTAGGATTATTTTTTATAGAAACGGGATATTTACTTCCTGGTATTACCCGACGAAAGCTTTAAAACTTACGTTGTAAGGATTTTTGTATCTATCTATCTATAGTGTTACTTCTTCTTCTTCCCCCTGTGCCTCTTCACAGTTATCTGTCAGGTCTCCATATTTTTCTTCATTTCTTGCCAAGCGAAATATGTCTTTACACGACTACGAAACCACACGTTACGAAAACAATTTCAGTATAATGTTTCATACTGTATACATAATACGTATCCTATTGTATATAATTATTATTCTGTATAACATAGTATTCTACTATATATAGTATTGTTCACGGTTGTACCACACCGCGGTATGTGACGCTCGTGGGTTACTCCTGGCACTGACTGAAAATCAGACCCTGCTGCATACTGCTGAGTTAGTTGCGCTTTATAGCAGCAGTAACACGCCGTTACCTTTCGTTTTCCTTTCTTTTTTTTAACATTTCTGTTGAAATATTTTCTTGGTTGTTTTTTGTTTTGTTATTGTGGCGTGTGCACTGTTTTTATGATAAATGTTTTTTCTTTATAATAAAGGTTTTTTCTTCTTCTTTTTCTTCTTTAGCGCTGGCTACATACATCGATTTTCTGGGTTACCTCTTAAATCCTTAGAAAACTATGATTGTTGGCTTTTGGATAACGTTACTAATCTCCTTTTAAGCTGCTAAGAAATGAGCATCTGCGTTTAACAGCATCATTTGTTGTGTGACTTTTTCTGAATTTCTGAAATCGAAATTTCTGGAAATATTGTTTACATAATTTTAGAATAGAATAGAATAGAAAAAGTTTATTTCAAAGACAAAACACACGTTTTGTCAGTACAACAAGAGTACAGTAATTATGGTGCTTACAAGAAAACAACAATAATATTTCTTGAAATTGATTTAAACTAGAAAAATAATTCAATTAAAAAAAGTTACACCAGTGGGTGTAACGATGTGTATCATGGCTTTAAAAAAGGAGTCTGGACTCAGCATGTGGAACTCGTGTAACACTGGTCTTCTGCCAGACCCTAAGTGAGATCACGAGCATTAAGAACAGTGGCGAAATTATAATAACAATCTCATCATGTTACACTCTCTGTCACTGCCTTAGCCTGCGGTGAATCATCGCGAATCAAATTTCATGCTGCACTTAGAGCCATTGCCCACGTCGACTTAAAAATGTGATTTAAAAGAGATTCGCGGCCGCAGCGCTTTCGTAAAAATGAAAGTAATACATATGCTATGCTGCAGCGCGTTTGCATCGCTTCTCAAAAATGTCACGAAATGCGCTTAGAAGTCCGAACAAAAGTCGTCGTGGGCAATGGCCCTGAGTAGGAACTACGCAACAGATAAAGACGCAACGTAAGCACGTATTGTTTCTAAGAGCTACGAATAAAAAAACCATATAAGTATTTCTTCCTAAAACATTCACTCTCAAAAACGGCCCCTGACCTCTCTCGATTAGTCTGTACCAATGAAATGGGCGCAATATAATGCTGTAGAGTAAATCACTCTGTGATTGGTTCATGCCGTACACCATGCGTGACGACCGTGAACTTCGATTGTGCGATAGTAAATAACAGCATAATTTATGATTGGTTTTATACAAAAAAGTGAAACCATTGACTTATAATGTATAAACCATCGAAATATCTAAAATACCTCCTAAGATGGCGGTCTGACGATGGCAAGTGCACAGTTGAAGAGTTCCGTTCTCCATCTCTGAAAGTCTTCATCAGATCTTCACCAAATTAGAATGGGACCAATGGGGACGTTATATCTATTTGAACAAAAAAGAATTGTCGAAATCGGTTAACATTTGACGGAGTTCTGCGAGAACATAGCCAAGAGAAAAAATAAAAGGAAAAAAAAAGATACGCGTCGAATTGATAACCTCCTCCTTTTTTGAAGTCGGAAAAAACAATTTTCATTTGATCCTATCTAATTTTCCCTATTGCCTCTCGTTCTCGGTTCGGTCAGCCGCGGGTTCGTCATGCTCCTTCGATGTCAACTTGTATTACATTTGATTTGAGAAAATATGGTCAGAGTGGAGTTTTTTTCGCTGCCTTTTCTTCCACTGTAACTTCGACCCGAAGACAGCGGATAAGAAGAAGAAGAAGAAGAAGAAAAACATTTATTATACCAACAAGATACATCACAGAAACAAAATAAGCAGATAAGTAACATAATATGCACAACAACAGAAAGAAAACTAAATTCACAACAGACAAAACGAATAAATAAAACAGGACCATAGATGTAGCCTGTGGTATGTCAAAGTTGCCACAAAAGGCATCTGACTCAGCGTTGTGCTGAGGAAGTGACTCCTCAGCGCTGATTTTCTGATAACAAATAAATTTTTGATTTCTGATTTCCGGTCTGGACACATACGGCCTTCTTGGCCCGCGAAATTTCACTCCAACCCAGGGGTTGCAGCTCCGACCGAGGCCTTTGCCCAAAAGTGGGACACAATCGGGGCTGAATATAAAAAGACTTGTGTCAGAAACACTCTTTGTTTTGTATGATTAAATCCACTATAAACCATTTTCTGTATGATTTAAAGTAAAAGCATCTGGTTTATAAATAATTAATCTGTAAATTGTTTTCGCGATGTTACAAAGTTATTACAAGCATTTTAATGCATAAGATAGAATTGAAAGTCTTAATTTTGTATGAAGTAAATCAGTTTTTTAATTCTTTTAATGTTATTAATTCATGCAATCATAAATGTTAATTATGTAAATTTATGTTTTTATTATTTGTTGATTTTACGCAGTAATTGTACGTTTAAAACGAATAAAATTATATTTTGTGTTAATTGTTCCGGAAGTAGTAACTTCCCGCGTGGGAAAGGATGGCGCCACTTTGGTGTGGGCGCCATCTTTCTGAACGATGGGCAGTCTGCTACGATCGGGTGAAGTGTTTAAACGTGTAACGTGGAATAAACGGTGGATTACTATTTCAACTGTAAGTACTTGCATTTTATTTGAATGTCTGTCCTAATCGCTAGGATAACCAATGTCCTAAAAGTTCAACAACCTAAAAATTCCCAGCCACCTCAACATTTCAGAAGTGGGATGATTGCCCAGTCCACACGATAAAAGTGAGAAATTTTATACATTTTTTTTTTCCTTTCGTCTCCTATCTTTTTATTTTTCTTTCGTCATTCTGGCTTTTATTATGGCGTAAAGCAAACAGTCTGTCAGGCTCTGATTGTTACTACTTTGCAAAGAAGTATCAACTATAAATTATTTGGATAGTAAATGAACACTCTTTTGAACCAACACATCGATTTAATCAAATTTGAAATAACAATAAAATAACGATTTAAATTTCAAACAACTTAAACTAGGCGTAAGGTCAACGCTCATTATTACGATAGGCGCTGCCTAATATAAGTTGTGTATTTTAGTGTTTACATAGTCTATGCGATTCACTCATCCTCAACAGACCAAATGAATGAAGAGGATGCAGAACCGTACACCCCGACACGGGCTTTGCGTCCGGGCTCGTCCTGTTCGGTAATTCTCGCGCCTCGGGCCCCGCCTGTCGTCAGCCAAGACCGAGCTTCGCGGGAATTGTGCAGTGAAGAGAGAAATGAAGAAAGTAGCCTACGTGATCGGGCCCTCCGTTCGCGTGCTGACGAGAATCACCGCTGTTCGCGCAGCCGCTACCGTAGCCCATTACGCGGTGCATCACACGTGGACCGTCGCCGCTTGCGTAGCCGTGACCGCGAGCCTTCATGTGCTGATGCGGACTACCGTGGCCGCAACCTTGCTGGTGCTGGCGTGGACCACAGCCGCTCGCGTAGCCGAAACCGCGGCCCCTCGCGCACTGGCGTGGACCACTGCCGTGACCGCAGCCTTGCGGGTACTGGCGTGGACAACCGCCGCTCGCGCAGCCGTGACCGCGGCCCCTCGCATGCTAGTGTGGACCACTGCCGTGACCGCAACCTTGCGGGTGCTGGCGTGGACCACCGCCACTCGCGCAGCCATGACTGCGGCCCTTCGCATGCGGGCGTGGACCACTGCCGTGACCGCAACCCCGCTGGTGCTGGCGTGGGCCACCGCCGCTCGCGTAGCCGTGACTGTAGCCCCTCGCGTGCCAGCGTGGGCCACTGCCGTGACCGCAACCTTGCGGGTGCTGGCGTGGCCCACCGCCGCTCGCGCAGTCGTGACCGCAGCCCTTCACGTACGGGCGTGGACCCCTGCCGAGACCGCAACCTTGCGGGTGCTGGCGTGGATTACCGCCGCTTGCGCAGCCGTGACCGTGACCCTTCGCGTGCTGGCGTGGACCACCGCCTCTCGCGCAGCCGTAACCGCGGCCTTGCGCGTACTGGCGTGGACCACCGCCGCCTGCGCAGCCGTGACCACGGCCCTACACGTGCTGGCGTGGACTACCGCCGCTCACGCAGCCGCGACCGCGGCCCCTCGCGTGCTTGCATGGACCACCGTCGTTCGCGCAGTCGTGACCGCCGCTCTGTACATGTGAACCACGGCCACAACAATGAAGCGATGCTTGTCAGTAAGTCGGAAAACCTTTCACAACTACTAACCCTGCTTAAATCTGTTCATCATACAGAATCTTTAGATAGATTGAACTCAGTACATAACACCGTGCCAGAATTTGACCCCAGCAAAAAGGAACAGACGATGTCGATGTGGCTACATAAGGTCAATGAGTGCTCTTCGATATATAATTGGTCCGAAAAACAAATCGTACACTACGCTCTTCCTAAGTTGCGTGGAGTAGCCCAGCGCTGGTACGAAGGCTTATCATTTTTCGCCAGGTGGCGCTTCTACCTATACCTTGATATTTTTATGCAGCTAGTGATTTATTCATAAATCTTCAAAAAAAGTCTGTGTAATCGCGAAAATACAACGTCAATAAGTTGTCTCTGTGATAAAGTGTCGCTGTGACTATTATCTTGATCGGTGGTGTGATACAAGCATCTATTTTGGTGAAATTAAGTATTTCGTATCAATCTGGGCCCCTACCCACAAGTGTAAAAGTATTTGGCCATCAGTATATTGGCAGGATTTATCATCAGAGTGGTTACGGTTCTCATCTCAGTGCAATTTTAGTGAACATTTTGTGACGCCATCTGCCTGAAAAACGTACCTGAAAAGATTTTTTTTATTGAAGCCATCTGACAGCGCCATCTAGTGGTAAATAGCGGAACTTCTGAACTGATTCCAATTAGTACCATATAGCGTGTGTCTACATTTGAATCTGGCAGAGGGCGGGAGCAGTCCTTTTATAGCGATGAAGTGTTTCAAATGCACAAAGCCTACAACAGACAAAGACCGTCTGAAATGTGCAACATGCCAAAATACACATCACTACATGTGCCTTGATATGTCTGATGAGGCCTACAACAAGATACTACCCATGAATAGAGGTAAATGGAAGTGTCAGGACTGTAAGAATACCAACAAAAAAACGCTTCCCGTGACTCCTGTGGCCTCCGTCTTATTGCCAACTGGTAGAGGGGGAGCTTCTGTATCTCCTGGAGCGCTTTCTGTGCCCGCTGTGGTGTCCGAAGTAGCGACATCGATGGTGAATTTTGATACACATGCGTTTATGGCATTTTTTGAACAAAAATTCGCGCAGCTACGTGTAGACTGGAAGACTGAGCTTAATTTAAGCCTAAAACCTGTCCAGAATGATTTGGCCAAACTGTCGGAACGCCTATGCGGTTGGGAGAGTCGCGTTAGTGCTTTGGAGGAAAAAATCAACGCGCTCGAAACCGCGCAACATTCAACAAACTCGCTAAATACGGAAAACTCGGAACTTAGAAGCGAATTGGATGGACTGAGGAAAAAATTAGATAATATGGACCAGTCGGCTAGGCAATGCAATCTAGAAATTCAGCTTATTCCAGAAAAGAATGGAGAAAATCTAGTGCAGTTAGTCCGCGATATTGGCAATCTGGTTGGGGTGCCGGTGAGTAGCGAGAATATCCGAGCTGTACATCGCGTGGCGCGAGGCAAGTCCACGGTTGCGACCGGTGGGAGCAAGCCGAAGAATATCATTGTGGAACTGACGTCTCGACGCCTCCGGGATGACATCCTGGATGCTGCGCGTGTTCGCCGCCATTTGAGCACTGAGCAGCTGGGCTTGTCGGTGCCGAGTTCGCGTTTTTATATTAACGAGCATCTAACGCTCAAGAACAAAATACTCTACTCCAGGGCGCGATCAGCTGGTAGAGATAAGGGCTATAAGCATATTTGGGTGAAAAATGCCACAATACGTGCTCGCAAAACTGATACTAGTAATATAATAAAAATTATAAGCGAGGCAGATATTGTTAAATTAATCTGACTACTATGTTTTATTCTAATAGGCATGGCCGACTCTACCTGGGGCTTGACTTCTGTTATTCCGAACTGCACACTGCTTGGCTTATGTCGTTTGATAGAGACTATGTTTGAGTTTTGCTTTTTTGGCTGGCGCATCTTTTGCATTTTTCATATACTTTACTTAAATATTATTAAAGCACAATATAAATATTATTTATTTCCAATTATTTTGCATTGTAGTATGCTAACCACTTATACTCACATAAAGTTTAGTATTTTCCATAAAACAATCAGAAAACTATGCACAGTACAGGCTCGTTATAGCCATGATTACGTTTATTTCCCAACATTATATAAAAGCTTCAACTATTATTACATAATTCCTCATGGGTAAATATATAAACATATTTTATCAAAATTGCCGTGGCTTGCGCACGAAATTGCTTGACTTGCGTTTAAATATTCTGAATAATGAGTATGATATTATTGTGCTCACTGAGACGTGGCTTAGGGACGGGATTGCAGACACAGAAATCTGTGACAGTCGTTATTTTCTTTTCCGCCGTGATAGGAACTATAGTCTAACAAAAAAAAAAGATGGTGGAGGGGTTCTAGTAGCTGTTAAAAAAGAACTCAGTGTTATCCGTCGTACAGACTGGGAGTCACCGTTTGTCGAAGAAATTATATTATTATTACCATCTGTTGCGAACGGTTTCCTAGTAAGCGCTTGCTATATACCACCCTTGTCGACTAATAATATCTACGAGACCCATTTTTTAAAATACTTTGACGTCTTTACAGAACTGCCGGAATATAATTTTTGTTTGATTGGAGACTATAACCAACCTGATTTAGTCTGGTCTTTCCCAGGAAGTAGTCAAGCGGGTTTACTCGATAGCTCTGCCACGGATACTGCTGCCTTACTTGGTAATATAATGTCATTACTAAACCTAAGTCAGTATAATTCTATAAGAAACTCCAGCGATATATTGCTAGATCTGGTACTTCTAGATGTAGAGAACACCGCTGTATCTATCTCTGACAACCCACTGGTTAATATAGACAATCATCACCCGCCTCTACTAATTGAGTTACCTATTTTAAATAAAACTACTTCACTAACTAAACATATTCTCCCTAAGTACAATTTTTATAAGACAAACTATGCGGCTGCCATTAAACAGCTTGATGAAATAAAGTGGAGTGAGTATTTTTCCTTCCTGAGTACAGAAGAAGCGGTAGAAAAATTTTATGAAATATTATACCACATAATAGAATCTACGGTACCACTTGTCAGAATTAAGCCTACGAAGTTTCCGATATGGTTCAGTTCAGATTTAAGAAAGGTCTTAGGGACAAAAGAAAAATTTTGGCGGAGGTGGAAGACATATGGGCGTCAATACGATTACCGAAGATTTGCTGCTTTAAGAGCTAACGCTAAGACCTTACTAGTCGAGTGTCATAATGCATACTTAGGCAGAGTGGAGGAGGCTACTAGGACAAATATTAAGGCTTTCTGGAGCTATACATCCAATTTAAGGAAATCTAACACCGGCTACCCATCATGCATGGAAATTGGGAACCAATCTTCTCACGATCCTAAAGAAATATGTGAGATGTTTTCTTCATATTTTCTCTCAGTTTTTGAGCCCTACTCTCCCAATGCTTACGATACCGATGGCTTTTCTGATGCTGACAATGGTAATGTAGCAAATCATTTACCGCAGATAGAGTTCGAGGAAATAGAGGTTAAAAAAATGCTGAGTTGCTTGGATTCTAATAAGGGACCTGGTCCAGACAAGATTAGCCCTCTGTTTTTAAAAAATCTTGCTAGTTACTTATGTGTTCCCTTAACTCTCATATTTAATAGAAGTCTACGTGAAGGTAAAATTCCGGAACGCTGGAAGCTAGCACATGTTACACCCATATTCAAGGCGGGGGCGAGGAACTTGGTCTGTAACTACCGCCCAGTTTCTATACTATCTGCCATAGCAAAGGTATTTGAAAAATTAGTACACGCCAGACTCTATGCTTACATTGAAATGTCGCTTGATGTAAATCAGCATGGCTTTGTAAAGGCAAAGTCAACGGTCACAAATCTTTTAGTATATTCCAATTTTATTTTTGAATCACTAGATAGTAACATCCCTGTAGACTCTATATACACAGATTTCCGTAAAGCATTTGATAAGGTCGACCATCTTTTACTATTGAAGAAATTGTCTTTCAACGGGATAAAAGGAAACCTTCTTAGATGGTTCGCTTCTTATTTGGAGTGCAGGCATCAGGCGGTCACAATGAATGGCTACATATCAGACGTCTCTACCATCAGTTCTGGAGTCCCTCAAGGCTCTATTTTAGGACCATTACTTTTTGTAGTTTTTTTAAACGATCTAGGTGTTTGTTTTCAACACAGTCGCTACCTTTTGTACGCGGATGACCTAAAGGTGTATAGGCAGGTAAGGCAAATAGCTGATTGTCAACTTATTCAGGAAGATCTCAACAGGCTCCATGATTATTGTGTAATTAATAAGATCTTCCTAGCCCACGACAAGTGTAAAGTCATAACTTTTTCTAGGAGGCGAGATAATATATTGAACAGTTATGAAATTGGAGGCTATAGCCTGAGTAGAGTGGAGTCTATTCGCGACTTGGGCATCTGCTTCGACTCTAAACTATTATTTGACGTTCATGTAGAGAGTGTTGTAAATAAAGCTTACCGTATGTTGGGTTTCATTTTGCGCGTAGGCAAAGATTTCAGGAAAGCTGATACATATATTACTCTCTATCAAGCCCTGGTTAGATCTCATCTGGAGTATGCATCAGCAGTCTGGAATCCGCTATATGATATATATAAAAGGCGCTTGGAGATGATACAAAAGAAATTTCTGCGCGCCCTCAACTACCGAATGGGCTTCCCTAAACTTTCCTACTCCGATCTTTTAGTTAAATTCAAAATGCTGTCATTACAAAACCGCCGAACTCTGTCCGACATGAACGTTCTTCGGGGTATCTGTACATCTGAACTTAATTGTCCTGATCTATTAGCTCAACTATGTTTTCGCGTTCCTGTCCGATCTATAAGAAACAAACGTGTTTTTTCACAGGGTGTCTCTAGAACCAATGCTGGCAAAAGAGCACCTCTCAACAGAATGTGCGATAGCTATAATATAGCATTTACGGAAGTTGATTTGTTTCATAAGTCAAAGCAGTGCTGCAAGCAAATGTTCACAAGAATCCTGTCAAATTCATGAGCTGTACCGATTTGTTGCATTTACTTCTTCCAATGTATAATATTAATGATTGTTTGTGTATGTATCTCTTTCTAAAATAGTTGCTTTAGTGTTTGTTCATTTTAATCTTAGAACTTAATCTAAAGTCCTGTATTGCGCCTCTTACTTATTTATTATATTAAGTATTACCTATCTGTGGGAAATGCTGAGGAATTGGCAAAATGTACTATATTGACTCTAATATTTTTTATGCTATAAGTTTGTCAATTCTGTTTTTTCTCCTTAAATAAATAAATAAATAAATAAAAATCTGTTCTTTTTACCTGGGACGAGTGGCAATCAAAATTGTTGTTAGCATTCCCCTCGGATGAAAATTATGGCCAAATGTTAAGTGATATGTTAGCTAAACGCGCTCGTTACACTGATTCACTGGAAGATTATTTTTATGATAAGATAGCCTTGGTAAATAGATGCGGTATTAATGGAAAACGAGCCGTTGAGTGCATTCTCCACGGTATTGATGACCGGTCTGTAAGATTAGGAGCAGAAGCAGTTCAGTTTGACGACCCAAACAAACTGTTGCCTTATTTGCGAAACGCTAGACCTGCTAGACCGAATGGTGATCGCAAACTCGCCAAGGGTCCTATACCCAAACACTTAGATCCTCAAACACGTACAGTTCCTAGGGCATTGCGTTGTATTAATTGCAAAAAAGATGGACACACAGTTTCACAGTGCACGCTACCTATAAAAAAATGTGGCAAATGCGCACGAATTGGTCATGAAACTGAGCAATGTTATTCAAAAACCGTAGCACCTCCTGATAAAACCGTGATGAAAATTTCTGACTACGTTGAGGCAGTGGAGATGCTGCCTGAAAAGATGAAAGACATCAGCAGGAAATTTAATAAAGCAGCGTTGATAAATGGAGTAACATTTGATGCTTTTATTGACTTCGGCAGCGAATGCACGATGATAAAGCTTTCAGAGTTTCGCAAAATTTACTCGGACTTCGATACCCTGAACCTGCCTATACTGAAAGGGTTCGGTAATTCTGTGGTGCAAGCCATTGGCAAACGCCAAGTGCGTATCCGAATTGATGAAGTTGAAGCGGAGGTAGAACTTATAGTGGTCCCGGACGATGTCATGCATGTCCCACTCCTAGTGGGACAAACATTTACGGAGCAGTCGCATATAGTAATTACAAAAACTAGCGAATACTTGGAGATCACTCAACCAAACAACTGTGGGATTGCCCCGAGTAAAGTTTGTTTGTTTAGCAAGAATGACACCGTCATCTCTGGTTTAACTATAGTTGATGTTTATACTAGCCCACCCTACACAGGGGATGTGTACCTTGACGTGACAGGACCTAGATTTAAAAATGGTGCTCAGTACACAATTTTGTCTGGGCTGTTCAGTTTGGATAAAGACGGTGCGGGACAAGTTGTGGTCAACAACCAGTCTAATGTGCCTCTTTCACTTGAAAGGGACTTCCTCATAATACGTGGGCGTGAGGCTCAAGAAGAAGTAGTTTCCAAAGTGCTCAACGTTAGCGCATGTCCTGATCCTGATAGTACGTTGGAAGCAATTGAAGCGTCCAGTCTAAATATTGATGCGTCTCTATCTCCTAAAGACAAGACTCGTTTGTTGTCGCTATTGCAGAAATATCGACGGTGTATAGCAATTAATTTATCAGAGTTAGGTTGCACCTCCGCTGGTGAAATGTCGATACAACTACATGACACTGAACCAGTAGTCTATCGTCCGTATCGACTAGCAATTAAGGAAAAGGAGAAGGTTCGGGGTATGGTTGCAGAACTTCTAGATAACGGTGTGATTCGACCTTCCACTTCACCGTATGCCAGTCCTATTGTTCTGGTAAGAAAGAAAAATGGCGATCTAAGGCTCTGCATCGATTATCGGGCTCTTAATAAGAAAACAATAAAAGAAAATTATCCAATGCCCCTAATTGACGATCAGCTAGACGTATTGGCCGGAAACCAATTCTACACCACATTAGATTTGGCTTCCGGTTATTACCAGATCGGGATTCGCGAGAGTGACAAATTCAAGACGGCGTTTGTTACGCCAGACGGGCATTTTGAATTCAACAGAATGCCCTTCGGCCTAGCAAACGCCCCGGCAACCTTTCAACGCATAATGAACAAGGTTTTGGGAACAGCACGACACAAGGAAGCGCTGGCATATTTAGACGATGTTATTATTCCATCGAAGGACATTGAAGAGGGTATGGCAAGATTGGAATCTGTTTTAGAGCTATTCTTGAATGCAGGTCTTACCTTGAATCTTTCAAAATGCTTTTTCTTTGGTCGAAAAGTGGATTACCTGGGTTTTGAGGTGTCCGTTGAAGGAATTCGTCCTGGATCAAGAAAAATAGAAGCAGTTGAGCGATTTCCTGTCCCAGAAAACCAGCACAATGTGCGCCAATTTCTTGGACTCGCTAGTTTCTTTCGGAGATTCGTACCTGGGTTTTCAGTTATAGCGAAGCCAATGACGCAGCTCTTGAAGAAGGATGCAAAATGGGTCTGGGGCCCAGAACAAGAATCTGCGTTCAAGGCATTACAAAAAGCGTTAGCAGAAAAGCCCACACTAGCTCTGTATAATCCCCAAGCAGAAACAGAGCTCCATACAGATGCTTGCAAAATAGGGGTGGCTGGAATTCTCTTGCAAAGAGACAGGGAGAATGTTCTAAGACCGATTGCTTACTTCAGTAGGCAAACAACGCCGGAAGAACAAAATTATTCTTCCTATGATCTGGAGACACTTGCCGTGGTAGCCTCCTTGCAAAAGTTTCGCGTCTACCTGGTCGGTGTACCTTTTATTATCGTAACTGACTGTAATTCGTTGCGAGCAACTTTCCAAAAGAGGGATATGCTACCGCGCGTCGCTCGCTGGTGGGAGCAGATGCAGGAGTACAATTTTCGCATTGAGTATAGACCCGGCAGATCTATGGCTCACGTAGATGCGCTTAGTCGCAATCCCATCTCAGAATCATTGCCTAGCTCGTATAATGTTCTAGCTGTTAGTGACTCAAATTGGCTAGTCACCGTACAAGGTGCTGATGATGAAGTACAAAGAATTATCGGTATCCTAAATAACCCAGAGTTGACTGATGTTGTCGACATCAAGACAAATTACAAGGTGAAAAACGGTAAACTCTTCAGAATTACTCCACAAGGTGACCGGTGGGTCGTTCCAAAAGGAGTGCGCTGGCAAATTGTGAAGCAAAACCACGATGACATTGGCCATTTTGCTTTAGATAAAACCCTAGAAAAGATCAGTTCCACCTATTGGTTTCCTAAAATGCGGCACTTTATAAAAAAATACGTAAACTCTTGTCTAGAATGTGCTTACTCAAAGTCCTCTGGGGGTAAGAAACCTGGCTTGTTAAATCCAATCGAAAAGGTCAACATTCCGTTTGATACGATACACACGGATCATGTTGGGCCTTTCATGCGGAGTAGTAAAGGCAATATGTACATTCTAGTGCTGATTGACGCATTCACCCGTTACATTTACCTAAAACCCGTTAAAAATACGAAGTCTACTACAACTATTAGGATGTTTCGAGAGTATTTTGGGATTTTTGGAGTACCTCGCAGAGTAATTTCCGACAGAGGGACGTCATTTACTAGCGATTCTTTTAAAAAGTTTATGATTGAGAAGGGCGTGAAACATGTGTTGAACGCGGTTGCCACCCCCAGAGCGAACGGGCAGGTAGAGCGCTACAATAAGACAGTTGTAGACTCGCTCACTGCCAAATGCATTGGCTCCGCCGAAAACAAATGGGACGACCACTTGCCCGACGTCCAATGGGGAATCAACAACACCCTTAACAAGGGCATAAATCGTACTCCTTCAGAGGCCTTATTTGGAGTACGACTGACTGGAGCCACTGAAGGACCCTTAGTCACAGAATTAAGGTCTGATTTAACTGATACATCAACTAATCAGAACCTAGAGGAAATTAGGGAGGACATAAGTAACCATATTAGAACCAATCAAGAGGCTCAAAAACAATCCTACGATAAAAAACGTTGCCCAGCTAAAAGATACAAAGTTGGTGACTTGGTACGCGTTGAAAGACAAGTGCCAGCTACTGGTAGTAGTAAAAAACTGGTACCTAAATTTCAGGGACCCTATAAAATTACGCACGTGTTCGATTTTGATCGATACCAAATAGCTGACACACCACTCACACAAAAAGGGAATAGACGATATTCTACTGTCGTTGCTGTTGACAAAATAAAACCGTGGCTTAACTTTCGCCGGCCACACGATAGCTCTTCAAGTGATGAAAGTGACGAATATGTTGCATAAAAAAATATATATATATTAAAAAATTAATAAATAAAAAAAAAATAATAATAATAAATAAAACCGCTTACTGTAAACTCATAAGAAATACATTTTTGTGAATGTAAATACCTATATACCTTTAATAACTTATAATTTGACAATTTGTCTTCGTCATTGTCCTTTAACTGATTAAGTCTCACCACAATGTTATAAACAAAGCATTCGCACTATTTAGTGCCACAAGAAACTATACTCTTACTTATGTAAGGCATTATTCAGTGCCATGATTGTACCCTTCATACTTGTAAAGCATTATTTAGTGCTGAGAAATTATTTTACTCACTAAAGCTATTGAAAGGCATTATAACTGTAATGTTCAACACTGCTTAGTGCCCTCAAAAGCTATATGAAAACTTTTGTAAAGCATTATTTAGTGCTACATATAACTATATTTGTAAAGCATTATTTAGTGCTGAGAAATTGGATGGCATTATAACTGAAATGTTTTAACACTGGTCAGTGGCCTAAAAACAATATATGATTACTTTTGTAAAGCATTATTTAGTGCTACAACGTTATATTGTAAAGCATTATTTAGTGCTCAAAAGGTTATAATCTATTAGATACTTCCAATAATAACACACGAGGTCGTGCTTAAAATAAAGGATGGCCGACTGTCAGAAACACTCTTTGTTTTGTATGATTAAATCCACTATAAACCATTTTCTGTATGATTTAAAGTAAAAGCATCTGGTTTATAAATAATTAATCTGTAAATTGTTTTCGCGATGTTACAAAGTTATTACAAGCATTTTAATGCATAAGATAGAATTGAAAGTCTTAATTTTGTATGAAGTAAATCAGTTTTTTAATTCTTTTAATGTTATTAATTCATGCAATCATAAATGTTAATTATGTAAATTTATGTTTTTATTATTTGTTGATTTTACGCAGTAATTGTACGTTTAAAACGAATAAAATTATATTTTGTGTTAATTGTTCCGGAAGTAGTAACTTCCCGCGTGGGAAAGGATGGCGCCACTTTGGTGTGGGCGCCATCTTTCTGAACGATGGGCAGTCTGCTACGATCGGGTGAAGTGTTTAAACGTGTAACGTGGAATAAACGGTGGATTACTATTTCAACTGTAAGTACTTGCATTTTATTTGAATGTCTGTCCTAATCGCTAGGATAACCAATGTCCTAAAAGTTCAACAACCTAAAAATTCCCAGCCACCTCAACACTTGTTTTACTATCTTCCATTAAAAAACAAACGTCACGTCTACACTCAATTTCCTCTTTGATCTGACCCAGTTCAACCGGCGAGCAGGCGACGTACCGTGGAATTATATTAGACGTATAATAGAGATGAGATCTGAATGCACCTCCTCGGTATTGACACAAAAGGCTATTGTGCCAGCTTAGCCTCCACGGGAAGATACAATTCTCTGTGAGAAATTGCGGTCGCGGTTATATTGGATTCCGTTTGTAGAGCAATCCGCGGTGGTTGCACTAGGGAAAAATGGGCGTCTCAGGCACGGTTTATACAGAACAGACGTGAGTACTTTTAAAGATTATATTGTGTCAAAATAACACAATATAAAATGGACTTTGAATGCAGTCAGTTTTTTAAGCTCTTTCAATGTGTATGCTCGTATTTCGTTTCCTCAAATTCGCAAAAAAATGGCTTTTAATGCCTGTTAAAGAACAGGCTTAACAGATTTTTTGGTTAAAATAGGTTGTAAAAGACACTGATGCTACTTAATTTTTGTAGTATGTAGTACATTGTAGTGTTTTGAAGGCGGTTTTTTTGTCCTTGTAAAATATGCACGAAGCTGCTTTGTGACTTAAACATGTCAATTTAAGTTACAAAGTAGCTCCTCGCTTATTTTATCGTTGTGCGATAAACATGTTGAGGCAGCGTCTCGATAAAAGTAAACAAATTAATTTAACTTGTATCATTGTCTCTATTCTGACTGTCTCGTTGGCCTAGCGGTAGCACGCTTGATTACCAAAACATAGGCCGCGGGTTGGATTCTCGCTGGAGGCCGCCGTATTTGATTTGTTTAAATGGTCTCAGTCTGCATGGATTTCCATGTTTATGAGGTACTTATCTAACTATTACAAGCCTAGTTTTGGAACTTGGACAAGTGACCACGCTGTGTCTGATCTATTATTTAATATCGACTACCGACTATGTACCCGTCTCACTTTTCCTTCAGCAACTCTCCACCATAAGGTTACATAAGCATAACATAAGCAGTCTATAGACGTCCCCCTGTAGGGCACAGGCCTTCTCTCAGGGAGAGAGTACCACGCGTGCCCACCGCGGATGGGCGATTTCAAGTGCTAAGGTATGTAAAGACCTCAGACACTCAGATTCCCTCGCGATGTTTTCCTTCATCGTCTGGTGAAGACGTCGGACATCATAAGGTCATAAGGTTGTCTGGAAGAAATTGCTTTCAGTACTAAGGCCGCCAATTATTGTACTGTGTATCTTTGCGACTCTTTATGTCATGTGCTCTCGTGTACATAACATTCTTATCTAATCTGGACCAAATGTAATATAATAATACATACTTTATTGCACACAAACCATTAAACAGGACATCACATAAGAAAGAGCATGTACAAAGGCGAGATCATGTTAATAGTGATTTTTAGGACCCACGGCCCTGAACCTAAGGGACCCACGGCCCTGAACCTAAGGCAAAAACCTAGGACTAGATCGCATTAACGCCAGAAACGGCCGTTTTTGGCATAAATGCTATCTAGTCCCAGGGTCGTGATCCTAGGCTCTTTGTCGTGGGTCCTAAAGATCCTAGGTTCTTTGTCGTGGGTCCTAAAGATCACTGTTAACATTATTGAGAAATTGTACAGACACTTTTTGCAAATTTGATCTGGAAAAAAGATATGACTCTCTTTCCTCGGTGGCGCTAGTGTTACTCCCTGGAGCCCCTTAAACATTCAATACGAAGCGATAGTACCAGTTATGGACGTCACCCAGGGCGGGCATAACCTCCAGCTGTGCAGATGATTGATAGTATGATTGATTACCCGACTGGTGAGTTCAAATGACGAATTGATGTTCAATCTTCGAGTTGATGTTTATTGAGAAAAGTTCTCTCCCGCTGATTGTTTGGCGTAGCTAGTTAATCAGTTAGTTAGACCTGCGATTTCCGCACTTACCCCCGGTTTCTCGTACACTAACAAGCTGTTAATCTACTGTTAACAGCTGTCAGTGGTTTTTTTTTGTATGCACTTTGGTCAATTGACAGCTGTTAACAGTAGATTAACAGCGTGTTAGTGTACAAGAAACTGGGGGTTAGTCTCATAGTTGGTCCATTGTACGTAGCCAGCGCTAAGGTATGTAAATACCTCCGACACTAGGGTTTCCTTACGATGTTTTCCTTCACTGTTAGCGAGTGGTATTGCTACTATAACTTCACAAATGTACTATAAGTTAGAAAACATGGTACATGCCGGGATTTGAACCCACGACCTCCCGAATGAGAAGCCGGCGTTCTACCGCTCCGCTACCACCTGCTCTATTTGGCATAGCTATCTCCAATATTTTTATATTCTAACGGTATATTGACACAATTGATTTTTACAATTAACAATTTTATAATGTAATGTCGACTGTGTAAATGCCTTTTAAATTGAAGTTATTGAAGCTATTTTGTAATGAGATACCACTTGTAGAAAATTTAATTTCTCGTCCTCTGAGGAATTGAGGACATTGGAAAAAGATGGTTTTAATTAATCTGAAGTAGGAATTAAAATTCATTGTTGTCAAGTGGCAGTCCCAGTAGCAGTGGATCGTGGCAAGTGGCAGTGCCTAGTCTCTGCCTACCAAAGTCAAAGTCAAATTTTATTCAAAGTAACACAGAAACTGTGACTTATTCTTTCTTTCTTATTCTTTCTTTATTTATTTAATATCGCAATAGGAGCTTACAGTTTCCCAAAGCGCCCCCATTGCTATGACTTCGTACATAATAAATCTTATTAATTACTTACATAAGTGTAATCTTAGTTCAAATGCTATTTTGTTAATAGAGTCAACAAAAATGTCGATATGTTGGACCTCTGTAAGAAAACCGTTGAGAAGAACAAGTGCCTTAGGCGTCGGCGCGTTGTTAGCGCGGCGCGTGCGCAGCGCGCTTTCCGAGAACAACTGAACGTTACAAGAAAAACTAGGTATCCTCCTCTGGGAAACAGGCGTGAGTTTATGTATGTGTATGTATGTTGCCAAAATTACTGCCTAATGCTCGGATAGATTTTGTATAAAACCTGCAAATGTTTCTGAAACACAAACCCCGAAGTGTTTCGCAGCAAATCTTTTTCTAAAAGGTTTTTCCCCGACGTGTATTATTCAAAGTGTCAGAGCTTTCATAATTTTGTTAAATCTGCGCTCTACGCGCTCTACCAAAAATCATGGCCTCAGGTAAAACACAGTCCTTTAAAGAAGAATGACAATGAAGTTTTATGGTTTTATGAAGCGATGATAGCCCAGTGGGTAGAAAAATGGATTCGGAAGCGAGAGACCCAGGTTCAATTCTCAGTGCGGGCATGTAACTATGACTTTGTTTATTTCCAAAGTTAAGTAAATCTGCGAATTCAAAACAGCAATACCAAACGCTAACGGTAAAGGAAAACATTGTGAGGAAGCCCGCGGCTTGGTTGGCCCCACACGTATTGACTCGTCTTTCCTGTGGGCTAGGCCGACTTAGCTCTCAGGATGGTATAGGTGCTGGGCAAGCCTACTCCATCTAAAAAACAGTGTCCCAGGCACTGCAGCGTCCGAGTGGTCCCTTCGCCCATACATTGTGCAACATTGATGTATTATGGTTTTAAGCATTATCGATCAACGCCAATACAATTGATTGATTGGTTGAACGTTGCGGTAGAGAATTAGGTCCACATCAAATCACTCGTATATCTTGCAACAAGCCGGCGACGAAACGCATCTTTTTTTTGGAAGTGCTCCAAGGTCCCAGCAACCTTTGGCAAAGCATGCTATAATTTTCGACACATTTTACCGCACAATTTGGCGGCTGCCTTTATTTAAGCAGCTGCCATGCCAACATCTCAAGCTTTGCTGGGGTCAGAACATCTAGATTCTACATAGAAGTTTAACGTGACTTGACACAAAAAAGGTTGCGTCACATCACATTACATCACATCACATTAAATAAAGTCACGCCTGTATCCCGGAGGGGTAGATAGAGACCAGAGTGTGCCACTTACCACTGTCTCTGAATATCATACATCCGAAAGCGTATTTGTTGCATAATACACTGTCTCGCTAATTGTGAAGGAAAACATTGTGAGGAAGTCTGGTTCCGCACGTATTGATATTGTAATTACTGTAGAATAAGTTGACTAGTCTGAGAGATGCTGGGCAAGCCTATTGATATTGTATCATCTGTACAGATGACAGCCCATCAACGTTCATACTTCTGTTGCAACGTCACCCGAACTGAGACAAATTGAGTGTAGAGCGTGAGCATAGTATTTTCTGAGGTTAAAGCCTGATTTAGATTTGCTATTTCTTTATAGGTTTTTAGCATGCTCTTTCAAAGCATACTAAAAAGGCACGCATTCAGCAAATGTGAATGTGCTATGCTTTTTAGCACGCTAAAAAATCTGACAGACAGTCCGAGTTTTTATCGTTATCTGTGCTTTTAAAAAAGTATCTAATAAAAATGGCGTCCCAATTGAAGTGGACAGACATATAACAGAATATGAAAAACATGCTTGCTTGTGGGATTGGTGCAGCGAAACTTATAAAAACAATATTTTGTCACAGCCAATAACTATGATAAAATTTCAACCGCTTGGAAACTTATTAGATTTTAATTAGATAAAATTTTAGAGATTATTTTCCACTTGCGATGCGTATGCTTTCGTCGCTTTATGAGATAACTTGTGTTGAAACTAGCCTAGCAAATGTATATCGGCGTATTTAATTAGCACTCCTTTAGTTTAGCATGCTAAAAAAAACAGTGCTAAATAGCACGGAATTTATAGCAAATGTAAACCAGCCTTAACACGAGCACTAGACATCATAAAACTGAATTTTAACGGTTATTTACTCGTTTACTTTTCCATTTTACAATTTCAATAGAGATCGTGGTTGGAACATAGCTACAGCGTGGGAACCAGTGCTTAAGTGCATGAGACCCCCTTGCTAGAGGTGTGACTGTAGATTTAATTTTCATGGCTAATAATCAATATTTTTGAGTTTATATAAAGTAACTGTTTTTTAGATTGAATTTTACTTTTAATAACTAATAATCAGTATTTTTGAGTTCATATAAAATTATTATAGTGTCAATTTCAATTAAAAAAATTGCCAAAATATTTTTGGAACGTAACTTAATAATTTTTGCTGAGGGTAGTAAACTAACAGTTAATGCTTTCAAAAAGACTCCTGTCACCTCAGTCTACTGAGATCACGGCACTTGCAAAAGTACCGAAACTTCGGAAAATTGTAAAATGGAGAAGTAAACGAGTAAATATACGTTAAAATTCAGTTTTATTATGTAGAGCGTAAGTGAAGGTCGATTTGCCGTCATTTGGAGGTACATAGATAGATCGAGAACACTTTATTGTGAAGTAAAGAAAATGACATAGTTTTGGTCTCATATTTATTGTGTGTGTTATTGTCTAGCAAATAAACTTTTTATCTATCTCTCTTTATTTCTTGACCTAAGAGTACAGATGGCGGCCTTATCACTTAAAGTGATCTCTTCCAGATAACCTTTGGATGGACTGTACTAATACATTGGAGAAGGAAATTGATGCACAATCATACATAGTAATAGTTTCAGAGGTGTATGAATTATACATGCCTAAATAACCGAGCACTTATATCAAATTATCAACATACCTATATAATTTACAAGTAATAATTTGACGGGCAGCGTTCGGGAAACTAAAACACATTTTCGCACCCAAAATACCTCAGTGTCTCAAGACAAAGGTGTATAACCAATGTGTGTTACCAGTGATGACTTACGGATGTGATACCTGGTCGCTGACTATGGGCCTCATAAGAAGGCTCGAGGTCGCCTAACGAGCAATGGAGAGAGCTGTTAGGGGTTTCACTGCGTGATCGAATCAGGAATGAGGAGATCCACAGAAGAACCTGAGTTACTGATACAGTTCGCAGAATTGCTCAGTTGAAGCAGCAGTGGGCGGGGCACAAAGCTCGGAGAAGTGATGGTCGTTGGGGCGAAAAAGTTCTGAGCTGGCGACCGCGGGCCGGACGACGGAGCGTGGGAAGGCCCCCCATCAGATGGTCTGACGACTTGTTTACGGTGGCGGGGAGTCGCTGGATGCGGGCGGCACAACACTGGGAAGCTTGGAAAACCATGAGCGAGGCCTATGTGCTGAAGTGGGGGCCCAATGGCTGATGATGAATTTGACGTACTAAGTTAAGATTCTGTTGTCGCTGGAATATTTTATGTTTTTAGGTTAAGACCACCATTGGGAGGGTAGCCAAGCGTGGCTTGCTCTTTGACCGTGAATGCATAGCTTAGCACGACCTTATTTAGGAAAAGCGTCTATCAAAGCTTGAGAAAATCTTTTGGTTCGTAATTGTAAGACGAATATGTTGTAAGAACTGAGCTTTAGAGAGTAAAGGAAGGAAAACCAGATGAGTTTTGAGAAGGCAATATTACCCCCTTTTTATTCCCATTTAGATAGATAGGATATTCTTCATGGTATCATCATCATCATCATCAGCCCCTTGACGCCCACTGCAGGACACAGGCCTCCCTCATGGTATTCATAACCATGAGGGGTTTTGCCATAATCGCCACGCTTGGCAGGCGGGTTGGCGATCGCAGTATGCGGTTGGAATCTCAGGAAGACGCTGCTGCCCGTCTCCTGGCATTTTATTTCCTTAATCGCCTTCTACGACACCCACGGAAGGAAATGGAGCGACGCTATTCTTAATCCGACGCCACACGGTTATCCGACGCCACACGGTTCATTGTATGTACACCATTTTCCCATTTAGGTTTATCTGATAATAATAATAGCTATTAGCATGGTCTAATAACTAAACACAGGGCTGCCGTAAAATTAGAGTTTCTCATTTACAATGTTCTAAAACTTTTGATATTTAACCGACTGCGGCTGAGCCCTAAATGAGGGTAATGTGTTTGGTTCGTGTGTATGTACATATCTAATTAAGTATGTCCGCTTCTATGTTCTCGCAACTCCTTCACCGATGGTCAGATGTTGACGAATAAGATTTCATCATCAGCCATTTCACGCCCACCACAGGACATAGGCCTCCCTCGTGGTTTTCCGAGCTTCTCGGCCTTATGCCGCCCGCATCCAGCGACCCCCCGCCAGGTCGTCAGACCATCTGGTGGGGGGCCGCTTCTCGTGCCAATGTTATAGCCTATATGTATTCAGCATAAATCCAACAAAAAAGAATTAAAAATCACTAAAAAGACGGCCAAGTGCCAGTCGGACTCGCGCACGAAGGGTTCAGTACCATTATCTATGCAGCATTAGACACAAAGATCGAGAAAAAAACGGCAAGAAATCACGTTTGTTGTATGGCGCTCCCATACAACAAACGTTTAATATTTATTTTAATGTAATGTTTTATTTTTGAAGCGATTATAGAACTTAATATTCTGTGAATATTTCAAGCGTCTATCTGTTACCGGTATTAATATCGAGCAAAAAACGGCAAAGAAATTACATTTGTTGTATGGGAGCCCCCCTTAAAAAAATATTTTATTCTATTTTTGCATTTTTTGTTATAGCGGCATACATCATCTGTGAAAATTTCAACTGTATAGCTATCACGGCTCATGAGGTACAGCCTGGTGACAGACATTCTGGTTCAGCATCGCTGATTTCTTACACTCAAGTGTTTATTTTACTTTTTTAAATTAAATTTACGCTTTCAGCGACTAATGAACCTTGACCAAGCGAAAGAGGTTTGTCAGAAACCGGAAACCGTAGTCTCTGGCTACCCCTCCGAGATGCAGGCGTGAGCTTTTGTATGTATGCAGTAACTTTAGCATGCGACATTCCGAAGGACAATCATTTACACGATTTTGCAGGTCTCGAGAATTCAATACATGAAGTTATTCTAATCATAAAACTATAGTAGATTTAATCATCATCATCATCATTCAGCCACAAGAAGTCCACTGCTGGACATAGGCCTCCTCCATGGATTTCCAAAAAGACTAGTTGGAAGCGGCCTGCATCCAGCGCCTTCCTGCCACTTGGATTAGGTCATCTGTCCATCTTGTGGCTGGTCGTCCTACGTTGCGCTTGCCGATATGTGGTCTCCATTCGAGAAGTTTTCGGCCCCATCGGCCATCAGTTCTGCGTGCTATGTGCCCCGCCCACTGCCACTTCAACTTACTAATCCGCTGGGCTATGTCGACGACTTTCGTTCGTCTACGGATCTCATCATTTCTGATTCGATCTCGTAGCGAAATTCCGAGCATAGCCCTTTCCATAGCTCGTTGCGTGACCTTGAGCCTTCTTA
The DNA here is from genome assembly GCA_963969515.1 of Yponomeuta evonymella. Classification (NCBI taxonomy): domain Eukaryota; kingdom Metazoa; phylum Arthropoda; class Insecta; order Lepidoptera; family Yponomeutidae; genus Yponomeuta; species Yponomeuta evonymella. The sequence goes on from OZ018365.1 coordinate 2,122,650, forward strand.
TGAGGCCCATAGTGAGAGACCACGTTTCAGTGCCATAAGTCATCACTGGTACACACTGGTTGTATAATTTTGTCTTGAGCGATTGAGGTATATTAGACGAGTTGGATTCGACGATTGACCTCTTTCACGAAGTTGGACCGGCCTGGTTGGACTGTTTGTCCTAAGTAGACGTATTTGTCTACAACTTCGGGAGTCGAGTTCCCTAATGTTATTAGGGTGGGCACAACACGGGCGTTTGACATGACCTTCGTTTTGTCCATGTTCATTTTAAGGCCCACACGTTGGGAAACCCGACTGAGGTCTTCGAGCATTATGCCGAGGTCTTCCATCGTTTAGATTTATTAGATTAAATATCTCTATTGAATTATGAAATAAAACATTTTACAAGATAATTCCAACATTGATAGATGCAAATAATATTTATAGATGTCTAGAATTGAAAAAGGAATGTTGCGTTGGTTTGGAAATGTGGAGAGGATGAAGGAAGAAAAATTTACGAAACAAATATATCGAGCAAATGTGGGTAGAAAGGCCGGTAAGAGACGACCCAGGCGGACATACTTCGATCAGGGGATGTATTGGCAAACGGCACGATAAAAAGTACCCGAAACCGGCGTGCGTGCGTGCAGCGACTAAAGAATGTTGAGGAAGCGAAAGCTATCTGTCAGGATCGTGACAAGTGGCAGTCCCTGGACTCTGCCTATCCCTCTGGGATACAGACGTGAGCTTATGTATGTATGTGTTGTTAAAATATAGCCAACCTACCTAAATACCGTATATTTTCCACATTTTTCAAAGCAAAAATGCCTACAGATTGTACAAACACAATGTTTTGGAGGTAAATGTTTGCCTTTAAATATCTCCACAGACTAATAGCGTGAGAACGGGAACTAGGTGTCCAATCTCTTCTAGGAAAACCTCCCAGCCAACAACGTTAGCCGCAAAAATCTCTCACTTACCATTAAGCTTGGTGGGTGAAATCGTGGTTGCAATAACGAGCCTCTTTCGACGCCCCTCGGGCAAGCTAAATTAATATTCACTCTGCGTTATTAAATTATGTGGTCTTAACACTTTTTGTACTGAAGTTTAATTTGCCTGTTTCCCGTTTGTTATCTGACTGCGTCCAAGTCCAAAAGGAGGGAACATTTTACCGTCGTATGTATGTATGTAAGTACGTCCGATTTTAAAGTATGTTCCCTTATAACTTCTTAACTAAGGAGTGTCATAGGAAATAAGCATAGCATAAGCAGAAGCAGCCTATATACGTCCCACTGTAGGGCACAGGGCTTCTCTCAGGGAGAGAGTATGGGCTTAATCACCACGCGTTCCCATCGCAGATTGGCGATTTCAAGCGCTGAGGTATATATGAATAGCTCAGACACTCAGGTTTCCTCACGATGTTATCCTTTACCGTTAGCGAGTGGAATTGCTACTATAACTTCACAAATGTACATAACTTAGAAAAAAAAAAGAATCGAACCTGGGTCTCCCGCTTCCAAGTCCAATGTTCTAACCACTAGGCTACCACCGCCTGGTGGTAGCCTAGTGGGTAGGCATGAAATAAGCATAAATCCACAAAACTAAAACATTCAAATGACAAAAATAAAAAACTGCAGTAAGAAATGTATTTTTAATGTTTTTTGCGTTGAAAGTTTTTTTATTTAAATAATGTGTTCATAAATTGACGTGCCTTTCTGACGGTGAGCAAATGCTATCCTCCAAACTTAGCCGACAATTTCTTTCTAATACCATTGAGTTGATTAGAAGAAAACGGTAGTTTTTTATAGATCTAAACGTCAGAACCACATAATTTAGCTGATCAGCTGCGATTTTCAAGATCCAGCTCATTCCACTAGTTCTTATAACGATCTGAGGAAAATTGCAAGGAGTGGCTGGATGAGTATAGCCTATGTCCTGCAGTCGGCGTCAAATGGCTGATGATGATGATGATGATGATGATGTGTGCAAAAACTACCGCGGTATCGGCCTTGTCAGCATTGTCGGCAAACTGTATGCAAAAGTTTTGATTGAAAGAGTACTATACTAGATGTGACTGAAGAAAAGGTTCGGGATGTTCAAGCGGGTTTTAGCAAGTAGGATTAATGAAGTAGAAATGAGGTCCTTGAGAAATATGCAGTCTTTGTAATGTATGGTGTGCAATAAAGAGTATTAATCTAATCTAATCTATGCCTGATGTTACTTTGAGTTACTGGATACGCAATAGAATTGAGAAAGGAATGTTGCTTCGGTTTGGGCACGGGGAGAGAATGAATTAAGAAAGATTGAAGAAACAAATATATCGAGCTAATGTGGGTGGAAGGGCCGGTAAGCGACGCCCCAGGCAGACATACTTCAACCAAAGATCCCACTTGCCACAATCGTGACAGATCACTTTCGCTTCATCGACAATCACACGTCGTTGCAAGCACGCACACCAGTTTCATGTACCTACGTTTTGTCTTGCCCTTCCCCTATTTGGTCGAAGAATGTCGGCCTCGAGGCACGTCCCTTATCGGCCCTTCCAGGCACAGTTGCTCGATATATTTATTTCGACAATCTTTCTTCCTTCATTCTTTTCATATGTCCACACCAACGCAACATTATCTTTTCAATTCTAGTTACTGCATCCTCTTTTAGTCCACATTGTATAAAAAATCTAAATAAAAGCAATGATCGTCGCTTTAAGGAAGGAATATCATGAACGTCCTGTCACGCAAAACATTTAACTTAGCTATTTCAAGAAAAAGGAAATTAAATAGCTCTGCTCATATTTATAGTGGTATATTTATAGTACTTAACAAAAGAGGCCGGCTTATTCAGACTACTAGTTATATCAGTCTGAATGAGCCGGTAACAGTCTGAATGAGCCGGCCTCTTTTATTTCATTACAGCCTTCACTGAAAACTTTCTGATGAAATAATGAAATTATTAGCTCAAGGAGCTCCCGCTCTAAGAGCGGGCAGTGACGGTCTTTCTCGATATCGGTAACGTAGCAGCTACTGCAAACCAATAACGGCTATAGAAACTATCTATTCTCAAAAGCAGTTTTTGTCTCAGTAAGTGCGAACAGCCCGCCCGCCCGGTTATTGAGGCTAGTCCGTTGATTGAGAGATTGTATAGATACTTTTTGCAAATTCAATTTGTAAAAAATACAATGATTTTTTTTCTCGATGGCGCTGGTCAGAGATGGGTAACTCGAGACAATTTACTCGAGTTACTCGAGTTAGACTGCCAGCGAGTAAACTCGGCGGCTGTGCGCGAGCGAGCTGACTCGCGAGTATGGCTGAGTGAGTCAGTACTATGCGCCCAAGCTGTCTGTCAGAGTAAGAACGGTACGTTTGTATGGACCGCCACCGCGTTGGTGTCCGATCCGACCGACCCGTGCAACTTGACGGCTGCGGCGGTGTGAGCTGCGACAACGCTAACCCGGGTTGACTCGAATTGCTACGCGAGTCAGCCCTTATTCAGACTCGAGCTACTCGAGTTAAAAAAAAATTGACTCGGCCCATCGCTAGCGCTGGTGTTGCTCCCCGGGGCGGCCTTAAGTGTAGCAAACAGGGCTTTTTCACCAAGCAGGCTGATGGCCAAGATGACATTTCAAGCTCAGAGCTTTTCACCTTGCTACAATTTGAAACAAACTAGCTACTTAGTGCTCGTCAAACTTCACGCTATATGAACACCAACTAATAGGTATTTATTGTACCAATAACCGTCTATCATAAACATTTACTGCGATCAGCGTCCCCGCCCAAGCACTCTTTTAGTAATGAAGTGAGCAGTTCTCGGCATTTATTGTGGACTCGGATAATATAATCTCTGCTATCCTCTTAACGACAAGAAAGTTGAATTAATGTTACTTTGACAGTCTTGTGAATTCGATTAAATTCTCGTTCCATAGTTACTAGCAATGGTATTATCCTTTTCAATTATTTCGAGGCTTCAATTCTAATTTAGTCACTGGAATTCATACTTAATTATTCTTTGCATCAGATGGCAGCTTCATAGATGTAAACAAACCAGCAATAAAAACGTAAATACAAACATTTTCAACACTCCCGGCAGGTCCCGAAAAAAAAAGAAAAAAATTATGGTTAAAAATTAATTATAATTGAACATCATCCCGATTACATTAGCTTTCGGTGCATTGCATTAAGTAAACGTTTTGCGGTATCACGTCTGATTACATTCCAGAGGTCATGGGTTCGATTCCCACTAGGGGCTGCCGTACATTTGTACAAATGGCCTCAGTCTGGGTGTATTTTCAGGTTGACATCCTTGCTTGGTTACCATAGCACAGGGTATCCTAGTTTGGGAACAGGATAAGTTTCCTTTTCATATAGCCTATATACGTCCCACTGCAGGGCACAGGCTTTCTCTCAGATAAAGAGAGTATGGGCTTAATTACAACGCGTACCCACCGCTGATAAGCAATTTCAAGCGCTAAGCTATGCGAACACCTCAGACACTCAGTGTGGAAGCTATTCATTTTTATTTATTGATTTTATTTTAAAAAATCTGTTTGGCTGCTATAGTGCAACAGACATCGAGGCGAAGTTGTGTGTGTCAAGCAATAATTAATTGTATTTCATCATAATGTATAAATTTTAATTGAATTAAATTGACTCAAAATAATTTATCAAATAAATAAAAATTACAGTGGAGTGAAATTTTCTTGATTGAAATTTAGTTCTAAAGACAAAACTAACGAAATTGTGAAAATTTTCTTTCAAATAGCGCCGTTTTTATTCGTCTTCGAAATTTGCATTGCAAATCACATTTTATTAGTGAAAAAGCTCAAATTTCTTAGGCAAAAACCAAGCGAAATAAAACCGAAATCTCCTCTGCTTTAGTGTTTTCGGATAAGTGCCTAGTAAAAATACGGTTTTACGTTAATTTTAGGGGCATTTCAGTGGAATAAACAATACTGTAAACGCAGGGGGATTGAGAGTGGTGGTTACCTATACCGGGTGGCATTTCAGTCAACTGCCAAACTTTAAAGGGGCTTTTTACTTTTAAATATAAACAACTTTTACTATGGGGCCAAACAAATCAGAGCATAAAATAAATGAGCGGTTCCATACATAAGATAGAAGCAGTACTGCACCAAATGTATGAAACAGCTGATTTATTTTTTGCTCTGATTTGTTTGGCCCCATAGTAAAAGTTGTTTGTATCGACGAGTAGAAAGATCCCTCAAAGTTTGTCAGATGACTAAAATGCTGCCCGGTAATTAGTAGCCTCTAGTATAAAACAAAAATTAACTGTTTATTTCAAAAATAAGAGAAATACATTATTATTCTAGTATATTTCCCGCTGTGGGATATACAGGCGCTTGTTAGCGCGATTAATCAAAATATAGTTTTTGACAGCAAGTCAGCGTGTGGGGGTGACTTATTACTGAAAGACGCACTACCCATGACCACGCCTGATTCCTGCATCTAATCTTCGACCAGGGGCCTGCCGCCTACAGATGCCGAGTACGCGGCCGGGGAAGTCCTCTCCAGAATAAGACATTTTAGTCTCAAGAGTAAATTTGTTTTTGTCAGAATAATAATACATTTTCGTTCCAGGTTCTCGCTATGTTCTTAAGCCTCTTTTACACCGGAGCAATATCGTGCTATAGTGCGGCATGCTTCAAATTCCTTGTTGCATGCTACAATTGCCAACATCACGCGGCCGATGTTGCATGTGGCACTCTATTTCACGCTGAGGTAACATCGAGCCTTGATAATTTTCAAAGCATCGTGCTATTTTTGGAGGGTTTTTGGGGACAGACAGTGTAGACTATGGCTGATCAAGAAATTTTAGCAGCAGCTTATTTAGTACTAAGCCATGCAGCTAGACAATGGAAGAAGAAACGTTGGTGGAAAAGAACATTATTTCAGAACGGCCCGATAATTTTTACTTCTATTCAATTTCTTGGTAAGATTTCGCCGAAATCTTTATTTTCCCAAGCAAATACAAACAAAACATAACCTAGAAACTGTTTTCACGCATCAAATATGTCGCATAGAATCTACGGTGTTCGGGTACAAGCTGCGACAGTCTGCCATGTTGTGTTTTTTTTTAATATATAGTAAGAAATTATACATAACATAATTAATTTATGCATTAGTTTTATGTTAGCTTTATTGGATATTTCAGGTTCACCTTCATTTATGAATGTTTCTATAATTTTATAGCCGAGAACTGTCACCTAATTGTTTTGCCATCGACAGGCTAAGAAGAACAAGAATGTTTAAATTTTTATTGTTTTGTGAATAAAGACCCCAAGATCGTTATCTACGACTAGGTAATTTCTTAAAACTTACGTAATAACGTACACCTTAATACCGGGTGAACATAAATGCTAGTTATCAGAAGAGCGACTTAAGGCTGTTCTTACGTGGAGCATGCTGTAACGCTCGCACAATTTAATATTTTTAATTATTCTAATAGACTGACCCCCGGTTTCTCGTACACTAAAAAGCTGTTAATCTACTGTTAACAGCTGTCAGTGGGTCTTTTTTGTATGCACTTTGGTCAATTGGCAGCTGTTAACAGTAGATTAACAGCGTGTTAGTGTACGAGAAACTGGGGGTGTGTAACCTTTTTATAAGTGTGGTCTGACGGTTTGATGCATAATTAAATTGTGCGAGCGAGACAGCGTGCTCGACGTAAGAACAGCCTTAACTTCACAGCGGCGGACAAGTTGAGACTGTTTCTTGGAGATTTTAAAGTTAATTTTTGCAATACTACACCACTTGGTGTCTCTTATAAAATAAGTGCCTTAAGAATTAAGTTCAAGACTTCTTTAAGATGTTTTCACGAAGTTTTCGCATTGCTCGGCGCGAAATGGTCTACGGACGGATTTCTGTTTTTTGTTCCCGTCTCTTTATTACAAACGTTATAGCCGCTTTGCCGCGAGATTATCTTTGCATTTGTGAATGTTGTATGGCGTTTTGTGGACACTGCTGATGATGGACTCGTTCACCAATGATTTTTTTTTTTAATTTCGTTGTCTCCAGATTTTTTTTTTTAATTTCATTGGAGAAGCCATGTTAAAAGATGAGGTAAGATAAGATAATATGAAGATGCACATGACATAATTAAACAAAAAATAAAAACCAACTTCGAAAAACTACAGCACTAAAAAGTTTAAATAATTATAATTATACCTACATGTATAAATACTTCTAATTATTTAAATTATTATAATAATAACGTGTTGAAAAATCTATTGGAATAATAAGCTGTTTATCGTTGTGATGGTTTTATTGAAGTGTCGTGCTAAGTCGTTCTACGTCAAACAAATCTGAATATTTAAATTAATGACATTGGAGTAATTAAAAAGTATAACTACAACACATATATTTTGGGCACCGGCTCCAAATTATACTTCTACAATACCTACATGTATCATCATCAAATGGGATACAGGCGTGAGTTTATGTTGTTATATGTGTTAGAAATTAATTTCTTCTGACCAAAACTGTACCTACCAGTGGTCGGCTTAAAATACAAAATTCGACAGCAAAATTGTTAAAATGAGCAGCAGAAATTTCAGTTTTTTTGTGTAGCCTATTATTATTACTCTAATACATTCCACTGCAGGGCACATTAGTCTTCTCTTAGAGAGAGAGAGAGAGAGAGAGAGTATGGGCTTACTTACTATGGCAATTTCGCAAAAGCCCTGAGGTATTAGTCATAATGTTTTCGATCACAGCGAGCGAATGGTAAATTCCACACTGATGGGCTGAAAATTTCAGACAAAAAAATAATAATTGATCTGCAATCCACCTAGTTGTGTAAAAGTAAAATAAATAAATAATTTGCCATGTTTTATTTATTCGCTGATCACATAATTATTCATCATCATCACCATCAATCAGCCGGTTCTCACCCACTGCTGGACACAGGCCTATCCCAAGGCACGCCACTTCCTCCTGTCCTCACAAAGATTTGAAGATCATTTCTCAACAAAAAGTCTAGACACAAGTTCGTTTTCGGAGCTTTATTTTGGGTCCGGAATGTCGCGTCAAGGTTAGAAATTGTCGTTATATTTGATTACCTTCTTAGTCGCTGCTGGCGTCTTTGTTCTAAAATTAATGATGGCATTTTAGATATTTAATAAAAACAAATTATAGTCCCGCTAACGTTGAAGGAAAACATCGTGAGGAAATCTGAGTCTGAGGTGTCACTACCTCAGCGCTTGAAATTGTTAATCCGCGGTGGGCACGCGTGGTTATTAAGCCTCTCTCTCTCTCTCTCTCTCTCTCTCTCTCTCTCTCTCTCTCTCTCTCTCTGTCTCTCTCTCTCTCTCTCTCTCAGAGAAAGTGCCCTGCAGTGGGACTTATGCAGGCGACATTATTATTATTATTATCTAATGCGGCTGGCGTGGCCGAAAGCCTCAAACGGCGCAAATACGGTTCAATAGGAAACAATTACATATTTGCACCGTTTGGGGTCGAAACCATAGGCACTTGGGGCCCAGAGGCGCGCCTGCTGTTCAAAGACTTAGCGGCGCGCCTAATCGACGCATAGGGAGACTAGAGGGCCGGCGCGTACCTCGGCCAGAGGATAAGCCTGGCCATCCAAAGAGGTAACGTCGCCAGCGTCCTGGGCTCATTACCGCGGGACAGTGACCTAGGGCAGGTGTTTTGTTTGTAAATATAAAATTTATGTAATTTACATATTTTTATCATTTATATATTAGTTAAGTCCAGTTTCTTATTTCAATTAGTTTTCTTTTTGTTGTGTTATGAATAAAGTTTTAAAAGTTATCTAATATATAAAAATCTCGTGTCAGTGTTTTTTGTTATATCGAACTCCTCCGAAACGGATTCACCGATTTTTCTGATTTTTTCTGTGTATTTCGTAGGTCTGAGAATAGGTCGTAGGATAAATTAATATGGTAAAACAACGTTTGCCGGGTCAGCTAGTTATAACATAGCCCTGGACAGTGTGAACCTGCATTCGACTACTTAATAAATATGTTTTTGCTTGAAAATCTCAATTCGCGGCATGACTTTAATCTCAGCTCACATTAAAACTTAAACTTCCGTAGTTACGGACAACAGCACAAAAAGCAAAAAACCGGAAAAGTGCGTGTCGGGCCACGCGCAGTGTAGGGTTTCGTAGAAAGAGGGGGTTTTATGTGTTTACAGAACGCAATTTTCAATGGAGCCCTAAATCAAAAACCGGCCCAGTGCGAGTCGGACGCACGAAGGGTTCCGCACCATTATCTATACAACATTAGACACAAAAATAAAAAAAAACAGCAAAAAAAGTCACGTTTGTTGTATAATTATTTTATTTTGCTTTTAGTATTTGTTGTTATAGCGGCAACAGAAATACATAATCTGTAAAAATTTCAACTCTCTAGCTATCACGGTTCTTGAGATACAGCCTGGTGACAGACAGACAGACGGCCGGACGGACAGACAGACAGCGAAGTCTTAGTAATAGAGTCCCGTTTTTACCCTTTGGGTACGGAACCCTAAAAATGATCTTTCTACAACAATACATTGAAACGACAATCCAACGTTATTCCACACTATGGTGAAGGCGAGAAGAAAAAAATGCATCCATAATTTAGGTGGAGGGGGCTAGCCTTAAAAGAATTTTACAAGAATTCTACCGTTGTGTTGACGTGATCAATGTATGTAAGTCTATGCCAAACTTCAGCTTTCTCGTACTAATCGTCTTGGAGCCAGGCCGTGGACAGACAGAAGGACACGTCGACCACGGAACCCTACAAAGTCCGTTCCCGAAACTATCAGGGTACCTTGTCGACTACGGAACCCTAAAAAGCCCATTCCCGTGACGTGCCCGTCAGTTGTAGTTGGAGCCAGGCTTTGTTTGCGATAGTATTGTAGTCTCTGAACTATGGAGTATTCAAGGTTTATTATTGCTTGTACCATTGCACCAAAGAATTCGCAATTTAGAATTTAAGTATATTTTAGTTTGTAGACCTGTCTCTTTTTACAAAGATATAAAAAGACTTGCTACTCCTTATACGTTTGACTTACGCAATAATTTCGTATATTGCTTTTAGAACGAAATTTGCTACAAAACTACCCTTTTGAATGTAAAATCCTTTTCCAGTTCGTTTCTTTGCACAGAATATATTAAGATACTCTCTTTGACATCGGGCCACGGGAGTCTGTTTGATTCAAATATTGAATTAAGGACGAGTTCTTTGAATTCTATGTCTAGTGACTTGTATTATTAAAGGATTAGATAGTGAAATCCAAGCAATGGTAGGTTGACTCAGATGCCTGCTACTTCCTTTTGACGGACTTCAAAAAAGGATGATTTTCTCTATTCGACGCGTATTATTCCGACAAAACTTAACCGATTTCGATAATTCTTTTTTTGTTCGAATAAATATAACGTCCCATTGGTCGTCGTCATCATTTTGTCGAAAGTTTTCTGGAAGTGCTATGTTTTTATTTTTTATGTCTTCATTTTAAAACAATTATATTAATTTTGCCATTCTTTTTATTCATTCGCACTAGAGAAACGAAAAATTTCTTAAAAAAAATGAAATCCCGGATGTGAGTCCATAAAATCCACACCTGCTTCTGCAAATGTCAAAATCTGCATCCGCAACATCCCGGCTACTTTTTAATAAAATGGGAGAAATACTTACTTTATTGCTAGGCTGAGTTTTCCCAGCGAGAAGTGGAACTAAGACAGCATTTTGTTTGACATGCAAGCTTACTGCAAGTTCAAAACAAACTCGCAAGATACTGCTCATCAAAGAAAATGCTGTCCGGGAAAGAGGACGTATTCAAGGTTGACACGATAACTTTGAATTCGTTTTATATTTTTTTGGAGGACATTCTAACCATGATTTAGAAACATATTGTGCTAGTATAAAGAAAATTCTTCTTCCGTGTGACGCCGGATTAAGAATAGCGTCACTCCATTTCCTTTCGTGGATGTCGTAGAAGGCGACTAAGGATATTAATTACCAGGAGACGGGCAGCAGCGTCTTCCCGAGATTCCAACCGCATACTGCGATCGCCAACCCGCCTGCCAAGCGTGGCGATTATGGCAAACCCCTTCATGGTTAGAAAACCACGAGGGAGGCCTATGTCCTGCAGTGGGCGTCGAATGGCTGATGATGATGATGATGATAAAGAAAATAGAGAGAGTAATTGTTTTTCTTGTTTGAAACGGCCAATTCAATATTGTTCTTTTCTTTTCGCATATCGAGCAGACTCTTAAAATTAAAACTTAATTGAACTCATTTTGACGTTACGAAACTTCCAACAACTTTGAATTTGGATTTACAGTCTCAAACCGAATAGAGGATGTATTAACAAAGGGCAAGATAAAAAGTACCCGAAACCGGCGTGCGTGCATGCAACGACTAATGAATGTTGAGGAAGCGAAAGTGATCTGTCAGGATCGTAGCAAGTGGCAGTCCCTGGTCTCTGCCTACCCCTCTGGGATACAGGCGTGAGTTTATGTTATGTTATGTTAACCGAAGGTCAAAAATCACGAATAATTACAAAAATATTTTACCAATACTGTCAAATCATGAATAATGCTGTTTACGAAACAATGCACAGCACAATGCTGAGTCAGATGCCCTTTGTGGGCACTTTGACACACCACATGATGCACTCTGTCGCTTTGACTTTGCCTTGTATTATGTAGTACTTGTATTATGTAGTACTTGTATTATGTAGTACTTGTATTATGTAGTACTTGTATTATGTAGTACTCGTATTTATGCGACTTGTTTTTCCTTTATACTTGCTTATGTTACTTGTTATGCTTTTTTTTCTTTTGATGTGTTAATTTGTCCCAATGTCTTTCTTTCTTACTTTTTAAATAAAAAAAAAACTGAAATTAAAAATCTTTATAGTAAAACAGAGTTACAATGATGGTTAGCGTAAGCATGCAGCATAAGCAGCCTATATACGTCCCACTGTAGGGCACAGACCTTCTCTCAGAGAGAGAGTATAGGCTTAATCACCACGCGTGCCCACCGCGGATTGGCGATTTCAAGCGCTGAGGTATGTGAATAGCTCAGACACCCAGGTTTCCTCACGATGTTTTCCTTCACCGTTAGCGAGTGGTATTGTTACTATAAATTCACAAATGTACATAACTTAGAAAGAAAAGTCATAGGTACATGCCCGCACTGGGAATCGAACCTGGGTCTCCCGCTTCAGAGTCCAATGTTCTACCCACTAGGCTACCACCGCAAGGTGGGTTACTGGCTCCCAAACTAGGATTCCCTGTGCTATGGGTAGCCAGGCTACTTCGAAATTAGGTTAATAAAAAAGGTTACAAATACAAACACAAATAGATTTATTTTACCAAAAAAACAATTTTACATCCTTATTATCTACAGATAGTATGGATAGTATTACAATTTTAATTGTGGCCCTCACACTAGGTGAAGCCAAACCAAACCAAACCTAATTTCGAAACCAAATTTGATTATAAGTAGGTGACGTCTGTAACTTATAACAGCTTACCTCATTTCACAGAGCCACACTCCACGGCTCGCCAAGACATCCCGACGCACAACGGGAACTCGACCAGCCCACAGATTTCCAAGTAGGAAGACTCGCCACGCAACCAACGCCACAATGAAACGAACATCATACCTTTTGAGGTATAATGTCCTTTGGTAATGTACATTGGTAAATGACTTCGAAATCCCGCTGCTGTGAGTACATGGTCTGAACATAGCTGCCATCAAACCAGCAATGGTTTAACGTAACGTTTCCTCCGAGTGCTAATAGTTCCGTAAACGAAAATCTTTAAAATTGGTCAAACAAGTTTAATTGACCTAACAGTGTACTATTCATTAACATAAGGGTGAAATAAAATAGTGAAAGTGAAGTCAACAAAATCCTACGATAAACACAGTAATAAAAATGATATTAATCAAATTGTAATATTTCTACCGAAAATCACACGAAAGTTAATGTGATATGATAGTTACACACATGGATGATTACACCTATAGCTAAACAGCAAATAGTGATAAACGATTTGTGGGCAATAAGTAAAATAAACCGAAAATAGATTTTCGGTAATCCAGAATACCCTCGCTATGAATCATAATTCATAACGGCCAAGCGACTACCTAAGAAACAGACCACTATTTTTGCAATATTCTTCAAGTCGGATTTGGCCGAGCCGTAAAGCGGCTGCCTCTCTCCCAAGAGGCCCAAGTTCGAACTTCAGAGGCGACATCGTCAGGTGCAATCACTTTTTTGTTTTGTTTTATCCAAACTCCACAACAGTAAACGTAATAATGCAAAACTTTCTTGAAAATATTACTTTTCGGCGCCAGCGTAACCGCTCGGACTCTGATATAAACGAGAGCTCTGTTGCTAATCGCACCCTTGACGGCACCAGCAACAGTCTACCAAATATATCCGATGACGATGAGGACATTCGAGATTCGGTTGCAGAACTTAGGTATACAATTGAAAAACTAACTTCAGAACTTAATAGTGCACATGAAGAAATCACAGCACTGAACCTAGAAAATAATAATTTGCGGCTAACTAACGAAGACTTGATAAAAAAGAATGACTTATACAAAAAAGTGACAAACTCACCATCCATACGACAAAAAACACCTGCTTCTAAGACTTCCAAACAAATCAAAAAAGAAAAGCAAACACAGACCCTAATGACGAAGAACAAAGAAAAAATAAATAGAGACAAAGAAACACAAACTGAACTCATGAATTTAGATAAAGAAACACCAGCTAAATTACCGAGCTCCGAGAAAGCCAACTTAAATATCACTAAGACACAAGCAGAAACAAAAAAGTCAAAAATGTGTGAAGAAGGTCGTCAAGGAACAATACAAAATGTAAAGATACGGTCAGCAAAAAAAACAGAAAAGTCGAACCAACCACAAAAAGATAAGATATGCATATTGAGCAGTAACACAACAAATAAAGTGCTTCAAATCATTGAGAACACAATGACAGGGTATTCCATCTATCATCATCTAACACCTGGATCAGGAATAGTTTCCTTGCTCGAAAATGCTGAAGCAAATGTCAAAGAACTCACGCTAAATGACTTTTGTGTAATCATGATCGGCGAAGAGGATTTCGTAACATCAAACAATTATATTGATATAATATTTGACATAAGGGAAAAACTACAAAACATTAAGCACACCAACGTAATATTATGCGTTCCGACCTTCAAATGTGGCTCATATGCTAACTTTTTCAATTGGAGAATAGAAACCTTCAACAGTCTCCTGTATCTAGATATAGAAGAACACAAACACGTAAACGTGCTGGATTCGAACCTAAACTTAGCCTACGACAATAGCATGTTCTACACCAGAAGTGGTAAACTAAACAACCGAGGAATGCAAACAGTTTGCCAAGATTTACTTAAAATGATGCAGGATTTAAACAATTACGAAGACAAGAATATACTACGTGATGATGACTATGAATGCAACATAAATAATAACCAAAGAAACAGCGATTCTGAATTGTTTTTTCGTGACTAAAAAGAACATGCACATAATGCACCAAAACATAGCCGGCCTGATCAACAAATCCCATCTTCTCTCGGTTAGCCTCCAAGAATTGCAAGAAAATAATAAGCACATAGATATATTATGCCTAACAGAGCATTTCATGACGTCCGGACATGAATCCTTTCTCACAATACCGGACTTCCATATAGCTGCTTGCTACTCTCGACCAAATAGTAAGAGAGGAGGTACCTGCATCCTAGTAAGAAGACCGAACGAATGGAAAGAGCTAAAAAGTATAGAAAATATGTCCGTTGAATCGGTTTTTGAATGCTGTGCCATAGAGTCAACCAGTAACAACACAATAATTGTATGCATATATAGAGTACCTAAAAATAAAAATTTACAGTCATTTTTTAATAAATTAGAAGAGTTACTAAACGTGGTTAGCAATAGTGGTACGAAGAATATTATTATTACAGGTGACTTCAATATTGACATCTTAAAATCTAATTCTGTGACCAATGAATTTGAATGTTTGTTATTAAATTTTAATTTTAAATTAAGCATAAGGCAACCCACCAGACTCGAATCTATGACTTGCATTGACAATATTATTCACAACTTTAAGAAAAACCATCAAGGCGAGGTAGTAGAATTAGCATTGTCAGATCATACAGCACAGATTCTTAGATGTCCTATTAAAATGTCGTACAACTTGGAGAGCTGGCAAATTAAACGACGGGACTATTCAGCGGAAAATATCGATACTTTTGTGAAGAGCGTCACATCTTACCCATTTACAGATATTTATGAAACACGCGATCCTAATGAGGCCTATAATAAATTTATCGAATCATTTACTCTGCTATACAGTCTATGCTTTCCAAACATAAATATAAAATGTAAAACCAAAAAAAAGCCAAAATGGATATCGCGAGGAATTAAAATCTGTAGCAAACGGAAAAGAAGTCTTCTCTGGGCATATAGATTAAAACCCACTCTTGTAAATAAAAATATACTCAAATCATACTCACGTAGACTTAAAAAAATTATCACACTTACCAAACGAGCTCAAAATGACTTTGACATAAAATCCTCTGACAATAAAAGTAAAGCGACATGGAATATTATTAATGACATAAAATATAATATACCTAGGACATCAATATCGGCACTAGAAATTAATAATCAATTAATACGAGACCCGCAAGAAATTGCAAACTTATTTAATGATTACTTTGTGGACAGAATTGAGCCGCTAAATGATATGACACACAACATTGACTACATAGATAATTATCCAAATTCAATATTCATGACACCTAGTACCCCGCATGACATAGCTAAGATTATAACATCATTAAAAAACACAAATAGTGTTGGTTATGATGACATCAATACCAAAATCATAAAATCTGTTGGTCCTCAAATATGTGAGCATCTCTGTTATATTTTAAATTTATGCATAGAAAAAGGTTTATTTCCAGATAATCTTAAATTGACCGTAATTAAACCACTCTTCAAAAAAACAAACAAACTGAAAATGGAATTCTATCGTCCAATTGCCCTCATTCCCATTTTCTCAAAAATATTTGAAAAACATATCAATAATTCAATTTATACCTACCTAGAAAAATATAAGGTACTTTGCAAGGAACAAAAAGGCTTTAGGAAATGCATGTCCATTAACCGGGCTATATATGAATTCGTAGAAGGCATCATCACAAAAGTAGACAAAAGAGAGCCGATATGTGCCATATTTATGGATATGACACAGGCTTTCGATTACGTTGATCATAACTTGCTCCTTAGGAAATTATATAAATATGGTATTCGCGGCAACGTGTTAAACCTTATAAAATCATATCTGGAGAATAGAACTCAATATACACAAGTTTCGAAAATTTACATTAAAGAAAAAAAAGAAGAGATATTCACATCGGACACTAGGAAAGTAAAATATGGGGTGCCACAAGGAAGCGTGTTAGGGCCTCTTCTCTTCTTAGTCTACATAAACGACTTACCAAAAGTGAGCACCTATCCAATGACTCTATTCGCCGATGATAGCACTATCTCAATTGACTCTAGAAATAAGGAAAATTATGGATCTGACATAAATAAATCTCTACATGACATAATAAATTGGCTTCAAAATAACAACTTAAAAATTAATCTAGATAAGACCAGCATAATGCATTTTAAACAAAGAGAAAATAAACCTAATAATATTACCGTAAAATATAAAGATATCGAAGTAAAGGAAGTATGTAATTCTAAGTTTCTAGGTGTAATAATAGACAGTAGATTAAACTGGGATGAACATACTACACAGCTAAATAAAAAATTGTCCTCGTGTGCTTTTGCGCTTCACAGACTCTCCGCTGTTACAAACAGAAATGCGTTAATAACAGCTTACCATGGTATGGTTGCATCTCTCCTGAGATATGGAGTTATATTCTGGGGCAACTGCACAAATAAAGTATCTGTATTTAAATTACAAAAACGATGCATCCGAGCCATGTTTGACCTTCACCAACAAGATACCTGTAAGCCTTTCTTCATTAAATATAAGATTCTGACTTTGCCTGCGATGTATATATTAGAAATATGCCTTTTTGTAAAAACAAATGAAGATCTATTCCATAAAGCTAGAGATAAAATTAAGCGAGCTCAAAGAGATCCCACCAGAATAATAAAAAGCAAGTCAAACACGGCACTAATGACGAAAAGCGTCTGTCACATGGCTCCTACTTTATATAATAAACTGCCTTCAGCATGGAGGGAACTTCCCATAGACAAATTTAAATTTAAATTGAAGAGTTTACTTTTAACGAAATCTTATTATAGTGTCTTCGAATATTTAAACGACAAATTTTGACATTGTTTACTTTTTTATTATGATTAATATAAATTTTCTAATTATAATCAATTAATACATATTATTGACTTGTAATTTTGCTAATATAATTGTTTCCTTAAAACATTTGTACGCCTTATTGGCTAAACATAGCGCACATTTGATTTATAAGACCATGCATGTATTGTATACCTATGTTTGACAAATAAAGTATCTGTATCTGTATCTGTATCTGTATCTAGAAGTAAACGAAAAACAATATGAAAAACTGGCTAAGTGCGAGCCCGACTTGCGCACGAAGGGTTCCGTACCATTATCTATACAACATTAGACACAAAGATCGAGAAAACACGGCAAAAAATCATGTTTGTTGTATGGGAGCCCCCCTTAAATATTTATTTTATTTTCATTTCATTAGTTATTTTTGAAACTAATTAATAATTTATAAATTTACAAAAAATAATTTTTGAACTAAATATTTTGTAAATATTTGAAGCGCCTACCTGTTGCCATTATTAATATCGAGCAAAACACGACAAAAAAATACTTTTATTATATGGAAGCCCCCCTTAAATGTTTTTTTTTTTTTTTAGTATTTGCTGATATAGCGACAAGAGAAATACATCATGTGTCAAAATTTCAACTGCCTAGCTATAACGCTTCTTGAGATACTTTGTGACAGACAGCCAGACAGACAGTGAAGTCTTAGTAATAGGGTCCCGTTTGGCACCCTTCGGGTACGGAACCCTAAAATGCTTATAATATGATTTACATTCATTATTTATGTAATTAATGCAGACTTCGTCAATCCCATTCGCAACCCAATCCCATTTACATAATATGTTTAATATGAAATCCACACCGTTGCTCCCCATGTGGCATATATATTGCCTTATTATTGTGTTACCATGATACCTGGGTACCGATTCTCTGAGTGCATTATATTACAATGACCGATTCGCGATCGAGTCACATGACATGTTTCTTTGTAACATTGCCGCTTAGAACGTTCGACTCGTGTGCGCGCGTAGACCGAAGCGGCTGAATGATAGATTCGCGGTCGGGTCACGTGACTTGTTTTTCATTCTACCGAGACCACGGCACTTGCAAAAGTACCGAAACGTCGGAAAATTGTAAAATGGCAAAGTAAACGAGTAAAATATCCTTTAAAATCAGTTTTATTATGACTAGTGCTCGTGTTGACCTCAGAAAATACTATAGGTAGGTATTGTTTTTTTCTTACATTGACGCTTAGAAGACTCGGCACGTGTGCGTGCGTAGACTTGAAGCGGCGATGAAATTAAATCGACGTTTTCATGCAACGGTCATTGAACTATAGCGTATTACCTAGTAGAATGAGGGACCAGGCCCTAGATTCTGTTCCAGGGACTCCGGGGAGGAAAACTAGCGCCACCGAGGAAAAACAAATAATAAATGATACTTTTTACAGATCGAATTTGCACGATCTTAACGCCAAAACCGGCCGTTTTGGACATAAATGCTAACTATCATACATAAACTATCTAGTCCCGGGTACGCGATCCTAAGTTCTTTGTCGTGGGTCCTAAAAATCACTGTTAACATGAATATTATTTTATTATTTATTTTTCGTTGGTGGAGCTAGTTGGCCCACTGGATCTCCTTAATGAACTAATGGGCATTGTTATGTGGCCTTTTTAAGGATAAGCTCAGTAAATATAATGCTTCAATCGCTAATTAATGAGCAGCCTATATACGTTCCACTGTACGGCACAGGCCTTTTCTCACGGAGAGAGTATGGGCTTTATCACCACGCGTGCCCACCGCGTATTGTCGATTTCAAGCGCTGAAGTATGTGAATAACTCACACGCTTAGGTTCCGTCACGATGTTTCCCTTCCCAGTTAGCAAGTGGTATTGCTAATAGAACTTCACAAATGTACATAACTTACAAAACAAAGTCAAAGGTACATGCGCTCACTGGGAATCGAACCTGGGTCTCTCGTTTTCGAGTCCAACGTTCTACCCACTCGCTCTAAATAGTAATGTTTTACAAAAATATTAAATGCGTGCAAAGTGAAAGAAAAACTAAAAAAACTGTCCAATTGCGAGTCGGACTCGGCCATCGAGGGTTCTGTAGAAATTTGTAGGTACTTACTACACATTTTCACAAATGTCACTTCATCATCAACCCATTATGTCCCCACCGAGGGGCACGGGTCTCTTCCCTGAGGAAGGTATAGGCCATACTCCACCACGGGGGCCAAGTCCGGATTGGTGGAGGCTTGTAGACTAGTGGTTCGTCTACTGTCAGAAGTTGTCAAGCCGCCCTAAGGCCTCTGACTTGGCTTAACGACTGCCATCTATCGACGGCAGCCGGCACCAACAGCTTAACGTGCCTTGCGAAGCACGGAACCGCTCGGAAAAATGCCACTAGCGTTAGGCATAGACGGCGACCCATCCATGCACTGAACGCGCCCTGTGTTGCTTAACCTTCGTGATCGTTTAAGATCACTCAGGCAGCCGGGGCTACGAGCGATTCTCTTGTCACTTAAGTGACATTTAAGAAGTGGCGCAAGTCGGCCTTAGTCGTGCTAGTACATAAATACATAAGCTCACGCCTGTATCCCAGAGGGGTAGGCCTGATCCTGACAGGTCACTTTCGCTTACATAACATAAGCAGCCTATATACGTCCCACTGTAGGGCACAGGCCTTCTCTCAGGGAGAGAGTATGGGCTTAATCACCACGCGTGCCCACCGCGGATTGGCGATTTCAAGCGCTGAGGTATGTGAATAGCTCAGACACCCAGGTTTCCTCACGATGTGTTCCTTCACCGTTAGCGAGTAGTACCTATTGCTACTATAACTTCACAAATGTACATAACTTAGAAAACCAAGTCATAGGTACATGCCCGCACTGGGGATCGAACATGGGTTTCTCGCTTCCGAGTCCGATGTTCTACCCACTAGGCTACCACCGCTGTACTTTCCGCTGCACTTTCGCTTCCTCAACACTAATTAGTCGTTGCATGCACGCACGCCGGTTTCGGGTACTCTTAATCTTGCCCTTGCCGTATGTGAGTAGAACGGCCGGTAAGGGACGTCCCAGGCGGACATACTTCGACCAAATTAGCAAAGGGCATATTCATTCAATCCATTATTTTGCTTATAGTACCCAGCCCAGTACTCCATTATTTAATTACTTATTATCAAAGACAAGGCTGACGAAGAGCTTTTCTTCCTTCCTTGTTCAATACAAAGGACGGTAAGTATTTGCTCATTATCCCTAAAGACGCTTTCCGCCGTCATTGATTAAGTGGTAATTGGATGATAGAGGGAGGATAAAACGATATATCGTGTGACGTAACTAATATACAAACGAGCGCACAGACATGGATACCTACATTTGTCTATGTACAGTTGTACTATGTTTATAATGTATCTCTACTGCATGTATATATATAAATATACAATCCGTATGTCGTACTAACCGGACGAAGCACAAAACGGCAGAATTATTGAATTTAATTGTACTTTATTGATTATTGCACACAAGACATTTCCTATTTCTAAAGAACACGCTTATCATACAAATGCATATTATATGTACATTTTTTGATTTTTAGCACATATTTATCCGAGCCCTACATATTATAAATGCGAAAGTTTGAAACGGTTCATCCAACGCATGGAACATGTGACATTTTGCATGTCTGTCTAGCAAAAAAGTTTGCTTTCTCTTGTAGCAGAGGTCCATTAACGGGTATTCCCCGGTCGCGCTGAAGTTTGAACCACTGTTACAATGCCTTATCCACCTGCCATCAATTTTTTTAAGGCATGTTAAAGATTTGCCCTAGTAAGCGGTGTATCTGCCTGTAATTGGGATGTACATATTATATTATCTTGTACTAGTGTTAATTTTTAATGTAGGTATAATTTATTATCCTCATCTTTATGATGAGGCAAAAGTCCTATCAGTCCGCAAACTATTTATATTAAAAATCTCCCTTGCCACTCATAAAGCCACACTAAACTCCAACGAGTACCAGCGACTGCTGAGTAGACGCGTCTTCGGGATTCCGACTCCCACCATAAAAACCACTTTTGCCCACAGATTCAATCCCTTCTTAAGTTCCCACATTTATAATAATATTGTCGCCCTATGCGACATTAAATCAAACTCAGAAGTAGAAGCAAAAGCCACGATAACAAAATTACTTTTAAGCCTGGATTATACATGCACAGAAAATATCTTGTACCTATAAGGAGGACACGACATTGGGTTAATTTTAGTACATGTTTCATATCCCATTAGGTTTTCCATAAAGTTATGTTTAGTCTATTATTAAATAATAGGGGTTAAAGTATGAAATTGCCGTTTTATTGCAATAGGTTCTTTGAATTGACATAGAATCTTCATGGTTTGAGGTTTTCGAATGAAACTTTTTTCAAATGGTTTCTATGATGTTCTTTTTTTTTAAATGTGAAACATTTGAATATCGACTTTCAATTGTTTTTGTTATTCAATTTTGACAAGAAAGATGGATACTGCGAAAATTCGAGTGATTTTTGAATACGAGTTCCGACGCGGAACTAACGCGGCAGAAACAGCCCGCAATATCAATGCTGCGTTTGGAGAGGGGTCTACTAATGAACGCACTATGCGATTTTGGTTTAAACGCTTTCGTGATGGAAATTTCGACTTAAAGAACGAGCCACGAGGAAGACCGCCCACACAGGTGAATAACGATGAATTAAGAGAGATAGTGGAAGCCGACCCTAGTCAAACTACCCAGGAATTAGCGCCATGGTTTAACGTTACCTTACCCACAATATTGACTCACTTGCGTCAAATCAATAAAATAAAAAAATACGAAAAATAGGTGCCTCATAATCACTCGAATTTTTGCAGTATCCATCTTTCTTGTCTAAATTGAATAACAAAAACAATTGAGTCGATATTCAAATGTTTCACATTTTTTAAAAAAAGAACATCATAGAAACCATTTGAAAAAAGTTTCATTCGAAAACCTCAAACCATGAAGATTCTATGTCAATTCAAAGAACCTATTGCAATAAAACGGCAATTTCATACTTTAACCCCTAAATTTTATAGTTACTGTTTACCATAACAAAAGTTGGTTCCTCGCGATACAGGCTAAGCCTAGTGCAAGGACCCCTGGTAATTTTGTAGTTTGAGTTTTTAATAATAAAAATATTTTTCTTCTTTTCTTCTTTCTGTTGGCTGAGCAAACAAATTAAATAAAAATAAATAAACTTCACTTGCTTCAGTCGCCGCCCCGGAACTCGATAAGCCTACTTTTTACTTTTGAACCACCCCTTTCCTCATCAAAGACTAATGTGTTTTTCTACTAATTATACTACCACAAGGGATTAGTTTTCTAAATAATTAAAACTATAATAAATAAAAGTTATTACAGTTCTTTTTCTATTAATCGGTTTTATCGGTTTTCTTAGAATCGTGTCAACATTATGCCGAGCACATAAAAATGGAGTAGAGTGATTCTTGGCCTCAGGTTTTATTTTTATTGTAATTTCAACTGCCATGCAGTTGAGCAGAAATAAAAATTATCGATCTTATTTATAAAAACAAGATTCCTCTGAAACTCTGCGGTGGTAGCCTAGTGGGTAGAACATTGGACTCGGAAGCGGGAGACCCAGGTTCGATTCCCAGTGCGGGCATGTACCTATGACTTTGTTTTCTGAGTAATGCACATTTGTGAAGTTACAGTAGCAGTACCACTCGCTAACTGTGAAGGTAAACATTGTGAGGAAACCTGAGTGTCTGAGCTATCCATATACCTCTGCGCTTGAAATCACCAATCCGCGGTGGGCACGCGTGGTGATAAAGCCCATACTCTGTCCCTGAGAGGCCTGTGCCCTGCAGTGGGACGTGTATAGGATGCTTATGCTGAAACACTCCTCAGAGTCAGTTTAGTCTGTAGGAACGGGAAAGACGTAACTACAAATAACTCACGATAGTATCTCAGAAGGGCAGGCAAAGACTAGGGTTTTCCACTTACCATGATCCATCCTCGCAAATCACTTTCGCTTCATCAGCAGCCATTAGTCGCTTCGTGCACGCCGGTTTCGGGTAATTTTTAGGGTTCCGTACCCAAAGGGGAAGGGACCCCCTATTACTAAGACTCCACTGTCCGTCTGTCTGTCACCGGGCTGTATCTCATGAACCGTGATAGCTAGGCAGTTGAAATTTTCACAGATGATGTATTTCTGTGGCCGCTGTAACAACAATACTAAAAACAGAATAAAATAAATATTTAAGGGGGACTCCGATACAAAAAACGTTATATTTTTATTGTTTTTTTGCTCGATATTAATAACAGCAACAGGTCGACGCTTGAAATATTTACAGAATATTTATTTGTATATTCACTTTAATAATAAATAATTAATTTAAAATAAGATAAAGGGTCTTCCTGAGATTCAAACCGTATACTGCGATCGCCAACCCGCCTGCCAAGCGTGGTGATTATGGCAAAACCCCTTATGGTCATGAAAACTATGAAGGGGGCCTATGTTCTGCAGTGGGCGTCAAATGGCTGATGATGATGATGATGAAGATAAATATGCAGGGAGAGCTCGTTTCGTGGAATGGAGTATAACATGAGTGTGGCCAAGCTTAGCCGCTATCAGGCCATAAGCGGAAGTGTCTTTCCGGCATCGTGTCAGGGTCAAGCGGCTAGTCTATTTTGGCAATGACCCGAGAGAGCTATCCATGCCCGAGCAGAATAAATCATCTGCCATTGGCATGTGGGGAGAAAATAATCAGTGGACAATCTAGAGCTAGGCTCTAGCTACCGCATCCAGTAAATATGTAGGTGTGAGTTTATTTATTCAGCTGATAGATGGAGAACACTCCACGTTTTATTGCACAACCAGAAGAAAGAACTACAAATGGTTTCTTATATGTAAGTAAGTGTACAATTAGTGGTCTGACTGCTCGGAGCGATCTCTTGCAGACAACCTTTGGATAGAGTGGATTGCAGGAAAAAGATATGAAAAGTAAAAAGTATGTATAATAAAAGATTGCAAGAGTATAAATACTTATAATTACATATTAAAAAACGGGCCAAGTGCGTGTCGGGCCACGCACAATGTAGGGTTCCGTAGAAAGAGAGTTTTTTTTTATCTGATTTACAGAACTAACAAGCCTCTAAATAGGTTTTTAGAACTTACAACTTCATCGAAGTCATTTTCAATGGATTTTGTACAAAATTTTACTTTTGTATTACAACTTGATCGCCTATTACTCGTCAACTTGTAAAGACGTGATAGTTTTCGTTTAAATTGATTATATGTGCTACTGCCCTGAATTTTTTACCTTTCTACAATCAACCGTTTAGCCGGGAGAGGGGGGCGGGGCCTACTCGGACAAAAATTTGCGCTTTAAGGCTTAATATTGTGCAAACGGAGCCCTAATTAAAAGAAAATCTCACACCCACAATATTTTTAAACGACCAATCCTTTAAACGCCTTTTTGTTTCAATCCTAACCCCTTATAGATCAACTCATTCATACGTTTACCGGAGATGGGCAAACACAAAGACACTACATCTCATAGAAGATCAACTAATTACTGTATCATCTTCTATTTTAATTTTATAGCGGTCCATCAATCCATCATCTGTCACCGAGGAGCAATTCAACAAGCTTGAGCGCCTTAAAATTTTCTGTATAAGGTTTATATTTGGTTTACGCAAATACGACCACGTCTCTGTATTTCGCGCACAGCTCAAGTGGCTCCCGATTCGCCTCCGCCGGAGTGCACACATACTGTTTCACCTCTACTCTATATTCAATCCAGCTACCCCAGACACCTCAAAGAGCGATTTGATTTTCTGCACTCCTCTCATAGCCTATCCGTTCGCTCATCCCAAGCTCTACTCCTTAAGGTCCTTTCCCACCGTACGAACTTTTGCGAGTCTTCTTCTCTGTGCTATCCCTTCCACTACGGAATGCCCTGCCAGAGAAAGTGTGAAAAGCTAAGTCCCTTCATATTTTCAAAGAACTGGTAAAGTCTCACTATATCGCTGAAAATCTGTAATGCTGTTGCTGATTCTCTGCACAGTAACCGTAGTAATTTTTAATTTTGTCTGTTGTGTGTTTATATGTAAAATGTATGTATTAGCATATTATAATTATATATGTGTTCGTATAGTATATATTTGTATTCTATGGTTAGTTTAAGTATTTTATTAAATATGTATGAATATTAGTTGGAAGTCAGTTAGTTTATGTACATATTGTTCCCATATATTTCACGTACACCTACCTACCTACTCTCTTCATCTTTCAATTCTGTTCGTCCAAAGGTTGTCTGGAATAGGTCGCTTTTAGCGATAACACCGCTAATTGTATACGGCAAAACTTTGCCTTTTGATGTATCTTGTTTTCTCCTGTGTACAATAAAGTGTTATAATCTAATCTTAAATGAAATTAACCATAAAACTAATAGGCATGAATTTAGTTAGTAACGTCTTCAATTTTCACGACCAATTCACGTGACCTAAATAAAATTGTTTGTAGAGAAATTTAAAACACGGTATTTCTGTTCAAAACTATTAAAATTTTATTGTGATCTCCATTTTTTAGAACTACAATTTTATTTTTTTATTTTTGCTAACAATTTACCTATTTTGAGTTAATCTTCTGTGCTCCACCACGTACCGGCGACGACGCGTTCACACTACACAATGGGAAAGCTTTAACAGTGAAATACCTACAATGATTCCAATGTGAAGCCTTTCGCAAACAATGGCAGATACCATTCCAAACCAGCCCTTACATTGGTTCCCTGCCTATCGAATCCTCACCGTCGAACCATAGACCGCCAGTGACTTAGCAGATTCCAAAGCTATACTCTCATTTGAGACCCTATTTACCTAATAGAGAGGGGGATAGATTCTCGGTAAGTGGAAGCGAGAGCCCCAATGCCTAGCTTTGCAGCCTTTCGTAGCAAGTTCGTAGCGCTGCTACGCCAGTGCTTGCTCGTAGCTGTTCCACGTAGCACGTCTACGCGACGCGCGACCGAACCGTTACAAGGAGAATATTCAAAGTTGTTGCATCAGTTTTTGTGCTTGGAAGAATGTGCCAAGTCGCGAGTATCTGCTTCGGGCTCGTGTGAAGACTGTCATGTGGTGAAAAGTGGATAAAGTGCGGTATTTAACTGAGGGTTTCACGTACAATATCATTGTGAGAGGCAATGCTTCGGGCCTACTGGGTTCGGATGAGGGTGAGTGCTTTTTTCTCGCTTTTGCTGCTTGAAGTTTACGGCGCGCGCTGCGTTAAGTTTCGGTGGGTTTGCGGATATTCAAACTTTTTACGGATGCGTGACGAAAATATATTTTGATATGGGTGATAATTGGCAATGACGCCAGGCTTCTCGGTACTCTACCGGCCGGCACCGATCCGGCTCAAATATTTTATTATTAGTAACTAGGTTTAGGTTTGGATTAGTTTATTTATTTTTGGTTTTATAAATATTGTAAGATAATATTAGAGAGTAGCATTTATACTATACTTTATTTAACACTTAACAAGAGATTTAACAAGACATTACATAAGAAATAACATGGAAAAAGGCGGGCTTATCTCTGTAAGAGATTTCTTTCAGCAAACCTTGGGGAGTTGGAGAGGCAGTAACAAAACGGGTCTATATACGTGCACAAAGTAAACTACATAAACTACAAAATCCTAAGTAACCTACTTACAGCAAAAACAAATATACTGCATAGACCTGAAAAAATAAATACATTAATATATAGATATACTTATAACACATAAATATAGCGCTCAAAGTTACATCAGAGATATATAATGCATTCATTTACTAAAATGTCGAGTAACATTGCAAACGGGTCATAATAGATTGAAATTAAAACGGCTTTTAAAATTCCGGATAGGTCGATGTTAAGACCAAAGGCTAATGCCTAACATTAGGCTGTGTATATGGGTTGGTAGTTCGACAAATCTGACAATGAAATCTTTCTTAATATCTGATTCATTCAGGCATCAAAGTCTCATTGTATGCCATTATGAGGTAATTAATACTTGTGATTTTGGATGTCTGATTTTTTTTTTATTTTATTGTTATATGATGCACTGACAAGAGTCTAGCTCTTAAATTATAACAACGGTGATGATTACCGATATATTTTTTTATTTTAGCTGACACGTTCAAAAAATAAACCACGGCCAATTTATAGTAATCGGAGCAGACCTGCAAATGCATTGTCGACGCCATCATAAATAGATAGAATATTGTTTATTGTACACCAGCAATTACAATTAAAGCTTAAAAACAATTAGACAGTATAGTTGGCGGCCTTACTTACTAAGTGTAATTTCTTCGAGACAAACATATCTATGGGTAGCTCCGCAAATGTCATGGTACACGACGTTTTTTGACTTTTTCACGGGATAGAGGCTACCCTAATAGATAGCTAACTTTTCCCAGGTCCACTTCCTGCATTCTGACTACCTGAATAAAGAGGCCTTCTTTCTCTAAGAAGGCAGCCAGTAGATGGCCCCTATCGTTCCTTTGCCCGACTCCAAATTTCCCCACGCCCGGTTCATCACGTTAGTAAGTATATTTAATATTAAGTAAGTTGCAATACCTGATAATGATCTCATCAAAACTTAGGTTAGCTGGTAGATAATGCTAAGTAGCATTAAGCTCGCCTATGTGCAAAACTTTCTGTTTTATATGCAATAAAGGATTTAATAATAATAATAATCACCGCTCCGACTGCCCAGCTTGGCGTTGAAGTCCGCCATCACAAACGTGTAATGAGATTTAGACATTTAGGAGACGTAGTGATATTCACAAAAATAAGTGTTTTTTTTTATTAAAATAAAAACTGCACTAAAAACACAAAAATAATTTATTTATTTATTGATACTGTTATTACAATTAAAAAAATCGTACAATGTGGCGGACTTAATACCAAAAGCATTTTCTACCAGTCAACTGCAGGAGGTAAGAGAAAGAGTTGGTGGGCGTGCAAAAAAATGGAAAAGTTAATATAAGTTTAAAAATATACTTTTATAAAGTGTAATTAAATAAACTTACACATTAATATACTCGTAGACTTAAATACCTATACCGATAATACAATATATATTAAAATACAATAAGCCAATATACCACTAAAAACACATATTATATCTAACTATAACGGGTCAGGGGAATACATATAATCTACCATACATACAATAAAAAAAATACGATTAATAGTAGAGGACATGCAACTGAAAGACCCTTATCACGAAGAGGGGCTAAGGGAGATCGAGATGTGACCGTTCAATTCTAAGTAGGCACAAACATGTATAGGTAGGTATAGTAGAAATATATTTTGGAGTCAGTGCCCAAAATGTATGTAATGGTCTTGTAACTTGGCACCGGTTCCAAAATAAACTCATATAAAAAACCACTTCCAACACGATCACTTGCCCAGGACACAAACTTGGACCAGGCAACGATAAACAGGCAATAACATCACAAACATTTAAATACGCACAGACTGAGGCCATTTGTATATATGAACGGCGTTTTCGTGTGGCGCCGGATTGAGAATAGCGTCACTCCATTTCCTTCCGTGGATATTGTAGAAGGCGACTAAGGAAACACATTACTAGGAGACGGGCAGCAGCGTCTTCCTGAGATTCCAACCGCACACTGCGATTGTCAACCCGCCTGCCAAGCGTGGCGATTATGGCAAAACCCTTCATGGTTAGGAAAACCATGAGGGAGGCCTAATGTCCTGCAGTGAGTGTCAAATGGCTGATAATGAATGATGACGGCGTTCCCCAGTAGGAAACGAACCCACGACCTCCGGCATGGTAGTCGGTCGTGATACCGCCAGCCGTACGAGCAAATTATTTTTGTGTTTTCAGTGCTGTAGCGTTTTAAAGTCGGCTCTTATGTTTTGTTTCAAAAATTTTGTTCTAACATCTTCGCTATCATTTAACTCCTGAATACTACGCTCGGTCTCTACCCATTGACATTAGCAATTGACCTAATAATGATGTAATACCATATTGTAGGCAATGAAGAGACAATAATGACCAATCAGTGGCCGCTAGTGTTTAGTCAGTGTGTGCTCCTAAGATTGTTTTTTACGTACATATCTGATTGCTACATTATCTAGATTTATGAGTTTGTTGTTACGGTGAAGGAAAAGATCGTGATGAGACTTGAGTATGTATTCTGAGGACACCGCAAATCTTGCCATTTTCTTCACTACAATGCCGCACTAATATGCCCGTCTCTTTCGCATGATGGGAGTTTACAACGAACATAATGACCTACTAGATGTTTCATTTTTTATATATCATCATCATAAGCAGCCTATATACGTCCCACTGTAGGGCACAGGCCTTCTCTCAGAGAGAGAGTATGGGCTTTATCACCACGCGTGCCCACCGCGGATTGGCGATTTCAAGCGCTGAAGTATTTTTTATATATTCTTTGTTGCAAATCATAAATTAGAAAATTAATTACATAGCATTGTTACAAAGGCGAACTTATCTCTAAGAGAGGTCTCTTCCAGCCAACCTTAGCACAGGGTGTTTAAATTTAGATAACGGGAGGAAGGGAGAAATATGTTCGTCAGTCAAATCAATTAAAGACACTCTTTCGACACCTGTTAGATAAAATTTGGTTTAAATGTCTCATTCATGACTAAAATTTTAAGTTGAAAACTCTGTTAATTAAGTTAAAACGTGTTTTGAAAAGAATAAATGTGGAGTTTCTTTGTTAGCTTCTTCTCCACATAATCCATTAATTGTGAAACTAACAACTTTGACGTTCATTAAGTAAACATTCTGTTTTTACAATGAATAAAAATATTTGAATTGAATTGAATTGAATTCATTCATTATTTTTAAAACTTCATTTCACTGTTTGTACCTGATAAGTAAAATTGTGTTAGATATTGTATTACTTACTACCCTAATGATAAATTTATTGCGTGTTGTGATCACCTGCCCGTAGAGAGTAGGTACGCTACAATCATGTTGTTGTGACACTAGTAGGTATACCTGCTTAAGTGACGTGTCACAGTGTAACTTTCTGTTTGGTGATTCTAAAATAAATTAAAATAAAAAAACAATCTCTTGTACTTCAATCAATCAACCCGTACTGTCCACCGCCACTTCTTTCTATCCTCAGCTACTGCCAGAAATCAGCCTCAGACTAAGCGAGCTTGAGAACCTTTGCACCCCATCGACCTTCGGTTCTTCGACATATGTGACCAGCCCACCGCCACTTCAGTTTGCTAATCTTGTAGGCTATGTATTCGTTCTTCCGTGTACTTCATGTGACTTATTTTAATACCTGTCTAAAAGTTGCTCTATCGAGTTGCTCCCAGATTCGGATAGGTATGGAGATTTTATAACAAAACATACTTTAAAGAAGAAGAAGAAAAAAGATTTTTATTATACCAACAAAACACATCACAGAAACAAAATAAGCAGATAAGTAACCTTTTACCGAAACTTTCTAGGTAGGTGAGTGATCGTTTCTACGCTTATGGAATGACATTCCTCCTCCTATCAAGGTCATTACCAGCAGATATGCCTTTAAGGTCAAACTTAGGGGTTATTTGTTGAGTATCCAGAAAACATGAACCTTTATTTCTTTTACAGCATTAAATGCTACTCCTTCTAATGCTGTCCTTCCCCTTGCACAATTCGAGGTCTTGTTCTACTATGTACTAAAGTGTATCTAGTTTATTAGTAATTATTTTTTAGTGTATGTATGTTAATATATTTTATTAAGTATCACCTTTTGTTCACGTTCGGTTAAAACTCCGTGATTTACCAAAGGCCCGTGCTGAAAATCAGTGCTGTGAGCAAAACCGCAGCGTATACTGAGCTCGAGGCCATTTTACCATTTTTTTTTTGTTTTTTTTTTTCATGTTCCATTGTTTGTCCGTTTTTAATCATTGTTAAATGTATGTCTTTGTGGTGTTAAGTAAATGTTTTTCTTTTTCTTTTTCTTCTTCTTCTTATGTTGGTTAATAGTACATATTGGTTGCTATATGCTTACCCAGCTCTTCATCTATACTCTATCTATCGCAGTGTGTTTACCGCGGATTCGTAATGTTTTCATACTCATTATGAATGTTGGTCTAAATTTAAAACTAAATTACCAATTATATTTAATTAACATTTGTTAGTGGTGACCATGTGACACCAGGCCGAGCCTGCATCGTGGGAGACGATACGATATTTTGCACATTATTAATTCCGCGTCTGTGCAACGTCTATAACAAATTCAGTTGCATTTTAGACGTGCTCTCCGATTCTCGACATTGTTACCGAAAAAAAAATAAGCTAATCGGAGCGCGATACGCTGTAGTATTTTGTGCCTGGCGTAGCCGTACTTTACATAACATTATACTTCCGATTCTCTTGTTTATGTACATCCATCTACCGACTATATTCTTCCTGCAATCAACTCCATCTGAAGGTTGTCTAGAAGAGAACGCTTTAAGACGCGATAAGACCGGTGTTCAGGCCCAAGTGCCTGTGATGATGTCATACGCAAGAAGTTTCTGTTCCGCAGTGTTGCTTTAATTTTATTCTTTTGTATAGCTGTATAGGAATCTACCTACAAAACCACTTTTCGATCGACCACCGCCGAAGGCGCCTTAATTTTGTTAAATAAGTAATAAAAGACCGAATTAAAGTCTTATATCTAAATTTTCTTGGGTTTCAATAACTCCATTATGTCGTGCTAAGACATAAATTGTGGTGTTTCCGCCCGGGAACGAACCGGGGGCCTTGTGCGTGTGAAGCAATTTATGTCTTAGCACGACATAATGGAGTTATTGAAACCCAAGAAAATTTAGATATAAGACTTTAATTCGGTCTTTTATTACTTATTTAACAAAATTAAGGCGCCTTCGGCGGTGGTCGATCGAAAAGTGGTTTTGTAGGTAGATTCCTATACAGCTATACAAAAGAATAAAATTAAAGCAACACTGCGGAACAGAAACTTCTTGCGTATGACATCATCACAGGCACTTGGGCCTGAACATCTTCCCGCCCAGTTGAAAGGCGTCTTTCAACTCTCCAAGTCTTGGGCTGATGGTAGTGGACAAAATCGTACGAGAGGTCTTCGCACGCATCCTCTGATTGTGTTAACATCAGCGACTCTAGCAATGCCATCTCGTCCTGGAAAGAGTCGTTCTATTCTGCCAAGTCGCCAGCATAGCGGAGATGCATGATCCTCTTGAAGTAACACGAGGTCGCCCACACTCAAGTTCGCATAGTTTGACTTCCATTTTGTTCGTTGCTGAAGCTCAGCTATGTATTCTTTCTGCCATCTTTGCCAGAAATGCTGTAGCATTTTTTCTATGCGGGCGTAGCGTCGGAGGTGATTCTCGTTGCAGTTTTGAAGGTCACGCGACGGCAGCGCGGTCAGTGGTCGTCCAACGAGAAAGTGCCCCGGTGAGAGGGGTAATAGGTCATTGGGGGAAGAGGATAGCGGACACAAAGGTCTGCTGTTTAAGACAGCCTCCACTTGGACAAATAAAGTTGAAATTTCTTCAAAAGTTAGATGGCTATTCCCTATCACGCGCTTCAAATGATATTTAGCGGATTTTACCCCGGCTTCCCATATGCCACCGAAGTGAGGAGCGTAAGTTGGTGTAAATATAAATTTTATTCCTTCTTGATCCGCAAAATCAGAGAGAGGTTCAGAATTTGACTTTAGAAAACTTGCGATTTCTTTTGCCGCAGCTACAAAATTTCGTCCATTATCGCAGAACACCTCCGCTGGTTTTCCTCTGCGGCCAATGAATCGTCGAAGTGTCATTATAAAAGCATCTTTAGTTAGGTCAGTAACACCTTCAAGATGTACGCACTTATAGCGCAAACATACAAACAAACATAAATAACATTTCACTAATCTGCAGCCGCGCCCCTTACGATTTACTATATAAAAAGGACCGGCAAAGTCCAAGCCAACGGACAAAAAGGGCAAGTCAGGCGTTATTCGCTGCGGTGGAAGAACACCCATTTTTGGACAAAGTGTCTTGCCTCTGAGGCGTCTACATTGAACGCAATTATTAACGGTGCGTCTAGCAAGGTGCCTACCGTTGACTGGCCAAACAGTCTCTCGCACCCTAGCTAATAGCAACTGTGGGCCGGCGTGTAAGCTACGTAAATGCTCTCTTTCAAAAACTAGCTTAGTTAAGTAATGTGACGAGTGGAGAAGAATAGGATGCCTTTTATCATATGAGTAAATCGAAGCATCTAGTCGTCCACCGACTCTTATGACTCCATTTTCATCGACAAATGGAGATAACGATAAAATTTTTGCCTTAGAACTTAATGACTTGCCGTTTAGCAACAAATTATACTCTAGCGGAAACGATTGCTCTTGTGCAATAGCACATAGTGAATTAAAGGAATCATTAAGTTCAGTTAAAGATAAACGGCCAGAGAATTTTGTTTTTGGATTTTTTAAATTAAAAATGAATCTTTTGACGTAAGCAAATACCCTTTGCAGAGTGTAAAGCTTTGAGTAATTTTGGAATTCGATTTTTGGCTCACTTGGAACAGCAACATTAGATTTTATTTCGGGTAAGTTTTCACTCGAGCCCAGTTGTAAAACAGGCCACTCAGATTCCTTAGCAGTTAAGAAACTCGGTCCCGACCACCATAATTTCATTGAAATTAATTCATTGGCATTTACACCCCTGGATATGAGATCAGCTGGATTACTGGCTGTTGGGACATATCGCCAAGCTGATGGCTGAGTAGTTTCCTTAATTTCAAAAACTCTATTGGCAGCAAAGGATTTTAGTTTACTGAGATCGCTATTTATCCAACTAAGGACAATACTCGAGTCGCACCAATGAACGATGCGCACCGGTTTGAACCTCAGCGACTCAAGTACCGAGTTAGACAGCCTAGCTGCAAGTAAAGCGGCGCACAGCTCTAGCCGTGGCATCGTCATTGGCCTTATTGGTGTTACCTTTGACTTGGAACATAGCAATGTGACAGTGACGTCACCATTACAATCGACAGTTCTCATGTAAATGCAGGCGCCATACGCCGACTGTGACGCATCGCTGAAAGAATGCATTTCGATTTGCTCAGGCGATTTACCAAGTACCAATCTAGGTACTTCTAGATTTTGGAGTGCTGGCAAGCCACTACAAAACTTCTGCCAATCATCATTGACATCTTGTGGCACGGTTTGATCCCAATCAACCTTCTGCTGCCACAGTCTTTGTAAAATCATTTTAGGTTGAATTATATATGGACTTATTAGCCCTAACGGATCAAATATTTTGAAAGAATTTGAAAGTATGAATCTTTTGGTAATTTTATCAGTATTTGTGGAAAAGTCTTTCATTGGAAACTGTAAACAATCTTTAGAGGGATTCCAGCCAAGTCCGAGCGTGCTCGATGACTCACTTATAGTTAAAGTTTCTTGAACGTTTATGTCACAATTTTGAAATAGAGTAGGTAAATTACTTTTGTACTTTCGTAAATTGAAGCAACCTGACAAGAGCGCCTTTGATATTGATTTTTGAATGTATCGCAATTGTTCTTCATCATCGCACCCCGTAATGAGGTCATCGACGTAGAAGTCGTGTTGTATTATAGTTTTAATTAATTCATCCTGCTGGTCCTCCCCCAGCTGCCAGAGGCAACGTGTGCTCAAATAGCTCGCACTTGCTGTGCCGTAAGTGAGAGTATTTAATGTTAAAGTTTTAATGGGTTTAGACTCATCTTCTCGCCATAGCATGAGCTGTAAATTCCGGTCACTTTCAGCCACTTGTACCTGTCGGTACATTTTTTCTATATCGCCGGTTAGAATGAATTTATAGTGTCGCGCTCTGACTAAAATGGCGAAAAGAGAGTCCTGCACATTCGGACCCACCATCAAAATGTCATTTAAGGAATAACCAGACGAGGAAGGAGCGGAACCATCAAAGACCACGCGGAGCTTGGTGGATTCACTATTTTCTTTTAGAACAGCGTGATGACAAAAATAGTATGATGGATCACTTAATCCAGGCGCATTTGATTCAGATAAGTGACCTAAGTCAGCATATTCTTTAAGGAATTGTGAATATTCAATTTTTAATTTGGGATTTCTCTTCAATCGCCTTTCCAAATTTAAAAGTCTTTTTTTTGCAACATTATAAGTACCTTAAGGGTAGTTTTACGCAGAACCTACCGGTGTCTAAACGTCTTGTGTTAGTAACAAAATGTTTTTCACATTTTTCTTCCTTTTCTGTAAATTTGGGTTTTTGGGGAACGCTTTCTACGTCCCAGAATTTTGTTAGCATTTCTTCTAGGTTATTTCGTGAATTATTTGTAGTTAGTGCATGATTGCAATGAATGTTTCCTTGTGTATTTGTCGAAGATATGGTACCGGATATCAACCAACCCAACTTGGAACTTCTCAATTTTGGATTATTAAGGCCTAGAGAACGCTGCTCATTCCCAAGAATGTCCCAGAAAATATCGGCTCCAATCAGGACATCGATTGAAGCTGGTTGGTTGAAATTTGGATCGGCCAATTTTATATTTTTAGGCAACTTTAGTTTACTAATATCTATTGGGGCTTTAGGAAGTAGACTCGTGAGCTCCTTTAGCACAAAGCATGACAGAGTAACTTGAAATTCTGTATTTAGTGATTTGATTTTGGCCGTGCAACTTTCGTCAATTTTATTGGAACAACTGTTACCTATTCCAATGACCTTTAGCGTGTCAATTGGAATTGAATTAAGAGATAATTTCTCCCTCAACTGTTTTGTAATAAATGAAGATTGGCTGCCACAATCCAATAGCGCGCGCACCTTTATAGCCTTGTTAGTAAGCGGATTGCACACTTCAATCAAAGCTGTGGATAAAAGTGTGCATGAAAAGAATGCACCTGTTTCGTGCTCTGTCTCGCCTATCGCGGTGTTAGCGGTGACTGCTGACGCGGTGTTATGCAGCAAGCTATTGTGTCGCTTATTACAATCGCGGCAAGGACCCATGCGACAATCACTCACGGGGTGACCTTGTCGGAGACAATTTGCACATAATTTGTATTTAGATACATCAGCATGGCGTTCCTTGAGACTCTTGGCCTTAAAAACAGGGCAGTCATAGATTCTATGGCTTTCGTTACAAATGACGCATAAATAAACGGGTTTCTCTTGGTTTGTGGCAGCAAATGATTTTGTGTGATTAAATCTTTCTTGTTTGTTATAATTATTATTGTAATTTTGTGCTGGTGGGTTGCGTGACGAAAAGGTTTGATTTTTAGAAATGTTAGAATCATATTTATTCCGATTTAGTGATTCGAGAACGTCAGCGCGATCAGTTAAAAGTTTATTGAACTGGTCAAGGGTTGGAACATCATCAAGTGAGTTACGAAACTCCTCCCACTTTATTAATGTACGGCTATCTAACTTCGAAGACAGCATAAAAATAATCAACATATCCCATTTGTCCGTTGGCTGGCCTAAGCTGCCTAAAGCACGCAGGTTTTTTGTTACGTGATCTACCAAAAACCGCAATGATTTCTCGGATTCACGGGTGAATTGTTGAATATTGAACAATGAATTGAGATGATGATTAATGAGCAACCGCTTGTTATTATATCTGTCACACAGCAACTTCCAGGCTTCTAGATAATTTGCAGATGACACTTCGAGATTGGATATAATTCTAGCTGCATCTCCTTCTAAATATGATATTAGGTAGTGAAACTTGTGAATTTCTGTGAGTTTTG
This sequence comes from Yponomeuta evonymella, assembly GCA_963969515.1. Taxonomy (NCBI): domain Eukaryota; kingdom Metazoa; phylum Arthropoda; class Insecta; order Lepidoptera; family Yponomeutidae; genus Yponomeuta; species Yponomeuta evonymella. Next base: position 2,159,748 of record OZ018365.1, read on the forward strand.
TATTTTTGTGAATTAACCCTTCAAAAGTGTCACGAAACTCCAACCAGCGGAAGTATGCCCCATCAAATTTAGAAATTTGTATCTGAGGCAATTTGATACCTAGATCTTGATGATCAAGATGACATCGAGCAGCATCAGGACTCATAGACACACGTCTTTCCCCATTATCAATCTTGTTTTGATTTTCAATTACACCCTTTGCAATAACTATGTGTGTAATGAAGTCCTGCTCAATGTTCTCCCGCTCGTCAATTTCTGAAGATAAATTTGCCGAGTTTATGACCTCAATCCCATCCTGCAGCTCATCAAATCGAAGAGACAAAGCCTCAAACTTGCCAAGTTTTAATGTTAATTCAGCCAGTTCCGCTGCAGACAAGCAAGATTTTTTATTAAGAATGTTTAAGTAGTTTTTAAATTTTGTAATTTGACCTTTGATTGAGCTGCGTTTTGTAGTTAATTCTCGCAATTTTTTTAATTCAGTTTGATCTATAGCTGGTTGATAACTTGTAGTTGGATTGGGTGGAGGTTGAGCCATTGTTACTTCAATTTATCTATTTGTAAAAATTAATTGAATTTAGTGGGTATAAATGAATTTACTTTAGTGTAGTTCTAAAATGAATATCTCACGCTCCTCGATCTTGGTGTCACTTGCCGATGGGAAGGCGGTTGCACCTGCACAGCCACACGCAGATGTAGGTATGCAGATAGATAAGGTGGCTAGCAGCGCGGTCCGATGACCCTGAAAATGGTCGGCAAAACCCGCGTTGAGATAAACGCGTAAAGACTAGCTTAATTACCTATCTGAGGAAGACACTATTTTGTAGAACAATAGGTAACTATATAGGACAAAAAGTGTCTCTGTCTACCTCTTTAGGATCGCACAAGCGAAGTGAGCGTGAAACAAAAGAAAAATTATTGTATAGAATTTATTTATCTGACGCGTGGGTAGCTCCGTGAATGAATTGCTTTGTATTTTAGGTTATTTAGAGTTATTTAGGGTTTTTGTGGATCTCTGCTATATATTAAGGTACAATTTAGGTTGTACAAGGACTAATACATGACTATAGATGAATCTTTAGGGATTCTATGAAGTAAATAGGTACTATTTAGTTAATACATGGATTTAGCTGGCGTGAACGCCTAGAATGGTTTTGAATCTTTAAGGATTGTTTAATAGGTACTATTTAGACAGTACATGAATGACTTGACGATATTTAGAAACCTTTTTTGCCGGGTGGCGCTGTCTTTGGACTTTGGACCGTGGAATTTGGATAGGACAGAAAAGGACACTTAGCTCTGGTTGGACGACACCACACGATGTGAAGCTTTAGCTGTGCTCCCTGGCTACGTGGAGGTCGCTGGTCTTCGAAGTCCCCGATGTGAAGCTTTGGTTACTTCCTGGCTACGTGGTTGTTCGATGGCCTTCGTATTTCACGACGTGAAGCTTTGGCTGCTCCCTGGCTACGTGGAAGGTCGATGTTCTTCGAAGATCGGTCCAGATTCAGCTCGTCGTCCGACTTGAATTGCGACGCAAAATAGCACGACGAACCGCGTGTCTCGATTTTGTAATTTCTTCGTAATTTCGTAGATTTCGTAGATTCCCCTCATGGGCCACCAATTTATGTCTTAGCACGACATAATGGAGTTATTGAAACCCAAGAAAATTTAGATATAAGACTTTAATTCGGTCTTTTATTACTTATTTAACAAAATTAAGGCGCCTTCGGCGGTGGTCGATCGAAAAGTGGTTTTGTAGGTAGATTCCTATACAGCTATACAAAAGAATAAAATTAAAGCAACACTGCGGAACAGAAACTTCTTGCGTATGACATCATCACAGGCACTTGGGCCTGAACAGACCGGCAATTTTATACCACTACTTATGCGCAAATGTACAGCAAGCTATCGCAGCAATCTCGTCGTGAACTCGCTGTGATCACGTGATCATGAACTCGTTGCAAATCCGCAGCGTACACGTTGCGTACATGTTTACCAGTTGCCCCACCCAGCCTCTATATTACGCGCACCACATCCTAAAGGATTCATGACGTCTAGCTGTCAAATTCTATACTCAGAATTCTGACAGGATTTGGTGCGCATAATAAGGCCTCGGAACCCGTTCGAAAATCACTAGTGACACAGAGTAAATAATACTCTGTGTCACTAGTGATTGAGGCCTACCACCTTTCTATATTCCCAGCACAATAATGTCTGAATAATTCAGCCGTCAACCGTAACAAGATCTAGGTCCTACAGCCGATTCAAATGTCTTTTTCCTTTTTTTGTCAGTTGTCAAGTTAATTTAGCCTCTAACGCCTAGCTCTAGGGCTTGGTGTCACTTGACGGCCTCTGTTGAAGGGCCCCTGATGTGGGTCTCTCAATTGACAGGTTGAGAGACATGCGCCGCAAGGTATGGGATGACATTGACCGGTTTTACATTGCACGGTTACCGTAACTGCACGGCATCGTTGGGCACGGGGGTGAGTCTCTTAAATGCATAGTTGTTCAATAAGATAAGAATATTCTTTATTTTACACTAGGAAAACACAAACATAACATATTTACAAAGATACGGTGTAATTGGCGACCTTATTGCTTACAAAAACCTTTGTAACTGCTACCAGATAACACTAATATTTGACCAAATCTTAATGTAGAGTAATTTATGTTATTTTACTAGAGAAATACCATAACGCACGCCGGTGCAAGAAGTCAATGAGTCAATGTAATGTTATTTAAATCAGATTATAATCAAATTTATAAAAAAAAATGTAATGTGTATCCAATGATATTGTTATTAATTTATTATTGTTCTATTTTTAATCAATTTTAATTTGTCATTGAAGTCTAACATTGTTATTATATTTTAATACTTGTGTAAATAGTTACTACTGTTCTGTGTGTGATCAATTTTTAATTAATATTTGTTTAGATTTTGTGCTCTTTTTACCATATTTAGGTACTATTAATGGCGCCAATGTATTTTTTTTTTAATTTGTTTTTTAAGTTATTAAAAGGGACGGACTGAAAACCAGCGCTGTGACTACGCACGCAGTCATGGCAATAAAGCTGAGCCCGTTCCTTTTTACCACAATATATGAATGGTAAATAAATAAAATATTTTCACTTCCACTTTCAGTTTATAGGAATTCCTTCAAGACAACCGACGATGGAGAGTTGCTGAAGGAAAAGTGAGACAGGTAGTCGGCGTCGTATCAGTACGGTACAATAGAGTCATATCAGTGCGGCGATGGTTATATCATTGACATTATTGGTAGTCTACTAACAAAACACACTCCAATGATTTGACCCGAGCAACTTAACTCGGGAGATGCCCATTACCATTGGAATTACATGGCACTACTATTGCTTTGTAAACGCCCTGACGTCTAACACAACTCGCTGTACACTTTTAAAAGTAAATTGTCCAAATTATTAACACATAGTCCCGTTTTTTTTTTAATTGCTGAATTGTCTAACATTTTTGTTGAAGGTATTTTAGTTTTAGTTGCTTCAAAGTCTATCATGCTGTATGGAAATATATTTGGCGCTATATTTTGGCAAATACCCTATCATAATTTGATTGTAATGCTGTGTCTATAATGCTGTTTTGTACTTACATCTTTTTACAATAAAAATTAAAATAAACTACCAAATAGAGGCAAATAACAACTATCGACGTGCTGCTTTACTGTCTCATGGAAGAGCTCTGAGGTTTTACTGATTAGACCCATGAGCTGACTGTGGGGTGGGGGACTGAAAGCTGCGGTGTGCAATATTATAGATTTTTTCTGGGTACAACAGTTCGCACAATAGCCTTAATAAATGCTTCATGCATTTATTAAGGCCATTGTGCGAACTGAACTGCGAACACTACAAAAAAAAAGTAAAAATAAACCGGCTAAATGCGTGCTGTGCCACGCGTGGGGTTCCGTAGAAAGAGGTAGTTTTATCTGCTTAACAGAACTAACAACTTCATCAACGTAATTTACAATGGATTCTGTACAAAGTCTTCCTTTTATAACTTGGTCGCCTATTACTCGTTAACTTGTAGAGTCTACTTAGGCGTGGTAGTTTTCCTTTTCAGTTCATTATATGTGCTACTACACTGAATTTTCTCAGCCAGGAGAGGGGGTAAACGCCCTTCTCGGTCAAAAATTTGCGCTTTAGAGCTTCATATTTTGCAAACTTAGGGTTCAAGTCAAAAAAATTATCTTCCTACACCCACAATAATTTTTAACGACTAATCGAACGATACCTACCATAACTATGGTGTAGGCGATCAAAAAAAAATGCATCCCTAATTGAGGTGTAGGGGAGGAACCGTATTTTTTTTATTTTATTCCACCGTTTTGTTGGCGTCATGTCTATGCCAAATTTCAGCTTTCTCGTACCAATCGTCTCTGAGCTAGGCCGCGGATAGACAGACGGACAGTCAGACGGACGGACGACATGGTGAAACTATAAGGGTTCCTTGTGGACTACGGAACCCTAAAAAAGATTGTCAATATTTGATAATTTTTATGTATGAAAAGTCTTAGATCGATATCAAAAGAAAACTAGAAAAATTAATACAAAAAAAGATCTGAACTGCCTCAGGTAGAGCTATAGGAGATTTTTTTAAAGTACCTACGAAACTACTAGTCCTATGATGTCGGATTTACGGCTGTCGTGAAATGTGAAACCGGCTGTTTGGTGTTGAAAGTATAATATGTAACGTGTTCGTTTTGACAATGTCGGCCGAGCTACTTTTCCCAATTGCCCAAAGAAAAAATTGAGTTATGTAAGACATACGTCCCACTGCAGGGCACATGCCGTTTTTCAGGGAGATAGTATGGATTTAATAAGCCCGCGTGCACAAAGTAAACTACATAAACTACAAAAGGCCTAAATACCTAACAATATTACGAGTCCGTGTGGCGCCGGATTAAGAATAGCGTCACTCCATTTCCTTCCGTGGATGTCGTAGAAGGCGACTAAGGAAATACATTACCAGGAGACGGGCAGCAGCGTCTTCCTGACATTCCAACCGCATACTGCGATCGCCAACCCGCATGCCAAGCGTGGCGATTATGGCAAAACCCTTCATGGTTTGTAAAACCATCAGGGAGGCCTATGTCCTGCAGTGGGCGATGCAGATGATGATGATGATATGTGCACAAAGTAAACTACAAAAGGCCTAAATACCTAACAATATTACGAGTATCTAGGCAAAAAAGCTGTGTAGGAGAATTACTGTCGTGTTTATAACGCAAAATGGTACTGTTTGCAGGTAAACACAGCTCCGAGCGTAACCGGGCCAATTCCAACAACAAAGCACGATTGTTTTAATGTTTGAACAAAACCTCTCATTGTACTGACGCTCTGCGCAGCCAGCGAGGCCCATTTGTTTTCTCACAGTCCTTACTGTCAATAACCGTAACGAACAATAAGTTTAAAAAACCTATTTAGAGCCTAAAAATTCTACCCATGCGGGAACTTGAACCCGCTAACCGTGCCAGCTCTCTCCCAACTGAGCTAATGGGCAAGTGCAAGCATCGGCGAAATTTCGAACCTCTTTACAAACTTCTCTTTATTACATACAGGCAGCGACATCTGGCTGAAGTACTCGTAATTACATCACTTGCAGCAATAAGCAATAAGTTTAGAACTAAAATAAAAAAACGGGCAAATTGCGAGTTGGTGTCGCGCACGAAGGGTTCCGTACCACTATCTATACAATATTTTAAGCGTCTACCAGTTGCAGTTATTAATATCGAGCAAAAAAACTATATTTGTTGTATGGGAGCCCCACTTAAATATTTAATTTATTCGTTTTTAGTATTTTTTGTTATAGAGGCAACAGAAATACATCGTCTGTGAAAATTTCAACTGTCTAGCTTTCACGGTTCATGAGATACAGCCTGGTGACAGACGGACGGACAGTGGAGTCTTAGTAATAGGGTAAGGCCTTTTGGGTACGGAATCCTAATAACAATTATGAATATAAAAAATAATATTGCTGCCTGCTGTCGCCACATGTTTTAGCGAGTCATCTAGACATATAAATGTTAAGTGTATTATTTAGTTAGGGTATGTATTGTCTCCTTTTTGTTGCACTAACCATAAAATAATTAACTAGAATATAATCATGTAGGTACAGCTAAATCATCCCGATGTAAAAACCTAACTGCAAAGTGGGTTGCTCGGGGCTGCAAGTGATGTAAATTGTTTCGGCCAGATGTCGCTGCCTGTACGTAATACAGTGAAGTTTGTAAAGAGGCTCGAAATTTCGCCGATGCCTGCACTTGCCCATTAGCTCAGTTGGGAGAGCGCTGGTTTGGTTAGCCAGAGGGCGCGAGTATAAGTCCCGGCATGGGTGGAATTTTTAGCCTCTAAATAAATTTTAAAAATTTAAACTTTCAAATTTTTAGTTTATTTTTTTTCAAATTGTTAAGCACGGGTTAGTGCAACAAAAACAATATAATTTATTTATTGTTACTTGCGCTGGCTTAGGGGTTCGCTGTCATCTAGAAACTTTAATAGGTACGTGGAGCCATAAGTTTGAGAAACCCTGTTATAGGCTATGTCAGTCACCTTAGCTCTTTCGCAAATTGTCTCGTTTCTGACGTGATCCATCAAAGAATTCCATAGCAGGCTAAGGACATTGAATTGATTGATTAGTCCTACCTTCAGTGTTCACGTGTCAGTTGCGATGGTCATCATTATCAAAACAACTGAGGAAATTGAAAAAAAACTTTACTTTCACGTCTAACGAACTAAGAGTTGACGTTCACTGTTATTAATTTATTTTTATTTTATTTTATTTGGTGTACAAAACAGATCACAACCATTACACGATATAAAAGTAATGATACGACATGAGTACTAAGTTAGCGTCAAATTGATGAATTATCTTGTCCATTTCAATAAAAACTTCTCAAAGACAAAAGACAAAAGTTATATCATTAAAATTGGCTGTTTCATGCAAGAGTATCATAAACTGCCGACTCGTAAAACAAGCTGACTAGGGTTGATATAGGAGCGAAAATTTTACGGCAGTCGTTAAATACCACAACAGAAATTTAGAATCGTGAGCCAAAAGAACGTCTCCGCTGTAGTTTAACGCTGGTTAGACTAATATAAAGTTGCTTGGCAAGCAGCGAAGGAATATTTTATATACCATGAATTTTAGGTGGTTCGAAAGCCAAATTGAAGGCGCCTAAACAACAGCGAAGCGGTGGTAGCCTAGTGGGTAGAACACTGGACTCGAAAGCGGGAGACCCAGGTTCGATTCCCAGTGCGGGCATGTACCTATGACTTTTCTTTCTAAGTTATGTACATTTGTGAAGTTATAGTAACAATACCACTCGCTAACGGTGAAGGAAAACATCGTGAGGAAACCTGGGTGTCTGAGCTATTCACATACCTCAGCGCTTGAAATCGCCAATCCGCGGTGGGCACGCGTGGTGATTAAGCTCATACTCTCTCTCTCTCTCTCTGAGAGAAGGCCTGTGCCCTACAAAAAAAAATACAAAATACAAAATTTATTTTTTTTTATTTTATTTTATAAAGGAGGAAAAACAGAATTAACAAAAATTACTTAAATAGAGAAAATGAGTTAGCTTAATACTTTAAAAGTAATAGTCTAAATAGACTGCATTTTTATTCCTTATTACATAGCCGTGGCACCCAGATATAAAAGCAGTCTATATAACATATAGGAATAATATGTTAAAAAGAATTAGAACAAAATTAACGATAATTTGATAGAGGTAGCACTTCGATACCTTAAAGGTGCTCTCCTGTAAAATTATATTTTTCTGTAAATGTTGTGTTTTATTTATGTCTTTTTATGTGTGCAATAAAGTAAAGTATATTTTTTGAAATACCACGTTGTTCATGCAAAAGTGCGATATGTCTCACTATAGGCTGCATGCTATAGTGAGACATCGCACCAACGACAGCGACAACGAGATAGTTGAAGGCTTAAGGCTGGGTTCTTCGACATTATCCCTAAATCAATATACAATTTACTCTCTAATAAGTGTATTTGAAGCCTGAAGAAAAAACTTTTCAATGTCCTATCTAGAGCCTAAATTATCAATAGATATGGTTTTATTTGAGCTGTACTGACTTTTGGATAGTTAAAAAAATATGCCAAAATGACTATCGCTGAATGTCTTAGTGACGTCGGTCGTCAAAATTCTTTTAAAACGATTTGTAGGTATTTCTGTAATTTCAAAAATGCCTACACTTTTCCCAACTATTCGCTCACGCAGCGCAATAAGACCCATACGAAACCGTGCGCTCGGAGAACCCAGCTTTTACTTCACGGTTTGAGTTTCATATTGGTAGGTACTACAAATACACGAATTAACACAACTTAATAAGAAATTAGTCGTTGGACATACCAGGATTCAAGCACATAACCTCTCGAAAGTGAGACAAGCTTTCTACTAATGCCTCTGCTCCCAAGCGGTGGCAGGGAATTAGAAGAACTTTGGGGTACCTTTTATCTTACCATTGGCTACTATTTGATCGACCTACGTCAGGAGCCACAAGATGGACATATGACCTCGTCCAAGTGGCAGGAAGACGCTGGATGCAGGCCGCTGCCAACCGATCTTTTTGGAAATCCATGGAGGAGGCCTATGTCCAGCAGCGGACTTCTTGTGGCTGAATGATGATGATGACGTCCTCCTGGGCCGTCTTTCCATCCACTTCGATCGATATATTTCCTTTATCAGTACCTTCCTCCATCCTCTACAAATGTCCTAAGCAAAGCGACATTCCTTTCTCAGTTCTGGCAAAGTACTCTAATCACACTATTGCATATCCTGTCATTCAACATAACACCACTTTCTACTGCATTAATCCTAATTTATTGATTCTTTCGCTATACGCAAGTCTCTAGGTAAATATAAAAAAGTGTGAATAGAGACGAGAAATTTTCATCAATAACTTTATCTTTACGACGCCATAAAGCTTTCAAATTAACTGCGAAGTCCATGAAGTGTAATTTGATATATAAATGACCGTTTTTCATAACATACTTCGTTGAAGGTACCAATTACAAGTGACAGTTTTATTAAACGTCGTTTTTTAATTAACACTTTAACGACACCCCACAATATTACTGGGTGTTCAGAATGCTATGTTTCTTTAGGCTTGTTTTACTTCAGGCATCTCTCTTGTTTGCACATTAGACATACTATTATAACGAGTAGGCTCAACGAAGTGCCTATGTTCGATGCACTATCAGAATATCATGGGCCTATCCTACTGGAGATGTGTGCGTGGTTTTATAAGCTCAGGAATTGGTGGAAGGAAACGATCGATCAAACGGTAACTTACAAATATTTATTAATCATACTAAAATACATAATCATCATCATCATCATAATCAGCCGGTGTCAGTCCACTGCTGAACATAGGCCTCTCGCAAGAAACGCCACCGATCCCGATCTTCGGCTCTTCTTTTCCAGTCACTGCCCACCGCTTTGCGAACGTCGAAAATAGATAATCGAACCTAATTATTACACTCTGTGACTAATCTAGCTTCCTAATATCCCAAGCCCGGGGAGGTGGACAGTAGGAAGCTAGATTAGTGAACTGGGCCCAAACTTGGGGCAACTGACTGTTAAAGCCTAAAGCTAGGGCGGTTGCCGCTGGGTGGTGAGCGCGGGTCCGAGAGTGACCCTAGATTACGCCCATCTGAGGAACCCGTAAACGGTAGCCGAGTCCGAGGGTGACTTCTAGCCCGACTCGTAATGCCAAGCAATCCACAAAGCCTGCGTCTGACCTACATGTGTTCTGCTACTGGCTTCTGTCAAGCTGCTGTTGCGTGCCTTGAGCGCGTCCGGCGAGGCGGCGACAGACAAATGCTACTGGGAGCGCGCGCGCTGTCTTATAATAGTGGTGAGGCGAGCCGGACTTTGAACTAGAGCCGTGGGGTGCAATCACGCGGCGGACGGCTGATGCTTGCGTGCTCGGTGTGCGTGCGGCTGGCGGGTTCTGATTGCGCATCGTTGTCACGCCACGTTACACTATAAATACGTTTGACCTACGAAGCCAAAATGTGGACACCGATAGTAACATTAATCCACTGATTAAAAGTCGCGTGCTATAAAACGGGCTCTGCTCGGAGTCGCTTTGATGGATCACATGAGAAATGAGACAATTTGAAAAAGACAGACATACCCTGTAAGATTATCAAGTTGAAATGGCAGTGGGCTGGTCACGTAATATGTGGCATATTATGCCAAAGGCCCGATGTTTTATTAGGTGCAAAGGCTCTAGAGTGGAGACCACGAACTGGGAAACGCAGCGTAGGACGCAAACCCGCTCTCTGGTCCAACAATCTCAGGCAGATTTCTGACAGCGGCTACATGAGGATGGCCGAGGACAGAACGACGTGGCGTGCCTTTGGGGAGGTCTATGTCCAGCAGTGAACTTTTGACCACAGAACAGAAAAACCCTTTGACTCATATACGCGTAGTCCGAGGCGATCCGAAAGAAATAAATTCAATTACATTATTGATATTTTCTCGTTATTATTTACGTCCTTTTTAAGAACAAAATGGCCTGCCAAACTTATTATTATTATTAATTCTTTATTGCACAAAGACAGTGTACAAAAGGTGGACTTAATGCTAATGGCATTTTCTACCAGTCAACCTTCAGGAGGTACAGGAGAGGTAAAAATTGAGGTAAGCGTGCAAAAAGAAAGTGATAAAGGTACTTATGAATTTCTTTCTCTATCAAAAACTAGCAGGTATATAAAAATCTAAGCATAATTGTGTTTTTTTTTCTAGTGGCACCTCAGTCCACATTTGTCAATAGTACTTAAAGAATAAAGAATTTAAAGAATAAATAAATTTATTACGTAACGAACGTCTTACATACGAGTAATTAGGAAATGTTACATACTTCAGAAAAGTGTAAGTACTATTACAGGCAGGTAACGTGTGACAAAAGTATGTTTACTACCACGAACCTACTCATTCTCTCTCTCTCTCTTTCCAGCTTTAGTCCCACGTGGTGGAGAGGTCAGTCCTTATTTTCTCTCTCCGCTTTACCCTGTTTATGACCTCGTTTATCGAGGCTCCGCATTCTGTGCGAACTTCCTCTACTACAACCATCTACCTAGTTTTAGGCCTAGTTGGATCACCACCCAGGAATTGATAGATGTAGCACTTTGTTATCAATGTAGCCAGGAGTCAAAAGTACTTATTAATTCTTTCAAAATTTTTAGAACGGAGGGTTGGGAGAGAAGGTTGCCAGTAGGAAGAGCAGCCTTCAGAGTAAAAAAGCTGAAATAAAAAATAACCAACTGCCCGGCTGAGCATTAACAATCTGAGCATTAACTACTAATCAGACGGGACCAACCTAGGTCCCGCCTGCAGTAGACCGTGTCCGAAACACCACAATACGCGCAGAAACTTGAATACAGATAGCGAAATAAAGTGGAGCTGGGCTGGTTATGTCAGTGAATGAATGAATGAATGAATGAATGAATGAAAAAATGAATGAATGAATTTATTGTGATAAAAACATAGGTTACATTTAGCGGTTATAGTTGCTTACATATAGATCTCCATGTTCTACCTTCTCAGGTGTAAACACATATTTTGGCATTTATAATTAGCAGTCGCATGCATCCGGAGGACGAGACTCGCCACCGAGTGGGTGCCGTCATCATACCATCATCTGCCGGAGTGGTCTGAGGTGGCCCAGGACCGAAAACTCTGGACTGAATTGGGAAAGGCCTTTGCCCAGCAGTGCGACACAATCATAGAGGCTAGGTAAAAAAAAATACGTGCCATTTTTATGAAAATACACAATACAATGGCGGCGTGCGGGCAACCATACAAACTAAAATGAACCTTCAATACTTTTAGGGTTATAGACCACAAATACTGAGTAAATAAATAGCCAAGCCCAGCACGGCGCTACTTGTATAATAATAAAATGTCAAATACTTAAGTTTCACCATTTTTAGGGTTCCGTACCTCAAAGGAAAAAACGGAAACTTTATGGGATCACTGTTGTCCGTCCGTCCGACCGTCTGTTTGTCAAGAACCTTTATCTCGGGAACGCGCGAAGGTATCGATTTGAAATTATAACCATATACTCAGGTCTATAGTCCCTTGAAGCTGTAAAAAGAATCAAACTTTAAAGTTAATTAAAAGTTAAAAGTTAATTAGCATAAAAAAGATGATATTAAGCCTTTTACGCCGCAAAAAACGTATATTATTTCGACACTCAAGGGAATCAAAATTCAAAGGGTACTTCCCGTTGACCTAGAACTAAGAAAGGCAAGTAATATCTTCGTATGCTACTGAAGTAATATCGTCTTATACTAATCTGAAAACTATACATTTTTAATGAAATAATTGAAAAATGGTCTTGGAAATATTTGAAAATTTGTCGGATTCTTCCCTGTTCTTCTAAGTACAGGGAAAAATCTGAAAACTATACGTTTGTAATTAAATCATAAGAAAATTTGTCTTTGATGTCCGGGAAAAGAATCGGAAAAAAACTCCGAGACTCGATTCCTGAACTATTAATTATAATATGTAAGTACCTACAAATTTGTACGGAACCCTCGGTGGGTGAGTCAGACTCGCACTTGTCTGGTTTTTTTTTCCTGACAGCGAGTGATAGCTCAGTGGACCAATCAGCTGCTTTACATTTGTGGGGTTCTGGGTTGGAAACCCGGCATGAAACAAACTAATGCATAAAAATAATCCAGCCTATATACCTACGTTCTACTGCAGGGCACAGGTCTTCTCTCTGAGAGAGACAATGGGCTAATCACCACGTGTGCCCACCGCGGATTAGCAATTTCAAGCGCTGAGGTACAACACCTCAGACACACCGGTCTCCTCACAATATTTTCGTTCACAGCTAGCGAGCGGTGGTAGCCTAGTGGGTCGAACATTTGACTCGGGAGCGAGAGACCCAGGTTCGATTTCCAGTACGGGCATGCACCTATGACGGTGAAGAAAACATCGTGAGGAAACCTGAGTGTCTGAGCTATTCACATACCTCAGCGCTTGAAATTGCCAATCCGCGGTCGGCACGCGTAGTGATTAAGCCCACTCTCTCTCTGAGAGAATGTCTGTGCGCAGTGGGACGTATATAGGCTGCTTATGATAATGAATATGACGGCTAGCGAGTGGTATTACTACTACAAATTTACAGAATGTACTTTACTTAGAAAACAAAGTCATTGCTACGCGCCCGGGGTTTGAACCCACGACCTTCCGAATGCGAGGCCGGCGTTCTACCGCTGCGCTACCACAGCTAACGCATAGATAAATTAAACCCCGCTGGCAGCAGCTGGATGAGGATGGCCGAGGATAGAAAGAAACGTTGTGCCTTAGAGGAGGCCTATGCCCAGATTGTCCAGCAGCGATTGATTGATTGATTGATTGAAACAACACCCCCAGTATCATCATTAACCCATTATGTCCCCACCGAGGGGCACGGGTCTCTTCCCTAAGGAAGGTATAGGCCATACTCCACCACGGGGGTCAAGTCCGGATTGGTGGAGGCTTGTAGACTGGTGGCTCGTCTACTGTCAGACGTTGTCAAGCCGCCCTAAGGCCTCTGACTTGGCTTAACAGCCGCCATCTATCGACGGCAGCCGGCACCAACAGCTTAACGTGCCTTGCGAAGCACGGAACCGCTCGGAAAAAGGCCACTAGCGTTAGGCATAGACGGCGACCCATCCATGCACTGAACGCGCCATGTGGTGCTTAACCTTCGTGATCGTTTAAGATCACTCAGGCAGCCGGGGCTACGAGCGATTCTGTAGATTAATAATAACTCTGTAAAGACATTATGAAACTCAAACTATATTTACCCGGCTTTATACAAGTCCCCGAGCATCCATTACCAATCGAAGTTTCCGAAATGTTTAATTATTTACAAAGACTTCGGTTCTGTGAAAGCATAAACCGTGTTTCTAGTTCGTCCTTGAGAGGAAATTGTTTCAATGCCGGCTGATTGTAAGGGCTGAATGTGAGCTTTATACACGTTGACATCTAGGTGGTTTGAAAGCCGCGGTTGTGTAATTGGCAATAAAAATTGCCATCTGCTTTAGACTTTTAATTTTAAATACAGGTATACGTAAATCAAAATAAAAAATTAGTTTTAAAGATCTTAAATCGAGTTGAGAAATCTTGCTTAAAAAATACGCAAACAATTAGTACCGCGTCTCCGTCTATCAGAATATTGGCCGGCTACCAATGGTTCTCACACATTCGAGTTTGTGTCAAGATATTTTTTTCACGTGCCAACTATTCGACAGTTCGACAACTATTGTTTAGGCACGTACAATTTGCTATGGCTTTCAAACCACCCAAAATTCATAGTGTACCTGTAGTGTTTAATTTATGTGACTCTGAGGGGGTTATTCCACTAATCCCCATTGAAAATCCCCATTGATGGCGATTTGTGAACTTTTTGATCCCAAATCCCCATTGGTGTGTCTTAGTATTGGCAACCGGGATTTGTGAACAGAAATTCGCGTATAAATAATAAAATTTAAACCTTTACCTAAAAATTGCGCAATGGAAAACTAGAAAAAAAAAACTCATTGTAGTGGCCAGGTGAAAAGATAAATAACCGTTCTTAAATTTTTTCTCTACGACTAATACTTTTTATGATAAAACATCTCGAAAAGTCACGTGGTACAAAAATGCGCCAAATAAATCTGGCTCGTACTATCACGTCACTACTCGAAAGTAACGTCTTATAATTTGAAGCGTTTATTAATATTTGAGTTATCTCGTAAAATAATGTTTTTATTTGTCTACGCCCTTATTAGAAAACTTTTAGAATTAGAGTAACTTGATATTTCGAATTTTTCGAGACCTTTAAGAACCCCAAAATAATATTTTCATGGTTGAATTTTTTTTTTTTAGTTTTTCCACGATTTCTATGGTATAAAAACAGAGTAGGTACTCCAATCTAAGTTCGATGCTAGTTCCCCATTTCATATGTAAAAGGCATTAGTAGGTAAGTCGCACTTGGCTACTACCTTTGTACTTGATTGCCTTAAGCGATGTCATGTCACTATCGATTCGATAATAATAGAGAAAAACACGCGGCCTGAAATACACGCTATAACCTCAAGGCTACTTACGTTACCTACACGTGAACTTCGGGTGTCAATGCAATGGTAATGAATCGTCCATTCATTTGTCATTGAAAATTGAGCATGAGCAGTACTTGCGCAAGTACTGGTCGCAAGTGTGTGTGTACGTATTATGTTACACTGTATTCTGTCCCGTTGTAAAGAGGCTACTTTTGAAAATCAAAGTATGAAAACTAAGCAGAAGCTTAGCTTAAATAAGATTATCATACAATAACAATTTCATAATAAATACGTTTAATCGATTAAGAATAATATTATGCCAAATATTTGTTGCTTTTATTTGTTGGAACCATTTGATCATCATCGTCCATTTGACGCCCATTGCAGGACATAGGCCTCCCTCGTGGTTTTCCAAGCTTCCCGGTCCTGTGCTGCCCGCATCCAGCGACTCCCCGCCACCGTAACCAGGTCGTCAGACCATCTCGGCTGTCCCAAAAATAAACAAGGTAAGGGACATTTTTTTTTCAAAACTGAGTAGTAACGCTATTGTTTGCTAGTTGGTTCCAGTAACCAACAGTGGTAATATCTCGGTTTTGAAAAAAATATGCCTTACTGTGTTTATTTTTGGGACAACCGATCTGGTGTGGGGCCTTGCCACGCTGCGTCGTCCGGTCCGCGGTCGCCAGGTCAGAACTCTTTCGCGCCAAACCATTTATGCTCTCGTTTTTATGCAATTTTTAATGCTGATGGTTTTATTAGGTAGGTACTGTTTCTTTTTCTCTTTTTATTGTCTGTTACGAAAAAATCCTTTATTCAATTCAACAAAAGTCTGTGGCAGTAAACAAACATGTTTTGTTCTTCTTACTTAAAAACGTGATACATAAAAGTACGTATTCATTATTCGAATAATAGCCGCTTATACGTAGTTTTCATATAACTGCATTTAGCGTAAGTTACGCTTGTTTAATTTTATGCATATAAATTGGTTCATAGCGTCCCATAAACTCACGCCTGTATCCCGGAGATGTAGGCAGAGACCAGGGTTTACTACATGCCACGATCTAAGGCGCGAGACACACAGATGGGTCGTGGGGCGAGGGCGTGGTAAGATGTTTAGATTCACAGACCAAGAGCGACCGCAGAGCAAGGAGCGTGGTCTGTGACTCTTACCCCCAGTTTCTCGTACACTAACACACTAGTTCTAGTTTGACTGGAGATTTCCGCACTTAGCCTCATAGTTGGGCCATTGTACGTAGAAAGTGCTGAGGTATGTAAATACCTCAAACACTATGGTTTCCTCACGATGTTTTCCTTCACCGTCAGCGAGTGGTATTGCTACTATAACTTCACAAATGTACGTAACTTAGAAAACAAAGTCATTGGTACATGCCGGGATTCGAACCCACGACCTCCCGAATGAGAAGCCGGCGTTCTACCGCTCCGCTACCACAGCTCTCACTAACACACTATTAATCTACTGTTAACAGCTGTCAATTGACCAAAGTGCATACAAAAAAAAAACCAATGACAGCTGTTAACAGTAAATTAACAGCTTGTTAGTGTACGAGGGTCATTCTTACATCTTACCGCGCCCTCGCCCCATGTCCCATCTGTGTGTCTCGCGCCTTTCGCGGTCAACAGTTTTTTTTCTAACAAAACAATAATAACTTATTGGAGACCCGCTGCTCTTTAAGTAATGAAACAAATATTCTCTTGAGGGAAAGTCCAGTGATTTATGTAAATTGCATTATGTAGTCAGAAATTTAATTTTAGAACATTCACAGTAGTCAGCCTACGATCAATCACTGTGACTTAGAATTCTATGTACCTACTTTAGTCAAGTCAAATTAAAATAGGTACATACATAAACTCACGCCTGAATCCCGGTGGGGTAGGCTGAGACCAGTGTCTATCACTTGCCACGATCCTGACATATCTTACCTTTCACGCCGATTTCAGAACTTTGTATATTGCCCTTTGCTAGTACAATAAGCAGCCTATATACGTCCCACTGTAGGGCACAGGCCTTCTCAAAGGGAGAGAGAATGGGCTTAATCATCACGCGTGCCCACCGCGGTTGGCGATTTCAAGCGCTGAGCTATATGAATAGCTCAGACACTCAAGTTTCCTCAAGATGTTTTCCTTCACAGTTAGCGAGTGGTATTGCTACTATAACTTCACAAATGTACTTGATCGAAGTTAGTTAAAACTTTTAAATTGTTCGCAAACTTTATTCATTTGCTAATACATCCTCTATTTTATTCGAATTCAAATCAAAATTACTTCAAAAAATGTGGATTTTTGGTCAATTTATCTGCTGGGCATTAAACTTACTAAAGAATTTCATTAGAACATTTTCTTTCGGTGTATTTAATCTGTACATTTAATAGGAACCGTAAACATTCCAGTACAAGCTAATTTAGACGTTATACCTCGCGTTTTATCACAATTTGCCTTTAAAATCCCTTGCACTGCGAAGTTTTCATTTTCCAATCTCGGGGTAGGCGTGAACAAAAACAGAGTAATTTCCAGAGTAATTTTCAGGGTAATTTTTAGCCTCTAAATAGGTTTTTAAAAGAGTAATTTCAATAAGTTAAAATCGATCCCTTGGGTGCATGCTAATGCGAATACCGATAAAGTTTGCGAACAATTTAAAAGTTTTAACTAACTACGATCCTGGCTACACAGAAGGGACGTGGAGCGAGGGCGCGGAAAAGACGTTGGAAGCGGAAGAGAGTTGTATAGAGTTCGCGCCTTCGCCCCGTCTCTTCCGTGTGGGCTTCGTCCCCGTCCCTTTAGTATGAAGGCATGTTGTATGATATTGAATTGGAAAGACTCCGCATCTTTTCCGCGCCCTCGCCCCACTTTCTTTCTGTGTGTCTCAGGCCCAAGGTGCTCACTTCGTAAATTAAGTGCAGTAAATCTTGAGCGATTCCATTTAGTTTGGCGAACTATTATTTAGTTTGGCGGAAATAAGACTATTTAGAAATGTATGCACCTTTTACAGAATAAACAATTATTTATTTATTTTTTTATTTTTTTATTCGTCTGTCAAATTCCATACTAATAAAAATAGTTAACGACACTTTAACGCCAGAGATTGCCTGTCTATCTTCTTATAACTTGTCTATGATTCGCCGGTCATTTTTAGGGTTCTGTACCCAAAGCGTAAGGGACCCTATTACTAAGACTCCGCTGTCCATCCGTTCGTCCGTACGTCCGTCCGTCAGTCCATCTGTCACCGGGCTGTATCTCATGAACCGTGATAGGTAGTTAGACAGTTGAAATTTTCACAGATGATGTCGTATTTCTGTTGGCGCTATAACAAAAAATACTAAAAACAGAATACAATCAACGTTTATGGTAGGTTTCCACACAATAAACGTGATTTTTTGCCGTTTTCTGTTCGATATTAATAACGGCAACAGGAAGATGCTCGAAATATTCAAATGTTGCATAGATAATGGTGCGAAACCCTTCGTGCGCGAGTCCAACTCGCTCTCGGTCTGTAGTTTTATTCTTTATTCTCTCTTCTACTTCAACTAACCAGCAATATATTTTTGTTGCGCCTTAAATATCTAATGTATAATAATCGAACGGTCGTTCTCACAGAACAGAGAAAATTGTGTTCTGTGATCGTTCTTATGGACAGTTTAAAACAGGTAAACAATTTAATGCACACGGTGAGTCAACCTCCCGCTGTTGCCAACGCCGCGCGCCGTCGCCCCAGCAAGGGGCGCACATTTAAAATGTCAAAGTCGCGACTTTCCAGTAAATTAATTGAATGAATTAATGAATGATAAAGGAGTGTGCGTGTGACAATGATACTATTTCAGCGTTTGCTGTTTCTATTTGACACTGCGCTGGTTTTCAAATAACACCTCGACGCCAAATGAAGGAAACTTGTCATGCAGGTACTGACATTTAAGCGCCACAAAACGCGTGATTCATGCCATAGTCCAACCCATGCCGAACTCGGTAAGCTTATTTTTTATTTTGAACCACCCCTTTCCTCATCAGACAGGATTCCGACAGAATTTGGTGCGCATAATAAGATTCCGTGATCGCCATGGCGACACACGAACAGCACCCGTTCACGAGCATAACGCAGGGGTCAGCCATCACCAGTCTCAACCAGTTTAGAGGGAGATAGGTGGCCCGGCCACCACGCCACCATTAGAATGACCTTTAGCAAATCTGCAGATTGGGTTCTTGTTAATTTATAACAAACACAAAGAAAACCGGTTCGCAATTCGCAAACGTTGCCTTTGACGTTAAGCACAACTTTCTGACGGAGAGGTGTCTGCGGGCAAGATGTCGCGCGAAATAAGAGAAATCATTTATTTGATCCCCCAGAAAACAAACAGGGGCAGGGTTTTTCCGCTTCAATCCGAATTTCTTGCAACTTTTGGGGTGTGTAAAACTTCGCGAATGTGTCAGAAAACTGGCCAAGTGCAAGTTAAACTCGCTCTCCGTGCCACCATCAAAATTATGTGCCAAATTTAATGGATGTAATGGTCGAATTTACTCGAAATTGTCGCCGTCATTATCTTCGTAATTATCACAATTCTTTTGTGTTAATAATTTCTTAAAAATGATTTTTGTTTTATATATTAGTTGTATTTGATTGGCCCTTTTACATATTGTAACGACAATAACTGTATACTTAGAACATTTCTTTTGAGCTGAGAACTGTTGAGAAAAATTATGAATTGGCGACAATTCGAGTAGATTCGCCCTTACCGTCTTTTACGTCATCGAAGCGTCGAGAATGAAGGTAATTGAGTTTGCCTGATAAATAATCGCGATTGGATCCATTATATTTATAACTATAATAATACGTCTTTATCAAAAATGTGTTTGCATTCTGCCCGGGACTCTTAGTGGGAATTCGGCTCGCACTTCATCATCAGCCATTTGACGCTCACTGTAGGACAGGCCTCCCTCGTGGGCAGGCCCCACACCAAATACTACAATGACACACATTCTTGAAAAAAATTCAAATGCCTACCTAATACAGTTCAAGAAAAAACCTCTCATCGATCAGACCTTGAAATTGGTGAGACGGAGAGACAAACATCGTAGATATGATGATAGGGATTTTGCCGTTTGGCACCCTTCAGGTATATTCTTTTTGTTGCACTAGCCCGTGCTGAGGACAATTTTAAAGCCCTATTTAGAGGCTACCCTTCGGGTAGTAAAGCCTTTAATCGCGCCCCGTATATTTTTGGTTGCAGTTTTTTATTTGATGTACTCGTAACAAGTCGCTGAAATTTCGTAACTTATATGACACATTGCGACTGTGTCTGATGTTGTTTAACATTGCGACTGTGTCTGATTGCGAAAAAATATTGTACAAGCACATACACTGAGGGTTTGATAAGAATGACCTATAGAAAAAAAAGATAACATTTTGTCGTTTCTTCTTCTTTACCTCTCCATTTTTCTCAAGAGCACAGAAAAATAAAGGCTTTTTTATCTCGTGTTAAGCTATATTAGCGCTTATCTCTTAGCCCGAGAACTGTTTTTGCCTGTTTCGTTCTTATTTCTATTGCTTGAAAGGTAGGAGTCTAAACTGTCAAGTAACTTTTCTGCGGTGAAATATTGGAGTTATTCTTTTTAGATTAAAACTTTAAGGACACGTCTTGTACTAAGTGGCCTTTTACTTGAGTTTTAAAATTTTTGACACAAAATATTTTTATTCAAAGTACCACAGCACCTGTGACTATGAACGTTGCAATTTAAACTAGGTGTCCATTTCAAAATCAAGATCATTTCGGAGAAAAAATGGACAAAACAACTGCAAAGTTAGTCATTTCTAATGTAATCCTTAATTAACAGAGTTTACATATTATTCAAAAGCCTAAAAATCTTTGATTTTGTACTATGTTCTCTTCGCACAAAGTGTGCTCTATCCATTTTTTGGACCGCTTTCTTCCAAGCATTATATCTTATTGGCTGACTTGACAAACGTTGTTTTGCCATATTAATTAGCCTACGACCTTTTTTCAGACCTACCAAATACAAACGAAACATTCATAAAAACCGGTGAAACCGTTTCGGAGGAGTTCGATAACAAACACTGTGACACGAGATTTTTATAATATATTAGATTTTAGAAACATATCTTTCTAGCCTAAACCTACAGTTAATTTGATACAGAGGACAATATTTTAAAAACACATAATCTATACCTGGGTTACTGAAAAACACCGACGACAACTTTCAACAAATTCATAGAAAGTTACTAACTTTCCACAACTTTCACATTTGTCGCGGTATCACCATACCGGAGGTCGTGGGTTCGCTTCCTACGGGGGGCCGCCAAACAAATGTGCGAATGGTCTCAGTTTGGGTCTATATCTATGTTTGTGATGTCCTTGTCTGGATGCCATGGCGCGGGCTGTGTTAGGTAGTTCGGAACAAGGACAAGTTATTGTGTTGTGTGGAAGTAATTTTGACATTGGAAATGACTTTCCGTTCACTCCAGTGTAGGCTCCGATTTCACGAAAAAGTGGGATCCCCTTATATATCAGAGAATTGTACAGATATAATGTTCAAAAAAGGCTCAAAAGACGCGTATTTACGTGAGCTGTAAGGTAAAAAAAGAATTATTCGAGAAAGTGAAAAACAAAAAAAAATATGGCTGAAAAAGTCAATTTTTTCCGATTTTTTTATTTTGGCGCTCGATATTTTGGAAACGCAGAATGATATCAAAAATTGGAGAAAAGTTCTTCTGGACAATTTAGTCAGCTACAATCTACAATAGAGGCTAAAACAGAGACGATCGGGTTAAGGGTTCGCTCTTAGCCTAAACCTTTTTGAAAACAGTCAAAAAGTCAGAACGACATTTTGTCACATGAAATTTATGTTGTCAGTCATACAACTTGTCTATGGATAGGTTTATTTATCATTTAAATGATAGGGATAAACAGATAAATGTCCGTTTATCTGTTTATCTCTGGATAGGTATTTATCTACTGACTTACTTGTCCAGTGATTTGGTGCACGTCATCCTAAGGTTGTTGAGGTGATAACTCAGATGCTTAGATGATTAGTCTCGGTTTTCACGGGTTTTTCCACGAGGTTTTCCTTCGCAATAAGCGGTGCATCATATAAATAGTATGTAGATACGCTGAGTATATAAATGTAGAAGTGTGAAAACGAACCACATACATTTTTGCGGTTCAAGGCGCAGGATTTCCCTAAATTGAGATCTCCAGGGAAATCCCTTCGGATATTTCATCATCTAAGCTTCACAGCTCCTTCTTAACCGACTGCGGTGGAGACCAAAAGAAGTGTATAATGTATTTGGCTCGTATTTATGTTTGTGTGTATGTTCGATTCTATAGTCTCTCATAACTCCCATATGTTGAAAAATAAAATCTCAATCGATTCATCGTAACTGCGAGGGTATCATAGCCTATAATTAAATTAGCATAAATCCGATTACAAACATTTTAATACTCCCGATTAATTTTACAATATTTTATTTTATTCAGCGTTATGTCAATAAAGCAATAAGGTCTATCAAGCTGTTTGCTCGTCTTAGGTCATTGAATTATCACAAACATTTTTGATGCTCCTTGTTAGTATTTAAAAATTTGTTTTTAAAAACCCAGACAAAAGCTGAATGAAATGATTTTATGTTTCTTTTTTGTAACAGCCAAAGCAAAATGGTTTTTCTCTCATCAATTCACTACTTTCAATATTATTAATCCAGCTACAATATTATATCCAGCATTTCCATATTATATCCAGCCAAAATTATATCAGCAAAGAATACACGCATACAGAGTGATAATTTACTGGATGAAGATGGCCGAGGAAAGAAAGAAGTGGCGTGCCTTGGGCGGCCTATGTCCAGCAGTGGCCGAATGTTGGCAATGGATTTGATGGGATGAAATCTCTGTCTTAGCTCTGTTTTTTTTCTTTCGGTTTTTATTTATTAAAACTTTTCCACTATTCCTCTGAGCGTATCTTTTTACGTTCCAAATCACGGAATTTGCGTGAAATTTCTGCGGTCTCCATTTAGACCTTAGAGATAAACATCTCGTTTCAATTTTCTTACAACAATATATATACGAACACACAACAAAATCTCTTGTCCTGGACAGTACGATGGCAGGAGTCACGCGGTTTTTTGTGTCGCTAAAATGTCGGAATTAGACAGTTAATGTACTCTAAGGCGCGACTTTTGACGTTAAAACGCGGGACTCGCGTTTTCGTGCTACCTGGGCAGCATAAGTATTATAACTACGCGAGACGCGCAATTCAAACGCGACTTTCCAGCAAATTTATTGTCAAATTCTGACATTTTAGCGCCACAAAACGCATGACTTGCGTCATCCATTACTGTCTTGGTAGTCTAACGATATCACGTGTGATTGTTTGATCGCCGGAGGTCGTGGGTCGAACGAATGGCCTCAGTCTGGGTGTATTTCCATGTTTGTGATACTCTTGCCTGCTTACCAGAGCACAGGATATCCTAGTTTGGGACCGGATAAGTTATTTCGTTGTGCGGAAGTTACTTATTTATTTATGAATCATAACTGTGCTGAATAGGTAGCATGACTGCGCTGGTCGCGCTTTGTTGCGCTGAAATGTCAGGATTTGACAATTCATGTCATGTCACTGACATTTGAGCACTCGACTAGCGTCGTCATTCTAGGAAGCCCCCCGTTTCCTCCTTTACGTTATCGATCGGTTGGACAGACAGCCTACTCACCGAAGACGGCCAGTCCTCGCCCACCACTCTGCGACCACCTTCGACCACCATCCGTTCTCCCATCTAATCAGGACCGAGTTTGGTGAAACTAAAATAAATAGTTTATTATGACAATGCCATGTAAATTGCGCAGCCGTTCAGTACAATTCTAATTCAAACTCGGTGGACTGAAACACATAAGCACAGACATAAGACCAAAACACAATTTTTGAGAACGTGAAAAAACTAGGCACCTATTTTATATTATAAAATTACTTTATAACATTTCTGTTACCTTTATTACATCAACGGAGAGCTGTCATGAAACAACAACATAAATACACATAAACATATATATGTTAAAACCTAACTGCAAAGTGGGTTACTCGGGGCTGCAAGTGATGTAAATTGCTTCAGTCAGATGTCGCTGCCTGTACGTAATACAGAGAATTTTGTAGAGGTTCGAAATTTCGCCGATGCCCGCACTCGCCCATTAACTCAGTTGGGAGAGCGCTGGCACGTTTAGCCAGAGGTCGCGGGTTCAAGTCCCGGCATGGGTGGGAATTTTCAGCCTCTAAATAGGTTTTTTTTATGAATATACATGTTTTTCGGGTTACGCACCCAAAGAGAAAGGGACCCTATTACAGAGAATTCGCTGTCCGTCCGTCCATCCGTCTGTTACCAGGCTGATAGTTAGACAGTTGAAATTTTCACAGATGATGTATTGCCGCTATAACAACAAATACTAAAAACTGAAAAAATAAATATTTAAAGAAGAAGACGAAAGACATTTATTATACCAACAAGATACACCACAGAAACAAAATAAGCAGATAAGTAACATAATATGCACAACAACAGAAAGAAAACTAAATATACAACAGACAAAAGGAAAAAATAAAACAGGACCATAGATGTAGCCTGTGGTGTATCTACGTTGCCACAAAAGGCAGCTGACTCAGCGTTGTGCTGAGGAATGATCCCTCAGCGCCGATGGGGGGGCTCCCATACAACAAACGCGATTTTTCGCCGTTTTTTCTCGGTATTAATAACAGCAACAAGTAGACGCTTGAATTATTCAAATTTTGTATAGATAATGGTACGGAACCCTTCGTGCGCGAGTCCGACTCGCACTTGGCCGGTTTTCTCACAAACATTGAGGGAACCGCTACTTTGATTAATTATGTAAATTAATAATAACAATAATCTAATGAACATTTCACTATGTGTTTTAGTCTACTGACCCTAGAATGATAATCTGGTATTAATTGGCTGCGCAGTGAATTGTAGTTCTCTGAAATAGGGCTCTGACATGTCCTGCCCATCCTCACTTTAGTTTCTTAATTCGTGTGACCACGTCTTCCACATTGTTCTTCTGTCGAATTACGTCGCTGCGCACAAGATCGACAAGAGAGATGCCTAGCATAGCCTCTCCATAGCCCTTTGTGCAACTTGAATGTCTTCCATTATGTGCCTTTGTTGGGGTCCATGTTTCGGAAAAAAACTATAAAATAAAATTATTCTTTAATACAGTACTGATATTCCACCGTGATATCCTACTCAACTGCTTCTGTGACACGCGCTACTTGTCACCAAGTCATTTTGGGCTTGAAGCATATTAGATAAGTCGGATCTTTATTTTGTCGACAATATCAAAGCAGAAAGAAAAAAAACACAAAATCTAAATAAATAAATGAATATCCGTTAAAATTCAGTTTTATTATATCTAGTGCTCGTGTTAACCTCAGAAAATACTACACAAAATCTCTCAATGAACCCACCCTAAGACATCCGACCCAAAGATTCCCAAAACAATTTTGACAGTGTAAAATAAAGTACTGTTTACTTGTCTTGTATAAACTGTTTTTACGATAAAAAAAAATGAAATAAAAAATAAAAACCGACTTCGAAACACTACATCACTAAAAAGTTAGAAGTAATTTAAATAATTTTAGAAGTGTGTACACATGTAGGTATTGTAGGAGTGTAATGTGGAGTAGGAGTAGGTGCCCAAAATATATGTGCTGGTCATGAAACTGGGCACCGACTACTTACAAATTATACTTCTACTTTCTAACTTTTTAGTGATGTAGTGTTTCGAAGTCGGTTATTTTTATTAAATTTTTTTTATTTTTCAATTTTTAGTGGGGAAGCGGGAGAAAAAAAAAGAAGTCCCTTATAACCATAATTTATCCTGCTTAATAAGTTGCTTAAAAATTTGACGTTCTCAATTTCCATCTCCGAAAGTCTTCACCAGAACATCACCAAATTGCCTTGGTAGAACCACGCTACGCTTTTACGCTATTTTATTAAACATACGGATATTACTGAAGGACGGGCCCCCTTAGGCCTTATTTACTGCTGTCCATTGAAGAGTTCCGTTCTCCAACTCAGACAATCTTCATCAAATCTTCACCAAATTAAAATAGAACCAATGGGACGTTATATCTATTCAAAGAAAAAGAGGAATTGTTAAAATCGGTTAAGATTTGAAAGATTAAGTTATGCGAACACATAGCCAAAAAAGCGACACGAAGCGGTGGTAGCCTAGTGGGTAGAACAGTGGACTCGGAAGCGGGAGACCCAGGTTCGATTCCCAGTGCGGGCATGTACCTATGACTTTGTTTTCTAAGTTATGTACATTTGTGAAGTTATAGTAGCAATACCACTCGCTAACGGTGAAGGAAAACATCGTGAGGAAACCTGCGTGTCTGAGCTATTCTCATGCCTCAGCGCTTGAAATCGCCAATTTGTGACGGGCACGCGTGGTGATTAAGCCCATACTCTCTCTCTGAGAGAAGGCCTGTGCCCTACAGTGGGACTTATATAGGCTGCTTATGATAGCCAAAAAAAGAATTAAATAAATATACACATCGAATTGACACCCTTCTCCTTTTTTGAAGTCGGTTAACATATTAATTTAAGGGACTCATAACATAAAAAATGTGTCTTTATTTTACAGATCGCTGTTGCAAAAAGTGCCAGACCAAACCGGCTGTCCCAAAAATAAGCACAGTAACCACTATTGGTTACTAGGTGGTTCGAGGAACCATCATCATCACAGGCCTTTGCGTCCGTTACTGACGATTTAAGTCAAAATCAAAGTGAAAGTCAAAAAAAATTATTCATAGTAACACAGAAACGGTGACTTATTGAACGTTACAAGAAAAACTAGGTTAATTTAAGAAAGAGACTGGATTACTATTTTCCTTTCGCCCACACAATATAGACAGCAATATTGTATTATCGAAAGGTCAATAGTTGTATTTTACCAATTGGTTATCATCACTTGATTACGTAGCATGCTGGTAGAGCTTCTATTATTTTTCGTCCCAAACACACAGACTTCTGACTTCACAGATATACTAGTCTCTTGACACAGAAAAGAGAAATCTGCTGTCTCTCTTACTCTTTTTCTCTTTCTACACTATGAATTTGGTTTGGTTTGAAAGCCATAGCGAAATAACGAATACGCTGGCTTGTCTTTTTTAAAAGGAACTTTCCAAAAATATCTCGACACAAACTGGAATCTATTAGAATAATTACTTAGTAGCCAGCCAGACCGGTGTGTGCATACCGCGGATTTTCGGGTATCTGTACTAATTGTTTCCGAATTTCTTGACACAAGATGTATTTTTAGGATTCCGTACCCAAAGGGTAAGGGACCCTATTGCTAAGACTCCGTTGTCGGTCGTCCGTCCGTCTGTCACCAGGCTGTATCTCTTGAACCGTGATAGCTAGGCAGTTCAAATTTCCTCAGACGATGTATTTCTGTTGCCTCTATAACAAAAAATACTAAAAACAGAATAAAATAAATATTTAAGGGGGGCTCCCATACAATAGACGTGATTTTTTGCGGTTTTCTGCTCGATATTAATAACAGCAACCGGTAGACGCTTGAATTGTTCACAGATATTAAGTTCTATACTCGCTTCAAAAATAAATAATTTAATTGAAATAAAATAAATATTGAAGGGGCTCCCATACAACAAGCGTGATTTTTGGCCGTTTATTCTCTATCTTTGTGTCTAATCATCATCAGCCATTTGACGCCCACTGCAGGACATAGACCTCCCTCATGGTTTTTCTAACCATGAGGGGTTGTGCCATAAACGCCATGCTTGGCAGGCGGGTTGGCGATCACATGCGTTGCGGTTGGAATCTCAGAACAACGCTGCTGCCCATCTCCTGGTAATCTATTTCCTTAGTCGCCTTCTACGACATCCACGGAAGGAAATGGAGAAACCCTTCGCGCGTGAGTCCGAATAGTACTTGGCCGGTTTTTTTATTTAGGTCTATACTCAAAAGTAATTTTTAATCACTACTTGTGTAACCCCGGCTTTCAAACCACCCATACTTTAGCGTGCATAAGAGAGCCAATTAACCTTTGTGGCCGTTCTTTTCATAATATAGAGACTTCGGAGCTGGAAGATGAATGGGCTGTCGTGTGATGGCCGACACAAACATCGACGTTCTGCGCAACATGTTCTTATTGCAAGGTCAAGGTCACGTGTATCTCTTAATTTTCCCACATCTAATATTTTTTCTTACATATCATCATTAATTTTTTACTTGAATTTTAATGTCTATCAATATGCAGTCGCCTCATAGCTAAGCTTACCAAAGGTTAGACACATTGTGTAACACTACGCCCGGCTTACACGTGAAGGCACAGTAAAACCCGTTTTCAGGAAAGAAACCTTTAAATGACTGGATGCGGGCGTCACAAGACCGGTAAGCCTGGAAAACCATGAGGGAGGCCTATGTCCTGCAGTGGGCGTCAAATGGCTGATGATGATGATGAAATGACTTATTAAATAGTTAACTAGCCCCATCAATTAAATAATGACCGACTTGGAAACACTACAGCACTGAAAAGATAGAAATATACATGTAGGTATTGTAGAAGTATAATTTGGAGTCGGTGCCAAAAATATAAGTATGCGCTGGTCATGAAACTGGGCACCGACTTCAAATACGTACTTCTAATTATTTAAATTATTTCTAACTTTTTAGTGCTGTAGTGTTACGAAGTCGGTTTTTATTTTTTATTATTTTTCAATTTTTAGTGCGGGAGCGGGAGAAAAATAAACAAGTCCCTTATAACTATAATTTACCCTACTCAATTCATTGCTTTAAAATTTGATGGTCTCAATTTCCATCTCCGAAAGTCATCACCAGAACATCACCAAATTGCCTTGGGACTACTTTTACGCTATTTTATTAAACATACGGATATTACTAAAGGATGGGCCCCATTAGGCCTTATTTACTGCTGTCCATTGAAGAGTTCCGTTATCTATCTCTGAGAGTCTTCACCAGATCTTCACCAAATTAAAATAGGACCAATGGGACGTTATTAAATATCTATTCGAAAAAAAAAGAACTGTCGAAATCAGTTAAGATTTGACGGAGTTATGCAAAAACATAGCCAAAAATATATATATACGCGTCGAAATTATAACCTCCTCCTTTTTGAAGTCGGTTAAAAAATAAATGTTCTTTTTAATAGAAGTGACTAACAGCAATTTAAGTAATGAAACAGCAATTTATAGATCCCACATCTTAAAACTTAAGGCGAATAAAGTGTGACTTCAATCGATTTACCCTAAAAACGTCAATTTCGGGCAACAATGCTCTTAGCGCCATAATAACTAAATAGGTAAGATTTTTTTTTTCTCGGTGCAAGGTCACGGTCGCTTATGGTAAGAATCTCTTTATTCTTCACTAAATTATCTTTAGTTACTTTATTGAAAAGGGTCACATGCAAGCCAAGTAACAACTTAATCTAAATAAATCCAGAACAGTACTATTTTAATTTGTAGTGACGATACTTTTGTGGAGTCATTTAGTTTAAGTTATTAATTATTTGGCTTGCATGTGACATTATTCTTCATTTGCCTCTATCTCTGTCTGTCTATTTCTTACTCTACCATAGCAGCCCGTTAACTTTTATCAGTGTGCTATAGTTATATTATTTTTGGTGCACTAACCCATGCTGAGGACAATTTTAAAAACCTACATAATACAGAGAAGTTTGTAAAGAGGCTCGAAATTTCACTGATGCCTGCACTCGCCCATTAGCTCAGTTGGGAGAGCGTTGGCAAAGTTAGCCAGAGGTCGCGGGTTCAAGTCCCGGCATGGGTGGAATTTTTAGCCTCTAAATAGGTTTTTAATGTGCTATAGTGAGATGGCCATCAAAAGTATCAACGTACCGCACTACAAATTGTGCCTTTACATTCTGGGTGCAAGGTTGCGTGTAGTAAGGTAAGGTTTTCTGTTTATCTCTCCATTTACCCATTTCATAATCTTGTTCTTACATGACGGCCGATTGACCTATATATCATTGTTTTTTTTTTCTTTAAATTCAATACCCGTATTTTGCTAAAATGTGTTATGTGGTTTACTAACTTAATTGTGCACCTGCTGTTTGCAATTCTTTGTAAGGTTATTTACTTGATTATGCACCTACTGTATGTAATTCTCTGTAATGTTGTCAAATAAAGTGTATCAACATTTTGACCAATCATCCAACCGCCTTCATGTTCTTGGTGCACGCTCACGGTCGCGAGTAGTAGGGTTCTCCTTATCTCTTCATTTCATTTTCAATGCTATAGAAGGAGGTAAATATAAAATAGAAAGACAAACCGGTCGTCAAGATAATAATCTGTTCTCACATGACGATCGATGAGCTTTTATCGGTAAATTTTTGCATGAATTTCAATGCCTTTATCATTATGCTGTCGCGTGATAGCCGACCAAAGTATCGGCAACTTTTGCCTTCATGTTCTTGGTGCAAGGTCGCGGTCGCGTGTGGCAGGGTTGGGATAATTTTGTGGCCTTGTTCAGCGCCACCGGGCCTGCCCGTAGATTTTACGGCCGTAGAATAGATATCGAACTAAAAACGTGAATGTAAATAGAATAATAATGCAGCCTATGTAGGTCCCACTGTAGGGCACGGGCCTTCTCTCAGTACGGGCTTAATCACCACGCGCGCCCACCGCGGATCGGCAATTTCAAGCAAGTGCCAAGGCACGTGAACACCTCAGACACACTCAGGTTTCGTCACGGTGTTTTCCTTCACGGTATTGCTACTATAAGAATACTATTACGAATGCTACTACGAATCGCTCGTAGCCCCGGCTGCCTGAGTGATCTTAAACGATCACGAAGGTTAAGCAACACAGGGCGCGTTCAGTGCATGGATGGGTCGCCGTCTATGCCTAACGCTTAGCGTTATTGGTGGTGTGTTTTGTGGCATTTTTCCGAGCGGTTCCGTGCTTCGCAAGGCACGTTAAGCTGTTGGTGCCGGCTGCCGTCGATACATGGCAGTCGTTAAGCCAAGTCAGAGGCCTTAGGGCGGCTTGACAACTTCTGACAGTAGACGAGCCACTAGTCTACAAGCCTCCACCAATCCGGACTTGGCCCCCGTGGTGGAGTATGGCCTATACCTTCCTCAGGGAAGAGACCCGTGCCCCTCGGTGGGGACATAATGGGTTGATGATGATTGCTACTATAACTTCACAAATGTACGTATCTTAGAAAACAAAGTTATTGGTTATTGATTCGAACCCACGACATCCCGAATGAGAACACAAACAACTTTCACTGTGAAAAAAACTCCGAAGTATTGATTGAAAAAATATCAGTTGTGGCTCACATTGGCTCAAGCGAATGTCAAAATTTAGTATGGAACTGCTGATATTTTGTTCAAAGTTTCGTAGTTGGTCTCATACTAAAGTTGAACTGTGTTAATGAGTGGAATAGTACCCTTTAGTTTGACTGATTTTTTATAATACACCCATTTGTAGCAGCAATACGACTCGCTAACGGTGAAGGAAAACATCGTGAGGGAACCTGAGTGCCTGAGGTGTTCAATTGTTCATATACCTCAGCGCTTGAAATCGGCAACCATGGCGATTAAACCCACACTCGCTCTCTGAGAGAAGGCCTGTGCCCTACAGTGGGACGTATATTGGCTGCATTATGTTATATTCTGAATGAGGTCATGCTCATCATCATCTTTCATCATCATGACCTTGACAGCCTCGTTTTCTAGTGGCATCACGTCTGATTACCATGACGAAGGTCGTGGGTTCGATTCCCAGTGGGGGCCACCCTACATTTGTACAAATGGCCTCAGTCTAGGTGTATTTCCATGTTTGTGATGTTCTTGCCGGGTTTGCATAGCACAGGGTATCCTAGTTTGGGATCAGGACAAGTGATTTTGTAGTGTGAAATTTATTTATTTATTAACCGACTTTAAAAAAGGAGGTTCTCAATTCGAAGACTCAAAAACGCGTGGACCGATTTGGAAAATTATTTATTTTGTTAGAAAGCGTAGACTGTACAGGTGGTCCCACGGTCATCGAGTCAGGATCTGATGATGGAATTCTGGAGAAATCGAGAGAACTCTTCAAATTTAAAAGGCACATTTAAAGCGATTTGGCTGTTTTTTGTGGTGACTCGTGCATTTGCTTTCTGAAAATACACTTTGGCGGAGTCGCAGTGATAG
This sequence comes from Yponomeuta evonymella, assembly GCA_963969515.1. Taxonomy (NCBI): domain Eukaryota; kingdom Metazoa; phylum Arthropoda; class Insecta; order Lepidoptera; family Yponomeutidae; genus Yponomeuta; species Yponomeuta evonymella. The sequence goes on from OZ018365.1 coordinate 2,192,058, forward strand.
TCATAAAAACGTTACTTTTTAAAGTTGGTTTTTATTTTTTATTTACTTATTCAGAATCGACACTCAAAACGCAACTTACGTAATTTTTAAACAAAGGAAATCGATAGCAATCCGATTGTTATGGAGAAAAAAACTCCATAATGAGTCTTTAGAAGTAAGTACTTAATTCTCAAATTGGATTCTTAATTATTAACTGAGTTTAAAGACTACTTGTACTAATTAACAATTTTATACTATTTATTTTTTGTTTATTAGGACCGGTTGACACTTGACCCCAGTCGCGCCTGGGGGCTGTTCCAGTATTACGTAAGCAGATTTATTACAATTATTTACCACCCCTCCGTGTGGCGCCGGATTCAGAATAGCGTCACTCCATTTCCTTCCGTGGATGTCGTAGAAGGCGACTAAGGAAATACATTACCAGGAGACGGGCAGCAGCGTCTTCCTGAGATTCCAACTGCATACTGCGATCGCCAACCCGCCTGCCAAGCGTGGCGATTATAGCAAAACCCCTCATGGTTATAAAAACCATGAGGGAGGCCTATGTCCTGCAGTGGGCGTCAAGTGGCTAATGATGATGATGACCACCCCTCCCCCCTCATCAGCAATAGTAAGTAAAACTCTTACCCCCCCATCCCATGATTACGTAAACATTGGTATACGCATTTTTCTTTTAATGTATTCATTGTCAATCGTACTGAAACGAAACAATACATTGGCGAAAGAAATTTAGACAAATACGTAAATAGCGCGAGGTGACTCATCTACTCGGTTCTAATCAGTTTTAACTTATCCATTGCTTTTGGGAATCACTGAAAAGGCGTTTCGTTTTCAAGCACAGACAAGTAGGGTTGCCATATGCGTTCGAAGCAAAATTGACAAAATTTTGTAAAAAAAAAGTATATACCTACTGCTGACGTAATAACCATCCAGACCCCTCCACCTCCATGTCTTCAAAAATAAGCAAAGCTTATTAGCTTCCCCCCGCCCTCCTGTAGTGCTTACGTAATACTTGAATGGCCCCCTGGTGGTATAAGTTGTAAACGTAGCTTCGTGCACTTTTGACATTTAATTTTAGTCCCCCCAGTTTTTAGGGTTCCGTATCCAAAAGGGTAAGGGACCCTATTCGAAGACTCCACTGTCCGTCTGTCTGTCTGTCACCAGGCTGTATCTCATGAACCGTGATAGCTAGACATTTGAAATTTTCACAGATGATGTATTTCTGTTGCCGCTATAACAACAAATATTCAGTATTAGTATAAAATGAATAAACAGAATATAATAAATATTTAAGGGGGGCCCCCATACAACAAACGTTGTCTAAAGACAGCGCTCGCCATCTAGCGGCCATCTATGTAACCTTCACAGCGCCGATGTCCTGTCGTTAAATGTCAATGTTAAACGCTTCTTGTTGGTTTCTATAGATGGCGCTGTGCTCATCTTTATCTAATGTTGTACAGATAATGGTACGGAACCCTTCTTGTGCGAGTCGGACTCGCACTTGGCCCGTTTTTTTATGTAGTCCACGCATTGAGACGTGCAGACTACATAAAAAACCGGACTAGAGCGACGGTAGCCACCCACTGGGCTACCGCCGCTCTAGTCCAATGGAACAATGGACTCGGAAGCGCGAGACTCAGGTTTGATTCCCAGTGCGGGCATGTACCTATGGCTTTGTTTTCTAAGTTATGTACATTTTGTGAAGTTATAGTATCAATACCACTCGCTAACTGTGAAGGAAAACATCGTGAGGAAACCTGAGTGTCTGAGCTATTCACATACCGCAGCGCTTGAAATCGCCCATCCGCGGTGGGCAAGCGTAGTGATTAAGCCCATACTCTCTCTCTCTCTGAGAGAAGGCCTGTGCCCTGCAGTGGGACGTATATAGGCTGCTTATTACACGCCTCATTGCACATTTCAAGCGCTTAGGTACTCCCAGTTACTCTGCCAAAATCAGAAGCGTTAATTAACATTAAACCTATATTTAATAATCATAATAACTAATAGGTCACCGGCCTGTTGTCTTTGAAGCAATCAAGCGAAATTAGTGCTTATATGCGGACAGCAAAGCCTACATCTGTGCAAACAAACGTCAACCATGTGCCTATTGGCTGAATCTAAATGAGGAATTCTTAGAGAGGCCACGTAGCCTAGTTATAGTTCACGTAGTCCAAATAGAGATCATCAGAGTAGATACCCTGTTAGACAACGGTTAGATAACTGGTGGGGTACCTAATTGCGTAATGAATAATTACGTGGACTGTATAAAGTTAAGCATAGGTTTACTGGATTAAAGCAAAAATATAAAATAATCAATTAAACCTTATCCTAAAACCGATAGTAGGTACAATTTACCCTAGACCTACATTACTTACGCAGAGGGCATTTGGTGATGTTTTTATCCAAGTAAGATAATATGTTTGGCTCGTATGACTATCATCATCATCATCATTCAGCCACAAGAAGTCCACCAGCTGCTGGACATACGCCTCCTCCATGGATGGGGCCGAAAAGTTCTCGAATGGAGACCACATATCGGCAAGCGCAGCGTAGGACGACCAGCCACAAGATGGACAGATGACCTCATCCAAGTGGCAGGAAGGCGCTGGATGCAATCCGCTTCCAACCGTATGACTATAATGTAATGTTTATTTATTCATTTATTTATTTATTGCACTTAAAAAATCGTACAATGCGGCGGACTTAATGCCATAAGCATTTTCTACCAGTCAACCGCAGGAGGTAAGGGAAAGAGTTGGTAGGCGTGCAAAAAAAGGAAAAGTTGATATAAATTTAAAAATATACTTTTATAATACCTATGTCATTAAATATACTTACACATTAATATAGACTTACATATACCGATAATACAATATATATTAAAATACAATAAGCCTACATACCACTAAAAAATACATATTACATCTACACACTATAAGGGGTCAGGGGAATACAAATATAATTTACCATGCATACAATAAAAAAAATAATATGATTAATAGTAGAGGAAATACAACTGAAAGACCCTTATCATGAAGGGTCCCTCCTTAACAAATGGTCAGATTTTGACGAGTAAGATCTCAATCGATTCGTTGTATTTGCATGTCAGAGACTCTATGAAATCATCAGACAACAACAAAAATTAAACCAATAACAAAAATAAAAACTTTTTGAAATTCCCGATCTATTACAATAATTATGTTCTTTGCCTTGTCACTAGGTGGCGCTATTTTTAATCTTGCTACTCATCACTGGATGGTGCTGCGATTACTAAAATAAAAAAGATTCTGACAGTAGTTATCGTTGAAAGGACATAATAATTATTTAAAGTAAACGTCGACTAAAAGCTGCACCTACACCTTCCACATTATCCAACTGGACACTCTTTAATAGTTCCCGTGATAACGTTACCAGTGACGTATCGCTCCCGGAAATTTCGGGAATATTTCCAATGTTTCCGAAATTCCCAGCGTCGTATATCATCGAAGTATAATAAAACATTAAGATGTCAATTGGTTCGGGTTTGAAGCACAAGTAGTATGATGAGAATTCTATGCATACATTGATTTATTGACTGGAACCGGCGTGAAAGCATGCATGTAATGAATGTTGAGAAAGCGAAAGTGATCTGTCAGGATCGTGGCAAGTGGCAGTCTCTGGTTTCTGCCTACCCCTCTGGGATACAGGCGTGAGTTTATTTATGTATGTATGTATGTACATTGATAACGAAACACCATAATTTTTTTTGTAAGTTGGGAACGTAAGACTCCCATCGGCTCGCTGGATCGATGATCGGAAATAGATTGCTGTCAGCTGGATGAGGTTGGCCGACGACAGAAAGAAATGACGTGCCTTGGGGAGGCCTATATCCAGCAGTGGACGAGTGCGGGCTCGTTAAATCTTAAGAATTACCCAGCAGTACATTGACAATTGTTACCTTCTGTAACTAGCTATTCGGTCCGGCTTATATGCCAATAGAGCGAGAAGCCAATCCAAGCCTGAAATTACTTCGGCGACCACAGAGATAAATAATGGACCCTTTTAGATAGACACTGCCTATTGAAAGCTGAAGCGGTATTATTTAACGTTGGCAACATTTTTTTTTTAAAGTTAATGTCAAATTTGTCGGCGTAATAACCTCTTATCAAATCGTGCGGTAATTTCCATAGAAATAATGAATAAAACTATTAAAAGTGGCGTTAGAAAGATGTTGTATACCATGATGACGAAGACCAAAATAAGGAATTGGGACAAAAACATATCAAAAAACCCGACTGCTGAGCATTAGCTACTAAGCAGGCGTTAATGCTTAGCACTCGATTGAGTTTATGGACGTATGTATGTAGGTACAACCTAAAACATTTATTTTACCACTATCCAGGTTTTCACAAACATTAATAAACAGTGGTTTTGTGATTTGTTTTAATTATCGGTTTTAACGAGCGGTTTCGTTTGCTCAAATATTTTAGCGTTCTCTCTTTCATAATTTACGTGATAATTAAAATAACCATTTCACGAAAGCTAAAATTTGCGGTGGCGTTTTGTCGCGCACAGAATTTACGTTCGCAGGGGAAATTATTTTACCATTTCTATAAAACCACCTTATAATTTTTTGATTTGGTCTATAGGTATAAAGAGCCAGCTGTGAAATCACGAAAAAGCTTTTGTAGTTCAAGGTATATCACTTAATTGTCTATGTATGCAGACTGTATACGACCCACTGTATAGCGCGGGCCTTGTCTCAGAGACAAAGAGTATGGGCTTAATCGCCACTCGTGCCCACCGCGGATTGGCAACTTCAAACGTTAGTGTGTGAACATCTATATTTACCTTCAGCGTTAGAGAGTACTACAATTCCCTGAATATATGTGACTTAGTCATTGGTATTGTGCCCCGAAAATAATTTGAACGAAAATCCGCGCTGTCGGAATCACTTTGCCATGGATATGGGAGTGATTTTTAGGGTTCCGTAATTGACAAGGAATCTTTATAGTTTCTGTCCGTCTGTCTGTCAGTCTGTCTGTCTGTCTGTCCGCGGCCTAGCTCAGAGACGAATAGTACTAGAAAGCTTAAATTTGGCATAGATCTATGAATCACGCCGACAAATTGTAGAATAAAAGATTTAATAATAGTACATTACGATACTAGTGCGAAAAGTAGGAAATTCGCAACGAGTGGCGATAAATTAAAACACGACCGAAGGGAGTGTTTTATATCGACACGAGTTACGAATTACCTACCTATTCGCACGTGTATCGTACAACGTTTTATAGTACATATGGCCCTTTGAAGTTTCGACATAGGCACGTAAAGTGCTCATTATCGCACTAGTGCGGTAATGTAGCACCATATGTACTATAAAATATATTATAGGTCTCATTAGTTATGTGTAGACGTACATTCCAAGTTTTGTATAAATCTGACCGCATACAAATTTGGACACCCCCTTTCACTCCTCAAGGGGTTGAATTTCTTAAAATCCGTTTTTATCTCTTGTCTCCATTATTAAAGGACTCTCTGTGAAAAAAATTCAGCTTTCTAACCCCCGGTTTCTCGTACACTAAGAAGCTGTTAATCTGCTGTTAACAGCTGTCAGTGGATTTTTATGCAATTTTTAACAGTAGATTAACAGCGTGTTAGTGTACGAGAAACTGGGGGTGTGTCCAATGGTTTGGGCTGAGCGTTGATGAGTGAGTGTGTCGTATGCTCATCATTTATATATTAGATTAGTACAATTTTTTAGGGTTACTGAGTCACCAAGAAACCCTTATATTCTTTTCTCGCCTACACAATAGTATCGTTAGATTGGTCATTTAAAATTATTAGGTATGAGTAAAGCTTTTTTCGAATTAAGCGCGAAATATTAGGCTTTATAGTACAATTTTTTTTCTTAGAGTATGGCGTCTCCCGCTAAACGGTTGATTTTAGAAACGTGAAAAAATTCAGGGCAGCAGCATATGTAATGATGAACTTAAAAGGAAAACTATCACGGCTAAGTCGGCTGTACACGTTAACGAGTAATAGGCGACCAACTTACAAACGGAAAACTTCGTACAATTTCCATAGAAAATTACTTCGATGAAGTGGTTAGTTTTGTAAAGCTGGTAAAATCCCCTCCTTCTATGGAACCCTACACTGCGCGTGGCCCAACACGCACTCGGCTGCTTTTTTTAAATTATTTGTTAATTTAACCCAGCAGTGGGCAGAGGTGGGCTGATGTTCATTTTGAAAAACCTATTTAGAGGCTAAATAGCTTTTTAAAATTGTCCTTAGCACGGGTTAGTGCAACAAAAATAATAAGTATAATCATGTAGGTACAGCGATATCATTCCGATGTTAAAACCTAACTGCAAAGTAGCATGTGGCATGAAAACCCTAAGCCATCAAAGGCGGCTCAACCTTATATTATACCTATTATTTTTTTTCAGTAAAACAAGAAAAAACACGATTTCGTTAGTTTGCCAAACTGCCAATGCAGTCTATCAGCAAGCTCTTGGTAACAATCCTTATGTAACTTACATGATCTACGCAACAAACAGCATTGATAATTCTTTCTAAATCTGAAGCATAATCTTATACAAAAACTACGGTTATTTAAATTCATTCGGCTTCAGTCCACACGCAAACAAACCGTTGACAGAAATCGCCAATGTACCAACGCAACACCGTCGATCAAGTCGCTTAATTGTTTACATTAAGACAAAAGCCGAACGAAATAACATGATGCTGTTAATGTTTTGTTTTAAGTACATAGTGCAGTTATTTTATTTTATAAAAATAAAAAATAAAAAAATAGAATTTATTTGCCTATTACAACAATAAAAATGTACAAAATTTTTTTGGAGACATGTTCACTGCACTTTATAAACTTATTTGTACTTTGCAAGATAGCTGGAGATCTTCACACTAGGCATAGCCTGTAACGTGGAGATCGCAGGACAATTTGCTAGTGCTACACGAAATTGTGCGGATTTTATGTATGTACAGTAGTGTCCAACTGTGTATTAGAGAAATATAATAATTGGGTAGGTATTTGACAAAATATCAAATGAGTTACTAAAAGTAAAACGGAATTTTGTATGAAAATACCTGCATATGACATCAAATTTCAGAGCACTCTTTTTATGTTTAATCTATTTAAAAATTGTAATAACTAGTAATTGACTAAAAGAGATACATTTTCCGAGATATTTTGTAATTTTAATCACTGGTACTTAAGGCCGGTTTCTCCAAGCACGCGAATTTATACGGGACTTATTGCGCTAGTGCAACGAAAAGTTAGGGGAACAGTAGGCATTTTCGAAATTACAGAAATACAAATCCTATTAATAGAATTTTGACGACCGACGTCACTAACACATTCAGTGATAGTCATTTTTATATATTTTTTTATTATCCAAAGCTCAGCGCAGCTCAATTGCCGATATTAATATCGAGATATAATTCAGACTCATGTTCGCGTTTTTTTAATGCAAATAAAGTTTAAAAAATCATTAAAATAATGGCCGACGGCCCTAGATAGGGCATTGAAAGTAATATTATTTTTTCAGATTTTAAATTTTAACCATTAAAGAGTAAAATGTATTTTGAAACACCTGATTTAGGGGTAATGTCGGAGAATCCAGATTTAATGTATTCGCTGATAAATTATTCGCAAGCGTTACTAATGGGTTATGCATCAATATTTGAGTAATGTGCGATACGCCATTCATAATTATCATAAATTAGAAAGCCGTACGTTACAGTTATCTACACAGGGTGTAACATAATCCGTATCTATCCGATAAGGGTGAAAACGCAAACGACTTTTACCATGGTGACCACTACAAAATAACAGACGAAAATCTGATCTGCAATAAAATTACCTCCTCTACGGCATCGAATCAAATAAAAGTATTTTAGTTCGAAATAACACAGAAACTGTGACTTAATGAAGGTTACAAGTTTAACTAGGTGTCCATTTCAAATTCTAGATCATTTTAGAGAAAAATGGACACAAAAACTCTAAGGCCGGACAACTATGTATGGAACAGCTTTTACATCCAAGTTTTCCCGGTAATAAAAGACGTTTGTAGAATTTTCCAGTTTTCAGATAGACACAGAGTTTTTTTGCACTACATAGCGCTTTATACAGTCTTTCTGCAGCCACAAAATCTTACTAGGATCTTCAAAGACCCTGGAGATCTATGTAACAAAGATCTATGTTCCTTTTTTTTGTTCAATAAAGTGTTTTCCATCTATACATCTATCTACATAAAAATCTCGTGTAACAGTCTTCGTTATCGAACTCCTCCGAAACGACTTCACCGATTTTTATCAAATTTTTTGTGTATTTGCTAGGTCGTAGGCTTATTAATTTGCCATTACAACGTTTGCCGAGTCAGCTAGTATATCTTTAAAGAGCAACCGCGCCTAAAGAATCAACCCGAAAGAATCAACAACAGATACCTATGTTGATGTTTTGAAGTCGTTGTGTTTCCATGTTAGGTTTCCATTTCCGAGAATGTACTGAAGTGGCCGATACACGATACGAGTAGTACTTATCTTAGTAACTAAAATAAGTCACTCGGTCCGAGTGAACCAAGATCGTGAAAACGCGGCTATACATAACTTACAGAATGCGAGCGCATTGAGCGCTTCATCCGCACTATTCGCGCCGAATCTGATGACGGCATTCAAATTCGTTTGGGAATTGGGAGCCTTGCGAATTCCTCCAGCAATTCTCCAAATTATTCTGCTCCTGCATTTACCTACGAATACAATTTTGGGCCCTGATTGCCTGCAGCCTTCTGTGTGAACGTTTACCAAGTGAATAATTAATGAACGGCGCAATTTGTGCCGTTTGTCTCTGGCATGCTTCATTATTCGCCCCCCTCGGATGCCACTTTAAAAATCAACAATAGCCTCACGGCCACCCGGGCGTGAAATTCAAATTTCGAATCCAAGCGTTTAGAAATCGGTGACGAAAAAAATCTTAAATAAAAAATAAAAATTGACTTCGAAATACTACAGCACTAAAAGGTTAGAAATAATTTAAATAATTTTTAACTCTATGCAACTCCTTCCTTGTATCCGGCCTTTTTAGAAAAAATTGGGTAAAAAATTTAACATATCGAGTGAAAAATAATCTCATCCAACTGCTATGGGCCTGTTTATTAAAGAAAGGGTCTGAAAAACTACTTATAATATAACTCTCGAGCATTCGCTGTTGCCGTCTATATTTAATGAATAAGAGGAAAATATAGCTTAGTTATTTCAACATCATCATCATCATCAGCCATTTAACGCCCACTGCAGGACATTAGGCCTCCCTCATGGTTTTCTAAACATGAAGGGTTTTGCCCTAATCGCCATGCTTGGCAGGCGGGTTGGCGATCGCAGTATGCGGTTTGAATCTCAGGAAGACGCTGCTGCCCGTCTCCTGATAATTTATTTCCTTAGTCGCCTTCTACGGCATCCACGGAAGGAAATGCAGTGACGCTATTCTTAACCAGGCGCCACACGGAACACGGTAGTTATTTAATCCCTTTTATTTAATGAACAGTGTTAATAATTATGACAATATTATTATTTAATAACCTGAAATCGGCGTGCGTGCTTGCAACTACTAATGGATGTTGATGAAGCGAAAGAGATCTGTCAGGATCACGATCCTTGCCACGGCAAGTGGAAAATTCTGGTCTCTGTCTACCCCTCCGGTATCAGGCGTGAGAGTATACTTTAATACGACGAAAAATTGTACCATGATCCGCAGGAAGCTGACATCAGGTCAACCTTTACATTTTAGTTGCAAAGTCGCTCGTAACGTAACCGACTAGAGTGCACGCCTGCAAAGGTTGCTGTCGACTGTACTTTAAAAACTTTGGCCTTTGCAACGACGTAATGAGATGATTTATACAGCGTTCAGTGGCACCATTACTCACACTACGTTGATGGGTGAAGGGACCACTCGGACGCTGCAGTGCCGGGGACATTGTTTTTTAGATGGAGATAGAGATTTTTTAGATTCCCAGCACATATACCATCCCGACAGCTTGGTCGGCCTAACCCACAAATCCATACGTGCGGACCCAACGAAGTCGCGGGTTCCCTCATTTTTTTTCCTTCACGTTTGGCGTGTGCTATAGACTACAAAATCGCAGACGTACGTAACTTTGAAAATAAACTAAGTCGCATGTACATGTCCGCACTGGGAATCGAACCTGGGTCTCTCGCTTCCGAGTCCATTGTTCTACCCACTGAGCTACCACCGCTCCATTGTAAATTAACACTCACTATAAACGTCGGTAAATTACCTCTTATTATAACTAATAAGAAAATAATTTACCTTAAAACAAGTTCGAGACAGCAAATAGAGGGTTTTTAATACAAACTTTTCACCTCTACTTAACTTTACAAGTACTACTTACAAAGCACTTAAAAATTTCACTCCAATCCACTTTACAAAATGTATCAAACTTCCCCAGCCCTACACTTTGAGGGCGAAAGAGGCTTGGTGAAGCTCCAAATGTAATGAAACACTGTGGCATCCGGTTTCCAAAAGTGATAGGCATTTTGTCAAAACGTTATGTTTACAGAAAAACACTGAGCTCGGGTTTCGTGAGAGCTCGAAGCGTCGGGTTTTGAACGGATTACACCATTTAAAATCCGACGTTTTCAACTCTTACTGTTAAATAAATAAAAAGTGTTAAATAAATGCCGTTAATAATTGTTAATTCCGTGTCAAAAATACTTATTGCAAACTATTTTAAAATCAAGCTGTAGAATCTAGACTGACGCTGTGCATGCCACGATCCAAGTTTACTTCGCGTAAAAAGACCTATAGACTCCCATAAGGTGGCGGGCGTTTGGATTTTAGATGGGAATTCGTGTTAATGGATGCGTATAAAAAATTGTCACTGGGTTATGTTTGATAAAGCTAAAAAACCTACAGCTTGTTCAAATATCCGAGATTGAAATGTGTAAACCTGCTTCATGTAGTTGTGTAAAGTTATTTAGTCAAAGACAACTTTGTACTTTCAGTACACAAAATAAAATCAAAGTAAACGAATTATATATTTGCGGCTGGCAACCCAGGACAAAAAGTGGGTGAATGAAGACAGTTTTAATGTTTTTTAGGCTAGTTGCCCACTCACAGAAGCGGTGGTAACTCAACGGTATTGTACGTAATGTAATTGTAATTATTTATGTTTATATAGGTACTTTATGCAACTTTATGTATAATTTTATGCGTTTCTAAAAGCGCAAATAAATTTCTTATCAGTTTATAACATTATCTTATATTATTTCAGCCATCAGCAGAGTTCAAACCTATAAAGGTCTACCCACACTACAGTGGGCCTGGGTCGTGCGACCCCATATACAAACACAAATAATCCTTATATAGGCTTGTAGCAATACCACTCGCTAACTGTGAAGGTTAACATCGTGAGGAAACCTGATTGTCTGAGTAGTTGAAATTTCCAATCCACGGTAGGCACGCGTGGTATTTAAGCTCTCTGAGAGTTAGCGTGTGAGCTCTCTGAGAGTTAGAGAGTGACTGAGTTTTTTTTTTGTTTTTTTAATTTGGCGTTAATGTTATCTAGTCCTAGGTTTTTTGCCTCAGGTTCTCAGCAATGGGACCTAAGAATCCCTGTTTATTTATTCAAGGAGAACAAACATAATTGAAAAACTTATAAGATAAAAAATATTTGAGTCAATATAGTACATTTTGCCAACTGCTCAGCATTTCCTGTTAACATGATGCAGAGAAATTTTGGGACCCATGACCGAGAGCCTACGATCGCGGACCTAGATAGCATTTATGTCAAAAACGGCCATTTTGGGCGTTATAAAACTATCTAGTCCTTGGTTTCTAACCTTGGATTCTCGGCCATGGGTCCCAAATATATATCACCATTAATATTACTTATTAAGAAAATAGACAAACGCTTTTTGCAAAATGATCTATAAAATAAAATGCTTTTTGTTTTCAAAAACGATCTGTTAAAGAAGATATGTTTTTCATTGGCAGCGCTAATGATCCTTACGGACCACTTTAATGTGAATACACCTTAACTGGAGACCCAAATTAAGCCTCCCATAGACAGTATCGCATGGCCAATTAAACTAATGGCTTACGAGGAAGGAATAAGGGCGTACTGTCTGTATTTACACATGATGTCCTAAGTTACAGAAGTACTTTGAAACACCCCAACTATTGTTGTAGTTTGTATTTTGCAGAAAATTTTGTTCTGTGGGGCTTTTCTTAGATTTATACATATTACACTTCATACTGTCACTGTTCACTTCGTTTTCTCTCTTGTGAATTTAGTTTTCTCTCTGTTGTTGTGCATATTATGGTTACCTGTTTGCTTATATTGTTTCTGTGATGTATCTTGTTGGTATAAGAAATGTCTTTCTACTTCTTCTTCTTCTTCTTCTATGTCAAAAATTACTATGGAGCAAACGAAAATAAAACATCATCCCTGATTTAGGTTTAGGGACGTACACTGGCCCAACCATGGGGCTAAGTGCGGAAATCTCAGCTCTCACTAACTGACTTAGGTGTAGGACAGGAACAAAAAGAATTAATAAGATTTTGTTAGCGTTATTAATACTATAATTAATTAGTACTAAGCTTAAGTTTGAGTTAAGCCGCGGACAGACAGACAGACGGACGGATATGGCAAAACTATCAGAGTTCCTTGCCGACTAAGGAACCCTAAAAATGACGAAATTACAAGAGCCCTTCGCTACAAACGCCCGACCAGAATAATGTTTGTAGGCGTCAAATCTACACAAAACGCCATCAATCATACCCGAGCCCTGAAAGCTCGTCTGACTGACAAGTCCCGAAGCTTGCCACTTTACAGTTGAGTCATCGTTACGCTGCGGGATTTCGTTTCATTCAACTTTTGGGGTAGGTCGTTGAAATCGCGAAAAAGGAAGGGAAAAATTGTGAGATTTAGGTGTTGTGTTATTTATAGAAACCGGGCAGGTGCGAGTCGGACTCGCCCACCAAGAGTTCTCTACAAATTTGTAGTTAGGTATAAACTTACGTATTAGAAATAGGGCAGGAATCGAGTCTCGCAGTTTTTTCCGAGCTTTTTCCAAACTTCAAAAACTACTTTTTTATGATTCTTTTTGTTGCACTAACCCGTCCTGAGGACAATTTCAAAAACCTATTTTGAGGCTAAAAATTCCAACCCATGCCGGGACTTGAACCCGCGACCTCTGGCTAACGGTGCCAGCGCTCTCCCAACTGAGCTAATGGGTAATTACAAGCATCAGCGAAATTTCGAGCCTCTTTACAAACTTCTCTGTATTACGTACAGGCAGCGACATCTGGCCGAAGTGATTTAGGCACATCACTTTTTAGTAGTGCAGTTAGGTTTTTACATCGGAATGATATCGCTGTACGGACGGACGGACAACAAAGTAATCCTGTAAGGGTTCCGTTTTTTCCTTATGAGGTACGGAACCCTAAAATATTCACTGTCCTCGGACGCTTCTGCTGTCTGTCACCGTTAGCCAACTGATCGTATGGCATGGGTGGAATTTTTAGCCTCTAAATAGGTTTTTAAAACTTACATCTTGTCAAAGTCAACGACAAAAAAAATTATTCAAAGTAACACAGAAACTGTGACTTATTGAACGTTACAAGTAAAACTAGGTGTCCGTTTCAAAATCTAGATCATTTGGAGAAAAAACGGACAAAAAAAACTCCAAACTTAGTCTTTTCAAACATATTATTCCTTAATTAACAGAGTTTACCTTCTAAAAACCTAGTACTAGGATGCATTGAACTGGCTTTAATTCCACACATCTTTTTCATCTAAATAATCCTTAATGCTATAGTCGCCCTACCTTGAAACAAGTACCTAACTCAGTGTTGCACGGTATCTAATAAACACCATGAAGACATGAACTTCATCAACTACTCACTCAACTACAATTGATTGAATTTACTTACCAATGTACTCCGTATCTTTACAATAAATCATGTTTTTAGGCTTCCCCAAAGAGTAAGGGACCCTATTACTAAGACTGTCTGTCTGTCACCATCTCATGAACCGTGATAGCTAGATTGTCAGAATTTTCACAGATAATGTAACTTTGATGCCGCTATAACAACTAATACTAAAAACAGAATAGAACAAATACTTAAGGGGGGGCTCCCATACTAAAAACGTGATTATTTTGCCGTTTTTTGCTCGATATTAATAACGGCAACAGGTAGACACTTGAAATATTCACAGATTATTTAGTTGTATATTAACTTTAGAAATAAATAATTAAATGAAAATAAAATAAATATTGAAGGGGGGCTCCCATACATCAAACGAGATATCTTTGCCTTTTTTGCCGTTTTTTGCTCGATATTAATAACGGCAACAGGTAGACGCATGAAATAGTAAAATTTTGTATAGATAATGGTGCGGCACCCTTCGTGCATTCGCAATTGGCCGGTTTTTATGTCACGTGTGCTCTGGTGTACAATAAAGAATATTCTTGTCTTATAGTATCTCGACTTATATTGACGACCTCGTGACGCAGCGGTACCATGCGAGAGGTCCCGGGTTCGAATCCCGGCTGGGGACAAAAAAATAAACCCCAGGTCTTGGATGCTTACATGTTTGTGATGTCGCTGTTTCTGGTTCCCACGACACAGGGTATCCTAGTGTGGAGCCAGAAGCAATGTATGTGCCTGTATGTAAATGTTTATGTTTAACTCTACTTACTTCAGCCACCATCGCCCTACAACCTGCATTTACTGTACGTGCGACAAAGTGAAAGTTAAGATCCCCGTTGATGATGCGTCCAACACAATTTGGACTGCTAGCAATCCATCTAGAAAACGCCGGCCATGGATTCCGTCCAACCTTCTCGTGAATGCCGACAACGGCATCCATCTTTCATTCATTCCGCGCTGCGCAGCCGCCCACATCGGTCGTGTCTAAGCCATATCATTTTATCGATGCCATTGATGCCATCGTTATGTCAACGTCAAGAGATTTTGTTTGGGCATTCATTGAAACGTACGGGGAACATCCCTTTTTGTGGAACAATCAATGACGCCGTCTACCATTATGAGAGAAATGCCGCTCCTCTGAGGCTACAATTTATTTTTAAAGAAGAAAACGCAAATGCTGTCAAGAACGGCCGTATCCGTATTGGTCGTATCGCGAGTGGGGGCCTTTACACACGCTCTTTTCTGTCCGTACAACAGGCTCGCTTTAGAGGGCTTTTCAATGACAGCTGTCAGATGAGTTTCATTAAAAAAACTAGATGGCGCTGTAAGGAGAACAAATGTCATCATACGTTTTAATTGTTCTGAGGTTTCAACTGTTTTACATCGTTATTAATCTGTGATAATCTAAACATCTCCTCTCTTCAACGAAACAAGCAAGCAACGTGACAGAAACCACAGAGAAGGTACAGTGATATCATGTAAATTTTGACATATCATGTGACGTCAGCACCATCTATCGGTAACTTGCGGAACTGTATTTTTTTTAATACGCTTTGAAAAGCCCTCATTGCAGCACATATATTTATGCACGTGCACTGCACTCAGTTACGACACGGTCGACTTTGCAATAAAAACGTGGATGTAGACATGGTTCAGACTAGTCTGTAGAAGGAAACATTGTGGAAAATAAGGATTCATTCGTGGACTAAATTGAGATAGATATACAATAAAAGCAAACCTTCCATTTCCATTTCCACCAATATCTGCTGAAACTGAATAATGTATTTGGAACTCAGATAAGCGAAGTTGCATGAGAGCAGCCGAGGACCGTGCTCAGTGGCGTGCAATAGGAGAGGCCTATGTCCAGCAGTGGACAAGCGTAGGCCAATGATAATGATGATGATGATTAAGCAAAGTACCCGGGAGGATGTGAACTGCGTAACTAACCAGTTATTGAAGTGTAGGTCTGGTAGTTCATTCATGTTTGTATCTTAAAAAGTTTTTTTTATTTTTTTATATCACCCGATTGCGTAAAAAAAATCTAAACATAAAATATTCAAACTTAATTAATGAACCGCTACGTTATTTTTTTATTATTATTATTATTATTATTATTGTTGTAAAAAATACAATGGCAATGTGACGGACTTAATGCTATAAGCATTTTCTGCCAGTCAACCACAGGTGGTGCAAGAAATTAACTGGTAGGCATACGAAATAAACAAACAAAACGAATTACTTTAACTAAAATTACATAAGAAGACGAATATTCAACAATAAATAAGTAAATATTTATCCTATAAATTTACAATACATAATATAAATAAATATGTAAATATGTATTTTAGTGGTCACGGTTGACATTATTCGCTAAAAACGCAGTCGGAAGCATTCACTCATTTATGCCACTACGTATTTTCTTCCTTTACCCATATCACCATAATATGTAATTAGTTTTCTTGTGTACTACCTGCAAAAAAGACATTTAAACTAATCTAACGCTACTTTTTCTGTCCTCGGTCATCCTCATCGGACACCTAGTTTTTTTTGTAACGTTCAATAAGTCACAGTTTCTGTATTACTTTGAATAAAAAAAATTCGACTTTGACTTTGACGTCCAGTCGCTGCCAGCAATCTGCCCCAGATTGTCGGTCCAGCGAGCTGGTTTTCTTTTATGATGATGCTGATTTTGTAAAACAATGACCCGCGGCACGCGCGCACCGCTCTGGGTGGCTAGATTTAAACCTGCGATTTCCGCACTTAGCCTCATAGTTGGGCCATTGTACGTAGCAAGCGCTAAGGTATGAAAATACCTCAGACACTAGGGTTTCCTCACGACATTTTCCTTCACGGTTAGCAAGTGGTATTGCTACTATAACTTCACAAATGTACGTAACTTAGACTACTAATGGTTCTTATAGATTCGAGTTTGTATCGAGATAGTTATTATGCTAGTTTGTTTTAAAAAAACAAACTAGTTCTACTTTTATTCGACAGCTAGTTCTACTTTTATTTAGACCTGCGATTTCCGCACTTAGCCTCATAGTTGGGCCATTGTACGTAGCAAGCGCTAAGGTATGAAAATACCTCAGACACTAGGGTTTCCTCACGACATTTTCCTTCACGGTTAGCAAGTGGTATTGCTACTATAACTTCACAAATGTACGTAACTTAGACTACTAATGGTTCTTATAGATTCGAGTTTGTATCGAGATAGTTATTATGCTAGTTTGTTTTAAAAAAACAAACTAGTTCTACTTTTATTCGACAGCTAGTTCTACTTTTATTTAGACCTGCGATTTCCGCACTTAGCCTCATAGTTGGGCCATTATACGTATCAAGCGCTAAGGTATGAAAATACCTCAGACACTAGGGTTTCCTCACGACGTTTTCCTTCACGGTTAGCAAGTGGTATTGCTACTATAACTTCACAAATGTACGTAACTTAGAAAACAAAGTCATTTGTACGAGCCGGGATTTGAACCCACGACTTCCCGAATGAGAAGCAGGCGTTCTACCGCTACCCTCCCAGCGGTTTTATTCATAGCTATTGCCGGGCACGTTCATTTTGCTATGTCTTTTAGAGATAACGATAGTTATGTAAGCTTATGTCTATATTTATGTGTGTGTTTTTGGTTTTCACTTTCACTTTCAAACCACCCAAAATTAATGCAGACTGAAATCAGCATAAAAACAACAAAATTAAAAAACCACTAAACATGATGTAAAAACCGGCTAAGTGCGAGTCAGACTCGCGCATGAAGGGTTCCGTACCATTATCTATACAACATTAGACACAAAGATAAAAAAAGCAAAAAAACCATGTAACTCTCTAGCTATCACGGTTCTTGAGATACAGCCTGGTGACAGACAGACGGATGGACGGACGGACAGAGAGCGAAGTCTTAGTAATAGGGTCCCGTTTTTATCCTTTGGGTACGGAACCCTAAAAAGTAACCAACGTGACTGCTGAGCATTAACTAAGCAGGCCGGACCCAAATTCAACAATTGAACTCCTAGCGAGGTATCTTGGCTGGTCCCGCCTGCTTACGCCCGGTTTCTATATTTAACGAATCGTTCGATCACTTCGATCTTAATTAAATTAAATTTTGATCCAGTTATGCTTGCATAAATTGATAAACTTTTTTTTGCCGTTACCCACATTTCGGCTGATAATGTGTTTTCTGGTGGCTGTTGTATTTTGTTTTGTGATTTTATGTTTTTGAGTATTGTGTCGTCAAATAAATATATCTTTCTTTCTTTCTTATTGGTAATCGGTAACTTATCCTCAACAAGCGTGCCGTAACTTGAATAGCTGGTTCATGTTTAAAAAATTGTTAGGAACTTTACAAATTGTTGTCTCCATACATTTATCGTACGGTTCGTTATTCAAAACCGTTTTTAAGAGTAATTCTTGGTAGACAGGGAGGGTTAATCCCGTAGGCAAAATGTGTCGTAATGTAATTTTGTTGTAATATAGTTTGTATAATTATTATTATTTATTCTTTTTTTTATCTTTGTTCTTGCAATAAATCTTTCTTGGCACTACCCCTTGCACTATCCACATAACCCAAGGTTAGCTGGAAGAAAATACTTACTATTATTAAGCTCGCCTTTGTACAAACACCCCTTTTGTGCAATAAAGTATTTTTGAATTTGAATTGAGTCGTTCTGGAACTGGGCATTAGTACTTGCTGCTCGGCAGTCACGATGCTGGTTATTTTCAAATACATGTAGTATAGTATATGATGTGTGCTCTCTCTCGCAGATAGTGAAGTAAATCATCGTGAGGAAACCTGAGTGTTTGAAATGGTTACATACCTTAGTTCTGTCGAGCTAACATGGCCTGATACGACTGCCGGTGTCCCACAAGGTGGCGTGTTGTCTCCTCTCCTCTTCGCAATCTTCATCAATAGTATTTCTAAAAACCTTTCTTCTTCCTACCACCTTTATGCAGATGATCTCCAGATTTACTCGCATACTCCCGTAGATAGTCTGCCCTTGGCAATTGCTAACACCAATGCTGATCTAAATCGTATCTTGGAGTGGAGTAAGTCTCACGGCTTGAGAGTCAATCCCTCCAAGACACAGGTTATTGTTGTAGGCAGTCCTAGGATGATATCGAGGGTCAATTGGGAACACCTTCCACGCGTGCTGTTTGATGGTATAACAATACCGTTCATTGAGAAGGTTAAGAGCCTGGGGGTTATTATTGATAGGTGTATGTCTTGGTCACCACAGCTGGCGGAAGTGAGTCGGAAAGTATTCGCTTCGGCGGCCTCTCTAAGAAGGTTACGTAATTTCCTGCCCACTGTGACCAAAATTGCACTTGCGCAATCCCTGTTGCTCCCTATCCTCGACTACGCTGATGCCAGCTATCTCGACTTGACTGAAGAGCAACTAAACAAACTTGAGCGCCTCCAAAACTTTGCTATAAGGTTCATATTTGGCTTACGCAAATATGACCATGTTTCCGAGTATCGCACTAAGCTCAAGTGGCTCCCCATCCGTTTCCGCAGGAATGCCCACATAGTTTCTCTTCTCTACTCAGTACTGTTCAATCCAGCCACCCCTCTATATCTTAAAGAGCGCTTTAACTACCTCAGTGACTCCCACAGTCGGGCCCTTCGGTCTGACCAGAATCTGATGCTAAAGATTCCAAGTCATTCGACGAGGTTCTTAAGCAACTCATTTGCTGTTAGGGCCGCCCGGCTGTGGAACGATCTGCCGGTTTCAATAAGGCGCTCTTCTTCCCCAGCTATCTTTAAAAGCAGGGTTCACGCTCTATATCTATCACTCTAATTTATTAAATAGTCAATTATTATTCTTTTCCTGCATGTAGGTATGTCTTATCTTTTGTCCTCTGGTAGAACTTTATTGTAATTTATGTGACTTTATGTATGATTATAATTGTTACACCTATAGTATGTAAAGGTATAAGTAAGTATATTATTATTATGTATAAGTACTTATGTAAATGAATATTCATATTTGCACTTACTACCCGTCTCACTTTTCCTTCAACAACTTTCCATCGTCGGTTGCCTGGAAGAAATTGCTATAAGCAATAAGGCCGCCAATTGTACTGCATTTTTGTAAACATTTCATGTCTGTGTTTTTCCTGGTACAATAAAGAATATTCTTATCTTATCTTATCTTAAAACTGTACGCACACGGTCCGAGCGTACCAAGACCGTCACAATCACAACCCGGCTCAAGAGTGGGACATGTAGGCGACATTATTATTTTTTATGAAAATACTAGCTCAGGCTGCAAACGTTGTTCGACCATATTAATCTGTAGAATTGTAAAGGACCCGATCGGGCCACCATAACATCATCATCATCATCATCAGCCACTCGACGTCCACTGCAGGACATAGGCCTCCTTCGTGGTTTTCATAACCATGAGGGCTTTTGCCATAATCGCCACGCTTGGCAGTCTCAGGAAGACGCTGCTGCCCGTCTCCTGGTAATTGATTTCCTTAGTCGCCTTCTACGACATCCACGGAAGGAAATTGAGTGACGGTATTCTTAATCCGACGCCACACGGCCACCAAAACAATGGTTTTAATTGTTACTTTCAAAGTCATAATCTAACAGGCTTAGCCTACGACCTACCACATATACCCAAAAAATTGATGAAAATCGGTGAAGCCGTTTCGGAGGAGTTTGATAACAAACTCTAATGAGATTTTTATAAAATATTAATAGCTCTCGAGTTCCATTAGCAACGCGCAGTATCTCTCGGAATTGACTGACAATCGGACCGCAAACTCTGTATAAAGGTGCTTGCACACTATCACTGAAACCAAAATAAAATTACATACACATACCTTTGAGTGAACTTTTTTATTTGGTATTTGGGATAACGTCTTGTTTTTCCTTTTTTGAGATTAAAACATCTTTATAAGATTTCACATTCAAACAAAAACCGGCCAAGTGCGTGTCGGGTCACACGCAGTATAGGGTTCCGTAGAAGAAAAGGTATTTCGACTTGGATTAGATTTTTTTTCACTTATATTAAACTAGCTTTTGCCCGCGACTGCGTCCGCGTGGAATAAGTAGTTTCCGGGATGAAAAGTATCGTCCGTCGTTTCCCGGGGCTCAAACTATCTCCGTTCAACCGTTATTGCGTGATTAAGTAACAAACATCCAAACATCTTCCCAAACTTTCACATTTATAATATTAGTGGGATACATGCTTTACACAACTTTTCGCTTCATCAAAGCTATTCAATAATTATTCAATGGAATTTGTACGAAGTTTTCCTTTTATATGTTGGTCGAATATTACTCGTTAACTTGTAAAGGCCACTTAGCCGTAATAGTTTTCCTTTGAAGTTCATTCTATGTATGTGCTACTGAGCGGTGGTAGCCTAGTGGGTAGTACATTGGACTCGGAAGCGGGACACTCAGGTTCGATTCCCAGTGCGGGCATGCACCGATGACTTGGTTTTCTACGTTATGTACATTTTTGAAGTTATAGTAGCAATACCACTCGCTAGCCGTGAAGGAAAACATCATGAGGAAACCTAAGTGTCAGCGCTATTCACATACCTCGTGGGCACGCGTGGTGATTAAGCCCATACTCTCTCGAGAGAGAAGACCTGTGCCCCACAGTGGGACGTATATGGGCTACTTATAAATGTGCTACTGTTTTACATATTTTCATGTTTTTACAAACATCTGCAAATAGCCGTATAGCCAGAAGTAGAGGGGAGGGACACTCAACCGAATCGAAAAATTATTGAATGTATGAAGTTTGGAGTTTATTCTTGCCCATTTTTTATGTGTACAATAAATAATATTCCCATCTAATCTACTTTTCGAACTCCCGTGAGCGTAAGGTCACACAGCCGGTGGTGAATAATTCAGTAAATGAATGCAGCCGCAAGTCTGCAAGCAGCTTTAAGCCGACCGCAAATGCTCCACCGTCCAGCTGGGTAGCAATTACAGTTTGGGTTAAACCGGTCGGATGATAGTACAGCCGCAGACATGATAGCTTCCTCGAAATATATTAGGAGTTTCGTTTAATTTCGTGAATTCAGGAGAACTAAATTCGGAGAACTTGTCTCTAAACTTCTGCATTTGTACTGTAACAGTTATTGTTGGGTGAACTCTTAAAGGAAAGGCGAATTCTTGTCAAACTAAAATCAATATTTTATTTCCAAACTTACGCGCTAATATAGAATTTTGCCTTAGAAACTTATAACACCAGTACGTTCGCATCAACCAATCACAGGCGAGCACGCCCCCGCGTTTCAAAAAATGTTTGTTGTCGCGAGCGGCGCGGGTCTCGCATCGTCTGCGCGTGCGAGGCTGTCGCGGCGGCCAGGCTGCGCACAGCCACGCTCTCGCCAGTGTGCCCAGGCGGCTGACGCCGTGATGCTCCTCCACAATACCATAGTATTTCAATATCCAATTGGAGTATCCAAGCGGTGGTAGCACGGTCGTTAAAATGTCTGCCTTATGTTAAAGAAGTCGTGGGTTTGAACCTCGGTATGTAACAATGACTGTCTTCTTAGTTACGTACATTTGTGAATTAGAAGCAGCAATAGGTACTACGTAAGGGACGGACATAGGTACGTCGACCATATAGAGGATCTATTAGCAAAGGGTAAGATAAAAGTACCCGTTTAGTGGCAAGTGGCCAACCCTGGTCTGCCTACCCCTCCGGGATACGGCGCGAGTTTATATATGTAAGTGTGAGAGTTTTGTTTACACGAGCTACCAATGGTACATTTCTCCCCAGGTTCGATTGAACTACCACCACTCGGAACTCGAAAATATAAGCCTGAAATAGGCTTCAAAGTTACCAACGAAACGACACGTCAACGTACCTAACGACAACGTACGTCTAGCTAGCATCATATCGCAACCCAAGGCACAGACTACTGAACTATGCAGAGGGTAAACAGCCTCCTGAACAATTCATGTGTGCTTTTACTTTTTTTTGTTTTGTATAAGTGTGTATCTTATGTTAATAAATTATTTATTTATCTATCTATCGATCTGTCTATCTATTCCGCCCAGTGAGTGAAATAGGTAGAGCCGGTTCCCAGCCTTTGCTAGTTGGAGAGGCACTGAAAGAATACGAGGAAGCATAAAAGAGTTTATATGATATATTTTATGTGGAATGATCAGAAAACTCGGGAGTCGCTGGATGCGGGTGGCACAAGACCGGGAAGCTTGGGAAACCATGAGGGAGGCCTATGTCCTACAGTGGGCATCAAATGGTTGGTGATGATGATCAGAAAAGTAAAAATGGGATTGATTGGTTCGTTGCCACAAATTAACATGCATAATATTAAAAAAACCAGCCAAGTGCGATTCGGACTCACGCACGAAGAGTTCCGTACCATTCTGTATATCTATACAATATTTGAATATTTTAAGCGTTTACCTGTTGCCGTTATTAATATCAAGCAAGAAACGGCACAAAAATAACTTTTGGTGTATGGAAGCCCCCGTTAAATATTTATTTTATTTTAATTTAACTATTTATTTTTAAATTGAATATACAACTAAATATTCTGTAAATATTTCAAGCGTATATCTGTTGCCGCTATTAATATCGAGCAAAACGGCAAAAAAAATCACGTTTTTTGTATGGGAGCCCCAATACTTATTCAGTTTTTATATCATCTTATCATCAAATACATCATCTGTAAAAATGTTAACCTTCTAGCTATCACGGTTCATGAGGTACAGCCTGGTGACAGACAGACAGACAGACGGACAGTGCAGTCTTAGTAATAGGGTCCCTTACCCTTTAGATACGGAACCCTAAAAACTACAGTAGTTGTGTTTGACATGCATAAAAGTATGCGTGTCACAATAGTCCTACTTCAGTGTTTGCTGTTTCTGTTTTTAGCAGCGCTGGTTTCTAAGTACCACCTTCATACTAATATTTTATGCTTATTAAATACTTAATTAGAGTCAAACAATACTCGCTTGATGTCCAATCAGAACAAAGTCACTATAAAAGTACTTCAATATTCTCTGTCGCCACGACGTTCAGCGACAATTGAACCATAAAGCCAAGTTAGTCTTCTGTACGGTTCAGCTCCCTGTACCATTGGCCTCGCGCACGACTAGTCAAAGAAAATCGATAGAATTTATTTTAAACCCACCGCTTTTAAATAAATAAGCTTCCGACTAGATCAATTTGACTTTAGGCGGACCCGAAATGGGATTTAAGGCAGATTTAAAGGGTTATATGGGTTTGATAGAGGTATTAGTCGCTTCCGGCTCTCGGGCGGATAAGAGGGCACTAAAAGTTGGTCAATTAGCCTGACAGAATGGTTGGCTGCGTAACCGTTAGGGGAAACACGCACCCTAAGAGAGCTTTCATACAAGCATACTGGCAGCTTTAAACAATTGACAGTATTGTTTTGACAATATATGTGTTCAATAAACACCTATAATGTAGGTATGTTTCATATTTTGTTGCTTAGATATGTTTTAGTGCCTTGATTTAAATCTTGTCTGTAGTGCCTTGATTTAAATCTTGTCTGTGGATGAAACTATCGTGGAAGCAGCCTATATACGTCCCACTGTAGGGCACAGGCCTTCTCTCAGAGAGAGAGTATGGGCTTAATCACCACGCGTGCCCACCGCGGATTGGCGATTTCAAGCGCTGAGGTATGTGAATAGCTCAGACACCCAGGTTTCCTCACGATGTTTTCCTTCACCGTTAGCGAGTGGTATTGCTACTATAACTTCACAAATGTACATAACTTAGAAAGAAAAGTCATAGGTCCGCCCGCACTGGGAATCGAACCTGGGTCTCCCGCTTCCGAGTCCAATGTTCTACCCACTAGGCTACCACCATCCACTATCGTGGATGTGTTTCTTATTATTTAATTTTGCCTTATTATGAAATGTCTTCATGGTTATGAAAACCACGAAAGAGGCCTATGTCCTGCAGTGGGCGTCAAATAGCTGATGATGATGATGATGAAATGTCTTAAGATAAACAATCGTAATAAGATTTTTTTTCTACAACTAATACTTTTTATAATTTAACCTTTCAAATAGTAATTCTTGTCACGTGGTACAAGAATGCTCCATACTAATCGAGCGCAAAATGACGTCACAAAATACGTTATTTTTTGAGGCATGTAGAATTCTGAAAATGTGTAGGTATGTACTTTCTATATCCTTTTATGGTACAAATACAATGTCACTTTAATATTATTTTGAGGCGTGTTCCCCTTTGAATAAGATCCTTTCAATCTGCACGTATGCTAAATGGCAAAGCCCTTAATGTTGAACCAACATTGCTCGTTAGTAAAATTAATTAGTGAAATAACAATCATGTTTTGCGACCCTTCAAGGGTCGACCACATTAACATGTGTAAACTACGATGTAAATTATAACATCGTTGCTATAGATAGATAGAGAACACCTCAGATAGATAAAAAATGCGAGTTGACTCGCGCACAAAGGGTTCCGTACCATTATCTATACAACATTAGACACAAAGATCGAAAAAAAACGGCGAAAAATCACGTTTGTTGTATGGGAGCCCCCTTAAATATTTATTTATTTTCATTTAATTATTTATTTGTGAAGCTCTGTGAATATTTCAAGCATTTTAATGTGTCCGTTATTAATATCGAGCAAAAAACGGCAAAAAAATGCGTTTTCACCTCACTAGCTCGTAAAAGCTCTGTTTATCATTCGAAATCTGCGTGGAAAATCCCATTTTATCCGCTAGCATGGAAAGTGTTTTTAAAATTCGAATATTTTTATTCAATAAAGGTTTCGTACAATAAATTACATATATATAGAACCTCATTGGTTTCGTAATAGTTTATATTCTCTGCAGCCAGTCCATTGATGATTGAAATGCAAATACTTATTTCATGTCATGCGCCAGCCTCATTTAAAGAATCGCACTGGCCGGCAAGAAAATTTGATTTAAAAAAAAAACTTTAAAATTTTCTTCTCTTTATTGAATTCACTTTACTTCCATTATTTTGGTTTGTTTTTTTATTAATCGAAAGGAATCATAAAATATGAGCGAAGCTAGCAGCGACGAAGATATAAATTAACAGTAATTTAATATTTATTAAAACTGTTTTTCTTGCACCTAACATTTTCCTCGCTTTAGTGAGGTGAAAAGTTGTGTGTTGCGCTCGGCAGCAAAGTGGCCTCGCTACGCTCAGGATTCTATATTTCTATTTTCTATTCTTCGCTTGCTCAGGTTTCAATACAAGGTACTCGCGCCAAAAATTAACTTTGCAGCTTTGCATAACAAATAACTATTGTTGTTGTCGTTTCGTTTTTTTGTTTGCCCCCTTAAGTATTTATTTTATTCTGTTTTAAGAATTTTTATTATAACGGCAACAGAAATACATTATCTGTGAAAATTTTAATTGCCTAGCTATCACGGTTTATGAGATACAGCCTGGCACAGACAGACGGACAGACAGACGGACAGACAGACGGGCAGTGAAGTCTTAGTAATAGGGTCCCGTTTGGCACCCTTCGGGTACGCAACCCTAAAAAAAGGAAACTGTACAGATATTTCTTCACGATATCGAACATTTTTTTCTACGTGAAGAATTTCCAATTCTGTTGTTGAATGTCAACGTGCAATGTGCGCCGCCGCCTTCCGGTCGAAAATTAGTCACTTTACTTAAAAATTACTTTTTTGGCCCTACAATAAGCTCGTTTTTTCACTGTTTTCGTTTGTTTGTCAGGAAAATGAACACCGCCTAACCTTTCATTATGTTCGGGGCAAAGTTTAGTATGTTCTGAGCCGACTTTCCCGCCGTAAAGGGACTCTAAAAGACATAGAGAAAACAATATCCCGAGTCCCGTATTCCGACCAGGCGCATAATAACAATCTCATGCCAAGAACTCGTCAAGGTCACACTTAAATCCGGTGCGGACTCCATAGCCTCTTCTGATTATATGGATTGTACCCTATAATAATAAATAATAAAAATAATAAAAACGTTTATTCGACCTCAAGCAGTTTACATTTACGTATCTTAGATTAAAGACTTAGTAGGCTTAGCTAATCCGGGACACAATCTTGCTAATATTATAAATATGAGAGCTTGTGAAGATGTTTGGATGTTTGTTCAATCACGCAATTACCGTGATTGAACCGACATCCTATAAATCTGAACGGATTTAGATGAAATTTGGTATGGAGATAGTTTGAGTCCCAGAAAAGGGCATAGGATACTTGTCATCCCGGAAATTACTCATTCCATGCCAACTTAGTCGGGTAAAAGCTAGTGAATAATAAAAACGTTTATTTGACCTCAAGCAATTTACATTTATGTATCTTAGATTAAGTACTTAACTTAGTAAGCTTAGCTAATCCGGGACACAATTTGATAATACGAATATTCCCATATATTTCATGTACACCTACCTACCTACTCTCTTCATCTTTCAGTTTTATCCATCCTAAGGTTGTCTGGAAGAGATCGCTTTTAGCGATAAGACCGCCAATTGTATACGGCAAAACTTGGACATGTAAGCCTTTTAATGTGGTTTGTTTTCTGGTGTGTACAATAAAGTGTTCTAATCTAATCTAATCTAATGAACGCTAGCGCTTAAACTAGGCCGAGCCTGTATACATTTGATTGCACTCCATTCATTAACTGTGGGTAACAATATTATTTGTCATAACGTCAGTATCATCATCATCATTATGTTTACATGCATCAGCGTATATAGGAATATGTCCCAGGACTCCCAGGGAATGTTTAACACGTACTTGAATAGACACTGTTAATTATTGTTGTACAAAGGTCCTTTCACCGACATTCGCTTGATATATTTCTTTTATCAATCTTTCTTCCTTCATCCTCTCCATAATACGTCCAAACCAACCCAACGTTCCTTTCTCAATTCTAGTTATTTCATCCGTTTTCAGGCTACAGCGTTGTCTAATCAAACCATTGTGTAGTTACTGTTATCCTTCATCAATCCTACTTTCTTGATTCTTCTGCCGTACCCAAGTCTTGCTAATACATAAGTTTTGGGACCAGTACTGCATTATGGACAGGCAATGCACCGAATCGTTCGTAGCCCCGGCTGCCTGAGTGATCTTAAATGATCACATTCAGTGCAGTGCAGTGAGTGCACGGATGGGTCGCCGTCTATGCCTAACGCTAGTGGCATTTTTCCGAGCGGTTCCGTGCTTCGCAAGGCACGTTAAGCTGTTGGTGCCGGCTGCCGTCGATAGATGGCAGTCGTTAAGCCAAGTCAGAGGCCTTAGGGCGGCTTGACAACTTCTGACAGTAGACGAGCCACTAGTCTACAAGCCTCCACCAATCCGGACTTGGCCCCCGTGGTGGAGTATGGCCTATACCTTCCTCAGGGAAGAGACCCGTGCCCCTCGGTGGGGACATAATGGGTTGATGATGACTGCACCGTTTACTCAATTTCTCGGTTTTACTCTTCTTTGAATATCACCTTCACAATTTCCATCTCTCGAAAGCAGGTTCCTCAATTAGACAAATTCAAACATAAATACAATAAAGTATAGGTCCAAACTGGTCCAAGCCTAGGTATATGACCGTCATTCCACCCGTGAAAAGTTCTGGAAGTGTTCCAGGATTTTATGATACGGTACGGCGGGGTTTTGGTAACACAAGGCGCCCCGGTGTGCGAAACAATATTGAATTATTAGAACTAGAATATAGCTCTGGGGTTCGAGCCAGTGGCTTTTTGGACTGGCATAGGATAGTCATGAAACCTGAGGAGTGAAGAACCATTTGAATCTTTCGGGGCGTTCATTTCATGTTCTTATTTTGATTTTATAATAATGCGGCCTATATGTGGCGAGCACATGTCAAATTGTCAACTCTGCGCGCGCACTATAAACTCCAACATTCCTGCATCGCGCAAGCAAAATGTTTCACATGACATATCATAAATATAACGTCCGACGAACATCAGTCGGACCGGCCGTCCCCAGGCATACGATCTGCCTGGCGGGAAATTTCCCCCTATACTGGAAGAGCACGATCACCCGCTCTTCCCTATAGTGGTGACCCTCGACAGAACATTGTCAACCTTCCTTCGCTCTCGCAGCACCCCACATACAATCAGTCTCAAAGCAAGGCCAGCATCCTCTTCCCTCTCACCTCATCGGTTCCACTACAGTCAACGCACCGACTACTGGTACTGATGGTGATCTCCCCCAACCCCTCGGCACGGCAGCCACACAGCAACAGCGCACGTTGCCAGTGGTACAGCAGCCTTCACCGGTTCCTACCACATGCGCGGTCCCCATGGTACTGTCGCCGGTGAAGTGACTGTTAGCCGCCGAACACCCTCAACCGCTAGTCGACTCACTGACTCAGCGCCTCCTGGCACTTGCAGGCTTTAGAGCACAGACTTCGATTCCTATCAGACCTAGCTATGCGTAGCTACGGTCTTGAAGGGGAGTGATGTGGCGAGCACATGTCAAATTGTCAACTCTGCGCGCGCACTATAAACTCCAACATTCCTGCATCGCGCAAGCAAAATGTTTCACATGACATATCATAAATATAACGTCCGACGAACATCAGTCGGACCGGCCGTCCCCAGGCATACGATCTGCCTGGCGGGAAATTTCCCCTCTATAGTGGAAGAGCACGATCACCCGCTCTTCCCTATATATATACGTCTCACTGGAGGGCACAGGCCTTCTCTCAGAGAGAGAGAGTATGGGCTTAATCTCTACGCGTGCCCACCGCGGATTGGCGATTTCAAGCGCTGAGGTATGCGAACACCTCAGATACTCAGGTTTCCTCATGATATTTTCCTCCACAGTTAGCGAGTGGTGTTGCTTCTACAAATTCACAAATGTACTTAGAGAACAAAGTCATTGATACATGCCGACATGCCGGGATTCGAACTTACGACCTCCTGACTGTGAGTCAAGTGTTCCACCGACAGCGCTTTGATTACCATTTGGATTTTCTTCCTAAAAAAATACGTGAAATACTTTTGGCCTTTGCATCTACGTAATGAGATGATTTATGCAGCGTCCAGTAGCACCCTCACTCACACTAGATGGGTAAAGGGACCACTCGGACGCTGCAGTGCCTGGGACATTGATTTTTAGATGGAGTAGGCTTGCCCAGCACCTATACCATCCTGACAGCTTAGTCGGTCCAGCCCAAAGGAAAGACAAGTCAATACGTGCGGAGCCAACCAAGCCGAGGGTTTCCTCGCGATGATTTCCGTTAGCGTGTGGTGTTGCTACCACAAATTCGCAGATGTAGGTAATTTTGGGAATCGAACTTGGATATTCCGCTTCCGAGTCCATTGTTCTACCCACTGGGCTACCACCGCTTTGTATGTGAAATACAATTCAATTCAATTCAAATATTTTTATTCATTGTAAAAACAGAATGTTTACTTAATGAACGTCAAAATTGTTAGTTTCACAATTAATGGATTATGTGGAGAAGAAGCTAACAAAGAAACTCCACATTTATTCTTTTCAAAACACGTTTTAACTTAATTAACAGAGATTTCAACTTAAAATATTAGTCATGAATGTGTTGAACACTAGTCACAATCGTCCTTTAAATAATATTAATCTACTGTTTAATGCCAAACATCTTTGTCTTCTAAATAATCCTTGATGTTATAGTTAGCCTTTTTGCACAGAATGTGCTTAACACATTTTTTAGCATACACAAGCATTCAATTACAAGCTAAGAACAAATAAAGCTGAGGTGGTTGGGCCTAGTAATAACCTTGTTTCGGCGAAAGATTTATTGGATACCTCAGTGCTTCTGACATACTAAGCTTTCGTTAGTAATACCTACCGAGATGAAATTACTATAAACATGACAATATTTTGAAGAAAGTTACTTACTTACCCATTTCATTTCCTTTTTAATGTTTGTTTGTTTGTTACACTTTATTGCACAATAAAAACACGTTAACAAAAAAATGTGAAAAGGCGGACTTATTTCAAAACCAAATTTATTTTAATACTATTTAAATGTTTTTCGGATGTATAATCCGTAGCTTTAATTTTTGACAAAACATTTGTGACTGTAATAAAAGAATTTCTTCCAGCCAGGCTAAAAATGTATAATGTTAGTAAGAAATTAAAATCGTTGATCTAAAATTGTGTAAGTAAGTAAATTATTTATTTATTTTCTTCTCACAGAGGTATCAGAACATGTAGAAGGTACAAATAGAGAAACCAGAACTTATTGAGGGAGGCTGGAGTCCATAGGAAAGATCCTGTGAGAAGATCTCTAGGTCCTCACTAAACTTATGATGAAGCACTGTCTCTCAATGTACAATGAAGTGTTCTCTATGTCTACCTATCTATCTTACCTCTATGTACTTATTTATATTCTCGCAACCTTTCTCTACTTGTTATTTACATCTTTACTAATATTATAAACGCGAAAGTTTGTATGTATCTATGGATGGATGTTTGTTACTCGTTCACGCAAAAACGGCTGAACGGATCCAGATGAAATTTTGCACAGAGATAGATTATAGTCTGGATTACCACGCGAATGAAGTCACTGGCAAAAGCTCGTATCAATATATTTTCGATTTTCTTATTATGTACATCCACTTACCGACTGTATTCTTCCTGCAATCCACTCAATCCAAAGGTTGTCTGGCTGAGATCGATCTAAGCAATAAGACCGAAAGTTGTATAAAATACCACAAGTTACTTAGATTTAAGCAATAATATATTTATAGTAATTCTTTTTTTCTGGTAGTGCAAAATACCGCTATATCTGTCTATCTCACTCTTTATGTCTATTTCAAAAACGCCAAAGTGCACAATAAAAAAACTGGCAGCTCTGCTGTAACAGTAGATTACCAGATTGGTAGTTAACGAGAAACCGAGGGTAACTAAGAATATTGTGTGTGAAGCATTCTTCTATTCGGTCAAGGTGAAGAAATAAATGTAATTTTAGCAAAGAAAATGTTTATCGTAATATTAAAAAAAAGAAAGAAAGTTAATAACAAGTATCATCCCTCACCTTAATACTATGGGTAGGTGAGGCATAATATGAAGTTCTCTTTAAACTTTATGTTAAGGTCAGGCTCGTCCTGCAGTTCAAATAGAACCCTCTTTATTATGTAACAATTAGTACAGACCAAATATTAATAAAATTAAAATAAGTGACTAAATAGAATTTTTATTTAACCAGAATAGATGTGATATTGTGAAAAGGCCATCGTCTCTCTCTTGGTTTGCAAATTTTGACCTTTTTATCCGATTGCAGTGGAATCCAAAGGAGTGCAATATATTTGGCTCGGATGTATATATATCGAATCAAAGTTCCCTCATAACTCTTTAACCAGTAGTCAAGTCACATTTTGACAAATATGTTTTCTTTTGATTTGTTATTAATATGGTTACATTAAATCAACATAAATTCAACAAAAAACCTAGGTACCCGCTCTATTCACAATTCCACATAAGCCTGCACTCTAATCTTACATAGGTATGACTAGATCTGATCTACAGCTGCTATCGCTAACACAATAAACCAATTCATCATCATCATTATCAGCCATTTGACGCCCATTGCAGGTTATAGGCCTCCCTCGTGTTTTTTTTTAAGTTTTATAAAACACTTATTTAAAAAAATATATTAAAATATCACGGCTGATATGGGGGCATGCTTTTTTACTTCAATTAGTCTCTAACCTTCTAAGTATTTTAGTAAGGATAAGTCATCATTAATCTTGCATCGTTAGGGTTACACGTCGCCGGTTATTTCTCAAGCCTTTTTTTATTCCGCCTTATCTTTTGCCCCCAGATGGCGCGCTGCGCGGCGAGGTAGACCTGCGCGGGCGCGGCACCGGGGCCACGCTGCTGCGCGAGCTCCACTCCACGCTGTCCCCCCCCGCCGCGCCCGCCCCACATTGGGAGCACACCCTCCTGCTCCTCGTCAAAGGCCTCATCTTCACCACCATCATCCTCGGCGCGTTGCTCGGCAACGCCCTCGTCATAATCTCCGTTCACCGTCACAGGAAACTCCGCGTGCTGACGAACTACTATGTCGTTAGTCTCGCGGTCGCTGACATGTTGGTCGCGCTATGCGCGATGACGTTCAACGCGTCGGCAGAGCTGACCGACGGGGATTGGCTGTTCGGCCCTCTAGTCTGTGATATTTTCAACTCGCTGGACGTTTACTTCTCCAGCGCGTCCATACTTCACCTGTGCTGTATATCGGTGGACAGGTAAATATCAATCACTAGCTGCTGTCCACGACTTCGTTCGCGTGCTAATTTTGATGTGTATTTTTCCGGGACAAAAAATAGCGTATGTGCTAATCCAGACTATAATCTATACTGACCTGCAAAAGTAAGTATCACACTTTTCATTTTACATTTTTTTCTAAACGATAGAAGTTAAAGATTTAAAATAAAAAAACTTTTATCAACTAATTTTATCAGCTTTCTTTTAAACTATACTGCAAAATAAAACTTGTTTTCCAGTCCTTTTCTAAATTATATCTTGTGTACATAAAAAGTTATTGCAATTTTAAAAGTGTGATACTTAGTTTTGCAGGCCAGTGTATGTTTGTGCAGATAATTCATCCGGATCCGTTCAGACGTTTTTGCATGAAAGGGTAACAAACATCCACGTACATACAAACTTTCGCGTTTTTAATATTAGTAACGATTATCCCCAGTGGGCCCATGGGGGCTGTATAACATGATCTATAACTGCTCACTTGATTAGTTTACTACTGAGTGCTATTTGGATGAGCTTTTGTACCCGGGAACATAAATTATGAATACGTGTTTTAGAACAGATACACCTGAGCATAGAACAGAATATACAAATAGGCAAGAGTAACCGAAGACTGGAATACATCCCTACTTTGAATTAACCAACAAACTTACCCTATAGGGGTGAAATTTTTTTTTTTATTTATTTCATGAAACTCTCAACTATCATTACAGGTAACCCTATTGCGATAGTGCAGTACAGATTTTACACAATAACAAAATGTACATTAAATTCTAATAAAAAAATATAAAATAAATTCCATTCAATAATAAAAAATATATACATATCAAATTTAAAAACATGTCATTAATTAAATCAGTCATAAAAATTGGATTTACGTAATTTCGAATTATAACATAGAACAAAAAGCGCATTCTTTGTGAATTCATTCAGAGAGCAACAGAAAAGGTCAGTACTTTCTGAAATACAGTTCAGAGTGCGTATAGCTCGCGTCAGAGGCGCGTCCCGCAGCAAGTTGGTGCGCGCGCTCGGCACCGCCAACAGATCAACGCCCCGTCTGCGCCACACATATCGATCTGGCACTGATAGGCTTACCATCTGTAGCACCCCTGGGTTGCAATGCATACCTCGTAATAATTTCAATATATAGGTGGCTAAGGCTAACTCCCTTCTTACCTCCAGCTGGTTATAACCGACCATGCCTAAGATGAACAAAGTAGGATACATTAAAGGATAAAAAGGATAGACTCCGTACAATTTTAAGTAAATGAACCTAATAAATTTGTTTTGAATGCGTTCCAGCATGAGCCTATATTTTTTCTCATGTGGACTCCAGATGACTGAATTACACTCGAGGTGGCTTTTTACAATAGCCTCGTAAAGAGCGCGAATGGCGGATATGTTCGTAAACCCTTGCGATTGGCGCATCACGAATCCTAGGTTTCTGAATGACTTCTTACAGACGTTAACAATATGTTCACGAAACGTTAAATCTGCAGTAAGTCTAATACCCAGGTCCCTTACTTCTGCTACACGCTGTAAAGGAGTGCCGTCCACTCGGTATTGATGCAGAAGCGGCAATCGTTTGCGACTAAAAGAGATGATCTGACATTTAGCCACGTTGAAGAAAAGCCGGTTCACATTGCTCCAGGCTACTACCCTGTCTATATCGGCCTGCAATGCAAGACAGTCAGACTCATCCTCTATCTCTCTCACTAACTTGAGATCATCCGCGAAAAGCAAGCAGGCAGAATGCGTCACCGCTTCAGGAAGATCATTTACCATTAGGATAAACTCCAAGGGTCCTAAATTACTTCCTTGGCTGACGCCAGACCTGGTGTAGTACGGTTCCGACCTATATCCGGCGCAGTCAACATACTGTCGCCTGCCCCGTAAATAGTCCGCAAAGAAGCCGAGCGTAGGGGGGGTGCAACCCGCGCGTGCCAACTTCGTCAATAAGATGTCGTTATCGACGGTATCGAAGGCCTTTTTAAAATCGAAGTACGCAACATCAACTTGCCCTCCGGCATCTACTGCTGGAACAACGCGAGTCATGAGATGAAGCAAGTTGCCTGTGGTGCTGCGTGCGGGTCGGAAGCCGTATTGTGCCTCAGACAGCTGCGGACTTACCTGTAGATGTAAGGAGCGATGTATAGCAGCTTCGAACACCTTGGCGGGGGTGGACAAAACTGCCACTGGCCTATAATCGCTCGTCTTCGTACCCCCACGACCCTTCGGTACTGGCACTACGCGAGTTAGTTTCCACCGCTCGGGAAAAGTCCCCGACCTAAGGCACATATTAAAAACATGTAATAACGGGTCAGCAAGTACCTACCTTCCGGCAATCTTTAAAAATAAACGGTGGAATTCCATCCGGCCCTGCTGATGTTTTTGGTCCCAGCCGCGCCAGCGCATAGCTAACTTCGGCTGACTCGAGACTAACGATATGCACACGCGCTCCGTTCGCCCCACCTGCCACACTCGCCGCCTCGGGATCCAACCGCGCGGGTTCAAGATTGTACACCGAATGAAAATAACTTGCGAATTCCACTGCACATTCCCGGTTAGTTAATGTTATTCCCTCTTTAACAAGCTTTTGCCCACACGTATTCCGTTTTTTAGATTTAATGTACGACCAGAACGACTTTGGGTCGTTTGCAAGGTGATTCTGCACTCGATCACGATACAAGTCATGCGCCAGACCAGTCGCCGCTTTCACCCTAGCCCTACAACATCTGAATGCTTCATAATCCGTAGTCGATTTACTCGCCTTATACTGCTTGTGAAGCCTGTATTTCAGTTTTATGTCGCGAATGATATTTGCCGTGTACCACTCAGGGTAAGAGTGAGAGTTTGCAGGCTTTCGCTT
Organism: Yponomeuta evonymella; assembly: GCA_963969515.1. Taxonomy (NCBI): domain Eukaryota; kingdom Metazoa; phylum Arthropoda; class Insecta; order Lepidoptera; family Yponomeutidae; genus Yponomeuta; species Yponomeuta evonymella. The sequence goes on from OZ018365.1 coordinate 2,228,100, forward strand.
TTTACTGGGAACACAGTTATCTATATGCGAATTAATGGTTGCATAAAAAAAATTTAAAACCTCTTCAGGCTCGGTAATAGAATACATTTCGGTCCAATCTGTATTTGCAATCGAATAATACAGAGCATTAAAATCGGCCTTTCTAAAGTTCCATGCTCTATTACACGGTGATGGAACCTCTTCCTCTGAGCGGCTGCTTTCTAAGCGGGCATCGCGACTCGCGGCGAGATTCACACTGACGGCTAGCGGTGGGTGGTACGCATCCACCGGCTGCAGTCCTTCGTCGGCCGCGCGCACGCCCACCGCGCCGCGCACTCCCGCGCCCACTAACACCAAATCAAGCTGACGGCCATGACAGTTGTCTATATCGTTGCTCTGAATGAATTCACAATAACTCATGAAGTATTCAAAATAATTAGTTACATTGCTATTACATGAATAAATATTAAAATCACCTAGCACTATGATATTGCCCTTGTATTTGACACTAAATAACTCAATTAAATTAAACAAAATCATGTAGCTATTTTCATTAGCATTAGGTGGAATATAGACAACACCACACGCAAACAAAAACCTATTCTTTAGGTGAACAGTTGCCAAGATTAACTCGAACTCACAATTATCCAATTTGACGTCACTAGGAAGAGGAACATTACGTAACTCAAATCGCGGTGCGGCCACTAATAGAACTCCACCTTGTTTACGACCATCTGTCCGGTCACATCGCAGGATATGAAAGCCTGGAGGAACAATTTCGGCATTATGTATAGACTCGTTACAGCCCGATTCCGTAATGGCAATTAAATCCGCTTCTGACGACTCAACGAGACTTAGAAATTCGCTTGTTTTCGTCCTTAGGCCTCGCACATTTTGATAAAATATCTCTATATTATTACAAACAGTTGTTAAATGATTTGCGGCGCTGTCGGGGTTATGCCTCTGGGCCACTAGGTTTTTGCGCACGAAAAGGTACCCAGGTCTTTAGCCTCGCATTGTCGGGCCAGGCCTCAGCCACAAAATACCTGTCAAAGTGTGCCTCTGGAACTCCTATCTTATAAGACTTATAGTCGCCTTTTGCTTTCAGCTCCTCTACGGTACATTCAGCTGATGGGCACAGCCCCTTCAAATGCTCTTTTATCTCCTCGAGCCCAGACACCATATTCCATAGGTGAATAAATGTACCTACAAGTCTCGAGTATGAAGATATGGTGAATACAAATTTATTCAGTATTGTGGCGAGCACATGTCAACTCTGCGCGCGCACTATAAACTCCAACATTCCTACATCGTGCAAGCAAAATGTTTCACATGACATACCATAAATATAACGTCCGACGAACATCAGTCGGACCGGCCGTCCCCAGGCATACGATCTGCCTGGCGGGAAATTTCCCTTTATAGTGGAAGAGCACGATCACTCGCTCTTCCCTATAGTGGTGACCCTCGACAGAACAATGTCAACCTTCTTTCGCTCTCGCAGCACCCCACATACAATCAGTCTCAAAGCAAGGCCAGCATCCTCTTCCCTCTCACCTCATCAGTTCCACTACAGTCAACGCACCGACTACTGGTACTGATGGTGATCTCCCCCAACCCCTCGGCACGGCAGCCACACAGCAACAGCGCACGTTGCCAGTGGTACAGCAGCCTTCACCGGTTCCTACCACATGCGCGGACCCCATGGTACTGTCGCCGGTGAAGTGACTGTTAGCCGCCGAAAACCCTCAACCGCTAGTCGACTCACTGACTCAGCGCCTCCTGGCACTTGCAGGCTTTAGAGCACAGACTTCGATTCCTATCAGACCTAGCTATGCGTAGCTACGGTCTTGAAGGGGAGTGATGTGGCGAGCACATGTCAACTCTGCGCGCGCACTATAAACTCCAACATTCCTACATCGCGAAAGCAAAATGTTTCATATGACATACCGTAAATATAACGTCCGACGAACATCAGCGGCCGTCCCCAGGCATACGATCTGCCTGGCGGGAAATTTCCCTTTATAGTGGAAGAGCACGATCACTCGCTCTTCCCTATAGTATGATCCAGCGCTAATAACATCTCAACTCTGAGGATCCACATGCCTGCGTGAAGGAAAACATAGTGAGAAGACCTGATTATATAAGATGTTCACTTGAGTATCTCAGCACTTAAAGGCACCAATCTGCGGTTGGCAGGCGTGCTAATTAACCCTTTACCGTCTATGGTTTCAGATTTGGGACACTTTTAAAACATATTCTTAGCGTTATATTAAAACTATATTTGTGGACAAACTAACATTTGCTAACTACTCTTGGCAGCCAAATCATTCGGGTCGACATTTTCGTGATATTAACGATTCGCATTTCTTTGTGACGAGATATTTATTAGTTTTATCGAGATAATTGGAAAATTCAAAATTATTTTAGTACAATAATAGATTATCAACGATTTTCTAGAAAAACAAGTAAGAAATATCTTTCTTGTAATACTATTTCAAGTAATTAAAGTTTGTTCCAAATTTAGAACATCATGCAGTAAAGGTTATTTTAACGACACTGGAACAACATGCACTAACGTTTGAATACAAATTCGGAACACCATGTAGTAAGGATTACTTAATGTTAATTAATAATAATTAATATGTTCAATGTGGCCCAAATATCAACTAGGTTTCGAGCTATATCAATTATATCCGAAATTAGCGACGAATGCCATGATTAGTTAAGTTACTTAATTTTTTTACTTAAGTAGCTTCTTTAGTAGGGGCCCATGGATGTGAATGGCGAGAGACCGCGAAAGATGGTGTGATGGGGAAAAGCCCTATACCTACCCGGCAGTTTTTCTTTAAGTAAAAAAATACACATATCAGCAATGTTATGTTTAAAATACAAATAGTCGTAATTTTTACTATTTAATTTTAATTATTCATAACAATATTCGTAACATCTCCTGCACTGCATGAAGTTCCAGATTTGGAACACATATAAATATCTACCGGAATAAATGGGTTTCCATATTTGAAATAAAGTTATTTCCTAAAATAACTAATTTATTAATACCTTTAGATTTTTATTTGTACTTTTCCTAAGTCTTACTTACTATATAGAATATAATTATTTTTTTTTCAAACATTTAAAAAAATCCATGCGGTAAAGGGTTAATTCTATACTATCTATCTATATCCTGCCGTGAAACGTTGTTAAAATAACGTTATATTTTATCCGTCAGGTATTACGCCATCGTGAGGCCGCTGGAGTATCCAGTCACGATGACGCACCGAACCGTCTGCTTCATGCTGGCCAACGTATGGCTTTGGCCGGCCTTCATCAGCTTCGTGCCAATATTCATGGGCTGGTACACCACCGAGCAGCACAGGCAGTACAGGAGAATCCATCCAAACGTGTGCATCTTCAAAGTGAACATGGTATACGCGATAGTCTCCTCGAGCGTCTCTTTTTGGATCCCGAGCATAGTTATGATCTCCATGTATTGTAGGATCTTCCGTGAAGCCATTAGACAGAGAGAAGCTTTGACACGTACCTCCTCGAATATTCTCCTAAACTCTGTTCATTTGAGACATACGTCACACGCAGCCCATCACTCCCACTACCTCCACCCAGATCGGAGGCCTTCAGACATCAGTCCCAACTACAGTACGTTCACGGAAGTGGGGCCCGAGGAGACGGAGTTTGGAGGTGAAGTGGTGATGACACTTGGAGACGTGTGTCCGAGTAAAGAGGCCAGTCCGAGGAAGTCAGTGAATGTGAGCTGTGATACAGCCAGTTCAGGATACTGCTCGGGTGGGTCAAACAAGAGATCGTCGACGGGACAGCCTCCTGCTGGGTGGAGGCCGAGTTGTTCGTCCAATGTGGCGACAAGAGACCTGGCGAAGGCTGCGACGGAGCTCAATAATCAAGGTGGGTAGTTTTTCATATCTTTTCTAAGTGACTGCTACCCTCCATTTATTGAGCGGTACTTTAAGGATAAGAACAATTATGTAGATGCGATAGGTCAGACAAAATCGAACAATTACTCATTCAAATTTAGAAGTGGCTCATCGTATAATTGATTTAGCGTGACCTAATCGACTGCCTTGTTGGTCTAGCGGCACAGACATTGCGGTAACACATTTGGTTTAGATGCCAAGGCAGAACTCATCGGCTCGATTCCCAATGGAGTTCGCCGTACTTAGAATATTACAATTATCGACATCTCGGTGTTTTTCTATATTTTTTTTATTTCTTTGTCTGGTTACCTGGTCACAGGGTATCATAGTTAGACAATTATCTGGATCCCCAAACATATTTCCTCAGACTAAGCTGTTATTTTGCGAAAAAAATAACATTTTAACTTTTTTATTAAATGCGTAAGGATACAATATGTGCCATGTCTATGGAGAATAGACAAATTGGTGGTCATGCAAGACAATGTTTTCAAAATCATTTTACCAAGCACCATCACGAAAATATCTTTGACGGGTCGAGGCAAACACGAAACTACAGAAAAAGCAAACACAAAATGCCGTTCGCCACTTGAAGGGAAAATAAAGATTCATTAAGCAAGCTTTATTTTCTTGTCTTTTGTTTTTATACGGATATCCCTAACACCATCGCATCAACGAAACGGTAATAGCGGAAAGCAGGAAAATTGGTGGAAATATTTCTATATTACCAACATTAACGAAAATAAAGCGAAATATGATCCAGCCTGCTTCTTCTTTTAAGATCCATCCTATAACCTGACATCTAACGGTCTTATTTATAAAAAGTCGTTTCAACTAAAACGCTGTTAAGACGAAGTTAAAGCCGGCTTATGACAGGAGATCCTCTTATAAAACGGCTTTGACTTCCTCTTAAGGCTGTTTTAATTATTCCTGGATTATCACAACACAGACTCTAGTCTAGCGTGGAATCCGCTGTAATTTTTTCAATATCATTATCATTATCCTCAATCGCTCAAAATAAAATTATACAACCAGTGTATGCTACCAGTGATGATTTATGGCACTGAAACGTGGTCTCTCACTATGGGCCTCATAAGAAAGCTCAAGCTCACGCAACGAGTTATGGAAAGGGCTATGCTCGGAATTTCTCTATGAGATCTAATCAGAAATGATGAGATCCGTAGACGAACGAAAGTCCTCAACATAGCCTAGCGGATTAGTAAGTTGAAGTGGCAGTGGGAGGGGCACATAGCAGGCAGAACTGATGGCCGATGGGGCCGAAAAGTTCTCGAATGGATACCACATAATTCGGCCAGCGCAGCGTAGGACGACCAGCAACAAGATGGACAGATGACCTCATCCAAGTGGCAGGAAGACGTTGGATGCAATCCGCTTCCAACAGGTCTTTTTGGAAATCCATGGAGGAGGCCTATGTCCAACATTGGACTTCTTGTGGCTGAACGATGATGATGATGAATATTATTATGTGACCATAGATATATCTATGGCTACTACTGTAGCGCGTCGGAGTTGTTCGCTGAGGCACTAGTAGACGGTTTTTACGCAACCATGCGCAAGCGAGTCGCCTCCGCCGCGCGTCGGACACGGGGAGCCGGAAAATGGTGACAACGGTTGCTGACCGAATGGACAACGGTCCGTTTCTGAGACACTGGATGAAGTTGCACTCTCCAATGTCTCAGTCTCAGAGGCGAGACCGACGGGCAGTTTCTGAATTGAAAATTTCGCTAAGTAAATGGTTAACTGTAGTACTGTCTCGTTGAATTTCTCAGAAAGAATCTCGAATTACTCTCTGCCTGAGAGAAGGCCAGTGCCCTACAGTGGGACGTATATATGCTGCTTATGTATGCCACTTATTCTAAACTTAGATGATAAAAATATGTACTGGGCATGCATCCAAGTAACGTACATCTGCGAATTCGTAGTAGCAATACCACTCGCTAACCGTGAAGGAAAACATCGTGAGGAAACACGCGGCTTGGTTGGCTTCGCACGTATCAACACTATAAGGTATCTAGAATTAAACTATTCTTGTTGAATATTCTTTTTATCCTCGATGTGTGTCCTCTTAACATCCTGGCAACGTTTCATAGCGATCCGGCCTGTCGTTTGTAAATTAAATAAATTAGACCAAACTACCTTCGCATAGAAATTGCTTCGAGAGGCGCCCTCTTAAATTATGAAAGGTGAAACATTACATCGATCGTTCTAGGAATGAACGTTAACTTAATAGGCACCTACATGAAATTGTAGTCATTCGTGTAAGTTGTATGATGTAATAACAGTTAGCAGGTAGTTGTTGGTTAATCTGCGAGTAGTTTCAACTATCAAGATCAATATTGAATTTTATCAAGATTTTGTTACCTTATGCTTGGTACCTGCAGTCGACAGCAGAGTCGCAAAGTCGTCCTTAATATTAGGGGTTAAAGTATGAAATTGCCGTTTTATTGCAATAGGTTCTTTGAATTGACATAGAATCTTCATGGTTTGAGGTTTTCGAATGAAACTTTTTTCAAATGGTTTCTATAATGTTCTTTTTTTAAAAAATGTGAAACATTTGAATATCGACTTTCAATTGATTTTGTTATTCAATTTAGACAAAAAAGATGGATACTGCGAAAATTCGAGTGATTATGAGGCACCCATTTTTCGAATTTTTTATTTTATTGATTTGACGCAAGTGAGTCAATATTGTGGGTAAGGTAACGTTAAACCATGCCGCTAATTCCTGGGTAGTTTGACTAGGGTCGGCTTCCACTATCTCTCTTAATTCATCGTTATTCACCTGTGTGGGCGGTCTTCCTCGTGGCTCGTTCTTTAAGTCGAAATTTCCATCACGAAAGCGTTTAAACCAAAATCGCACGGTGCGTTCATTAGTAGACCCCTCTCCAAACGCAGCATTGATATTGCGGGCTGTTTCTGCCGCGTTAGTTCCGCGTCGGAACTCGTATTCAAAAATCACTCGAATTTTCGCAGTATCCATCTTTCTTGTCTAAATTGAATAACAAAAACAATTGAAAGTCGATATTCAAATGTTTCACATTTTTTAAAAAAAGAACATCATAGAAACCATTTGAAAAAAGTTTCATTCGAAAACCTCAAACCATGAAGATTCTATGTCAATTCAAAGAACCTATTGCAATAAAACGGCAATTTCATACTTTAACCCCTATTATAACTGATTAGAGTGCAAGTATGTACGTTGACTGTACAGACCAGAATAACTGAACGAATACAAAATAAAAACCGGCCAAGTGCGAGTCGGACTCGCGCACAAAGAGTTCCGTACCATTATCTATACAACATTAGACAAAGGCGGAGACAAGATAGATTAGGTACATTGAGAAAAGCGCCAACTATAGATACCAACAAGAAGCGTTTAACATTGACATTTACCGACATGACATCGGCGCTGTGAAGGTTACAAAGATGGCCGCGAGACGGCGAGTGCTGTCTTTAGACAACGTTTTTTGTATGGGAGCCCCCCTTTATTGGAATAATCAAAAATCCCAGTCCACTCTTCCATTCATTCGTTCAGATTCATTCTTTTTACTTTCAATCATTCAATCGTTCATTCGTAAAAATGTCGGCCGCTAGTCGGTACTGTAAAAATTAATAAAACAATTTTTCCACTGTTCACACGTTTTTCTCTGCGCCCATTCCAACAGGTTATGGGCCCAGGGCACGATTTAAATAAGTTATAATTAAGTTCCTGCTATCCGTCTAAAATACGGATATGAACAACGGAGATACGAGGCAAACGAAACATCCAGCAATTTAACGGCGAACGTCTTCAAGTCTCTGTTAGAAGAACTGCAAGTGGCCATCGTCGTTGAACAACCAGTGCCGGATAATCCAGACGCAATGTGGCTAAAGAAAAACCAAACTGCAAAAGGTACAATTATCGAATATTTAAATTTCGCGAAAGACGCTGCAACGGCCAAATCCATTTTCGATAACCTAGATAAAATCTACGAGAGACGAAGCCTGGCCACGCAATTAGCACTACGCAAGCAATTGCTAAATCTTAAACTGCAACCAAATGTTCCTTGCTTCAACTTGACCACAAAGTGAAGCTGAAAGGTGAACCTACAACAGAGCTCAAGGTTTTGCATACTGGTCCGAGGAATTCCTCATTTCCAAAACCACAAGGAAAATTTTCTAAAAAAAAAAAAAAAAATTACCCTCAACCGAAGAAAAACTTTCATACCGGAAATTCAACTCACAAAATTTCAAAAATGTTCTGCGATCACTGTTGGTGCCGAAATCATCTCAAGAATGACTGTCGCTACCTGAAGAAGATCCAGCAAGACTGGGCTGGGAGCAGCGGCAGCGGCTACAAGAGGACGGCGCACAACACGTTGTGCAACAATGACGAGGGCGGTTTCGCTTTTATGGTTTCACCCGATTATAAGTTATCTGACCCTATTAGTAATTCTACTAATATGGAAATTTCTTTCCTCTTAGATTCGGGTGCCACGGATCATATTATAAATTCACTTGACGTGTTTACAACGTACACGGAACTATCGACGCCTCACAAGATCGGAGTTGCGAAAAACGGCGAGTCCATACAGGCCTACGGTAAAGGCAGCATAAAGATAACAACAGCTTTAGGTACTGAAGGCTCGATTGATGATGTATTGTTTTCGTCCGAGGTACGTCATAATTTACTTTCTGTAAGTAAGATGCAACGTGCAGGTATGACAGTGGTTTTTTGGCAACAAACGGTGTTCAAGTCCATCATAAAGACAAGTGCATCATGACCGGGGAGAATTGCAACAACCTTTTTAGGTTAAAGTAAATAAACTTAATATTCACTTGACTCAAAATTCCTCTAACGCCTATAGTTTGTGGCATAGCCAACTCAGACATGTAAACAAACAAAGGTTTGAAATGTTAAAGGATAAAATAGATGGAAGTGACCAGTCTTTGATAAACAATATAAACCCCAGCGATACTATTTGTGAACCTTGTATTCTTGGTAAACAATCATGTCTCCCGTTTGCAAAAACTAAAGATAACAATAGTAAACACCAGAATCGACCCCTTTATATTATTCTCGGACGTTTGTTGTCTGATAACGCCTACTACCTTTGATGACAAAAACTACTTTGTTACTTTTATTGATGATTACACTCATTCTACTGTAACCTACTCAATGAATGAAAAATCGAAGTGCTAAAATATCTTAAAGATTTTGTTGCTAGGAGTGACAACTTATTCAATACGAAAGTCACAAATCTGTACTGCGACAATGGTAGAGAATAACTTTCAACAGAATTTAATGAGTTTTGTGTTTCTAAGGGTATCTCGTACCAACTAACGGTACCATATACGCCGCAACAAAATGGTGTGTCAGAGCCTATGAATCGCACGTTAACCGAAATGGCTAGAACCATGGTTGAAAGTTCGAAATTAGAAAAGTCTTTTTGGTGGTAAGCCATACTGACAGCTACCTACCTAATAAATAGACTCCCTACTAAAGCTCTGACCAGCAACAAAACACCATACGAAATGTGGCATAATAACAAACCTAAAATTTGGTGCAACGGCCTATGTCCATGACAAAACGAGAAGAACAAAGTTTGACAGTAAATCGTTTAAAGCAATACTAGTCGGATACGACAACAATGGTTATAAACTATTCAACGTTCAAAATGATCAATTTTTCATTGCCCGTGATATTATATTCGATGAGTCAAATTTTGTTCAATCAAGGCCGACAAACCAAAACACACAAATTCCCGCAAAAGTTGACAAGCCTATCGGTGATAATAAGTCAGCAGGCACGAAACACAAGATTCTTCCCGATGACCAATCGGATGCTGAGAATTCGCCAAACAAAATAAGGCGAAGTGAAAGAATAAAAAAAAAAAAAAAACTACCCTCAGTCGATTATAAACAGATGAGCGATACAGATTTGTGTTACTTAGCACTCACGACTGCTCAGCCGTTACCTAGTAACTATAGTGATATTTCAAACAGGGATGATAGTGACAAATGGTTAAAAGCTAAATAAAAATCAACCATGGGTTCTAGTGGAAAGAAAAGACCCCAAAATGTAAATATTATTGATTGTAAATGGTTATTCACGATAAAAATTAATGAGTTAGGAGAACCAACTCGTTACAAGGTGCGTTTAGTTGCTCGCGGTTTTACTCAAAAGTACCTTGAAGACTTTGATGAAACGTTGCAAACGTTTGTACGTATTTCTACTTTTAGATTTATATTAGCGTTTGCAAATCAGCATAGCTTGCAAGTACATCACTTAGACGTCCAAACTGCGTTTTTGAACGGAGTTCTCGAGAATGACATTTACATGGAGGTGCTTGAGGGTGTTTTTGTAGAACCAAACCAAGTAGGTATGCAAGTTAAATAAATCCTTGTACGATTTAAAACAAGCTTCTCGATGCTGGTACAAGCGTTTTTATCACGCTCTTACAGAACTTGGTTTTAAAAATTCAGAGGTAGATCCTTGTTTGTATATACTAAATTGATGATAATGTATATATAGTATTATACGTCGATGATTTGATTTTATGTACAAACCGAAATACTAATTTGAAAGACTGATTTGAATGAAATAAAACTACTCTTGGGCATTAGAGTAAACATATCAGAAACTACAATAACTTTGGACCAGTCAGTCTACTTGAACAATGTTTTAAGCAAGTTTTCCATGAGTGATTGCAATCCGACAAAGTCACCGTTCCCATCAAAATTAGATCACTTGGCTCTTAATTCCGACACACACTTTGACGCTTCTTTCAGGAACGTCATAGGATGCCTTATGTACGCAATGCTTTGCGCACAGCCAGATATTTGCTCAGCAATCAGTATTCTGAGCAGATATCAAAGCAAAAAATATATATATATATATATATATATAATAAACTATGGAAATGCTTAAAACATCTTTTAAGATACATAAAAGGCACTATAAATTTAAAGTTGACCTACAAAAAGGTGCGACTATCATCAAATACTTCAAGGCTATTCAGATTCCCATGCAGGGCAGGCGACGAAATTGATCGTAAAAGCACAACGGGATACGTATTCCAAGTGTTTGAAAACTGTGTAATGTCATGGAATACTCGCAAACAAAACACAGTCGCCGCCTCCTCAACCGAAGCTGAATATATGGCTCTTTTCAAAGCTGTGAGAGAAGCTAAATGGATAAAATCATTGCTAAATAGTATTAAAATCCAATTACCAATGCATATCCCTTTATATGAAGATAACAACAGCTGTATAAGCATTGAAAACAATCACACTAGCCATAAAAGGTCTAAGCACATAGATATAAAATATCATTTCAAACGTGAACAAATTACTAAGAAAGTAATAAAGCTAGAGTATGTTTCCATAGAACATCAACTAGCTGATATCTTCACGAAAATGATACCATCAGGGAAATTACTACAATTAAGATCAAAGTTAAGCTTGATTGAATTTGATAATGTTTGTAATATACCTAATGATTAAAAGGTACTAAAATAATTAAAACAGAATATTGAGAGCAGAATGTATAATTTATTTCTAATAATATAAATACATATTGTGATAATTATTGCCTAATCGCATTGTATAAGACTAGAATTTTTGAGGGGGACTATTGGAATAATCAAAAATCCCAGTCCACTCTTCCATTCATTCGTTCAGATTCATTCTTTTTACTTTCAATCATTCAATCGTTCATTCGTAAAAATGTCGGCCGCTAGTCGGTACTGTAAAAATTAATAAAACAATTTTTCCACTGTTCACACGTTTTTCTCTGCGCCCATTCCAACACCCTTAAATATCAATTTTATTCTGTTTTTAGTATTTTTTGTTATAGCGGCAACAGAAATACATCATCTGCGAAAGACGGACAGTGGAGTCTGAGTAGTAGGGTCTCCCCTATTTGGGTACGGAACCCTAAAAATGTGTATTGATGGTTGACAAATGAACAAATGGTTTACAGGTTTCATGTTGTTTTAATGACGCCTTATAGAATTAAAATACCTACAAAGCGTCACGCAACAAAAAAAAAACATTTTAACGTAATTATGACCCTGCCTTAAAAAACTGGACAAATCCATAACACGGATTAAGACTGCGTCATTGGTAAAAGCCTTTTATCAATTTTTCGAATGGTAGGAAAAGTTGTAGCAGTATACATTTAAGAAGTCGTGCAACTTGGCTTGAATGTGTCTCTAAATTTTAAGTATAAACTCAAATGTTACCTTTGAACCGTAATTTTGTAACAAATTCAAATTTGATTTAATTTGTAGGAATATATTATTAGCTTTAAAATGTAGTTAATCACCACAATTGCTATGGTGAATTGTTATTATTTTTTGCTCATATATTTATTTATAGACGGATAAGACGATTTACTTCAAATAAAATATAAGATATATATATATATATGTATATATATATATTTCGTATGCCTACCAGTTAATTTCTTGCACCACCTGTGGTTGACTGGTAGAAAATGCTTACACCATTAAGTCCGCCACATTGCCATTGTATTTTTCACTTATGTGCAATAAAATAAATAAATAAACGTATTAATAATAATAATAATTAATCCTCTTTATTAAATAAGAATTTAGACGAACGGCGTCACTAACACATTCAGTGAATTTTGGTTTATTTTTTTATTATCTAAAACTCAATGCAGCTCAAATAAAACCATATCTAGTGATAATTTAGACCCATGGTCGCGATTTTTTTATGCTGTTAAAAAATCACAAAAATAATTACCGACTGCCCTAGAAAGGATATTGATAAGTAATATAATATTTTTCAGATTCTAAATACTAACCATCACAGAGTAAAATGTATTTTATAACACTTGATTTAGGTGTAATGTCGGAGAATTAAGTCGTAGAATAACAGTTTTTGTACACGACGAACTAACTCACATGTTTCAGGAATTGAGCATTTTATAAATAACCATGTATTTGCTGCTTAGGTTATGTCAGTGGCAAACCCTGGTCTCTATCTACCCTTTCGGGATACAAGCGTGAGTTTATGTTATATATCCACTTCCAGCCGCCACCGTCAATCTGCTTTAGATTCTCAAGCTCGTCTTCAATGAAGTAGAAATGAAATGCCAACTGGAGTAGAACGAACTGCCTTTTACTGTAACAGGCAAAAGGGTAAACCGAAGTTGCCGCTGCAATTCAGCATAATTTCCTTAAAATGCAATAAACATTTTTACGACTCGAAACCAATTGGTTGATTGTTTCTTGTATGAATTGCTTTTGGTAGAAGCAAAGTTACTTTTGCGATCTTTTCTACTATAAGAGAAGTTCATAATTATATCTGTTATGTCTTCCAGGGTATCATTTGTTTGTAGAATGTTCTGGTACTTCATAAGCACCCTATATACGTCCCACTATAGGGCACAGGCCTTCTCTCAGAGAGAGAGAGTACGGGCTTAATCACCACGCGTGCCCACCGCGGATTGGCGATTTCAAGCGTTGAGGCATGTGAATAGCTCAGACACCCAGGTTGCTTCACGATGTTTTCCTTCACCGTTAGCGAGTGGAGAACTTCACAAATGTACATAACTTAGAAAACAAAGTCATAGGTACATGCTCGCACTGGGAATCGAACCAGGATCTCCCGCTTCCGAGTCCAATATTCTACCGACTAGGCTACCACCGCTTCTCTTCTGGTAGTTATTTAATCTTAAAAGGAATCAGAAGTTATTGGTATAATGGGAGCTAGCGCTAGTTTCTAGCTTATAGCGTGATTTTTTTTTCCACACTTTACATAAATATTGAAAAAGATTGTGTATGTGATATCCTTACAGATTTTCACACGTAAAATAATATAATAGTTATTTAAGATACACGTGCGGAAAGTAAGGTTTATTGTCACGCAGCAAGTGTTTTCATTGGCACGCATTCGGATAAAAACCTTTTACGATCAAGTATCTTACAACATTTTTCAATGCATTTTACGAGGAAATACAACAAAAAAATAAGTATAATAAAGAAAATTTATTATAAATACCAAATTAATTGTTGAAATTGAAAGTATTTTTTTTTAGACAGCAAAACCTCCTTGCATCTTTGTAATTTTTTAAATTTTATGACTTGCACCATGCACCACAGAGTCAAAAACTTAAAAAAATTACTTCATTTCACGCGTGAAATAAAGGATTTCGGTACTGTTTTATTTCACGCGTGAAATAAAGAGTCGGCTTCCGCATAATTTTGTTACACAAAAAATAAAACTTTACGAGCAACTGCATTGAAAAACATTTTTAGCAGTATACAGGGTTCGGTGTCCGAAATCACCCGATCTCGTCACTCGCCTCTGGCACGCCAACGCACATTTCACTGGGGCTCGGGCAGGGTGAAGGGAAACAAATTCCGCCTAATAGGTTTGATATAAATTTCCATAAATTCCGCCTCGCGGCTGTTTTTAACCGTCTGCGCAAAGGAGCGTTGTGCTTTTCCCGAGAATGTATGTATGATACTCTTTTACTCTTTGGCCGCCTAGAGACCAAACGGCTTGGCTTGTTTGGACAATTGAGATGTGAAATGAAATAAATCTAAGTAAAATAAATATTAATAAGATAAACTATTAATATATTATCTCTGAAAATTACTGGTGTGCAATAAAAACTTATGTATCTATCTAAATTTCTAATTATCGCTCTAAGCGATAAGACCGCCAAATGTACACCACTACTTAGATATAAGAAACTATTTTTAATTCTTTCACCTGGTTGTGCAATAAAGTGTTCTCTATCTATCTATCTAAATCTCGAGAAATCAAACCGGAATAAATGTATATAAGCTAAAACTGCAGAGGTCAGCTGTCATAAAGTTAGTTAAATTTTTATGATAAGAAAACTTTTTTCATAAACAAAAGCCGACGTCTTGCTCGCACTTTTTACATTTTTTTATTATTGTAAAATACTCAGTATATTTTTAACAAATGTGGTCTGAGACGATGGTGGAAAGTAAAATCAAGGATATATTGTACAACATTTTGTTGTTCCATCCTACACAAAATTTTTGATAAAGAAAATCGGCCTCTAAAATTATGAACTTTTTAAGCCATGTTTTTTCTATCAAAAATTTAATTTTATAAAATTACAACAGACCATATTGTCAAAAGTATACTACATTCTTTTACAATAATGAAATATGTTAAAACTTTTGAGCAATGAACTTTTGAGCAATCGGGTTTTACGTTTAAAATAAGATTTTTTTCTCCAAGGAAATCTACCTTCGTCCGTGAGATATTTGCGTGTCTCAGTGGACATCTGGGTCTCAAAATGTAACGCTTAGGTCCACGAAATAGAAATTATTTTACTTTTTTTATGCTTTTGTTGTAATGTAATATAATTTTCTGTTATAAACAGACCATATTGTCAAAAGCATACTGCATTCTTTTACAACAATTAAATATGTTAAAACGTTTTTACAAAGAACTTTTGAGCCATCGGGTTTTACGCTTAAAATAAGATATTTTTCTCTCCAAGGCAATCTACCTTCGTCCGTGAGATGTTTGGGTGTCTCAGTGGACATCTGGGTCTCAAAATGTAACGCTTAGGTCCACGAAATAGAAATTATTTTACTTTTTTTATGCTTTTGTTGTAATGTAATATAATTTTCTGTTATAAACAGACCATATTGTCAAAAGCATACTGCATTCTTTTACAACAATAAAATATGTTAAAACGTTTTTACAAAGAACTTTTGAGCCATCGGGTTTTACGCTTAAAATAAGATATTTTTCTCTCCAAGGAAATCTACCTTCGTCCGTGAGATGTTTGGGTGTCTCAGTGGACATCTGGGTCTCAAAATGTAACGCTTAGGTCCACGAAATAGAAATTATTTTACTTTTTTTATGCTTTTGTTGTAATGTAATATAATTTTCTGTTATAAACAGACCATATTGTCAAAAGTATACTGCATTCTTTTACAACAATAAAATATGTTAAAACGTTTTTACAAAGAACTTTTGAGCCATCAGGTTTTACGCTTAAAATAAGATATTTTTCTCTCCAAGGAAATCTACCTTCGTCCGTGAGATGTTTGCGTGTCCCAGTGGACATCTGGGTCTGAAAAATGTAACGCTTAGGTCCACGAGACATAAATTATTTTACTTTGTTTTTTTGTAAATTTGTAATGTAATATAATTTTCATTCTTTACAACAACCTATGTTATTTTTCTTGTAGTTTCCTGTGTTGTTTCCTTATTTTTTATTAAGGAGAGGGTGCCAAAGGGAAGGAAGGAATGGTGCCCTTTTGTATATATTCTAACATATTTAATGATTTTAGTTTAACTTTCGTCTAGTTTAACTTTCGTGAGCACTACATAAAATAAATAATATTTAATGATGGTAAAAAAAATATTATTCTTTTGACAAATGTGGCCTCAGGTGGCACTAGATAGTAAAATTGTAAACATTTTAGACATTTTGAAAATTTTCATAACATACCCTCTTAGTTTTGTAAGAAAACATAGCTAAAGAATTTCTTATTTGTAAGCAATTCGTTCTATCAAAAACTAACACAACAAACCATATGGGATAACAACAAAACATATAAAATACATGTGGCAATTGATTTTTATTTATAGATAAGATACGAGGTCATTATCATTGTTATCGCACAAAACTGGACCAATTCTTATTGGTTATCGTTATTATTATTATTGCTAATAGCGCATTCTTAGAACGCAGTCCACTTATTCGACAGGTCGTGGCATGTATGTACCAATGACTTTGTTATCTAAGTAAGTACATAATTTATTTGTGTCTTAAAAGACTTCCATAAGCAGCCTATATACGTCCCACTGTAGGGCACAGGCCTTCTCTCAGAGAGAGAGTATGGGCTTAATCACCACGCGTGCCCACCGCGGATTGGCGATTTCAAGCGCTGAGGTATGTGAATAGCTCAGACACCCAGGTTTCCTCACGATGTTTTCCTTCACCGTTAGCGAGTGGTATTGCTACTGTAACTTCACAAATGTACATAATGAGGAGACAATGGCTGGATGATCTCGACAAATTCTTGCCGGATACTCTCTCTCTGAGAGAAGGCCTGTACCCTATAGTGGGACGTATAGCTATAGGCTGCTTATGATCCCACCATTGTCTTCTCAGCCACCCCCGTTTGCGATGACCGCCGCGCAGTACCCACTTGGTGGCAAGTCTCGCCCACCTATTCGGGTGCTGCGTCCGGCCAGCCCAGTTCCATTTCAATTTGGCGGTCTGAACACGCACATCCGCTATGCGCGTTTTGGAGCGTAGTGTGGTTTTCCGGACACGATTTATCTTCCGGACGCCGAATATGCGCTCCATCGCTCTTTGGCAAACCTTGAGTTTGGAGTTCTGTTGTTCAGTCAGTGACCACGCCTGTGAGCCAAAGGTAACGACCAGGAAGATACACATGTCGACAAGTTTCTGTTTCAGAGAAAGCGGAATATCTATCTACATTATACATCATCATCTTTGCTTGCACTCTATTCAGTTACGTTACGGGCGACTTTAAAACAAAAATGTTAAGGTTAAGCTACTGTCGCGAATGCACCCTAAATGTCCCGCAGCAGTCCTTGGGAGAGCATGCAGCTGCAATTTAAAAACGGACTGACCGAATGGGGTCAAAAGCAAGCATTCCCGTTACTGGGGCAGCAGGAGACCTATTAAGAACGGGAGAAAGGTGTGCAGATCTATCTGGACCCCTTAAAAGCATTGTTATCATAATAATAAGCAGCTTTATAAACGTCCCATTGCAGAGCATCGGTCTTCTCTCACAAAGAGTATGGGCTTAATCACCATGCGTGCGCGGATTGGCAATTTCAAGCTTCACTTCACTATTGAACTTTTCTTTCACTTTTGATGGTTAAGTATGTAGTTTTTGGTTCTGCTGGTTATAGATTCCTTATTATTTACTGATTGTACATATGTTTTTCGTCCCCCCATCTCAGAAAGAGTGTTTTTGCTCTTCGATATCTGGGTGCAAAAGCCGTTTTTATCCTCTAGGGGATAAAGTACCTAAATTCAATTTAGAACATCGTGTGCACTAAGTTTGTAAATTCAAAACATCATTAAACCTATTTACTTCAACCAACCAATCTACCTACCTCCATGGCGCCGAATTCATCATACAACTTTTTTTAATTTGTTATACACTCAGACTCGGAACCTCCTTTGTGTTTTTTTTTTTTGCATTTTAGTCATTTCCTCGTGGGATGAAAAGTTACGTGTTGCACTCGAGTGCAAAGATTTTTCACCTCGTGCTCGTTTGATTCTCGCTAACGCTCAGGAAGGTCAGGCTCTAATTTTCCGACCAATTGCTACGCTCGTGACTCAATGTTAGGATCCTTCGCTTGCACGGTCATCAAAATTGAGCACGCGGTTAAAAAGCAACTTTGCACTCGCAACTTTGCACTCTTGTATAACAAATAACTATTTCACCTCACTAGCTCGTAAAAGCTCTGTTTATCATTCGAAATCTGCGTGGAAAATCGCACTTTATCCGCTAGCGTGGAAAGTGTTTTTAAAATTCGAATATTTTTATTCAATAAAGGTTTCGTACAATAAATTACATATATATAGAACCTCATTGGTTTCGTAATAGTTTATATTCTCTGCAGCCAGTCCATTGATGATTGAAATGCAAATACTTATTTCATGTCATGCGCCAGCCTCATTTAAAGAATCGCACTGGCCGGCAAGAAAATTTGATTTAAAAAAAAAACTTTAAAATTTTCTTCTCTTTATTAAATTCACTTTACTTCCATTATTTTGGTTTGTTTTTTGATAAAATCGAAAGAAATTATAAAATATGAGCGAAGCTAGCAGCGACGAAGATATAAATTAACAGTAATTTAATATTTATTAAAACTTTTTTTCTTGCACCTAACATTTTCCTCGCTTTAGTGAGGTGAAAAGTTGTGTGTTGCGCTCGGCAGCAAAGTTATTTAGCGTCTCGTACCTTTGAAACCCTCGCTACGCTCAGGATTCTATATTTGAACCACTCGCTTCGCTCGTGGCTCAATCCTAGAATCCTTCGCTTGCTCAGGTTTCAATATAAGGTACTCGCGCCAAAAATTAACTTTGCAGCCTTGCATAACAAATAACTATTATCCTTACTAATATTATAAACGCGAAAGTCTGTATGTATGTTTGGATGTTTGTTACTCTTTGACGCAAAAACGGCTGAACGGATCCGGATGAAATTTTGAACAGAGATAGATTATAGTCTGGATTAGCACATAGGCTATTTTTTATCCCGGAAAAGTACACATCAAAATTTCCACGCGAACGAAGTCACGGGCAACAGCTATTCTATTTATTTTTGTTATTTTGGCCATCCGGCACTGCCGCTCGGGCAGGCGGTAAAGAGGCTATTGATTGGTCGTATAATGAGACGCATGTGTGAATTTAAGGAAAAAAAGATCATTTTAAAAGTTAGGTAATTTTAATTTAACAAGAGAGAAGGCCTGTGCCCTGCAATGGGACGTATAGAAACTACATAAAAAAAATCATTAAATAATGATAAGTGGTCTTTTTTTTTGGAAATTGTTTTATGAAGCAAACTGTTTGTATTGTTTGCGTTTCATGTACAGTCGCCAGCAGCTCGACCCTTACATTATAGGTATTAGCACTGTCGCTCGTAACGTAACTGAGTAGAGTGCACGGATGTAAAGGTTGATGTGCTGTCGACTGCATCCGGCCTAAGGAAGATAGTTTCTTGGATCGAATGGGGCCGTCCCAGTATAAAAAATAAATAGTCTTTAGTTGTAGCATATAATATATGGCCCAACTTTAATGCACTTGAAGTAGTCAATATACCTAAAAAAATTTTTATTCATGTTAAGTTACTTCTGAGCTGGGGCCTCATAGTTCAGGGGCCCCCTCAGGTCGGGGGCCCGTGGCATTTTGCCAGCCCTGCCACCCTACAGTTACGCCACTGGCGCCCCCAAAACCCATGTCACTTAAAGTTATCTGAATGGTATCTGAAGTTTCCGGTCAAACAACTTCAAACTTTAAAGTTTACAAGAGAAAGGTCGACTGATTATTAAATAGGACTTAAAGCGGCCCCTAAAGAAGCAATTACCATACAAACTTAGTTTGGTTTTTAAGGTTCCGTACCCAAAGGGTAAGGGACTCCATTGTCCGTCAGTCCGTCCGTCCGTCTGTCACCAGGCGTATCTCATGAACCGTGATATTTAGGCAGTTGAATTTTTCACCGATGATGTATTTCTGTTGCCGCTACCTTTAACAGCAAATACTAAAAACAGAATAAAATAAATATTTAAGGGGGGCTCCCATACAACAAACGTGACTTATTGCCGTTTTTTGTTCGATATTAATAATGGCAACAGATGGACGCTTGAAATACTAAAATATTGTATAGATAATGGTACGGAACCCTTCGTGCGCGAATCCGACTCGCACTTGGCCGATTTTTATTTACAAACATTTTCCGTGTGGCGCCGGATTAAGAATAGCGTCACTCCATTTCACGTCGTAGAAGGCGACTATGGAAACCAATTACCTGGAGACGGGCAGCAGCGTCTTTCTGAGATTCCAACCGCATACTGCGATCGCCAACCCGCCTGCCAAGCGAGGCGATTATCGCAAAACAAAACCCGTCATGGTTATAAAAACCACGAAGGAGGCCTATGTTCTGCAGTGGGCGTTAAACGGCTGATGATGAGGCACTTACAAAGTTATAGTTTCTTTTACGTAGCTAGTTAAGTCCCTAAAACTACGCGACCCTGTATCTTAGGAGTTAGTTTTTTCCTTTAGCCTTTATGCTTCGGTCACACAGCGATCAATCGCTGTGAGTGCCTACTCGCCACGTGTATTTGTTGTGTGTGACAGGCTAATCGCTGCCAGTAGATTCACTCGCCGCGAGTTGAAGTCGCAGCATCTAGAACTGAGCATGTTCAATTTTGCTCGCCGCGAATGCTTACTGACAATCGACATTCTCGTGTAGAACTCGCTGTAAGCGACAGGCAGTCAGCGAGTTCACTCGCAGCGACTAGTCGCTGTGTGACCGTAGCTTTACCGTACAATAACTGACACATAATGTGTCCCTAGTCAATAAATGGTTTTAATCACCACGCGTGGGTATGGGATTATTGACCACGCGTGCCCACCGTGGATTGGTGAATAAACTAAAGTCTAAAGAATGCTAAGTCACACGCGTCTTCGAATGAGACCCAAAATACCTATGTCTAGAGGGGCATGTTTCATAGAACTACAATTCATGGTTTACTATGAGAATTCGATGTACATTGCAAAGTAGAGCCACAGATTAATAAGCAGGAAGAATCGGCCATGCAATTTACATTGAAATGTCATAATAAACTATCGTTGTAGTTTTATGAAACGCGGCCAGGCATTGTACCAACCGCTTAGCGCTAGACCAGCGACGCAGTCAAGTCGTTTTTTTTTATACGCTATTTTGTTCGGAAAACCACATTTGTATTCCTTTCGTCTCTCAATAGGAGATGTTCTCTATTCTAAAGATGTTAGAGTCGATTTTGCCTTGTTTCAGGAGCATCGCTAAGAGCAGCAGGGAAGTCTTGGAGAGCTGAGCATAAGGCTGCGCGCACACTGGGCATTATTGTTGGGGCGTTTCTTTTGTGCTGGTTGCCGTTTTTTCTTTGGTAAGTAAAAAAATTTACTAAACTAAGCAAGAAAACTAAACGACTTCAATCTAATACATAATCATATATATATTAGCGATAATATCGAAGTTATCAGATTTAATATTTTTTTGTTTTTGTTAGAAAGTACCTACCCTACTTCAGAAGTGGTCATTAAATTTGCTAAAGATTTTTTGACGGGATCTATACGTGATAAAAATACCTACAGTAAAGAAAAAGAAACCTTCACCCCTTTTTCTCGTACACTAACAATTTGTTAATCTACTGTTAACAGCTGTTAGTTAATAAGACGTCAGTTAGTAAATTTCAAGCGGTAAGGTACGCGAATACCTCAGACACACAGGTTTCCTCCTGATGTTTCTCTTCACCGTTAGCGAGTGTTTTTGCTACTACAAACTCACAAATGTACGTAACTTATACCCGATACCCACGTTAAATTAAATCCCCCTTCACCAACAGGTACGTGACGACGAACGTCTGCGGGGAGCCCTGCGAGACTCCGGACGTGGTTGTAGGCGTCCTGTTTTGGATTGGCTACTTCAACTCAGCACTAAACCCGCTCATCTACGCCTACTTCAACCGTGACTTCCGGGACGCGTTCAAGAACACGCTCATGTGCGCTCTGCCTTGCTGCTTCACGTGCTGGAAGGAGACTGGCAACGCGCAGTTTGTTTAAGCTAAGGTATTGATAAAGTAGGCAATCCTGTGAATCACTGTTCTTTATGCCAGATTACAGTTCCCTAGATGTAAAGAAATTGTTGGAAGATAAGCACACAAGTCCTTAAAACACTCGTCCAATGTCTGTGGTAAAGGGTCCCTTTACCACAAACTATTAAGCAGCATTTGCGAAGTGTTTTAGAAAAATCGTGTTTTTATAAACAACGCCGTTTGTGTTTATATCCACCGTTTGTATTTTAATTAACTACCGAAATAATTGTAATAAATAAATAGGTACCTACATTGTTAGTTAAATATTGCTTTAGGGTTGTAATTGACAAAAATAGTTGCTCAAGTTATGAGAAAAATAGTTAAATACATTAGAATAATAGAACACGTGAATGTAAAAAGCTGAATATTTTGTTATGAATAGAAAATCATAAGGGACTACTTGAATAAATAATTATGTAGGTAAATATTCTTTGTTCTTCAAAAATGGGTCGGTGTTACCATAATTAGGTATAATTAAAATTACATTTAACACTATTTAATATATCTGTTACATTAAACAAATAAAATGAGTAGATGTCAACGTCAAACCCGTAGGTACACTCAAACATCAAACCAATACAAACAAACAGTATGTTAACTTTTCTTTGTATGATTTCGCTGCATTTTTCTCCACTACTCTACTCGTTCGAAAAACGGCGGCTAGCGTGGTTTTTTTGTTTGGTCATTTTTTTAATAGTAATACACCCTTAAGTTTAAGAAAGAGAGAGAAGAGAAAGAGGAAAGAAAGATATTTATTGGGACAAGTTAACACATCACAAGAAAAAAAAGGCAAGACAAGTTAGACAAGTACCTACAAAAGAAAAACAAGTCACATAAAAACAACAACTATTGATATGGCCACCAAGTGCATAACAGTTTGTTGGCTATATCAATACTTTATACTTTATTCCACACATAAAATCAAAAATTAAATTAAAATCAATGGTTGTTTGTTATGTTTGAGGACAACAACAAATCAGGTGAATTATTCACATTAAGTACCTAAGAACTTCGTTAACCGCTAATGCGTTACTAAAATAGTTAACTTCGTTAAACGTTAAATTTCTAAAAATTTTATGCAAGTAAATTTTAATGTTAATCGTTAATCCGTTAACATGTGATAAAAAATGCATTTTAACATCGTTGCGGTACTGATTTACTTAAATATTGCTGATTTCCGTTCTGCGTTAACAGGTTAGGTACAAAATACCGGCCAAGTTCGAGTCTGACTTGCGCACGAAGGGTTCCGTACCATTATCTATACAACATTAGACACACTGGAGCGGTGGTAGCCTAGTGGGTGAACCTTGGACTCGGAAGCGAGAGACCCAGGTTTGATTCCCAGTGCAGGCATGTACCTATGATTTTGTTTTCTAAGTTATGTAAATTTGTGAAGTTAATAGTAGCAATACCACTTGCTAACGGTAAAGAAAAACAACGTGAGGAAACCTGAGTGTCTGAGCTATTCACATAGCTCTGCGCTTGAAATCGCCAATCCGCGGTGGGCACGCGCGGTGATTAAGCCCATACTCTCTCTCTAAGAGAAGGCCTGTGCCCTAAAGTGGGACATAGGCTGCTTCTGTATTAGACACAAAGATCGAGAAAAAACGGCAAAAAATCACATTTGTTGTATGGGAGCCCCTTAAATACTTATTTTTTCTCAATTTAATTATTTATTTTTGATGCGAATATAAAACTAAGTAATCTGTGAATATTTCAAGGATCTACCTGCTGCCGTTAATAATATCGAGCAAAAAACGGCAAAAAAAAATACGTTGGTTGTATGGGAGCCCCCCTTAAATATTTGTTTTATTCTGTTTTTAGTATTTTTTGTTATAACAGCAACAGAAATACATCATCTACGAAAATGTCAACTGTCTAGCTATCACGATTCATAGGATACAGCCAGGTGACGGACATACAGACAGACAGACGGACAGTGAAGTCTTATAATAGGGTCCCGTTTGGCACCATTCGTGTACGGAACCCTAGAACCCTAAAAATGTTGAAGTTCTCGGCTGAAAGCGAGGCTCGTTTTCTACCCATTAGCCAATACATACTAAACAAAAAAAAAGTAAAACAAAACTCTTTACCCCTGAGCTCGTCACTGCTTGCGCCAGCAGCGCTTAGCAATGAAATGATCAAAAGAATCATAGGTAGGTAATATGAATCTTTTCTCATTCACACGCGCCGGCAGGTACATGTAACTGCCTAGTTTCGTTCGATTGACTAGCGGCTCGAACCTACTTATCAGAACGTTTCTCGTGGCGAGGCGCGGTGCGTGCGGTATCTTTTCGGTAAATAGTAGGTAGGTACTGGATTAACGATTAACGGACTTTTGAAAAGTTAACGGAAGTAAACGAGTCCGATAACAGTTTTTAAAGTAACTTCGTTAAAATTAACGATTGACGGATTAACGAGTTAATACCCAGCTATGCCTATGTTTTGCTATCATAAAATGTAGTAAGTACCCCTCTGCTTGGCAAAGGCTTCTTCTCTGTAACGCCAACTAATATCGTCCGCCGTTGCTGTACTATCAAGTAAAATAAACAAAGGCCCAGAATAGCCACAAAGTTTATAAAAATCTAAAAAAATGGTTTCCCGCCACGCCACTACTTTTTTCTTTACATGGCAACTTTGCAAAAAATATTATTAATCTTAGCCACATTTTGTATGTCACTTTCCTTTGTTCACAGTGTTACCATAATCAAGCTTCAGAGAGTTCTACCTATAAGGTAGAAATTTTATCTAAATTTTACATTTATTACACACCGTGTTAGAATCATTGTGATATTGTAGGCTATTAAATAGTAGGTACCTAATTAATGGGGTAAGTATATTTCTATCAGTAGACACTGTAGATTTTTTCTCACTTAGGAAGTTCTGATAAGTTTAATGTGGTAGGTCCATTAAATGCTGAATATTCACCATACAACAATGCATTAATGAATTTAGGTATTCTTAATTTTAGTACCTATATAAGAGAAGTATTATTTTTTGGTAATAGTGTGTGTACGAGCAATTCATCATGTCAAGTTAGGATTATGTGGATAATTAAGGCTAGTTAATACTTTATCATTATTTTTTATAATTTTTTTTGCAAAGGGGAAAACACATACGTACTAAGTGTTATTGTATTATTAGGTAAATGTGTATAAAGCTTACTATGTTAAATTTATCATAATAATTATTAGTAGTCTGCAATACATAGACCTATGTTAGGATTATAGTTAC
Organism: Yponomeuta evonymella; assembly: GCA_963969515.1. Taxonomy (NCBI): domain Eukaryota; kingdom Metazoa; phylum Arthropoda; class Insecta; order Lepidoptera; family Yponomeutidae; genus Yponomeuta; species Yponomeuta evonymella. The sequence continues at coordinate 2,253,632 of OZ018365.1, forward strand.
GATTTTTTCATAACAGAAATTGATCTGACTGTGATTATATTATGTTATTAATTTTAAATTTAGGAAACAAAAACACCTTGTTTAAACTTTACTAATTGCTAATACTTACATGCTTTTACTATTTTTTGCAACTGAACTGCGAATTTAAATTAAGTTTTTTTGTGTAGTACTTTACGAAGATATTCATATCTTTTTATATGTAAATTTGTAAAAATTATAGCTTTAAAGCGATAAATAAGAGCAATAGTAATTCTAAATTTTTATTGATAATATTTGTAAAGGCTCTAAGCATCAAAATAAAACTAGAGTACCTACTTACTAGACTAAAAAAACAAATAAAACTGTTTTGATGTTAAAAAATAATAATGTCTTGTTGCAATGTGATTAAGTAATATTAACATTATTATTATTATTATTGAAGTGTACAAAAATAAATAAATAAAAACAGGATAATGCTGATAAATACTTATTTTAATTATTTAGAAAGAATAATTACGCTATTTAATTTAAATTTTGTTTTTCTTAGCATCGCATCGCATTTTAAAACATCGTGAGGCAACCTGAGTGTCTGAGGTGTTCACATACCTCAGCGCTTGAAATTGCCAATCCGTGGTGGGTACGAATTGTGATCAAGCCCATAATCTCTCTCTGAGAGAAGGCCTGTGCCCTACAGTGGGACTTATACCAAAAGGGTGCGTTATTATTATTATTTACTTAGCTACACGACATAACACAGTGGGCGGGACCACTGGATGGCGTCAGGGCCGGATTTAGGGGAGGGCAGGCGGGGCTACTGCCCTGGGGCCTCCACAAGGAAAGGGCCCCCACAAAAGGCTAATATGTACTATCATTAAACGCCAATCTTTTATGAGTACTTATAACGTCTGTTTGTATTTCAAATAAAAAAAAAATTCGTAGTTTTCATTGTAGTTTTTGTTTCATATTTTTTATTCGGGAATAATTAGGGGCCTCCGCTCCTTCGTTGCCCTAGGGCCTCCAGACCTCAAAATCCGGCTCTGGATGGCGTGGTGACTAATATCACTGTAACAACATTTTACAAAAGTGTACCTAATTTTTTCAATCATCAAAACATTACGAACGATACTAATCATCATTTTGCTAGTATTTTTTATTACGATGAAAAGAACGTTCGTTAATAAATATGGCCAGCGATTTTAAATCCACCTTTAACTTTAAAACTTGTAACGTCTGCCTTAAAAACAGTCTGTCCCCACGGTAGATTTTGTGAGCAACTTTACTGGCAACACTGGTGGGAATTCCCGTGAAAAGACTCGTTCACGTTCCTCTGTATCATTATTCCGATTACAAAAATCTTCATTTTTACAGGACCATGTACGAAAATGACTAGTGACCCGTTAATCTGTCTGTCAGTGTATACGTCAGTACCTACCTACCTAGGGTTGACTGAATTTAATTTCAAGAAAAGAAAATCGTTTTTGTTCCATTATCGATCCCTTAGATCGATCATAGGTTGTCATAAGATTGTGATATGCGGTTCCTTAGTGTTTACTTACAACTTGGTTCACTGTTTAGTTCATTAGTGAGCAGTATTCTTCATGGAGTTACGATACCATCGCAATACAGTGATGACAACGGCGTCATCAGCCAATTACACACCCCAGGGTAAGTAAGACGTGAAATGACAAGATTGCCCGCAAACATTTTGAGGAAGAACCTTTAACTCTCCCGCCACGCCTCCCCTGCATTCCACCGAGGAGTCCCAAAAAGATGTTTGCGGCCTTTAACCAGCCCTACATAATATTTAATGGGTCTAATTCTATTATATGAACTTCATACAACACAATCACTTGTCCTGGTCCGAAACTAGGATGCCCGGTTGGTGGGTAAAGTTCCCTGTGCTATGATAACCAGGCAAGGACATCACAAACATGGAAGACAAAGTTAGCATTATCATCCAATATGAAACTGTACGACCTGTTTACGGTAGCGGGGAGTCGCTGGATGCTAGCGGCACAAGACCGGGAAACTTAGAAAACCATGAGGGTGGCCTATGCCCTGCAGTGGGCATCAAATGGCTGATGATGATGATGAAACCATATATTATCAAAACCTCGGGCTGGTTATTTCATTTAGGTACCTAACGGGTCTAATTGCAACTGCAATGTACCGAAATGTAGGGAATTAAGTAATAAATTAGATTAGATTACCACTCTTTAGGGTACATACCAGAAAACGAAACGAAACGAAATAAGTACCTAAGTGCCGGAGGTGTGAGTTCGACTCTCACTGGAGGCCGCCATACATTTGTACAAATGGCCTCAGTCTGGCTGTATTTCCATATTTGTGATGTACTTGCCCGGTTACTATCCCTTGCCATCGCACAGGATATCCTAGTTTGGGACCAAACGTGCACCAAATCCTAAATGATTCCACTCATCCAGCTGTCAAATTATAAAAATAGCCTTTATTTCTCTGACTTGACATCTAAATTATATTTCGAATTACATTTTTAAGTTATTATATTACATTTGTTTTATTTTTAATATTATTGCTTGAATTTAATTTAGAATTAATTTGGAATGAATTCAAATTTTAATAAGAATTTAGTTGTTATTATCTTAACATGCATCATGCGTTAAAGATTTTTGACGACATCCGCCACTGTGTCATCGTCAGGCTGTGCTTCGACATAAGCCTCCTCCAGGTCAAATTGGTATGGAGTTAATTTTACAGAAAGATGATTGGAATTGCTCTGGATTTGGTGCGCATAATTAGGCCCCAGGACAAGTTATTGTGGTTATTGTGTTGTGGGGAATTTATTACCCCATATTAATCTGTAGAATTCTAAAGGACCGGATCAGGCCACCATAACAGTGGTTTTTGATAATAATTGTTTTTTTTAAGGTCATAATCTAACAGCTTAAAAGTACTTTACCACAATCTCCAGGCCTGACTCTTTAAATGTGGCAGCCCTATGTGACACCCCTAAGAGGTACGGGGCAGTTGTCCCCTTAAAGAGTAGGAGATGATGAGGGGGAGTGGAGGGGAGTTGCCACCTCAAACAAGAGCTCTATTTATTTTATTTACTTATTTACCTGCTAAGCAAAGTTTGATTTGACATGTTTTGCCAAAATACACCTCACTTTTTAGGGTTCCGTAGTCCAACCAGGAACCTTTATGGATTCGCCACGTCCGTCCGTCCGTCCGTCCGTCCGTCTGTCCGTCCGTCCGTCTGTCCGTCCGTCTGTCCGTCCGTCCGTCTGTCCGTCCGTCCGCGGCGTAGCGCAAAGACCGGTGGTACTAGAATACTGTAATTTGGTATGTGTATACATATTTATCACGCCAACCTAACATGAAATGTGGAGATGATTTTTTTTCTCGTCTACCCCATCATGTGGGGCCTCGTTAGAGACTATTTTTTGATTTAGGGTTCCGTTTGCGAAATATAAGCTTAAAAGCGCAAATTTTTGTCCGAGGAGGGCGTCCCTCCCCACTCCTGGCTAAATGGTTGTTTGTAGAAACGTGAAAAAATTCAGGGTAGTAGCACATTTATGAACTTAAAGGAAAAGTGTCACGGCTAAATAGGTTACTAGTTAACGAGTAATAAATAGGCAACCAACTTATAAAAGTAAAATTTCGTACAAAATCCATTGAAAATTACTTCGATGAAGTTGTGAGTTTAGGATTTTAGGATCTATTTCTATTACTAGGGGTACTGTACAACTACCTACCCGCTCTCATCTTCTTTCAGTCCTGTCCATCCTAAGGGTTGTCTGGAAGCGATCGCTTTTAGCGATAAGACCGCCAATTGTATACTATTAAGAACTAGTAATTAAGTACCTTATATCTCTGTAAATTACTCGTGTGCAATAAAGTTTTATCTATCTATCTACTGCTTACATACTAGATACTTGTACCTACTAAAACACTTATGTTTAGTTATGTAAACTTCTCAAAACGTAGGCTCTAAGCACAATATTTTCCTTTAAGGTACCTAGTTGCTTACCGGGAGACGGTGAAAACCAACTTCGTTTTTTATATTCCTAATTGTTGTTATAATATAAATGTTGGTGAGACGACCTCGACCGACACATGACGGAGTGGTCTGAGGTGGCACAAGACAGAAACATCTGTTCTGAGTTGGGGGAGGCCTTTGCCCAGCAGTGGGACACAAACGAGGCTACGTAAAAAAAAAAACAAAAAAAATTAAAACTTTATTTTTTATTCTCATTGAAAATTTCGTAGGTCACTGCCTCGCTGGTCTAGCAGTCAGACCTTTGATTATCTTGACTGAGGTTTTGGGTTCAATTCCCATTGGGGACCGCAACTGCTGCCATATGTTAATTTATACAAATGACCTATGTCTGTGTGTGTCAGTAGTTTTTTTCCAGGTTTATGAAGTCCTTGTTACCGTATCACAGGATATCCCAGACTGCCTTGTTGGTTTAGTGGTTAACTCACTTGACTAATAAAACAGAGATGGGTTCGATTCCCACTGGAGGGCGCCTTACTTGATTTGTGCACTAGGTGTATTTCCATGTTTGTGATGTCCTTGCCTGGTTACTGTGCACAGGGTATTCTAGTTGGACGCCCACTGTTGGAGATAGGCGCCTTCACCGTCATGCCTACCTCGCCGGTCCACTGCCACTCTCGTCCACTTCCCTCCTGCCGCCTATTTTATCATCAATCATGTAATGAATCTGTAAATTTTGTCTCTGTCTGACATATATGTCTGATATATCACTCTGATTCTTTGCGCGCATCACGCAAAAACCACTGAAGGGAATTGAATAGAACTTAGGTAGGTACTATAATTATAGATCAGATTCCCGTGTAACATATAGGCTTTATAACATCACGCATAAGTCTACAGGGGGCGAGAAAATCACTATAAATATCTTCATAATCTGGTTAATTGTATCCGAAACTATAGAATAACCAATACTCGATGACCTCTGAGCTTTCAGGGCCGAATTTCATAACACTGCAATTTGTGGTTGATGCTACATCGTTTTATTAATCTGTGTATCAATCGGCCTTGCAATGTACATCAAATTGTCAATAGTAAACATACATTTTAGTTTCATGAAACAGGCCCCAGGTGGTAACTTAGTCAATCGGTTGCTATGGCAACCTCTCACTGGTTAGCAAGACGATATACTTTTTAACCCTTTCAGACCTGAATTATGGATTTTATTCCTACAACTATGATTTTTTTCTTCAGACCAGATGTTAGTATACATATGAAAAATATGAACGAAAATCTAAAAAATATTTATGTTTTAGTAGGAAAAAATAGGTTTTTCTTAATGTGTACAACTGTACACATCCGGCCTAGATGAAACTAAAAATCTATTAAAGCGCTTATGGGGATCTGTCTAAATGTGTAATGAAATCACCTGTTTATTCTGAAATTCAAGTATTTATTACGTTTTAACAGTCTTAATAATAGGAACTCTTATAATAATAAAAACATATGCCTTATGTGTGAAAAGAAACGAAACAATTTTTATCTTTGGTGAGACATAAATGAACATTGCACTTTATGCATTTAATGCGAGACTTTCCAGAACATCCGGGATTTTTACATCGAGGAAGTAAATTGTCGCCATGTCCTGGTAAATGTCCTACGCCATCCCTAGCGACTTCCGCGTAGGGGCGTTCTTCTCCCGGTCTTCTGGGTATTATTATAGGCAATGGACTGGAGCTGGGCCTTCCCCTTTTGGGTGTTGGTACGTATTTGTTTTTATGCACCAAGCTTGCTGCCAAACGATGTCGGAATCCCAGGAGCTTCATCTGCTTTTTCTTCGAAACACCGAGCATGTCACATTCCAGCTGGTACTCCCTGAAGGATTGAACTACTGCTAAATCGGAAGCATGGAATACTTGTATTTATAAATACTTGTAAGGGGATACTTGTATTCGATTCCAAGTACATCTTCAGGCACGGATAGTTGAAAATGCCTGTTGCCATGTGCAAACCACACAGCACTTCCAGTTCAGCTTTAGTAGTGGGTTTGAATCTTGGTTTATCTGACTGCATGGCATATAAATTAGTCATATCAGTCATCGTTTCAAAAATTCCGGTAGGTAAATACTTTTCATAGTATTCAGTGGGAGGTCTTATTTGTGGATCACATACAATGGAAGGGCTATAGTCTGTTATGAATAAGTTGTCGATTGCCTTATGCCTTCATTTTATTTTTTCTTTTGGTGTGAGGTAGTCATAAGTGGGCTGAGTAGTGAATATTTTAGGTTCAACCTTTTCGTGGGTAGATGGTAAATTCAGCATCGGCGCTTTGGGTTCAGTATCGTCGGTCTCAGAATCATAAGGTATGTACTCACTTTGGCTTGGAGCCATGCGATCTGCACCCAGTCGCACCTGCCTTGAAGACAAAAATGGTGGTGGTTCATCTTCAGTCTCCTCATCAGAGGAAGAAAGGTCTAGCTCTAAAAGATTGCCAGACTCCAGCAATTGCAATGCCTTTTTCGATATCATTATCGGTTTTTTTCCATTAACTGCAACACAAAACAAATCAAAATATACCAAAGAAAGCACAAAATAGGTACTAAATAGATAGAACAACAAAAGGCGGTTATACAGTATCGAGCAACATCTAACAACGCATGTGTACAGTTGTACACATTACGAAATTATCTCGATTTAGGCATGAAAACTCCAAAAAACAATAGAAATATGTGTTTGTTCCATTCTTCAGATAGTATACTTTTCATAAGAATTTATTTTCTTACCATATTTAGGGTTATTGCAATGATTTCAAATAAAATAATTTTACTTACCTACACGCGCTCCGACTTCAGCGAACTCCCGTCGAAAAGTGATCAAGACGTTTTTGAATACAACACTAGATGGCATTACTTGTATCATTCGTGTTATTCATAATGTGACCAAACGAATACAATAGGATTGAAATAACAAAATATTTTTCTTAATTTTTTATAGCGAAAACAATGAATGTGTACAATTGTACACGTGTGGTTTGAAAGGGTTAAGTATGTCAACATTTCTAAACATGCACACTGTCTGTCTCTTTAAGAAATTGAACTAGGAAAAAAACTTCCACACAACACAATCACTTATCCTGGTTCCAAACGAGATAACTTTGTGCTAACCACAGCCAGGCAAGGTCAACATGGAAACATGGAAATACAACCAGACTGCGGCTATTTGTATAAAGCAACTATAGCGGCCTCTAGTGGCTATCGAAACCACGACCGCCGACGATGTTTAGGTAGCCAAACGAGTTCACCATTAGACCAACGAGGCAGTGGCTACTTAAGTGAAATTTAAAAAGTGGTGCAAATAGTTTTGTCGTGATTTTAAAATTCGACTAAGGCGTGCAATACTTACACACCTAAACTCACGCGTATGTCCTGGAGGGGTAAGCGGAGACCAAAGATAATTTATTGATTAATAGCAAATATAAATGGAGTGACCAGATCACCGAACTCATCATCATTATCAGCCACTTGACACCCACTGCAGCACAAAGGCCTCATGGTATTTATAACCATGAGGGGTCTTGCCATAATCGCCACGCTTGGCAGGCGGGTTGGCGATCGCAGTATGCGGTTGGAATCTCAGGAAGACGCTGCTGCCCGTCTCCTGGTACGACATCCACGGAAGGAAATGGAGTGACGCTATTCTTAATCCGGCGCCACACGCCCACCGAACTCAAAACAGTAGATTAATATTAAAGGGTATTTATAGGGTGATTGTATCTAGTGTTCAACACATTCATGAGTAATAATTTTTGAGTTGAAAACTCCGTTAATTAAGTTAAAACGTGTTTTGAAAATTATAAATGCGGAGTTTCTGTGTTAGCTTCTTCTCCACAAAATCTATTAATTGTGAAACTAACAACTTTGACGTTCATTAAGTCAAATTTTGTTTTAAAAATGAATAAAAATATTGAAGAGCGCCTAACTCCAGGACGTACGCTTTAGACTAGGCTCGCCCCTAGCCACGCATCCGTCGGCACGTTGACCTTAGATTGGCATTAGGAAGAGGCCCAGGAATCAAGGAACGGGAAGGTGTAGGGACTGTTGATGAGGAGCAGGTTCGGATAGGAATAAGATACGAAAGGACAACTATTACTACGAAAAGTAAAAAAGTACCCGAAACCGGCGTGCGTGCATGCAACGACTAATGAATGTTGAGGACGCGAAAGTGATCTGTCAGTATCGTAGCAAGTGGCAGTCCCTGGTCTCTGCGTAGCCCTCTGGGATACAGGCGTGAGTTTATGTTTAAAAATATTGAATTGAAATAAAAACTAAGGAAACACAACTCATGTTTAACCAAGCGGTCCACACAGCGAACGACAGGTCCAGATGGAGAGCACTTTACACCCATACCCGTCATAACAGCCACGATCCTCAGCATTGAGGTAATGACTGATTGAATAGCAAATAGGTATTAGTTAATTTTTACATTTTATGTTCCTTTTAAACTTAGAGAACTTCATTAATGCATAAGTATATACCTAATAAAAAGAAAAACGTTTAAGAGATTTTTCATGATCATGGCAGTAGATGTTGTTCTAATTAGCCTGATAGTTGGGCCATTGTACGCAGCAAGTGCTGAGGTATGTAGATACCTCAGACACTAGTGTTTCCTCACGATGTTTTCCTTCACCGTTAGCGAGTGGTATTGCCACTATAACTTCAAAAATGTACGTAAGTTAAAATACAAAGTCATTGGTACATGCCGGGATTCGAACCCACGACCTTCCGAATGAGAAGCCGGCGTTCTACCGCTCCGCTACCACCGCTCTGGTGTATAAATCAATTTTTCAATCACCTAGCTTGTTTGTGCTGACTGTACTGATGTCGTAGACAGTAATTTTCAGTAACATTCTCTCAATATTGGACTATTGACTTGAATGTGTCGCCGCCAACTGGTAAGATTAGCCGTCGACTTAGCTGCCTAGGACGTTCATTAGGCGGCGGCATCCAATTAAAGGGCTGATTGAACAAAACGTTAAATAACCTGGCTGAAGGCGGCTAGCCAAGTAGTCAGTACTATACGGCGCGTCTGCTTTGGTAGGGTGACCAACACACGGTACTCGCCACTTCAGTTTATCCGTGACCTCGGCACTGCAACGTTGACCGTAATTTACTTCTGCAACGGCTCCGACGCTGCGGGGTGTGCAGCCCCTTCGCCCTTGCGTAACAAACTGTAGACACCCATGCTCACCTACGCAGCTTTGGCTTGCTGGTCGCCTTCGCAGCCTCAGCCGCTACGGCGGGTGCCTGCTCTTTGTTACAGCGGGCGGAGCCTGCCCTCCCTCCGCGCCTCAGGCTGTTTGTAAACCCTCTATGGAGGAAGCCAGAACCACTGCGTGGAAATAGGGTGCACTGAGTTTGTTGTCCAACCATTTAAACCTGTCAGCATCTGTCAGTAACCGAATCAAGAGTGCGCCAATCCTGTTTTTAAGCAATTCAAACCTATTGGCCACTCAAAAGGACGCAGTAATATACCACGTTAACTTGCGTTACAATTGGAGTGCTTGAATTTCATACAAATATATTTTGTGTCATCATTAAATAAATAACTATATTTTTGTAACTATTTGGTTGAATAGATAACTATTTCTTTGTATATTGGAGACTTTTTTATGACCGTATTCGAATAAATATACTATAATTTGAAACCAAGCAATATTGAGTTGAATTGAATTGAAAAATTCTTTATTGCACTAAAAAACAATTTTGTACAAATGCAAGCTTAATACTAGGTAGTATTTTCTTCCAGCCAACCTATGTTGATGTGGTGAGTCGCTGGGGTAGTGCCAGAAGAAAAATATGCGATAATTAAAGAATTAAAGATAATTAAACCAGCAGCCTAAAATGTGTGAGAACTTGCGTTACATTAAATGGACACGCGTTTTAAGATTTTAATATAATGTGAACATTCATTGTGTACTTTAAATTTATTACTTAAGGGATCAAAGTTTTTTTATATAGTATAAAATAACAGTAAATATCATAACCATATCCAAAACAAAACAGTGGTAACTTGCTTTACATGAAAATATAACTCGCGTTACTTAATCAATAGATAAATTTAAAAATGAATTCGTCAATAAATAAGCTGATTATAAATCAGCATATTATTATGACTTCTGAAATTTGTTTCAGCGAACACGCCTGAGTTGCAGAAAGTTGTCATCAAAAACAATAAAAAAATACCACCAGATAAGGCAAAACCTTCTAAAGGAAATATAAAGAAGAAACCTAATAAAAAAGTACAACCAACGGATACAAACCAATTCAAAGGTAAAATTGTTGATGCACCACGCTTAACCTATATAGTTAACACCACTAATGAACATTTTTGGCCCGAACTATGTGAAAATGTGATATAATTATTAGATATATGTATAATCTCAACAATCTTAGCTTATTCTGACTTCTGTTACTTGTTTCAGCGAACACGCCTGAGTTGCAGAAAGATGTCATCAAAGACAATAAAAAAAGAGCACCAGATAAGGCAAAACGCTCTAAAGGAAATAAAAAGAAGAAAACTAACAAAAAAGTACAACCAACAGATGCAAACCAATTCAAAAGTAATATTGTTGATGCACCACTCGTTAACTTTATAGTTAACAGCACTAATGAACACTGTTGGCCCGAACTAGCTCAAAAGAGACCGAAGCTAAAAGACACTTCGTGCGTGTGCAATTTACAAAAAACGAAGCAAGCTTATAAGGAAAGCTTGGTACACAATTCAGAAGTGCAAACGAATCGTGTCGAACAAGCGGAGGTGAAAGAAGAAATCACTGACATTCTGTTGAAAATAACAAACGACATCGGCGAAGTGGTAGTAGTTCCTCAGTACAATTGGCACGCCATCGTTCCTTCTCCGCACATCAAAGATGTTCTCTTCTGTTCACTGTGCCTTGAGGGGGCTTTGGGTGAGGATGGATTCAGCAAGCATATTTTGGAAGAAAGACACTTGACACTCCTGAATGCGCCTTGGATTGGGCGTCATGAAGATGGGTTGAGACAGGTAATCATGTGTGAAACGAGTGACTCTGTAAAAACAAAATTGATTTACCTCACAAGTTTATAGGAAATTCACGCTCACAGCTCAGTGAGCTTATTCTTAGGAAATTCTTTAACCCCTTGGTATTGTTCCAGGTTTCCATATCATTGTATCATTGCATCCTCTGCAACATGATGATTCATGATCTAGATGATCATATCTCTACGAGGCAGCATCAACTTAGGTTCACGGAATCAAAAAGGTAGGTAAAGGTATGTCACTACGAGGGGCCTGTTTCATATAACTACAATTCGTGGTTTACTGTGACAATTTGATGTACATTGGTACACAGCACAGTCGTTTAACCTACAGATTAACAAGTAGACACTGCTACGTAATGTACGTCGATCGTCATAATAATAAACCGCATTGTAGTTTCATGAAAAGAGCCCCTTGGCCGACTTTCATAAAACGTCATAGGTAAATCACCCATATATTGACACTGCAAGCGATGTAAGAAAACAAAATATATAAAAATAAAAATTTAATAAAACAATGATTCTAATTATGCGTTCAGACATTATGAAATATTCTAAAAAAAAACCTTTTTTAGCTTCTAAAGACGGAATATTTACTCGTTTATATTTTTGTCTTTTTGTCAAAACGTACACCTGCACTAGGGTCAATAAATTGTTATTATTATTTAAAGTTCTTTATTTAACATAATTTGTTTTTACAATGTTTAAAACCTAGTGTAAATTTATCCTAGGCAAAAACAGTCTTAATTAGGAAGGATGTGATGTGAATTGCTTCTGCCAGATGTCGCTGCCTGTACATAATTAAGAGAAGTTTGTAGAGAGGCTCGAAATTTCACTGATGCCTGCACTTGCCCATTAGCTCAGTTGGGGGAGCGCTGACACGGTTAGCCAGAGGTCGCGGGTTCAAGTCCCGGCATGGGTGGAATTTTTAGCCTCTAAATAGGTTTTTAAAGTGGTCCTCAGCACAGGTTAGTGCAACAAAAATAATATAATACTGTATGCTGCTTAAATAAAGCAACTAAAAGATCTAAATTGTCGGTAAAACAATTAGTGAAGTTTAACATACGGTTTCTATATTTTTTGACAAGCTCTTAAAGTATTGAATAGAGGTTTTTTAACTCGTTTAAATTGGATAAAGTGCTCATTTTAACCGTACGGTGACAGGTACGCGACAGGAGATCGGAAGAAGAAACTAAAGGATGCAAGTCATCTAAATCAAGCGAAAGAACTACAATTTGAGCCAGAATTAAACTCACCTCACATTCTTCTTAAAAATTCTACTTACTATTGCTACAAATGTGAAGTAGACGTTCCTAATTGTACCAGACAAATTGTTCAACATAAAAATAGCATCCAGCACAAACTGAATCTTCAAATATACCAAAGCTCAAAGAAGAAAGATAGCAAAGTATCTCGAGGCACACACAATACTGCCAAGATTTTCATCGAGAACATTGACCTTAAATCTATCAAAAATGTTGAAGAGGCGGAAATTCCAGCATATCTTAAAGGAAGCAGCGGCTTTTGCACGCTCTGCGGTGTCAATCCGGGCAGAGGCAATTTAGAACAACACGTCAATGGTAAGGATCACGTGAAACATCTGCATAATGCAAAAAAATCGCCCGCAGACGTCGTCGGCTTCGTCGTTTGCGAAATATGCCATGTCACTATGCCAAATAACTTTAAGTACATTGAGTACCACTATAAAGGCGAGACGCATCAGAACAATGTGCGTGAATGTTTCGATTGGCACTTCATTCAAGATTTGGGAGAGACGCTGCTGTGCCACCCGTGCAAGTCTGCTGTTCACAAAAGCGCCATATGGGGTCACATTAGGAGCGATTACCATTATTTTATAGTGAGGTGGTGCAAGAGGAAAATGTTTTTTTGTGACACTTGCGAAGTTCTTGTGAAAAGAAAAAGTAGGGCACCACATATTGCAAGTAGGTCGCATAAGTTGAACGTTGCAAGAAAAGTCCACCGCTTGTGATTATAAGAAGATAATTCGGAATAAATAATTAAAAAGGCTACATTTCTTATCCTTTGAATGCTCAGGCGCTGATTATCTACAACTTAGACTAACTTACCAATTTTGTACAAAAATCAGGTAAATATATCCAAGTGCAAAATAAAAAGGTATGTTATTTTTCAGAATATTTCTAAAGTATATTGGTCTCCGAAACACGAATTCGAAAAAAAAAAATAATACAATGACACCCCTTAAAGTAATTTATTTAAAGTTTATCGATAAGATTATTTGTCATGTATTCTTGATTTAATTTTATATACTTATTCAATTAGTTTTGTTAATAGGTAAATCTTTTTTTTTTTCAATATTTTGTTTAAATTCAGTGGCGCGATTATCGAAGCGGATCTGATGCAGTTAGTTCTAGTTAAACCTGAGATTTCCGCACTTAGCCTCATAGTTGGGCCATTGTACATAGCACGCGCTTTGGGTTTCTTCACGATGTTTTCCTTCACGGTTACCGAGTGATATTGCTACTACCAGCCACAAGATGGACAGATGACCTCATCCAAGTGGCAGGAAGGCGCTGGATGCAGGCCGCTTCGAACCGGTCTTTTTGGAAATCCATGGAGGAGGCCTATGTCCAGCAGTGGACTTCTTGTGGCTGAATGATGATGATGATGATTGCTACTACATCACAAATTTGCATAACTTAGAAAACAAAGTCATTGCTACATGCCGGGATTCGAACCCACGACCTCCCGAATGAGAAGCCGGCGTTCTACCGCTCCGCTACCACCGCTCTCTGCTTTCACTCACACATAGGCTTGCGTAATAACTGGTAATAGAACTGAAAGCAATTTAGCGCTTTAGCTAAGTAATACCATATAGAGGTCAAAATTTTTTACACATCGATTTTGCAAAAATAATAATGAGTTTATTTTATAATAATACACACATAGTGAGTTTATTTCTTCTCTACCAGGGGACAGGGGACTCAGGCCTGTATCCCAGAGGGGTAGGTAGAGAACAGGGACTGCCCCTAGCTACGATCCTGACAAATCACTTTCGCTTCCTCATCATTCATTCGTTGTTGCATGCACGCACGCCGGTTTCGGGTACTTTTTATCTTGCCCTTTGCTAATACATCCCCTATTTGGTAGAAGTATGTAAGCCTGGGACGTCCCTTACCGGCCCTTCCATCCACATTCGCGCGATATATTTCTTTGGTCAATATTTCTTCCTTCATCCTCTCCACATGTCCAAACCAACGCAACATTCCATTCTCAATTCTAGTTACTACATCCTCTTTCAGTCCACAACGTTCCATAATCAAACTTGCGTAACCTGTCATTTAAAGTAGCACCAGACATACTTCTCGACATACCGTGTGGTGCCGGATTAAGAATAGCGTCACTCCATTTCCTTCCGTGGATGACGTAGAAGGCGACTAAGGAAATCAATTACCAGGAGACGGGCAGCAGGCGGGCGGGTGGCGATTATTGCAAAATCCCTCATGGTTATGAAGACCACGACGGAGGCCTATGTCCTGCAGTGGGCGTCAAATGGCTGATGATGATGGTTCGATTCTGTTTATACACCATGAATTTTAGGTGGTTTGAAAGCCATAGCAACACGAAGGTGCCTTCACAATAGCCGAATACGCTGATTTGTATTCAAAAAAGGTAGGTAGTTACTTCCCAAAAATATCTCGACACAAATCGAATCCATGAGAACCATTGCGCCAAAAGGGTCCGCTTCTCCGAGCATTGATAGTATAATTATGTGGTCCGCTTATTGTTCTGATAGGATTAGAGACTGTGTGAACTGACCGCAATTTTTTAACAAGATTTCTCAACTAAATCTTTTTCTTATTTTGTCTATACTTAAAAGTAATAGTGTAAATACGTAGATGGTATTTTGAATTAGTAATTACCTAACGGTGGCATTCAGACCACTTAGGTTTCAGCGTGTATTTCCAAAATTATAGTATTCATTATATTACAGTAATTGTATTAATTGTAATTTGCGGTTCAAAGTCCACAGTTAGTGCAAACGGTAGTTAACCGAGGCCTGTAGTTACGTGGTTTACTCGCTAGCTGAGTGGTATTCATTTGCAGGCAGTTACTAAGCGTTTTGGTTTCCGCTTAGTAATGAAACAGGTACACAGGGTGCTTTACAGAGTCTATCTCATTACTATACATGATATTGATAAGGGGTCCGGTAAGTGCTAAGTACGTGTCAATCAGCTTGTATTCGTCCACTGCTGGGCGTGGAACTCCCGCAAGGCACGCCACTTCAACCAAATAATCAAAATAATCGTTTCACGTAGGTATCGTAAAAGAGCATGTTCTGTCGACTACAGCTGTGCTTGTGGTGTAGAAGTATCAAGAATGTGGTAAGCGTCAAACCATGGCATCTACATGCTTACCCCTCTGGGATACAGGCGTGCAGTTTACGTTACACACATTAAAAATTCAAAAGTCAAAAATATTTATTAATCAAAAAAGGTCCGTGTGGCGCCGGATTAAGAATAGCGTCGCTCCATTTCCTTCCGTGGATGTCGTAGAAGGCGACTAAGGAAATCAATTACCAGGAGACGGGTAGCAGCGTCTTCCTGAGATTCCAACCGCACACTGCGATCGCCAACCCGCCTGCCAAGCGTGGCGAAGGAGGCCTATGTCCTGCAGTGGGCGTCAAATGGCTGATGATGAATCAAAAAAGTGTTAAAGGCAAGACATTTACTTTTTCTGGGACCAACGACAAAGAACCTAGGATCACGAACCTGGGACTAGATAGCATACCTATATTAAATGCCAAAGAAGGCCGTTTTCGGTATGGATGCTGTCTAGCTTTATTGCCTTAGCTTCACGTACGGGTCCTAAAAATCACTATTAACATGATTGAAAGATTGTACAAACACTACAAATTCGATCTGTAAAAAAAAGTTATGATTTTTTTTTCCTTGGTGGCGCTAGTGTTACTCCCTGAAGCCCCTTAAGTAAGTGGTGTAAATGACGACCAGTGAGATTTGTCAAATTTTATGAACATAATTAAATTGGTTGTTACATTGTCAATTGTCAGGTGTAGGTACCTACAATACCTATAATATTGTCAACCATTTTCTGCATATCGACGTTCCAAAGCTGCCCCCACGTTCCCAGAAGCTAATTTCCGCCTTCGCACATGGGAGCCAAAGTAATTCTGATGTTGTTATGCAGGAGAAAATTAAACCGCACGTCTTTGATCCCGATGGGGTAAGAAAACAAAGGAATAACTCTCCCAGTTATTCCGCAGCTCGCGTGGCTAGAGACCGTTCTAAAGCCTGTGTAGAAATAATGGAAATCACTAACGATGTTTTTGGCTAAAACTTTCGCAAGCACTACAAGTCCTAGTCTGAATTAACTTAATTCCGGATTTATGTACTTTAACTCGGAAGAGTCCGACCAGGTTATGCTGGTATTCGAAGAGCTTAATCATGGTGTGAAGAGACGGAGCTCGCGTCAACGGTTGACAACGCTTTGTGACTCCTGCCTGTAGATGCAGAGATTCCGAGCCGAAGCGGAACATCTTAATCACCCGCTGAGATCGCAGTAGCGAACTTCGGGAAGTGCGATGTCTAAAAAGAATGCTTTCGACACGAAAAAGGTCCGCTTAGCCGGGTGTCCACAATCTTAGTGCACTCGGACCGTGTGAGCTTAAATAGCTCCTGAATGCTACTCGAATCGTGTACCTACACCGGTGATCTTAGTACATACTGTGACGAAAACAGAAAATGCTTGATGTAGTTACCTATATCGCCGGTGTAGATACGCGATACGAGTAGCTTCCGAGTATCTGAAATAGGTCTCCCCTGTCCGAGCGCACTAGAGGGTCGCGAAAACGTGGCTTTCATAAATTTACAATTCGTAGTTTATTATGACAACTCGCTGTACATTGCGAAGCAGTCTTCCTAATTGTTGATCTGTGGATTTATCGAATTTGCAATGTAGGTACAACGAATTGTAGTTCTATGAAAGAATGACATGCCCTGACTGATCAAATACTTCTTCTTCTTTAGTCTAAGTCTTCTTTTTTCTGGTTGTACATTAAAGAGTTCTCTATCTATAATAATAACTTCCACGCAACACAATCACTTGACCTGCTCCCGAACTAGGATACCCTGCGCTATGGTAACCAGGCGAGGACATAACAAACATGAGAATACACCCAGACTGCGGCCATTTTTACAAATGTACGTCGGCCCCCAGTGGGAATCGAACCCACGACCTTTGTTTTGGTACGAGGCAGTCGCTATATTTATCTATCTATATTCCAGAATCGATCTGTTGCAATTTGGAGACTTCGATTCCGGAGAAGTTTCCGAAATCGTGCCGCGGCAGTACGGGTACCGTACTTGACTTGACCCGAATGGGTCGCAGGGAACAAAAAGGCCGTGTGTAGGCACACCTTTTCTCACTACGACCTAGGGCCAAATTACAGCAGCTGGTTTTATAACCCTTCCAAGGGTCCCCAGAGCCCCGATATTAATTAATTAACCTTAAGTTAACACCTAAGAAAGGTCGCCAGCTTTCGGGTCACGTCTGGGTTTAATACATTGCTTGTGGCTTTATACCTGATGTACAGTCTATGTCAAGAAAACGTGCTCAGAAATCGCCAAAAGCACTACATTTATTCCCAGCTGCGTATAACTATCCTTGCGTCTGCAGGAACCACAGAATGCACCAATTGCTCAAAAATGTGATGGGTAGACAGATTGATTTATATACAGATAGGCACATAGAATATTCTTTACACAAAAATTAACTAAATCGAAATATAGTACAGTCGGAGACCTTATTACCAAAAGCAATTTCTTCCATGCAACCATAGACAGAGACAACAAAGAAGTTTACTTATTTACACTTTCAACACTCCCGTAGATGTACTAAAGCAAAATAGTAGGTATAGTAGATACAAGAAATAAAACACAGAAAGCAATAATTTGATTTCATCATCATCATCAGCCATTTGACGCCCACTGCAGGACATAGGCCTCCCTCATAGTTTTCCAAGCTTCCCGGTCTTCTGCCGCCCGCATCCAGCGACCCCGATTTGATTTGAAAAAAAAAAACAATATAAAACGCACGGTAGATACCTACGGTATGCTTTTCGGTCGGTACGCTCTTGACAGAGCGGTCGTGGTACTCGTGGTCCTCATGAAGAAGCTTTATTGTGGGCTGATGTTGCGTGCTTCACGATGTCTTACCATTCCGTTCCGTTAGATGTTCTTCTGGTAAATTTGTGCAGCGGCCTGCCTACAGTGGACCTAAGTTGGTCGGTCCATCGCATTGGTGCTCTATGCTCTATGGAGTTGCTGTCACGTCGGGATAAATGGCCAAATATACGCAGAATTCGATCTATCTAATATATCTACCTAGTCGGTGATTGAGTTACTGACTTACCTACTTCTCCGACTGGCTCGGCGACCGGAAGTTGGCGTTAGGCTCAGATACAAGATGTGCCCACTTCATTAACTTCGTCCGGATGCATTTACTTTTTAGGGTTCCGTACGTCAAAAGGAAAAACGGAACCCTTATAGGATCACTTTGTTGTCCGTCCATCCGTCTGTCTGTTAAGACCCTTTATCTCGGGAACGCGTAGTTATCGAGTTGAAATTAAAACTGCAGTCCCTTGAAGCTGTAAAAATAATTTCAATTCTAAGTTCACTCAAGGGAATCAAAATTTATAGGGTACTTTCCATTGACCTATAACTATGGGATTTGGCAAGCAATATCTTCGTGTACCTACTACAAATATAAGGAAAAAATCTGAAAACCGCCAATTGTACTGCGATTTGTTTAATTTCTGTTAATGTGATCTTTGTGTACAATAAAGAATATTCTATCTATCTAGATTTTGTAATTAAATCATAAAAAAAATGTCTGAAATTCGGGAAAAGCTCTGAAAAACTGCGAGGCTCGATTCCTGAACTATTTATATGTACCGAGATTTGTACGAAACCCTCGGCGGGCGAGTCCGATTTGCGCTTGTCCGGGTTTTGTCGGAAAAGTCCGACTGAGCTTAGGTAATCATGGTGAGTGGGGCTAAAGCCTGCGTCGTCGGTTGCCCTTCTGCGAATTATAGCGAAACCCCGTCGCACTCTTCTGATTAGTTAGAAAAGTAGCCACTTGTCTCTGTCCTGCCAGACGTCTGCCTGGAGCTCACGCAGGTCCTGGCCACTTTGTCCTTCCGGCGATACTTGTAGTTACTTGGTAGCACCAGGTACACCTTCTTCACTGCGAAATCCTCCCCCATCCTCAGTGCCACCGAGCCAAGTCAACGGACTCGGTGGGATTTCGTTTCTTTGACAACGTTGATGACACTCCAACAGTACCTACAATAATAATTTAATTATGAGTTACCCTAGGCACTGACTGAAAATCAACGCCTTTTGCCTTTTGTGGCAACTTGGAAACACCGCCCGGCTATATATTTTTTTTCTTTCTTTCTCTGTCTCTCTTTCTATTTTTCCCTCTTTCCCTCTTTCTCTCTTTCCCTCTTTCTCTCTTTCCCTCTCTCTCTCGTTCTCAGTCTCTCTGTCCTCTCTTTCTTTATTATTTTCTTTGTTTCAACCACCATCTTTCCTCCTTGGAGCCAGAATCTTTCTCATGATTTTCCCACTCATAGCAATTAAGTGAACGACTGTACCAATACGACGAGCCGCATGAGAATGGCGAAGCAGCCCATATGTCAAGGGTCTAACGGACGGCTCGATGTGGTGAGGTGTGGTGAGGTGTTATTTTCTTCCATTAATTAGTGAAGGTGGAATGCATTGGCGATCGATTCTGAGTATTGAGGGTATTCCAAAGTCACTTGGATCGAAGCCACTTCTAGCTAGCGCATCTATAGGCTCAACATGCTGCTTGCCGAACTTTTATGAGTTGCCCAGCTGTGGACTATTTCATAGAACTTTTAATTTAATTTATAATTTAAAATTGTACTGTGTTTTAAGTGAATACATTATTTCAATTTAATTCAACAATTAATTATTTGCTATTGTGGCGTTTAGGATCGCATTGTATCAACGGTAGTAGTTTCGCGAACCAATAGGTAAACGGTCTTTCATTATAAGATAAGATATTTGTTTATTTTCTGTCCACAAATTATATTCACACCCGAAAACAACATTGAATAGGTAAATGATACAGAGCAAAGGAATGTACTATTTGTGGAAAGACTGGAGCCTAAACTAGATCAAAAGATCTGTATCAGGTTTCCAGGCCTCCCGTATTACAAAGGATTGGTATCATATTCGTAGCGTCATCAGCATAAGGTACACGGTATTATTACGTTACGTATAAAAAATGACAGATGTTATAATAGTAGTTTATGCAACTGTCATATAATGAAGGGTATTAAAACACGAGTGTGAGTTTATGAAACGAGCGCAGCGAGTTTCATAATAGTAACGAGTGTTTTAATACCCGTGTTATATGCAGTTGCATAGTACACTACTTTATCTTCACTAATGCAATTAAAAATTAAATTCACGCGTACGTGTATAATCACAGTGATTTTGCCGCCATTAAAATTTAACCAATGAGAGCGCAGCTGCGCGCTTCAATAAAACGCGACCAACCTGATTGGCCCTGCAATCAAGTTGGTCGCGTTTTATTGATGTTATAATGAGATTTTACGATATCGATGTGAATATTATACCATCATGTGAAATTGCTTAAATTGAGTGTTTTGTTGTCTGCGCTATAACAGTAGTAATTATAAGTCAAGTATTGAAAACATAAGTAGAATGTTACAACATTAGTGTAGATAAAATAAGGTAAGATGTATGTAGGTATGTATATATGTATGTGTGTCTCTGCTCAGCCCTACGACCGGAGTCTTGGGTTCGGGTTTCAGCCACCGAGCAGACGGTGTGTGAATGTGTGTGAGGAGTGTATATTTGTGTATGCATATGTAATTATGTAAGTAAAATAAGCAGGTATTAGATATTAGTTTCAAGAAGCGTTTCTGTTTGATCATAGCTAAGACTGTTTCTGTTAATTTATGTTTTAGTTCATGTTTGGTAAGATAATTGACATTGTACTGGCGACGACGCGGGATAATTTTTTTCAATAGAACTTTCTTTGCGTAATTAAACATGTGTGGTGATAACGCCGATCGGAAAATTGGAATCATTAATGAGCTCCAAAATGTGGTCGGGTTGAACTATTCATATTATTAAACGAAATAAAAGATAAACTAAAAGTGCCAATGCTGATAACCGTGATCGGGGAAGTCATTTATTTGTGTTCACCGCATCATCCGGAGGACAAAGCATTTGTGGAGTTAGTGCGTTTAGTGACTGAGTAGGTATTTAGAGCCAAAACGGTCCGAAATAGCGGAGTGCCACGTGTTTCGCCTGCGTAGGCAGCGCGCCGGCAAACCGCTCATTGAGTGCCTACAATGCCTGATGCACCTCACCACCACCGCCTGCAACTTCGGTAGCAACCTCGAGGAGAATCTTATAGAACTACACTACAACTCGGAGACCAGTTTGTATCTGGGTTGGCGAGTGAGGCCATGTGGTTCAGGATATTTGCTGAGAAAGACATCCAGTACAGGGAAGCGGTAGAAATGGCTCTCCGGAGGCGGCGGCGACGAGGCGGGCGAAGGCCTCCACCAGGCGATCGCGCGGCGAGGCGGCGCGGGGCGACGCCCGGGCTCCGGTGGCGGAACTGCTGCTGCCCGCGGCGGCAGCTATGGCGCAGGAGGCGCGCAGTGTTGGCGCTGTGGCAAGGCGCATCGAGCCAGCGTTGCTAGACACACCGCTTTTCCGCCTTTTACCCCGCTTTTTTGGCAATGGATCCTCCTTCCGTCCTAAGCCTTCGCGGGATCGAAAAATAAAAAATAAACTTTTGTCACAGAGAAGTCCCGCTGGGTAGGGCATTCTGATTCTTATAATGATAAGAACTTACCTACCTTACATACGTTTGTTGGATTCACAGATTGCTAAGACTAAGTTAGATTCCGACTAGGTAGTGGTTGCCAACAGGGGAGGGCACAGAACCAAAGTAGTTCAGAGCGAAAGCCATAAAAAAATTAAATGACTGTGATCATACGTGACTGTGATTGTTCAGTTTGGATTGTAAGCAGCCTTTTGCTTGTATGAATAAACAATCAAAAACATCAATAAGCGCATGAAGTCAGTAGGTACGTATCTATATAAAATCGATGCATAATTAAAATTTGGAATCCCGCTATTTTAGTTAAAATTCCGCGTTTTTTAAGTCCTTCTACCGCATTTTCAATCTCCCCATCTGGCAACACTGCTAGGGCAGATCGCTATTGCTGCCTTTATAATTGGGTAGGTATTTGACAAAATATCAAATGAGTTACTTTCAAAACGGAATTTTGTATGAAAATACTGTCTTATGACGTCACATTTCAGAGCACTCTTTTTATGTTTAATCTATTTAAAAATTGTAATAACTAGTAATTGACTAAAAGAGATACATTGTCCGAGATATTTTGTAATTTTTGTTTTAATCGAGCATATGAAATAATTTGTTGATCGTGTCAAATACCTACCGTATTGTGATTGTGATGATTGTATGTAAATAAAGGGGGCATATAAAGTTGACGTGTGCGAAAGTGCAAAGTGGTAGTGATACGACGGGTATAATATTGCGTCAGCGAAGATTCGGGTGAGGATAATATTTATATTCAACATCGAGCTCAAGCAAGACCCAAGGTAATAAGCCCTATTTTATTAAACTCCTGCACGAACTGGAGTGTGAAGTCGATACCGGAAGTCGCATATCTGCAATAAGAGAAGAGTTGTATAAGACGATTTTCCCTCTTGAGATAATACTGCAGGATAATTTTTTGTTAAGTTCATGAGTATGAACCAGAGTTGGTTCACGAATCGGTTCACTGGGTTATATTAATGATGAATAAACGAACTTCTAAAGTGATGTTGTAACTGAAAAAGAAGTATTTATTTATTTTATTAAGGATATCAACAGCGAAAACAAATAATTTGATCACAATAATAAAGAAACAGTTCACAAGGCCAATAACAGACATCCACAAATAGGCAGTTCATAATTACTGGAAATATACCACGATAGCTCTTAGCATTATTAGTATTTATTATTTAAACACGAGTTTCGAAGTTGTAGACGAGTAGGTACGTCTACTTAGGACAAACAATCCAACTAGGCCGCTCCAAATTCGTGAAAGAGGTTAATCGTCGAATCCAACTCGGCTGGGCAGCATTCGGGAAACTTAGAAACGTCTTTTCCTCCAATATATCACAAAATTACTATACAACCAGTGTGTGTCACCAGTGATGACTTATGGCACTGAAACGTGGTCTCTCACTATGGGCCTCATAAGAAAGCTCAAGGTCACGCAACGAGCTATGGAAAGGGCTATGCTCGGAATTTCTCTACGAGATCGAATCAGAAATAATGAGATCATTTCGGCGAACGAAAGACGTCGACGTAGCCCAGCGGATTAGTGAGATGAAGTGGTAGTGGGTGGGGCACATAGCACTCAGCGCGCAGCACTGATGGCCGATGGGGCCGAAAAGTTCTCGAATGGAGACCAGATATTGCGCAACGTAGGACGACCAGCCCCAAGATGGACAGAAGACCTCATCGCTTACAACTGGTCTTTTTGGAAATCCATAGAGGAGGCCTATGTCCAGCAGTGGACTTCTTGTGGCTGGATGATAATGGTTATTTAAACAAAGTAAGTGACAGCACTCGGCACTTAATTTATATTTAATTGGAATTTATTTGTCTTGCATTAGAGGCTAAAAATTCCACCCATGCCGGGACTTGAACCCGCGACCTCTGGCTAACCGTGCCAGCGCTCTCCCAACTGAGCTAATGGGCAAGTGCAGGCATCGGTGAAATTTCGAGCCTCTTTACAAACTTCTCTGTATTAAGTACGTACAGAGTTTTTTAAATTGTCCTCAGCCAGCACGGGTTAGTGCAACAAAAAGAATATAAATTAATGCTTGATAATACAAAAACTTAAAAAGGGAAATCGCCGCTAATTTGCGCGCTGACAATAGCTATACCTATTCTTTAATTTTTGTCTGAAAGTTCCAATAGAAGTGAGATTACGTAGAAGGTGGGATGGTATTCCAAATTTTAGCGGCAGTATATTTAAAACACCTTTATATGCGGTGGTCCTATGTGAGGGAATAGCAAGACGAGCAAGTCGTGTGCAACACTGAGAAAACTGGCAATCATAAATGACGTGAATTCAGCTTAAAGTAAGATGAATTCACTTCAAGTACGGAGCATACTGACATCACCGAAAAGTACGATGATAATACTGTTGCTGATGATAACGGCGTTTAAGATGACGTGTCACCATGGCTTTAGTATTACCAGCATACATTCTATGATTATGTTTTCTACTATTTATATTTCCTTTCATCATACCTCATTGTGACGTCCTATTATTTTTCCTGCCATTTATCGATGACATCCTTATATAACCAGTTATGTCGTATTATTTTTCCTACTATTTACCGATGACTTCCTCATATCTCCAGTTACGTCCTAATATTTTTCCTGCCATTTATCGATGACATCCTTATATAACCAGTGATGTCTTATTACTTTTCCTACTATTTACCGATGACTTCCTCATATCTCCAGTTACGTCCTAATATTTTTCCTGCCATTTATCGATGACATCCTTATATAACCAGTGATATCTTATTACTTTTCCTACTATTTACCGATGACTTCCTCATATCTCCAGTTACGACCTATTATATTTCCTACTATATATAGATGACTTCCTCATATATTCGGTTAGGTCCTAATATTTTTCCTACTATTTATTGATGACTTTCTCATATCTCCAATTATGTCCTACCAATTATAATATACTTTCCTAGTATTTCGGGTTAGGTCCTTTAATTTTTCCTGCATTTCCCTTCAAATCACTGGTTATATCCTATTACTTTACATGATATTTATTATTACATCCTCTTACCTCGGGCAGGGATAGGATATAATATAGTCTATGGCCATATATAGCAGAGCGTAGATCGAATGTTACTATCTAACACCTAGATCGCGCTTTGCTTAGGAAACTTATAAGTTGCCAAAAAAATCCGTAAGGGATGTAATTGACACTGATATGATAACTCAGTGTTGATTACAACGCTTACGGATTTTTGTGGCAACTTATAAGTTTTCTAAGCAAAGCGCGATCTTGGTGTTAGATAGTAACATTCGATCTGCGCTCTGTTATATATGGCCATAGACTATATTATATCCTATCCCTGCCCGAGGTAATAAATGTACATTAATAAATAACACGTAATGTAATGGGATATAACCAGAGATATGACGAACAGAGATAACGGGATGTGACAATGTAAAAAAAAACAAAACAATTCGAATTATTGGTAGGTATTTATTTAGTATGAATTAATAATTTATACAATTATACAATAGAAGATGACTGTTTTGATTAGAAACATAAATAGACATACATGCAAAACTAAAGATTTGTACCTATCTATTTCTATCAAATACATTCCGAAACGAAGGCGAACAAAATCAGTGAACGTGACGATGGCACATGAGGTGTACAGATCTTGATGAAATATATTGTAAACAATTGATAGCACAGTCAGGCAAGCATATACCTGACCCCCTGTCGGTATAGAATTAATGAGTCCGGTGGGTCAGCTATCTGCTTGGCTGACTGTACCTAGAAATATAAAGTTTATTACATCGCCCATTCTGATTTAGTATATCCAGTCTAAAGGTACAATTATTATTCTAAATGCTAGGCGATAAATACTACTTTTTACAATAAACAGGGTGGGCAATATGGCTCATGCATGAGCTGTTCAGATCTTGTTGAAATGTATACGTCAACACTTCAGCTATCACTTCGGAATAGCACCATAACTATTACAGTATCTAAACAACGTGTAAATGAATTAACGCAAAATAAGAAATTACTTTGCTAAGGGCATCATTCCGAGCAACTTCCACTAAGAAACCGATTTGATCAGAGCGACATTTTGCGTTAATTTATTTACACGTTGTATGTCAGTATGAACAATCAATTATTAATAATTATTTGCTACATGTACAATAGAAAAAAGAAAGCATCATTAATACAATGGTTAAAATATAAGGTTAGAAGCTTGGGGAATTAACACCCAAAAAAAAACATATTAAGACGACCGTGTGTGCGCGAGCTTCCATACAAAAAGCGGTAACTATTTTCACATTTTTTTTACATGTTTGAGATACGATGGAACCTATGCTTGTACATTTTATGTTTCTTGAAATAATATATATTTTAGGAAATATAAGAACTTTATCTAGTACATATAAAAATATAAGTACCTAATACATAATATTTAAAAAAACACAAAACGTACGAGCATCGTTTTCTATAGTATCTAAAGTCCTGGGGGCCTAGACAAGTGACATCGCTAAGGATAGCGAAACGAAACGATACAATGCCACCAACTTAGCTGTTCTGATAGCGGTCGCTAGTGCGTAACTATTTATTAATCTGTGCTAGTAGAAATAGAAATAGAAGAAATAGAAATATATTTATTTGACAAATAAACACAAGGATATACAGAAAAAAAAGAAAACACAGTACAGTTCAGGGTTGAGGTTTTTAGATGTCAAAATGGTTTGAGCTCAGCATGTGTTACGTGTAGCAGTGAGCTGCACGTAACGCTGGTTTTCAGCTCACACCATTTCCTAAAACTAGAAACTTAAAACTAAACGTATAATCTGAGTAAAAGTAAAGTAAATACACAGATAGAGCTCAAGCATAATTATGCACCAGTGGCAAAAAGTGTGCTAAAAGTGTGATTCAAAAATAGCACCTCAGGGCTTAAGATACAATAGAAAACTATGCTCGTATACGTTTTGTTTTTGTAAGTACCATGTAAAAAAATAGTGAAAATCGGAAAAGGTTAATTATTATTATTATTACGAGCCTGCTATGTTCCACTGCTGGGCAAAGGCCTCCTCGGTTAAAGGGTAGGAAAATGTTATCGCTTTTTGTATGGAAGCTCGCGCACACGCGGTCGTCTTAATATGCCTAATTACAGAATTATCAATATTTTTAGTCAAGGTACCATCTACTTGTAATATATGATGTGTTACCTCGCATAAAAGTAAGCGTGTTCGGAAGCGGAGCAACGGCATTTTGGCATGGAATACACTGATAATCATTGCCACGTTTAACTTCATAAGCATTGTAATGAGAATTGAATTCAATAGTTTCAAACATACAGCAACGGAAAAAAACGTCATCAGTATTGGTTAACAAAATTGCATCAATTTTGCCAAAAGTGGGTAAGAATTCTTGCTCATCTATATCTACAGTAACAATAGAGTTCCGCTGCCATATAGCACCAGCTATTGTAGCGGAAGTAACTGAGTATTTTAGCACAGCCCCAGTGCCGAGAGAAAACCTGACAGTGTCTTCTGGATTTAAAGCAGATTTTTTTCCTAGTATTATTGTTGTAGGAATTGTATTTTTCACAAAGAAGTCATTGAGCATAAGTTGACATTTCATTGCTAGAGTCTTGCAAACATTGACTCGATTAAAAGATGCTCTAGCTACTAACTTAGATATCCTATGCTTGGCTTCAAAACGCATAGACCACATGTTACGCGCGGGGCCGAACTTCATTAGCATGGTAGGGTAATGAGTCAGAAAATGAAACTTTGGCTGCAGGTGTGATTTTGTAAGCTCCATGTACAATTGATTGAATTCTGCTATTAAATGCCGGAGTTGGACATTGGTGTCACTGAAGACCCTATGGCTTAGTAACCTATCAGTGATTTGCCGCAACAGAATGTATAATTTCCATACTTTATTTTCTAAAGGAATGTAATATCCGGCTATCAGGCTGAAGTATCTAATAAGGGTAAGCATTTCGGATGCTGAAGTTCTTAATTTTACCTTAGAACCTTGGACAACTAAACAATTACATGGTTTCGAATCCTTGTCTGGTCCGTAATCAAAGGAAATTATTGTTTTTTGCAATATTGAGATGTTTAAAAGACCTTCGGCAAGGAAGTGGTTTATGACGAAAGTCATTACATAACGAGCTACACCTTCCAATATGTCATGCATGGGGTCTACTGCTACATTTTGAAATAAATCAAACCCAGTTAACTTAAGCCAACAGCATGATTCTTTAATGCCCGTGGAAGATATTTCGTTGTCTTGCAACTGAGCATAGTATGAAGTCATATTTCTAAGCAAGTCACTGTTTTCATATAGAGCAGATTGTAAACCTTTCTTGTCAATGTTACAAATTCGGCAACACTTGTTAGCTGAAAAACTTTCAGTAAACCCGAGGATAGAATTCAGGCCTAAATTATCGCCAGTTATGGCAACCACCTTAAATTTTACGGTTCCTTTAAAGAAATTTTCTTCTATAAAAATTCCAGTGTTTTGCAAGTAATTCAATTCCTCAATAACAGGGTCAAAAATAGCTTTGTTTCCATATTTAGCTTTGTCAGCAGAATGACAAATAGCTATCATCAAAATGTTATTCAACAATGAAAACAAATGTGGTGGGAATGCTGGCAGCGAAACATAAACACCACCAAGCTTATGCACCCCAGCGTGGCTCCCTAAAGGATTTCCAATTTCAAAATCATCGTAGTATACTATTAAAGGCATAATAATATGTGACGTTTGCGGTGTACACATTGCAAGCCATACAGATCCCTGCATTACATTTTCTAGACACATTGGCCCCGTCGGATTTTCTTCACGAGTTAGTAAGTTACCCCTTAGATGGTTCAAATAATCCATTACATCTTTCCAAATAGTCTCAATGGAAAAAAACTTTTTCAAAACATGGCGAAATGGAATTACTTGCATTGTACTTGGCTTGGTGTGTATTGTTAAAGTATTACTACTTTGTGCAGTGTCAGGACAGTAACCAACGGTTACTTCGTGCGGTAGTATTAAAGACCCGAATGAATGAAATTCTTGGAATCTCAAATATTCTGAACGGAACGGGGAAAAGGTGCCCTTCAAAGCTATCATCAACTTATGAAGTCGTTCATTAATTTCGCTTCCAGGCATGCTTTCCTCTTCAACTAGCACAGAGCCGAATACAGACATCAAAGACGGCGCGATATTGTCAAGTAAGGTTTGCAAATTACTGACTATATCCTGTACAGCTGATCGAGATACAGAGGGATTTGTATATAGCGTTGACATAAATTTCAGAACTTCTTTATGAATAAAACTATCGGCATTTTCAAGGACTTCAGGTTCACTATCAGAATCAATTTGTATGTGCTCTGTTGCTACGTTGCCTGTTTTCTGACCAATATCTATTATTTGCCTTCCTTCGACCGACGATTTCAATATGGTACACGCCTGAAATACAAAATAGTAATTATAGTATTACCATCTAAATATGTAAGAGGTAAAATAACAAATTTACACATTTACACTAAATGCAGATAAACAAGTTAAATTTATAACACCCATCTGTTTATGTAAGGGGTCAAAAATATTCAATAGTAATGTAAACTTCTCCACAAATAAGTAGTAAATAGGCAATAACTTACTATATTGTTCACGGTGGACTCATCAGACACAATTTCACCCACTGACGAGTCTTGTGGTATGTACGAGTACATTAGTAGATCACAGGCCTAAAACAAAAAAAGTATTTAATTTGAGGTTGACACAGTATAACAAATGTACAAATAATAAGGTATATTAATGATAAAAGGTATAAATGTATGTTTAAGTATGTATTATGAACAACTTTTGCTTTTAGGCCAACCTAAAGCCAACCAATATTCTGTGAAAATTCCATGGCTACCAATTATGGTTCAAGAGATACAGCAGAGTAGGACACACAATACATACAGACAACTGAGGCTTAGATATAGGTAGTTCAGGGTGTTATACTATACTTTAGAATTATTCTTGTTTGAGGAATTTACTTGATTTTATCGAATCAACTTAATGATTTTAGAATGGAAATGACAGTAAAGTATTGACGGACTGCTACCAATAATTGTAAATTATCACGACAAGCCACTAGACCAGATGGGCATAGCATAACACCCAGCAGACAGAACAAACATCTAAGTTCATCACACAAAAGGTGTGTAATTGTATTTTATCTAAGTACGTACAGGCTGGTTTGTAGAGGCTTCACCATCTTGATTTATGATTATGTCTTGATTTATGATTATGTCATCACATGGTGTCGTCAGGGACTCCAATGGAAGACTCCTCGAAAATTCGCCCTCCAGTAAGTTTCCAAAGAGTGAGGGACTGAATGTGTTATCCTGTGAATCAAATTAGGTAATGGGTAATCTACATAATTTAGTAAAATCCTTAGAAAATAATAATTATGAACTTGGACAAAGAATTCATCTTTGCCTGCCTGTCACTTTGAGCTAAGTAATCAAAGGGCTGAACACCCTGAGCTGAACGGGACAGCCTCTCCCCTTTCAAAAGACAAAAGGAAAAGATCTCAAACTAACCTAAAATTCGTTTAAATTAAAAACAGTAAATGATGTTTTTATTGTTAAAATCATCGACGGTTAAAATGAATATGCATCTCCGGCCGTGGGGGTGGTGGTGGTGGCCACGTTGGGTTTCCACTCCCATCTCCCTCCCCCACACCCTAAATTACTTCCTATAAATGTTTGTTGTTGGTCATACCAAAATAAAATAAAATAAAATTTTGCTTGAAAACCAACCGTATCTTTTGGTCATTTTTCAACATGGCCAGAGATGCCTCAAATCTAAGTCTGTCCCCTATTTGAGGGAACATAATCATTATATCTTCTTTTTTTAACAATTGCATTGTGGCAATATCTATTCTTTCAGCTGAAAAAGAAAAGGTTTAGATTATTACTTGATGAAGCTGACCAAAGCTGACTAACTAGACCAATGTCAGGCATCTTCCATCTCATGTCACAGCTGTGGAACACAAGGGCTTCAAGTGTGGGTGACATGAGACGCAAGAAGCCTGAGAATATCATATGTCAATTTGGCTTGGTCGAGAAAGAAGGTAGTTGGCACTAACTAGAACAAAGGAGTAGGTAGATGCTTTTTAGATATTTATTTTGTTTTCCTTGCAGATATAAAGGGCTCTACTCACATGCAATTGTATTGCATTCGAAGCTTGCAACTTGTAAATTAAGTACCTACACCATTCACAAAAGAAAAGGCCGGTTTTGACAGTTCACGCCCACATCCACATTGAACTAGTATTACTAGCGTAATGGTAGCTCAATGCACGCCCATGAAGTTTTAACTCCTAACGCGTAGGTAATAGAAGCAGTTTTCCTAGGTCCAACTTGTACGCTTTGCTTGTAACGCAACAGTTGGCTTTTATTACCTACGCGTTAGGGGTCAAAACTTCATCGGCGTGATGTGTCAAAACGGGCCTTTAATTTTGTGAATGGTTTACCTACTCCGATGTTTTTCACACAAGAGCACAGGACAAGGTTTTTGCTCAAGTAGCGTGCCGTGGTGCCGTGCCGGCCACTGTAGGTAGGAGTTAGGTTCTTCTTCTACTTCGCGTCAGTTCGCGTATTCTAAAAAATCACGTCTGAAGCATAGTACCTATAATCTGAAGTTTGGCAAACTCTTTTTACGTGCAAAAAGCGACTTTAACGCGACTGCATAATGCGAAACTCGCTCTCGGCCAGCTTCATACGTGTACTTTCTACAATACCTACGCGAACTGTACACCGCCGCGGAAATTGTACCTACTTGTAATTCGTAAAATGAGAATTATAGATGCTGTTAACTTGAGGCTCTGTGAGCTGTAGTAGACCTCGCGAAAGTAAAATCAATAAAAAATATAACACGACTGCATTTTTTTCCATACTAATACCACCAGGAATGCACGTCATCACGCACGTATGTAACATGGAGTAGGTAAATGCGACCTGTAGAGTTTATCTAATCAGACATTCGCATGGATATCTCCTAAGATCTACAGGTCGCAGTTTGGATCCATACCACATTAATACCTACTTACGAAAGCATTTTGCTCAACCCGAAACGAAACCATGCTAACATGAAACATAACCTAGGTTAGTCAACTTACCTTCAAAACGTTCTATAAAGTGGGCCAAACTCCACTTAGTTAGTAGGTCCCGCGTAGCTTGATCCATCCTTTCTTGCGCCCCCTTATCGACACACTCTGACCGATGATTCACAAAATTCACAAATAAGAATTATGTAAAGTAGAAGCACTCTCACAAAATCACATCAAACAACGAAACAACGCGAACAACCGTCCGTACCGTGGCGCGGTCCGTCTCAAACTCAAAGGGTAGTGGGAGGGAAGCGAGGGATGCTGCATGGATTAGCGAATTACGAACCGCACCTACAAGGTGCTGTCATCATATTTTTGTAGGAATCACACAAAATTGGATGCTACTCATAAATGAGTTTCTGTAATCGTATTTTAGTAAGATTCACTTAAAATAATATTACTTTAATATTAAACTTTGATGCTTACTCTAAAAATATGAAGTATCTGTAATCGTATTTTAGTACGATTCACTCAAAATAATGTGACTGTAATATAAAAAATGATGTGAACTCAAAAAATAAAAGTAAATAGCACATAATTTTATCATACTACATTTTAGGGAACTTCATCTTATTTTCAGAGATACTTCTTCATATATTAAATGAAATAAATATAAATACGGTGACACTGTCATTGTGTTTCAGAATTATACTCGTATTTAAAAATATCATACAAATTTAAAGGACAGTGGGCCATTTTCTATTACATAGTGTTATTATTTGAAGGAGATACTATTATTTTGTGTGACCAATTTTTACGATGATAAGTATCTTATTATTGTATTGTTTACCCAAACAATTCGATTCCATCCTATTAATTTAAATTATAGATTAATATTGACCTATTATCTCCATATTTTAGGACAATGCATCTATTTTAGACCAACGTCACGATATTTTAAGATTACCCCAAAATGACATTTTTCTCAGTGAAGAAGACCGAGTATGTTCTTCATAAAGGTAGGTAAAGGTAAAGCTTTGAGACTCTTTATAATGCCAAAAAGAAGTGTAGTACATATTGTGCAGAGTAGATAAGATGTAACAAGACAAGACAATATATTATTTATAAAAATTAATATCACACAATCATCATCAACAGCCATTCGACGCCCACTATAGGACATAGGCCTCCTTCGTGGTTTTCATAACCATGAAGGGACGGGAAAACCCACTTTGAGGCCAAGTGACGACATAAAATTGTGTACACAACACGGACCGTAAAATAGAAAGCCCAGCATATTTAAACTTCTGCGATATCGGTCTTTCTTTATTTTACGGCTCTAGTTATGTCAATAACTATTTCACCCCTACGGAGAATCCTTTTCAACTGAAAGCTGTCAAATTATTTAAAAAAACTAGTTGTATTTTTACAT
This sequence comes from Yponomeuta evonymella, assembly GCA_963969515.1. NCBI lineage: Eukaryota > Metazoa > Arthropoda > Insecta > Lepidoptera > Yponomeutidae > Yponomeuta > Yponomeuta evonymella. The sequence continues at coordinate 2,287,100 of OZ018365.1, forward strand.
TTCTGCTGAAACATGGTCCAACTTTCTGTACAGACACTCAATTACAGCGCGATATAAAGTTCATTATTAATTAAAGAATTTTTTTTAAATGACTTTTTTATAAGTTACTTTCAGCTATTTAAAATAACATAGATTTGGGCAATATATTTATCATTTTTTCAATGGTGAAAATGAAAAATAATGGCTAAATAGCTCGCCGGCCACAGAAAAATTGGCGGGAAAGCGGCAATCCGATCTTCATTGTTTTTTCGAGTTGTAGAGTTTTGCTTATACTTCCGTATATAGCAGAGAAAAGCATTTCGCGTTTCTTTCATAGTTTTCTCGTTTTTATTTTTACTTTCCTTATATTCGTAATGAAAAGAACAGTCGGGTTAAAAACTTATTTAGTCCCTCTATCTACTTGAAAACTTATTTAGTCTCTCGAACCCCGTCTCGGGACTAAATAAGTTACTTTCACTCCTAGGGTAACAATGTAAATACCTACTAGCTATTGCTGTAAATACTTAGATAAGTCTAAACACTCCTGGGCCCCAATTCATAGGTTTGGTTTGATTACATATTCATGGTTAACTATGACAATTCGATGTGCATTGTAAAGCCGATTTACCCACAGATTAAGAAGAAGCTACGCAATGTACCTACATCGAATTGTCATAATAAACTATGAATCGTATTTTTATGAAACGCGGCCCTGTATCTACTCTTTGATCATAAACACACAATTCACGTTCCTTATATTGTTAAATTCCACTTAACTCCATAATTTCCATTGCCTATTATATTGCAGTCTCTATCTGTCTCTCTCTCTCACTCAGCTATAGACAGTGTCGCCATCCCTTTCCTTTCAGACAATATGTCTCTGTCAACCCTTTTAATGAAATATTCGCTAAGCACCTTGCAAGCAAGCTCAGAGTAAAAGATACCGAAGCTCTTAACAGGCGAGAAAGAATATTAAAAGATGGCGTAAAAGCACTTAAAAACCGGCCAACTGCAGGTCGGCCTCGCGCACTGAGGGTCCCGTACCTACTGAAGGTTCGCATGGTTATTGTACAGGGTGGTAATTAACGAAGCGCAGTCAGAGAAACTACTTGAACTTTGTGGCTACTGGGATACTGGTTTTGAAGACGTAGGTACACAGGACGCCCGCGCTGTGTACCCGCCCAATGTAGGTACACAGGCACCGGAGTTTTAAAAAAAAAATCGTAATACGTACCCCAAATCATTCTACATTTAGAACTTTCGCCATTTTGAATTTAGATTAGATCAACCCACCATCAGGTGTTGTAATTTTGGGGGTTTTGATGTCTAAGTTTCACCATAAAATCAACATTTAGCAATTATATCTACGTTATATTTTTGAAACTTATCGGTAAGACTAAGGGAAACAACTCGTCACAATGACTTAAGAAACATCTTTTTTTTAGACTTTCGCTTTTTAGTAATTTTTTTTTTGTCCAATTTCCCATTTATTTTCAGTGGCGCGTCTGGCCCTTCTCTTTCATTCGTTTCAACAACGAAAGAATTGTCTGAGCTGAGATTTGTGTGTCAGCCTATTAAAAGACAGACATAAAATATGCTTAATAATGGGTTTCCGTCGGCACCCTCTAACTACGGAACCCTAAAAAAATTATCAAACTCAGAAGAAAACCAGTGAACCTTCTGGGCCTTACCAGTTCACCTTGGTATAACGTACATTTTATACAAATACATTATTTATGTAGGTGAGTATTTATTCCGGTTTCTCTTGGCTTAATGTTGGGTGTGATGAGAAGTACATTCAGCACCATATTGATACTAGTGATCTGGTAGGTACTTATAGAGGTAACACTGTATAAGTCTTTAGCAAGACACATGCTTTCTCAGAGAGAGAGAGAGTATGGGCTTATTCAGCACGCGTGCCCACCGTGGATTGGTGATTTTAAGCCCTGAGAACAGATACTCAGGTTTCCCTATGTGGTTTTCCTTAACATATGTGATATACAAGGTTGATTTCAAAACAAGTAATTCCTGAAACACGTTACGTAGAGTTTGTTATCATTTACGAACAAAAATTTGTTCTAGGGCTTTTTTACGGGATTTTACGACTTTTCTGATAGATAAACCCTTAAAACAATATTATTGGTTAAATTTAACAGACGTTCTGCTGTGTCATCATTATCATCAGCCATTTGATGCCCACTGCAGGACATAGGCCTCCCTCATGGTTTTCCAAGCTTCCCGGTTTTGTGCCGCCCGCATCCAGCGACTCCCCGCCACCGTACCCAGGTCGTTAGACCATCTAGTGGGGGGCCTGCCCACGCTGCGTCGTCCGGTCCGCGGACCCGGCCAACGGCCATCAGTTCCTGTTTCGATCGCGCAGTGAAACTCCTAAGATAGCTCTCCATTGCTTGTTGGGCGACCTTGAGCCTTCTTTGAGGCCCATAGTCAAAACTGTTTAATATCTAAAATAAAAAAAATTTACAGAACAAGTGATAAAAACTTGATGTGCTGTCGACAGCAATACATACATACATACATAAACTCACGCCTGTATCCCAGAGGGGTAGGTAGAGACCAAGGACTGCCACTTGCCACGATCCTGACAGATCGCTTTCCTTCCCCAACATTCATTAGTCGTTGCATGCACGCACGCCGGTTTTGGGTTTTTTTTATCTTGCCCTTTGCATCGTGACCACAGATTATTTAAGCTTCCCCTGGGGAGTGTTTTAGAGGCAGCGTTCCTCAGAATCCTAGAGGACCGTTAATCTTCGACTAAATCTTCACGAGTAATCAAAAGACATAGACTTGCTCATAGCTATATTTTTTGTTATAGTTTATGTGTTTTGCCGATGTACAGCTCACTTTTGATCAACCACAAAATAAACAAATGCTTTTTTTATGGTTTATCTAACGCGGTGGTAGCCTAGCAGGTAGAACATTGGACTCGGAAACGGGAGATCCAGGTTAGATGCCCAGTGCGGGCATGTACCTATGACTTTGTTTTCTAAATTATGTACATTTGTGAAGTTATAGTAGCAATACCACTCGCTAACGGTAAAGGAAATCATGGTGAGGAAACCTGAGTGTCTGAGCTATTCATATACCTCAGCGCTTGAAATCCCCAATCCGCGGTGGGCACGCGTGGTGATTAAGCCCATACTCTCCCTGAGAGAAGGCCTGTGCCCTACAGTGGGACGTATATAGGCTGCTTATGCTATGGTTTATACACACGCACGCAGACACACACACACACACACACACACACACACACACACTCTACACACTTAACACATCTTTGTATTTCTAGTTTTTGTTAAGTATAATTTTTAAGATCTATCTTTAAATGATACCTATTCTAAGACAATTTTTCCTAAGAACTTTTATTTTTATAGCGTTTACTTGTAGCGTTACCGAACCTGTTGACAATTACTTTAGTAAGTTTAACAAGGTCTCTGCGATACAGACTTAAAGTCTAGTGCGAATACCGCGAGTATTGTAACTATGCAAATTTTTCTTTGGTAATTAAAAATCTTTATCTTTATCTTATCTTTATTCTTATTATCTGTCTGTCCTTATACCTATAGAACACGCGGCCAAATAGGGGCCCAAATAGCTACGGCCAAATAATAAATGTTTTAGCGAAGGATAAGATAAATAATTGTACCCGAAACCGACGTGCGCGCATGCAGCGACAAATGAATGGTGATTAAGCAAAAGGGATCTGCCTACCCCTTTGTGATTTAGGCGAAAGTTTATTAATTATGCACTTACAAAAAAGTTATGTGACTGACAGACTGAGAAACAATGCGCAGCCTACGAGTAAGCCAGTAGACATAGAGCTTTAAAATTTTGAGAGAATTATTATTATATTCCTCGAGCAAGTAAGCTAAGGCGCGATACACACAGATGGGACGTGGGGGCGAGGGCGCGGTAAGATATATAGAGTCAGCTAGGGTGCGTTAGTGAGAAAATTATCAAATCCCATCCCTAAAAGAGGTGGTAGTTTGTGTCAAAAATTATTACTACGCGTACGAAGATGCGGGCAAAAAAGGTAGGTATCTGTTGGGTATATTATTATTTTACGGACACGCAACTTTCTCATCAGTGGACGCCAACATTTCATATCAAGCTGGAAAACGAGAAAACGCTTTCGTGAGAAGACAAGTATGCAGGTAATGAAAGGAAGAATTTGTGTTTTCTTTTGCCAAAACCAATTACCTATTTAGGTATATTTGCTGCTGTGAAACGAAATAAATCCCTTTGATTGGGTTTCAATTCATTTCATAAGTTCGAAAATGTTCATTCATAACTAAAATAAAATGTTTGCTTAATGAACGTCAAATCTGTTAGTTTCATAATTAAAAAAACTGCCCAAGTGCGAGATGAACTCGCGTGGAGAGGGTTCCGTACAATGCCAAAGTCAAATACTACTACTAGCGCTAGCTAATTATGTTTTAATGAACTATTTTCCGTAAGTGGACGTATTATATATTGAGATTACCACTTCATTTTCAATTGATAGACTTCTTATAGTTTTTCTGTAATCCACAAGCAATGAACTACAACTTTGTATTTTTTTCAAAATTTTAGGCTCACTAGTTTAGGAGATCGGAGGGGGGATGGTCAATTTTCGTTTGATTTTATAAATAAAATCGAAACTATTTATTTTACAATAATAACAAAAATTTTATATTTGCGATCCTCATAACGAGCTTTTTCATTTGATATATGACACAGTAAGGTTTCCAAACCTTTTTTTTATTTCCTATGTTGTCCCCCGAAAATAACCCTTATTTTGAAAAAAATATTTATTTACTTTGCACATCCTTGTTTGGGTCATAGGAATACAACATCCTACCAAATTTCACGTGATTCGTTCCAGTAGATTCGGAGCAAATTGGCTGTGACAGACGGACGGACAGACAGACGCACGAGTGATCCTATAAGGGTTCCGTTTTTTTTTTGTCCGATGTAGCTATGAACCCCACATTTATTCTTTTCAAAAAGCGTTTTAACTTAATTAACAGAGTTTTCAACTTAAAGTTTCACTACTAGACATAATCGTCCCGGCTAACGTTATTATAATACCAGACATCTTTGCCTTTTAAATAACGCTAAATGTTATAAGTATTGGGCATTTTGGCACAGGGTGTGCTTAACACATTTTTGAAGGCTGTAGGGCACAGGCCTTCTCTCAGAGAGAGACGTATATATTTTATTATATTTTATATATTTTATTGACTTCAGTGGGACGTATATATTTTATTTATATATATATATATATATTTTTTTATTTATTTCTATCACCACTTAACATCTATCATTATAGGTGTAGTACCTAATGCGATAGAGTTAGATAAAATAAGATAAGATAAGATAAGAATATTCTTTATTGCACACAAGAAGCGAGACATAAAATATGAAAGTTACAATGAAAAAGTACAATGGGCGGCCTTATTGACAGCAATTTCTTCCAGACAACCTTGTGACGGAAAGGTTTCCGAAGGAGAAAGGGAGACGGGTAGTTGGTGCAAATATGAATAGTACATACTTAAACTTAATAATAAACTTACATAAATCTTACTTAAATAATTGTTATATACTACGAAATAAATAACTTACAATACCTATATGTAAGAGGAGGATATAATGATTACAATATACCTACATAGAAAGAAAAAGCAATCATGTACTTATTAAAAACTTAATTTACAGAGAAAGATACAGTTCTTTTACCCTTAAACTTGAACAAAAAGAAATAACACTTAGGTAATATTACACATAACAAAAAATAGGCTGCTTACGCTTAGTATTAACACTATGATGGCTACCAATACTGTTATAGCTAGCGCCTACGAATAAAAAACCTTTCAACTCTCACTGGCCAGCCCTCGTAAGCCTCAAGCTCGAAGAGTTTGGTGGGAAAAATCCGCAAACTCGAACACAACTCGTAGGCGGCAAACTCAGGCTAAGAAAAACAACAAAGCCGCTGGAACAATCGAGGCCGAAGCTAAGGTGGTACTGGCAACAAATCGTTGCCCAAACTGGCACGTACTTGACCGTCTTTTCTGCTCTCCCTTCATCCCACATGACGTTAATTCTACTTAATACGGGCGGCCTTATCGGATCTCTTGCCGAACAGTCTCCGGGATGTGGCCCGCTGGTCTCGAAGGTTTCGTTCCGAATTGAGTGTGTTTTTATTTAAAACTAGCTGTTGCCCGCGACTTCGTTCGCGTGGTAATGTTGATGTGTATTTTTTCGGGATAAAAAATTGCTTACGTGCTAATCCAGACTATAATCTATCTTTGTGCAAAATTTCATCCGGATCCGTTGAGCTGTTTTTGCGTGGAAGAGTAACAAACATCCAAACATACATACAAAGTTTCGCGTTTATAATATAATATTAGCAAGGACTAGCTGTCCCGGCGAACTTCGTACCGCCCCACAGAATCCGTTTATACGATTCTTGCACAACGCCATCTATTTTTAAGACACAACGTTCGCTCGCACAACGCCATCCATTTTAAACTTAAAACAAATATTGTCCCACGGGAACGCATTACCGGTATATAAAGTATCCTATATCTCAATTCAGTTCTTTGTCTATGTGTACGCCAAGTTTCTTGTAAATCCGTTCAGCCGTTATTGCGTGATTGAGTATATCCAAACATCTTCACCAACTGTCACATTTATAATATTAGTAGGATAGTAGAGTTTAATTTTCGAGATTGCATGCAAGACTTTCAAGATTTGCAAGGTTTTCTCCTCGGCTATTCCTCAGAGCTTAAAGACCAGGATCTTCAACTAGTGCCTCCCGCCAGTTATGACCTACGGAGCTGAAACGTGGACACTGATGGCAGGACGAGTACGCTGATCGAAAGTCGCTCAGCGTGCTATGGAACGGGCTATACTCGGAGTCTCTTTGATGGATCACATCAGAAATGAGAGAACTCGCCAAAGAACTAAGGTGACTGACATAGCATATAAGATTAGCAAGCTGAAGTGTCAGTGGGCTGGTCACTTTTATGCCGAAGAACCGATGGTCGATGGGGTGCAAAGGTTCTCGAGTGGAGACCGCGTACTGGCAGAATGTAGCGTAGGACGCCCACCAGCTCGCTGGACCGACGATCTGAGGAAGATAGCTGGTAGTGGCTGGTTGACGACGGTCGAGGAGAAGTGGAAGTGGTGTGCCTTGCGGGAGGCCTATGTCCAGCAGTGGACTTTGATTGATTGATGCAAGATTGACGCAGTCTCTACCTCCGTCTTTGCAACATCTCTACGTACTGTAACGAAAACTCGGTGGTCGTTAGCCGGCGCAGCCGGTTCGAATTTTAATTGAAGGGACATCGCTGCGTTTTGATTCAGGTATCAATCGATGACTAGCTAAGAAATCGGCAGGATGTTGAAAAGATACCTACAAATATAAAAAAAAGTAAAACTACGGCTTTCCTTGTTGAACGACTTGTCGACTTGGAGGTGTTAAGAATTCGACGCATTTTTTTTTTTGCTTGGTTTTCGTATAACTCCGTCAAATCTTAACCGATTTCGACAATTCTTTTTTTGTTCGAATAGGTATGACGTCCCAATTGGTCCCATTTTAATTTGGTGAAGATCTGTAACTTTTTGGTGCTGTAGTGTTTCGAAGTCGGTTTTTATTTTTGATTTAAATTTTTTTTATTTTATTTGCCAAAAGGATCAATGCCACCTTAGCTACGAGTCCCGATCCCTCGGTATTGTTTCCAGGGCACGTAAACTTTCGGGCTGAGTTTGTTCACAGCCACTCTTTGTTGGTACTTGTATACGTGAGGGTGCGTACACACATGAGTGTGATCTGAGTTGACTACTAGTTCATCTGCTACTGACGGAACTATGTCTTTTTCTCTATGTATTCTAATATATAAAAATCTCGTGTCACAATGTTTGTTATCGAACTCCTCCGAAACGGTTTCAGATTTTTTATTTTTATGATATTTTTTTGTATATATTTGGTAGATCTGAGAATAGGTCGTAGGCTAATTTATATGGCAAAACAACGTTTGGCGGGTCAACTATTACGGATATAAAAGGCAACCGTTACCGACTGACTGATTTATTAACAAACAGCTCAAACCACTGAACGGATTGCGCTGAAATTTGGCACGCAGTTATTATGACGTAGTAGGCATAATACCCGCAATTTTTTTCCAAAGTAATATAATGCTGAAAGGTAATGATAGTTTTCGAACTAAAACTTTCATAAGCACTACACATTATTAACTAAATTCCGGATTCACTTACTTGATTTTTTGTCGGAAGAGACCGACCAGGTTGCCGCAGCAGTTGCCGGCCATCCTCATTCAGCCCCATGAGAAAAACAAATGTATGTCGTATTCCTGGAAATAGGCAGTCGGGTTGGTACCACTCCAAAACTTGAAGGTTTCAGACGCAGATCAAATATCGGTATAATTTTCTCTCCTTTCTATTTCTTTCTCTGAAGTTATTTTAAGAATGAAATGTTTATTGCGCAGACAGATCTACAATAATTAACAAACGGGAAAATGAAAAGAATTTTTGTGACCGTTTTCTGAATAATTTATATCTGAATAGGTATTTTTGGAATGATCAGGAGAGGATTTGTTATTCGATTTTTAATACCGATATTGAGGAGTTGGCACTTAATTACGTTTTCTTTTTCGTTTCTTTTACTTTGAAGGCGTACGTACAAACAACTTTAAAATTGATGAATTGCGATCTAAAATTGACTTTTATTATTAAATAAAAACCGGCCAAGTGCGCGTCGGGCGCAATGTAGGGTTCCTCAGAAAGAGGGGCAATTTATCTGCTTTACAGAAATAGCAACTTCGTCAAAGTCAAAGAAGTTTTCCTTTTATAAGTTGGTCGCCTGCTACTCGTTGACTTGTAAAGCCTACTTAGATAGATAGATAGGTAACACTTAGCCGTGATAGTTCCATTTCAGTTTATATTATATGTGTGCTACTGCCCTGAATTTTTTCACGGGTCTACAATCAACCGTTAGCCGGGAGAGGGAGGGGGGGAAACACAAGTGGTTGTGTTGTGTGGTAGTTATTATAAAAAAAAAACCTGAACGTTGTGCGGCGACTTTGAGCAGTAGTAGCGGAGCGGTAGAACGCCGGCTTCTCATTCGGGAGGTCGTGGTTTCGAATCCCGGCACGTAGCAAAGACTTTGTTTTCTACGTACATTTGTAAAGTTATAGTAGCTAGACCACTCGCTAACGGTGAAGGAAAACATCGAGAGGAAACCCTAGTGTCTGAGGTATTTACATACCTCGGTACTTGCTACGTACAATGGCCCATCTACGAGGCTAAGTGCGGAAATCTCCAGTCAACATGGTGCGGTGCCACCTTTATATAGAAAGAAACACAAACCTAGAAGCCGGGATTGCTTTGTGTGTGTGGGTGGCTTTGATTGTGTGTGTGCTTTAATATGTGTTTATAAGTTGTTACAATAGAATAATTTGTTACGTTTCATTTAAGTAAAGTACTAATTAACGGACAAATGCTAAAGAAAGGGGTGCGCTAGAATTAAACAAAATGGGAACAGTAAAAAATATATAATTTTCTTTGTGTGCTATTTAGTCTCAAAGCGACTAAAAAGGATTTTTTAGCGTACAAAAAAGAACGTATCTATTCTCTTCTCTACTTAACACGATGTTAACTAGCCAGTGGTATTGTACCCATCACTATTTTAGGTACAAACAGTACCTAAAACAGAGAATGAATTCGATATTTGAAATTCGATCAATCTCTGTCACTAAGGTTGCGCTGCTAGAACGAAATACAAGTTCCAAATTGAGTTTTCGTATTTTTACCGTTTGGTAAACGACTCTTTGGCAATATCGTTATGTGCATAGAGATTAAAATGTCAAATTTGAAGTTCGACACGTCGGCCATTATTTTTTTTTTTCATTTGTAGTAAGTTTGTGAATTTGTAGTAGCAATACCAAGTATCTTACCCCCAGTTTCTCGTACACTAACTACCGTCTACGGCTTTCCGCGTCGTAACTACACAATGCAAACCTGGGAACAGTATATTCTTGCTAAACTGACAATTGAATACGTCACTAAGCCCCGGTTTACAGTAATATTCAGTAAATCTACTGCTAACATCTGTCACTTGGCCAAAGTGCGTACAAAAAATAAATAACTGACAGCGATAAGTCAAGATAAGTAAATTTTATTACGATGCATAATTAAAAGGACAGCTGTGTTAGCCTAGTGAGTAGAACACTCGACTCGGAAGCGAGAGACCCAGGTTCGATTCCCAGTGCGGGCATGTACCTATGACCTTGTTTTTTAAGTAATGTACATTTGTGAAGTTATAGTAGCAACACCAATCGCTATCTGTGAAGGAAAACATCGTGAGGAATCCTGAGTGTCTAGCTATTCACATACCTCAGCGCTTGAAATTGCCAATCCGCGGTGGGCACGCGTGGTGATTAAGACCATACTCTCTGCCTGGGAGAAGGCCTGTGCCCTACAGTGGGACGTAGGTATAAAGGCTGCTTATGATAAGATAAGATAAGAATATTCTTTATTGCACACAAGAAGCGAGACATAAAATATGAAAGTTACAATGAAAAAGTACAATGGGCGGCCTTATTGCTAACAGCAATTTCTTCCAGACAACCTTGTGACGGAAAGGTTTCCGAAGGAGAAAGAGAGACGGGTAGTTGGCGCAAATACGAATAGTACATATTACTTATGATTACGACACATAATTAACTTGCGATCTATATCTAAGACGTTTTTGGACTTATTTACTGGATAGAGCTTACCTCGGCACAAACAGGTAGATAGTGCTATCATATAGCACTTTCCTAAGCCGACCTAAGGAGTAGTTATACAAAGGGTCTTTAGTGGTTACACTCGGCAGTCTGGTGGTTGGTTCCCTAGATAATTTTTATTACAGTCTTTCAGAGCCCAACGGCCCTCGAAGAACTTCTCTAAGAGATAAGAGCAAGATATTTTTTCAGACAAAACAACTCTTATTCGGCATCGAATCTAAACTAAAAGTCCCCACCAGAGTGTCAAACTATGAACTTTCTCTGGGCACCATTTGACCCGTTTGCTGAGGACTACTCGAGGATTTTCGGCTGAAAAGCGCCTGTGCCACCGCTACGGGCTTAACCGGACTTAGTGCCACGTTTCTTTGCGCACGGAGACCTTGGACCTGCCAAATATTTAGGCTATATCGCAAATTAATATTTGAAGTTCGGAATCATCATCATCCATCGCCCTCTGCAGGACATAGGCCTCCCTCACGGTTTTCTCACCATGAAGGGTTTTGCCATAATCGCCACGCTTGGCAGGCGGGTTGGCGATCGCAGTATGCGGTTGAAATCTCAGGAAGACGCTGCTGTTCTTTAGTCGCCTTTTGCGACATCCACGGAAGGAAATGGAGTGACGCTATTCTTAATCCGGCGCCACACGGAATAACAACACGAAATTCGGAATAACAACAAGTAATAACGTTTTTGCAAATTTAACGGGAGAACATTTTGAGAATTGTTTTGCAGAAACTTAATAGTTATTTGTTATACAAGAGTGCAAAGTTGCTTTTTAACCGCGTGCTCAATTTTGATGACAGAGCAAGCGAAGGATTCTAAAATTAAAAAATTAGAATCCTTAGCGTCAGCGAGGGAATCAAAAGAGCACGAGGTGAAAAATCTTTGCACTCGAGTGCAACACGTAACTACTTAATACTTACTTCAATGAAATTTGAAGAGGCACCTACGTGGTTGTATAAATGTAATTTAAACACTCATAAATACAAGCTCACGCCTGTATCCCGGATGGATAGACAGCTAGAGAGCAAGGTTACCACTTGCATAATTTTTTAGATGGGAGATTGGTATACTGCCCGACAAATAACTTGACCAAAAATTACTGACTTTGAATGAACTTATTTTGGGTCTCATTGGCGGGGACGCGGAATGTGACTTAGCCAAATTCGGACTTTAGTTAAATTAATAAAGAGTTTAAAAATCTTACGTGCCCATCGCAAACTACACTCTGCCTCCTTCCATATGACAATTTTTATTTATGTATGTTTTTTCTATATTTATTTCATATTAATGTACCGTTACCGTCTCCAAATTATACTTCTACAATACCTACATATATATATACTTCTAATTATTTAAATTATTTCTAACTTTTTAGTGCTGTATTGTTTCAAAGTCGGTTTTTATTTTTTATTTAAACAATTTTTTCCTTAGTCTATTTACGTTTCTGAGTCTGAGAGAAATAGGAATTGGGCACCGTTTAAAATATGTACTGAAATAGAGTTCCCATCAGACGGTCATTAAAAATAATGAGGTATTCGAGGCGCTGTCACTTCACTTATTGGAAGGTACACTGTGGGTGAATATTGTTTATTATCTTACTGACAACAAATTTACGTCAAAGCTTGTCTCCTGCGCTTGTTTTTCTTGAAATGTTACAAACAACAATCGGGTTTCAGTGCGCAAAAAATTACTTTAAATTACGTTACATTACACTCAATTAAATTACATTACATTACCGCAGAGCGGTGTAGCCTAGTGGGTAGAACATTGGGCTTGGAAGCGAGAGACCCAGGTTCGATTCCCAGTGCGGGCATGTACCTATGATTTTGTATTCTAAATTATGTACATTTGTGAAGTTATAGTAGCGATACCACTCGCTAACGGTGAAGGAAAACCTGAGGAAACCTGAGTGTCTGAGCTATTCACGTACCTCAGCGCTTGAAATCGCCAGTCCGCGGTGGACACGCGTGGTGATTAAGTCCATACTCTCTCTTTGAGAGAAGGCCTGTGCCCTCAGTGGGACGCATATAGGCTGCTTATGAATATATGATACGTTACATCACATCACATCACGTTACATTGTATAAGCAGCCTATATACGTCTCACTGCAGCCCACAGGCTTTCTCTCAGAGAGAGACAGATTATATTACATAAACTTACACCTGTATCCCGTAGGGGTAGATAGAGTTTGCCACTTGTCACGATCCTGACAAGCCTCTTTCGCTTTGTCAACATTCATTAGTCCATACTATAAAATTGAGGCTTTGCTAGATATTATTTATTTTCCCCTTTAAGATACGATAAAATAAAAATATTCTTTATTGTACCAGGAATAACACAACATAAAATGTTTCTAAGGATACTGTACAATTGGCGGCCTTATTGCTAATAGCAATTTCTTCCAGACAGCCGTATGAAGGAAAAATTCTAAAGGAAAGAGAGACGGGTAGTTGGTGCAATTATGAATATTTAAATACATTCTTAGTTTTTAGTAAAGAAAAGCTGCTTCCAAAATTATTGATCTTAGTAGAAAAACATCTCAATAAAAAACCTCAATATATCTATATATCTATCGAATCAGCCCATAAACAGATCCCACTGTTGGGCATATCACGCTATGAATGAGTTGCCTAGTATTGATTTTTTGCTAGTATTGACGTTTAATTTTCAAAATCAATGGCAATCAAGTGTGAGTCTCGTACGCTTTTTATTCGCCTCCTGGGAAAGAAACGGCCATCAAAATATAAAGACTCAGCTAACGAGTGTCTGCGTGCGTGCGTGAGTGCGTGCGTGCGTGCATGCGTGCGTGCGTGCGTGCGTGCGTGCGTGCGTGCGTGCGTGCGTGCGTGCGTGTGAGTAGTTAAAACATTTCAAATGGTAAAATTGGGTGCAAATTTTGCAGTAGGATCAGATAGTGTAATAAGATCATTTGGACCTTTTAAAGAGTAGTTTTTACTATGGAATACCTGCACAACCATCTTCATTCGCTTACTATTTTTGTACAACTCCTATGTACTTAGATAAACTTTACATTCTTAATCTCTATGGGCTCCGAAGGGTGCCAAACGGAACCCTATTACTAAGATTTCACTGTCCGTCTGTTTCTCTGTCTTTTTGTTACCAGGCTGTATCTTTTGAACCGTGACAACTAGGCAGTTGAAATTTTCACACATGATGTATTTCTGTTGCCGCTATGACAAAAAATACTAACGATAGAACAAAATATTGAAATATTGAATTAAGGGGGGCTCCCACACAACAAACGTAATTTTTTGCCCTTTTTTGGTCGATATTAATAACGGCAACAGGTAGACGCATAAAATATATTTAGTTCCATATACGCTTCAGAAATAAATCATCATCATCAGCCATTTGACGCCCACTGCCGAACATAGGCCTCCCTCATGGTTTTACAAACTTTTTACAACAAAGGTTTTACAAACCATGAAGGGTTTTGCCATAGATCCATCGCCATCAGAAATAAATAATTAAATTAAAATAAAATAGATATTTGAGGGGGGCTCCCATACAACAAACGTGATTTTTTGCCGTTTTTTCTCGATCTTTGTGTCTAATGTTGTATATCGAGTCCGACTCACACTTGGCCAGTTTTTATTATGTATGTAACTTTGCCAAACAGTCTTGTAGGTAAATAAATTGTAGAAGCAAAAATCGAGAGAATGTGTCGCCCCCGAAACAGTTTACAGCCTCAGTTTAACTAAAACTTAGGTATATGCAAGACACATGTTGTTACTCTAATGGTATTGGAGGGTTGCAATGAACACCGCATAGTTTGCAATCGCCTCAATAGAAGTGATTACATGCAAATTGCTGGCGAAGGCTTCGCCATAGCTTCACCATAGCTGTCAGTAAATGTCTGTTGTAGCTTGTAGGGGATGGTACAAGGTATTGGAGTTGGACGGTTTCACACTACTTACTTTGTTTTCTACGGTTTCACACTACTTACTTTGTTTTCTAAGTTATGTACCTACATTTGTGAAGTTATAGTAGCAATACCACTAGCTAACGGTGAAGGAAAACATCGTGAGGAAACCTGGGTGTCTGAGCTATTCACATACCGCAGCGCTTGAAATCGCCAGCCGCGGTGGGCACGCGTGGTGATTAAGCCCGTACTCTCTCTGAGAGAAGGCCTGTGCCCTACAGTGGGACGTATACAGGCTGCTTATGACACTACTTACATGTTTTGTGCAGCCAATGTAAAGTGATTTGTATAAATGGCCTCCGGGTACTTTAACGTATGCAATGTATTTAAGATACTGTTTTCCGCTAGCCATAGCTCCGTGTGGCGCCGGATTAAGAATAGCGTCACTCCATTTCCTTCCGTGGATGTCGTAGAAGGCGACTAAGGAAATAAATTACCAGGAGACGGGCAGCAGCGCCTTCCTGAGATTCCAACAGCATACTGCGATCGCCAACCCGCCTGCCAAGCGTGGCGATTATGGCAAAACCCCTCATGGTTAGGAAAACCATGAGGGAGGCCTATGTCCTGCAGTGGGCGTCAAATGGCTGATGGTGATGATGTATTTGCTCGTGGTAGAGCACCTACGCGATGGTCAGACACAGTGAGGAAGGTGGCGGACGGCAGTATACATCGTACGGTCCACACTGCCTATGATCGTAGTCCGTGGAATAAAACTGCATGGGTTCGCGATCCTCAGCATTGAGGGACCGAGGAAGAAGAAGAAGATGGTATGGTAGCCCACTGGATAGAACATTGAACTCGGAAGTGAGAGACCCAGGTTCGATTCCCAGTGCGGGCATGTACCTATGACTTTGTTTATTTTCAAAGGTGTCTACATGTGCGAATTTGTAGTAGCGATACCACACGGTAACCGTGAAGGAAAACATCGTGAGCAAACCCACGGCTCGGTTGGCTCCGCGATTTTTTAAGCTAGTTCAAGCATAAATATGTTATTGTTACCAATGTTGCCAATTGTAGACATTTATAACTTGTATTTGACATAAATGTTTATTTATTTTCTATTTACTTGTTTATTAAGGCACATTCATTCTGCTGTGGCTCTCGAACCACTCAAAATTCATGGTGTATAATAATAACTGGCCTAGAGTTAGTGACACGGACCACACATACCCGCTATGTGCGAATTGCACCGGCGCAAGTATTGGTTCGGGAAACACGGTCGGCCCGTTAATCAACTTGTTAACCCCCAATTACATCTACCCTATCACGTCTGTAGCTGCCGTGAACCATGCCCGGGAAATCTTAGGCGCGAGACACACAGATGGGACGTGAGGCGAGGGCGCGGTAAGATGTATCGAGTCACAGACCAAGAGCGACCGCAGAGCCAGGACTGTGGTCTGTGACTCTGTACATCTTAACGCGCCCTCGCCCCACGTCCCATCTGTGTGTCTCGCCCCTTAAGGTGCAATGTAATATGATGAAGGTTGATTGGGTGCGGTGGTGCACGGGCCGGGGGACGGGATGTAAAGTCAGAGGCCTCTGTACCAGTAGAGTCTGAGCCGTTCATTAGACATCATCATCATCGTCATCAGCCCCCCGACGTCCACTGCAGGACACAGGCCTCCCTCATGGTTGTCATAACCATGAGGGGTTTTGCCATAATCGCCACGCTTGGCCAGCGGGTTGGCGATCGCAGCATGCGGTTGGAATCTCAGGAAGACGCTGCTGCCCGTCTCCTGGTAATTTATTTCCTTAGTCGCCTTCTACGACATCCGCGGAAGGAAATGGAGTGACGCTATTCTTAATCCGGCGCCACACGGAAATCATTACACATGCATGTGTCTTTTTATAATTCGGTTAGTTGCTTACTCAGCGCTACGCGCATGTTGTGACAAGTTTATAACTAGTTATTTACTTATGCTACCATACTACAGCAAACTCGGACGTTTTTCAACATAATGTATGATACAAAAAATTATTTATTTCAGCAAAGATATTTCACATAGTAGATTGACATAGCTCATACAAAATTAACAGTCGTTCCGATTGTACAATTAGTTTTCCTGTGGCCCCACACTAAGCAAGCTTGTATCGTGGGTACCGGGTTTTCAATTAATTTAATTATTTCGCGATGGTACCGCAGACTTATTAACAATTTGAATGACATGAATAAAATTAATTACAAGGACGTAACAAGATTTCATTAAGTGTAGCGTTTTTGTTTGTAATAATTACATACACATAACATAAACTCACGCCTCTATCCCGGAGGGGTGGGCACCGACAAGAATCTGCCACTTGCAACGATCCTGACAGATCTCTTTCGCTTCATCAACATTCATACACGCCGGTTTTTGGTACTTTTTATCTTGCCCTTTGCGAATACATCTCTTATTAGATAGATAGATAGATAAATCATTTATTAAATTGCCACAACACACAATGATAAAAAAATTAACAGGTACAGTATGCTAACAAAATTCAATATATGCAAATGATACAACATAATCAATCGTAACAAGGAGGAGGAGAAGATTGTCCATGTTAAGTGACCAGTACCTACATACATAGACCCTACATTATCATTCAGTCACAAGAAGTCCACTGCTGGACATAGGCCTCCGCCATGGATTTCCGATTGAAAGCGGCTTGCATCCAGCGTCTTCCTGCCACTTGGATAAGGTCAACTGTCCATCTTGTGGCTGGTCGTCCTACGCTGCGCTTGCCGATATGTGGTCTCCATTCGAGAACTTTTCGGCCCCATCGGCCATCAGTTCTGCGTGCTATGTGCCCCACCCACTGCCATTTCAACTGACTAATCCGCTGGGCTATGTCGACGACTTCCGTTCGTCTACTACGGATCTCTTCATTTCTGATTCGATCTCGTAGAGCGTGTTATGTGCTATGGCAATAAAAAAGGTACCCGAACTCAGCATATTATTATACTTCAGGTATATTTGTTCGAAGTATGTCCGCCTGGGATGGCCCAGACAAGTTTATGATATAATAAAGCTTATAAGACATCTTTGTCTTTGGCAACAAATGGTTATTCATTCATGTATGTAGTATTAAAATACTACATACAATAAAATACTATTTAGTATTAATCCTGCTAATTGTACATTGCAAGAAATGGTATTTTTTTCGTATATAAGACCGTTAGTCTTTTCAAATAGTACTTAGAAACTACTAATACTATAACGGTACGGAATCCTTCGTGTGCGAGTCCGACTCGCACTTGGCCGGTTTTTTTTATGATTATGAAGATTTTGCGACACCGTGTAGATCTATGTACCCTTACTAGACAAAAGATAAACTTTGCGTTCCTCCAAAACTTACTTACTATATTTTACCGACAATATCAAACTGAAAATGAAATATGGGCAATTACCCTTATCTACCCGACGAAGTTGCGAAACTTTTTTAATACTTAGGACAAGACCTTTGTCATTTATAGAGACAATTTAACTAAAAGAAAGAGTATTTTAGGATCATCCAAATCGGTGACTACACGATATTAATATCACTCAACTTTGTATCGTTTTCTACAATACAATACAACCTCATAATTGACCGGCTACATCATCATCATTCAGCCACAAGAAGTCCACTGCTGGACATAGGCCTCCTCCATGGATTTCCAAAAAGACCGGCTGGAAGCGGCCTGCAACCAGCGCCTTCCTGCCACTTGGATATCGGCAAGCGCAGCGTAGGACGACCAGCCACAAGATAGACAGATGACCGGCTACAACTGGCTTTCAGTAAGCTAACAAAGTACTTTTCAAAGTGGAAGCCCAACGTAACACGACTAAGACTGAAGCAATTATTTTTACTCGTAAACGTCGTTTATCTTGCAGGTGACTAGTAATTAATCAATGGTCACTCCGTTAAATGGATTAACTTGGTTAAATATCTTGGCCTTCACTTTGATAACAAGCTCAACTGGAATGAGCATATTCTGCAAACTAGACTCAAAGGAATGCATTTAATAGCCTAAGTCCCCTACTAAATAGGAGAGCAATATTAAGGAGTGGTACTAAATTAATATACCACTCCGTGTGGCGCCGGATAAAGAATAGCGTCACTCCATTTCCTTCCGTGGATGTCGTAGAAGGCGACTAAGGAAATTAATATCCAGGAGACGGGCAGCAGCGTCTTCCTGAGATTCCAACCGCATACTGCGATCGCCAACCCGCCTGCGTTTATGGCAAAACCCCTCATGGTTATGAAAACAATGAGGGAGGCCTATGTCCTGCAGTGGGCGTCAAAGGGCTGACGATGATGATGATGATACCACTCTAATAAGGCCGTGTATCACCTATGGTTGTCCTGTCTGGAGTAATACCTCAAAAACGAATCATAATAAACTGCAATTTATTCAAAACAGACCTCTTAAAATTGCATTTAATACACCGTTTCGAACAAACCTCTCAAATTTAGAAGAACAAGAAGAAGAAAGACATTTATTATACCAACAAGATACATCACAGAAACAAAACAAGCACATAAGCAACATAATATGCACATCAACAGAAAGGATCACGAACCTGACACTGGATAGCATTTATGTCAAAAACGGTCTTTTTTGGCGTCAATGCTATCTAGTCCTAGGTTTTTTTTGCCTTACGGCCATAGGTCCTAAAAGTCACTGTAACTGTACACGTGCGGAAAGTAGGTTATCACGAATAAGAGTGAAAACACGAGCGTAGCGAGTGTTTTCAGTGGCACGCATACGGAATAACCTTTTACGCTCACGTGTCATACAACATTTTCAATGTATTTTGCGAGGAAGCGAAAGTGATCTGTCAGGATCGTAGCAAGTGGCAGTCCCTGGTCTCTGCCTACCTCTCTGGGATACAGGCGTGAGTTTATGTTATGTTATGTTTATAAAATAAAAATATTTTCCCTGAAGTGAAAGCAGTTTTGAAAAGGCGCCCTTTTCTTTTTTTTTACATCGGATTTTTTACACGTGGCAAAGGTGTACGTACATGCAGCCAAGTAATGTGTAATATATTGTTGGCAGAGAAGCAATGAATGCGTAATTTTAAATGAAATACTCAAAAATCTAAATTTAATTTTTTTCGTGTGCTTTAATCACTGCTTTAGTTATTTATAAAGCGCGTTTGCTTATGAATAATTGATTTTATAAATATCAAAATCTCTTTGTACCCAAACTCCATGGTGCATGAATTGCGCGGCGCAACGCAAAACAATGACGAAAGAAAAAAAAAACCTACTTGGTTTCCTTAGTCATTGCTCAAAAATTAAGAACATACTTTTTTTTCACACGTGAAAAAAAGCATTTCAGTAGTGTTTTATTTAACGCGTGCTCTAAAGGGTCCCTTTCCGCACAATGTGTTGACAAAAAAATTGCACATTGAAGTTGAAAAATTGAAAAAAAAAATTATTTATCGCATCAAATTACATTTAAAAAAATCATAATAATATAAATAATTCTAAACTTAGGGACATTGAAATTGCAATTGCTCGTAAAGCGTTACTTGGTGGCGCTAGTGTTACTCTATCAAGCCCCTTAAGCCCAGTACGCGATTCTAGAGTCGGCCAATAGACCGATGAAAGGAGACAAAGCCGAATCGCGTTTTGTAGTCGTCGTGGGTGACGGCCCTAAGGCCTGAGACGAACAGAAGGGACGTGGAGCCAGGGCCTAAGGTTTATCTGGGTCGGTGTCGTAACGTGCGTTGTAAAACCACTCTACTACAAATTTGAACACTGAGAGGAATATTTATGAGCATTCGCAGACTTTGGATCCCTTTTGCATTGTATGGCTCGAACAAAGCACAATAAAATTCACTCTCGGAAGAAGCCTATACAGGATGATCCAAATGCCCATATATATCCGAAAATGCGGTGTTATATATGAACAAATTTTGGTATGTGAAAACATAGATATTGAAAATAATTCAGCTATTCTTCTAATTTCTAATAATTCTTCTTCTTCTTCTTTTTCTATTCCATACTCAAGTACGACCGCCAAATTGTATACCTTTACTTAGACATAAGCAATCATTTGTAATACTTTCTTCTGGTTTTCTGTCTGTCTGAAGTTACCACTTGCCTTTGATAAATTAAAATGTATGGAACAGAAAATTTTTGTTTTCGACAAATTAAAATGTGTGGAACAGCAAATTTTTGTTGTCAACAAATTAAAATGTATGGAGCAGCAAATTTTTTTTTTCAACGAATTAAAATGTATGGATCAGCCAATTTTTGTTTTCGACACATTAAAATGTTCCATACATTCCAGCTTGTTTTTTTATTCGCGGTATCAAAGTTTTCCTCACAGTAAAAGTTACTTGAATTGACGAGTAGAACGAACCGTTTTTAAAAGTATAGATACGTAAATAATATATACCTACGCTGAAATCTGGGTGGTTTGAAAGCCGCGGTTATGTAACTACAGGGCGACCTCGAATTCGTTCACCGTATTTTGAGGGAATGTTCGTTTCAGTGTGAAAAACATTACTGATTTATCAGTAATGGTAAGACATATTTGTAAATATTCGGGACTTCCGACCTTTGGGTGACCTGTAGTAATTCAAAATGGCATATATTTCCTTAAAAATAAAAACTGGTTAAGTGCAAGTCGGACTCGCGTATGAAGTATTCCGTACCATTATCAATACTTTGGACACAAAGATAAAAAAAAAACGGTGAAAAATCGCTAAAAATATGGGATGAAAAGATATTTCAAATATTTATTTTATTTTAATCTAACTATTTATTTTTAAAGTAAATACACAAGTAAATATTATGTGAATATTTCAAGCGTCTACTTTTTGCCGTTTATAATATCGAGCAAAAACGGCAAAAAAACACGTTTGTTGTATGGGAGCCCCTCTTAAATATGTGTTGTATTCAGTTTTTAGTATCTGTTGTTAGTTTTTAGTATCTGTTGTTATAGCGGCAACACAAATACATCACCTGTGAAAATTTCATCTGCCATCACGGTTCATGAGATACAGCCTGGTGACAAACAGGCAGAAAGACAGACGGAAGATTTTTACCCTTTAGGTACGGAATCCTAAAAATGAGTTGAGAAATCTTGTTTCTTGCGCAAACAATGACCAACACAATGTGTCGAGATATTTTTGGAAAGTGCCTTTTTTTAAAAACATACTAACGTATTCGCTAACAAAGCTAACTGTGAAGGAAAACATTGTGAGGAAAGCTGAGTGTGTGAGGTGTTCACATACCTCAGCGATTCAAATTGCTGATTCGCGGTGGGCACGCGAGGTAATGAAGCCCATACTTTCTCTCTCAAAGAGAAGGCATGTTCCCTGCAGTGGAACGTATATAGGCTACACGAAAAAAACAGTTTGCGCTATGTTAATAGCAAGCTGTATAGTGCGACAAGAAAATTTAGAGCTCGTGGAAACTTCAGATAGGTATTTATCAGGATAATAATGTCTGGCACAAAACGTTAACATTTATTTACTCCGCCATATTGACGCGCGCGCTATCAGCGAAATTTATTGAGTCGAGTGTCAAACTGTCGAAATTCAGCGTGAAAAACTACCCAACGTGAGAGCCTTCTTAGGGTCTCTGCACATTGGTAGATAATATAGTGGCAACTCCCACACAACACAACTAACAGAAACCGTTGTAGCACGGAACGCTTGCCTACATTTAAAAAGTCGTGGGTTCGAACCCCGGCGCGTATACCAATGATTTTACCCTTTGGGTACGGAACCCTAAAAAAACGCAATACTGTGCTAAAAAGATTCAAAAGGTCAAAGAAGCTTAGGCCGACTTGCACCACTTTCTTTTCTCAAAAATTCTTCATACAAAAGTTGACGCCATCAAAAACAAACATAACAATAATAATAAAGCCTTTTATTCCGAAATTACTTTGTTTCGAAGTCACATACGATTGTGAATTTGTAGCAGGAATGCCACTTGCTAACGGTGAAGGAAAACATCGTGAAGAAACCTAAGTAGCTGAGGTGTTCACATGCCTCTACGCTTGAAATTGCCAGTGCGGTGAAGTGGGCACGCGTGGTGATTGAGCCCATACTCTCTCTGCGAGAGAAGGCCTGTGCCCTATAGTGGGACGTGTAAAGGCTTATTACTAAATATAACTATCCAATTTATAAATTAGACTGTTACATAAAAATTCGATTCCTTAAACACTCCTCAGGTGCACTTTAAATAGTCTGCGCTAAGTTGAAAAAAGGCATCACTGATTATTTAAACTGCCTCTGAGGAGTGTTTTATAATAATCGTGTTTTTATAAAATAAGAAAGAGCTTTATATATGTTATAGTAATTTACATCATTTTTAAAGAGCTTTTAAAAGGGTAGGCGTGAGTAGGAGCCGCCCCGTTAGTGTTCCATATAAACGATTCCAAATACTTTGCAGTGGAAATAAACATTCTCCCATACGAACTCACACTACGAAGGGTGTGAGTGAGTGAATGAGTAAAGAAGCTATGTAGGGTTGCTATCTCTGGGCTAACATAGTAACATTCAGCAAACAGAATGTAAATTCTTTACGTTGAAATAAATGATTGAATTCTGATATAACACAGATGCAATTGAGATCGCCCGATATGTGTGTTATTAGGTAATATCTACAGGGAGTCGAGACAGTAACCCTAACTCCTAAACAAGGCTTTAATAATCACTCAACACGATCACTTGTCCTGGTCCCAGACTAGGATACCCTGTGCTATGCTAACCAGGCATGGAAATACACGCAGACCGGGGCCATTTGTGCAAATTTACAGCGGCCCCCAATGGGAATCGAACTCATGGTTCGGCATGGTAATTAGACGTAATACCGATAGACCAACGAGGCAGTCAAAAGCTAACTTTATTTTTCATATTGTATTTATAATTGAATCGCTCGTAGCCCCGGCTGCCTGAGTGATCTTAAACGATCACGAAGGTTAAGCAACACAGGGCGCGTTCAGTGCATGGATGGGTCGCCGTCTATGCCTAACGCTAGTGGCATTTTTCCGAGCGGTTCCGTGCTTCGCAAGGCACGTTAAGCTGTTGGTGACGGCTGCCGTCGATAGATGGCAGTCGTTAAGCCAAGTCAGAGGCCTTAGGGCGGCTTGACAACTTCTGACAGTAGACGAGCCACTAGTCTACAAGCCTCCACCAATTCGGACTTGGCCCCCGTGGTGGAGTATGGCCTATACCTTCCTCAGGGAAGAGACCCGTGCCCCTCGGTGGGGACATAATGGGTTGATGATGATTTATAATTAGGTTAAGGTATTTATTAACAATGGACTCGGAAACGAGACTCTGGTTAGATTCCCAGTGCGGCCTTGTGCCTATGACTTTGTTTATTTGCAAAGTCTATACATCGAGATTGTAGTAGCACACCACACGCTAACTGTGAAGGAAAACATCGTGAGGGAGCCCGTGGCTTGGTTGGCTCCGCACGTATTGACTAGTCTTTCCTGTGGGCTAGGCCGACTAAGCTGTCATAGGTGGTAGATAAGGTAGACCATCTAAAAAAAACAATGTCCAGGCACTGCAGCGTCTGAGTGGTCCCTTCACCCATCTAGTGTGAGTGAAGGTGCCACTGGACGCTGTATAAATCATCTCATTACGGAGATGCAAAGGCCAAAGTTAAGGTACTTTTTGTATGGGCATTAGGTGTCTGGAATAAATAGGTTTATTATTAAATCAATGACGTATGCATAAGCCTGAGCTCGGAGTTAATTTCTGACTAAGATATTTTAATTGTAACAATCAATATTTGAACCGTTTGCACACTTATTTCTTTAACAATAATAAACCAAATCTCTTTGTATAAATATTATTTAATTTTGCGAACAGTATAAAATAAAATAAAAAATTAAATTGTCATTAAAAGCATTGCAGAAGCCTCCTTTTAAGTGAATATTTACCTGTACTAGGAGGCTCCGCTCTTTATGTTTGTGATGTCGCTGTTTCTGGTTCCCACGACACATGGTATCCTAGTGTGGGGCCAGAAGCAATGTATGTGCCTGTATGTAAATGTTTATGTTTATGTTTTACACTATAATCTATTAAATGTGCTTATGATTCAATTATGTTACAGGTCCCGGGTTCGAATCCCGGCTGGGGACAAAAAAACCCCAGGTCTTGGATGTTTACATGTTTGTTATGTCGTTGTTTCTAATTCCCACGACACAGGGTATCCTAGTGTGGGGCCGGAAGCATTGTATGTGCCTGTATGTAAATGTTTATGTTTATGTTTTATGTTTTATTTAAGGTATGTATAAAAATTCTGCCTTTATCAAAAAAATTGTAAATACGCCTGAAAGATAAAAAAAGATAAAAATATTTATTGCCTTATCAGAAAACAAAGTCAGGCTTAACTAGGTTATTACATAAAATAAGGCAAAAGGTAGATACTAAGGGCTAAGAAATAGGATACATTGATGTAACCTAGTTCTGGCAACACTTTATAACAAGTACATGCTAGCCTAATAAATTTTAAGAAAACTGCAAATTACGTTAATTTTTTTAATGAAAATAAAAAATATATTTATTATTATTTTATATCTCGCCCCCGAGTTACCCTAGTCTAAAAGTCACGAGGCTTTTCGTTGTGTGAACTAGAGGTTTAAATTCGCGGGTCTAAATAGGCTCTTAGGCTGATGAATGCCTGTAGAACTGTGGGTACGGTGACAGGGGAGGGGGGTGAGCGCGGATATTGCCTCTATAAATTATTTAGCCAAAATTGAGCTTAAGGGGATGCGACGAGAAATTTTCGTCCATCCTCGCTGAGCTGAAACCGCCGATGGTTACGCCGATTTTGCCGTATGTTAGTTAGTTTCATTTATTTGTGAAGGTTTTCAGCGTCGTGCTGAAGGTATTTTTAATCAACTTCAGGAGAGGAGGTTCTAGATTCATCGGATTTCTTTGTTATTTAAGTATGTTTCTCAATTACTCGACGACACCGGTACCGATTATTTTTTTGTTTGTCTAGACTACCCTTAGTCTTCTCAAATAGTCCCATGGCCATCAAGTCAGGATCTGATGATGGGTGCCTGAAGAAATCTAGAGAACTCTTAAAATTATAATGGCACACTTGAAGCGATTTATTTCATTAGTGACTCGTACATTTGCTTTCGGAAAACATAATTTGCTGAAGTCTAATTTATATTCACAAAGCATCGTGAAATATTTTTTATTTCATAAAAACTTACTTCAAACATTACAGCTCTAAAAACACAGAAACAATTAAAATGAATATGAACTTTAAATTCGAATTATTACGAATACATATTTTTTTTTAATCTAGTATGTTTTTAATCTCTGATTTAAGAACTGAACAGACGTGTGCGGCACGACACTAGATGCTTTATATTCTATTCCATTCGTTCTATTGTATGTGAAATACACTAATTGCTTTTACAACAAAAAAAAAACTCCATACATCGCCTTAACCGAAAATCACCAGCCGTTAGTTACGCACTAGGCGCGGACGTGCCAAAATTTATCAAACCCTCCTCACCTGTGGGCTAATTTACGCCCTTCCCACGCCGGAATAAGGTGCTTAATCCCCTGCCAACGTACTCTCGTAGGGCCCCATACGTTGTTTGCCGTGGTGCCTAAGCGGAATTCCCTCCTGAATTATTAAATTGTTTTAGAGGAGTTTTCGTGGATCTTTTTCGGAGGTGATTTAGTAAGTTTCTTTGGGATACAAGGATATTTTTACACAAAAGCGGATGGGGCTGTGTAGGATTACACGGCCGTTGGTTTAACCTGATACGTCTGTAAGTAAGCGATAATTTTTAGTTCAAACTGCGCAATTAGTTACACGGGACTGGCGCCATCTAACTGCACGAATTAAGAATATCTGAGTAATGGCCACTTTGTTCTAATCAACGATATATAAATGAATTGCAAACGACGTGTAGTTACAGATTTACGGCCCTCGTTAAGCTGCCTTTTGTGGCAACTTAGATACACCACAGGCTACATCTATGGTCCTGCTTTATGTATTTATTTGTCTGTTGTGTATTTAATTTTCTTTCTGTTGTTGTGCATATTATGGTACTTATCTGCTTATTTTGTTTCTGTGATGTATCTTGATCCTCTTCTTCTTCTTCTACATGTTTTCGTTGCATGCGGTTTTAGGAAGTGACCCCCTACTACAGAACTGAAAGACGTTTCACGTCGAAAAACTTGCGCTTACATCACGGCCTTTAGTGGCAACTTCTACCTAAACTGTTCAGGGTTAACTCTGAAATGCGCCATTAATAATAGTAATGCACGCCTGCCGGCTTCGGGATAGATTAATTATTCATCTATCCCGAAGCCGGCAGGCGTGCATGCAACGACTAACGAATGTTGATGAAGCGAAAGAGATCTGTCAGGATGTGGTTGGGATCGTGGTAAATGGCAGACCCTGGTCTCTGCCTACCCCTCCAGGATACAGGCCTGAGTTTAAGTTTATTTTATGTTAATCTATCTATCTTTACTGTTATACTTTATTATTAGACTTTGTCCGCATGAAATGAGTAATTTCCCGGAATGAAAGTATCCTATGTCCTTCTGCGGGACTCAAACTATGTCCATGCCAAATTTCATCTACATCTGTTCAGCCGTTATTGCGTGATTGAGTAATACACATCTTCACAAACTTTCACATTTATAATATTATATGTGTGTATATACATTATTACAGATGTATGTATAAACATTTAACAAGGCGTTACATAAGGAATAACATGTACGAAGGCGAGCTTATCTCTGTAAAAGATCAATATAAATAAATAAAAATGAATCGCCCAAATGTGTGTACGCGCATAACTTCAGAACGACTGCACCAAATGGGATAATTCTTTTCTTGTTACGTTCGTTATTGTCTGGACAAGGTTTGTATACAGGAAGTTTGTTAAATGGTAAAAAATGCAAATTGTAACCATTTAGTAGCTAATATTTTATATTAGTTACCAATATTTGTGTCCCACTTACAGACGGGTCTTGGGTAATTACCCGAACCGGGTAAATACCCGCGTAACATACCACCACTTTAGACTCAGGCAAAGATGATCTTCCCTTTCCTCCTGTCTTGGGCCACCTTTTCCCATCCCTACTAATAATATATCTATTTATATATTATATATAATATAATAATATAATATAATATTAATATACTAAGAAAGTTTAAAGCTGTTGGTTTTCCATGTATTCGTAAATAAATAAATATACATATATAATAAACGATTTTACACAACACAATCACTTGTCCTGGTCCTATACTAGGATACCCTGTCATGGAGGGCAGACCACCAGCCCGGTGGGCCGACGACATTGTGAAAGCGGCTGGGAAACCTTGGAGGCGACCGACAAGGGTCCGGATGGGTTGGCGTGAAAGAGAAGAGGCCTATGCCCAACAGTGGGCCCTGTTTGCGGGCTGATTAGATAGATGGTGACCAGGCAAGGACACAGGCCATTTGTACAAATGTACAGCGGTCTCCAGTGGGAATTGAACCCACGACCTCCGGCATCGTACCAGACCAACGAGGCAGTCAAATATTATTATACAACGTGTTGATTTGTAAAGTAACGTCCGACTCGGGATACTTTCTACTCATCAACACGAACAACTTTAACTATCGGGTCGACCTCGAAAACGCGAAAAAAAACAGCTGTGCCATCACAGATATCTATATCTGTGTGTGCCATACTAAAATTCGATACCTACTGAACAAAATGTATGGGACAGCCGATTATTTTTAAAGATTTTAGAGTTGGTCCCATAGTAAAAGTTGTTCGTATTGAATTTACTGATATTAAGTCTTTATAGTTGAAAACACTGGGAAGATCCATCATCATCATCATCAGCCATTCGACGCCCACTGCA
This sequence comes from Yponomeuta evonymella, assembly GCA_963969515.1. Lineage (NCBI taxonomy): Eukaryota > Metazoa > Arthropoda > Insecta > Lepidoptera > Yponomeutidae > Yponomeuta > Yponomeuta evonymella. The sequence continues at coordinate 2,315,664 of OZ018365.1, forward strand.
GGACACAGGCCTCCTTCGTGGTTTTCATAACCATGAGAGGTTTTGCCATAATCGCCACTCTTGGCAGGCGGGTTGGCGATCGCAGTATGCAGTTGGAATCTCAGGAAGACGCTGCTGCCCGTCTCCTGGTAATTAATTTCCTTAGTCGCTTTCTACGACATCCACGGAAGGAAAGGGAGTGACGCCATTCTTAATCTGGCGATTAAGATTGTCTAATCGAAAATGCACTGGTTCTGAACACTGCTTATTTTATAAACTTGCCAATTTAAATTACAAAACAGAGCACTACTAAACACGTCTAATTGACTGTATGACCAGGAACGAAAGAGAGCGAGGCAGAGAATGAGATAGCAGATTTATTAGAATAATAAACATTGATGAGTAGAAAGTATCCTGAGTCAGACGTTACTTTACAAATCAACACCTTGTATATGATATCTCTTGTTCTATCAGACCCTTCTGACGCACCCGTATTGTAATAAGAAGCAGCAGGTACGAAATTCAACTGCCATCATCAGAATAATCTCCTAATAGCAAGCTTGAACAGTTTAATTAATATTGACGGGGAGACATAGCCTTCGCGGATTAAAGCGGCTGCTTCTAAAGGGCTTTGCAGTTTGTCGAAATTGTGTACTTATATTAAGGTTTTTTTTTTTTATTTTCAATAAATAAACGTATAAAAAAAAACATGAGTAACTACTAACTACTACTATCATTACATAGTAAATCATCTTCATAACACAGGGTTATTTCTAAACATCTTTTCCATGTTTGTTTTATTTTATTTTATTTTTACATTTGGAGATCTTACAGCTTACAGTAGTAAAATACAGTAAGTAAATTAATGACACAAAAAAGCCATGGGTTAGTCTCGCAGTTAGCACTAAATTTAAAAAAGGATTTTAATTTTGGTTAGGTTAATTGTTGCTTCTTCAATGTTTAAATTATTAATACTTTAAATTGATACAGAGCTAGATGATGTTACATGCAGATCAAGAAAAAAGTCTTGTATTTCTTACAGAGATCTCAATACAGCAGGGTTGTTCACAGCCTCAACGAAGTTGTCCACAAAGAGTTTGATTAATTCGTTGCGTTTCGTACTAAACAAGTCTACGCTATTGCTTATTGAGTTAAATAGGTTACATGCTCGGATCAGAAAGGAATTTTGCCTATAGTTGGTCCTCGCGCGGGGAACATACAATCTTAGGGATCTACGTGTATCAGAAGAGTAGGGGACTACCAATCTTATATTGGCTAGGAAGCCCGCTGAGTCTACATACCCATTTGCAATTTTGAAAAGGTATACGATGTCGTTTATCGTACGTCTAATTTCTAAAGGAAGTATGTGATGTCTAATGCAGCGCCCGTTGTAGTTGCTGTCACATGCCTTGGTTTTAAATTGTAAATACCTTAGAAACCGTCTTTGAATCGATTCTATCCTGTTTACGTATTAAGCATAACGAGGGTTCCATACCGAAGAAGCATACTCAAGGACACTACGAACATAAGAACAGTACAGTGCTGCTTTGCTGAAAAATGTTGTACGTTGTTCATTTACAACAACGTTTGTTATTTTAATTGTAATATATGATTATTTAAACAACTCTTTAAAAATATTAATAGCTTTTCTACACAAAATTGTTTATCGTCAAAGCAAGTATCGCTCGCTTTGAAAGGGCTTTTTAATTTTTCAGTAGGTAGGTACTACATAAAATTATGTAGAGCTTAACCATATAAGAAGGTTTCTTACAAAAAAAGTAAACGAGCGATGTTCGGTCGCCCAGCATGGATACTATGATAGCGCGAGTCATGCTTTTTGTTGCGTTAAAATGTCAAAATTTAATACTTGTGGTGGAAAGTCGCAACTTTTGACATTTAAAACGAGAGACTAGCGTCTTTGTTCTACTCAGACAGCTGCTTGATTTTTATGAAATTAAATGCCCTCAGTTTGGGTATTTTTAAAGTATTTGTGATATTATTTTGTACTAAACTAACCATAGCACAGTGTATCCTAGTTCGGGACCAGAGTGATTGTGATTATATAAACGTTATTATATATATTTAATGACGATTACGCCGATTAAAATTTCTTAGTTTTCGCACAAGTAGATTGTAGAAATGATGCGCATACCTTTAATTGTGGTCTGTAATGGGGCAAAACAAGAAAAATAGACAAGCGATAGCAATTGGTAGGCAAAGTTTGAATAAAAAGTAGGATAATTCAAAAAGGGGGCAAATCTCTAAAAATACTATGGGAATCCACACTAAGAGGGCAAGAGCAGAAAGTGGGCAAGAACATTGTTATAATCTTTTCAGCTTTTTAAGCGAGATTGATTGCCAAAAATCAATGTAGACAATACCAACATCCAAAAGCCAAAGAAGCTTTAGTGCACTAGGAAGGGCCAAACAGGTACGCGGAGGTAACAGTAGCCCTCGGCAATCAGAAATAAATTTCTCCTGCAGATACGTATTAACTTGATCGTTTAGTGAGTGATCATAATATTTTAAGTTTTCCTCTTTGTTTTAAGGTAATCTCATGACTATCCAGAGGGTTTAGGTAACTATAGAAGGAAATGTCTCTCGCTTCAGAGTCCATTGTTCTACCCACTGGGCTACCACCGCTGGGCATGCCTACACAAAAATAGTAAAAGTAGACATAAAAACACTACGTATAAAAAATCATGAGTAAACCCTCGTAGTAGGCCCGCAGGCGTGGCGAATCGTGGCGATTATGGCAAAACCCCTCGTATTTATGAAAACCACGAAGGAGGCCTATGTCCTGCAGTGGGCGTCAAATGGCTGATGATGATGATGATAATGATGATGAAGCCCGCACGTATTAGCTTAATTAGCCTAATTAACAACAAAGCCTGTTATGAATTAGGCCGATTAAGCTGAGACACAGAGATAACGTTTCTTTGTTCGTACAGCTACCAGAAAACATCATGAACATCATCAGGGATTGATAATTTTAAGACCTCTAGGACCGTAGTTGTTTCGTTTTCTACGGATTCACAGTAGTACCTAGGCTGCTTTGTACATAATGGGGATTTCTTAACAACGATCCATCGACAGATTAGTCTAACATTGTAATGAAGTTTCTATCAGTGGATACTTCATTACAATTCACTGAAAAACAATGTTCCTAGACTAGACACCACAAAAATTGGTTCAAGGGAACTTCTCTTGTATATGTACACTGTTATAATTGATAATGTTGGCTCACACAGCCTTACAAAACCGCGTAGTTAATCTTCTAGTACCTACAATAGATGAAAAAACACCTGGGCCGCGTTTCGTCAAACTACAACTCATAGTCTTTGTACATAACCTAGTTTTGCAATGAACATCGAATTGTAAACCATGAAAGGGCATTGTCCAAAAAAAAATAAAGTTACGTTTTTATTTAATTTTTCCAGTAAATAAGTAAATTTATGTGATATTTGCTTGATCGAATCAGGAATGAGGAGATCGCAGAAGAACCTGAGTTACTGACATAGCTTAAAGAATTGCTCAGTTTAAGTGGCAGTGGGCGGGGCACCTAGCTCGGAGAACTGATGGCCGTTGGGGTGAAAAAGTTCTGACCTGGCGGCCGCGGACCGGATGACGCAGAGTGGGCAACTGAGTAGGCCCCCCACCAGATGATCTGACGACCTGGAGCTCTATTTTTGAATCACTCGTATCGCGTCGAGCGCTCGATTTCTGCTGATTTTCGTTCGACATCTGAAATTCCGTATTTTTGAATCACTCGACTGCAACGAATGGTCCTTACCACTCGTCTCGCATGCGATTGGTAGATTAATTGTCAAAAAACGATAAATGTGTGTTGGTACTGTTTGTCATTCTGAGTGTCAACAATCAAAAAAGGTTGACAGTATGTAGTGTTTTGTTTGTAACAAAAGACAAAGATTTTTTATTTAAACAGCCAATAAAACAGTGTTTTACGTTCCGTTTCTGTTACGGTAGTTTCCGGTTTTTTTAATTTCTGCGTGGAATGGATAAAATACAATACTTCAAATTGTACTGGCAACACTTCAGGCGAACGATTCAAAAATACGGAAAAACGACATCATGCGACTTAGAAGACGAGTGTGACTTAAGTCGCATTCGACGATACAATTTCATACGAGTGATTCAAAAATAGGTCTCCAGGTTACGGTGGCGGGGAGTCGCTGGGTGCCGGCAGCACAACACCGGAAAGCTTGGAAAACCATGAGGGAGGCCTATGTTCTGCAGTGGGCGTTAAATGGCTGATGATGATGATGATGATGATGAGGTAAATTTAAGAGCCTGGCCTGAGTATTTATATTTGGGCTACTTTAATTAATGTTCAAAGCGAAAAAGAAGAACCAGAGTCTACGAAACCGGAAGTACGTCATGTACGTCATCAACTGAAATCCTAAGAGCTGTCAGTTTCTAGTTAATACCATGACTCGGTATAAGAACTCTTAAAAGAAACTAAACTAAAGAGACTCCTAATCTCCTAACGTAAAAGAGGTTATACCTGCTTGTTATTTTTTACAGAATACAGAGATGTGTAAAGTGTCTATTTGTTCTGCGCCAGTTCATTAGGTCCAACGTAAATAGAACCCACTTTAAGACGTTTGGGCTTAGGCGCGAGACACACAGATGGCGCGGTAAGATGTGTAGAGTCATAGACACTAGTAGCCCTCTGCGGTCGCTCTTGGTCTGTGACTCCATACATCTTAGCGCGCCCTCGCCCCGCGTCCCGTCTGTGTGTCTCGCGCCTTAGTTCAGTTTGGCCGCCCAGAATTTATGACGGAGTTTTGATATAGATACGAGCTGTAGAGAATACTAACAGTCTTATTAATAAAAGACAAACAGAAAATAAGGAGATCTGTCAGGATCGTGATAAGCGGCAGACCCTGTACTCTGCATAGCCCTCCGGGATACAGGCGTGGGTTTACGTTATGTTATTCATAAAACACTCATCCAATGCAATATAAGTTGGTCTTTCCCTTCGCTACAGACTACTTAAACTGCAGTTCAAATGTATTTGAGGAGTGTTTTAGAGGTATCATGTTTTTATGGATAATACCACAGAGAAAAAAAGAAAATAATGCTGTAACTCTTTACTACAAATTCAACAAAATATACTTCGTAGCGGTGGGCTAATGATGATTACGAAACATTGTACCACATAGGATTTCCCAGTTGGCAATATAACGTTAAGATAGTGGAAAAACGGGATTGTAGGGAATTGGTAAAAAACCAAGTCCAACGTTCGGTGTACATTCTGCTGGCCCGATTTTAAACGGGAATATGCACTCAATTCACTTCTCAACTGTAGCGTGAACATGCAATCAATTCAGAATCAAAGCTATGATGACGTCATAATATAATATGGCCGCCTCGCCAGATATGGTGGGAGAGGAGAAGGTAGTTTCTACCGACAAGATTATTTTTATATTAATATTAATTTTATTCCGTTGTTGTTATAGCGGCAACAGAAATACATTATATGTGAAAATTTTAACTGCCTAGCTATCACAGTTCATGAGAGTCTGATGACAGACAGACAGACGAACAGTGAACTCCGAAATAGGGTTCCGTTTGGCACCCTTCGGGTACGGAACCCTAAAAAACATGTTATTGAAAAAGGAAGTTGGCAAGAAAAATTTACGACTACTTATTTCGAACTAAAACTTTAAGCGCCACCTTCTTTGGGAACATCAAGATTATTTCCAAACTATGTTAATTCGGTACCTACCAATGTAATTATCACCAATGTTAGAGGTAGTCTGTTGAGAATGTTTTCCAGTAGCTACAAAGGTTCAAGTAGTAGTGGCTGTACAATCTCAAACTACCACCCTGTACAGACTCGGACGATTATGCTAATGCTAGGTGTTATCTACTCTTAACTCAGTCTTAATGAATCTTGCAATGTTAATAAAGTCATAGCGAAGTCTCATCAACTAAATAATGAAACAGCCATGCATGCTTAAGGAGGCTCTCTTGCCGGAAGAGAGGTACTTCCGCAAATGAAGAACGGCCTCATATTTCTAAAGGGCAACGTTGAGGGATGAATAATACGAGAAGGTCGGCTTTTATAATATGCTACGCCTGACGTCTGCGCCTTATGTCGGCTACAGATCAATGGAACCAAAAAGCTGGTGGGGCTGTTTAAGAGACACGGCGTTAACTTTTAGCTCAAACTGCGCAATGCGTTACGCGGCGCTGGCGCCATCTAGAGGATCTCAGAAATGACTATTTTGTTCTACTCAACGATATATGAAGTTAAAATTAAAAGTATCATGGCTAAATGAGCGTTACAATTTAACTAGTTATTTATATCTGTGTACAATTAAGAATATTCTATCTATCTATCTTATAGTTGACCAACTGATAAAAGAAGAATTTCTTGCAAATTTCATCGATTTTTTTTTTATGAATTATTTCATGAAGTTGTCATTTGTCTAACTAAAGCAATCAAGAAACTCCTCATTCTACGGAACTCTGCACTACGCGGGGCACGACATGCACTTGGCAAGTTTTTTGAACTCCAGTCTGTTCGTAGCTGCATTATTCAGAGCCCTAATAGTCATGATGACAGAAATTGAAAATCACTAAAATTATGTATTTATTTAACAATAATTCAATTGTGGAATACGAGACACGCATTAATTTTTTTAATAAGAGCGGGATTAATATTTATTACGATGATTAAAATCTACAAAAATCCTATGTCCGCCATATTAAGTTGAATAAGGCAAATGGAATCGCTAATGATTTGTTGTGCGTAAATCAACGCTCTGTAACATCTTACTCGATGCAAATGTCATTAAAACTTTTTGCCTTGCGATAGGATTACGTTGTCCGTAAAGACCGAACTTGGCGCAATAAAAACGTCAGATAAGGCATAATTGTTTGCCTTAAGAGTTTTCGCAGTTAAGATCCTGGTTTACGAGGCACTCTTAGAGAGTACCTGAGTCCATTTCTTTATGTCTAGATGTTACTTTTGTTGGGTGAGATGCGTCTAGACTGGAAGAAAATATGGCGTCAATAAACCTATGGCTTATCTATAGGTTGTAAAAGTATTCCAGTATTACATACTTACATCCGAAAACGGGAATCCTGCTTTTTTTTACTATGTGGTGTTATACTTTCATTAGAATACAGTCATATTAAGGTTAGATTAGATTAAATTATATTGACAAAATCATTCTGAAAGAAAATATAATTTATGCCACACCTGGCCAAGTGAGGTCAAGTGACGGCATAAAATTGTGTACACAACACGGACTGTAAAATAGAAAGCCCTCTATCGCATATTTATGACCCTCGCCTGCGGCTCGGGCCTTAAACTGCTGCGATATCGGCCTTTCTTTATTTTACGGCCCTAGTTATGTAATGTACCTACTCAGCAACACAGTGGCTCAAAAATTTACTCTTATTACAAGGAGTATTTTTAATAATAGGGGGTAAGTAAGAAATTGCCGTTTTATTGCAATAGGTTCTTTGAATTGACATAGAATCTTCATGGTTTGAGGTTTTCGAATGAAACTTTTTTCAAATGGTTTCTATGATGTTCTTTTTTTAAAGAATGTGAAACATTTGAATATCGACTTTCAATTGTTTTTGTTATTCAATTTAGACAAGAAAGATGGATACTGCGAAAATTCGAGTGATTTTTGAATACGAGTTAAATACGAGTAAATAGAGATAATCTACATTTTTTTTATAGGTTGTACATATATTTAATTTAAAGTAGAAAGTTTAACTAATTTTATTTCATTGCCAAACAAGCAAATTAATTACGAAGCGCGTAATACTTTTATCATTTTATTTTCCTATGTAACACTTTTTTTTAAATTGTCTATGTTCCTTTAATACGACAATAATGAAAAATGTTTTCCCAAAAATTATTGGTCAACTTTAGCGATCGCAATACCCAATAACTTTTTTCATAGCTTATCAATGGCAAACACAGGATTTGCCAATAAATCCATACAACTTAACTCGGCGATTCGATCTCCTTCACGAGAGATACTTATTTAATTTGGGTTATAGGTACCATTGGAATGACACCGTAATTCTATTGCTTAGCAGTCTACGAAACAGCGTCAAATAACAGCCATTGTCGTACTGATATCACTCTATTGAACAAAGATGCGTTTGTTAGACTGTAGGACTTAAACTGTTGAAGGCTTTGAAGGTCCAGCCGTCAAATCACCTCATCTACCCTAGAATCTTCATAGTGCCAGGTCACTTGCTCTATTCTAGACGGTTGCTCATACAATTTGCATGCAATGCACTTCTGAAATAGTCTCACAAATGGAGGGATTTTCTTTCCGGATTGATGTGGATTTACCTTGCTCTCGCTACGACTGAAGTGGGTAAAGAAGCGTATGTAGGCACTGACTGAAAATCAGCGCTGAGGGATCACTTCCTCAGCACAACGCTGAGTCAGATGCCTTTTGTGGCAACTTAGATACACCAGAGGCTACAGCTATGGTCCTGTTTTATTTATTCGTTTTGTCTGTTGTGTATTTAGTTTTCTCTCTGTTGTTGTGTATATTTATTTATTTATTTATTTATTTACGAATACTTAATGTTAAATAATGTTACTTATCTGCTTATTTTGTTTCTGTGATGTATCTAGTTGGTATAATAAATGTCTTTCTTTTTCTTCTTCTTCTCTATGTAAGTCTTGAAAACTTCGGAGACAGCGGGGAGGTGAAATAAATTCCGTCGTCGTTTCAGCTCCATGCAAGAGGGTACTGAAGACGCAAGTCTGAAAGACGAAGGCTTTTGTCCTAAATATGAGATATTTATTGTCCCATACTCTAACCGTGAGTTATCCAAACGTCTTTGCCGCTTTTAGTCACGAGCGTAAATGATCAATACCCGCTGCATAAATTATCTGCAATTAGGGCTGCCACCTATAAAAAGTGAGTCTCGAAGATTTCGGAAAAGTGGTTTATATATTAACCGCACATAACTTTTATTTTTAAGGAAAAAAATATATTCTGAAAAATTTTGATGTTCCAATTACATCTGACATCAGTTGTCAGATTTTAATCAGATTTGTTCATAGAAGATCGTGTTGAAAATTTAAAAAGTTTTAATTCAGAAAAAAATCTCAAAACCCATAAACATAAGAACCGTGAGACACGTGTCAAATTAGTAAACATGTGTATCAGATATGCATTTTAGTATAAGTTAAGTATCTTACCCCAAACTATGTAAATAAAAATATTCTCCAGATCCGGAGAATTATAATGTTAATCTGAAGCCCGCATATGCAGTTATAAAACCCGTAGACTCCGGGTCAAACCCAGAGAGATGGCAGCCCTATCTGGAATAGATGTAAACAATAATGCAGGGACTTGATGTAAACGGTGGTGGGAGTAGAGTCAAGGATTACGCAGTTACAGGGTAATGAGGCATCTGGATTTTTATTTAATTTTTCTTTGGGTAGCATTTGGCTATAGAGACTGTCGTTTTCTTTCTTCTTCGTGACTTTTTTCATTGCAGTAATATAACAGTTCCAGAGAAGTAATATAACAGTTCCAGAGAAGTTATTTGCTTGGATTTTTGCGTTTATGAGTACCTTTCTTAAATGCTCTGTCACCATACAACCTATATGTCAGCATTGTACATATATTTAGTCGGATAATTAGGAGCACTTTCGCATTCGTGACGCGTTATCAATACTTTTACACGACCACCTTATACGATCAGAGCTCCGAAAGATTATTTACTAAAGGTGTGCATACATAATTTCACTTTTAAAGTAAAGTAAAGTAAAGTAAAGTAAAGTAAAGTAAAGTAAAGTAAAGTAAAGTAAAGTAAAGTAAAGTAAAGTAAAGTAAAGTAAAGTAAAGTAAAGTAAAGTAAAGTAAAGTAAAGTAAAGTAAAGTAAAGTAAAGTAAAGTAAAGTAAAGTAAAGTAAAGTAAAGTAAAGTAAAGTAAAGTAAAGTAAAGTAAAGTAAAGTAAAGTAAAGTAAAGTAAAGTAAAGTAAAGTAAAGTAAAGTAAAGTAAAGTAAAGTAAAGTAAAGTAAAGTAAAGTAAAGTAAAGTAAAGTAAAGTAAAGTAAAGTAAAGTAAAGTAAAGTAAAGTAAAGTAAAGTAAAGTAAAGTAAAGTAAAGTAAAGTAAAGTAAAGTAAAGTAAAGTAAAGTAAAGTAAAGTAAAGTAAAGTAAAGTAAAGTAAAGTAAAGTAAAGTAAAGTAAAGTAAAGTAAAGTAAAGTAAAGTAAAGTAAAGTAAAGTAAAGTAAAGTAAAGTAAAGTAAAGTAAAGTAAAGTAAAGTAAAGTAAAGTAAAGTAAAGTAAAGTAAAGTAAAGTAAAGTAAAGTAAAGTAAAGTAAAGTAAAGTAAAGTAAAGTAAAGTAAAGTAAAGTAAAGTAAAGTAAAGTAAAGTAAAGTAAAGTAAAGTAAAGTAAAGTAAAGTAAAGTAAAGTAAAGTAAAGTAAAGTAAAGTAAAGTAAAGTAAAGTAAAGTAAAGTAAAGTAAAGTAAAGTAAAGTAAAGTAAAGTAAAGTAAAGTAAAGTAAAGTAAAGTAAAGTAAAGTAAAGTAAAGTAAAGTAAAGTAAAGTAAAGTAAAGTAAAGTAAAGTAAAGTATCGTTTATTCATGTACATGGGTAAATAAAATAGATCTTTATATACAGAGTTTCAGTGCGGAAAAGAACGGTTGTGAAAATATATCCCTCGGAAAACCGGCGGTTTAAACAAAAATATGTAACCCGTATGTAAGCTAATATTGGGGATGCATTGAGATGAACGCTTTTGTATCGTTACGTCGATGTTAAGCAAGATATCGCAATGGAATTAAATTGACTGCGTGGAAAAGGGGTAAGCGGTGATAGCGTAGCGCTAGAACGCCGGCTTCTCCTTCGGGAGCTCTCAGGACTTTGTGTTCTAAGTTACGTACATTTGTGGAGTTACAGAATACCAACATTTATACGTACTTCTAATTTATAGATATTCTTTTAAATTATTTGTAACTTTTTAGTTTGGTAAGTTTTTATTTGGAGATTTTTTGTCCATTTTTTCTCCAAAATGAACTAGATTTTGAAATGGACACCTAGTTTAACTTGTAACGTTTATTAAGTCGCAGTTTCTGTGCTACTTTGAATAAAAAATTTAGATTTTTTTTTAGTGCTGTAGTGTTTTGAAGCCGGTATTGATTTTTCATTTAAAATTTTATTAGTTGCTAAGCTGCTTTGGCTCTGGACCGAATCCTTATTCGTGCCATCATACTACCCATGCTGGGGATTAATTGTAGTTGTATTAGATGCGGCCCAGATGTTTTTCATCACTGTTGTAGGTACTAGAGGTTTACGACGCGCTTTATTGGTCCGTAGTCAACAAGGAACCCTTATAGTTTCACCATGTCCAGCCGTCTGTCTGTCCGCGGCTTAGCACAGAGGCGATTAGTACTAGAGAGCTGAAATTTGGTGTTTGTTATTTTATACCACATATTTTTATTACGCCAACAAAACGGTAGAATAAAATCTGGAATTTTTTTTTTTAGGATTCCTCGCCTACACCTAAATTAGAGATGCATTTTTTTTGTCGCCTACACCATAGTGTGGGGTGTCGTTGGGTTGGACGTTTAAAAATATTGTGGGTGGAGGAAGACCATTTTTCGAATTAGGGTTTCGTTTGCGAAATATTAGGGTTCAAAGCGCAATTTTTGTCCGAGCAGGGCGTCCTCCTTCCTCTCTCAGCTAAACGTAAAAAAAATCAGCACATATACTTAATGAACTTAAAAGGAAAACTATCACGGCTAAGTCGGCTTTACACGTTAACGAGTAAACGTAGGCTTACAAAAGGAAAAGTTCGTACAAATTTCATTGGAAATAACCTCCATGAAGTTGTTAGTTCTGCAAAGCAGATAAAACACCCTCTTTCTACGGAACCCTACACTGCGCGTGGCCCGACACGCACTTGGCCGGTTTTTATACAGCTATGTGAGGCAGCATTATTAATTATTATAATGAAAATAAGACAAATTCCCTGGAGTCACTTTTTATGATGTCTAGTCTAGGAACAGTGTTTGTGAGATAAATTTTATGAAAACTTTATTACAATTGATAGTTGACAGAAGAAATTATCGTTTGGACAACAGTCAGCACAGTACGCTCTTCACGCTGATTGGCAATCCTTTCACTCCGTTGGTGAACCTCGATTGCCATCAATCATCCAAATATTCAAACGAGACTTCACAAACAGAAGCGAAGCATTCCAATTAATTCATGTTTTTATTACTGAATGGGCTCCTTAGAGTAATGCGCCACAAATGGAAAACAATCATAATTTTTTTTACATATCATATTCTTTTGCAGAAAGTGTCTGTACAATCTCGCAATCATGTTAATAGTGATTTTTTGGACACATGGCTGTGAACCTAAGGCCTACAACCTACCGCTGCCCCTTCTGCCCCTATACTCTCGACGCTATTGTCTTCAAATTGCGTCGCAATTAAATGCAATAAGTCAGAAATAACATCTTAGTAAACGTTTCAATTTTATGAAATAGCATTAAACTTATTGAGTCTTCAGAGTACACCGGAAACTGAAAGCATATTTTTGCTAAATTAATTAATAAATGCACTCAATTGTAACGCAAGTTGTCTAGATTAGCGTCGAGAGTAGAGGAGCTGTATGCTATTGATGGTTGGTATCTTGTTCTACACACCAAGAAACTAAAATATTCGCGTTAAAGTTAATAGATTTTTTTGCCCCGTTTGATTATGACCTTGAAAAGAACAATTAAAAACCATTATTACATAGGTTTTTAAAAATTGTCCTCAGAACGGGTTAGTGCAACAAAAAATAAAATTCTACAGATTACAAGCAATTTTGAAGATGAATTGTTGGAAGATCACAAGTACCTAGGTACAATTCATATACATTAGAATAAACCCCTATGAAAAAATCCTTCTTCTGTGCTTTATTTAACTTTTTATTTGTGATATTAAACTCTTGACGCTACACGCAAGCCATTAAGGCGGGATTCACTTGATCTCTTTGAGTGCGTCTTCCAAGCTCTAGTAGATGAATAGGTACCATAGATCTAAGAACGTTAAGTCAAGTGATTGTATTGCGCGGAAGTTATTTATTTATTTATTTCTATTAACGTTTGACTGCCTCGCTGGCGTAGCGGTATCACGTCTGATTACCATGCCGGAGGTTGTTGGTTCGTTTCCTGCTGGATGCCGACGTACATTTGAACAAATGGCCTCAGTCTGGTGTATTAACATATTTGTGATGTCATTGCCTGGTTACTACAGCACAAGGTATCCTAGTTTAGGACAGAGATCCGTCAACACCGCCACTCGCCACTACAGAGCACCCCTCACCAAATCACTACTACCAGTGACCACTCTGGCCCACTCGAATCTACGTTAGGTTATATATTAAACGGGTCTAATCTCGATTATTTATTAGGTAAAATTTTATAACTTTAATTCCACTTCAGTGTATTCGTGACCGCGGCAGCTGTAACGTTGTCGAAACGTTAGGAATTAAGGCAATTAAATTATACCTCATAAATAGTCGCGGTTAGACCCGTTCAATATATAACTATGTATCAGCATCGCAACTCATTAAAACATACTAAAATATAAATTTTTATGCTTTTAAGTAAGTAAACTTTTTTATACTCTATTACGTTAGCAAGTCTATGGTTCTTCAAATTCAATGTGATTCGACTGTAGAGTCGAGTCATGCATAAAACATGGCTTCTTTATATCGATACACGCACGGAACATCTCCTCGGAAACACTTTTTCGATCACAGTAATCCCTCGGGAAAAGAGGGCGCAGAAAATACAGAGTCACGTTAATTAGGGTCTATCATTTACAACTTTTGGTCGGGCACTACTTTCCACGCGTGCCCGGTGGGCAGTGTAGCCCGGTAGGTATTGGTGGTGTGACCACCTAAACGCGCGGGTTTCTTCACGATGTTTTCTTTTACTGTTAGCGAGTGCCAAACATCATCATATCTGACTGATTATGGTTTTAAATTTATTCTAGATTTTTGTAGCATCTTGTGGCAATCCCTGCCTACATAAGATGATAAGGAATCTCTGACCCTATTGTGCCCAGGTCAAATATTTTGCCTAGGTTATGGAGCATGCCTGGGCTGTGGTGGCGCAGCTGTAGAACGTCGTTTCATTCGGAAGGTCGTGGGTTCGAATCCCGGCATGTACCGATGACTTTGTTTTCTAAGTTTCGTACACTTGTGAAGTTGTAGTAGCAATACCAATCACTAACTGTGAAGGAAAATATCGTGATGAAACCTGAGTGTCTGAGGTGTTCACATACTTCAGTGGTTGAAGCCAATCTCACTTTCTGAGAGAAGGCCGGTCCTGCAGAAGGTCCTACAGTGGGACGTATATCATCATCATCATCATCAGCCACAAGAAGTCCACTGGATCCTCCTCTATGGATTTCCAAAAAGGCCGGTTGGAAGCGGCCTGCATCCAGCGCCTTCCTGCCACTTGGATGAGGTCATCTGTCCATCTTATGGCTGGTTGTCCTACGCTGCGCTTGCCGATATGTGGTCTCCATTCGAGAGAGTCGTCGACATAGCCCAGCGGATTAGTAAGTTGAAGTGGCAGTGGGCGGGGCACATAGCACGCAGAACTGATGGCCGATGGGGCCGAAAAATTCTCGAATGGGACGTATATACGCTACATAAAATAAAATTGGCTTGCCCAGCACCTAAGCCATATATAACATCCCCAAAACAGATAGTTATATGTCACAACACTATCTCTATTTTTTTAAGGTTCCGTAGTCAACAAGGAACTCTTACAGATTCGCCATGTCTGTCCGTCTGTCTGCCTGTCCACGGCTTAGCTCAGAGACGATTGAAATTTGGCACCAATATACATATTAGTAACATAACATAACATAACATAAACTCACGCCTGTATCCCAGAGGGGTAGGCAGAGACCAGGGAGTGCCACTTGCTACGATCCTGACAGATCACTTTCGCTTCCTCAACATTCATTAGTCGTTGCATGCACGCACGCCGGTTTCGGGTACTTTTTATCTTGCCCTTTGTTAATACATCCTCTATTTGGTCGAAGTATGTCCGTCTGGGTCGTCCCTTACCAGCCCTTCCATCCACATTCGCTCGATATATTTGTTTTGTCAATCTTTCTTCCTTCATCCTCTCCACATGTCCAAACCAACGCAACATTGCTTTCTCAATTCTTCATATTACATATACACATATTAGTCAGTAGGATAAAATCTTAAAAAAAAAATTAGGTTACCTCCCCTTGGGGATACATTTTTTTTCACCTACACCATATTTCGGGGTATCGTTGGAACCCTACACTGTGCGTGGCCCGGCACGCAATTGGACGGTTTTGTTTTTAAAGTTTGCTCGTGACTTTAAATATAAACAAAGCTTGATGCAATTCATGATGATTTATTCATGCATGCATGATGGAACGTTTTATGGACAACAGCGAGCTTTTTGTGTAAAATGTTATTACAAAAACCGCGTTTCATACGTTGCAGTTTGCACTATGCCAATTTTCTATTGAAACAAATTACGCCCCCGGGCCTGTTTCGTGGAACTAAAATCTTCATATTTAACAATAACATATTTTGTGGTTTGTTTCAATTCAAGTTACAAAAGTGCCAAAAATTGTGGACCACCTATATACCCTTAAAAACCGGCCAAGCGCGAGTCGGACTCGCGCACGAAGGGTTCCATACCAGTATCTATACAACATTTAAGCAACATATTTGAAGCGTCTGTTGGCTGTTTCCGTTATTAATATCGAGCAAAAAAATATTTATTTTATTCTGTTTTTAGTATTTGTTGTTATAGCGGCCACAGAAATACATCATCCGTAAAAATTTCAACCGGCTAGCTATCACGGCTCATGTGATATAGCCTGGTCACATACAGACGGACAGATAGACAGGCAGACGGACAGTGAAGTCTTAGTAATAGGGTCCCATTTGGCACCTTTTGGGTGTTATGTTATTGTTGTAGATAGTGAATACTAATCTCGTTATTGCAGACTACCTATTTTTAAGTTAAATTCTTTTCATACTTACGTGTTCTGTATGTTTAATATTTAGATTTATGTACATATTCTTTTCTCCTTAGTTACCAATTACTTGATTATAAACACTTCAACAGACAACATCTTTTTACTGAATATCCCAATAATTAGAACATAATACTTTAAATTCCCCGCGCCTCCAATGCTTAATGTATTTAACAGTAAACTCACGACCCGATATTGCATTCGCAACAAGCTATCTGAGTCAGTTCAATACGTGTTTTACGAAAGAACACTGGAATGCTGCAAAAAGGATTCTACAATACTTAAAAGGTACTTTAAACTATTCGCTGGTTTACAGGAAAAGTGGAGAGCCCTTAAAGGGATATTGTGACGCTGACTGGGCAAATTGCCCTATAGACAGGAAGTCGTACACTGGGTATGTTTTCAAATTAGCTGGAGGACCAGTATCCTGGGAATCAAAGAAGCAACCAACGACGGCCCTCAGTTCAGCGGAAAGTGAGTATATGGCTCTTGCATCTGCCACTAAAGAAGCATGCTACTTACAGCTTACGTCGTTTTATCTCTGAAATAAGAGGTAAACTTTCCCCAGTTAAGTTAGCTTCTGACAGTCAAAGTGCCATGAATCTTGTTCGAAATCCTATACACCACAGCAGGACGAAACATATAGATACCAGATTTCACTTTATTAGAGAGAAATTATCTACCAATATTGTAAGTTTAGACTATATTACAAGTTGTGATATGCCTGCTGATGTGCTGACAAAGCCACTAGGGCCTGTAGCACATAATAAAGTGTACAGTCAGTTTAGGTTTAGTAACTTAATTTTTATTTAGGCTACGATAATGTCGATTAAGGGCGACTGTTGTAGATAGTGAATAATAATCTCATTATTGTAGACTACCTATTTATAGTTAAACTCTTTTTATACTGACGTGTTCTGTATGTTTAATATTTTGATTTATGTACATATTCTTTTCTCCTTAGTTACCAATTACTTGATTATAAACACTTCAACCGACAACATCTTTTTACTGAATATCCCAATAATTAGAACATAATACTTTAAATTCCCCGCGCCTCCAACATTTATGGTGGCAACAGAAATACATAATCTGTGAAAATTTCAACTGTCTAACTATCACGGCTCATGAGATACAGCCTGGTGACAGACGGACGGACGGATGGACAGCGGAGTCTTAGTAATAAGGTCCCTTACCCTTTGGGTACCGAACCCTAAAAATTACTAGATGTTGTCATTGAATTCAGTTTGTGACATTTGGCATCCTCCATCTTTTCGTAGCTCCAGAAGAAAATCAAGTAGTTCTAGTGAGCAATCAGCTCTGATTCAACACAAAGAATATCAAAAGACAAACGACCGTTTCTTTGAGTTTCTGAAGCTGCCTCCAAGTAGCCCTCTGCGCTGCGAATACTGATTGTGTGATGCTGCATTCAGACGACGGGAAAGTCACTATTGTCACTTACGATGAGCCACGGTAGCTCCATATTACATTGTATACTAGATCCGATTTAGTTACATGCATATGAATAGGCGGTAAAATAATCAGCTGGTTAAAAAAATCAATCAATCCGCGATAACCGCGTGCGTACTAAATAACCCTGTATATGCTGCTTAGCTTTTTTTGCAAATGTATTAAATACCTGACATTTTTTTTCGATATTTCAAATTGATAAAATGATAAAATTTCTAAAATGCTTTGCTGGAAGAAATATCTTGCAATAGTTCTAACTGTAATGTATCTAATTATTTTTCTTGCAATAATAAATTGAAATCTTACAGAGGTTAGCTCGCCTTTGTGCATGTTATTTGTTATATAATGTCCTGCTTAATGTTTCGTGTGTAATAAAGTATAATTAATTAAAGTGTAATTTGTAGGTATATGTATGTTTTTACTGAATTTGAGTAAATAAAATTGTTTTTTTGGGAACGCCGTACATATTATGTACAAATTTCCTCATCATCATCATCATCGGCCTACGCTTGTCCACTGCTGGACAAAGGCCTCTCCTATTGCACGCCACTGAGGACAGTCCTCGGCTACTCTCATCCAGCTCTTGCCAGCCGCCCTACGAAGATCATCGCTCCACCGAGTCTGAGGACATCCTACACTACGTTTGTATTGATTGTTAGCTGGAATAACTTACTCCAGTTCTACCGGAGTTTTCAATAACACCCTTGTATAGTGTAACGTTACCCTAAAATAGCTATGTATATGGTACATAGAAAAATAATCTTCCTTCACAAACATCCCTGAATATTGTGTATCCAGCGCAGAACATTAATCCTTACATTATTAACTCTTGTGTCAACATAATTATTGCCGTTAGCTGCAAATATCGCTGGTGAAATATTATTTCAGCATGCGTAGTATGACTGCGCGAGGCGCGGTTTTGTGGCGCTAAAATGTCAGAATTTGACAATTAATGTACTGGACAGTCGCGACTTTTGACATTTACAACGCGCGTTGCGCGCTCAGTTGGGAGAGCGCTGGCACGGTTAGCCAGAGGTCGCGGGTTCAAGTCTCGGCATGGGTGGAATTTTTAGCCTCTAAATAGGTTTTTACACATAAGTAGATAATAAAATATGTTGTTATACTAAAAAAAAAATTTAATTGCAACCTCCATACAAATTATAAATATTACTTACATACGTATAGCCCAATAATATAACAACATACATACTGGATATCTCTATTGAAGTCCAAAGTAATGCTCATGAACTTTAATCTTAAACACGTCGACAAATGGAGCCTGGCGGATGTTTAGAGGTAAAGCATTCCACAGACAAACCGCTGTCACAGTGAAGGAATTCGAATAAGCTGCCATATTTCGCTCAGGCTTGTCAGGATCGTGGCAAGTGGCCAACCCTGTTATCTGCCTACCCCTCCGGGATAGAGGCGTGAGGTTATGCAATGTAACAAGCAGTCCAAGCAATCAAAAAGATACCATAGATCCTAAACTGTATTTCTATTGCCTAAACTGTAGATTATCTGTCATAAATCGAACCAGCCAAAACGATAACACAAATCGAGGATATCCCATATGAGAAAAGGTTACCAACCCCTGATCTAGGCACGTTTGTACCTATTACAATATGTAGTTATAAGTTTTTTGCTGGCATGCAGTCTTTGAATCCGTCGTATCACATCCGGTATCCCACTATTACTTTACTGAAAGTGAGTTCATACCTTAAATTAAAATACTTAAAAACTCTATACTTAAGAAATACTTAAAAACTCTATACTTAAATTGTTAAAATATAAACATGTTGAAATTCTGAATATCGATAACTCGTAACCGAACTATCGATAAGTTAATTGCAAATATCGATAAACTATATTTATCGACTGCGTCTACATCGCTAGCCACTGGGAGCGCTATTGTTCTCAAAACTGGCCTGGCCACCGATCGCCAACGGTCTCACGGCGAGCCGTCGAGTCATTTGGCTACGGACCTCTTGTTAAGCTGCGTGTACGCGCCTCTGCCGCCTCCTTATTTTTCTAGGACCGCACTGAATGGTCTATTAACTATCTTAATAGTCGTTACTCAGGCTGTCCTTATTCCCGCTATTGGGACCCAGGCACCGGGCACTAACCTCCCGTTTTATCCTGGCCGGCCTAAGCTGGAGCTGTGGACCTCTGCCCCGTTTTGCAGCCTCTCGGATCGCTACGTGTCTGCCGACTTCAGGGGAGTGTCTATCCCTGCCAACCAGGAAGTGACTGATTGTGTGTGTAGGGACTGAACCCACGTTGGTAAAATAAATTCTTGTCGTTTTTAACCGTTTTTAATCATTTGTTATCTACCCACTTTTTTCATAAGGCGCGACAATATGGACTTGTTTTGATAAACTGCGAATTTTAGTTGTATGAAACTTAGTCCAGATGTTACAATGACTGATACCAGGCGCTGCAATCAGTGCCAGTGATTTTTTGGTGAATAGGCTCAAAGTGCTCTTACATAAGATGCTAAAGTAGATACTCAAGCATCTAACGAAAGTTCCGTCCAAAACTTCAGGTTGGAAACCTGACAGCTCTACAAAAGACCTGACTGTATTAAAATTTATTGGCGCCGTAATGTACACAGACCTTTTGCGATCGAGGCATTTCGCTCCTTTCGCGCGCTCAAGTGTGCCTTGGGGCCGACGCACACTGAGTTTTGTTTTTTTGTGGGATAATTTTCGGGATAATAGGTGTGATGAATAAGGTAACTCACACTAATACGGTATTTGACACGATCAACAATAAATTATTTCATATGCTCGATAAAAACAAAAATTATAAAATATCTCGGAAAATGTATCTAGTCAAAAAAGAGTGCTCTGAAATGTTACGTCATAAGCCAGTATTTTCATACAAAATTCCGTTTTAGAAGTAACTCATTTGATATTTTGTCAAATACCTACCCAATTATCGTTATTGCGTTACCAAATAGATATTTCAAAAGATGATCAATAAGTAGTGAGAATGAGATATAAACTCCTTGGATAGAGAGAATGAAAATACTTACTGGCAGGCCTAGCCCACTTATTTCTCGACATAGTAAAATAAAAAAAGTTTGATGCTCTTTTGTTTTTGGGGCTCCGTACCCGAAGGGTGTCAAACGGGACCCTATTACTAAGACTTCACTGTGCGTCTGTCTGTCGGTCTGTCCGTCCGTCTGTCTGTGACCAGGCTGTATCACATGAGTCGTGATAGCTAGCCAGTTGAAATTTTTACAGATTGTATTTGTATTTGTATTTTTGTTGCCGCT
This sequence comes from Yponomeuta evonymella, assembly GCA_963969515.1. Classification (NCBI taxonomy): domain Eukaryota; kingdom Metazoa; phylum Arthropoda; class Insecta; order Lepidoptera; family Yponomeutidae; genus Yponomeuta; species Yponomeuta evonymella. The sequence goes on from OZ018365.1 coordinate 2,336,457, forward strand.
ATAACGAAAATACTAAAAACAGACTAAAATAAATATTTAAGGGGGGCTCCCATACAACAAACGTAATTTTTTGCCGTTCTTTGCTCGATATTAATAACGGCAACAGGTAGATGCTTCAAGTATTCACAGAATATTTAGTTGTATATTTGCTTAAAAATAAGTAATTACATTTCATAAAATAAATATTTAAGGGGGCTTCGACGTTTTTCTCGATCTTTGTGTCTAAGGTTTTATAGATAATGCTCGCACTGGGCTGGTTTTTCAATCATAGAAGATTCTTACTTGTGTTCTGTCGCAACGAGTAATCGAAAATGGGTAAGATTGAAGTTCCCGTGGTAATTAAATATATATGTTTGAAAAACTTTACTACGGTACAAGTAAATCAAGACTTGCAAGATACGTTAGGGATTAATGCTCCTCCTTATTCTACGGTTGCGCGTTGTCGTGCTGAGTTTAAGAGGGGAAGTATATCCACTAAAAAAATGATGACTCGCGCTCAGGGCGCCCTACGACTGCAGTAACTGGAGGAATGATAAAAAATGTTGACAAAATTGATTTGGCGGATCGTCGTAGTACGACGTTTTGTAGCTGAAGAAACAAAAATTTCAATATAGTGTTCATAATATAATACATGACCATTTGGGAATGAAAAAAGTCGCGGTGCGTTGAGTGCCTCGAATGCTAACGGCCGAACAAAAAACGAACCAGGCTGAGAACTTCACAAAGCTGTTTGGAACTGTTAGAACAAGGTCCTGACGTGGTCCTGACCGGTGTTTGGCTCAATTTCTAACTATTCTAACATGACTTCACCATTACGACCCTGAAACCAAAAACAAAACAATCCATGGAAGAGACCATCATCACCGACCCCTAAGAAATTCAGGGCCGTTCCATACGCCGGCAAGATCATGGGTTTTTTTTGAGACAGCCAAGGGGTGGTGATGATTGAATACCTCAATCATGGAGCCACTATTTCGGGGAATGGTATGTGCGCAGAACAAATGAAAAAGTTGCGTGACGAAATACGTGAAAAACGGCGTGGCAAACCATTGAGTTAAAGTACTACGTATATTTATTTATTTATTTTAATTCTTTATTGCACTAATTACATTGTAAGTGTACAAATTTTTTATCGCACAATACAATAATCAGTGTTACCAACAGTGATATTTAAGCGCAGCCCGGTAAAACGGTTCAACATATTTTTTATATCGCTTTCATGGATTCAAAAAAATTTCACTGATATTTTTACCGGTCAACTAAACTCTACATGGTAACACTGAACGACGTCTACGTCACTGTCAACGGGCAGCAGTTTTTAGACTATAAGCCAATGTTATAGAAACCTCACTCTCTTCAATTCTTTAAATACGTTGACAAGCTCTGACAACTCTTGCCGATAAAGTAATTTTTTTTTAAATAACTTATATACAGGGTATACACAATAGCAAACTACATAAAAAAGTGTAGTTTTCATAAGATGACGAACGCTTTTACGGGGACCACTTTGAAATACCAATCAGTACGAAATGGCATTACGTTGTAGGCTCCCAAAGGAAATAGGACAAGAGACTAACCTTGAACAGTACTTAATTTTCCTTTCACTATTTATTTTCATTCCAACGTAATAAAAGGTAACGACCAGTATATTACGGTGAATTATATTACAATACTCTTAATACTCTCTCTGAAAGAAGGTTTGTGCCCAGCAGTGGGCACAAAGCTTCGTACCGGCTCATGAGATACAGCCTGGCGGCAGACGGACGGACGGACGGATGGACAGAGGAGTCTTAGTAATAGGGTCTCTTACCCTTTGGGTACGGAAATCTAAGAAGACTTCCGACCATCACTACTACTTAATTCATTGAAATGGTGATGGTGGTATCTAAACAACTACGTTATACTCTCAGATATTTCCAACAATGTTTTCCCTGCACCGTTTCCTGCACCCCAGTGTACGATAAGCCTATACGTGTAACAGAACTTGCCGATATCAGATTCAGCAAAGATTTCACTCCGCGTGGCGTTCGGAAGATTTATCGCGCGACCTTTTTCTTGATAAAAAAGTTATCTAGGCATAGGTACGCTTTCTTTTTTGTTTCTCTTGTCTAACAAAATGAATATTTATATGACTGTGAAAAAGTGCCGCAGAACTACGAACTTGCATCGAAAATACACCCTGTCGTCCTTACCAGCTAAGAGTTCTGTAAAAGCAAACAAACTGTTGAAATTTTTTCTAAAATTTAGCTGCGGTTGCAGCAGCCTATATGTAATATAATATCTATATTACAAATTACAAGCCTGTATTACAAAATGTAATATAATGCCCGATAAATAAATTGACATTCTCATCGGATCAAGCGTAGCGCCGGTTACGTGAGATACAATGACATACGCTCCGTACTATGAGAAGAACAATTTTTTTTACTATAGTTTTTTAATAAAAAAAAATTATTGGTTTTCCACCAAACTTTTTATTTTATTAGTATGCGTAGCTAACGGGTCGGGCATCAGTATTTTACCACCCTCTATATCTAGATAGTTTCTATAGACTTCTAGGTAGGTATCTAATTTCTTGTTTTCTGGTTGTGTACTTGTATATTCACGTCTAACTATATCTGGTTATTTGGCATCGCAAAAGATGCTGCAAACGATATCAAACGATATCGGGGAGACGAGTCTCTTAAATGGATAGTTTTTTTTTATTTTATTTTATTTAGGACACAAACAGTCAATTAGGAAAAAATGAAAAGTATATGTTAACAAAAATAGACCTGGAGGTCCCTTAAGTTGTTCAATAGAGTGACATTAGTATGGTAATGGTTGTTTCATTCACACTATTGGTAGTCAACTAACCAATAGCATTCCAATGGTTTACCCCGTGCAACTTAACTTGGCCTTCGCGCGGTTCGATCTTTATTGCTAGAGATGCCTTTTCGGGGAAATAGAGACCAATAACAGCCATTGTCCTGCCAATATCATTCTATCGAACAACCATGCATTTAAGAGTCTCGCCCCCCTGGTTGCGATTTGCATGGACTGCGACCGCTCTAGCATGTGGCAGACTTTACATCGAAAGTATCATCATCATCATCAGCCATTTGACGCCCACTGCAGGACATAGGCCTCCTTCGTGATTTTCATAAGCATCAGGGGTTTGCCATAATCGCCACGCCTGGGTTGGCGATCGCAGTATGCGGTTGGAATCTCAGGAAGACGCTGCTGCCCGTCTCCTGGTAATGTCGTCGATGTCGTAGAAGGCGACTGGTTGATTTCCTTAGTCGCCTTCTGCGACATCCACGGAAGGAAATGGAGTGACGCTATTCTTAATCCGGCGCCACACGGAATTCGAAAGTATAAGGAATATTAATTCATCCACTCTGCTGCCGCTGTATGAACTGAACAACTCACCTAGCATTCTAGAGGACCTTTCAAATCACTCCGTACACACCCAAGGCCACGCTTCATTAAACTAAAATTCATAGTTTATTTTGTAAATTTTATGTACTACTCTGTCAAGAAAGTACAGGGAAAAGATTAATAATATGCAAAATGTTAATTATTCATCTAAATTGATTTGGTCGCCTTTCAAGTATGCTCCTTCAGAAACGATACACTTGCGGCAACGAATAAGCCAATCATCAAAACATTTTAAGCGCTGTTTCCGTAATAGAGTTCAGCTCTCGGCGCGAATTCTCCTTTCGTCCAAAAAGGATATAAACAGTTTTTTTTTAATGGCTACTCAAATCGGTCCTGTCTTGGACGATAAACAATTTATGACAAGTTTAACGTCAGACAAGACAGATACTTTTTGCCTGTCAGTTCGATTTCTACGCTTGCAATAAATATTCGTTTTTCTATGCATTTACCTTGAAAATCTGTTTTCGTTCATCTTACCCCTTCTATCTTTCTGGCTAGCGAATTCTATGACTACTTCCATCACACACTTTCGCCTGCCTCAATGTCTTCTTCCGAATAAAAACAGGTGGTAATTTGAGTTTAAGAAAAAGAAAAAAGTCGGCTAGGGCCACATCCGGTGAATAAGGTAGATACATAAGGGCATAGGCCTTCTCTCAGGGAGAGAGTATGGGCTTAATCACCACGCGTGCCCACCGCGTATTGGCGATTTCAAGCGCTGAGTTATGTGAATAGCTCAGACACTCAGGTTTTCTCATAATGTTTTCCTTCACCGTTAGCGAATGGTATTGCTTTTATAACTTCACAATTGTACATAACTTAGAAAACAAAGTCATAGGTACGTGCCGGCACCGGGAATCGAACCTGGGTCTCTCGCTTCCGAGTCCAATGTTCTACCTACTAGGCTACCACTCCTTACTGACTAGTTTGCATGTCAATGCGTTTCACGAATGCTGGGTCGGAATTGACTCGTTCTAGCATGTCCTTAGCGACTCTGCGTTTCAGTTTTTGGAGAAAATTCTGGTCTTTTGGGACTAGCCGATCTTAATAACAGATGCAACTCAAACTCCGCGGTCAAATCGAAAAAAATCCAAATTCAAGAAAATTGAATTTGGAACCATAAACAAATCAACCATTCCCTATACTTTTTTGACTGAATTTCCACTACGTAATCGATTAGTACAATCATTCCACTTACTAATCTGTGGATGAATCGGCTATAGGTACGACGTACATCTAATTTTCACAATCTTGTAAACCAATAAACGATGCATGCATGCTAGAACTAGTGAATGTTGATGTTGAGCGATGAAGGTTTTTAAAAACCTATTTAGAGGCTAAAAATTCCACCCATGCCGGGACTTAAACCCGCGACCTCTGGCTAACCGTGCCAGCGCTCTCCCAACTGAGCTAATGGGCCAGTGCAAGCATCGATGAAATTTCGAGCCTCTTTACAAACTTCTCTGTATTACGTACAGGCAGCGACATCTGGCCGAAGCGAATTACAGTAACCGACTTTGCAGTTAGGTTTTCACATCGGAATGATATCGCTGTACCTACATGATTATATTCTTTTTATGTTGCTTTAACCCGTACTGAGGACAATTTTTAAAACCTATATAGAGACTAAAAATTCCACCCATGCCAGCACGGGTTAGTGCAACAAAAAAAGAATATAACGATAAAGGTTTGTCAGGATACTGGCAAACCCTGGCATATGCCTACCCCTACGGGATGCCGCGTGAGTTTATGTAACTTAGTGAGGCCCAGTACTGATAAAATCTATTTCTTGACGAAAACTGCCACCGATGCTCTACAAACAAACCTCATCGGAACAAAAAGATAATTATTTCGCCGTTAAAAAGTTCCGTGACCGCAAAGCTTAATTAAGTCCACTTTAACCGCACTGCTGCTGTTTAAAAGGCGGAATATTGTCGCGCTATCCCACCTGAGGACAAACAAACTGAACCGCAATCCCTTACAGGTTAGAACATGGTGCCTTCTAGCGAAAGTGACACTAAACTACGCCATTTGAGTGCTAATTTCGTAGCCATTTGCACCGCATCATTTGCTCTCAGCTCCGCGCAAAAAAAACATTTTCAGTGATAATTTTTGGAGGGACAATACGGTGCTATGCATGTAAATGTGCGTAATTCTGATTACTATACGATAGATAAAAAAGTTTTGTCATATACGGAAAATTGTAGCAGTGAAGTGAAAAAAATCGTTATTGATCTAAAAAAACCGGTAAGCGCGAGTCAGACTCGCGCACGAAGGGTTCCGTACCATTACCTATACAACATTAAACACAAAGATCGAGAAAAAAACCGCAAAAATCACGTGTGTTGGGAGCCCTTAAATATTGATTATTTTAATTTAATTATTTATTTTTGTAAGAAAACATAGAACTAAATGTTCGGTGAATATTAAAAGCGTCTACCTATTTCCGTTATTAATATCGAGCAAAAAACCGAAAAATATTACGTTTTTGTATGGGAGCCCCCTTAAATATTTATTTTATACTGTTTTCAGTATTTGTCGTTATAGCGGCAACAGAAATACATCATCTGTGAAAATTTCAACTGCCTATATAGCTATCACGGTTCATGAGCCTGGTGACGGACAGCCAGACAGACAGACGGACAGTGAAGTCTTAGTAATAGGGTCTTGTTTGGCACCCTTCGGGTAGGGAACCCTAAAAAGTTGAACGTATTGACGAACGATTTCCGAGAATATTGTCTCTATTGATGTACCGTGCTTGGGATGTGCCAATATGCCCTGAAATGAATGTAACACCAACAAATTACATTATAAAAAAAACATATGATTAATATCACCCGAAGAACTGATAACCGATGGGGCAGACGAGTTGTTGAGTGGAGACCGTGGATCGGTAAACGTAGTGTAGGACGTCCTCAGACTCGGTGGAGCGATGACCTCCACAGTGCGGCTGGCAAGAGCTGGATGAGAGTAGCCGAGGACTGTGCTCAGTGGCATGCAATAGGAGAGGCCTATGTCCAGCAGTGGACAAGCGTAGGCTGATGATGATGATGAAGATGATGTATTTATAAACAAAGGCATGTATAAAGAATCCTTGTCTTACTTTGTTAACAATGACAGTGACCATTAATGTTACAATAGATAATTTGCTATGATTAATCATAGGCATGTATTTTTTTTGTATTTATCTCAATAAATAATTTTCAAACAAACAACTTAGATCAATTTTTAATAACCTTTTTATTGTCCTCAGCAAGGGTTAGTGCAACAAAAAGAATATATAACTTTATCAAGTTGAATAAATTATGAAGAATACCTTTATTTTTGCACCAAGCGCAATCCAAAAGTTTTACTCTAACAAACCAAACGTTTTGACTAAAAACAAGCCAAAACCTCACTTACTTTCCCAAAAATAAAGGCCAAAGCCTCGATCAGACTACAAAGGTGAAGTTCACTTCGTATTTTGGCATCGAAAAGGTCCTTTCGTGTTTATTTTTCGAACGTAGAGCCTTTCGACCCCTTTATTGCATTTAGTTTTCGGTATCACTTCGGTTTGGTAAAAGTGGAAAAGACTTTCCCTAATCGAATAGATTTTAAATGACTTGCTGAAATTTTGAAAACTTCTAGAAAAAAATAAAGCTATATTTTATCAGAAGGTTTTATAATCTTCTATTTCTGAATTGTTCAGCAAATCTTCGATTTCTATATCTGGCAACGCTGAAAAGTAAGTAAATTTAATGCCCACTGTTCTTCTATGAAAACATAACATTACATGCTAATATTGGAACACTGCTCCGATGTTCTCACTTGAGGACAAATAAAGAAACAAAGGAAGTGAGCCACTGACCAGGACTGCTCGACAGTTATCTTATCCTAAATTGCCGAAGGCAATTTTCCGGGTTATTTAAGATAGATATGTGCTGTAAAGAAATGTTCCTTAGTCGACACGGGATCCTTATAGTTAAGATAAGTTAAAAAAGTACTTATTGCCTCATCACGAACAACAAGTCAAGTCAAGTTTCGCCATGTCGAACCGTTTCTTTGTCTGTTCACGGCCTAGCTCGGAGACGATTAATACTATGCAATTTTATATAAATATACATTATGAATCACGCCAACAACACGGTAATTAACAATCTTTAAAAAAAAATTAAGGTCCTCTAGACCTAAACTTAGGGATGTTTTTTTTCTCGTCAATCTCATACATAGTGTGGGGTATTGTCGTAGAAGGCGACTTAGGAAATCAATTACCAGGAGACGGGCAGCAGCGTCTTCCTGAGATACCAACCGCATACTGCGATCGCCAACCCGCCTGCCGAGCGTGGCGATTATGGCAAAACGCCTCAAGGTTATGAAAACCATGAGGGAGGCCTATGTCCTGCTGTGGGCGTCAAATGGCTGATGATGATGATGATTGTTGGATTGGTCATTTAAAAATATAGTGGAAAAATATATTCGTCCCGCTGCAGGACATAGGCCTTCTCTCAGAGAGAGAGTATGGGCTTAATCACCACGCGTGCCCACCGCGGATTGGCAATTTCAAGCGCTGAGGTATGTGAACAGGTGTTCACATCAAACTTCACCGTTAGCGAGTGGTGCTGATAACTTCACAAACTTAGAAAACAAAGTCATTCGTACATGCCAGCATACGAACCCACGACCTCCCGAATGAGAACTCTTTTCGTTTGCGAAATATTAAGGTATAAAGCGCAAAAATCTTTGTAGTGTTGAATGACAATGGCAATAGTGTGATAATTTCAGCTTTCAGATTTCAAGCGCTGAGGTATGTGAATAGCTCAGACACTTAGGTTTCCTCACGATGTTTTCCTTCACTTTTTTTTGTTATTTGCATGTTGTATTGTCATTATACCTTTTCTTCGATGTGTCTTTTATTGCCGTATTTGTACGCAATGAAGAATATTCCTTCTTATTTTCTACATCCTATAATTTGGCAAGTCTTATTAGACTTATTATTAATTATTATACAGCCAACTAGGCCGGTCCAACTTCGTCAATACAAATACAAATACAAATACAAAATCATTTATTTGTGGAATGTAGGTGGATATATAAGTCGGTAAATACATTTATGTACTCTACATTCTGCTAAAAAAAGCATACAAATATTTTCATTACTTATAGTCTAACATGCAATTCTAATAGTTAATCAAATTAATGTCTTTAACAAATTCAAGAGTCTCAATTGAAGTTTATCATACATGTTATAGAAAGTGGCTCAGTGGCTCTGTAAAGTTATTTGCAGAATTCCTTGTCATTTAAATATTCAACAATAGAGTAATAACACAATATGGATTTAAGCTTTAATTTAAAAGTATTAACATTAAGGCTTTTAATATTATTAGGAATTTTATTGTAAATTTTTGGAGCTAGTCCAATTACGCTTTTACTAAGTAGAGCCGTTTTTGAGGTTACATTTTGGAGCCTATGAGGATTTCTTAATCTATTAGTTTTCTTAAATAATATTGGGTTCGTTTTTACAAATAAAGCAACTTCAAAAATGTACATAGAGGGAAACGTTAGTAACTTCAGTTCTTTAAAATATGGTTTACAGGTGTCTGTTGATTTTAATTTACACATTGCTCTAAGACATCTCTTTTGAGATTTAAATATAATTTCTCTATTTGAAAGAGGTCAATCATTGAATCCAACTCGGCTGGGCAGCATTCGGGAAACTTAAAAAAGTCTTTTCGTCTGATATACCTCAATCGCTCAAGACAAAATTATACAACCAGTGTGTGTTACCAGTGATGACTTATGGCACTGAAACGTGGTCTCTCACTATGGGCCTCATAAGAAGGCTCAAGGTCACGCAACGAGCTATGGAAAGGGCTATGCTAGGAATTTCTCTACGAGATCTAATCAGAAATGATGAGATCCCTAGACGAACGAAAGTCGTCGACATAGCCCAGCGGATTAGTAAGTTGAAGTGTCAGTGAGCCGGGCACATATCACGCAGAACTGATAGCCGATGGGGCCGAAAAGTTCTCGAATGGAGACCACATATCGGCAAGCGCAGCGTAAGACGACCAGCCACAAGATGGACAGATGACCTCATCCAAGTGGCAGGAAGACGCTGGATGGAGGCCGCTTCCAACCGGTCTTTTTGGAAAGCCATGGAGAAGGCCTATGTCCATGTCCAGCAGTGGACTTCTTGTGGCTGAATGATGACGATGATGATGATTATACAGCTCATTGTAGGACACCGGCCGTCTTTCATAGAGAGAGTAACTAATTTCAAGCGCTGCGCTAACTTACGTGAACATCACGATGTGTCTCTTCACGGTTAGCGTGTTTAATTGCGACCACAAAATCACAATTATACGTAACTCAGAAAGCGAAGTCATTCGTATAAACCGAGGTTCGAACCCACGACCTCGAGGCAAGTGTCCTACCGAGCTACTATCGCTTGTATTATTTTGACAAAACTGCCAATGGGCATATTGTGGACTCGGAGCCGATACAACGAACTCCTGTAGGAAATGGTGGAAAGTTACATTGCTCCGGGCGTATTTGCTCTGCGGATGGGAGTTTCGTGATAAGCGGAGCAGAACTTATTTCGCTTTCGTACTTTAAACTGATCTTTTATTAATTTGTTATTATGTACATTCCAATAAAATCTTCAGAACTAGGGCCGCGTTTCCTGAAACTAAAATTATACTATAATTATATTATCATTAAAGTAGCTGACTCGGCAAATGTTGTTTTGCCATGTTAATTCATCATCATCATCATCAGCCTATGCTTGTCCACTGCTGGACATAGGCCTCTCCTATTGCACGCCACTGAGCACGGTCCTCGGCTACCCCATCGGTTGTCAGTTCTTCCGATGATATGGCCGGCCCACTGCCATTTCAGCATGCTAATTCATGCTAATTCATTAGCCTACAACATTGTCATAAATACCAAATATACACAAAAAAATCATAAAAATCGGTGAAGCCGTTTCGGAGGAGTTCAGTAACACTGTGACACGAGATTTTTATATATTAGATTAGACTCTATCTGTATACAAGTGCCTAAGAAACTAGTCGCAATGATAAAGTTGGCAACCAGCAAGTGTCGGATGCGTGTGAAGATGAATGGAGAACCGACTGAAGATTTTGCTGTCGTGATCGGTCTAAAGCAGGGAGTTGCACTTTCCCCCGCACTGTTTTATTTGCTGTTGGAGTACATCATCCGAAAAGTGATGGCACATGATGGTGGGGTACAGTTAAATGGTCTACAAAAGGTGATTGGGTATGCTGATGACCTAGCTATGCTGGTTTAGAATGAGCGGGAGGTCCAGGATGCTGCAAGAATACTGGAGAAAGAGGCCAGTAAAGTTGGACTTCGAATCAGCCGAGAAAAACCGTAATATCTCCACAAGAAGCGTCATAGGAGTACCAGGGAGTCACAGAAAAACCACCAAGTGGGTGATACAGTACATATTTAAAGGTGTGGCGAAGTTTATGTACTTGGAATACCAGAGAGTAGGAAATCGACATCCGAGTCCAGAATGCCCCCTGTTGTAATGCTATTCTTCACAACGTGCTGGTGTCCAAGCTTCTATGTACAAAAATAAAGATCCAGATTTGTAAGACCGAATATTTTATGGTGTGTTTTTCTGGTACAATAAAGAATATTCTTATCTTATCAGGCCGATCTTGACATACGGCTGCGAGGCTTGGACACTCACACTCAAGGAGGAAGATTATGAGGAATATTCTGGGTCAAACGAGGAGGGAATATGGTAGTTAGAGAGTTAAAAAGAACCGCGAAATTAAAGACCCGATTTCCGAACCCAACATCATCGGAGAAATGAAATCCCAGTGAATCCATTGACTCGGTTACATGGAAAGGATGGGAAGGATCGGGCGGTGAAGAGGGCATACTGGGGGCTGCTAAGCTGTCAAAGATCGATTGGCCGAATCAGATATCGCTGGAAGGATGAAGTAGCCTGCGTGAGCTCCAGGCGGGCGACTGGCAAGAGATTAGAATATTTATTGTACCAGAAAAAAAAATCGATCAGCGGGCTTAATCTTAGATACATAATAAATCTGTCAATTTTGTCTCCGACTGATATGTTTGTCTCACTCTATTTCTTTGTTCGCGCATAGTCACGCAAAAACCACTGAACGTGATAAAGTAAAACTCACCAGAATGATAGCTTAGGTTATTGAACAGTGGTTTTACTACAATAACAGATACATCTAACCATGTTACGAAGAACCAGTCAGTGTACGCACTACCCATCGGAAATATCTTTATCTGTCACCGCGGGAATCGGCATATCGCGATGTGCCTAAATAATTCCGCCGGGTTACATGGTGCGAAAAATTGTTTCTCTTTTTGTAAGTCTCCGCTCGGTTTCTAGAAGAGCGATCAAATGTTAATCTCACGTCAAGCTAATCTCAGCCAATCACGTGCCGGTATTTTGAATAAATCTTAGATTAATCTCTTGTTACATTTGAACACTCTTTCAGAAACTGGGGCTTAATTGTTTTACTAACAAGAATTATAGAAATAAACTGGTAATGGAATGTAATACTGCCCATATTTAAAGGTAATAAAAGAAATGAAAGTGTCAGAAGTAAACATTATTAATAATGATTGTGCGTACAAATACTTAATATGTTGGGGTAGCTCAGTCTAATCTAATACATCGTACACTATAATGATATAATAAAAATCATATTTATAGTATAATTCTCAATATACCAAATACATCAACATAAATACATATAATACACACTACGTAATATATTCAAATCACAGCGTTGGTTTTCGAACTCCTCCAAAACCGCTTCACCGATTTTTATGATTTTTTTTGTGTATATTTGGTAGATCTGAGAATAGGTTGTGGGCTAATTAATATGTTACAACAACGCTTGCTGGGTCAGCTAGCACTAAATAGTATTTCATTCTAGCTAACGAACGGGTACCGGGTACCTTGAAGGCAGTGCCAAACGGTGGAAAAATAATATACGATTTTTTTTTATTAAACATATTTATTACGTTTATTACTAAGGCTTGGACTTCCAATATTCAAATATTCGTTTTATTTCGAATATTTGCCTGAGGAAAAATTGCGCTTTAAAGCTGAATAAATCGAAATAAATCGAATATTTCCAATAACAATTCCAATTCCAATTCATACGTATGAATTGGTCACATAGAAAATATGACATATGACCTCATACGTAGGTGTAGTTTTACCCTGGTTTTTTTATTTTATTAGAATAGAATAGATCACGCCGGCAAAACATAAGATTGTTTGTCGACATGATTAATAATGGTATCATAAGCAGCCTATATACGAGTACGTCCCACTGTAGGGCACAGGCCTTCTTTCAGAGAGAGAGTATGGGCTTAATCACCACGCGTGCCCACCGGGGATTGGCGATTTCAAGCGCTGAGTTATGTGAATAGCTCAGACACCCAGGTTTCCTCACGATGTTTTCCTTCACCGTTATTGAGTGGTATTGCTACTATAACTTCACAAATATACATAACTTAGAAAGAAAAGTCATAGGTACATGCCCGCACTGGGAATCGAACCTGGGTCTCCCGCTTCCAACTCAAATGTTCTACCCACTAGGCTACCACCGATTAATGATTGTACCTATATTTATGCCAAATTTCGGCTTTTTTAGTATATGTCTGACTGACAGTCAGACGGACAGACATGGCAAAACTAGGTATAAGTTATGGGTTGAACGCGAAACCGTAAAAACGGACACTTTTCCGAGAAGCTTTCTTTACTGCGCTCTATTCAACGAAGAACGGTTTCTCACTGCGACCGAGCCCTAAGCCGACAAGCAGAAGACGAGCGAGCGAATTACTGTGTAGGCCCCTCAAACTTGTGAAGGGTAGCACCTAATTGGGAGAATTGAGAAAATACCGCTTTACTTCGGACTGCTTCTTTAATTTCGTTACGTATACTAACTACTAAGTACTCCTAGCATGAATACTGACAACTTTAGTATCAGTAAAATTTTATTTTATTTATAAAGTTGTAATCAAACGTATTAAAGTTATAATAGAGCTGACTTGACTGCCCGTTGGACACACTTTAATTAATAAAGCTTCAAAAACCGGCCAAGTGCGAGTCGGACTCGCGCACGAAGGGTTCCGTACCATTATCTATACAACATTAGACAAAAGATCGAATTTGAGAACAGCGCCATCTATAGAAACCAACAAGAAGCGTTTAACATTGACATTTAACGACATGACATCGGCGCCGTGAAGGTTACATAGATGGCCGCTAGATGGCGAGCCGGACAACGTTTGTTGTATGGGAGCCCCCCTTAAATATTTATTTTATTCTGTTTATAGTATTTTTTGTTATAGCGGCAACAGAAATACATCATCTGTGAGAATTTCATTTGCCTGGCTATCACGGTTCATGAGATACAATCTGGTGACAGAGAGACGGACAGTGAACTCTTAGTAATAGGGTCCCGTTTGGCACCCTTTGGGTGCGGAACTGGAAAAACTGCAAACATATTTTATATACCTAGTCAAAACATAATTATTACCTATAAACTAAACAAGCATATAAATAAATAAATAAACTCACGCCTGTATTCCAGAGGGGTAGGCAGAAACCAGGGACTGCGTCTTCCCACGATCCTGACAGATCACTTTCGCTTCCTCCACATTAATTAGTCGACGAGCTATGGAAAGGCCTATGCTCGGAATTTTTCTACGAGATCGAATAAGAAATGATGAGATCCGTAGACGAACGAAAGTCGTCGACATAGCCCAGCGGATTAGTAAGTTGAAGTGGCAGTGGGCGGGGCCCATAGTAACTGATAGCGAAGACTTATGTCTTAAAATTAGAAATGAGATTATAGTAGATATACAAAAGTACTCGAAACCGGCGTGCGTGCAACGACTATTGAATGTTGACAAAGCGAAAGACTTTTGTCAGGATCGTGGTAAGTAGCAGACCCTGGCCTCTGCTTACCCCTCCGGGATATAGGCGTCTTATGGTAGCTAGCGTCTTATGGTATCTTATGGTGGTGGTAGCCTAGTGGGTAGAACATTGGACTCGGAAGCGGGAGACCCAGGTTCGATTCCCAGTGCGGGCATGTACCTACCTATGACTTTTCTTTCTAAGTTATATACATTTGTGAAGTTATAGTAGCAATACCACTCGCTAACGGTGAAGGAAAACATCGTGAGGAAACCTGGGTGCCTGAGCTATTCACATACCTCAGCGCTTGAAATCGCCAATCCGCGGTGGGCACGCGTGGTGATTAAGCCCATACTCTCTCTCTGAGAGAAGGCCTGTGCCCTACAGTGGGACGTATATAGGCTGCTTATGGTAGCTAATGTAATGTAATACATAATTGTAGATGGTATTTTCTTTTAAATAAATAAAATATTCCTTACTTACCGTAATTTCCAATATATTCCACCAAGTGCACAGGACGCCCGTAATAATTGACATATAATCCTCTAGCGCCGTGTGGCGCCAGATTAAGAATAGCGTCACTCCATTTTCTCCCGTGGATGTCGTAGAAGGCGACTAAGGAAATAAATTACCAGGAGACGGGCAGGCCTACCTGACATTCCAGCCATTTACTGCGATCGCCAACCCGCCTGCCAAGCGTGGCGATAATGGCAAAACCCCTCATGGTTATGAATACCATGCGGGAGGCCTATGTCCTGCAGTGGGCGTCAAGGGGCTGATGATGATGAATCCTTTGTCAGGTAAAACACAACCTTATTCTGTGGAACCCAAAGTAGACATAAGTCATTAACGGTGGAGCTGACCGTAAATGACGTGAGTCGTAAATGACCACGGACGTAAACATCTGTATATTAATGATCACTTCCACATGACACAATAAAATGTCTCCGCAATATTACTGGAACGAAAACCTGAACGATTAAAATCGTCTAACATTAAAATTCCAAACTGATCGCTATCGCAAAGGTCAGGATTCAGACAAGATTTGGTGCGCGTAATCAGGCCCCTGGTCTCGACTCGTCCGGATATGACACGCTGCCGATTGCATTAAAAGGGGCTTGTTTCTTATTGCTTACAGGGTTCATGTTATTGTTATTTGTATGTACCTACATGTGCAGGCGCAAATAAATCATTTATCAATTCAATTCAATTCAAATATTTTTATTCATTATAAAAAGAGAATGTTTACTTCATGAACGTCAAAGTTGTTAGTTTCACAATTAATGGATTATGTGGAGAAGAAGCTAACAAAGAAACTCCAAAGTTATTCTTTTCAAAACACGTTTTAACTTAATTAACAGAGTTTTCAACTTAAAATATTATAGTCATGAATGTGTTGAACACTAGTCACAATCGTCCTGTAATTAATATTAATCTACTGTTTAATGCCAAACATCTTTGTCTTCTAAATAATCCTTGATATTATAGTAAGCCTTTTTGCACAGAATGTGCTTAACACATTTTTTAAACCGCGTTGGAGGTAACTCTAATATATCTTGAGGAATTTTGTTGTAGAACCTTATAAAGGATGTATTAACTTTTGCAAGTCTAAATCGTGGAAATGACAATTTATGATTATTTCTAGTATTAACATTATGGTGGCAACCAACATTTTCGAAGTCTTTGATATTTTTTGTAACGTACATAATATTTTCATAAATGTATTGACATGCAACTGTTAAGATGTTGGTTTCTTTAAAGAAATCTCTTAGCGAATCTCTGCTACCTAACTTGTAAATCTATATATCTATCTATCAAACAAGGATGCCCTGCGCTATGGTCACCAGGCAAGGACGTCATGAACTTGGAAATACACTCAGACTAAAGCAATACGTAAAAAAGATCAGTGACTTTTGCAACCTCATGCTAACCCTGCCAGCCTTTTCTTTGATTACGTTAACTGTTTCGAAGTGTTTTGAAATTAGGTGCGTAATAAGATTAGCGGCAAGACTTTGGAATTCCGATTGCTGGACTTGGAAGCCGATCGAGGTGGAGAGAATTCTTGGCATCCCCCACCCCCCTCTCCCGGCTAAATGGGTCATTGTAGAAACGCGAAAAAAATCAGTACTAGAGCATATTATGATGAACTTAAAAGCAAAACTATCACGGCTAAGTAGGCTTTACAAATTTAATAGGCGACCAACTTATAAAAGGTAAACTTCGTACAAAATCCATTAAAAATTACTTTGATGAAGTTGTTAGTTCTGTAAAGCAGATAAAAAAAATCTCTTTCTGCGGAACCCTGCACTGCGCGTGGCCTGACACGCACTTTGCCGGATTTTTTTATTTATTATTTGGATAGTTCATTCATTTATACATTTGTGAAGATTTTTTACTCCTTGGATAAAGTTGGATTTACAACACGGACGTGATGCTTGAACATGTTTCCACAACCCAGCGTCGGGTCACTAATATAATGAAGCCCAGGGGCGAGCCTTTCAAACAGTCGGTGTAAAAAACAAGCTACGTAGAACAATGTGGACCGATAGCAAACAATTTTGGTTCCTACGTGACGAATCCGCTGCCTCGCGTCGGTAAGGGCGGCCACATACAGTCTGAATTCTCTTTCAGAATTTCGAGTCGAAATAACGATTCAGAATTTCGATTTGAAATTAACGATTCGGCAATTCGATTCGGATGTATTCCGTAAGTACATCACACATCAATGCGATTATTTCTGTTCATTATAACAAGGCTCACTTTAGAGACGCTAGCTTTTGAGTTCTTTTTTCAGCGATAATATTTTTATTAAATTTAATATAATAAATAAAGCTAACATTACAGGACTTAACCTAATACGATAGCGAAGTTAACTTTTTTAAATTGTATAACTACTAGTTACACATTATGTGCATTATGGCCGAAGATTTTCTGATTACGATTGCATTGTATCTCTATCTTGCTAAGAAGAAGAAAATACGTTGCCGTTATTGGTTGCAGTGTTCCGTTATTTTTGAACGGCAAACTACTGTATGTATGAGTATGTGATATGTTCATAGGTTTGTATGAATTATTATTATTATTGATTCTTTATTGCAAATGGACAGTGTATAAAAGGTAGGCTTAATGGTAATAGCATGACATGAATTGACTGCACTTGATATTTCGAATCGAAATTCAGAAACGGAATTCCGACTGTATGTGGCCACCTTAACTGTTGTTACACATGAGGATTACTTTTATTTCTTGTCGGGCCCAACGTCTGCGAAAAGATAGCGCCATGAACCGATGGTAAAGGCAGCCGCACGAATGTTACGAACGAAACAGGCAGATTCTGGCAGTTTTTTGGCTGTTAAAAATCATAACTTACACTGAATTTCAATACAACTTTGTCAGTATATTTAGAGGATACAAAGATACTTATATTCTGCGGTGGATTGGTAGAAAATTATGATGGTGTCAAGTCCGCCGTATTGTACATTTAGTTCAAGCGTCATGAAATTACTAATAACTAACTATAGATTTGATCCTGCTTAGAACATCGAATAAATCTATGAAAAAGAAATTGAAGCCATCTGAGAGCAGGATCTAATTTATTTTTTGCTCTACCATTTTGCATAGTCCAACACACACTTGGTCAGTTTTGGACAGCTGTGAGAGAACGAAATGTAAGCATTTTTGTTGAAAAAAATCATTACGTAACTGAGCAGATTGAACACGGTCACGTGACGTGCTGTCGACGGTACCAATACTGCCTAATCCCGAATGGACGTACACAAAATTACAATTATCCCAGACGAGGCCAAATCATGATTGAACCCGACAATCTAAATTAGCCTCTATTCCTTCACCGTACGGACGGACGGTACAAAATGCCCATCTACAGAACCGACTTTTGCGGCATAGCGGACATACACGGCGCAATTTTAGACAAAATTGAATGTGCCCACTCAGTGATGCATTGGCAATCAGGCCATTGTGGTGCCCTATCACAGGCTCAACTTAACGACAAGTGTTTCTGGTTTTTTTTTGTTTTTGCTTATTCTAGAAATTATCTAGTCACAACAAGACATTACGATAAGTATTTCGGGATTTATTTTATACATTTGCTTTGAGAAAATAAACAGTTTTTAATGTATTAATGTTAATGAAACAATAATCAACTGTGATCAGCATAAGAAAGGGACGTACAAATAGTGTTTGCTGGCCTTTACACCAATCAAAAACCTGTATGGTAAGAGCCAATAGAATAATACACGCTGAGATCTGGGCAGTTTGAATGCCGCGGTTATGTAATAAGTGATTAAATCTGGGGGGTTTGAATGCCCGCTTAATACTACGAGCATTTGCTACCAGTCAACCGCAGGAGGTGAATGAGAATAAATGGTGTAGACACGTTAAAAAGCTAAAACTAAATAAATTCCTTGTGAAATAAAACAATACAAGCGGATATAATACAGAATATACACGTAGGTTATGTAATTAGTGATTAAATCTGGGTGGTTTGAATGCCGCGATTATGTAATTAGTGATTAAATCTGGGTGGTTTGAATGGCGCGGTTATGTTATTAATGAGAAAAAATGCCACCTTTTAAGCCCATTAGCTCAAATCAAATCAAATCAATATTTTTTATTCAAAGTAGCACAGAAACTGCGACTTAATGAACGTTACAAGTTAAACTAGGTGTCCATTTCAAAATCTAGATAATTTTAAAACTCCAAACTTAGTCTTTTCAAGTCCTTAATTTACAGGATTTATATAAATGTTCTAAAACTCATGCATTGAACTGGCTTTAATTCCAGACATCATTGTCATCTAAATAATCTTTAATGTTATAGTAGCTTTTTTGGCACAAAGTGTGCTTCACATATTTTTTGAACCGCGTTTCTGGCAAGCTTGCCTCAGGGATCTTATTGTAGAAACGTATACAATGCCCCATAAAGGATGTATTAACCTTTGCCAGCCTAAATTTTGGGAACGAAAGTTTATGTCTATTTCTAGTATTTACATTGTGTTGGATACCTACAGTTTTAAAGTCACTGATATTTTTCCTAACGTACATAATATTTTCATAGATATACTGACTAGCAACTGTTAGGATGTTAGTTTCTTTAAAGAAATCTCTTAACGAATCTCTATTGCCTAGCTTATATATGAATCTGATCGCTCTCTTCTGCAGGACGAAGATGGTCTCAATGTCTGCTGCCCGACCTCACAGTAGTATACCATAGGACATAATACTATGGAAGTAACTAAAATAAACAAGCCTAGCAGTTGCGACATCAGTTAGTTCCCGGATTCTTTTAACTGCCTATGCTGCAGAACTGAGCCTATTTGCCAATTTTCCTATATGAGGACCCCATTGAAGCTTTGCATCAATTGTGATACCCAGAAATACAGTTTCTTCTACAAGGTCTAGTTTATCATTCCCCAATATAACATTGCTGTCAACCATTTTGACATTTGGTAGTGTGAATTTTATACATTTTGTCTTTTTTGAATTTAATAATAAGTTATTAGAAGTAAACCAATATAGTACCTTAGAGAAAGCATTATTTGTATCCGCAAGGTCATTTTCTTGTCTCTTAATGTTAAAAATAAGTGACGTGTCATCTGCAAACAATACTATCTCTGACATGTTTTGAACCATGAACGGCAAGTGTCAGTTGGGAAAGCGCTGGCACGGTTAGCCAGAGGTCGCAGGTTCAAGTCCAGGCATGGGTGGAATTTTTAGCCTGTAAATAGGTTTTTAAGTAGGTATATATTTTAGAGACTCTCCCCTATATTCAGGTCCGAGTTCTAGTGCTTTCTGTTTTTTTTCATGTATCTTCCTATCATATGAAGCTCTATATTATTATAGTATAATTATTATAGTAGATTTGTTGTCTTATCATCCCTATATCAGGGCCCTTATCAGGCCCTTAGTTTTATTCTTTATTTGGGTCACAGGTAGCGTTGCCAGACGTCCCGTTTTTCCTGGGACGTCACGTATTTCAGGCATAATTTTAAACGTCCCGCCGGGACAGACTCTGTCATGTATTACTCCGATAGTTCTCCGGATCTGATAAAGAGCGAATTAATGACCGTTTTCAACTTTGATTACAGCTGCACTGAAGTTTACAAATATGTAAAATCAAACAAAGGTATGTGAAAACTTACACGATCTTCTTTAAAATATAACTATCAACAAGCAATAAAAACAACGTAATATCCCGTTTTTTTTTTGCCAAAATGAGCATTTGAACCTTACGGTGTCAAAAAAATCTGGCAACCCTAGTCACGGGTAGACTGAATTGCAGTCAATTAGACCTAATAATTAAAGCTATCGATACCATAAAATGTGTTTAACTAAAAAACTATTTAGAGGCTAAAAATTCCACCCATGCCGGGACTTGAACCCGCGACCTCCTCTGGCTAACCGTGCTCTCCCAACTGAGCTAATGGGCAAGTGCAGGCATCGGCGAAATTTCTAAAGCTTTTAACTATCATCGGAACAGTAAGTACTTGACGCGGAGTTGAGTTGGTATAATAAACATATTTCTGGTTAGGATAACACCCTACAGAGTTATCGAAGTACTCTGTATAATTTCCGCCGTAGTTTGTGTCCACTCATACACAGTAATTTTACGGTGAAATCGTCGGTTAGCAAATCAAATTTCACGAGTCTGTTGTGTTTGTTCAAACGTGACATTGTTATTGTTTGTAGGAGTTTCTGTACTCTTATTACCAGACATAAGTTCAATAAGTGTAAACAAATCATAGTTATTCGCTTGACGGGTCTAAGTGCGATAAATTAAATAACGTCACAGTTTCCGCTCGATTTGTATGCAGCATTTTGTGCCACGAGGATTGAATTACTTTTCGAGAAGTTTTATTACGAAAAGTATTAGTCTTAGAGAAAAAATCTTAGCCACGAGTATTGATAATTTAACATGACATTAAAACATTTTTCGATTAAGTTCTCCATTGTTTAAAACATAACATAAACATAAACATAAGCAGCCTATATACGTCCCACTGTAGGGCACAGACCTTCTCTCAGGGAGATAGTATGGGCTTAATCACCACGCGTGCCCACCGCGGGTTGGCGATTTGAAGCGCTGAGGTATGTGAATAGCTCAGACACTCAGGTTTCCTCACGATGTTTTCCTTTAGCGAGTGGTATTGCTACTATAACTTCACAAATGTACATAACTTAGAAAACCAAGTCATAGGTAGGTACATGCCCGCACTGGGGATCGAACCTGGGTCTCTCGCTTCCGAGTCCAATGTTCTACCCTACCACCGCTCCATCTCCATTGTTTACGTAAAGGGTTTCATCGTCCGGTGCAATATTTATCATATTATTGTATAGGTTTTTTGCAGGCGGCGGTACCTTAAAAACGGCTTATTCTATTTTTGGGATAACTCCGCTCTCTCATCAAAATATCGACTTCGTAGAAAACAGCACTTCATGGAAATATTACACTTACATAATTATTGTAGTATTTTTTATCAGAGTCCCCAAAATACAGGCTCAGCTGAGTTTGGTGGCTGTCGTTGAATTCTAGATTTTATGTAAATTTCTTTTACATACATGCATCATAAGTGTGATTTTAAATTGTACTTTTTACTTTTACTTGTGACTCGCAAATCCTCATAAATTTCTTCTTCTTTCAGTGTGTCTCTACTGTTGGAGGTTGGCAGTCAGCTCTGCATATTCCTCTGTTCTCTTTGCCAAGCGAAATAGATTTTCGAAGATGGCAACTCCAGTCGGTCCTCTGGTGGTGTTATGGAACCATGATTTTCTTTCATACATTTAAGGGATATAGGTATGTTAAATGTATGAAACGGATGAAATTCGCCCCCATGTCGGGAGCCTCTGCTTATTTTTTCAGTACTGAGTACAAGTTCAATAGTTATAAGGTCAATATGGTTAGACTTTAATAATTTTATGAAAATAAAATGAATATTGTAACCAGCGACAAAATTATCGGTTTTTCTATACTTAAGTTACCAGTTCCGGCATTAAAATTAGTGGAAATGGAGCTTCCACAGTAAAAGTATTTTCGTAATAACGAGTAGAATCCCTTCTGATAGTTTCTGATATAAATATATAGAGATTTTTTATGTAGCCTATGCAGAGCAAAGACCTTCTCTCAGTGAGAGAGAGTATTGGCTTAAATAACACGTGTGCCCACCGCGGATTTTATTACACCCTGTATATCTGCAAGATTCTTTCTATAAGATCTTTGTTTAAATTAAGGAATACCTGGGGCCTGTTTCATAGAACTACAGTAAAGTTCATGGTTTTTCTATGACAATTCATAATAAAGAATTGCCATAATAAACTCCGCATTGTAGTGTTATGAAACTTTTATGAAACACACATTTCGACACGAGACCTATATAGGCATTGTTTGGACGCATTCGCTTCCGGAGTTTTCAGAAAATTTCATCAATTAACTTTGCACGCTTTTCACGTTATAGTTTGCAGGAAAATAAATGGAGGATGCTCTTTTTAAATGATGGACTGCTTTCATGCAAATTTATTGAAGGTTAAAATTATAAAAGACTTTCTCTTTGATATATTTTTAGTTTTTGTTTTTTAATTATTTATTCAAGAAATTTCATAAAGTTCATATTTAATTCAAAATACCCTCACTCAAACTTGTATAGGTCTATCTGTGAGGTGAAATGTGAGTTAATTAGTTTAAGTTATGAAAGGAAAAACAGTTGGATTAAGCAACGTTATCTCATTCTATTAATGTTTGCTATCTCACATTGCGTAGGGTTTTCTCACGCCTGTATCCCCTGCCACTTGCCACTATCATAACAAACCTATTTCGCTGCATGCACGGACGCCGGTTTCGGGTACATTTTATCTTTCCCTTCGATAATCCCCTATTTGGTAGAATTGTGTCTTTTTGCGTCGTCCCCCTTCGATCCACGTACGCTTTATCGACCAAAATCCGTTTATCTGTTTTGTCGGCCGAATTGAATCAAATACAATTCGACCGCATACGGGAATTGTTTAGTATTGATCTACCAACCATCCACTTTTCTTTAGGCTAAACGTCACGTTAGACAGAAAGCGAAGAAAAACACAAATCAATCCTACAGAATGAAATCATTTTCTGAGAATTTTAACTAAGTAAATTATCGCTTAGAGGTCGTACCCAACGGAAATTCTTTGTCAAGCCGGGTGGACACTTCGGGGCAGGAGTTATAAAAAGAATTACCTAAAAATTCTGCGCTAACCTTTGAGTTCCGTAGAATATATTTATCTATCTATCCAGCCCACGAATACAGCCCACTGCTACGGAGTTATGCCCCCTTCCTGCCAACCCGCCCCGTCACCTGCCGATCTCATCCGTTCACTGAAATAAATGACGTCCCGTCATCGTCATCATAAGCAGCCTTTGTACAGTCCCACTGTAGGGCACAGGCCTTCTCCCGGAGAGAGAAAGAGTACGGGCTTAGTTTTGCTGGTTATGTGTCGTTCACAGCACACGCCAGCAGTGCAGGCTAAGTTGGGGACCCTTCTCTTTGTTGCCACGGAGGCACAATGTAATTTTTTTGTTATATTATTGATTTTTTATTCTTGTTGTCTTTTTGTAAATCCATTGAGGAGGCCTATGTGAAGCAGTGGACTTCATGTGGCTGAATGACGATGATGATGATGATTCTTATTGTAATTTGGTATATAGATTCTGTTATTTTTTATGTGTGTGCTTTTGTAGCAATGTTAATAAATGGTTTCTTTCTTTCTTCTTTAAAAAATGTTTTAATTACGTAAGCTTATGTCTATATTTATGTATAAAGTGTGTTTTTGGCGATAAATGTAGTTCACTTTCACGTTCACTTCAATCACCACGCGTGCCCACCGTGGATTGGCGATTTCAGGCGCTGAGGTATTATTATTATTATAATTTATTGCACACAAGACACTTAACATGACATTACATAAGAAATAACATGTACAAAGGTGAGCTATGTGAATAGCTCAGACACTCAGGTTTCCTCACGATGTTTTCCTTCACCGTTGGTGGTATTGCCACTATAACTTCACAAATGTACATAACTTAGAAAACCAAGTCGTAGGTACATGCCCGCACTGGGAACGGAACCTGGGTCTCGCTTCCGAGTCCGATGTTCTACCCACTGGGCTACCACCCGCTTGATGTCTAATTAAGGCTAATGCTAAGTTTCAAGTTATACAAGGTTACCTATAGAATGCGCAACACCTGAATCCCACGAGTTTGTCGATAACGAATTTGTCTGTAACAACAGCTTTGATTTTTTATTTCATTTTTTTTTGTGTAAGTATGTTGCAACGGTTTTACTACTTTGCAATGGCGTTATTTGATAGAAAATGCTTAAATCCATCTCAATTATTTACCTCGTTGAGGATGAGTATATTTGTAAATTTAATATTTTTTGCACGCCTACCAACTCTCAACCTCTTGCGGTTGACTGGTAGAAAATGCTTATGGCATTAATTCCGCCGCAGTGTACGATTTTTTTATTGTAAGTGCAATTGATACTTTATCAATAAATAAAAAAAAGGTTGTGTATTAGGAGGTTGATTATTATTCATTCATGGAATGAAAAAAGACTGTTTGATAGTTTTTATTTTTGGATAAAAAATAATAACATTCCGACATAATAATATTAGTAGTTTGCTGTTATTATTGTGTTATCCTACGATATTTTTCTTATAAGAAGGGCCGATAAGGGACGTCCCAGGCGGGCACACTTCGACCAAATAGGGGATGTATTAGCAAAGGGCAAGATAAAAAGTACCCGAAACTGGCGTACGTGCATGCAACGGCTAATGAATGTTGAGGAACGAAAGTGATCTGTCAGGATCGTGGCAAGTGGCAGTCCCTGGTCTCTGCCTCTGAGGGGTAACTCTGAGATACAGGCATGAGTTTATGTAAGTATGTATGTAAAGGTCTTCGAATAAGCGAAAAATCAAGTTGCTTTATTAATAAAAACATTATTACAAAAGGCTGCGATTTATTCAAAAATCAAAAATTGATTTCAACGTAAACAGTTAACATTCTCTGTCTACCCCTCTGGGCTACAGACGTGAGTTTAGGCATGTATGTAATAACTTAATAGTTTTCTTTAATTCGATTGTTTTAAAAAACAACCGTCTATAGATATCGCGGTACTACGCAATTATTAAGTACTTATCACTAAACTGATACGAATCACGAATCGCTCTTAGCCCCGGCTGCCTGAGTGATCTTAAACGATCACGAAGGTTAAGCAACACAGGGCGCATTCAGTGCATGGATGGGTTGCCGTCTATGCCTAACGCTAGTGGCATTTTTCCGAGCGGTTCCGTGCTTCGCAAGGCACGTTAAGCTGTTGGTGCCGGCTGCCGTCAATAGACTTAGGGCGGCTTGACAACTTCTGACAGTAGACGAGCCACTAGTCTACAAGCCTCCACCAATCCGGACTTGGCCCCCGTGGTGGAGTATGGCCTATACCTTCCTCAGGGAAGAGACCCGTGCCCCTCGGTGGGGACATAATGGGTTGATGATGATATCACTAAACTGGTAATGCTTGTATGTAAGTCATTAGTCATCTTATTCTGCTGCTCAGGTATAACTTTGACAATAATAAAAAGTTCTAAGACTGTCTACGGAACCTTAAAAACTCTTACAACTACGACCCTTTGTCACCGTAATAAATCCCCTTTCGCCCATTTTCGTTTGAAAAAGTGTTTCCTAACGACTCTGGGGATATTGTTTTACTCGTTTACTGGGTAATAGTAGTTTATGTGACTGTCACATAATGAGGGTTATTAAAACACGAGCGAGATTTTAAAAAACGAGCCTTGGCGAGTTTTTTAATAGCATTCGCGAGTGTTTTAATACCAAGTTATGTGCAGTCTCATACACTACTTTATCTACACTCATAATGAAATTTTTAAAACAAAATGGCGCAATTTCGACAAAAGTATCTTGACTTGAGTATGCACATTTGTGAAGTTAAAGTAGCAATACCATTCGCTAACGGTGAAGAAAAACATCGTGAGGAAACCTGTGTGTCTGAGCTATTCACATACCTCAGCGCTTGAAATCGCCAATTCCCGGTGGGCACGCGTGGCGATTAAGCCCATACTATCTCGCTGAGAGAAGGCCTGTGCCCTACAGTGGGACGTATATAGGCTGCTTATGACGCGTGATGATTAAGCCAACTCTCTCTCTCTCTCTCTCTCTCTCTCTCTCTCTCTCTCTCTCTCTCTCTCTCTCTCTCCGAGAGAAGACCTGCGCTAACTGTCTCTGTGGCAAAGTTGTAATAAGTAGCAGTATGCTATCTCCGTACAAACGGCCGGAACGCGCTTCATACCTCATCATGAAATTCATCAAACAATGTATTATTGAAACAGCCCAAACTTATAAAACCGATTCTTCAGTATCGATAAATTAACGGGCAGCAGCGTCTTCCTAAGATTTCAACCGCATACTGCGATCGCCAACCCGCCTGCCAAGCGTGGCGATTATAGCAAAACCCCTCGTGGTTATGAAAATCACGAAGGAGGCCTATGTCCTGCAGTGGGCGTCAAATGCCTGATGACGATGATGGTGATAATGATGATAGATTAAACCACTCCTAGTAAGCAAAAAAAAGACATCCACCTTGTCTTCTTTCTCTCTTCGTGGCCTTACTCTACCTCTGTTTTCTTCTATATTACCTTCTGTGATGTTCTTCATAAAATAGTCGTGACGTAAGAAGTGTCCCAGTGTTTCGCTCATCCCCATCAACAAACTTTTCTCCTTAAAGCCGCGTTTTTACGATCTTATTAGGCTTAGACAGGGTGATTAATCTTAGTGACTAAAAACTGCAGGCTACTCGAATGGTAGTGTACACACATTTTAGTGAATTCAGACTTTTGCTTCAAAGATGTAACGAAAAGGCCGCCGAGAACCAGACGCTGTCAGTGGGTAGACTAACAGCCGGACTGCCAGTAGACCAACAGATGGTCGGACCACGTGGTCAAGTCGGCAGAGGGCCTGTGGATGCGAGAGGCGAGAGACCGCGAAAGATGGCGTGGTGGGGAACATACCTATAGCCAACAGTAGGCAGAGCGGGGCTGATGATGATGACGAAGATGACTGGACAGAATGAGCTTAAAAGTAGATTCACCTACAGATTGTTTGCGTATGGATTGAAGCCGAATGAATTTAAATATACGTTGTTTATGCATAAGAATAATATAAAATCTATTTAGAGGCTAAAAATTCTACCTTTGCCGGGACTTGAACGGTCGGTCGCGGACCTCTGGCTAACCGTGCCAGCGCTCTCCCAACTGAGCTAATGGGCAAGTACAAATATAAGCGAAATTTCGAGCCTCTTTACAAACTTCTCTGTATTACGTACAGAGAATTGTCCTATTATTGTCCTCAGCACGGGTCTGTGCAACAAAAAGAATATAATTAAGAATAATATTGTTATAATATAAGTAAATAATATATAGAGATAGAGCGCTTCGCCAACAAACTGCTTTGCAGTTTAGCGAAATTGTGTACTAATATTAAGGTTTTTTATTTTGAATAAATAAGCGTATAAAAAAAAAGATTAACAATTAGGAAGGATTGCAATGTGCATCGATTGTCGTAATAAACTATGAATTGTAGTAGTTGTTGCGACAGTTGAAAACGCTACTGGTTTTCCAACCAAGGAGTAACGAAACAAAATTATATTTTTATATATTTATTATTGATATTTAAAGTGTTTTGACATTGGAAATGTCTTTTCGTTCGCTTGTAGGCTACGATTTCACGAAAAAATGCGATCCCCTTATATCTCAGAGAATTACGAAGATATGATATTCAATAGAGGCTCAAAAGATGCATACTCATAAGAGCTGTAAGGTGCAAAAAGAGCTCTTTATTCGAGAAAGTCAAAAACGAAAACAGTCATGGCTGAAACAGTGAAAACAAATTCTTTTTTTTCCGAATTTTAGATTTTGGCGCTCGATATTTTGGAAACGAAGAATGATATAAAAAAATTTAGAAAAATTCCTCTGCACAATTTAGTCAGCTACAATTTGATCCTAAAACAAAGACGATCGGGTAAAGGGTTTGCCATGTAGCTTAACCTTTATGAAAAAAGTCAAAAAGTCAGAACGTCATTTTTCACATGACATTTATGACTCGATTCATTTCCAATGTGCTCGATAGTCGTGTGAGGCACGAAATCTATGAATTTTTCAAAACAATGGTGACCTTGGAATTATAAAAAAAAAATCAGCTGTTCTATACATATTATAACTACACTAGCTGACCCGGCAAACGTTTTGCGATAATGAATAGCCAAACGGCAACCTATTCGACGACCTCGTAGCGCAGCGGTAGTGCATCTGCATACCATGCGAGAGGTCCCGGGTTCGAATCCCGGCTGGGGACAAAAAAAAAAAAACCCCAGGTCTTGGACGTTTACATGTTTGTGATGTCGTTGTTTCTGGTTCCCACGACACAGGGTATCCTAGTGTGGGGCCAGAAGCAATGTATGTGCCTGTATGTAAATGTTTATGTTTATGTTTATGTTTATGTTTATGTTTATGTTTATGTTTATGTTTATGTTTATGTTTATGTTTATGTTTATGTTTATGTTTATGTTTATGTTTATGTTTATGTTTATGTTTATGTTTATGTTTATGTTTATGTTTATGTTTATGTTTATGTTTATGTTTATGTTTATGTTTATGTTTATGTTTATGTTTATGTTTATGTTTATGTTTATGTTTATGTTTATGTTTATGTTTATGTTTATGTTTATGTTTATGTTTATGTTTATGTTTATGTTTATGTTTATGTTTATGTTTATGTTTATGTTTATGTTTATGTTTATGTTTATGTTTATGTTTATGTTTATGTTTATGTTTATGTTTATGTTTATGTTTATGTTTATGTTTATGTTTATGTTTATGTTTATGTTTATGTTTATGTTTATGTTTATGTTTATGTTTATGTTTATGTTTATGTTTATGTTTATGTTTATGTTTATGTTTATGTTTATGTTCATGTTCATGTTCATGTTTATGTTTATGTTTATGTTTATGTTTATGTTTATGTTTATGTTTATGTTTATGTTTATGTTTATGTTTATGTTTATGTTTATGTTTATGTTTATGTTTATGTTTATGTTTATGTTTATGTTTATTCTCTTCTACCAAATATGCACAACAAAAAATCATAGAAATCGGTGAAGCCGTTTCGGATGACTTCGATGACAAACACTGTGACACGAGTTTCTTATATTATATTAAATTTCATTACTTAAACTTACGCATGCCTGTATCCCAGAGGGGTAGGCAGAGACCAGGTTTTCCCACTTTCCACGATCCTGTACCATCAGCATTCAGTAGTCGCTACATTTGCGCACGCCGGTTTCGGGTACTTTTATTTTAAAACTTATTATCCTTATGTTTACGGTTCCGTAGCCAAAGGCTAAGGGACCCTATTACTAAGACTCCATTGTCCGTTTCTCTGTCTGTCACCAGGCTGTATCTCATGAACCGTGATAGCTAGAAATTTTCACAGATGATTTCTGTTGCCGCTATAACAACATACTAAAAACAGAATAAAATGAATGTTTGAAATAAACGTGACTTTGTTGCCGTTTTTCGCTCAATATTAATAACGGCAACAGGTAGAGAAGGTTGAAATATTCAAATGTTTTATAGATAATAGTACGGAAGCCTTCGTGCGTGAGTCCGACTCGCACTTGGCTGGTTTTTAAGTGCCTTTTTAAAATATCG
This sequence comes from Yponomeuta evonymella, assembly GCA_963969515.1. Lineage (NCBI taxonomy): Eukaryota > Metazoa > Arthropoda > Insecta > Lepidoptera > Yponomeutidae > Yponomeuta > Yponomeuta evonymella. Next base: position 2,366,556 of record OZ018365.1, read on the forward strand.
CCTGTCCGAAAAGAAGCAAAGACATTTAATTCATGAAGACAGCCGGATAAAAACTGACGAGGTTCTTTATTTTTATGAACGCGTTGGACCGCTACGCGTCGCCAGACGGACGGTTCCGTTTGCGAATTGAGCACTTGATATCAATCGCTGACTGACATACTTTTATACGTCGCGCATGCTGTCTCGCTGGCACGATATAACAATTTCAGTAACTGTAATAAAATGAGTATACTTTTGATAAATATGGTCTGAGGGTTTGATAGATAATTAAATTACGGACATTTTAAATAATTTTTATTTTGCTATAAATAGTATTTAATAAAGAAAATTTGTTTCCAAAATAGGCTAAGATAACTGTGTCTTCACTGTACGTAATTTTATTATCTATCAAACCCTCTGATCACTTTTACCAAATGTATATTAATTTTATTACAATTATGAAAAATTTATATTGTGCGAGCGAGACAGCATGCTCTACGTAACAGCTGCCTTAAATACTTTATCTGTAAAAAGATTTTTTTTTACAATGTGGGAGCATAGTAAAAGTTGTTTGTATTGACAATTAAAATAAAACCAACCCCTATGCTCGGATTTATATGAAGATTTTGTAAAAAACCAGAGCGAAACCCATAATTTTGAAAATTAATTGCCTGTTCATTTGTACAGATACAGCACATCAACATTTACATAAGTGCACTCCAATCAGTTACGTTATGGGCATTGCTGTCGAATGAACGAGCATGTCAGAGGAAGCCTCGGACATCGCCGATAAACTGCAAGAGAATAGGCTAAGATGGTTTGGGCTTGTGAAACGACTGTATTTGTAACGAAGTGCTACGTCTGTCAAGTCCTGGATGGAGGTCCAAAGGAAGATCGAAAACTAGGTGGATGGATTTAGTAAAAAAAGATCTCAAAGAATGCTGAGACTCGATAAACGTGAACATGAAAAAAGTGAAGTGGCAGTGGCTTATTTTCTCTTCGCCTTTTTCATGTAAGGCGAAGTGATCCCATGTGGGATTAAAGCTGGGAAGAGAGCGATTACCTATTTAATCATGGTTAAGTAGTTAATGACTCTCATGTCATTATCTAATTAAGTGAGATTCAGAGTCACATTTTTAATTGCATTTATTCGCAGTAATGCATCAAGTATCCTACAGCAACTATTCCTTCTTAAGTAACCTTTGTTTGAAGCTTCCTCTTAGAAACTTACCTTAAAGTTTTAGCGTACATTATATTCAAACCAGCGAGATCTCAAACAAGCGTGAGAACAGTGAAAATTACACGTCTATTGCGTGCGAAACATTTGAAATATTTTAATAACTAAAAAAAAAACTGATTTCCTTGCAAGTTTCTATGGCTAAAGTAGTCTGATTTGGTGTCTGGTACGCATAGCCTTTGTGTTGGGCGTTAATTTTTAACACCCTTCTATATAAAGACGAAAGTATTGCTGGAAATTGGATCGCACTCGGTAGATGCAAGCGGAGTAGTTCGCTTAGAAAGGACCTCATTACCACCACAATGATGCCCGCGGCTCTGATGTAATGGAGTTACATTTGCCAGATTAGGGATAAGGAGATTACAATTCTGCGACGACCGAGCCGTTACAAAAACTGCTATCCACCGTTTTAATCTTGGAGTGTAATTTAATTGTATTAAAGGCCAGCGTTGACTTGGTATTTCAAGTCAAAGAGTGGAGATCACGAAATACAATTCATGGCTTAATAGACAGATAGAATATTATTTATTGTAGGTACACCAGGACAAGTAACTTCGTTATGTAGACTACACCGCATACCCGATAAATCACAGATTAAGAAGTGGGCGGATAGGTTCCAAAATTGTACTAATTAGCTCCGCCATTTACATCGAATTATTATAATAAACTATTTATAATTTACCTTATGCCGAGTAGCACAAAGGACTTAAATAAACTTTATTTATTTGAAACGGCCCACTACCGGATATCATCATCAGCCATTTGACGCCCACTGCAGGACATAGGCCTCCTTCGTGATTTTCATAAGCATGAGGGGTTTTGCCATAATCGCCACGCCTGGGTTGGCGATCGCAGTATGCGGTTGGTATCTCAGGAAGACGCTGCTGTCCGTTTTCTGGTAATTTATTTCCTTAGTCGCCTTCTACGCCTTCGCCTTCACGGAAGGAAATGGAGTGACGCTATTCTTAATCCGGTATTTATTCAATGTTACGTAATTATGACTATTTAGTATTCTGTGAGTTGCATCAATAAAGACCGGATATCCTAGATAATATTACAGAATACAATATTAGATTACCACTTATAGGCATGCACAGCACTGCATAAGAATACATTTTTTGAAACCAAAATTACAAAAAATTACAATAATTAACTATGAATGTAGTTTGTAGTAATGAATGTAGTTTTATGAAACGCAGCCCTGATGAAATCAAATCAAATATTTATTTCAACGTAAAGATTTAATATTTTGTTTGTTGAATATCTATTGTAAATCTATCTAATTGCAGTGCGTAGCAACCCTAAAAATCTTGTTTCTTTTTAGGGTGAGACAAAGTGAATTTCACTTACGAGTTAAGATGTTGAAACGTCCCGCTGCTAGCTGATTAGTTTAAAAATTATTTGATTTATTTTTTGTCTCTTTATCAATGGTTTAGCTGAAATAGGGCCTTTTTCTTTCACCAAAGAGTTTTTGAAGTCGCCTTATTTCTAAAAACAACTCCGGTATTGTTTACGAAAATGAATAGGTAGATTGAGAAATCCGGATAAACTTAAAAAGTGTTACGCGAAAAAAAAGAATTTTTCAAATCAGTCCAGGCGTTTTCGAGTAATCGGGAAACAAACAAAAAAAATATATATAAAAAAGATTCCGACGAATTGAGAAACTCCTCCTTTTTTGCCACCATAATGTTAATACTAGAAATAAACATAAATTGTCATTTCCACTATTTAGACTTGCAAAAGTTAACACATCCTTTATGGGGCACTGTATAAGGTTCTACAACAAAATTCCTCAAGATATATTAGAGTTACCTCCAACGCGATTTAAAAAATGTGTTAATCACATTCTGTGCAAAAAGGCTTACTATAACATCAAGGATTATTTAGAAGACAAAGATGTTTGGCATTAAACAGTAGATTAATATTATTTAAAGGACGATTGTGACTAGTGTTCAACACATTCATGACTAATATTTTAAGTTGAAAACTCTGTTAATTAAGTTAAAACGTGTTTTGAAAAGAATAAATGTGGAGTTTCTTTGTTAGCTTCTTCTCCACATAATCCATTAATTGTGAAACTAACAACTTTGACGTTCATTAAGTAAACATTCTGTTTTTACAATGAATAAAAATATTTGAATTTGAATTTGAATTTGAAGTCGGTTAAAACAGCTCCACTAATTGAATCGTGTGATTTTAAAACAACACAAGTCACATCTGTTTTTAAAATAACACTGGTCCATTTTTTTTTATTAAAATTTTAAAACAACACAAGTCACATCTGTTTTTAAAATAACACTGGTCCATTTTTTTTTTTATTAAATTATTTACACCTACCTATTGATTTACATTAGAAAAAAAAAATGTAGTTTATTCATACAGAAATCAATATAATATGCTAAAACATTGCTGTTGTAGATATTAGTATTTGAATAAAACAGTTTTTTCTATTTCCTGCGAAGTTGTAATGAAAGGACATGTGTCGTTTTAAAATCACACGATTCAATTAAAAGCGTCACTAATAATAATCATATTTATTTTATTTCAAGTAACACTCACTTTCGTTAGTAGACTTAAACTATATAATTATGTTAGTACTTATAGCTAAAGACACAATGTATATTACAATTACATTTAACAGTACACATTGGAGGGTACATGCAGGCTGGCACAGTGACGCATGTAGGGCGAATCTAGGCGGCCTGCTATCACGCTCAGGATCAGGGTTGCCATCCGTACGAGGTTTCTCGTACAAATACGAGATTTAGAGGTGCCGGTACGAGGTACGAGCTCACATCCATCCTCGTACGATATTGTACGAGATTCATTGATACAAATTTAAATTTTAATGCCCGGATGCAGATCATATTTTGGAACGCACCTTAATCGGAAACGAGATACACTGGTGCTTTCACTGAGAGTAATAAGCAGCATTGTACTTCGTTTTCCAGCAATTGTTCGCTGCCACGCGTCGTGGTGATTCCCCCGATGATAAACTTCCCAAATTTAAAGATTTAAGTTGCTAGCAATGAGTATGTGTGTATGCACAATTATTAACGTTGTGAACAAAATGGAAACAAATGAGTGACAGTAGTGACGATAAATAGTGGTTAAAGTGGGTGGATGGACAGCGAAAAATTAGGTGATACCAAAAATGTTCATCGTGCACAGTCTTTCAGGGAAGCTTGGCTGAAAGATCCAATGTTCCATGATGATGCATAAACTTTGAGGTGTAATGGTGGGTGTGTACGAGGTTGTGTTGCCAAAGTACGATATTTTCGACTGTGCCTGTACGAGGGCAACCCGTCGGCGTCTGGCAACCTTGCTCAGGATGCTGTTGGTGCTGGCCCGCACCCTGCTAAGCATCGATGCGCACCGCTTACGCATAGAAGCGTAGAAGCAGTCTATCCGAGTCTCTGCAAACATGCCAGATGCACTACAGCAGCGGGGCAGCCCCATCAGCACCCTGAACGCATTGTACTGTACACGTAAAATATTGTACTGTTTTTGCGTAAATATCTCTCGCAGGCTGCTCGTATGACATAATGTGCAGTATGCTCTGAATAGTGTGATTTTTACGTCATTGGAGCATCGAGCAAACTTGCGGCCGATCATATTACGAGTATATTAGCCCTTAAAGCCAACGCGCGTCGCTCCCTCTCGTCATTGCATTAGCTCCAAATATTTATAATAAAGTTCCGAATGTATTGATGACCAATAATCATCATCATCATCAGCCCCTTGACGCCCACTGCAGGACATAGGCCTCCCTCATGGTTTTCATAACCATGAGGGGTTTTGCCATAATCGCCACGCGGGTTGGCGATCGCAGTATGCGGTTGGAATGTCAGGAAGACGCTGCTGCCAGTCCCCTGGTAATTTATTTCCTTAGTCGCCTTCTACGACATCCACGGGAGGAAATGGATGACCAATGACGTGCGTGAATGCAAAGGATCTTGACAAGTGGCAGACCATGGTCTCTGCCTATTCCACCGATAGGCGTGAGTTTATATTATGTTATGTTACTAATTAAATGACAAGGAATTGTGCGAATATCTTTTGAGCTACTTTAACTGGTATGACCGACTTTAATTGTAACATTTAATTTCTTCATTAACCCAAGTCACAGAATACTAAATAGACATAGGTAATTACGTAACATTGAATACATTAGACCTTATATTGTACGTAAAATCGTAGGTAATTAAAATATTTGTATGCGTTTTGTTTTCAGCTGAATGTAGCGAAGATAAAAAACATATAGGTAACATAAAACATCTCAGTTGGCAAAAGTGAATTAAAAGAATAAAGTCAAAGTGAAAGTCAAAAATTGTATGTAAAAACAAAATGTTTACTTAATGAACGTCAAAGCTGTTAGTTTCACAATTAATAGATTATGCGGAGAAGAGGCTAACAAAGAAACTTCACATTGATTCTTTCCAAAACAGGTTTGCTTAATTGACAGAGTTTTCAACTAAAGTTACAATCATCCTCGATTATATTACGATATCTACACTAGATACAATCGTCCTCGTTAACATTATTGAAATACCAGCCATCTTTGTCTTCTTAATAATCCTTAATGTTATAATAGGCTCTTTTGCACAGAGTATGCCTATAACACATTTTTTAAACCGCGTAAGTAGTAACTCTAATATATCTTGAGGAATTTTATTGTAGAACCGTTACATAACAGTAAGATTAATCTTCTGTTAACAGAGTGTAAGCGTGCTATGTCAGTAGTACAGAATTAGAACTTAGGTACCTAGCCATAAAAATTAAAACGGAAAACCTTGAAGCTCTCACCAGCAACTTGAAGAAAGTAATTAATTCAAGAGCCTCATCTCGACACTCTTAAGACGATCCAGTGGGCTAACTAGCGCCACCAATGAAAATAAATCATATGTTTTACAGATTTTTAGGACCCACGACAAAGAACCTAGGAACACGAACCTGGGACAAGATAGCATTTATGTTAAAAACGGCCTTGTTTGGCGTTAATGATATCTAGTCTAACGGCGAAGGAAAACATCGTGAGGAAACCTGAGTGTCTGGGCTATTAACACACCTCAGCGCTTGAAATCGCCAATCCGCGGTGGGCACGCGTGGTGATTAAGCTCATTCTCTCTGAGAGAAGGCCTGTGCCCTGCCCTACAGTGGGACGTCTATAGGCTGCTTATGGTGATATCTAGTCCAAGGGGCTCCTTAGAGTAACACTAGCGCCACCAAGGAAAAAAAAATCGTATTTCTTCTTACAGATTGCAAAAATTTGCAGTGTCTGTCCAATCTCTCAATAATTTTAATAGTGACTTTTAGGACCATTGACCGAGAACATAGGATCACTGACCTGACATTAGATGGCGTTTATGCCAAAGACACTCGGCCTTAATGCTAACTAGTTCTAGGCTTTTTGCCTCATTTTCGAGGCCATGGGTCCTAAAACTCACTATAATGTCACTGCTTACGCGACGCAGGAGTGTCAGAGTATGTGCGCGCGCAGAGCTGACATGTGCTCGCCACACAGATTGTTCCAAAACTTTTTTGCAATAAATTATCTCTTATTATCTACTGAGATTGTCTGCCGTTAAACTGCGATACAGTTTGGCAGAAGGGATAATGTTACTTCGTTATTTTAGTCAAGGAATGAATGAAAAAAAAAAACATATGTCACATGGATGGGAACTTTAAATATTAAAGATCAGGTTTCACTAATGGGAGACTTTAAATTCTTGTAAATAATTAGAGAGAGAGAGAGAGAGAAACAATTTATTTAACGGCACAATACTCCAAACATAAACAAAACAATAACAAAAAACATAAAAAAGACAAATTTAACAAAAACATAAAATAAAAATTGGATAGATTACTACAAGAAAATTTTAAAATCGTAATTCGAACATAAATAATATTACTACTTTAAAGTATTGAGCCCCTAAAATGGTTCCCGACTCAGCATATATTGTAGCTGCCACCGAGGTATCTAACCACAACGCTGATATTCTGTCGAGACCATGTTGCGAGTTAGTCGCGTGTTTGTGAAAATTAAAGAGACAAAAATAATTAAAGACAAAAGAAAAAAAAGAAGAAAAAATGCATGCCTGACAGTTGGTATGTAAAGTGTAGTGTGATGTAGTGTGACAGTGTGTGCGAGTCTGCAAATAAATAAATAACTGTGTGAAAATATGTGAAACAAACAAATAAAGTGTGAGGTGATTTAGAACTTAGAAATTAGAACTGCACTCATCGAATAAAACCCTAAACACTATTAGAGAACGCTTTATTGTATACATATTTTATATTAAACAGGGTGTTTCAGAACGTGAGACTTCAGCTCCATACAATTTTTTGATATTTGCTCGAGCGAATGTTAACAGGTGATATTTTTTTCAATATTTCGGAGTTGCCCCTGTATTACAAGTTGTTTGTGTTGATAAGTAGAATATACAGGGCGTTTCAGAAAAGTCCGGTGAAACTTAACCTCCTAAGCTCTGGCACCCTATACATAGGAATATAACTTCTTTAATTCACACCCAATGTCCTTAAAGTAGGAAAACTCTGCTGTCAGATCACTAAATCGATCGATATTTACGGGCCATTGATAAGAATAACTTGACTAAATTCAAGATTTTTTTTTTTGCAGATGAGACAGTCAGTCAAGTGCTGCGCAACATGTAATAAAACCGTCACAGATTGTACACAAAAAGGTAAATACAAAAACATTTTCTTACCCTTATTGTAAGCGTGAACTCCCCTTAGTTTTAATTCTAATTAAAACTGCTAATCCGACTTCAAGTTTATTTTTAGGATTCCGTACCTCAAAAAGAATAAACGGAACCGTTACAGGATCACTTTGTTGTCCGTCCGTCCGTCCGTCTGTCAAGATCCTTTATGCGTATATTTCGACACTCTCAAGGGAATCAAAATTTATAGGGTACTTTCCGTTGATCTAGAACTACGCTCATGGGATCTTCTTAGGTAGGTACTTGTACCCACTGATGTATTATTCTTAAGATAAAGATGGTCAGAGTGGATTTTTTTTTTGCTGTCTTTTCTCCACTACAACTCGACCCGAAGAGAGCGGATAATTAAATCATAAAAAAAAGTCTTTGAAGTTCGAGAAAATCTCGGAAAAACTGCGAAACTCCATTCCTGAACTATTTATCTACCTACGTACCTAAGTACCTACTTTGTACGGAACCTTCGGTGGGTGATGCCGACTCGCACTTGTCCGGCATTTAATACTTAGGCGCTTCGACTTAATAAACCGCCTCGGAGCCACTTTAAGTAGAAATTACTAAGTTAAACATTTTCTCTCAGTTTCTTTAAGTAGTTGGAGTTGGCTAAAGAAAAGTTGATCGACTTAAGGCAGCTGTTACGTCTAGCACGCTGTTTCGCTTGTACAATCAAACGTTTTTGGTGATTGTAAAAGAATAGTAGGTTTTAACCGACGTCAAAAAACGAGGAGGTTCTCAATTCGACACGTATGTTCCTATTTTTTTTTTTTGTTATATTCTCGCATAACCACCCCGTCAAATCTTAACCGATTTCTACAATAGTTTTTTTGTTTTTATTATCTTTTTACGTAGATACATATGTGCCTCGATTACTCGAAGACGCGTAGATAGAACACACGTGGTCCCATAGTCATCAAATCAGGATCAGATGATGGTATCCTGGAGAAATCGAGGGAACTCTTCGAATTTTAAAGGCAAACTTGAAGCGATTTGAGGCGCAAATTTTAATTTGATGCCCACCAAACCCACAGAGTCTAAAGACGAAAGTCTTCGACGAGTGCGTTCTACCCGTCATGACATTCGAAGAACTGATAACCGATGGGGTAGACGAGTTCTTAAGTGGAGACCGCGGATCGGTAAACGTAGTGTAGGAAGTCCTCAGACTCGGTGGAGCGATGATCTCCGCAGGGCTTCTGGCAAGAGCTGGATGAGAGTAGCCGAGGAGAGGCCTATGTCTAGCAGTGGACAAGCGTAGGCCGATGATGATGGTGACGATGAAATCAAAATTTGCGACACTCATGATGTCCGGCACTTCGAGTGAAACCCCTTCAATTTCTATACGGGAAGCCGGTAGGAATCGGCTTATAAGGACCATTCGCCACTAGTGTGAGGTATCGTTGGAGTGTAGGAAGATCCTTTTTTTTATTTAGGGTTCCGTTTGCGAAATATTAAGCTTTAAAGCGCAAATTTTTGACCGATTTGGACGTCCTCCTTCCTCTCTCCTGGCTAAACGGTTGATTGTAGAAACGTGAAAAAATTCGGGTTAAGGTAATAATGAACTTAAAAGGAAGACTGTCACGGCTAACTAGGCTTTACAACTTAGCGATTAATAGGCGACTTCATCATCATCATCATCAGCCATTTGACGTCCACTGCAGGACATAGGCCTCTCTCATGGTTTTCTAACCATGAAGGGGTTTGCCATAATCACCACGCTTGGCAGGCGGGTTGGCGATTGCAGTATGCGGTTGGAATCTCAGGAAGACGCTGCTGCCCGTCTCCTGGTAATGCATCTCCTTAGTCGCCTTCTACGACACCCACGGAAGGAAATGGAGTGACGCTATTCTTAATCCAGCGCCACACGGATAGGCGACTTATAAAAGAAAAACTTCGTACACAATCCATTGAAAATTACTTTGATGCTATCTTTGTTAGTTCTGTAAAGCAGATAAAACCCCCTCTTTCTACGGAACCATACACTATGCGTGGCCCGACACGCAGTTGGCCAGTTTCATTTTATATTTAATTAACAAATGTGGTGTGAGGCATTGTTAGGTAACACAATTACAGACATTTAATTTTTTTTTTTTGTTAAGAACATTTCTTCCAATTTATATTTATTTCAGTTAGAAAATTTCTCAAAAAAAAACTACGCATAAGATGTCTGTGAAAAATATGTCTTAAATATTCCTAATTTTTAGGGTTTGGTAATGTAATCCACTGAATACGGCGTTCAGTGGTACTTTCACTCACACGAGATGGGTGAAGGAACCACTCGGATGCTGCAGTGCCTGGGACATTGTTTTTTAGATAGAGCAGGCTTGCACAGCACCTATACCATGGTGACAGCTTAGTCAGCCTAGCCCACAGGAACGACAAGTCAATACGTGCGAAGACAACCAAGCCGCGGGTTTCCTCACGATGTTTTCCTTCACAGTTAGTGTAGAACAATGGACTCGGAAGCGAGAGACCCAGGTTCGATTCACAGTAGGGCACTTGCCTACGACTTTGTTTATTTTTAAAAATTACTTACATCTGCGAATTTGCAGTAGCAATATCACACGCTAACGATGAAGTTTTAGCTTATAGTTTTGAGACTGTTTCCTAACCGTCGCCAAATGTTAAAATGTTCAACCTACTTGACCAGTCCCCCACTATACACACTATAGTCCAGTGTGGGGATCGCCGGTAAACATTGTCGTTTTATTCTTAACATAAAACATATTTAATTTTCAACCTTCTCATACCCTTTGTAACTTTGCGTAAAGAGTTTTTAAATAAATATTTTTATGGTTTATGTTTTATCATCTAGCAAAGCCATAGACAACATTTATCAAAAGTTGTGGCGCCGGGTTAAGAATAGTGTCACTCCATTTCCTTCCGTGGATGTCGTAGAAGGCGACTAAGGAAATCAAATACCAGGAGACGGGCAGCAGCGTCTTTCTGAGATTCCAACCGCATACTGCGATCGCCAACCCGAATGCCAGGCGTGGCGATTATGGCAAAACCCCTCATGGTTAGGAAAACCATGAGGGAGGCATATGTGCTGCAGTGGGCATCAAATGGCTGATGATGATGATCAAAATTTTACAAAATTATTGTACAATAATTAAAAATATCAGAATGTGGCAGCGATAACTCTGGCAAGTCCCTCTCCGTCTCTCGCACATTCTATATTTTCATGTTTATGATGTCCTTGCCTGGTTACCATAGCACAGGGTATCCTAGTTTGGGACCAGGATTATTGTATTCTGTGGAAGTTATTTATTTATTTTGTCATTTTGACTAGAAAATTAACAATGACTAGAAAAAAAAAATTGTACTATTGTATAAAATATGTGGTCAGGTAACACTAGAAAATAAAATTAGTTGCAGACATTTTAAGTGTGTAAGTGTTTTGATTTTTGTGAACATAAACATTGGCAAGAAAAATTACGGATTTTTCAACATGGCGTTTCTCTACCAAAAACTAAGTACCTTAAATGTCCTTAAGGAATTTGACGTGGACCACATTTGTCACAACTATACCCATTCTTTTGCATTTATTAAAAATGTGCAATAGCCAGCTAGCCGCGTCATGTTTTAAGGGATTTATTTAAAGAAACTAACATCTAAAAAGTTTTATATATTCATGCTATAAATTCATGATAATATTATGTGTGTTAGAAATATATCCCAAATTTTGAAAAAAGTCATCATTATGTTAATACCAGGAATCCACTATTTAGACTCGCGAAATACGACTTTTGTGGAGCGTTGGATAGAGTTGTACAGCAAATATTAGAGTTGCCTTTGACGCGGTTTAAAAAATGTGCACAATATGATAAAAAGGCATATCACAAAAGGGCATTTCATAACATTAGGGATTATTTAGGAGACACAGATATCTGCTATTAAAACAATATGTCTTTCATGAGTAATAACTTATTAATATCCTTATAACATTAAATAATAATAATAACTTAATAAAGTTATGAATACATAGTTACAGGGTTGATGTACATTCACTTAACTGTTTAAATATAAATAGAAAAATGTGAACGAAACTGGTTGGTACTCGTATCTGCTGCTATAGCTAGGTCACTAAGTAGCCTAATGTGGAGTTTGTCAGTTAAATCATTCTGAAACTAACAGCTTTGTCGTTCATTAAGTTCAAAACTTCTTCGTCTTATAATGGATTTTTTTTATCATTTGAAAGATACAATGCGCCAAATATTTCTATTTTGTTTCCCCATGCAAGGAAAATGTTTTCCACAAGGGGCACGGATTGATTTGTGCAGTGATTTAGCAAGGGCTTCACATTACGCCCATAGAAACATTTTGGCTGTATTGTTCAATTTATATTTTACAACTTAACTAGGTAATTAAATTAAAGTCTTAACGTTGTTATTTATAAAAACGTGATTCCTTAAAACCCTCCTCAGAGGCAGTTCAAATAGTCTGTAGTAAAATGAAAACGAAACCACACAAATTTAAACTGCCTCTGAGGGGTGTTTTACTCCGTGGAGGAAGGTACCTTCTTGCGTTACATCTAGCTCTACTAATTTGAAGAGTAAGATTACAGAAAATTTGAAAACAGACAATACTGAATATACCTAGGCACATAGTTTTAATTTTAGGCAGCTTTTGCCTGGATAAAGGAAGCGATTGATAGAAATCGTTAAAATATATAAAGTTGTTTGCACGTCCTAAGTCATCTCATTAATTAAAGAAATATCAAACCCTATTATCAACTTCATGACTAAAAATAATTCAAAAAAATCTTGTCCACCTGGGGAAACGCTCAATAAAATTAAGTATATGTAGTACATTATAATTAATTTTATTAAGCGTTTCTTACATATTAGGAACTACTTTATTTGAGTAGATTTAATAGAAATAAAAAAATCTTAGGCTTCATTACATTCTGGCGTCGACATATTCGGGTTTTACGGGTCTGATCACGATTATTTATTAGGTCATCTTAATTACCTTAAAACCCGACAAAAAATCTATTTAAAGTCATATACCTATAACTATGCATGCGGATCGCGAGTCATTAAAAAATAAGATAAGATAAGAATATTCTACAAAATACTATTTAGAGTCTAGAGGGTCAGAAGACTATAGAAGTCACCCGACTTCGAATTGGTTCGACGTTTTAAGGGGACATTCTATCCGTGATTTAGAAACATATGGTACCTAGTACATTTGAAAAAAGCGTGTGATATATATTTTTATTTTCCAAATGAGGCTCAATTGTTCTTTCACTTGTTTACGCATATCGTGTATGAGTCTTAAACATGTATCATAACAGAAAACATTATTTGACGTTGCGGAACTTCATACAACTTAGAATTTAGATTTACAGTTTCGAACCAAAGGTCAAAAATCATGAATAATTAAAAATATGTTTTACCATTACTGTTATTAAATCATTAATAATAGGTACTGTTACTACTGTTACAAATGAATAGAACATTCCCTCACAATATTCCTAACGATTTTAAAAGCAAGCTAAAGTGGCAACTTCTAGCTACACTCAGTAAACGCTTACGCTGTATAGAAGAAGTGACCACTGAAACGCCCAGCACCTATACCACAGCTTAGCTTCATCCACAGAAAAGAAAATGTCAATACGTGCAGAGACTATTTAAGACACTTTACGTCTTTTCGAACTAATACAAGAAGATGGTTCCATCGGAGTGGTTGTCCACCTTAATGGTGGGCGGCGGCGGGTCCCTTTCCAACAGGAACCTTCTTAGCTCTATGAGAGCTACGCTGGATAAGGAAAACCAGACTGCAGCTATTAACAGCCTGAAAAAAAAGAACGAACAACGTATGGTTTTATTTCCACCAACCTATATATCTATTCTATCTTTATCAGGGTATTGTAAAAAGACACCTCGACTGAACCTCAGTCATCTGGAAAAATATAGACTCATGCTGGAACGTATCCAAAACAATTTTATTAGGTTAATTTACTTAAAATTGTATGGAGTGTATCCTTTTTATCCTTTTTTTCCTTTTTATACTACTCTTTTCATCTTAGGCATGGTCGCTCATCACCAGCTGGAGGTAAGGGAGATAGCCTTAGCTACCTTTATACAGAAATTATTACGAGATATGCAGTGCAATCCGGGGGTGCTACAGATGGTAAGCCTCTCCGTGCCAGACCGATATGTGTGCCGCAGAAACGGCGACGCCCGCACCAACTTGCTGCGGGTTGCGACCCTTCCGAACATATCGCTGCTTCATAAGGGCCCTGAACTATTTCAGAAAGTACTGACCTTTTTTGTTGCTCTCTGAATGAATACACAAAGAATGCGCTTTTTATTCTATTATTAGAAACAAGTACGAGTGACACTTAGAAAAAAAAAAAGAAGTAGTAAAGCAGGCATCGTGGCTGGCCTTGATGACGTCAGAGGGCGTGTCGTTCGGGCGGCGCAGCGGGGATACCTCGGCTCGGAGCTCACTTTTTCGCCTTCGCTTGACGCAGACGGTCGCCTACCTAGCTCTGTTGCATTTTGTAATTTATTTCGTTGATTTTTGTGAAATATTTATTATTTCTTAAATGAAATATTGTGTTATTCAGTTTGTTTTTTTTAATAACTCCGCTTCTGATTCGTAAAACTATGTTATAATTCGAATTTCGATTTGTTTTTAAATCCATTTGAATTGTTTAATGATTTTAACAATTTAAAATGTTGTAAAGTTTTGGCAATTTTAATTGTATTATTTTATTGTTATTTTACTTATTTTTATTGACATTTTTTAAAATTGACTGTTTTTTATGATTTTATCTATTTTTATTTTGTTAGTGGAATCTAATGTAATTAAAGTTAAAAAATTTTACTTCGCTATCGGAATAGGGTACCCTGTAATGGTCGTTGTAAGTTTTATGACATAAAAAATAATCTAATCAGCCCATAAACAGAGCCCACTGTTTGGCTTATGTATCTTTCACTCCTACCCAACTAGGGGGCGAGTCTCTAAAATACTTAGTTGTTCAATAGAGTCGTACTAGTACGGTAATAGTTGTTTCATTGACACTATTGGTAGTCTAGTAACCAGTCGCATTCCAATGGTATAACTCGGCGCGTCAAGCGATTCGGTCGTAATCGTGAGAGATGATTTGCGCGGGTTATACCATTGGAATTACATTGTAGAGCTATTGCTTTTATCGAACAGAAAAATAGATCGATTTCTCCCCTCGGTGTACAATGTAGGTCCTATTTTCCTTCTTGCGTCAAAAGACTTTGTAGTCTTGTAAAAACACTTACCAATACGAATATCCCAGACCTGGGCCGGGTGTAAACAGTCCATTGGCGATGTAGGACAACGCCAGGTGATCCTTTAAGCCGGATGCTGCATAGTAAACGCCGAACATAAGCATTGCAACGAAGCCTAGACCAGCTGTCAGTGCGTTTGCCCAGAGGCAACCTGAAGCAAACAAGAAGTATTCATCTGGTAATTCAAGTTACTTTACTACTTTAGTTACTACTTACAAAGTGAAATCAATTTTTTACTGTTATGTCATGAATTTGTAACATATTTTCAGTTAATAATATTGACTTTAAATATATTAAAAATTCGAGAGGGAGTCAGGGGTGGTTTGGATTCCGCAGACCTCCATGTAAAGCAAGAAATAAACCAAGAAACTGTAATTCTGCTCCATTATTCATTGTTTTACCAAACAGTAATGTTTTGATAGACAAGATGGACAGATGACCTCATCCAAGTGGCAGGAAGGCGCTGAATGCAGGCCGCTTCCAACCGGTCTTTTTGGAAATCGATGGAGGAGGCCTATGTCCAGCAGTGGACTTCTTGTGGCTGAATGATTATGAATGTTTTGACATGAACTCATCAATTAAATATATTTTTATATTTCTATGCCTTTTTTTTTAATGATTCATGTCCACGACTACATATCTGTAAGCAAAACGTATACCTAACCCTGTAAG
This sequence comes from Yponomeuta evonymella, assembly GCA_963969515.1. NCBI lineage: Eukaryota > Metazoa > Arthropoda > Insecta > Lepidoptera > Yponomeutidae > Yponomeuta > Yponomeuta evonymella. The sequence continues at coordinate 2,382,449 of OZ018365.1, forward strand.
TCTTACCTGGTAACCCAAATATGGGTTCAATAGGATTCTTAGGGCCATTGATAACAGCCAAAACAGCTGCTATGATGGCAAAAAGTAATTGCAGAAATAGAATCAGGATCTGAAGAATGTAGAAAGTGGAGCTGATGGTAGCTGGACGGTCCACTGTGAAAAGAAAGAAGACATTTATTCAAATTGTCACAGACACACAAATTAAACACGGAGGAGAACAAACAAAATACAAGTCAACAAAACAAAAATAAAAACAAATGAAGGAGAATATTAGGAAAGATTGCCAATGAACAAGATTGGCAACGGGGACAGTATGTTAAAAACATACCTGTCAGATGGATAGGACCAGATAGATACTAGGAGTTTAGGTATTTAATAAGAAGTTGGATTAGGTGAGGTTGAGTACGTTATTGGGAGAATGCAAGGCAAGGAACAAGATTGGCAATGGGGACAGTGAGTTCAAAACATTCGGTGCCCGTTAGGTAGGCGGTACTAGCTGCTAGAAGTTCATTTATTTGAAAGTTGGCTTAGATTAGGTAAGGCACTGGGAGAATGCAAGGCAATGAACAAGATTGTCAACGGGTTCAATATGTTTAAAATATTCTCTGTCCGTTAGGTGGGCAACACCAGGCTGCTAGAAGTTCATTTACACTCGGAAGTTGGGTTAGGTTAGGTATTGGGAGAATGCAAGGCAATGGCCGAGTATGAGAACGTGGATAGTATGTGTAAAACATTATGAGCCGGTTAGGTGGTAGGACCAGCTGCTAGAAGTTAAATTACTTGTAAGTTGGGTTAGGTTATGTTTAAAACATACTGCCCGCAATTAATAGCAAGAAATGTTTTATTTATAAGCTATGACACCAGCCCACCAGTAGCTGGACAAGACCAGCTGCTAGGAGTTCATGTTCTTGAAAGTTGGGCTAGGTTACATCGAAATGACCGCAAACGATAGTTGGGGAGTTTTTTTTTTTTTTTTGTTTCACTAAGCCTCACTCGTTGGCCACCGTGAACGAGTGTTGGCAGGTTCTTCCCCTAAGGTATTTAGATAAGCTTAAGACAAACTTTATTGTACGAATGGCTTACATAGCTTTGATCCTGTGCGTATGTAAGCGCATGGATACTTTTTATAACAATAGAAAAACAACAGGTAGGCATTAGCGTCTGCGGCCGGCCGTTCTTCTAAAAGTGTACTATACACTACTGTGGTCAATTTCGACTTACATGGATTCGATTCGTCGACAGTAGTTATGGCTACACACGCTGGACTTGGCCTGAACTGTTTAGCTAATGCACGGACCTGAAAACGTTGAAAGGATTACGTCCACTTTTAGGGGTGTTCTGGCTAAAGCAGACCGATTTGCCAATCGGATTTTGAAACTACAACACGGTCACAATATCTATGCACGTGACTCGATGATGTAACATCGGTGTTCCGGTACGGTGTGCAAATTAAACCAAATTATAAAGACGCGTATCGGCGACGAAAGTGCTAACCATACCGACGATGCTAAAGGGGGAAGCGGGAGGCACATCGCATCCCAGCCAGATGCACAGATTTGTGACCAAACGTACAGCTCCTCTACAATAAATTTTCTATTTGTATTTTCTTCTATGTTACCTTCTAGTTGGATTTCATGGACACTTCGTACATAATCATCATATAGCTATTACATATCTCTTTTTTCAATCTGTCGAACTAACAACCAATAACAATAACAACCAGCAGCCAACAATGATGAATCTGCAAGGATTCGAGGTGATTCCTCTTTGAAAAGTTAAAGGGATTTTCATACACCCTATAGACAAACAGGCACATAGCAATAGTTAACAACTGAATTAATATAATGTAAATAAGGTTTTGATACGAACAGATACAGTTACTTTGTATACAAACAAATACAGTTAACAGTAACCAACAGTTGATCACTGTGTCAGTTACTGAAGGAACACAATGTAGGAACACAAGGTAGTTAGCTCTTGTGGCGAAACAAGGCAAATACAAGTCGGACATTAAGACAAGTTACTTAAAGGCAATTACTCCCAGATGTACGCTATATTTGAATAGTTGTGTTCCATTCTAGATACGCTTTCCCTGCCTGTAAGCAAAGCGTTGATGAAAATTAAAATAAGAGGTTCACCATCATCATCATCAGCCATTTGACCCCCACTGCAGGACATAGGCCTCCCTCATGGTTTTACAAACCATGAAGGGTTTTGCCATAATCGCCACGCTTGGCAGGCGGGTTGGCGATCGCAGTATGTCGTAGGAATCTTAGGGAGACGCTGCTGCCCGTCTCCTGGTAATGTATTTCCTTAGTCGCCTTCTACGACATCCACGGAAGGAAATGGAGTGACGCTATTCTTAATCCTGTATGAGGTTGTCTGGAAGAAATTGCTATTGGCAATAAGGCCGCCAATAGTATCTCTTTTTTTTGTCATTGCTGTTTCTGTAACATTTTTGTCCGGTATACAATAAGAATATCTTATCTAGTTATTTGCAAGTACCTACTGTCTCCTTCAACTTAACACACAAGCCAAGATTCCAAGAAGAAGGAGACCAGACCAAAGATATAGCTAAACGGAGACCAAAGATATGGCCACTGACAGTGGTTTGAACAGAGTTCCAGGTCCTTGTTTGTATTGGCAGACTCGAAAAGCAAGACAGCCAAATTGCTCGCCAATCCCCGATAGGAGACGGCACATAATGAAGAAGAAGAAGTTATTTACGGCATTTGGAACATCTCTATCTAATATTATTAAGGACGGATTTACTTTCTTGAAATTTTGTCGGTAGTGTCTTGAATACGTCACGAAAGTTGTAGCACGAAATTTCCTTTCCATCTATGCAGACCTTTCCCAACATTCCCTGATTTATATTTATCTTGACTTAGCTAGTGTTTCAAATGATCGCAACTTTCAAAGAATAGTTTATTTGTTGGGATTGAGAAAGAAATGTTGCGTCGGAGAGGGTGAAAGAAGAAAGATTGGCAAAAGAAATATATCGAGCGAATGTGGGTGGAAGGGGCAGTAAGGGACGTCCCATACGGACATACTTTGACTAAATAAGGAATCTACGGCACATTTCAAGAGAAAGCTACCCGAAACCGGCGTGAGCGCATGCAGCGACTAACAAATGTCGATGAAGCGAGATAGGTTTGCCAGAAAGTGGCAAACGAGGCTTGTCTGTGCTTACACCTCACGAATACATGTGTGAGTTCATGCAATGTTTTGTAGCTAGTTTATTTGCATCAAGAGAAATCATGTGCGGAATCGAGTGTAAGTTCTTACCTCACGAATACAGGTGTGAGTTCATGCAATGTTTTGTAGCTAGTTTATTGGCATCCAGAGAAATCATGTGCGGAATCGAGTGTAAGTTCTTACCTCACGAATACAGGTGTGAGTTCATGCAATGTTTTGTAGCTAGTTTATTGGCATCCAGAGAAATCATGTGCGGAATCGAGTGTAAGTTCTTACCTCACGAATACAGGTGTGAGTTCATGCAATGTTTTGTAGCTAGTTTATTGGCATCCAGAGAAATCATGTGCGGAATCGAGTGTAAGTTCTTACCTCACGAATACAGGTGTGAGTTCATGCAATGTTTTGTAGCTAGTTTATTGGCATCCAGAGAAATCATGTGCGGAATGGAGTGTAAGTTCTTTAGTTACAAGTACAGTAGTTAGGAGTGCACACTAGGGAACGTTTGACCGAATTGCACGCATTTGTACAAATTACAGTGGGCTCCTCTAGGAGCCTACAATTGTCTACAATTAGTGGGGTTCGTGTTTGAGCTATCTTCTCCAGAGAGAGTAAGATACCCGCTTCAATTCATCCATCGCCGGATATGGGCCTTCTTCAAGGCCCGCCACTGATTTTTGCCTTGGCCATCTTCACATAGGCATTACGGGTTACAGCAGGTGTCCATGCTGGTCCCAAAGTATCCTGTGCTATCATATGGTAAACATGTACGAGTAAGAGTGGTAACCGCCATTCTTACCGAATAAAGGCGGTTCGTGAATTGGTTCCCTCGCGATCGACGTCGTAAATATAGCTAATTTATAATTCAATTCAATTCAATATTTTTATGTCGGAACAAGTCCATAATGTTAGAGAGATTTTAACGTAGGTATTTTTTTTTCTCATTTAAAAACCTTTACATTTTTTTAACAAATGTCGCAAAACTGCGGTGCAGTTTGTTGGCGTATCATAGAATTATGGATGAAATTCGACGAACAATGAATGTTGATGAAGCGAAAGAGGTCTGTCAGGATTATGGCAAGTGATAAACCCTGGTCTGTACAGAAATATGGGATTTCTGTTCCAATGCTAATGTAATTATATTGTCTGGTTACCTCTGCCACAGAGTAGAATATCATACTTTGAGACATTTTATTTTTACCTACTTAAGAGAGGATTGGCCAGTAAAAAGGGCATACGGGGCTTCCAAGCGGCCAAAGACCGAAATCGACGCGTGCGTACAGTTGTTATTGTACTACAATGCATAGACAGAATCTAGGCGCCGGACACAGACAAGTGGCGACTTCTTGTACCGTAGGCAAAGGCGTTTGCCACACAGAAGGGACGTGGGGCGAGGGCACAGAAAAGACGCGACGCGTTGTATAGTTACAGATCATAGTCCTCACTCTGTGGTCGCTCTGTGGTCTGTGACTCGATACAATATGCGTCGCGTCTTTTCCGCGCCCGACGTCCTTTCTGTGTGGCCAACGCTTAAGACCCACTTGGGGTCGCTGAGCCAGCGGAGTATGTATCAGTAAACATTTCCTCACCTCCTCCTCTCTCGCCCCCGGGGTAGTTTTACAGCTGACGGCGCAGGCGCCGATGTCGAGAAGACATGTCACTGAAAACAGAGCTTTCGAATCAGTCTGTTGTCTGGAAGGCACTTTTAGTGATGATTTAATAAATGAATGATCATATGATGATTTAGAGCCCTCTGTAGTCTTAGGTTTAGAAATATCCGTGTGATTTTCTTTTTCATGTACAATAAGGGGTTATCTATCTATCCTTCTTTCAGTCTCCAGGTTTATATACCATCCAGGTTTAAATACCAACATGCTATAAACAATTAAATACTTCCCTATTTAAAAATAAGCTCAAATCATTATTAGTTGATAAATGTTATTATAGTGTAAATGACTTCCTCAATGATAAATTCCAGTTAAAGTAGTGACCGCTGTTATTATTAAAATATTATTGATGAAATTTATAAATGACATTCTCAATGACAAATTCTAATTATATTGATACAAATACAAATACAAATACAAATATTTTTTATTTGTGAAATATGGGTAGGTACAAACATAATGATGCGTACAGGTGTAGAAAAAACGTGACAAGTGCTCCATATTTTACCTTGTGGCGTACAAATATTAAAACAAAACTATGTACAATGTCAAATAAACTGTTAGATCGATGTCACTTAGGTAGATGGTCAATGATTAGTCAATACAAAATTATAAAAACAAATTATTATTATTAATTAATTTATAGAATTATTATATATTAAAATTATTATAAAATTTAGCATTAAAGTCACTCCATCAAAATGAGTTGCGTAATTTCTATTGACATCGCGATTATCTGACAGTCAAAAATTCACTCAGCTTGTAAATACATTTCTCTAATAAGTATTCCGTTAATTTTCTTTTAAATAATTCATACTCCAAATTCCTAATATATTTTGGGATTTTATTGTAAATCAGTGGTGCCATACATAGAACACCTTTGTACATCATTGCTGTATTGGCTAGTGGTACTTTAACTTTGTCTAAGTCACGTCTATTTTTCCTGTCCGATCTTTCATATAAGTCAGGGTTACTTTTTACAAATTTTGCTAATTCTAAAATATAAAGAGATGGAAATGTCAATAATTTATACTTATTAAAATACGGTTTGCAGCTAACGTCTGGTGCTATTCTGAACATTTGCCGTAAACATTTTTTTTGTGCTCGGAATACATCATCTCTATGCGTAGCATTTCCCCAGAATATAACACCATATCTTAGGTGGGATGCCACAAGCCCATGATAAGCCATAATAAGCGATTCAGTGTGAACTACTGGACCCAGTTTACGCAAAGCATATGCAGATGTATTAAGCTTTTTACATAGTTCTTGAGTATGAATTTTCCAATTAAGTTTACTGTCAATGATCAGTCCTAAATATTTATTTTCAGTTACATTTTTTAATTCTCTGTTTTTATAATTTGCGTTAATGCTGCTGTTAATTGTTCGCTGAGAAAAATGGGTTATTTTGGTTTTTTCAATATTAATCTTAAGGTTATTATTTTCTAACCATGTCACTACTTTATTAATTGCCTCATTAACATCCACTTCATATGAAATTTGATTTTTACATTTGACAGTTATAGTGCTATCATCAGCGAAGAGTGACATTGGTTGTGTAGCGGCATTTGGCAGATCATTTATATATAAAATAAAAAGGAGCGGTCCTAGCACACTTCCCTGTGGCACTCCATAAGTTATTGACCGTTCTGCCGATGTGTAAGTATGTTCCTCTTTAGTCTCTACATCTATTCTGGATATTTCAGTCACTTGTTTCCTAGTAATGAGGTAAGATTTTATAAGTTTTAATATAGTGCCTCGTATGCCGTATGCTTCTAATTTTTTAATTAATATATTATGATCCACATAATCAAACGCCTGGGTCATGTCACAGTAGATGCAACAGACAGGTATTCTGTTATCTACATTAGTGATGACTGGTTTCAAAAAGTCAAAGATCGCCATATTGATGTTTTTATTTTTTCTAAAGCCTTTTTGTTCTGGTGCCAAGATAAACTTTTTTTCCACAAAATTATATAGTTTCGCAGAAATGTATTTCTCAAAAATTTTTGAAATGATGGGAATTAGAGCCACAGGTCTATAGTTTTCCATTTGTTCCTTACTTTTCTTTTTATAGAGTGGTTTTATAACGCTCGTTTTTAGTAATTCTGGATATGTGCCTGCCATAATACACAGATTCAGTATGTGACTAAGATGGCCACAAATATTATCAGCCACAAATTTTAAAACGTTTGTACATATTCCATCATACCCTACACTGTTGGTCCTTTTTAAGGACTTTATAATTTTTAAAATATCGTCAGGGATGCATGGTTCCATAAACATTGACTCGTGGTTAAGTTTCACATATCTGCTGGCATTACCGTCGCGTTTATTCGTGGGTTCTATTTTTTCAACAAAATAATTGTTGAATGATTCTACTATATCCTTAGGATGCGTTAAAACAATATTATCATTTTTAATTTTGAGAATTGGTTCTCTTGGATGTCTGCTTTTTGAATCATTAATTATTTGCCAAGTCATTTTGGATTTGTTGTCAGCTGCTTTAATTTTATTAGTATTTTGAGTACGTTTTGTCATCATTATGATTCTTTTTAACTGTTGAGCGTATGTTTTATATGTATCTTTATTACTCTTACTTGGATTGCATCTGTATATCCATAGCAGATTTCTTTTTTTTTGACACGATTTTTTTATTCCTTTCGACACCCATCCATTTAATTTTTTGGAAAGCCTCGCTATAATATATTTTTCTGGGAAACATAGTTTATAAAAAAGTTCAAATTCTGACATAAATCTCTCGTAAGCTTCATTTGGGTCATTAGTCTCGTAAACTTCCTTAAATGTAATTTTTTCCAAACATTTTTTGAACTGAATCATATTATCTTCACAATAATCTCGTCTTTTTATACGCCAGCTATTTAAAACATTAAATTTCTTGACTGGTATTTTTAGAATCTGAGCTGTATGGTCTGATAATGCAAAGTCAACTACTTTTGAGGTTTGCCCTTTACGAATATTATGTGCAAAGTTGTCGATGCACGTATTGCTGCTTAATCGAGTGGGTTCGTTTAATTCTAGCTTCAGATTATAATTTAATAGCAAACACTCGAAATCTGTGGCGTCATTATTCTTTTTCAATATGTCAATGTTGAAGTCTCCACTAATTACTATGAACTTTTTGTTATTCTGACCAATTTGTTGCAGTAAACTCTCAAATTTTTTAAGAAATAACCCAACATTTCGCTTATTTGGAACTCTATATACGCATACAATAATGACGTTGCTTTTAGTTAATTCTATCGCACATACTTCGAATATTCCCGTCTCCGATAGCTTTTTTACCTCTTCAATTTCTACCCATCTGTGACCGTCTTTTACCAAAATACACGCTCCACCTCTATTTGAATCTTTCCTAGTATAACATGCTGCCAGTTGATAGTTAGGTACCACAAGTAATGACTCGTTACCTGATTTAATGAAATGCTCTGTTATACATAAAACATCTAAATGAATTTTTTGCGATTTTAGATCTTCGATGACTACAATTAGTTCATCAGTTTTATTAATTAGTCCTGCTATGTTTTGATGCAATACGTGAATATGATTCACGAAAAAAAACATTTTCCCTATAATGTCCCTCCGTATCATTAGTGTCAGGCTTTTCTCTAATTTCTGTATTTTTATTAAACTCTGTTGTCACATAATAATCTTGTATTTCAGTCAACGCATTTTTTACATCATTAAAAACTACTTTCATGCCGTATCTCGTTAGTCGTCCCTTTCTTCTGTGAAATGTTTTATTGTCAAAAGCAAGATTGTTATTGCTATCCAAAAAGTATGCATACCTATGTTTTAAGTTATCACAGTACAGGTTGTGGATAAATGTATCTATTCTGTGGTTAATGATGGTAGAGAAAGGTGTATATTTATATATTGGTGTACATAGAATTATATTTGTGTGATGCATAGTTTGGAGTTTTTTTTCTCCTCTTTACTGACGTTGAACTGTGCTTGTATTCTTTTATGTATTTTGTCTTTATCAGCAGTGCAGTTTGTTACCAATTTATTTTTTAGATTTTCTACTTGTTGGTTTAGTTTAGATATTTCTTCATTTGCTTCTGCGAGTTCTTCTTTCACGCTATCAAGTTCTTCCTTCAGAGACTGTATTAGTCTATACATATCAGCATCAGTTTTACGTAACTTCTTCGCTCTGTTTGCTCCTAATGGCGTAAAAGCCTCACCGATTTCGGACGCGTTAAGGCTTTTATTTGCCGGTATCGGTGTACGGACTACACTTTTTAATAGTTGTATTTCTAATTTTAGTTGAGTTATTTGTCCTTTTAGGTCGTTGTTTTCTAGTATGATTTTTTCGATTTCCTTTTCAGAGCTTAGTAACTTCGATTTCAGTTGAACGATTTGTTCATTAAGCTCATGAACCGTTTTGACATCTTGGGTCATGTGATCTGTATAATCTGCACTCTTTGACATTAATTCGGTAACCGATTCGCTGATGGTGTCATCATGCTCGTAAAATGACTCGTCCGATTGTTCATCTTGCGAGAAATTTTGAGTTGTCTCTGATTCGTGTTTACTCGTGCTTGGTATCTCCTTAAGTTTCTGAACGCAAATTTTGCATTTCCAGGAGTTCTTACTCTCCGGCTTCATTAAACCGTATAATTTTTCCGACAATCCTATGCAGTCAAAATCATAATATTTGTTACAGTGTGTGCAATATACAGTGTCATTCTTTTTTCTGTATGATTTGCATTTACTACACATTACTGAAGTTGTTTTATTCCTTGTAGTTTTCATAATATTTCCCTTTGTAGTCTTCATTGTTATCTTCGTCTCAAGTAAATAAATGGCCAGAAAAGGGAAGATAACTAATCGGGAAGGAGAAGAAAAAAAAAAAAAACATTCAAGTTGTCGGTGTGATTCGATCGCCCGTCAGATATAATGTGCACTACTTTAAGGCCTCTGTGCGCCCTGCGCTATCGGAGCTTGAGAGGTCAAAGTGAATTTTACGTACACAATAGTCAGCCTCTCGTTATAAAGTCCGTTGCTCACTTTTTCATTTTGTATGGCCACTACCCTACACTTGTATTAACACAATAAAGTTCAATATCACTTAATAATTTAAATTGTTCCCTTTTATGTTAAGTCACTCATGCCACATATATCACTAATTACTGTTTCTTGATTAAATTTAAAGCACTCAGTGGACTATTACAGGTATCAATATTTTTGTTTATTTTTGTGTTTTTTACTTTCAGTCACTGTTTTCAAACTGAGATAACAGTTGTACACGTTTGTTATATAGTTGTACTTGCACTGCACACAGAAAAAGTTACTTTTATTCATTAAGAATTATTAATTTCGATAATTTTTACGGAGCTATAACTTTCACTACTACGCCCTCTAGCGGCAAATTGCAAAATGGCAAATTGACCACTGTAATTATTTAAATATTTTTGATGTAATTGAAATGTTAATAATTGAATTTTTATAATGCAAGTTAAAGTAATGTTAGTTTTTTTTTTTTTTTTTTAACATCAGAATGGTTGAAACCGTGTCCTGACTTACCGCCACTCAAATTTGTACGCTGATAACAGTAGAACATGTTGATCCGAATTTTTCTTATTTATTATCCAAAATGCATGCTTATGTATCTTGACTGACACATGTTTTAGCAAATAAATAAATCTTTATCTATCTTTATCTAGTCTCGTCCACTGACTATGACCAAGAAAAAGAAGTAATTGGACTCGCACTTAAGTTAATAATAACAAAAAGCGTGATTAAAGAGTTCTCTATCTCTACATATACTGTGACAGAAGAGAAGAGCACCCCTTTCTCTGCGAATTTGACTCAGTAGCAATACTTTATTAGTGCTTTTCCGGACAAAAGTATTTTATTCTGAAAGTTCACAATATTTTTTTTAAAGTAGTTTAAGTGTAGTTTTTAAAATTTGTAGTAAGATAAACTCCTAATTTATTTTAGGTACACTAACCCCTGGTTTCTCGTACACTAGCAAGCTGTTAATCTACTGTTAACCAAGTTTTTTTTGTATGCACTTTGATCAATCGATAGCTGTTTACAGTAGATTAACAGCGTGTTAGTGTACGAGAAACTGGAAGTATGAGTATAAAAACACGATTCCCTTAAAACACTCCATGGACGCAGTATAATATTTAGGTACATAGTTTAATAAAAAAATATATTTTTTTAAGTATGCTAGTCTGTAGTAAAGCCTTTCCCATGTAAAGTCTCTAACACATACCTACTATTTATACGGCGTATATGGAGTGTTTTAAGAAATCGTGTTTTTATGCACAATATCTACCGTAACAATCTATTAATCCATTGCTAACAGCTGTCAGTTTGCTAAGTTGCATACAAAAAATCAACAGATAAATGTTAGTAGTAGATTAAGAGATCGTTCGTAGAAGAGCCAATATTACGGAAACAAAAAAAAACCCGACTACCTGAGGCCGGTTTCATAGAACTACAATTCATCGTACATTGCCAAGTCGGTCAACCCACAGGTCGGCAAGCAGGAAGACTGCTATGCAACACACATCTAATAAGAATAAACTATGAATAATTGTAGTTTTACGATTCCACCAGTGTGCGGAACTGTGCGGCACAGTGCTGCATAGCGTACGGCACAAATGTTCGCTTTGGTCGACTCACTCAAGCGAACAAGAACAAATTGTGTGCGAACAATTTAGCAATGTTTGCGCACAGCCGTGCACTCGTGTGCGCGTACACAGTACAAGTAGTGGACTCGTGTCGACGCGCACGCACTCGTTGTTCGCGAACTCAGTCTTGCTTCCGCTACCAAAACGAAAACATTTATTTATGCGCGCACTTTCTCAAGTATTTTTTCGAGTCAAAGCGTTAATTATGAATGTAACCTAAAATATGGATTGGACGAATGAAAAAATTAGCGGTGGTAGCTTAGTGGGTAGAACATTGGACTCGGAAGCGGTAGACCCAGGTTCGATTCCCAGTGCGGGCATGTACCTATGACTTTGTTTTCTAAGTTATGTACATTTGTGAAGTTGATTGATTGATTTTTGATTTTATGGCAACCAGCCGATGGCGACTATTCCTGCCAGAGTCACGTCTTGACACGAAGTACACTTGGGTTTGACTGAACTGGTCTGAACAAAACACTATTTTTAAATGCCAGTTCGTGTAGGCTTTACATGCGGACAGCACAGCACAAGTACAATCTGTGAAACACAAAAACCAATATTTTATTGCAGACCATCACATTACATTAAAATTTACTAAATAAACATTTAGGGACAAAGGACATTATAAGTTATAAATATGTAAATATTATAATCTAATTTCGTTTTCCCCAATAAACCTTATTAAAAGCCTGAACAAATCGGAAGACATATGGGTCAGGAGGGAAGTGAAGTTAATAGGGAGTAAGATTTTGATACCCGGAAGGGACGAATATAAGTCAATGGACTTGTTATTTTTTGGGCAATTGAAAAAGATGTGGTCCAGGTCACCCTCCTCAAGACCACAGTCGCAAATTGGGCTGTCCCGAACTCCAATTCTGTGCAGAAAGACAGGCGAACAGCAGTGCCCAATGCGCAATCGACAGATTATCGAGACTACCCTCTTAGCAACTTTTTTAAAACTGAAGAACCATGGTTTTGATCTGATAGTTGGTTGGACCGCAAAGAAACGAGAACCCTTCGTTAGACTGCTCTCTTGCCACAGAGACAACCATAATTCGGAGAGATATTTCTTCGGGATCGAAAGTAAGTCGTAGGGATGGTACAAGTAGTGCTTTCGGTCCGCTTCGCCACCGCAGGCCTGTTTTGCGATGGAGTCCGCATTCTCATTGCCCACAATGCCGGAGTGACCAGGCACCCAGACCAGAACCACATCAAGGTGTTTACCAGAGCAGCGTAATAGAGTATATCTAATATCCAAAATTATGCGGCTGTTCAGTTTGCACTTAAGTTGGCTCCGGCCTAGGGCCTGGAGACAGCTTAGGGAGTCAGTGAAAATAACGGCTCTCTCAATATTGTGAGATTCCACAAATAAACAGGCCTCCAGAACTCCAACACATTCCCCAGTAAAGACTGAGGATTCGGGGGGACACTTAAATTGTATGCATAATTTTGAATTCTCCAAGAATACCGAAACTCCAACTGGGGTGGATGGGGATAATTTTGACGCATCTGTGAAGAATCTCTGATAACCGCTCCAACGCTCGTGTACTACGTTATTGAATAGCGCGTTTGCTGTAAGGTTACCTTTACCGATGCCGATATCCAGGACAATGTTCGGTTTGAATATCGAAACGCGATACTCGTAGCCAAACAAAGGAACACTATCAGTAGCTACCAGAGATTTCTCAAATTGCTTGAGTTGTCTAAAGCTCTTAATCATAAGGGGTATGTTTTTGTGTTCCCAGTAACTGCTGGTGCGGACTAAGTCATCAAGTTCCTGCAGCCTCCGGATAAGAATGTGGGACGATCGGGAGTAAACCTTGGTCACGAAGCGGTCCGAAAGGTACTGGCGGCGCAGATGAAGAGGCGGTTCCACGGCTTCTACCTGAAGAGCATTTGTAGGCGTTGAACGCATACATCCCAATATAAGTCGCAGACATTTGAACTGTATACGATCCAACTTAATCAGTGAGGTACTACTGATAGGTTCTAAGACGAAGCACCCATAATCCATTATACTCCTAATAAGGGCATTGTAAACAAGCTTAAGGCAAACCGGATGGGCACCCCACCAAACGCCCGCAAGGACCCTGAGAATGGAAAATACGCGTTCGCATTTTTTAACGAGGTGTTCTACATGGTGCGCACCAGAGAGTTTCGAGTCTAAGCAGACTCCTAGGAATTTGACCATCGACTTTTGTGGTATGGGAACATCACCTAATTTTACTGTGATGTCCGGGATATTACGTTTACGCGTGAATATCATCACGCCACTTTTGGAAGCCGAGATAGAGAGGCCCCGATGGTTAAGCCATAGGTTGAGGGAACTTAGGGACAGATTTAATGATTCCACTGCACGCTCAATGGAGTTATCACAGACATACAACGCAACATCATCGGCATACTGTAGAATATTGCAGTTGTAGTTGAGGCTGGAGTTAATGTCAGATGTGTATATGTTAAAAAGGATGGGACTCAATACAGATCCTTGAGGGAGGCCTTTCCATAGAGTTCTGCAGTGGAGTTCCAAATCAGGTACGCGCAGAGCCACAGTTCGAGACACAAGCAACAGACATATACATCGGACCATCTTAACAGGAACCCTCAGCTGTAGCAGCCTTTGCCTGAGGACTGAAAGAAGTACACTGTCATATGCTGATGATATGTCCAGAAAAGCTGCCACCGCTGAGTCGTTCCTGCTTAATGCAACTCTAATGTCCGTTACCAGTACCGCAACACTGTCCACTGTGCTTAGGCCCTTTCTAAACCCAAATTGGGTCTTTGGTAAGAGGTTCTTACTCTCTACTAGCCATTCGAGCCGGTTTTTCAAGAGGTGTTCTAGTACCTTGGATAAAGTAGATGAGAGGGCAATGGGTCTAAAGGCGTTCGGATCCTCGGAGCATTTGCCAGGTTTAAGGAGGGGCATAACAAGTTGTTTTTTCCATGGTTCCGGGATATAGCCAGATTCGAAACACGCATTGGCGAAATTTAGGAAATACTGTAGTGTGTTGGGACCAGCTTTGCCTAGGAATGAGTAGGGCAATCCGTCCTCTCCGGGGGCAGAGTCCTTCACTTGATAGACGACAGTTTCTAATTCCTCCATGGAGAAAGGCTCGTCAAACTGGTCCCTGGGCACAGCCGCGGGGAGGATAGGGATATGTAGCTCATCCTCAGCGGGGACATAAGGGGGGGCTAACTTTTGAAAAAAGGCTTGGGCAACCTCGTTGGAGATGGAAGTGGACAATTTTGGCGAAAAACTATGCCTGAACCTGTTTATTTGCTTCCATACTAGGGAGGGAGGGGTAGATGGGGAGAGGGAGGTACAGAACGACAGCCAGCTTTGTCTTTTCTTTCTCCTAAGCGCTCGTTTAGATTTGGCTAAAATACGGCGGTACTCAACCAAGTTGCCAATGGAGCATACTTCATTGCATTTTCTTTCTGCTTCTTGGCGTTCTCTTATAATTAGGGAGCACTCTTCATCCCACCAGGGAGGTGAAGGGATTTTTCTGGTTGGAGGTTTCTTGGTCGGGAAAGCCGATTCAGCAGCCCTATCAATGGCACTGGTAAAGCCATTGTAGGTCGTGGCAAGATTACCTGCCTCAGGGGTCGGAAGGGACTGCATCTCTCTCTCCACGCACTCAGAGTACGGCCCCCAGCCACTGCTAATTAGCCGGTATCTCAGTAGTGGTTTCGCTGTCCTTTCTGGTAGACATTTGTGTGGTAAACCAACTAGAATGGGGAAGTGATCGCTTCCATAAGTGGAATTCAAGCGGTCCCAGTTGCAGCTGGAGGCCATATCCATTGAGCACATGGAGAGGTCAACACAACTCTTCCTTTCACCAATGTTACCTCTGCGAGTTGGTCTACCATCATTGAGAACACACAATCCAACATCATCAATCAACTCAACCAACTCCTCACCAAAGCGATTGCAATACTCTGAGCCCCAGCGATAATGATGTGAATTGAAGTCGCCCATGATAATACATGGACCCTGCAGCTGAATAAAGATGGATCTGAGGGAGGTAATTAGGGAAATATGGGGGTCTGATATATAAATAGATACAAAGGATATTCCAAGGGCTTTTACAGCAACCACATTGACATAGTCACTATCGTCGCTGTTTAATGGAGGGAGTTGAATTGGGGAAAAAGGAATTTTATTGTTGACAAGTATGGCGCAACCACCATAGTTGTCAACCCTATCATCACGGACACAATTATAATTACTTATACTAAAATTGAAACTAGGCCGTAGCCAAGTTTCACTAAGGCAGCATATACCTGGATTAAATTTATTTATAAGGTGAATTAGTTCTGATTTTTTAGTATTAATACTCCTCACATTCCACTGTAGCAGTGTGAGGGGGAGAGCCATTGTGAAGGGCATACATAATCATGTTCAGTTTATGGGCAACGTGGTCTGGTAGGGATTTGGAAGTGATCAGTGCACAGATCAAAGAAACAAGTTGTTCCATCGGGTCCTCTCTATTAGGTGACATTATATTTTGGTGCTCCTGGCTTAGAGCACAACCATTTTTGGAGGGCGAGAATGAATAATTATGGATTAGGGCTTGATGAGTTTGTCTGTCAAATCCGGGGGATAGTGGTGAACGGGACCTGGGTTTCAGGAAAACAGTTTTTTTATTATATGATTTTGGTTCATGGGACTGTGGCCTGTGAGGTGGGGCTGATTGGGTTTGTGAGATACCTGGGTGGGCCTGCGGAGGCTGAGATGTTGGCATTTTAGTGACATTTGCATAGCTTCTCGTTATAGCTGGGATTTTTTTGTTGGCCTCTGGGTACGAGATAGATTGCTCCGCCATTAAAAGTTTAATTGCGCGTTGCCTACCATATTCTGGACAATCCTTGCTAATGGCCGAGTGATCTCCCTGACAGCTAACACAGAAAGCTTCACTTTTGTGAGTGTTACAACTTTCACCTGGGTGGTCAAGTCCACACTTGTAACATCTGGGCTTTGAGCGACACAGATTTCGAGTATGACCGAAACGACAGCAGCTAAAACACTGAACTATTGGGTACATGTACAGTTCTACCTCCAGTGCAGAATAGCAACAGTACACACGCTTTGGCAGGGTTTGACCGTCAAATGTGAGGACTACCGTCTGTGTTGGTTTCCATTCAGGTTGCCCATCATTAGATACAAACTTACGATTCATCCTCCGGGCTTTCAAAACCCTGCCACAGCCCGCTGGTACTTTTGTCCGTGTAACTATCTCTTCCTCCGACCATTCAAGAGGGACATCCCTCACCAATCCCATGCGAGTTACGTTATACTGAGGTATAGTCGCACTATATTTGTAGGCTTCCAATATTGGGTTAGAGAGGAAAGCGTTAGCGTCTTCTGGTACCTTGAACTGTACTTCTACTTTGTTGCGTCCCAATTTTTTAATTCCACCTTGCAATACATTAGTGACGTTGTTCTTCATCAGAAATAGTCCAAACTTGACATGGTGCAATGTTGTGCCCGAGTTTGGTTCGTTTTCAATAAGAGAAACATGTACTATGTATGGACCTTTGTCAAGTACTGAATATTTCGTTCTGGCGGGTGGGTTTGGAATGGGTCTCGACAATTTTACCGGCATCTCGCTAGGGGAATTAGGCACCGCTGGGCGCTTTCTATTTTGGGTTTCAGAGACTTCCATTTTCTCAGGAACGGCATTTTGGGTCTGGGGGAGAGTAACCGTGATGACTGGGGTCAATTCAAACGGCTCAATATCTGGAGGTTTAGGGGGGATCCTTGTTTCGTCCATTTTTTACGGAGTAAATGGTTGGACTTACCGGAATGTTATTTTATTTGGACAGACACTGAATACCAACACCACACAAGACAAAACAACAGTAAAGCCTCCGAAAAGTACTTAAAGGGAGCCAAAAAACAGAGAGCGCACGTGCCAGCCAGAGACAGCGACGCAGAAAAAACATTTGTGAAGTTATATAGTAGCAATACCACTCGCTAACGGTGAAGGACAACATCGTGAGGAAACCTGGGTGTCTGAGCTATTCACATGCCTCAGCGCTTGAAATCGCCAATCCGCGGTGAGCACGCGTGGTGATTAAGCCCATACTCTCTCTCTGAGAGAAGGCCTGTGCCCTACAGTGGAACGTATATAGGCTGCAAATGATGAATGAAAACATTATCAAATTTATTCAAGCGATTGAAACTTATCCTATTCTATGGGTATCCAGTCACAATTATTATAAAAATAGAAATAAAAAACACGACGCCAATCAAGAGTTGACTCAAAGTTTTAATTGTGATTCAACTGAGATAATGAGAAAATGGACGATTATTCTGGCTCAATACACAACGTTTTCCTGTCCGTCTATATTAGCAACTGTCGGTGTACGGGTTTACACTAAGCTCTGATAAATGATACGAACTGACTTTGGGAACTTATAACTGATATATTGTCAATAGTACTAGGACTAAGATGAGGGGTGAGATGAACTGGTATTGTACTGATAATGAGGACGCGACGAGTGTCCGTCTGAACGGATCGGCTCTATATCGTGAACTAACTTAGATTGCTACCGATAGGTAGCGGGTGACGGCAAAGGTCCGCGGCCTCGCAGAATTGCTGACAAGCAATTCGTGTATACTATGAAACTGTTCGGGTTGGCCCGTACATGCTCCGGACAGGGAAAGAAACAAAACGATAGCCAAAAAATACAATATTGGACTACCTTAAACTACTGCTAGCATTACTGATGTGTTAAGTCTACTTGATAAGCAAAAACCTACTGTTACTAAGTTATTACTAAAATGAGGTGATACAGGTGATATGAAACAATAACTTAAATATTTCATTCACTTAAAGTCTCTAGGTACGTGATCCAACGCAAAGACACTTTTATGATACACTGCTCGGGGCCCGAAATCCGCATTACATTCACTGATTGCCTTTGACGCATTTAAATCACTCTCACTTTGCCAATGCCTTTTTTCCCTAATCGTTACACATTTACACTTATCACTTGCACTACTGGTGACCGGATCGGCACCGGGGGCGGGGGGCCGTGGGCCCCGCTCCACCTCCGGGAAGCGTGAACGGGCTGCGCCTCGTCTGCAACACCGTCGAATCCCGATTCCTGCTGCTACTATAATTGCTAGACAAACTATTACGTATATGGCGACGTAATGGTGGACATCGTGGTATGATACGCGGTAGGCAAGTGGTGAGTCTGCCTTCATGGCTTCTATCCTGCTATGAATCTCTTGTAACTGCTGTTGTACATCAGAATGGGCTGAGATTGACTCAATTTTGGGAATGGTCACATTGAAAATGTTGTTGACTGGCGAAATATCTGGTAGAAGTATGTCTGGATTCGTATGCATCGTACTCATGTCTTGCTTATGAGCGTGCACAGTAAACTGATTAGTCTTGATCATACAACCATGACCTATGCTAACAATCCCTGTGTTGTGTAGCTGTGTCACGGAAACTTGATCTCCGCAAATTATTTTGAGTGTGCAATCGTTACAACAGAAATAAAGGTACTGATTGGGCTTGTTTAGTTCAGACCATCTATTCTGGCATGGTGTCGTAGTTGTTGGGCAGTGGGTGGTATTTACATCTGTTTGACAGAGGTTTTCATCTTGTCTCATGTTGAAGATTGGTTTTTGTAGGCGGCAGATAAAGTCTTGTTCGTGATGTGAACAAGCTCTTACTTCCATCTCCGTCATTTCTACATAGGCATCCTTCTTGATGTTCAATGCTATGTACTCTGACTTGGGCTGCACCAAAATAGCCTGATTTCCAACCTTCTCGGGGATAGTTATAATTTTGAACAGTTCGTAACTGTCTCTGCTGACTAATGGTATCTTGATCTCGAACAGCAAAAAGTCGTTGGTCATTCTTGCTTTGACGGTGACTAACTGATAGATATTTCGTAGATCATCCTGAAGGTTAGCAATGGGTAATGTTAGTTCGGGTGCCAGTTGATTAGATATGGCATTCAGTTCCTTTCTGAGTTGGTCTGGAGTCAATATATGGAAATTGAAACGGCCATGATAAATATCTGTTATTATATCCAAAAGTGCGCTCTGGATGCTCTTCAAAGATTGAAGCATATTGCTTGCTGTTAGGGCTTCCAAATTAAATTCGTTAGCGTTGACCTCGTCTTGAATATTCTTGTTAATATTCATGATGTTCTGCTGCAGGACGTGAAAATTCTGATTAATGAGTTTCTGCTGCTTGTTCATGGTTTCTTCTGTCCTTTTTAATAGGTCGTATTCTGATGCAATGATTGAAGTCTGGTTTTTCCATAATGAAGCCAAGTGTTGTTGATTTTCGCGCACGAGAGAAATATCTTGCTCATATTTTTCCGCGAAATTAGCGTCGAGTACGCCGAAGAGAGCATTAGCTACGTAACCGACACCGTTGATAAGGCCGCGCGCGTGTCTCGAGCGCGCGCGGGAATGCTGACTCAGGAGCAGTCCATTGTAGTAGTCTAGCTCTGAGTATCCGTGACGTAACTGGAGAGATAACACTTGACAGTGTGTTGTTAAGTTTATTTTGGCGCATGCTCGCTCTATTTGTTTTGTGTAATCGACGAAAGCTGCGATGCCTTGCCAATAGGAAGACAAGTCATAGTATACCACAAGTTTCCAGTCGTCTCTGATAAGTTTTAAGCTTGATATTTTGTCGAAGTATAGCTTCTGTGTTTCTCTCAGATTTGTGACGTTGTAAGCGCCTTGTGAGCTTGGTATCATGAAAAAGGTTAACGCTAGAGCCACCAACGTAAAACTGAATTTGGATCTTCTAGGATGTTTTTTCGGTTTATCTCCTGTTCTGTCTTCGGAGGCTGTTGTCGAGATCTGTTTGTCGTCCGAAACGTTGCTATGGACGGGCAGCGGTGATAACTTGATAATAGGGCGTTTCATGTAGCCGTTTTTCGTTTTCAGCGTAACGACTCGCAGTAGCCCATCCTTACCGGGATGCAACTCAACCACGCGGCCCATGGCCCACTTCCCTGCTGGAAGATTATCGTCGTGGATGATAACGACGTCATTCAAGCTTATGTTTTCTTTCTGTTGAGTCCACTTGCTTCTTGTTTGCAACTGGGTGAGATATTCTGTTTTCCATCTCTTGCATACATCTTGAAAGACGCGTTGAGCTAGCTGCCATCTAGTTCTTTGATCCCGTTCTGTTTCAAATACTGTTAATACGGGCCCACTTGCCAAAAAATGTGCAGGAGTCAAGCAGTCGTCGTCCGGGTTTTCTGATAATGGGCACAATGGTCTTGAATTTAGACAGCCTTCTATTTGAGCTAACACTGTGGATAGCTCCTCGAACGTCAATTTTTGCTCACCAATGACCCGTTTAAGATGATATTTTAATCTCCGGACCCCTGATTCCATCAACCCTGCTGCTGATGGCCACGATGGAGCGTTAAAATGCCAGGTGATCTCCATCTCTGTTATTTCTGCTAGGAAGGTGTCACTGAAAATCTGTTTTAACTCTTCATGCTCTTGTTGTAAGATGTTATTGGCGCCCACAAAATTTGTGCCGTTATCGCTGTACATGTGAGCTGGCATGCCCCTTCTAGCAGCCATTCTTCGTAGGGCAGCGATGAAAGACGATGATGTTAAATCGGACACGAGCTCGATATGTACGGCCTTGGTCGCCATACACACAAACACGGTAACGTATCCTTTCGTCGTTTTAATCCCTCTCCCTTTGTTAGCTTTCAGCATGATGAATCCTGTTAAATCCACTCCAGTGTGGTAGAAAGGTCTGGAAGGGTTACATCTGGCTTCTGGTAAATCTCCCATCAGCTGATCCTGTTTGGTTGGTGCATGTCTCCGGCATCTCACGCAAAGCCTTATCCACTTTTTCGTTACTCTGTTGCCACTGATAAGCCAATACTTGTTTCTAAGAAATGACAGCGTCAGCCTTGCCCCGCCGTGAAACGTGAGCTTGTGTGCATGATTCACTAAGAGCTCAGTGAACCGACCGTCCTTTGGAATGATAATTGGACATTTCATGTCCTTGCTGACATGCGCATTTCTCAATCTGCCTGAGACCCTAAGTACTCCTTGCTCGAGATACGGTTACGAGATACTAATGTACGGTTTTAAGTTGGAAATGCTGCTTTTTGGGCTCACTTGCTTGCCATGTTCGAGATCTCTGATTTCAGCTGAAAATGCTATTTTTTGAACGTACTTTATTATCATTACTGTTGCTCTGTTGACCTCCTGTAATGTTAGGTGAGTATGACACGGCCTTTCCTCTGGCTTGGTCAAAACTCTCAATACTCTTGCTAACACGTTTACCACTTTGGTAAGTGTACTGTACGTTATTAATAACTGATAAATGATATCACTTCCGCTATTCTGCTTAGCGTAGTTTACTTGCAGCACTTTCTTGACTTCTTGATTAGTCTCAAAACGCTGTTCCTTTTGTTGACTGCTCTGATAAGTGGGCAGCCATGCTGGCCCCTGCCACCATAGAGCGTGTTCTCTTAGTTGAGTGGCAGTCATGCCTCTGCTGGCGCTGTCTGCTGGGTTCTCAGATGACTTTACATACCTCCAGCAATCAGCGGGCATAATTTGGGTTACTTGCTTAACCCGATTGGATACGAAAACTTTCCACTTCTCTGGGTCACCCTGTAGCCACCCGAGTGCTACCATGGAATCACTCCAACCAAACTGTATAATTTTATAGCCACTTAGTGCTTGTTTCACTTTTTCCATGAGTTTGGCTAATAAGTATGCGCTACTTAGCTCTAGTCGTGGTAAGGACACTTGTTTGCTGGATGGCACGAGTCTTGTTTTCCCGACCACCAACACGACTGATGATTTTTCTTGATTTTCACTGTTTATTTTACAGTAAATGACGCATGCGTATGCCTTCGTTGACGCATCGCAGAACCCATGCAGCTCTATGCTGTCATCCTGCTTTGTTTTTAGCCATCTTGGGAGCTGTATCTGATCGATGTTTTGGATGTCATTCTTGATACTGAGCCATTCCTTGATGATGTGCTCGGGAAGGCTATCATCCCAGCCAATGTTCAGTAACCATACACTCTGGAACAGTATTTTCAGTTTTGTGCTAAGTGGAGAGAGCCACCCTAGCGGATCGAATAGTTTTGAGATGCTTGATAATAGTGATCTTTTTGTATACTTGGTAGTTGATCCAATCTTGCACTGAAACTCGAAGTGATCTTGAGTTGGATTCCAGGTGAGGCCAAGCGTCTTGGTTGATTCTGCCTGTTTGAAATCAAAGTTTTCGTTTTTGTCGACATCCTCCAAAAGTTCGGGTGTATTTGCTTTCCATTTTCGCAAATGTAAGCCACCGGACTCTAGTAAACTGATTAAGTGCCGTTGTACCTTTAAGGCTGATGCTGTTGAGTGGCACCCATGAATCAGGTCATCCATGTAGAATTTTTCTTCTAGCACGGTGGCTGCTTCCAGTTGATATATCTTCTCCTGGTCTGAAGACGACTGCTCTCTTGCTAATTTCTGTTTTTCCTCGCTCGCCAACTGTTTCAGTGTCATCATAGCGAGAAACGGGGCTGCTTTTGTACCATAAGTTACGGTGGTTAACTGATACTCTTGTATAGGGTCTTGCTCTGTATTCCTCCAAACAATTTTCTGGTACTGTTGATCTTCTTCGCTGACTAGTATGCATCTGTACATTTTGGCTATGTCAGCAGTAAACGCTATCTGATATTGTCTCCATGTGATAAGCAACGCTTGGAGGTCTGTTTGTAAATTTGGACCACGGTACATGAGGTCATTTAAGCTTCGTCCTGATGACGTGGTGGTAGACGCGTTAAAAACCACTCTAAGCTTGGTCGTAATAGAGTCCACTTTCAAAACGCAGTGATGCGGCAAAAAGTAGTCGCACGCTGAGCCAACCGCCGGTTTCATATGACCTAACGATAGGTACTCGTTCATAAATAGCTTATACTCCTTTGCTATGTCTTCCTGTTTAATGAACTTTCGTTCCAATGATCGAAATTGTGAAACGGCCTTGTATTTTGACAAGCCGATTTTTTCACTGATATCTGGCTTAAGAGGGAGTCTGACCTCGAATCTGCCATCATGAAGCCGTTTTGTTGTGGCCTTGTAGAACTGCTCCGGCTCGAAGGACCAAAAAACTAATGTACGGGTTTACACTAAGCTCTGATAAATGATACGAACTGACTTTGGGAACTTATAACTGATATATTGTCAATAGTACTAGGACTAAGATGAGGGGTGAGATGAACTGGTATTGTACTGATAATGAGGACGCGACGAGTGTCCGTCTGAACGGATCGGCTCTATATCGTGAACTAACTTAGATTGCTACCGATAGGTAGCGGGTGACGGCAAAGGTCCGCGGCCTCGCAGAATTGCTGACAAGCAATTCGTGTATACTATGAAACTGTTCGGGTTGGCCCGTACAGTCGGTACAAAATCTTACTCAGTGAATATGTTCGTAAACAAGTGTGCAATACTGTGCGCTCACAAAAGTTACACACAGCATTGCCGGTGGAAACAGAGGCTAAAAGCGATACCAACTTAGTACGTGTTGTGCTGTAGTTCCGCACAAAATGTTTGTAAACAAATGTGCTGCACAATATTTTGGTGGAATCGTACCTTTACGTTACCCAGGGTCTGTTCAATTAACTACAATTCGTGGTTTACTTACTACGACAATAATTCGATGTACATTGCGAAGTCGATTAACCCACAGATAACCACGTCAGAATAAACCACGAAATTTAGTTTTATGAAACGCGGCCCTGGATTCGCCTAACTACATCTAACTTCCGAGAGCGTTAACAATTTCTCCAGCAGAAAGTTGACCAAAATTGCGAACTCACTATACAAAGTGCTGTAAGTGGGCGTCGCCAGGTTGTTCAACTCGAGTTCCCCTCTGAACAGTCCGTATTTGATGTGGCTGTCCGCGGTTAGGATGTCGTCTGTTGCCGTGGATACTATCTGGAACAAAGACTTTATTAGACATTTTGTGGCCAAGACACTGCTGTTAACGCCGTTTTGCTTAAATATTCCACCTAGCTAGGTATCTACTAGGTTTTTATGTAGCCTATACCTATCTATAGGTACGTCCCACTGCAGGGCACAGGCCATCTCTCAGAGCTTGGGCTTCATTACCACGCGAGCCCGCCGCGTATTGGCAATTTCAAGCGGTGATGAGGTACCTATGCGAACTCCTTAAACACTCAGGTTTCCTCACGATGTTTTCCTTCACAGTTAGCGAGCGGTATTACAATAGTATAATACTGTCAATTAAAGCAAGGGACAGGAGAACTATTTGCTTCTCGCTTTTACAATAAAGCCGTCCATATGATGTGAGAGAGAGGCAATTATCTATTTATTAAAAAATAACAATCATAATTATTCTTAAATTTAATAGTTTACCTAATAAATAATCGCGATTAGAGCCGTTAAAATGTATTATACTAAATAGTTACCTATTCAGTCCGTTTCTCATACTAACAGTGCTATACACCATGAATTTTGGGTGGCTTGAAAGCCATAGCAAATTTAACGTGCCTGAACAAATAGCTATCAAATACGCGTTATTTTTTTTTTAATGCACTTTTCAAAAATCGCCGCCAACTGAAATCCCTGAAAATTATCCTACTTAGCTAGAGCGGTGCGTGAGTGCCGCGGGATTAGGTACCTACTGAACATAGTTCATAATGTTTCCAGGCATCTGCGCACCACTTCCTGAACGCTTCCAATCGTGTAACTGTCAAATTCCACACAAATTGCCATCACAAATGTCAGGATTCCGACATGGTTTGGTGCGCATAATTTGGCCTCAGGGTGCCTCAGGTCCCTCCCATATTACGCGCAGCAAATCCTGAATGATTCAAATCGTCTAACTGTCAAATCCCATACTAGGTAATTGCTATCGTAAACATCAGGATTTCGACAGGCATTGGTGTGCATAATTAGGCCTCAGTCATAAGCAGCCTATATACATCCCACTGTAGGGCACAGGCCTTCTCTCAGAGAGAGAGTTGGGCTTAATCACCACGCGTGCCCACCGCGGAATTGCGATTTCAAGCGCTGAGGTATGTGAATAGCTCAGACACTCAGGTTTCCTCACGATGTTTTCCTTCACCGTTAGCGAGTGGTATTGCTACTATTACTTCACAAATGTACATAACTTAGAAAACAAAGTCATAGGTACATGCCCGCACTGGGAATCGAACCTGGGTCTCCCGCTTCCGAGTCCAATGTTCTACCCATTAGGCTACCACCGCCGCCACCGCCACCCGCAAATTAGGCCTCAGTACCTACACCCAAAGTAACTCTGTGCAATGGACGCCCACTGCTCGCTGGAACGACGGTCTGAGGCAGATTGATGGCAGCGCCTGGACGAGGATGGTCGAGGACAGAAAGAAGCATGCCTTTTGGGGGGGGGGGAATGTCCACTAGTGGACGAATACGGGCTGATTGATTGACCACAGTGTAAACAAGACAATCAAAAGGTACTGACCCAACTATCCGTGGCTATAGCTAGGATCACCATCAAAACGCACGCAGAGCTGGAAAGAGCCGCTCCGTAGATGTAGCCCTTTCTGGTGACGGCCATTTTGATCGGTCGGCCGAACGCAACTTAATGGCTGGTCTTTATCGACAATTAAACGTTATCTACCGATTACAGCCAAATCGCGGTGAAGGTAGATGGTTGTAGAAGGTTCAATCTGGCGAATTCAACATTTTGGAATAACAATGAATTCAACATTTTGCGAATTCAACATTTTGGGATTCAACATTTTGCGAATTCAACATTTTAGGAATTCAACATTTTAAGAATTCAACATTGTGAGCCGAAAGGAATCCGACCTGCACGTTAATATTTTTTATTGCTTGTTATTTGAATCTGGAGCTGAACGTCAAATAATTAACATTTTGAAAAAATATATTTTAAGACAAACACGTATTAAAAGTGCACAAACAGCAGTAGGTACATTTAGAGTACATTTTATTTTGTATAATTGGTCATTATTTAATCAGCCATTTTTATTAGGAGCACCGTGTTAGAATTCAATGAAGTACACAGTTTGTTATGAATTTAACAAAAACATGCGCCGTGGTCGTACTGTACCTACAGTATGACAAAAAAATAACATGTAAATTCACTTTCTTTTACTTTAGCACCGGAACCTGCCTCTTAAGAAGTACTTATTGCTCAGACTTATTGCAAGTCGTTCTTAGTCAACAGAAAGAGCAATGAACTTAATATTATGTCTTTATGTATGCTTGATGAATCATACAAGCTTCTAGTGCCAATCCTACCCACATTAGGTACAAATCAAATCAATTTTTTTTATTCAAAGTAGCACAGAAATTGCGACTTAATGAACGTTACAAGTCAAACTAGGTGTCCATTTCAAAATCTACATCATTTTGGAGAAAAAATGGACAAAAACCTCCAAACTTTAGTCTTTTCAAGTAGATACACATTCTCAGACGCTATATGGCCTGGTACGGTTTGCGTTTAACGTTGAGCTAATCTTCTGTACTTGTGACGATCCAAATCCGATACAAATGAAGATTATATCGGTAGATAATTAGATATCAGTACAGTATTCTGACACATACTCGTTGCAAGGAAGTATGAATAAGATTTTTCTATTCTCTGATACTAGTTATTGTTGAACATGGTTGTGATACAAAGAGTTGTTGTGAGAGCGCTTGAAACTGCCGAACCGCAGTGGGCACGCGTGGTGATTAAGCCCTTACTCTCTCTATGAGAGAAGACCTGTGCCCTACAGTGAGCCGTATAAAGGCTGCATTATTAAGGGGATCCAACGGGATATCGAACGCCACCAAAGAAAAAAACATCTTATCTTCTTTTGCAGATCGTATTTGCAAAGTGTCTGTAATAATATAAATAATAAGCAGCCTATACACGTGACACTGAAGGGCACAGGTTTTCTCTCAGGGAGAATGGGCTTAATCACCACTTGTGCCCACCGCAGATTGGCGATTTCAAGCGCTGAGGTATGTGAATAGCTCAGACACTCAGGTGTAGGTACTCACGATGTTTTCCTTCACCGACAGCGAGTGGTAACGTATTGCTACTATAACTTAACTAACTTAGAAAACAAAGTCATAGGTACATGCCCGCACTGGGAATCGAACCTGGGTCTCTTGCTTCCGAGTCTAGTGTTCTACCCACTAGGCTACCACCGCTGTGGTAGGCCGCTAAGGCAAAAAACCTAGGGCTAGACAGCATTAACGCCAAAACGTACGTCACTAACGAGCGCTCAATGCAGACTAAAGTAAAGTTCGTTGTGTGCATTGTTGCGCCTAGTTACGTTCATCATCATCATCGGCCTACGCTTGTCCACTGCTGGACATAGGCCTCTCCTATTGCACGCCACTGAGCATGGTCCTCGGCTTCTGTCGTCCAGCTCTTGCCAGCCGCCCTGCGGAGGTCATCGCTCCACCGAGTCTGAGGACGTTCCACACTACGTTTACCGATCCGATGTCTGCACTGAAGAACTCGTCTACCCCATCGGTTATCAGTTCTTCGGATGATATGGCCAGCCCACTGCCACTTCAGCATACTAATTCGGTGGGCTATGTCAGTGACTTCGGTTCTCTGTTGGATCACCTCGCGTCGAATTCGATCTTTCAGAGAAACCCCGAGCATGGCCCTTTCCATAGTTTCGTTAGTTCAATTTTTTTCGGTTTCGGTGTCTTCGGTAATTTGGAGGACTTTTTGTGCGGGGTAGTTTAGTCCTTCGTGTGCGTTATTCGATACAATTTATAAGAGATCTATATCGATGGACAAAAAAGTATCCGGGGGACCGTACCTCGTCTGCGCAGGCCTTTAACATGATTGATACACTTTTTGCAAATTCGATCTGTAAAAAAAGATACTATTCTTTTTCCTCGGTGGCGCTAGTGTTGCTCCCTGGAGCCCCTTAAAGAGTGGTTGTACGTAACTCTAACCTACGTCTGGCATCCGTCTTGTTCGCGCATTCTAACATGTGTAATGAGTGTCTTTTAATCATGTTAACAGTGATTTTTAGGACCCACGACCGATAACCTGAAAACCGCACTTTGCATTAATGCCAAATACGGTTGTTTTTGGTGGAAATGCTATCTAGCTCCGGGTTCTTGGCCTCCGTCGTGGACCATGAAGCGCATGGAGCCCCTTTGACTAAAATTCTTAATTTTTTTATGAAGCCTATAAAAGTCCCACTGCAGGGCACAAGCCTTCTCTCAAAAAGAGAGTATGGGCTTAATCACCGCGCGTGCTCACCGCTGATTTACAATTTCAAGCGCTCAGGTATGTGAACACCTCAGACATTCAGGTTTCCTCACGACGTTTTCCTTCACGGTTAGCGAGTGGTATTGCTACTGCGACTCCACAAATGTACGTAACTTAGAAAACAAAGTCATTGGTACATGCCGGGATTCGAACCCACGACCTCCCGCATGTGAGGCGGCATTCTACCGCAACGCTACCAAATTCTTCATTCACAATACATTTAAATGGCCACTTGAGTACCATTGAGAGTGTGGTGGAAATTAAAATATTTTACAAAATATTGTCTCGTTGGTCAAAACTCACATTTAATTCCATAAATAAATGAAGCTTTGCGCTACAATCTGAACATTATTGCTTAAAATAATATACTTACATACATCTTGCGTGAATATTATTATATGTCAACGTACAATCCTTTTGAGGTGTAAACGAGCGCTCTAGGTCCAGGACCTCCAAAGGGCCATATTATACTGTTATATACACGGCGTTAAGGATAAAACACACCAACGCGGTGGCACTGTCGGTCCATACAAAATACTACTGCATGCCGTAAATGATTTCATTTCTCATCCTTCAATTCATAAATATTAAACCGACAGACAAGTGATTCTAAGCATCTTATTAATCGGTAGAATTCTAAATGACTCGATCGGACCACCATAACCATGGTTTTTAAAATTGTTCTTTTCAACGTCATAATCTAACAGGTTAAAGCACTTTACATGACCATGAACATGAATATTTACATACAGGCACATACATTGCTTCTGGCCCCACACTAGGATACCCTGTGTCGTGGGAACCAGAAACAACGACATCACAAACATGTAAACATCCAAGACCTTTTTTTAAATTCCCAGCCGAGATTCGAACCCGGGACCTCTCGCATGGTGTGCAGATGCACTACCGCTGCGCCACGAGGTCGTTTGTTCTACAATTTTGCGAAAATATTTTCATACGATATTATCAGATATTTTATCCCCGAAAAATCTAAGTAAAAAAGCTGTACTTTCTGCGCGAAATAAGAAAACTCTTCGAACAAAAATGGTTCAGTATGATGAGTTGAATTACCTCTCAATCGGGTTCAAAATTTACAAATTTTAAATTTTTTCGGTTTACACTTGTCTTTAGGTATCACGCTTTAGTTATCACTTAAATGGAGTCTAAAATCTTTACATTCACAGTAGTAGCATTTTGTAAAGCACCTTATTCAATAAATTATTTGCAAAATATTATAGTTATATTCAAATTTACATTTCAAAGGTACTGTTTACTTTTTTTTTTATATACGTGCCACTGTACGGCACAGGCCTTCTCTCAGAGAGAGATAGTACTGTTTACTTACATTCTATTTTTAAATAAGATAAGGGTCTGTTCAGACGGGTCACGTATAGCGACAAAAATGTCGCCGAGAACAAATGGCAGTGACCAATTTCTCCAATTTTTCATCGAGAATTACAATTCAATATTTTTTTATTGATTCTCAAGAGGAGTCCCGAGGTAGGCCTGATAAACCTCCAACCCGGTGCGGGTGCCAACACTCTTACTAGTTAACCTCCTAAGTCCTGAGCTTGAAACTAACAATGATTTTCGATTGTTATTTTCAAGGCCATTAAAAATGGCCAGTTTTTGAATTGAGAATTTCGCTAAGCAGATGGTTAGCTGCAGTGCTGTCTCTTGGGATTTCTCAGAAATGAGCGTGACAGAACGTTACTTAAGTATTTGCTTATTGAAATTATTCTGAATTCAGAAACCGGCCCTAAGTCATTCGGACCTAAATTCGACTCGGCAAATTTTCTCTTACAGAAAGAGAAGGAGTCTAAAGTTTCATACACCAGCCTTAAAATAAAATTAACTATGTCACTATGAATGATCGCCCATGCCCACAGAGCTATTCATTACAATTGACTGTACAATAGCAGCTAATACTAATAATTTAAATACTATCGGTCTTCTTTATAAAAACACGATTCCTTAAAACACTCGATAAAGGCCGATTAAAATAGTCTGTGGTGGAGATTTTACACGGACAAGCCGCAATCACAGATTAAATACGGCAGATTTAATACGATTGTATACGGCAAAACATAGACATGAAAGCCTTTTAATGTATTTCGTTTTCTGGTGCAGTGTTGCCACATCTACGTCTTTTTGTGTAGATCTACGTACTTTAGACCTTTCCTGCAAACCTACGAACTTCAGTCCCAGAATCTACGTATTTTCTATCAAATTGTACAAATTTGCAAAATATTATAACTCATTAGGCTGAATGGGAATAACGTCGTTTTCATTCGCGAAAAAAGTTAATAAACGTTCCGTTTCATACTATCGCACAGTCGCCTAGCCATACACCACTCACGTCAAGTCGCCTCATGAATTTTTATAAAAAAAAACTTCCCATAACATAGACCTGTGACTGTGTAAAACGAAACGTCTCGCCGTGAAAATGGGAACTTAATCTAACAGTTTTTTTGTTGATTTTTTTTTGTTTGGTTTCGATGGTTTGGTCCTTATGATTTTACCTGTCTTCATTACTCTCAGAAGGAAGTACGTAGATAGATCTACCAACTTTCCATGCGCCAATTTTACTAATTCTAGGTAATTTTCTAATGTGGCCTACGCCTTTTTCAAAATCCGAGTTGGCAACACTGTTCTGGTGTGTACAATAAAGTGTTCTAATCTAATCTAAATAAATTCCCTCTGAAGAGTGCTTTAGAGGAATCGTGTTTTATAAGGCCGTGAATGTGTAACAGCGAGCGTGATGCAAATACAATTCTTATAGTGTTATATCTCTATCTTACGTGAAACTTAAAAGTTTCTGCTAGAACATCTACATTTGTACCATTCACAATATTGTTAATGTCCTTACCATTCGCAATACATTGTTAACATTTCAAAGACATTTATTACGTCAGTATTTTTTAAGGACTGATGCTCATACTGAGTATGATGCAGACGGTACATTCGCAAACTTAAAACTTTGGCCCTTCCATCTACGTAATGAGATGATTTATGCAGCGTCCAGTGGCACCGTCACTCACACTAGATGAGTGAAGGGACCACTCGGACGCTGCAGTGCACTATACCATCCTGACTAAGCTCGGCCTAGCCCACAGGAAAGACAAGTCAATACGTGCGGAGCCAACCAAGCCGCGGATTTCCTCACGATGTAAACTTAATGAACTTATTATTGCGATGAGACCCGTCAAGTGTATAACCATTTATTACATTTGTTAAAACATATTTGCATCTCAACAAGTTTTTCTGACTATACACAAACTATAAACACTTTAAAATCACTTTTCCACTTTTACTCGTACACTTCCATTGTACTGCTAAAAAATAATAAACATTTATGCTAGATCTAGACAAAAAAATTAAACAGATCTTCATTAAGTGAACATATAGCTTGACAAAAAATAAATTTAAAACAATATGCAATATATGTTTAAGGTCAGCCTAATTGATTTTCAACGATTTCGTATAAATTTTGTGTTTCACTAGTGAAATAAACAATTTATGATTATTACTATTTTTTATATTAACACAAGTTGTAAAAGTAAAATGCTAACATAATTGCATTAATAAATAACAATACTATTTATATAAAGGTAATCTATGGACTGAATTTTCGGTGAACTACTTTTTCGCTAAACTGTACTAACCTAAAAACAATAAGACATGAAATCTAAAAGATGTTGCATTACTTTTTAGCAGTCAAAACTCAATTTAAAATCAATAAACAAACTGATCGACAGACCTTATCCAACGACAGAAAAATCGCCCTTATCTAGGCAAAAACAGCCCCTGCCACCTCCAACACAAAGACGAAACCGCCTAAGCGCCACTTGCATCATCCCAGTAACCCTGGGTTAAATTGTACTGACAACCATGGTAACTCCAGGTTTAACCGGTTAGCCCTGGAATAGAGGGATGGTGCAAGTGGCGCTAAGCGTTCAAACACTTAGCCAGGTCATCCAAACACTCATTCCCTTCACACAACTCCTTCAGCCTCTCCAGCTGTGGTCCGGTGAAATTCGAATGCAACGCCACTGTACACAGTAATCGTCTGTCGGAAAACGACATTTTACTATCAAAAGTGCCTAAGAACCCTGCGAAAACGCCCCCAGGCTCCTCCTTCCTGCAGTTGTGGAAACCTTGCTTTAGTACGCAGTAGCATAAGGGTGCTAATTTGCGGATGTGCTCGTTGCCGCTCGCCGATATGAGGAGTAGCAGAGTGCAGTAGGGTAGGAAGGCCGACGTAATTTTGCCGCTAAGTAGGTGGCAGAGGGCGTCGAATATCCAACCGCTGAGGACGGCCAGTTGATCCTGTGCTACGGAGACTTCGAAGACCTGGGGAGAAGTACATGTGTTATGAGGGCTTGTAACCTTGTATCAAGGGTTGGCTTGAAGAGATTTCTGCTGAAATAAGCTCGCCATGTACGCTTTTAATTTTTTTTTGTAAATTTTGTGTTTTTTCTTTATGTCTTTTTATGTGCGCAAGAAAGTATAAAGTAAAGTAAAGTAAACGCCATTCTAAAATGAATCTACAGTACTATTGAAAAAATACTAAACGCGCAACATTTAAAATAAAAAGTGAACGTTATTTATTAACGTACACACGACTACTCGTCACTTAGATAAAGAACACATTTGACAATATTACAAAAGTATATATCCACAAACGTTTTTTCCAAAGTAATAAAAATTAAATATAAGAAGCAAAATGTCCAGAACGGAAAAAAATATACACACAAACAAGAATACAAACCTGAATTAACTGTCGAGCAAACCGCCCCGAGACATACTCGAGCTAAAGGTTCCCATACCGCTGGCATTGAGTACCCCAAGATACAATGTAACTTAGCCAGGTCATTTGGGAGAGCGCTGGCACGGTTAGCCAGAGGTCGCGGGTTCAAGTCCCGGCATAGGTGGAATTTTTAACCTCTAAATAGGTTTTTCAAAAACCTCTAAATAAGTTTTCCTTTTTTATGTACAATAGTGTTATCTGCCTCGTTGGTCTAGCGGTATCACGTGTGATTACCGCAGGTCGTGGGTTCGTTTCCCACTGGGGGCCGCCGTACATTTGTACAAATCGCCTCAGTCTGGGTGTATTGGAAATGTTCGTGACGTCCTTGCTTGGTTACCGTAGCACAGAGTATTCTAGTTTGGGACTAGGAAAAGTGGGTGTGTTGTGTGGAAAAAAATATTGTTGTCGATCCATCTTACCTCAAAAAGTATTTCAGCTTGCGCGGCAGCCGACACGATCACACTTTGCATACTATGCTGCTTCTCGGCCAACTTGCAACTCTCTAAGAACTGTGAATAGATACATAATAATGAGTACACTTTAATACACATACTACCACACAACACACACACACACACCCACGCACGCACTCACGCACGCACGCACGCACGAACGCACGAACGCACGAACGCATGAACGCACGCACGGCACGCACACACACATACACACACAGACACACACGCACACAAATTATGACATTTGGTGCATAAATTCTACATAAAACTTTTTTGCCTTATATAAGCGGAACTGTTTGAATGTTAAATTAGAGTTCTATGCCTTAGGCAATCATTATCTTTTGCGTTCTCTCTCGCATATTAAGACAACTCTCCATCTCTCACTAACACAGTCCTCACCTCAATGACGACCCGGCTGAGCGCGGCGACCGGCGGGAGAGTTTCTCTCAGAGAGTACTTGACCGTCGCCATGGTGACCGCTTTAGTCTCCTCGCTTCTAGACTCTCGCAACACTCGGTACAGGAGAGTAATTCGCTCCATCGAACTCATCAGCACATCGGGTTCCATATTTGACACGTCTGACGTCAGTTTCGGGCTCAGAAGCTTGTTGTCCGCTGTTTAAGGGGGAAAAAGGAGGATTTTTAATACTGGTATCACAGAAAACAACGAAAGAGGTTTGTCACAATCGTGGCAAATGGCAAACCCTGATCTCTACCTACCTCTTCGGAGTAAGTTTATAAAAAGTGCAATGTAATCACAGGAAGAATGCCCATGACGCTGTTTAGAACTTTTTTTTTATTTTGCATTATTTTGATTAGCACTTTAAACCTTGTAGCAATAAAATATTGTTTTTATATGTACTTATAGAGTTATTTTTAAACTGTGCAATTTCTACCTCTGTTCTTCGGATTTCATTTCTTTTTTTATTGAATTATCCATTTTTAGAAATATATTTTTTTGTTAATTTTGATGGTTAATGCTTAAAACAATATAATATGTGTTAATTCTTCTAAAACGAACAATGATTGAATACTGCGACATTAGTAAAATGCGAATGTAATAAAGTTACATAACTTTTAAAAACCCTGATATTTACAAAAATATAATTAATTTTTGTGCGCTTTTCTATGTTCTTAATGCAGGTTCCCCATTACTCCTCTATCTGTTCAAAATAATATCTGTTCTTTATAAATGAACACCATATACTCACCAGAAAAAAGATGGACCATCAATATCTGAATGGCGTGATGCTCCGAATAGTTGTTCATATTATCGAGCAGTTTCTCTATCGTTGTGTTTTTCAGCTCCTTCGGGAGCACTTGCAGTCTGATCATCGATGTTATACCCTGGAAAAAACATTTATCACGTCGATAATAACCAAAATGTCCACCAATCAGTTTAGTGTCTATACACTGCGTGACCTCCCTCAACTCATTCATTCATTCTTTCTCCCAACTCTCTAAACTCATTCATACATTCTCCCATCTCTCTACCAACACTCTTCCAGCTATCTGCTATATATTTTCTATTTCTCTTCGATCGCTCTCCTCCCTTCAGTCTCTCTTATCTTATTTTTTTACCTCTCTCTTTACTATTTCTTCCTCTCCTCTCCTTCTCTTCTATCTACATCTCTCTCTCATACGCCCATCCTGTCACCTATCCTCCTCCCTCTTCCCTTACTTTGACAACGAGATCCGTGCAGTAATGTCGAGGGTTCGCTATGAGGAAGTCCACGGCAGTATTCATCAGCTCCGGATGGCCCAACTCTATGAGTGTGAACAGCACCGTCCAGTTGAGACTCTGCTCGTACAGGGATATTCTGGAAAGAAAATACGATAGCATAAGCCCACTGAAGGTTTCAATCCGATCCACCAGGCAGATCATTAATACTTATTACATATGATTACTAATTAGGTTAATTTCCAGCAGGTAAAGAAACACAATGGTAATGTGGCGGACTTAATGCTATAACCATTTTTACCAGTCAACCACGGGTGGTGCAAGTGATTAACCGATAGACACAAAAAATAAATATCATACGTCCACTACTGGACATACATACATACAGATCATCCGTACAGTACAGCGGGCAGAACCTGATAGCTCTCTCTCTCTCTTTCTCTGTTTCACACACACACACACGCACGCACGCACGCACGCACGCACGCACGCACGCATGCACGCACGCACGCACGCACTCACTCACTCACTCACTCACTCACTCACTCACTCACTCACTCACTCACTCACTCACTCACTCACTCACTCACTCACTCACTCACTCACTCACTCACACTCACACACTCACACTCACTCACTCACTCACACTCACTCACACTCTCACGCACACAAAGAGACAAATTGCTGCGTCTTTCTATGAAGAGAGCTAACAAAAGACGTACCACACGACCATCTTAGAAATTGATGCTTTCCTTTATTTCTGTACTAACTTGTTCTTGCTCCCCAGATACTGCGTCACGGTGACGTTCAACTGCGTGACGAGCTCCTGATACGGGTTGGCAGCGTTCTGCTGGGCGAGCAGATGCCTCGCTCTGCCGTACAGCTGCAGCAGGCAGCCCTGCAGCGCCGCCTGCCGCAGCGGGGCCGAACCCGATGATAGCGACTTCAGCAGCTTTTGATGGACTGTCGACAGCTCCTGGAAAGAGGGGGGGTCTGTTACTGTGGTGGCAGTAGAAGGGGTAATGTCGCCTATGCGAGTAGACGGCTAAGCAGAGTAACATACGGTGAGCACCGCCGGAGTCGCAAACGGCGTGGCGTGGCAAACGGCGTGGCGTGGCCATCGACGGTCGGCGCGAGGGCGCGGCGCGCGTGCCAGTACTGTAGATTATAAATGTACAAGAGCCCTATGCAAGGAATATAATAATATCCACGCGGCAGCTAACGGCTAAACTAAAACTGCAAGAGCTCTCTACCTATACTTATTGCACTGCTATTAATCACTCGCAAATACGCAACAGCGTGCATAAGCGCCCCAAAAATATAATCGTCGAATGTTGTGATGAAAATGGCAGAATAATAAAAAAAATCTAATATTACAAAGATACTTTTAAAATACATAAAATACTTTTAAGTTTTAAGCTCTCCTTTCTGCAGATGTATCTCTTGTGCAAAAAAGATTTTTTAAATCAAATTAAATATTACAAATATCGGTTTTGGCAAAAAAAAAGCGCACGCTATGGTCTGTGTAGACTCCTGGCCCATAGCGCGCACTAGCGCCCCATAAAAACATCCAACATCAGATCGTCGCACTCACGTCCAGTTGCGCAGGCAAGGCGGCCAGACAGAGGCTGAGCACGGTGAGCAGCGCCGGGGTGGCGAAGGGCGTGGCGTGGCCGTCGGCGGCCAGCGCGATGGCGCGGCGCGCCAGCCAGTACCACTGGCGCGGCTCCGTAAACAGCGAGCTGCACCGGATGATGCAGTCCAGCAGCGCGGCGCGCGCCGCTAGGCCCGTCGGCGCCTGCCGGGGGTGAAATCGGTGTAAGCGTGAAAAAACAATTGGCATTGTCTTAAAAAAATAAGATCTGTTTTCTTTTTTTTTTAAGAAAATAGGTCACTTTGAGAGAAAATAGGATGAATATTTTGATTTTGGCCGCTTTAATTAATTTTTAAATCGAAGAAAAAAGAACCAGAGTCTACGAATACGGAATTATGTCATGCACGGAATTACGTCACCGTCTAGTGTGGGGTCCAACAGTAAACTCTTCACTGTAAATATAAGGCATTTCCTATACTAATACCTAAGCTAATCGTAAGTACTTTGGTGTAATTGGAAAAATGTATACGATCATCATCAGCCATTTGACGCCCGCTGCAGGACATAGGCCTCCCTCATAGTTTTCATAACCATGAGGGGGTTTCGCCATAATCGCCACGCTTGGCAGGCGGGTTGGCGATCGCAGTATGCGGTTGGAATCTCAGGAAGACGCTGCTGCCCGTCTCCTGGTAATTTATCTCCTTAGTCGCCTTCTACGACATCCACGGGAGGAAATGGAGTGACGCTATCTGGCGCCACAAGGATATATACGGATATATGTATACGATATTAGCAAGTAAAGTAAAAAAGTAAAAAGTAAAAATTTCCAGCGGCACCCACACTAGGAGACCCCGTATCGTGAGGGCCAGTTTTATAATAGGTTTCTATATTAAAAACCGATTTAGAGGCTAAGCACGGGTCAGTGCAACAAATATAATATAAAAAGGTACCTATATTGTTTTAATGTTTTATCCGTTTAAGGGCCAATTTTTCAATAGTCAGATTAAACCTAACTGGACAGTAAAATGCATGCTATCACTGTCTAAATCGTACGACAAGACAGTGAAAACATCAGTATTATCCTCCAGTTAAGTTTTATCTGACTATTGAAAAATGAACATGTGTGAAGCTATAGTAGCAATACCACTCGCTAACGGTGAAGGAAAACATCGTGAGGAAATCGCCAATCCACGGTGGGCACGCGTGGTGATTAAGCCCATACTCTCTCTCCGAGAGAAGGCCTGTGCCCTATAATGGGACGTATATAGGCTGCTTATGATTGAAAAATTCGGTCTAAATATCGTTATCATCATCAGCCATTTGACGCCCACTGCAGGACAAACGCCTCCCTCATGGTTTCCCAAGCTTCATGGACTTGTGCCGTCCGCATCCAGCGACTCCCCGCCACCGTAAC
Source organism: Yponomeuta evonymella (assembly GCA_963969515.1). Classification (NCBI taxonomy): domain Eukaryota; kingdom Metazoa; phylum Arthropoda; class Insecta; order Lepidoptera; family Yponomeutidae; genus Yponomeuta; species Yponomeuta evonymella. Next base: position 2,421,208 of record OZ018365.1, read on the forward strand.
CAGGTCGTCAGACCATCTAGTGACCGCCCCAACGGCGGGCTATGTGTTTCTCCCCCCCACTGCCACTTCAACTCGCATAATATCTTTGTAAAGGAGGGCAACCCCACGTACCTTGGGCTCGAGCATTTGCGTAGCGACATCCATAAGCAGCTGCAGGCAACTGTTCACATCGATGGTCCGGCTTTTCCTCATGCGCTTTAGTTGAAACTTGACCCGGAAGGGCGCGTCGTCTGCTATGTCTGTTGAAGAGAAGGATTTGACACTGTAGCCAGTATAACCTCCTCAGTCCTGACCTTGAAAATAACAATGGTTTTCAATTGTTATTTTCAAGGTCAGGACTGAGGAGGTTAAATAGACTTGACGTCATAATGTGGCTAACATGGTCACATGGACGTCATGGATTTGTATGGACCTTATTGCGCTGCGCGAGCGAATAGTTGTGGGAAAAGTAGGTATTACTGAAATTACCTTGCCTGGTAACCATAGCACAGGGTATCCTAGTTTGGGACCAGGTCAAGTGTTTGTATTGTGTTGAAGTTATTATTATTTAGACTCATGTTCGCGATTTTTTTGATGCTATAAACCTTAAAAAATAATAAAAACAATGACCGACGGCCCTAGATAAGACATTGAGACGTAATATATATTTATGGAGCGGTGGTAGCCTAGTGGGTAGAACATTGGACTCGGAAGCGGGAGACCCAGGTTCGATTCCCAGTGCGGGCATGTACCTATGACTTTGTTTTCTAAGTTATGTACATTTGTGAAGTTATAGTAGCAATACCACTCGCTAACTGTGAAGGAAAACATCGTGGGGAAACCTGAGTGTCTGAGCTAGCGCTTGAAATCGCCAATCCGCGGTGGGCGCGCGTGGTGATTAAGCCCATACTCTCTCCTTGAGAGAAGGCCTGTGCCCTACAGTGGGACGTATACAGGCTGCTTATGATATATTTATATTTTAAATAATAACGATTAGAGAGCAAAATGTGTTTAAAGTACCTGATTTAGGGGTAATGTCAGAGAACCCAGCCTTAGGCTCGCGTTTGTGCAGATTAATTTTTTGAATCAAGCCAAATATGAATATCATCTATAACATTGGGCTTGCGCAACTATATGCCTCTCTGTATGCCTTGTGTGGGCGAGAGGCAAATAGTTGTCCCTTTCTTAATTAACAGTGCCATACACAACACCATCACTTGCCCTGGTCCCAAACTAGGATAGCCTAAAAAATAAAATGAGCGTAAGAACAAAATAAGTCCCGCAAAAAGTGTTACACGTAAGAAACAGAGACTCAAACATGCAGCCATCATTGACGTATCCAGATTCATTTTCCAGGAAGGCCATCAATAATCCAACATCTTCATGTAGGCCTAAACCATTATGGGGTGGGCACGACCCACCTGGCTCGCCTTCTATCTTCGCTAACGGCAGCCAGCTTCACAAAATTAATCCAAGTTGACGTGCTCGAATTGGGCGCTGAACGCTAAAGATCATAATAAAAGATACTAAGACGCATTATAATAATAATGAACGGATGAACCCAAAATCTTCTTTGTTTCATTTTCCTGTATCTTCTTAGCAATGAACGAGAGCAGTTCTTTTTACGATCCACGTCACGACCTGGTTTACAAAATACGGGAATGGAAAAAAGGAATGGTACCCGAATCGTGGAAGGGAGATGCCTCGCCGCACGAAATCGCATTGCAGCCATTCGTGTCGCAGATTTCGCAGTTTTGTGTACGGACCTTTGAAACCTAGATTCAAACCAATAAGGTCTAAAACAGCACAAACCCGCAGCCAGCTTCAGAAAGTCGGTACTGAACTGGGCGTAATGGTACACGTCACTTTGGTCCCTCATCAGTGGTATTCGCTCCAAGTTGACGTTCTCGAATTGTGCGCTGAACACCGAAGTGCCGACTAGAAGGTTTCGCAGGCGTTGCATGCTGTAACAAAGGATATGTCAAGAAAAACAAACAGTCCATAAGCATTGCACTGCAGGGCGTAGGCCTTCTCTTAGAAAGAGAGAATATGGGCTTAATCTCTATTGGTGATTTCAAGCGCTGAGGTTTGCGAACACCTCAGCCGAAGCCAGTCGGTGAGTGGTAAAAATTGTGAAGAAAAATATTCTAGTGTAGACAAAGTAAGCCGTGGCATTAGAATATTTTCAGAGAGATCCAGTCATCCATTATTGACTTCCAAAGTAGTCCTCGACAGGTTAGGTCGGTGATTCAAAAATAGACAGAAAGTAAGCTGTGGTACTAGTATGTTTCTAGAGAGTACTCTACTGGCAATACTAGAACCACCGTTTTTACCTGCCGAGAACTACTTTGGAAGTTAATAATGAGTTACTTACTTATTATTGACTTCCAAAGCGGTCCTCGCCAGGTGGAGACTGACTTCCCTCTCTACCCCGGTCCAGCGTACTCTGGGAGCAGTACTCAGAAGCAACTACATGATCACGTGCACAGCCCAGTGAGTATCGTTACCTTATAAAGCCGCTTGTAAGACAGTATAGACAGAGAATAAGCCGAGGCAAGAGTTTGTTTCTAGAGAGAACTATTTACCCATTATTGACTTCTAAAGCTGTCCTGAAAGTCCTGAAGACGGTGATTCTAGTATAGACAGAGGATAAGCCACGTTTCTTTGTTAGTACGTTTGTAGACAGAACCACTCACGCATTATTGACTTCGAAAGCAGTCCTCAGCGGGTGCAGACTGACTTCCCCTCAAGCCCGGTCCAGCGTACCGAGGGCACAGTGCTCAGTAATTACTGCGTGATCCAGCCCAGTGGGTACCGTTGCCTTACAAAGCCGCTAGTGATCCCGAATTGCTTTTTGTATATTCTATTATAGACAGAGAGCAAGCCGTGGCACTAGTATGTTTCTAGAAAGTACTACTCACCCATTATTGACTTCCAAAGTAGTCCTCGGCAGGTGGAGACTGCCTTCCCCCTCGACCCCGGTCCGGCGTACTCTGGGCACAGTGCTCAGTAGCAACTGTGTGATACCATGAACAGCCCAGTGTGTACCGTTGCCTTGTAAGGCGGCTAGTAAGGCCACCCATATCTCCTCGAATTGCTTCTTGGATGACCAGCCTACGAAGTTTACCCTGAGGAGGAAAATTGGGATCAAAGCCAAAAAACTGGTAAAGTGCGAGACGGAATCGCGCACTGAGGATTTCGTACTACCGTGTATTACGTCAAAAAAATATGTTTTCTTTCAATCAGTTCCGGACCCTTGGGTGGGTCCGGAACTTTGGGCAGTGTTTACTATTATTAGCTCAATTCCGGATTCACTTACCTGATTTTTTGAGTTTTTACTATCGATTATTATACTACAAGGACTACACCAAAGCATACTAAGCTTAATATTTGAATGGACTACCGTTTTTACGATAGAGCAAGAAAACACGTTAAAAATCAGATCAAACCATACGTCATCATCAGCCATTTGACGCCCACCGCAGGACATAGGCCTCCCTCATGGTTTTCCAAGCTTCCCGGTGTAGTGCCGCCCGCATCCAGCGACTCCCCGCCACCGTAACCAGGTCGTCAGACCATCTGGTGGGGGGCCCTACCACCATACATAAAACAATCTAATTAAAAGTGTTATTTATAGAGGAATATCTTTAACGTTTAACATCTTTAATCTTTTAACGTGGCCTTTCCAATGACATCCAAATATATTTTTTCGTATCTTGTCCATTGAAATATCAGTCAAGTCAAATTTGTTTTGACTTAATATTACTTGTGTCATTGAAACGTGCGGGTGTATTTTGTATCGGGTTTGTGTATTGGGTTGCCTGAACTGGCATATGTTTAATGTAAAGAAGAAGAAGGAGAAGGTGAAAAAAGACATTTATTATACCAACAAGACACCAATGTCTTATTTCGTTCGGATTTTGTCTTAATGTAAACAATTAATGACTTGGTCGACGGTGTTGCTTTGGTATCTTGGCGATTTCTGTCAACAACGGTTTGTCTGCGTATGGACTGAAGCCGAATGAATTTAAATATATGTTGTTTATACATAAGAATAATATAGGCATAATACAAGTAAGTAATATATCTATAGAGATAGAGCGCTTCGTCAACAAACTGCTTAAGGTTTTTTTGTTTTGAATAAATGTTTTTTTTTGTTTGAGTTTTTTTTATATATAACAATAACGTTTTTTTTTTCAATAAACGACCACATTATTAATGCTTGTCATCAGTCAAAGAGCAGAACTATCCCTCATAAGCAGCCTATATACGTCCCACTGTAGGGCACAGGCCTTCTCTCAGAGAGAGAGTATGGGCTTAATCACCACGCGTGCCCACCGCGGATTGGCGATTTCAAGCGCTGAGGTATGGGAATCGCTCAGACACTCAGGTTTCCTCACGATGTTTTCCTGCCCTTTTGAACTATCCCTCACCTGAACAGAAAAGACTCCAGCGCGTCCATATCTTGCAAGGCCTGTAAAGGTAATTCCACCTTCTGCAGATCTTCTTTCTTGGAGCTGATATCCACCGCTGACCAAGCAATCGGTGGTATAAGCGCTATACTGCTTACTATGTCCAGTCTGGAAAGGGAAGGTGTAGTCGTAATTATGCGAATGGAATTTGATTTGTTGAAGTTCGGGCACGATTCGAAATTAGTGCACAGTTTACGATATTAGTGCGCAGTTTATGAAATTAGTGCGCAGTTTACGATATTAGTGCGCAGTTTACGAAATTAGTGCACACTTTACGAAATTAATGCACAGTTTACGAAATTAGTGCAGTGTTTATGAAAGCGTCACTGAAAATTACTCGTTCGTTCTTTACCGCTCATAGGGAGATATGTAGTTTATTTATTTTACGAAATATGAGTGATTACGAGTGACTCTACACCATATATAATAAAAAACCGAAAAGTGCGAGTCGTACTCGCGCACCGAGGGTCCCGTAGAAACTTGTAGGTAGGTACTTAAATATTATACATAGTTCAGGAATCGAGTCTCGCAGCTTTTTCCGAGCTTTTCCCGAACTTCACACAATTTTTTTATGATTTAATTGCAAATCTGAAAACTATATTTCAGATTTTTCTCTGTATTTGTAGTGTCAGACGATATTACTTGTCAAATTTCATAGTTCTTGATTAAGGGAAAGTACCCTATAATTTTTTTTTCACGTTAAATTAAAAGTTTGATTATTACAGCTTCAAGGGACTGTAGACGTGAGTATTTCAACTCGATACCTCCACAGGTTCCCGAGATAAAGGGTCTTGACAGACAGACTGACGGACAGACGGACGGACAACAAAGTGATCCTATAAGGGTTTCGTTTTTCCTTTTAAGGTACGGAACTCTAAAAATAAAAATTCGTACGGAACAGTGATGTTCTTTTCGACATTTTGAAGTTACTCTGACGAAAAAGTAGTTTTTATGGAGTAGAATTGAACACGATTTGATATTTTTTTATTTCCTTTAGTATTTTGCATAATTAAGCTAAATCTATCTATTTTAATACGCAGAAGTCGTAGATGGCTGTAGAAATTCGATTTAAAAATCTTGTATTCCTTGTGAAACTACAAAAATTTTCTGAAATTGTATTTTATCCACAACGCTATCCACCAAAGTTTGCAAAAATTCGAATCGGTTACATGGTAACACCCTAGCCTTATGTGTTTGTTTGCAAACTATGCGACATAACTCTTAGAATATCATGGCGGATTGAAGTTATGTAGTTTTATAATCCGTAAAATAACTCATAACATAACATAAACTCACGCCTGTATCCCAGAAGGATAGGCAGAGACCAGGGATGCCACTTGCCACGATCCTGACAGATCACTTTCTCTTCATCAACATTCATTAGTCGGTGCATGCATGCACGCACGCCGGTTTCTGGTACTTTTTATCTTGCCCTTTGCTAATACATCCCCTATTTGGTCGAAGTATGTCCGCGTGGGATGTCCCTTACCAGCCCTTCCACCCACATTCGCTCGATATATTTGTTTCAGCAATCTTTCTTCCTTCATCCTCTCCACAAATAATTCAATATTTTTAATAGTATTATTGAAAGGCTAACATACCTTGCCAAAGCGACGAGCAATCCTTCCACCGCCTTTCGGCACCCCTGCCCCATAATCTCGCTTCTCTGACAGCCGTTGGCATAGAAGTTGTCCTCCCAGTACTCTACAAGAGTCAATATTTTGTCGCAAGTGAGATTGATGTCGCTCTGCGGTCCCTCGTCTAGAGGTCGAATGAAGCGCTTCAGCGTAAGCGGTTTGGTGTTCTGTGGAGGGAATCGTGACGGTGAACCTTTTAAAACTTTCATGGTTGTACATAAAAAAAAAGGAACAAGATTTGGCATATTGGGAATTTGAATAAATTAATAATCGCGGCAAGAATCCCTTTGATTTTTCGATTATAAAAATGTCACGGTCAAATCAGTCCGTAGACGCTCATGTTACGCGAACCCGACCTCTCCAACCCTCGGACCAAGCAGATCCCGCTTGGTCCGAGGGTTGGAGAGGTCGGGTACTACAATTTTTTTTCCTAAAAACCATAAATTCAGACCCACAAATTACATCCCTGGTTAAATTCTCGTACGCCGAGCACCTTTTAAACCACATTACTTACACCACAATTTTCAAGTAAAATCTGGATAAACATATCTGACTTGTTGTAAGTAACGAGTTGAAGTGGCAGTGGGCGGGGCACATAGCACGCAGAACTGATGGCCGATGGGGCCGAAAAGTTCTCGAATGGAGACCACATATCGGCAAGCGCAGCGTAGGACGACCAGCCACAAGATGGACAGATGACCTCATCCAAGTGGCAGGAAGGCGCTGGATGCAGGCCGCTTCCAACCGGTCTTTTTGGGAATCCATGGAGGAGGCCTATGTCCAGCAGTGGACGTCTTGTGGCTGAATGATGATGATGATGATGATGATACGAGTATATCCCAAATGTTCTGGGCCATCTTTTCTTGTATGACTGTCACTTTGCAATACGGTCGAAAGGCCAGTGCGGGTGACCGTTGCCAATTGGGCAACAGTATGTACTTTAGAAGAGCGGTGGTAGCCTAGTGGGTAGAACATTGGACTCGGAAGCGGGAGACCCAGGTTCGATTCCCAGTGCGGGCATGTACCTATGACTTTTCTTTCTAAGTTATGTACATTTGTGAAGTTATAGTAGCAATACCACTCGCTAACGGTGAAGGAAAACATCGTGAGGAAACCTGGGTGTCTGAGCTATTCACATACCTCAGCGCTTGAAATCGCCAATCCGCGGTGGGCACGCGTGGTGATTAAGCCCATACTCTCTCTCTGAGAGAAGGCCTGTGCCCTACAGTGGGACGTATATGGGCTGCTTATGATGATGATGTACTTTAGGTTATGTGTCTCATTGGGTTTGATAGTATGACGCCCACTATAGCACTTTGTTACTTTTATTTCATTTCAATACAACCAGTAGCACAATGACAACTTTTGCATCTCTTCATACATTAGATCGTAACATGCCCACTTTAATAATTATAAAAAGTTTTCGTTTTTTGTTCTTGACTGTACAAATCGGTGGCAATCCACGCATTTAAAGTATCGTTGACTGTAAAAGTGAGCATCGTGCGACTAAACAAACCTTTTATCATCAAAAATTATAAAATAAAATAAAAAAATAAAAAAAAATCATCAGCCATTTGACGCCCACTGCAGGACATAGGCCTCCCTCGTGGTTTTCATAACCACGAGGGGTTTTGCCATAATCGCCACGCTCGGCAGGCGGGTTGGCGATCGCAGTATGCGGTTGGAATCTCAGGAAGACGCTTCTGCCCGTCTCCTGGTAATTGATTTCCTTAGTCGCCTTCTACGACCTCCGCGGGAGGAAATGGAGTGACGGTATTCTTAATCCGACACCACACGGAGAAACCTTTTATGCCAATAGGCTTTGTGCTATTTTAGGCATACTGCGATCTCACTTACGAAGATTTATAATGCCATTGTGCTACTGATTGTATCGAAATAATAGTTTATGTGACTGTCACATAATGAGGGTTATTAAAACACGAGCGAGATTTTAAAAAACGAGCCTTGGCGAGTTTTTTAATAGCATTCGCGAGTTTTTTAATACCAAGTTATGTGCAGTCTCATACACTACTTTATCTACAATCATGTCTTAATCTTCAAAGTAAGGAATCAAAGGAAAACACGTTTGACAAGCTTTGTACTATACATAAATCTAGGGTTATATCGAAATGAAACAAAATTTTCAATTATAAATTTATTTTTAGTTGCACTTTTGGTACCACGAAAATGAAATTAGGTTTTTTATACAGGCAACTTTTGACATTAAAAAAAAAACTTAAGTTTGGTTCCGTAATCACAGCAACATTTTAAAAAAATAACTGTAACATAAAGTGAAAAATCTGACCTTTAACCTCCTCAGTCCTGACCTTGAAAATAACAATGGTTTTCAATTGTTATTTTCAAGGTCAGGACTGAGGATGTTAATGTAACTTTATATGACACTTTTTTTTTTTCTTTAAAGTTATGTATTGTTTACAGCCTGTCAATATGTGTTTACCTTTGAATTCTTAATTTGAAGATTATGATATGAGTGTAGATAAAATACTAAAAGTGACAATGTGCTATAGTGGCCATCGTGCCATCAAACCTCTCATTGTAAACCGTATTTTTAAAAAACCTATTTAGGGGCTAAAAATGCCACCCATCCCGGGACTTGAGCCCGCGACCTCTGGCTAACCGTGCCAGCGCTCCCCCAACTGAGCTAATGGGCAAGTGGGCAAAATTTCGAACCTCTTTACAAACTTCTCTGTATTACAATAAATTATTTGTATTCGTATATCGCTCATCCGGTACGTAAGTCTAACACAATACTCCTGAAGGGAAGTTAAGCACGAATAAACATCGACACAATCGAATTTCTATTAATTTCAGTCAAAAGACGCATTATGCATCATAGTAACTATGATATTTTTATTCCGGATAAGCGATATGTAACTTAGAAGCAAAGTCACTTTACTGAGTCAGTCAACTGAGTTCGTTGTTTAGATCACCTTCAAGCCTCTAAATTGTATCTCTAGAGGGGTAGCCAGTTTTACCAACTCAATATATACATACATAAACTCACGCCTGTATCCCAGAGGGGTAGGCAGAGACCAGGGACTGCCACTTGTCACGATCCTGACAGATGACTCAATGAGTTGCCAAAGACTCACCTTGACAAAATACTTCACGATCGCGTACAAGCAACTGATGGCCGACTGGTTTCTGTTTAAGTTTTTATCCGCGTTCAACTCGGTCCATATCTCTTTGAAGCCCAACGCTTTGGACACGTTATCCAGAGTCAAAGAGATCACGTTTTCTATCACCACCTTTTCTGTCACAACGTTCGTTCTAAACGACACATCATTGTTTACCGGACTTTCTACTATCTTTTTGTTCTTTATGAGAAAGGACAGATACTGTAGAGAAATCACAGCGAATACTGCGATGTTTTTCGCTAAGCTAGGCGGCAGTATGTCATCGTCACACTTGTCAAGTACATCACAGTCTATGTCGTCGAAAAACGCAAAGATTCTATGCAAAGCACGCAAGTAACCAGTCATTATAGTCTGTACGGTGAGGAACTCTTGGTAGAAAAGTTTGTCTTGAAACACTTGGTGGCACCGTTTCGTGTAGCGGTCGATCGTGTGTTCCGAATTCAAATTGAAGTTCTCCGATTGGCTGAGCGGTCGGTTCTGCTTCGGGAACAGTCGGATGACATCGGAGAGCGATTTATCAAACACCGCCAAGGATTCGCCGTACAATTCGGGCACTTTCGGGGGTACTATCTCCATTTCTTCATCCGTAAGTTGTAGATTACCGAATTTCTCGTTTATATCTTGATTTTCGCTTATTGGAATGAAGAATTGGGATTTAGACTCTTTGTTGTCACCTTTTTTGAATACTTGTAATGTGTTAACAACGTTCAACTTGTTGCTGTCAACTACTGATAGCATCTCTTCTTTCATTCTAATCATCTCCCTCTCCTGCTTCAGAACATCTCTTTCTATTTCCCTCGTTTCATAAACTGAGATCGCATTGAAGAAGTCCCTCAGGTAACTGTCACAGGAGACTTTGAAACAGGCGCTCAGGAGTTTTCTGTCAAACTCTTGACAGGAGAGAACGGTTGACAGGTCGTCTTTTGACAGGTTTGACAAGAGTTGAGCTAGCTCCTTTTGCTTCGCAACTTTCGGGAGGGCAGTGCACGGTGTTTGACAGCATCTAAAACAGAATGGTATATGTTGATTGTGTTTTCGAAGACCTCGTCATAGCAGACGTGAGAGCTTATCGGTAAAACCTTGGCCTTACATTCCAGAGATCCCAGGACGGGTTAAATACCAATACATAAAAATAGGCGGTTTATAAGTTAATTACATAAACAGTAGTACAGCCTGGTGACAGACAGACTGACAGACGGACTGACAAACGGGCTCACTCCCTATTATTTTTAGGCTTACTCTGTACCTACTTAGCTAAACAAATTAATGAAGAAAGTATAAAAACTACGGATGTGTTAGGTTAGGTTAGGAAATAGTTCAGTTAAATTAGATAAGATATTTCGTAATGACTCGCGATACTCATAGTTATATAATAAACGGGTCTAATCGCGATTACTTATCGCTTATTATTTATTTTGATTATTTTACCCAATAAATTCAGAGCGGTGATAGCCTAGTGGGTGGAACATTGGACTCGGAAGCGAGAGACCCAGGTTCGATACCCAGTGCGGGTACATTTGTAAAGTAGTAGTAGCAATACCACTCGCTAACTGTGACGAAAAACATCGTGAGGAAACCTGAGTGTCTGAACTATTCACATACCTCAGCGCTTGAAATCGCCAATCCATGGTGGGCACGCGTGGTGATTAAGCCCATATTCTCTCCCTGAGAGAAGGCCTGTGCCCTACAGTGAGACGTATATAGGCTGCTTATGTTATGTACCTAATAAATAACAGCCATCTGACCGGTTTCATAATTAACTGAGATATTTCCGACAAAATCGCAAATACACACACACACACTCGCCCTCAACCTCTCCCTAACACCCTCACACACACACACACACCCTCACATACCCTCACCCTCACACACACACACACACACACTCACACACACACACACACACACACTCACACACACACACACACACACACACACTCACACACACTCACTCACACATAAAGTTTCAATTCACATAGCATACAAGATGTAAATAGTCTAAAATAAGTTGGCTATCAAAAATAAAGCAAATAGGTTCTAGTATACTTGCTACATTTTCCACAATATTTTTATGTACTTACCTACATCTGCATGCTCTAGGTATTTACTGATTAAGATTACAAAACCTCCTTAAGATTTTGCATGTACCGCCGTAACTGTAAGGTAATCAGCCACATCTAATCCTTCCCCCACGGGACAGGCTTTGCCTAGTGTGGGGGTCAGCAAATGTTTAAATGTTACCTTTAAAATGGCAATAAATACTTAAAAAAAAAAAAATAATAACGAACCTGTTCTTGACCAGATTAAGCAGCCAAGCACCGTCAACCTGCGCCGTCACTATGTACTGCGGGTTGACCGCACGGTCGTGCGACAGCTCCAGCGGAGACAGGTCGAATACTGACGACGCTAGGGAGTTCAGCTCCAGTATTAGCTTGGGGTACCTGCGACGGATTGGTTCATAAATAAAACTTTAATAATAATAACTCCCTACTTAGAGCCTAAAATTCCCCCGGTGGGAATCGAACCCACGACAACTGTTTTGGTAGCTAAGCGCCTTAACGGCGCTCAGAGGCAGAGAGGCAGTCGTGATAAAACTTTGTTGTAATTGTAATGAGTGTAAGAATGAAAATGGAAGGTCCATCCGTCCGTTTGTCACCGGACTGTTTTGATGCACCCGCAACCTCTAGCTGACCGTGCCAGCGCTCTCCCAACTAAGCTAATAGGCACGTGCAGGTATCGGCGAAATTTCAAATCTCTTTACAAAATTCTCTGTTATTACGTACGAAGTTTGTAGAGAGGCTCGAAATTTCGCCGATGCCTGCACTTGCCCATTAGCTTAGTTGGAGAGCGCTGGCACGGTTAGCCAGAGGTCGCGGGTGCATCCTAGACAGCCTGGTGACAAACGGACGGATGGACGGACGGATGGAAAGCGGAGTCTTAGTAATAGAGTCCCTTATCCTTTGGGTACGGAACCCTAAAAACTAAGTCCCTGTTACCTTCTACAAGCGTAAAAAAAACAATCTTGTTAAGTAAGTGTATCACTTTGTGTCTGATGTACGTTTTTCTCATTTTTGTTTATTACTTCTCTAAAGTACCAACAGCAACGGTACTGTATAGCACTAGGACTAGGTTAGGTTTGTGTTTTGAAAAGTGTGCATGCTATGGTTATTATTTGTTAACAGGTGTCAGTTCGTCAAAGTGCAGACAAAAATGCAACTAACAGCTGTCAGGTAACCAGCAGTACATTGACAGACTGTAGTACAAGAGAAACCGGGTGTAAGGCTGCTGTGAGGTCCGGCATCCGTCTCACACACATATTGTAACATTTTTAATTAACAAAATTATGAGTCTTTGGTGTAAGTGTAATGAGTGTCAGAATAATTAAGTAAAAAGCCAGGTCCTGCGGGGGCAGATCGAACACCGACGACGCCAGGGAGTTCAGATCCAGTATTAGCTTGGGTTACCTGCAGCGGATTGGTTCATAAATAATAATAATAATAATAATAAATAATAACAATAACTTCCACACAATATACACTTGACCTGGTCCCAAATTAGGATACCTTCTGCTATGGTAACCAGGCAAGGACATTACAAACATGAAAGTACACCCAGACTGAGGCCATTTGTACAAATGTACGGCGGCCCCCAGTGGAATCGAATCCACGACCACTGTTTTGGTAGCTAAGCGCCTTAACGGCTAGACCAACGAGGCAGTTATGATGAAACTTTGTTGTAAGTGTAATTAGTGTAGGAATTAAAATGGAAGGGCCACCGGGGAGCATGTGGAAACGGTCGGTCGAACATCGACGACGCTAGGGAGATTAGCTCTAGTATTAGCTTGAGGTACCTGCGACCAAAACATCTTAACCAATAATTAAAACGTTGTAGTTTTAATTTTTTATTCATCTACTACAGCTTTTTAGTAAATCTATGAAACAGAATCCATAAATATTTAGTTTACCAAAATTTTTTATTGTCAGTGTGGGTGACAGACCTACTTTTTTTTAATGGTTTAACGGCTCTGGATAGTCCTTTTGAGCCTTTTCGTTTAGTTTATTACCTCAAATACTACCTCTATGCCTTAAATTCACTATCCGTTCTACTGATATGACACTTCACAGAGTACCGGTACAGCTGTCTGAGCGACAGATTATCACTCGTCAGGAGACCTATTTTTGAATCACTCGTATGAAATTGTATCGTCGAATGCGACTTAAGTCACACTCGTCTTCTAAGTAGCATGATGTCGTTTTTCCGTATTTTTGAATCGTTCGCCTGAAGTGTTGCCAGTACAATTTGAAGTATTGTATTTTATCCATTCCACGCAGAAATTAAAAAACCGGAAACTACCGTAACAGAAACGGAACGTAAAACACTGTTTTATTGGCTGTTTAAATAAAAAATCTTTGTCTTTTGTTACAAACAAAACACTACATACTGTCAACTCTTTTTGATTGTTGACACTCAGAATGACAAACAGTACCAACACACATTTATCGTTTTTTGACAATTAATCTACCGATCGCCATGCGAGACGAGTGGTAAGGACCATTCGTTGCAGTCGAGTGATTCAAAAATACGGAATTTCAGATGTCGAACGAAAATCAGTAGAAATCGAGCGCTCGACGCGATACGAGTGATTCAAAAATAGAGCTCCTGGTCCGTTTACACAACGAAGAATTGCTCACTCACGTACCCCGACATTCATTTTACTTTAAATTTTTCACTTAAAATCATTTCAGGGGCGCGCCTTATCGTTCTTCTGTTTCATTCGTATCCACGCCGACAGGGATGGTCAAGCCTGGTGTCATCATCGTCATTATCATCATCATCATCATCAGCCCACCGCTGGGTATAGGACTTTTCCCCCAAATGCCATCTTTCACGGTCCCTTGCCATCCGCATCCACGGACCTTCCACCGACTCAATTGGTGTGTAAGTCTCTTAAGGCTGTTCTTACGTGGATCATGCTGTCTCGCTCGCATAACATAATACGTTTAGTGATTGTAATAAAATGAGTACACTTTTGTCAAATGTGGTCTGAGGGTTTGATAGATAATACAATTGCGGACATTGAAGACATATTTTTACTATATTGTACCAAGTTGTATATTGAGAAAATTTTATACCAAAATTAATAATTTCGGAAAAATAATTCTTTATTAAAAACAGCGAACAGGAAAACAAAACTATATTTCAAATGTCCGTAATTTAATGATGCATCAAACCCTCAGACCACGTTCATCAAAAGGTTACTCATTTTACTACCATCACTAAAATAACTCAATTGTGCGAGCGAGACCGAATGCTCCACATAAGAACATAACGTTAAATAGCATTTTCCAAAGGTCGACATTCGCTCCTTACTCACCGCACGTGTATTTTATCTCTCTGCAGCAACTCCAAAGCGACCTGCACGTCTTCCTTTGACAGCTGCACCAGTATGTCGTCCACCGGCAACTCTTTGATCAGTTTGCAACGCTCTATTGCCAGTTTCGCGAACCTGGAAACAAGTTACAGGAATAATATAAGGTAGACGTGCCTCACGTTTCCTTTTTAACAGACTTCAATAATCATCATCATCAGCCATTTGACGCCCACCGCAGCACATAGGCCTAGGCCATAGGTGGCCTGAATTGACAGCTGCCTGGCCTGAATTGACGGCTGCCGCGCGTCAGAAGTAGAAATCTGTGTTTGACGGCCTATACTCCCCTAGGAGCTAGAGAACCGTAGAAGAAGAGGAAGATACCTGATAGCAACAGCCGGCTCCAACTTGCCGATGATGCGGCAAATGAGGAACACCAGCGCGCCGGACTGGCTGGGGTGGCACCCAGACAGGACGGCGTGCGTGTTCAGGGCAAACTCGTCCTGGGAAGTTGGCGAACATTTATTTATTAGGACAACGAAAGAGGCATCACAAAATCGAAACACAGTTTCGAAGTGTAAAATAAAACAATGAATCAGAGGATTTTGGTTCAGTGTTATTATAATTGATTTTTTATTACTTGCTGATGATGTGTTCTTGCAATTGTGAGAATACCCCTTTTAAGATAAGATAAAAAGATAAGAGCATTCTTTATTTTACACTAGAGTACTTTTTATTTTACTTCTTTTTTTTCTTCTTCTTTTTATATATATATTTTTTCTTTTCTTTCTCTGTGGGGGAGGGGGAGACGGACAGGGGGGGTACAGAGGGGGGAGAGGGGTTAGAAAGAGGAGGGGAGAGAGAGAGAGGGATAGGGAGAAAGCGGGGTAGAAAGACAGAGTCAGCCTGCGGCACTCCGTCCAAAGAACGTTCTGCGTCCAAAGAACGTCCTTTCTGAGTCCAACGTCAGGCACGACAAACAGGCTTGGAATGTTACTGCGATAGGTACGTGTCTAATAAAATATTTTCTTCCCTATGCACACAATTTACAATGATAATCTGTTTTTGTCCCTTTTACCTCTTCTTTCTTCCTGGCTAACGAACTCTGTGATCTATCATCTTGTGGGAGTCCAAAGAAGGCATGACAGACAGGCTAGCAATGTCCGTGCTATATACGCTTCTAATAAAGCACCCCGGAGAGAGAGAATCGACCTGCGGTACTAGAATGTCTCCAACGAGCCGGTACACTGAGCTGCAGCTGGCCACAGCGGCAGCTCAGCAAGAGACAGATATAGAAGGAGGGAGAGAGAGCCTATCACTAGCCCAGAGAAAGAGAAAGACACAGAGAGATAGTCGACCTGCGTCGCCGATTCGGTGAGTAGACTAACCTGCAGCTGGGCGTGGCACCGGGCCGCCACGGCCTGCAGCAGCAGCCCCGAAGCCCCGCAGCAGTCGTGGACGCGCTGCAGCAGCGCAGCCGACGCCGGCTCGCCGCAGTGCCGGGTCAGCGCGTGCACGCGGTTGACCAGCAGCCAGGTCAAGTGGACCACGTCGGAGAGGCCGTTGTCTATCTGAAGAAGAAGAAGAAGAAGAAGACATTTATTACACCAACATCACAGAAACAAAATAAACAGGTAAGTAACATAATATGCACAACGACAGAAAGAAAACTAAATGCACAACAGACGAAACATCTGCGGATACAGGTTGACTGCCCGTCAGTTGGCGCGATCTCGGCACAGAATTTGGAATAGAAATGACCACATTATTTCATGATTAGCGATGCTAATTCATTCTTAGGGTATTTCAAAAGGAAATAACGGAATTTTTATATAGGATCACTTTGTTGTCCGTCCGTCTGCCCGTCCGTCTGTCTGTCAAGACCCTTTATCTCGGGAACGCGTGTCGATATTAAAATGGTGGAGATATTAAAACCATATGCTCAGGTCTAGTCAGGTCAGTGCCTTGAAGCTCTGAAAAAATCAAACTTCTAAGTTAACGTAAAAAATCAGCCAAGTTTGAGTCGGACTCGCGCACGAAGGGTTTCGTGCCATCTATACAACATTGCACACCAAGATCGAGAAAAAACCGCAAAAAATCACGTTTCTTGTACAGTGAAGTTTCAATGAATGAAAGAAAATATGAAAAATTTATTTCAACGTAAAGAACTGACTTTCTGTTTGTTGAATGTTTATGTGCAATGTTATTGGTGTCTTCGGGTCGAGTTTTAGTGGCTAAAGACAGGGGAAAAAACTCCACTCGAATGAAGAGTCGTCCGAGTTAACCTTCTCACTCAAACTCAAAAAAAATATTCACTATAAAAACGAAATGTTTACGTAAATGTTTACAAGTAAACGTCAAAGCTGTTAGTTTCACCAAAACTGAAAAGAAATTCCACATTTATTCTTTTCAAAACAAGTATGACACTGTCGAAAGCACGATAGACATTAGGGAGGAACTAGCATGGACTAAAAAATAAGCCGACTTTCACAAGTATGACACTGTCAAAAGCACGATAGACATTAGGGAGGAACTAGCATGGACTAAAAAATAAACCGACTTTCACAAGTATGACACTGTCAAAAGCACGATAGACATTAGGGAGGAACTAGCATGGACTAAAAAATAAACCGACTTTCACAAGTATGACACTGTCAAAAGCACGATAGACATTAGGGAGGAACTAGCATGGACTAAAAAATAAACCGACTTTCACAAGTATGACACTGTCAAAAGCACGATAGACATTAGGGAGGAACTAGCATGGACTAAAAAATAAACCGACTTTCACAAGTATGACACTGTCAAAAGCATGATAGACATTAGGGAGGAACTAGCATGGACTAAAAAATAAGCCGACTTTCACAAGTATGACACTGTCAAAAGCATGATAGACATTAGGGAGGAACTAGCACGGACTAAAAAATAAACCGACTTTCACAAGTATGACACTGTCAAAAGCACGATAGACATTAGGGAGGAACTAGCATGGACTAAAAAATAAACCGACTTTCACAAGTATGACACTGTCAAAAGCATGATAGACATTAGGGAGGAACTAGCATGGACTAAACAATAAGCGGACTTTCAGTATCTAATTCATGAGTGGTTAGATAAATAGATAGATCAGTGAAATATCGGCATTACGGCCCACAGAATACTTACAAAGTACTCGCAGTAGGCCATAAAGCAGCCCACTTGTAAAGTGTCCATCTCCAGTTCGCGCCCCGTCTTATCGCTACTCAGCGGGAGATTACGAACGAACCCGACCAGGGTCTGCCAGTACTTCTGGTCGAGGAATTTTAATCTGCAACAAAAATGTACAGTATCAGAAGCGTATAAACGTTTTTTTTTTATTTTATATTTTATTTATTTAGGCACACCAACAGCACAAACACATTACAGGCCCACAAACTTATCTGACCCGGTGACGGCGTCGCTAGAGTCGAACCCAGTGTTGCCGTCAATTGAAAGTTGGCGATTTTTAGGGTACCTACAATTAGTTCGGTCCGGTTCCTTAAAAAACTTGATTAACGTTGATAAAAATATTATGTAGTGGAGACTTTTCAAGGAAAATACGTAAATACATATTATATAAACCACCTGTAAGGAAATCTTTAAAGGAAGTGTTTTAAGGAAATCTTTATAGGAAGTTTGAAGTTTTTAAGCATGAATAAAAAAATTAACACAAAAAAATTACCAATTATATTTTAATATTATAACTGTGATCAAGTAAACAATTTAATGGTTTAATTCCAGATATTCCCAAACCCAAGTCACCTGTTTCATCAATTTCATCATCCTCAGAATCGCTACTTTCACTTTCACTGTCATTGTTCAAAGTAATGATGAACGGTTCATCTAAATAACCATCTTTATCTATATATTCGTTTTCAATTTTTTTCACATGTCCACAATGCTTTTGCCATTCTTCTGCCGATATTGCATTAAATCCATTTGAGATTAATTGCGGCATTTCTGAATCACTTTTTCCAATATTGTGGTCGGCAACATGACGTTTCATGGAACTCCAAATCATTTCTATGGGGTTCAGATCACAGTGATATGGTGGCAATCTAAGAATAGTGTGTCCGTGATTTTTAAGCAAATTATCAATTTCGTACTATGGTTCAGGTTTGTGCCTCTTTATTAATTCATATAGCTGAGGTTTTGTAAAACCCTCATTATATTCTACATTGTTTTCAGTGAGCCATTTTTGCATGTCACCTTTTTTTGTGTTTAAATTAGGGCATTTGTTTATGCAAATGCTGTGATAGGGGGCATTGTCCATCACAATAATTGTATCTTCGTGTAAATTGGGAAGAAGTTTTTCGGTTACCCACTTTTTAAAGTTCGCATTATTCATCTCATCGTGATAATCACCACTTTTTGTATTTGATTTAAATGTCAGTAAAGCGTTAGGTACAAATCCTTTTTCTCCTCCAGCATGAACAATTATCCATCTGCTACCTTTAGAAACGGGGTTCAAAACACCATCCATGTCATCACTCTGCCATGTGCGTGCGACAGTGTGCGAAGAATGAATATATGTCTCGTCCAAATATACGATTGGTTTTTGTTCGCCAAGTTCGTTCTTCTTAATTTTTTGGAGGTAATTTGCTCTCCAAGCACTTATGTCATTGCGTTCAATGAGAACTTTTCTGTTTGATTGAGTTTTCTTGTACCGAAAACCAATTTTTCTCAATATTTTTCTGAGCGTTTCTCGGCTTCCTTTGAAGTCAATTTCTTGTTGTAAAACAAGGAGCAGTTTTTGAAGAGTGGGTATTTCTTTCTTCATGGAGTAAAACTCATGAATTTTTCGTCTTATGACACCCAAGTCAAATTCGTCAACTTCAATCTTCCCCTTCAATCTTAGCCGTTTTTTCCCGGGAGTAGAAATTTTAGTTCCCTTTGCATCAGCCTGTTCTTTGTCTTTAAGTAATTTACGCACGAAGCGCTCACCAACACCTGTAAAATAAATCATACTTAAATTCTATAATAAAAAATAAAAATTAACAATAGGGTTCAGGGAAGTTCATATTACAATATCTGGCAACACTAACCTGTGGCAGCCGCTACTCGATCATACAGTTTTTGAAATGGTATTATTGGGGCTTGGAGACGTTTTTCTTCCTCCATAAAGGCCAACACTTTTA
This sequence comes from Yponomeuta evonymella, assembly GCA_963969515.1. Taxonomy (NCBI): domain Eukaryota; kingdom Metazoa; phylum Arthropoda; class Insecta; order Lepidoptera; family Yponomeutidae; genus Yponomeuta; species Yponomeuta evonymella. Next base: position 2,440,978 of record OZ018365.1, read on the forward strand.
AAATAATGTTTCTCGCGTCACTTCGCAAAGCTTTCGGCATTATTTCTGACACTTTTATCACCAAACAAGGAAAAAATACCACGACGTCGCTCTCAGCTTTACAATGACACACAGACATTCACAGAGTGACATATTCAAGATGGCGACTTTAGTTCCTGTTTTCGCCACCGGGTCAGATAAGTTTGTAGCGCTGTAAAGGTTAACTTAACGTAATTAACAGAGGGCTGGCGTTTGTGCCAATTATAGGTGCGCACAGCGCTCACAGGTTCGCACTATTGGCTTATTCTAATAAACAACAATACTGTTACTACGACTATTATTAGACTTATAAATATTAATATTACAACCTAAAAACTAGCCAAGATCGATTCCAGAAATTTTAGATTTAAAAAACCCAGTCTATCATAAAATATATCCAGATCATATTCCTTCCAACATTCATTATATGTTTTTAACATTCTATATATGGGAGCATTATTCCCCATATTGGTTTCACAGAGGGGTAAAAAGAAAGTGTTCTTATTCAATAATCTACAATTTGGCCTTGGTACTCGAAGAGATATACTTTCTAGTAGGTCCACGCAAAGCGCTTGGCCATTGATTATCTTATGCAAAAGAATAAGGTCATTCGAACGTTCCGCTGCATGGCACAGACCTTCTCTCAGTCATGCTGCGTCAACAACAGCGGACGAAGATTCGTGTCACGTTGGCGCGCTAAAAACATCGTGTACGGCCCTAACGCGATGTTCTTGTCTAACATCGTCACATATGCCCGACACGATGTTTTTAGCGCGCCAACGCGACATGTGCTGGATTTTGTTGTTCTCTGTTGGGTGGCAAGACGTAGGCTGTTAATTCAAAATGGAGGAGATAGTGGCGTTGCATTATATGTCAGTAAATTATTATTTATTACAATTGTACCAGTATCAGTTACAAAATAATATAAAAAAATCCATACAATACTCTCCGTTCCATAAAACTGAATGAACTCCAACACTTTTTCGTTACTCCAAGCCATAAGTGTACGAAAAAAAAAACACAAGCACGTCCGTCCCGCTACAAAGTCTGGACGATAAAGAAGTGAAGTCAAAGTCAAAGTCAAAAAATTTTATTCACTATAAAAACAAAATGTTTACTTAATGAACGTCAAAGCTGTTAGTCTCACAATTAATAGATTATGCGGAGAAGAAGCTAACAAAGAAACTCCACATTTATTCTTTTCAAAACAGGTTTACTTAATTAACAGAGTTTTCAACTTAAAGTTACACTACACTAGATACAATCGTTCCTGTTAACATTATTTAAAGACATCCTTGTCTTCCAAATAATCCTTAATGTTATAATAGTCTTTTTTGCACAGAGTATGCTTAATACATTTTTTAAACCGCGTCGGTGGTAACTCTAATATATCGTGACGTAGGTGTAGCCACCCAAGCGAGTATTGTCGCGACAAATACCTTTCACAGTGCCCCGATAGTACATCGTCTTCGCCCGAATACTACGCGTTGCAACGATAAACCCGGCCACACACATCGCGCTCGCAGACTGATAACGTTTAGCAATTCCAGTAGAAGACATCATTCAACGTTCACAGCCCAAGTCTTTAGTGACATTAATTTCCAGAAAACATAGCTTTTAAAATGCGACCAATGCACGGTGAGCAGCAGAAACACTGCCATCAGATTGATTAAGTAACTCCAATTGAATATTCTCTACTGAACTGTAATAGACTGTCATCATCATCATCAGCCATTTGACGCCCACAGCAGGACATAGGCCTCCCTCATGGTGTTCCAAGCTTCGAACATAACTATGATGGGTTTTGCCATAATCGCCACGCTTGGCAGGCGGGTTGGCGATCGCAGTATGCGGTTGGAATATCAGGAAGACGCTGCTGCCCGTCTCCTGGTAATTTATTTCCCTAGTCGCCTTCTACGACATCCACGGAGGGTAATGGAGTGACGCTATTCTTCATCCGGTGCCACACGGAGACTGTAAAGAGGTCTAATTATGCACATCAAATCCCGTCGGAATCCTGACGTTTGCAATAGCAGTTAATCTACAGTTGGTCGGTTGAAATCGTTCATAATTTGTTGCGCATAAATATAAATAATCTTACCGTATAAGCAAATAAGACCAATGCACAGTCATAAGCGGGAACCGCCTGGCGGCCCCCAGACAGATCAAGTTCAGCAACTGCAGGAAAATGTTTTTTCTGGACTGTACAGGCGTGTGTTGAGTCATCATCTAGCACGCATATCCTGTGTCTTTTGAAATTTTTTTTGGTCTTACCGTATTTAATAAGCAAATGCGTTCAATGCACAGTCAGAAGCGGAAGCCGCCCGGCGGCTCTCAGACAGATGAAGTTCAGCAACTCCAGAGGGATGTTCTCTTCTGGACTGTACACTTATACAGACCTGTGTTGAGGCATCATCTAGCACACATATCCTAAGGCTTTCGTAAGATATTTATTTAGTACTTACCGTATAAGCAAATGCGACCAATGCACAGTCAGAAGCGGGAACCGCCTAGCGGCCCTCAGGCAGATCAAGTTCAGCAACTCCAGTGGGATGTTCTCTTCTGGACTGTACAGGCCTGTGTTGAGGCCGCTCTGCTCGTTATGTAGGACTGTCTGGGCCGTCTTGGCCGTCAGGGGGAACGTGCAACCGTCTGGAAAGAATAAGGGTGATGATACAATTATAGCAATTATCATAACTATAATATATCGAGCGAATGTGGGTGGAAGGGCCACTAAGGGGCGTCCCAGGAGGACATACTCCGACCAAATAGGAGATCTAATAGCAAATGGAAAGATAAAAAGTACCTAACCGAAATCAGCGTGCGTGCATGCAACGACTAATGAATGTTGATGAAGCGAAATAGATCTGTCAGGATCGTGGCAAGTGCCTACCGCTGTGGGATACAGGCGTGAGTTTATGTATGTTTGTACAACTATAAATACCTTAGTTTTAAGGACAACTGAGATTTTTCGAAGAGAAATAAATTTTATTCCATTTTATGAACTAATCTCGTCCCAGCCAACGTGATGGTGCCAACATGGAGGTGATATACACCGATATAAACTCGAGGGACTGTTACATTATTTTGTTGGCGAGAAATTATCATTGAAAAACGGTTTAACTATCACAAAAAAATAAATTAAGTTATTATAGTCTTTTTGGTGTACTAACCCGTATTTGAATGTAATTACAGAGAAGTTTGTAAAGAGGCTCGAAATTTCACTGATGCCTGCACTTGCCCATCAGTTGGGAGAGCGCTGGCACGGTTAGCCAGAGGTCGCGGGTTCAAGTCCCGGCATGGGTGGAATTTTTAGCCTCTAAATAAGTTTTTTTATAAATTAATAGAATTGACGCTAAATTGGCGAGTTATGAACTTGAAATACCTGGTTATCTCAGTTCGGTCGTATCAATCCCGTAAATGTAGATTAAAATACCATGTATCATTGAAATAACGGAAAAGCTGATAACACTTTATGGCAAAAAATATGTGAAATGCCATTGTCACATATATTTCTTACATTTTAAATGTAACATCTTATTTTCAGTAGAGAGGCGCTACTAGTCACATCGGAATGCGTACAATATAAAACTGTTAACTAAAGAAGTATATATTGTGTGAACGAGAGGCAAGTAGTTATTCAGTCCCTTTCGTTAAATAACGTGATTATTTATTAAGATCGTTTTAGGGTTCCGTACCCGAAGTGTGCAACCTGTTACTAAGACTTCACTGTCCATCTGTCTTTCTGTCACCAGGCTGTATCTCGTGAACCGTGATAGCTAGGCAGTTGAAATTTTCACAGATGATGTATTTCTGTTGCCGCTATAACAATACATATATAAAGGCGCTGGATGTAGGCCGCTTCCAACCGGTCTTTTTGGAAATCCATGGAGGAGGCCTATGTCCAGCAGTGGACTTCTTGTGGTTCTGTTGCTGCTATAACAACAAATACTAAAGGGCTCCCATAAAACAAACGTTGTCTAAAGATGTCATGTCGTTAAATATCAACGTTAAACGGTTGTTATTGGTTTCTATAGGTGGCGCTGTCTTCAAATTCGACCTTTGTCTAATGTTGTAATACTTTAGATAATGGTACGGAACCCTTCGTGCGCGAGTCCGACTCGCACTTGTCCGGTTTTTTCCAGTTCTCCTGCTGTCCCCTATCAAGCACTTTCAATCCATTTTTTGATAACCGTAGACTAATCGTCAGGGGTGACCATCCCCGAATTTTGTGTTTCCCATGTTCCGTGTGGCGCCGGATTAAGAATAGCGTCACTCCATTTCCTTCCGTGGATGTCGTAGAAGGCGACTAAGGAAATCAATTACCAGGAGACGGGCAGCAGCGTCTTCCTGAGATTCCAACCGCATACTGCGATCGCCAACCCGCCTGCCAAGCGTGGCGATTATGGCGAAACCCCTCGTGGTTATGAAAACCACGAAGGATGCCATATCTTGCAGTGGGCGTCGAATGGCTGATGATGATTTTTCATGAGATATAATACATTTAGTCGGTTTCGTCTAAGCGATGTCGTTGTGTCGGCGGAGGGCCTATACCCAGCGTTGCGCTGATGATGATGAGGTCTTGACCCCGCTAAAGTTTACTGTCTGATACTGGCACTTATAACGAGCGCAATAAGAGTAATTTCCCTCTTCCTGCGCGTCCCTTCCTGTCGGTTGGCTAGAATAGAATACTATTTAGTATTGAGCCCGCCAATTGTAATTTTTTTTCTGGTACAATAAAGAATTTTAATAATAATATTTACAAAAATTTAAGACTACCAAAAAGCTTTACTTACTCGCCAAATGCAGCATATGTTTCACGTGGCACACTATATTCACGCAGATCGAGTACATCAGCTTGCGATCCTCGTCCTTGCTGTCGTCGGTTTTAAGGTCCGAATTCGCGCAGTCCAACTCGTGGCAGTTATCCATCTCCATCACCACATACGTCAACGTTTTGAACAAAAATCTGACCAATACGACGTCCGGCGCCAAATTCGCGCAGTTTTCGTTCACGTTTTGTACGTTTAGAGGGTCTATGTCGGTTTTAACGTTGAAGAATATGGACTGGGGTGAGACGTGTGAGGACTTCAAGTAGTTTATCGTCAGGAGTATTTCGCTCTCGGGTACTAGGGCTAGTATTTTTCGCAGCAACACCATGATTGTTGCGAGGTACCGGAGTTTCAGCTTCAGCGGTGTCGTGGCCTGAAAGTGGGACAAAAATGGTTTTCACTTCTCATGCTCGTAAAGTTCGACTTGAAGTCGTGCGCAGACGACATAAAATCGCTCTTAAGCAAATTTTGCATAAAGCTAATTTTTCTTCGAAAACTGAGATGATGAGGCTCAAACGCCAAACAGAGTCAAAATATATGCACAATTTAATTGAATAGTTAAATTTCGTAGCATACTGAAACTTGTTGTTTTATTTTATTCTCGCTATAGTTATTTGAATTCCGTGCGTTTTCAAAAATTAAATTAATGAAATCAGATAAAGCAGGAGTTGATTATTGTTTAAAAATGCGCCGAAATGTTTTTATGACTTGGCAGAAAACAAGTATCTAAGTGTTTCACATGGTAAAAATAATAAAAAAAAACATTAAAAATAAATTCACTGTACGACGATTCTATTGCACGAAATATTTCTCGCAATCGAAGTGAAAAGCAGAGTGAAAACTACTAATAAGAAAACAAAAACGGGTTTAAAATGTCCGCAATTTTATTATCTATCAAACCCTCAGACCACAAAATGAAAAGTAACTCATTTTATTACAACCACTAAAAATGTTACACTGTACGAGCGAGAGCCATGCTCGACGTAACAACAGCCTTAACAGTTGACCTACTCTCTCTACCTCTGTGAAGATATTTTTATTTCATTATCGCCTTAAGTCCACAAGCAACACATTTAAAGAGCTTCATAGATTGGTTGGTGGATTGCTGGACTGACGAATAGATAGAACAGTAAGACTGATAGCTTGCTGGACTGACAGACTGACAGATTGTTAGATGCTGGACTGATAAACTAATACCTCGACTGACAGACTGCCTCGTTGCTCTAGCCGTTAAGGCGCTTAGCCACCAAAACAGAGGTCGTGGATTCGATTCCCACTAGGGTCGCCGTACATTTGTATAGATGGCCTCAGTTTGGGTGCGTTTTCATGTTTGTAATGACCTTGCCTAGTTACCATAGCACGGGGTATCCTAGTTTGGGACCAGGACAAGTGATTGTGTTGAGTGGAATTTATTATTATTAATAGATTGAAGGATTGCTGGACCGATAAACTGATAGCTTAATATATTGATGGACTGATTGTGACTGCATGATAACCTGATCAGGTGGCGCAGAGAAGAGCACTCGGAGCGCCGTCTCCACCCGACTTTGCTCTAGCAACACGTCCCTGTAATAAGAAAAAATGATCATCATTCAGCCACAAGAAGTCCACTGCTGGACATAGGCCTCCTCCATGGATTTCCAAAAAGACCGGTTGGAAGCGGCTTGCATCCAGCGTCTTCCTGCCACTTGGATGAGGTCATCTGTCCATCTTGTGGCTGGTCGTCCTACGCTGCGCTTGCCGATATGTGGTCTCCATTCGAGAACTTTTCGGCCCCATCGGCCATCAGTTCTGTGTGCTATGTGCCCCGCCCACTGCCACTTCGACTTACTAATCCGCTGGGCTATGTCGACGACTTTCGTTCGCCTACGGATCTTATCATTTCTGATTCGATCTCGTATAGAAATTCCGAACATAGCCCTTTCCATAGCTCGTTGCGTGACCTTGAGCTTTCTTATGAGGCCCATAGTGAGAGACCACGTTTCGAATAAGAAAATAATAAGAAGCAAATAAACAGAAAACCTATTTAGAGGCTAAAAATTCCACCCATGCCGGGACTTGAACCCGCGACCTCTGGCTAACCATGCCAGCGCTCTCCCAACTGAGCTAGTGGGCAAGTGCAGGCATCGGCGAAATTTCGAACCTCTTTAAACACTTCTCTGTATTACGTATTTTAGCCTCTAAATGGGTTTTTAAAAATTGTCAAAGAAATCGGCAAAAAATCACGTTTGTTGAATGGGAGCCCCCTTTAAGTATTTGTTTTATTCTGTTTTTAGTATTTGCTGTTATAGCTGCAACAGAAACACATCATCTGTGAAAATTTCAACTATCTAGCTATCATATAAAAGCGCTATAACTTTTTGCGCAGTCTCAATGTTTTCCCCATAGTAAACGAGTATTTCCATCATTATCATCATCAGCCATTTAACGCCCACTGCTGGACATAGGCCTCCCTCATGGTTTTCCAAGCTTTAAACGTAACCATGAGGGGTTCTGCCATAATCGTCACGCTTGGCAGGCGGAGTATTGACAAGTGTAAGAATATTATCATTGTTGCAGTATTATCTCAATCGATATAAAGCTTAATTGATTCAAATCACCTATTACGGTATTTAAATTGTGTTTTGTTGATTTAATTTCATATTCACCGTTGACAAACAAACCAGCTGATCAACTGTCGAAACAGGTGAATGAGCCGTTTTCAGTACAAATTCACAAAGCAATTCATAGATGGCGCTTACAGGCGTGGCCATAGAAGAACCGAAATGCGGCTGTCAGAATTAATCTGCGCTAAGCAACCATTTGACAGACGTGTCTTTGTTCTTATATGTGCACGCCTATAAGCGCCATCTATGAAATACTTTGTAAATTTGTGCTGAAAACGGCTCATTGTTTAAGATGTCGTTTCAAATAAAAATCTAAGTTATACTACAAATTATTCGAAAGTTATGTTAAACTTGGAAATCTGTGCGTTAAAGTCCTCTATTATAAGCTTATTTCTTATTTCTAGACTTATTCTTTTTATAAGTGCTGCTTATGAATCAATAAATAAAAAACAGAATCAATAAATGTTTACGTATGCATTGGGGGGGAAGGGGGGTAAGAGCTTAGCTTACTTTTGCTGACAAGGGGTGGAGGGGCACTGTATAATGCCAATTTTTATACAAATTAACATAATTAACACATTAATTGCTCAGTTGAAGTGGCAGTGGGCGGGGCACATAGCTCGGACAACTGATGGCCGTTGGAGCGAAAAAGTTCTGAGCTGGCCACCGCGGACCGGACGACGCAGAGTGTGCAGGCCCCACACCGGATGGTCTGACGACCTGGTTACGGTGGTGGGGCGTCGCTGGATGCGGGCGGCACAAGACCGTGAAGCTTGACACCGGGAAGCTTGGAAAACCATGAGGGAGACCTATGTCCTGCAGTCGGCGTCAAATGGCTGATGATGATGATGATACAAATTAACATACCTGTATATCAGCTCCAGCAATCGCTCCAGCGAGTCCACTGCCCCGCGGCTATCAAGCTCCACGGCCGCCTTGCCGAGCAGAGCGAGCAATGTATCGCTGGCCAGTTGCGACCAGTGGTAGTAGCTCTCGGACTGGTCTTGCGAGAGGGCCAGCACGCAGGATATTAGGTCTAGTGCCTGTGGGAATAGAGGTGGGAGTTCGTTAATACGCTGCTGGGGTTATACTGCCCAACAAATAACTTGACAAATAACTCGACAAACGACTTTCGACTTCGCATGGACGTATTTCGGGTCTCATTGACGGACGCGGGAGGTGAATCAGAATTCTTCAGAATTCAGTTTTTTTCTTGTATTGATCGTAAAAAAATTGAATTAAGAAATAATTAAAAAAATGGTCTTTGGCGCAAACTCATCCTGAATGCGCGGTTTTTGTTCAAGTTATCAGCCGGGCATTATGTGTGGATGAAAGTTACTAAATAGATTTGAACCACCTGTTTGCTAGAAATAGATATGCAGAAATAGGTATAGGTACAGGATGAAAAATCACCCTCGTTATAATCAGTAAACGTTAATAAACAGGTCCTCACTCCTGTTCAATAAGTCGTAGGGCTGTTTTCATTCATTCATTGATGCCTTAATTGATTCCTACGATCGTTCATTCACTCAATCATGTATCCATTCATTTATTCATCAATGTATTTATTCACTCACTAAATCATTCGTTTTTTTAATCATTCGTTCCTTCTTTTATTAACTCATCCATACATTCATCCATCCATTCATTCGTTCGTTCGTTCGTTCATTAATTGATTCACTTGTGCATCCATTTATTTAACTATCCATTCAACTATCCATTCATTCATTTGTTTATACATCCTTTCATTTATCCATCATCGTTGTCATCAATAAACTATTACCATATCCTATCTCACCTCTTTCTTATGAGCAGTCTTCATGATCATCGCCGAAAGCACCTCCCTGGCAGCGCAAGCCTCCTGCTGCTGCACTCGGCCTATGCTAGGCCCGGAGGCGGCGAAGGCCAGCGCCGCCACTCGGCCTAGCGCGGCCAGGCACGGCCTCTCCGCCCCCGCCGCCAGGAGGCCGTCGCACAGTTGGATCAGCTGTCAGTCGAGAGCGGAGATAAATATACATCTGTCTGAAGCTAGCGCTACCTGATACTGAACACGCGACGGCGGAAATCAGAAGATTCATAAAGAAAATACTAACTCAATAAATCGTTGTCAATCTCACTTTAAAGCAGTTGAGGGCCGCCTTAAAGTGAGTTTGACAACGCTTTATTGATTCTTTTAGATAAGTTTATTTCCCATTCTTAGCTCGATCAAACCCCGATTTGTGTCCTCAAACGTATTGGCAAACTTTCATTGCGATTCGGCATGTCGTTTGTAGATTAGATTAGATTAGAACACTTTATTGTGCACCAGAAAACAAAATACATGAAAGGCTTACATGTCTACGTTTTGCCGTATACAATTGGCGGTCTTATCGCTAAAAGCGATCTCTTCCTGACAACCTTAGGATGGATAGAACTGAAAGATGAAGAGAGTAGGTGGTAGGTGTATATGAAATATATGGGAAGAAAATGTACATAAACTAACTGAATTACTTCTAATATTCATACATATTTAATCAAATACTTAAACTAACCATAGAATACAAAATAAATAAAAACCAAAGTACGTTTGTATGGTAATTTTTATTTGAGGGTTTGAAGATAGACTCGCCCAGATCCTACGTATGCGATGCGACGTCAGAAGGCCACATTTTTAACAAAAACATTACTATTACAATAAATCGTTCTCAAACTCACTTTAACAATCAGACAATATTTTAGAAAGAAAGTGAAAACATCGTCTGGTGCCAAATACACGTCACGTGCATACGTAGGACAAGATGTGAACTTTCCCACGTCACAAGCGTAATATGAGTATGCGTAAGAAGTTTTATAAAAAATAAATATATAATCATCATCATCATCAGCCATTCGACGTCCACTGCAGGACATAGGCCTCCCTCATGGTTTTAAGAACCATGAGGGGTTTTGCCATAATCGCCACGCTTTGGCAGGCGGGTTGGCGATCGCAGTATGCGGTTGGAATCTCAGGAAGACGCTGCTGCCCGTCTCCCGGTAATTGATTTTCGTAGTCGCCTTCTACGACATCCACGGAAGGAAATGGAGTGACGCTATTCTTAATCCGGCGCCACACGGAGATAATAATTATATAGAATAGAATAGAACTATATATATTTAGCTATACATTTGACGGGGCCAATCGCGATTGTTTTGTGGGCCTATAGTGAAAGTTTTCATTCGCATTGACGAACATTTATACTCGTGTTCGTGACGTGAAAGAGACAATCTGCCTATGTACCCTGTTACCCTGTTAAATGATACACTTATATGTATTGCACTAACCTTAGGGACCTCAATGATCTGTTTGCTGTGGTGTTTCGACGAGGACAGTTGCACCAAAAACAGCATTATGTCGCTGACCAGCTCGGTACAATTACTAAAACAAAAATGCCATAATTCTAGATATTGGTTAACGGTTTCACTTACAATAAAAACCAAAGTCTTCAAGACGTCTTCAAAGTGTCAGAATACATAGGATACTTGACTGTTCGAAGTAAATTAATCGGACGAGTCTATACAGTGAACAATTTACGTAGTACATGTAAACAACACGTGATCAGATTCTCTTACGATTTTTTCCTACACTATCCACGTCTCGACTTGACGCTGAGATTGTTACTCGAGTAAGACGCAATATCAAGGAGACTCCCCTCTCTCTCTCTTTCATTCAATCCTCTCCCACTCTCTCTCAATCTCAGTATCCCATCTGTCTACACCTCTCTCTGCACCCTCCTCCCTCTTACAAAAAAGAAGAGGACGGAGACATATGGAGAAAAAGAGAGAGGCGCAGGTAAGTCAGCCGTTGCACGTAATTTTTTCACATGTCATTTAAGTGTTTATTTATGTTTGTTAAAACACTCTTATAACAACAGCGCCAGTAATAACTATCGACTTTTAATTCAACTTCACTAGAAAGGAACAAGTCGTCCGCCCCACCCAAACGTTATAAAAGCCGTTGCGCGGGCGCTCGGCATCATCGGCGATTCTGTCCTCGGCAGTCGTTCCGAGAGAGTAACATAACATAACATAAACTCACGCCTGTATCCCAGAGGGGTAGGCAGAGACCAGGGACTGCCACAGAGAGAGTAGTACTGATTCTAAATGTGATTTTATTTCCAAAATATACTTTGAATCTGTAACCCAAGTGATTTATTTTTGAAAAAGTTACTCCCTGAGGATTCCCTAACTGTAAGGACGGCAATATGTTAATGATTTTTTTGTTCAACAAAGTATACCAAAAAGAGGGAATTCCAGATGCTTGTAAGACATACTGATGGCGCGATTCAGAAATTCAAATGGTTTTGGAGCTTATCCTCCTAAGTCAGGACTCAGGAGGTTAAAGTAAAGTCTAGGCCTCACGGTATCTCATGCTGTTCCACCAGATCCAGCTGCTTCAACAGGAACCCGATGAAGACCTGATCGCTGTCCAGCATGCAGTAATTGACTCTGAGCGTCAACAACTGGTTTAGAAGGCATAGCACTTGGCATTGCAACGGTATGTCGTTCTGCATTGTGTAGCTCTGAAATTGAATAAAAAAATGGTGAATAAAAATGCGACGATCTTCGCAGGGCGGCTGGCAAGAGCTGGATGAGAGTAGCCGAGTACCGTGCTCAGTGGCGTGCTATAGGAGAGGCCTATGTCCAGCAGTGAACAAGCGTAGGCTGATGATGATGATAATGATGAAATAAAAACACTTTATCAATCCACTAGCTTTCAATACAATGTAGGCTTCAATAAGGAAGGCTTATTTTGCTTCAGAAAAGGCACACCTGGGAACATAGGATTACGTTGCTTGAGTAAAGGCGCTATATTGTTTCAGTAAAGTCACTTTCCCGTTATTTTGCTTAAGCATAGTCAATCTCTTGGAACATAAAAGGTTATTTTGGTTGAGAAAAGTCAATGCCTTGGAACATAAAAGGTTACTTTGCTTGAGCATAGTCAATGTCTTGGAACATAAAAGGTTATTTTGCTTGAGCAACGTCAATGCCTTGGAACATAAAATTTTATTTTGCTTGAGCAAAGTCATGCCTTAGGCTTATTTTGTTTGAGCAGACCGTATCCCGAAACATAGGATTATTTTGCTTGAGTAAAATCACTACCTCCGAGCATCGGTTTATTTGGCTTGACAAATGAACTCAATGTGAAAAAATTTACTAATCAAGTAATATCGATGCCGCAAATGAATAAGTGATTAATAAAACCTCTTACCTTCAAAGCCTGAATAACAACCGGTTCAAACAGCCTTATGTATCTCTCCAACTCTTTCTTATTCGTGCTCCATTTTCTATCTGTTTTGTTTTTCGTAAAATTCTCCAGATTTATCAAAAGCTGCCTCTCCTCCATCATCCGCGGATTCTTTGTGTCCAACGAGAGTTTTAAACTCCTATTAGAGCTTATACTGCTTCTTCTAGAGTCCTCTGCCACCTCTGCAAGACTCTGTGGCTTGTTAATCAACAAGACATCTTCAAAGAAGCTTAAATTTTCTTTTTCCAAAGGCGCTTTTGGAGCTACAGTCATGAAATCGCTGTACTGATTGATCATGTTGGTACCGAAGAGGCATTTTAGAAACTGGGTGACGCAATAAACGGATTTGTCGGCGTTCAAAGGCATGATAGTCTTAAGGTAGTAGAGTATTTCTTCAGTGACGTAGCCGAACTCTTTCTCGGTGGAGAGTTCTAGCTGTATGGCCAGTGCGTCGAGAATGGTCGAGAGGAAATCGTGGAACATACTGGATTTCGGGTCGAGGTTTATCTGCGGACGTATGGGGCCGTGAGTTAATATTATATTAGGGGTTAAAGTATGAAATTGCCGTTTTATTGCAATAGGTTCTTTGTATCGACATAGAATCTTCATGGTTTGAGGTTTTCGAATGAAACTTTTTTCAAATGGTTTCTATGATGTTCTTTTTTTAAAAAATGTGAAACATTTGAATATCGACTTTTTCAAAAAAGTTTCATTCGAAAACCTCAAACCATGAAGACTCTATGTCAATTCAAAGAACCTATTGCAATAAAACGGCAATTTCATACTTTAACCCCTATTATTTCGCAACTGCTTAGACTGCGTTCGGGTACACCACGAATTTTGGGTGGTTTGAAAGCCATATCGTAATGAACGTGCCTTAAGAATAGCTACCGATAGTCTTTTTTTAAAGGGCACTTTCCAAACACATCTCAATACGCACTCGAATCTATGAGAATCATTAGTAGCCATTCAGAGCGGTGCGCGCGTGCCGCGGGTCCGCGGGTCATTGTTCTGTTAGACGGAGAGGCGGTACTAAATTATTCTCGATTTTTTTGAAGCATGATTTCGAACATCAGCGTCTCGAGATTGAAGTGGAAATGGGCGGGACACCTGGTGAGGCGGGAAGACGGCGGGTCGACCAGGGCAGTCACAGAGTGGCGACCAATAACAAGACGAAGGTCAGTGGGCAGACCAGCGGCCCTATGGTCGGACGATGTCGTCGAGTCGGCGGAAGATCCATGGATGAGGATGGCAAGGGACCGTGAGAGATGGCATTTGGGCGAAGAGGCCTATACCCAGCAGTGGGCAGCGGTTGGCTGTTGATGATGACGATTTTTCCACTCATTTTTATTTTTTATTTTAGGTCTTTATCTTAAAGTAACAGTCTAAATAGATGCCATTTTTAATTACTTGTTACTTAACCGCGACTTTCAAACCACTCATATTTCAGCCCGTATAGGACCAAAATAGTTTCATTTCTATTATTTATTCTTTAAGCCCTGTAAAAAGAACTTCAGCTAGTGTTCGAGGCAAAACGAACCTTATGATTCGAGTACGCAGCCCTCAGATTGTCGTACAGCTTCAAGTAGAATGGCTCCATGTAAAAGTTTCCCACGAAGTTCACTCTTGGATTACCCACAACCATTTGTGGTTTTTTCCGTACCGTGGGTTTATCTTCTTCGACATTTGTCTTACGGGGTGTCGTGTCTACAGGAGGGAAAGTATAATTTCAGATTCTTCTTTTTTTATACGAATGCCGAAACAAAAAAAAAACCGGTAAACTGCGAGTAAGATTCGCGCCCTTAGCGCCCTTGCCGTCCTTCTTACCAAATTTCATTATCATTATTCATCATTAAAACCTACAGCCTAGTTTGATCTGGAAATAGGAAATTTGAGAAGAACTGAAGTTATTTGCAGAATGCCAGTCATTATTGCTGCAGCTACTCATTAGTTAGAAACCTATTTAGAGGCTATAAATTCCACTAATTAAAGAGGCTCGAAATTTCGCTGATGCCTGCACTTGCCTATTGGCTCAGTTGGGAAACGCTGGCACGGTTAGCCAGAGGTTGCGGGTTCAAGTCCCGGCATGGGTAGAATTTTTAGCCTTTAAATAGATTTTTAAAATTGTCCCCAGCACGGGTTAGTGCAACAAAAAGAATATACTCATTAGTTACCTACTGAATATTGCAGCTGCTCATTAGATACTCACAGCTGGTACCCATAATTGATGCCAGCGATAAGACCGCCAATTGTTTACCACTACTTAGATATAACAAACAGTAATTCTTTCACCTTTACACCTGTGCAACCTCTTAAGTCTTGACCTTGAAAATAACAATTGTTTCCGTACTAAATTTAGCACACTAGGTCTTAGGAGTGTTCTTTATCTATCTATCAAATTCACTACCCACTGCTGCGACTCCTGAGCTACTCCCGGCTGGCGCTACTCACCGGCGCCGCTCCTCCGCTGCGGGCTGCCGGGCGCGCGCGGCGCCGGACTCAGCTCCTCCAGCAAGTGCGTCAGCACATTCAGCGCGCGCAGCACCACCGCCTGGTACTGCGCAGCGTACGCCCGCAGCGGGCATGGAAGGTGCTGGAAGCGCTCGCTGGAGGAATTGGTGTTGTCCCCAGAGCGCTCGAATATGTCGCGGTTGGGCCGGTGGCGGGTCACGGCGTGCACTTCCACTGGAGGGGGAAAGTGAGATTTTCGTCTAAGAGCGGCGTGGACTTTCATTGGGCGGGAAAGTGAGTTTTTCGTCTAAAGGCCGGTTTCTGAATTGAGAATTTCACTAAGTAAATACTTAAGTAACGCTCTTTTCTGAGAAATTCGAAGAGACAGCACTACAGTTAACCATTTACTTAGCGAAATTCTCAATTCAAAAACTGGCCATAAGAGCAGCGTGCACATCCACTGGAGAGGAGAGTGATCTTTTCCTCTAAGAGCGGTGTACACTTTCACTAGGGTGGAGAGTGAGTTTTTCACTTTCACTGGAGGGGAAAGAGATTTTTTTTTCTAAGAGCAGTGTGCATTTCCACTGGAGGGGAATGTGAGTTTTTCGTCTAAAAGCGGCGTGCACTTTCACTGGAAGGGAAAGTGAGTTTTTCGTCTAAGAGCAGTGTGCATTTCCACTGGAGAGGAAAGTGAGTTTTTCGTCTAAGAGCGGTGTGCAGTTTCACTGGAAGGGAAAGTGAGTTTTTCGTCTAAGAGCAGTGTGCATTTCCACTGGAGAGAAAAGTGAGTTTTTCGTCTAAGAGCGGTGTGCACTTTCACTGGAAGGGAAAGTGAGTTTTTCATCTAAGAGCAGTGTGCATTTCCACTGGAGAGGAAAGTGAGTTTTTCGTCTAAGAGCGGTGTGCACTTTCACTGGAAGGGAAAGTGAGTTTTTCGTCTAAGAGCAGTGTGCATTTCCACTGGAGAGAAAAGTGAGTTTTTCGTCTAAGAGCGGTGTGCACTTTCACTGGAAGGGAAAGTGAGTTTTTCATCTAAGAGCAGTGTGCATTTCCACTGGAGAGGAAAGTGAGTTTTTCGTCTAAGAGCGGTGTGCACTTTCACTGGAAGGGAAAGTGAGTTTTTCGTCTAAGAGCAGTGTTTATTTCCACTGGAGGGGAAAGTGAGTTTTTCGTCTAAGAGCGGTGTGCACTTGCACTGTAGAGGAAAGTGAGTTTTTCGTCTAAGAGGCGATATGTTTAGTTACCCTAAGAATGCCGGTGATGCACAGTCGACAGCAGATCAAACTTTACATTTTGTTGCCATTGGCCGTTTACCTAACTGATTATGTGTAAAGGTTGATGTCCGGTCAAAATAAAAATAAAAATTAAAATGTATTTATTATCGGTTCAGGATTACAGAAACCATAACTGTACTGTACATAATGTACGTGTGCATGAGAAAATTAAATAATGAAACGTTGCATTTGAAATTCAAATTCTAATTACCGGCAAAATTCATTTCTTCTGAGGGCCGCCCGGTCATTTAATCAACTCTGTAGTGTAAACAACAGCATCGATTTATTCTGCGACACTATAAGTATCGTACGTAAATCTATTACCTCGGATTTCTGTAACTCTTTGCAATCAATTCCCTGACCGTCGAATATGGATTGACTGACCGTTACCTAGTTAATTACATCTATTATTTGTTCTCTGTTGTACACTCTGAATTACATCTGAGACCATGAATGTGTATAGACTGTCTATTTATCTATTTGTTTTGAAGCGAGTGAAATATTGTCTCCTGTGTGTGCTTAGGCATTTTCTACTATAATATTTCTACCAGTGAAAACTTGTCATTGGCTCTCTGTGTCTATTTCATTTGTAATGTGTGTTTTTCATAGCTGTAAGTTTTCCTATTATAATAAAATAAAATAAAATAAATAAAAATTAAATCAGGAAAAGAAAAGCCGAGAAGAATTTTGTATGGGATTTGCCACTTCGGATTACTTCCAATAGGTCGCATTCCTAGAGGATCTATCATTTGGCGGGATCAATTTTAGGTGGTACGAAATTCACAGAATCATCTACTTTTTGTGAAACACTGCTGGGGAAAGGCCAAAGGCCGGCTGGGAGAGGATGGCTCAAGACAGGGACGATTGAAATATTAATCTTGTTTAGTTCGGGGATTTCGTGGTGCGCGATAATTTAGTGGACTGTATGAGTGAATGTCGGTAGGTTCTTTATTGGGTGCGATTGTAGGTGGGGCTAAGACTGAAAGACTTACCAGGTACGATAGCGAAGGGGGTCAAAGGTCACCGTACCTCGGGCGGGAGCCGCTTCCAGCTCCTCGATTTACCTTCCACGACCGCCCACCGTGAGTAGCGTCGCCTGACCTGACGACGATTGAGCCGGGTCCTTCCTTCAGCTTCCTTCAGCACTCAGTTCTCAGTGTTGGCTCACGAAATTACACGAGAGGCGATAGGACGATAGCAATAATCGAAGATGGTGGCAAACAGCAGCGACAGGGAAAGTGCTGTTGCCTCGACAATGACTTTAAACCGACAGACGCGACAGTTGTCAATTCAAAAAAGAAAGTAGACCAATCCCAGAAGAGGGGATTGTGTTGCCAGTTCAACAACCAAATTAATATTGAATTTAGATGCGAAAACTGAACAAATCTATTAAATCATAAAATCAATAGAAATAAAACTAAGCAAGAGAGACCGCAGCGCACAGCTTATGCATCAGAGTATTCACAGTCACGGAGCTATTGCAGCAGTCCAGGGCTCCAGGATACCATGGACGGTATACACGTCCGAGTCGTAATTCATTCAGACCTTCAGCGGGAGTGTGACTCACACTTGCCAGGCAAATAAAAAACCAAACTTACCAGGATAAACCGCAGTACACAGCTTAAGCATCAGGGTCTTCACGGCCACGGAGCTATTGGAGCAGTCCAGATTATCCAGGCAGTACTCCAGGATCCCCTGGTCGGTGTAAGCGTCTGGATGGTTCCAGGGCGGCCAGGCTTGCGAGATGGCGTTGAGGGCCTCCAGGAGGCCTTGCTGCAGAAAGTGGGTTTTATGAGCATAAGGGCGTAAGGGTTTTAACTGACCTTTATATGAATTACGTGAAGAAAGTGCAAGGATCGCTATTTTCATAACTTAGTATCCAAGCGACCAAACGGGAACAGATAGTCATTTATATTGACATTGTTATTTCACCTCCCAATAGTAGGTATATTTATTTATTTACTACTATTTATCTGCTATTGCAATTAATAAGTATAAAAATATTATAATAAATTGAGATAAACATTATTCATATTCGAATTTGTATAATTTTCTTAATTGGCACAAATGTATCTATTTATTAATTAGTAGTTTTAAGTTTTTTTTTGCGGTAAGCCCTACCTGCATGACACTTTTTCTTCATTTGGCGTGGAGGTGCTATTTGAAAACCAGCGCTGCTTCAAAAAGAAACAGCAAACGCTGAAATAGTACCATTGTCACACGTACACTTCTTTATTTTCTATTATTGTATGTAAGCATGATTGTTTGTGGCAATAAATCAATCATTCATTCATTCAACTCATAGCGTAGCCTAGCACACCAAACAGTTTTCTGTTTACGAATCCTCTAACAACCTTGAAATGTATTATTTATTCGCGGTACCACATCAACTGGCCATGGATTGATTAGGTAACACTCGTGGAAGAGTTTTTCACTACCACACGTTGGTCTTAGTGGTAAAAAGTTTGACTACAAAGGAGTCTTAGGTTCGATTACCATTGGGGTCCACATTACTTTGATTTAGTAACGCAATCCCATTAATTTGTATTTCAAAAATCTATCGACGCCCTCTACATTTTAATTAATTTAAAAATACTCCTTGAAAATCTTAAATATTAGGTATGTGTACTTATTCCACAAAAAAAAAATCTTCCAGCCAGCCAAAGAAGTCACTGTAAATACTGTATTCAAACTTCTTACCGTATAAAACTTGCAACTCGACGCCATAAGCTTTCCCATCAGATCACCGACCACCATTTTAAGATTCTCGCCGCCATCTTGAATGTGTTCCGCCATCTTGAATTGCCTCGGCAGGTCGTGGTAGAAGTACATGTCTCTTATCAGGTCGAGGGCTTCAGTTCGAGTCTCGAAGGTGAACAGTTTGCTCTGTTCCGCCGATAGTTTTATTAGAGTTTGTGTCGGAGTTTGGTGTCTCGATGGGTAGATTACAGGTATTATTCTGAAAATGAAGTGGTATTCACCCGACTGCGAGAGCAAAGGAGGGTATATCGCTCTTCATGGCAACTTATTGAAGTGGTTTGAATTATATTTGTCCAATAGAAGTCAACAGGTTGTTGTTGATGGTTTTAAATCGTCTCCATTTGCGGCACCCTCTGGAGTCCAAGTTCAAGAGTTCAAGTTTAGGTCCTATATTATTTTTAGTATCCATTAATGATCTCTCCAATATAATCAATAACTTCCACTGTTATTTTTTCGCGGATGACTTAAAAATACATAGGTTCATTTGTGGCTCCCATGATGTATCCCTGTTGAGACACCAAATGTATAAAGCCACTTGATTGCAATTAATCAATATCAAATATCGATATTTCTCATAAGGTCTCGTAATTTGGTCTCACAACAAAAGTTCTTTATATTGACGAATAGAATATCTTCTTTAAGTGTCACCGGACCTTTCCGCAACACGCTCTATTGCTTATAAAAAGCCAACAAAGAGTATTAAACTAAAAACTTGTGAAATATATTCCCTACATACATACATACATCCCAGAGGGGCAGGCAGAGACCAGGGACTGCCACTGTTCCCTCTATCAAGAATAGTCCATAACCTAGCTGTACCGACGATCGGAGGCAGGATACTGGCAGCACCTGGATTAGGATGGAAGAGGATGGAAAGAAGTGCCACGCCTTGGGGAGCCATGAATGTTTGAGCTTGACTAGATTGGATTGGATTGGAGCCACCCGAGCATATTCATAGGGAGGGAGAGGGAGGGGCTATGTCCAGCAGTGGACGAATACGGGCTGATTGATGGCCAATCAATGTCAAGAACAGCCAACGCAATCTACAGAAGTAGAAATTGAAATTAGTCAATAAACTTACACAGCAATAGTGTTCGCAGCCGCGTGTCG
Source organism: Yponomeuta evonymella (assembly GCA_963969515.1). NCBI lineage: Eukaryota > Metazoa > Arthropoda > Insecta > Lepidoptera > Yponomeutidae > Yponomeuta > Yponomeuta evonymella. The sequence continues at coordinate 2,461,292 of OZ018365.1, forward strand.
GACTTTCTGGTCTTGGTCGGCTAACAGTCGAGTAAGAGCTTCCATTATTAGGACACTCCGGTTGTTGTAGCCGGGAATTAGCATGTAGAGTCTGCGGAGAAAGCATATCTATTGTTAAGCAGAAATTTCATTCTTTCATTTACTTTCATTCATTCATTCACTCACTCACTACTTAATTTATACATTCTTTGCTTTTTTTTTACACTTTGTTGCACAAAATACAAAATTTAGCACTTAAAAAACATGATTGTGTACACTATGAGCAAGAACGGACCTATTTCAAGAGACATTTCTTCCAGCCACCTTTGAAGCTTCTGTAGCATCAGCGTTTTATAGCTAGTGAGTAGCGACGCAGGATTTGCTAGCCAGTCGTTTTCCCGGACGCGTACTGTGTGCCCGCCAACCAAATAGCATAAGGGTGAATTAAGAATACACAGTGCCTTAAACTTCCAACGGTGTTCATTTATTACGACAAATACATCCCTTAAACTTCATTCGCTCTTTCACAGAAAAGACAATGTTGATAATATTATCGACATTAAAACGGGTTAGCACGGGTTAAGCAGGCCTTAAAAGTCGGTGAAATTGGGCATAAAAACATAGAACGCCTTTGTGCCAAATATGTGTATTGTGCAATAATAGTAGATTATGCATTAAGGGGATAAAGCAGTGTATTATGTCTCGGGCGATATTTTGAACCCCAAGGACGAGGGATCCTGGGGTTAACTCACGAGCGAAGCGAGAATCCCGAGGCCGAGGGGTTCAAAAACGCCCGAGACAAATACACTGCTTTATCCCCAAAATGCATACTCTACTTTATATAAACACTGCGAGGCAATAAAACATAATACAATTAAAAAGAAAAAGTTTTCATTCTAATTTTGAATAAATTCTTCTTGGTGTAGGGCTCTATGAAAAGTTTATATTCTAATTTTGACGTTTGGTCATGGATTACAAGGAGCTCGTATATTCAATGTTGATTGCATTCCAAATTCAAATGTCATAATTCCCTAGGGGATTATGAAATTCAGTACATTTATAATGACCCGGCTAGACCATAGGACACAAATGACTTGCTTTAAGTTGAGTTTGCATGACACATAATATGCCATTGACGAGCAGGTGTTATATAAACAATTTTAATAATAACCTCTTCCCCACTCACCTCTGATAGGGTAATCTTTCGTACAGCTTACACAGATTAAGCCTGCACAGCCAATAGCCGTTTTTCTCCACTACCACCAAACTGTTAAGAATGTCACTCAACAGTGTATAGTGGGAACTCGTAGCGAGCGCTGTGGCGATTTTTGTGAGTGCCATCAGAGTGTGGTTGACGGTTGAGTGAATGGTGTCCGAGAGACCCTGCGGAGGAATTTAGGCCTTTTTCATAGCGAGGTAAGGTTTAGAGACGAGATCGATAGAAGTTTAATGAGTTCAGTGATCTGCCAGTGTGGTTACAATATAGCAGTCAGCAAAAACTGTTGTAATTGCAGAAAAAGAGGGGAAAATAGAGTGCCTTTCTTCTCCCCCTCTCTCTCTGTCCCTCGTATTTTTCATCTTTCTCTATCGTACTCTCCTTCTATTTTTGTATATTCTCAGGCCCATATCTAGTGGGGCATTTTTTTATTTCGCCTATATACGTCCCACTGCAGTTCAAGATATAATTGTTGAGTACCTGGATGACCGCGCTTTTTTTGTTTTGGTTAATCGTGTTTAGAAGCTGGAATTAGATACGACGAAAAAAAGGAAAAAAAAGTGAAAAAAATAATCGGACACTGAACTCGAACCGGGGTCTTCTGGTTTCGGGACCGTCCGACTTCCCACCTGAGTTATTACAACTTTGTAGATCGTGGCGAAATGTACCTTCGTACTCCACTGGTATTGTAGCAGTTTTCATTACCTCAAAACACCGATAAAACAACGTTTTCTAAAAATTAAACCTAGCTAGATCGATTTATCGCCACTAAAACCCCCTGCATACTAAATTTCGTGAAACTCGTTGGAGCCGTTTCCGAGATTCAGATGATATATGTACAAGAATTGCTCGTTTAAAGGTATTATATAGATTCGATTTAAAATTTCTTAAAATACTTCACGCCTACCTGCCGGCAACGTGACTGGCTCTGGCTCGTTGATCTAGCGATAACAGGCGTGACTAACAAGGGAAAGGTTGTGGGCTCCATTCCCACGGGAGACCGACATACTTGACTTGTACACATGATCTAAGTCTGTATGATTTTCCTTGACCAAGCACAAGGACCATGGAAAATTTGTCTTACCTTCAGCACAATTTCCACCAGCTTATCCGTACCAATATTATCACTGACATCCTTCGGCAGAACACTAAAGTACCTCCACCTGTAGCAGTTACCATGAGACAGGTCCAAAGCGGCGCTCAAATAACTCCCAATGCACAATCTCACTAAGCCCCGAATTTGAGGATCACTGTGACTTTCCAACAGGGTAAAACCTTCCGACATATGCTGACATTCGAACTCTTTAGAGCCGTCGTCTTTTCCGTCCAGATCTTCGCCTTTGTTCGTGTCCACACTTTTCTGTATCAAACCATCTGGGCAATCTCTTGAGCGGACCTCGTCGGTTCGTCTCAAAGGTCTTTTCGGCCGTTCTTCCCTGTTTAGTTCTCTCAAAGCGTCTAAGTTTTCAAGGTTAGCGTTCGACTCGCCGAAGTGGTCGAATTTCATGTCCAAATCTATGCTGGAAGACAGTACGTCTCCGCTACTGCTCATTGGATACCCTGTTGAGTTTGGATCATTACTTTCGGTCATGTTAGAGTTCGTAGTGAAGTTGCTGCATGTCATGTTGGGGTTTGTGCTGTCGGCGCTGGTGAGAAGGTCGTTTTTCGCGTAAACTTTGCTGTCCAACAACGCGCTCGGGGCGTCTTTCGAGGAGCTTTTTTGCTCGACGCTGTCAATGGATTTTTCTAGGCTTTTGCTGTCCTTTTTCGAGAGCTGTTGGGAGTGGCTCGTGGCTTGGCTGTCTACGCTTTTGTTAAGCAAGTCTTGGCTGAGTGACTCGGTCAGAGAGTCTTGGTAGCACACGTTTCGCTCGAGTATGAAGTCGTTTATTTGATCCTGGTTGCAGTCGGTGCCTTCTGAAGAGCCTGCATTAGAAAAGTATGTATAGTACGCACAGAACATAAAAAAAAAGAATTTAAGCTTTTGTTTATTGGAATTGGTTTACCTACTTCATCATCATCATCAGCCATTAGCTGCCCGTCTTTTGGTAATTGATTTCCTTAGTCGCCTTCTACGACATCCACGGAAGGAAATGGAGTAACTCTATTCTTAATCCGGCGCCACACAGAGCCTACTTATCGATATTAAAGTAACGGTTGTCTGATTTTGCGTTATTTCAATAATACCGGGCGGCCGGTCAATAGTGTATGTATGTAACTCACCAGAAATGTTATGGCACTTCACATCCGCGTCTTTATCGAGGTATAAAGTCATGGCTTGAGGATAAAGGTGGAGTATTTCCGACAAACAGTTCAGAGCTGAGGACTTCACCGAGACCCGCACTTGCCTGGAATAAAGATTCAATGGTTCGAACGATCCAAAATTCTGGGGAAATCGTAGTTACGCCTCGCTGGTGATGTTAATTCTAAATATAATTAACCTCTTGGCAAGACAACATCTCCCTCTCTCTCCCTTCATCTCCATTTCTCTCTCTCTCCCTCTTTCATCTTTATCTCCGTCTCTTTCTGTCTATTTCTCTGTGTCTTAATTAACGGCATACCTGTCAGCAATAAGCCCTCCTTTATTTCCAGTAAGTAAAAACCTGGACACTAGTAGCCTTGCGCAGTATTTCAGCGGTACGTCGTCGTCCATCAAAGTTCCTATGTTGATCTGAAACCAATAAGTACCTTATTTATTTAAGAGGCATAGTTACTTCAGCGTAGCCTAGTGGGTAGAACATTGGACTCGGAAGCGAGAGACCCAGATTCGATTACCAGTGCGGGCATGTACCTATGACTTTGTTTTCTAAGTTATGTACATTTGTAAAGTTATAGTAGCAATACCACTCGCTAACGGCGAAGGAAAACCTCGTGAGGAAACCTGAGTGTCTGAGCTATTAACTCATCTGTCCCTGAACATTCTCGCTCACTGGGCAATGCATGAACATGTTTAATGTGTCTTAAAAGGAAATTAACTAGAATAGTACCTTTGACTCGTTCAGCTGAGGCTCAGTCGGGACTTGTTCATCGTACTCCCGGTCGCTGGCCACATCCGTCTCCTGCACGAGCTCGTCCACCCCCGCCTCGACCTGCTCCGGCTCGAAGTCCATCTCCATCTCGCTGCGGGGTGAGTCTGGTGTCTGGGAACAAAAACCGGCCAAGTGCGAATCAGACTCGCGCGCAAAGGGTTCCGTACCATTATCTATTATTAAAACATTAGACAAAGATTGAATTTGAGAACAGCGCCATCTATAGAAACCAACAAGAAGCGTTTAACGTTGACATTTAACGACATGACATCGGCGCTGTGAAGGTTACATAGATGGCCGCCAGATGGCGAGCGCTGTCTTTACACAAAGTTTTTTGTATGGAATATTTATTTTATTCTGTATTTGTTGTCATAGCAGCAACAGAAATACATAATCTGTGAAAATTTCAACTGCCTAGCTTTCACGGTTCATGAGTTACAGCCTGGTGACAGACAGACAAACGGACAAAACAGACGGACAGTGAAATCTTAGGAATAGGGTCCCGTTTGGCACCCTTCGGGTACGGAACCCTAAAAAAGCTATATAAACAGAATAAATAGGTATAGGAAAATATTATTTGGTTAGTTCACGACAGGCATTACAAATTGCCAACGGGCATTGTCCTAAATATTGACAGTAGTTACAAATGATACTTAATTTTGAAGGTATAACGACATGAACGAACGTCCAATTGTTCGATTACCTATGTGCTAAATAATACGAGGGTCAAAATGCACAACAGACACATAATCCGATCGTTTGAACGAACGATTGTCATATGCATTACTAATCATATAAACTTTGTACCGTAATTCTAGTCAGTAAATTGACAATTAGAACTGTCATGTTAGTGTAAAGGGATGCCAGCTAAAATAGGAATGTCCATTAGTCGATCGATTTAACGACATAATCAATTATTTTTCGTACTATTGTTGTTAGTGGGTTTAAATTACAGAGTGGAAAATTTATTTTATTAAGATGAAGTAACCCAAATCATTTAAAATATATATTGTCATGTTTGTCGTAAAATTTTATTTTCTTAATTTATTCTGAAATACATATTATAAGCCTGTTAATGAAATAGAAAAAATAAAACATAAGGATCAGGTTGTGTATATTTGGAAGGTTTAAGGTATAGCAAAACAACTATTAAGTATATCAAAATGAAATTGAATGAAAAAAAAATATTCGTCATAAGTTTATTTTCTTTATTCTGAATAAGATGAGACTGAAGTATTATCGTCTGTATCGTTTACATTAATTATAAATGTATCTACTCCGTCATCTATCAATTTGTCTAATCTCCTCATTTCATTATCAACTTTTTTCGTGTGCAAGATACATTCTACCCAGCGTTGAAGTGTCACCAAATTTAAGCAATGCATTTTACATTTTAAGTAAAACAACCGGGCAAGTGCGAATTGGACTCGCGTAAAAGTATCTAACATTAGTTCATAGTGATCCTGCTAGATAACTGAAAAAAAACTAAGTCGATATTTTATGTCGATTGTGTACACCCCTATTATTTTTCTATTAAATACTGGTCACATCGCAAATGTCATTTTACTGACTAAGTTTATGGAACAGAGTTTAGATAATTTGTCAGAACGAGCTAGTATCAATATGAACTAATTATTACAAAGTGCAAGTGTTACAATGATCGAGTGTCAGAATGTATAAAATTATAAAATCTTAACGACATGAATGAATGAGCGTCAAAATGACCAATATGTATCAATTTTATAATGACTAACACATGCAAATACTAACAATGTATTGATTGTTATCATGGAGTTATTTATCCATAAGATTTTTGCCATTGTAAGAATCAGCTATTCCATCGAGTACATGATTAGTCACTTAAATATTGTAACATTGTTTAACGTTTACATTCTGACACAAGCATGATGTAAGATAAATAAAATGTGAACTTTTGCCACTTTTTCACTGCAACATTTTAACCATTAAACTGTATACATTTAGACACCTACACATTCGAACCCTTTAGACATTCCGTCATGTGAACAGCCATATCCCGGAAGGTGTTTTACATGGCATCATGTGACCCATTTGTGGTGGCACGACAGTGCCCCCACCAAGTCGAGCAAAAAAGCGGCACGGCCGCACCATCCTTTTCTCCGAGCAGTTCAGGCCACTTTCGACCCCCCTATAACTCCGTTGAGGATAAAACTAGAAGCCCGAACTTTCAGTAACCAAGCAAACATTGTATAAACACGGTATATTTCAAATTTAATTCAATTTGAACGAGCAGTTTTCTTGACTCACTTGCAAGTTGGACACGGAGGAGCTGAGATGGGACAGGCCGCCGAGCCGCAGCCCCCCGCTGAAGCACATCTCGTCCGCGACCGACATGTCTTCCTCGTGCTGGACCAGGTGGGAGATCACCGACGTGATCGCGCTGGCTGAGTCTGCGACACGGAACGGACTAAATCATATATCTTGAACTTATATTTTTTACTATTGAGGAGACAGTGGCGACGATGGTATGACGACTTGACCAAATATTTATTTACAGTTAACTCACTCACTCGGTCACTTACATTTTCACTCACTTAATAACTCGCTTACTCACTCACTCACTATCTTACTTACTCTCCCACTCACTCACTTACTATTTTCTCTCCGGCATAGCCCAGTGCCCCGCGCCAGTAACGCCTCGAGGCATTTCTGTACGGAGTTTTGGATGTTGAGCTACTGTTGTTCATTCTTTCATTCACTCACTACGCTCTCGAATTATCTCTCTCACTCACTCACCAAAGGCATTAGAAGCGCCCCGCATCCGGTTCTCCAAGCTCGTGGGTATCGCTCGCCTCTCCGTGAGATGCCTCCGGCATAGCCCAGTGCCTCGCGCCAGTAACGCCGCGAGGCATTCCTGTATGGAGTTCTGGATGTTGTGCTGCGTTGCGCTCTCAATGTAGCGTACGCAGAGCTGGTAGAGCTGAAACGGGAAGGTTTTGTTGGGAATTCTCATCTATTTCTGAAATTATTTTGAACAAGAGTAATATTTCATTGCGTACCTCACCAAGCCCCTCCGGCCGCGATGGCAACTGAGTTTGGCAACCAGTTCCTAAAAAGTGTTGGATATTCTTGTCACTCAACAAGTTGCCGTTTCTGAATTGAGAATTTCGCTAAGTAAATACAGGGTGGCCAAATAACAGGTATACACTTTAGTTTTGTAATTTTATTCTATGAAATATAAAATATATTTAGTATTTCTTGTTAAATATATCATTTAGAGCCGGCAGTTAAACATGGAAAATAATGTCAGACAAATGTCCACCTCTAGCAGCATCGCAAATGCGAATCCTTTTCATCGCGTTTTTCATCACATTTTCACACATTTCCTGTGTCTCGAATATTTTGTTTTAATTGCTGAAGATTCATTGGCCTGTTAGCATAGACACGTCCCTTTAGATAGCCCCACAGAAAAAAGTCAGGAGCTGTTAAATCAGGCGATCTTGGGGGCCAATCAATGTCACCCTTTCTCGAAATTAATCGACCGGGAAACATTCTTTTTAATGTTTCTACTGTGGCTCGTGCCGTGTGACATGTGGCCCCGTCTTGTTGAAACCACATGTTTCCTAAGCCCAATTGATTCATTTGATTTTGATTTTGATTTTGAAAAAAAAAAAAATTGATAATCATCTCACGGTACCGATCTCCATTCACTGTAACAGCATCACCCATAGCATCTTCAAAGAAATAAGGCCCAACTACCCCTCCTGACCAAATTCCACACCAAACTGTTACTCGACGAGGATGCAGTGGTCGTTCGTGGATCAAAGAAGGTTGTTCTTCTCCCCAATAACGAGAACTTCGTTTATTAACAAATCCGCTGAGGTCGAAATGAGCTTCGTCACTCACAATAATTTTTTGATGAAAGTTTGGGTCTCTTTCCAGCTTTGTTAGCATAGCATTACAGTAATCACGACGGCATTCATGATCTCGAGGCCGAAGTTCTTGAGTTATCTGTACCTTATATGGAAACAAACAAAGGTCTTTCTTCAAAATTGTCTGTAGAGAAGTCCTCTTAATTCCGAGTTGTTGCGAACGTCGCCTGGTAGACAATGTGGGTTCTTCGGCTACACTTTGACGAACAATTTGGATATTCTGCTCTGTACGAGCCTTTCTGACACGATGAGGAACTGCTTTATCTGTTACAATGCCATACTGCTCAAATTTATTCACTAAACGAGCTATTGTTAGCCGCGAAAAATCGGCCGCAATTTTCTCAGAGTTTCCGCAACACATGATTGGGTTGAGTAAAACGTTTTAATAATTGAAACACGTTGTTCTGTCGTAAAACGCTCCATAATAAATTTGCTGTATCTACACAAAGTAATTTTCATGCAACAACTGTCATATTTACCGCCAAAACAAAATGGCGGCTAAAAAAAGTTGTATACCTCCAAGTTGGCCACCCTGTAGTTAACCGTAGTGCTGTCTCTTTTATTTTCTCAGAAAAGATCGTGACATAACGTTACTTAAGTATTTGCTCAGTGAAATTCTCAATTCAGAAACCGGCCCTATGAATATTTTCAACTGTACCTAGTCGTGACAACATTTTTTTCATTCTTGATAAGCAACCAGACTAGACTTTCGGGCTATCGTCGTAGTTTCGTATAGATACAAAATTACTTTAGAAGTGAAGCATCGTAAGGTACCAAGGGTAGGTAGGTACAGTGTGTTTCGATACTACTATCGTGAAAACAACATATTATATGTGTATGCCTTTATCGAATGTAATTAATTACGTTTGTACCTTTAAATATAATCACTTAAAATTAACACTTAGATTCTCCATTTTTTTGTTTTTCGGCAACTAGTTGAGAAACTGCAAAGGTAAATATTATAATAGTTGTGTATCAAGTATTGACATTCGTCTTTGGCAACTGGTTGAGTGACAAGAATATCCAATACTTTTTAGCAACTGGTTACCAAACTCAGTTGCCATCGCGGCCGGAGGGAACAATGCATTGTCAAATAAAACGCTGCGTGTGCATAACTTTACGTCAGGGTGTATCAGGGCATCGTCCCTGGTGAGGGCGACGCCCGCCATCAAGTCCCTATTCTGGGACTCGATGGCGGCCACCACCTGCTCGTCAGGGACGTCTCTCGCGACACCGACAAGGCGAATCAGGGGTCGCTTGTCGGCGGGCTCGGTGACTGTAAAGAGGCCACCGGCCCCCGACAGCTTCCTCTTGAAAACCTCCCTGCCCTCGTCGGTGTCGCAAGAGAGCAGCACTTTACTATCCCGCAGCTTCCTCACCGCGCTGACGCCGATACCTAGGGCGATGACGTCGACCTTCCCCTTTATTTCTGCAAGCGTCGCTTCAGCGGTTTTGTTGGGGTCGGTCGACGCCACCACCACGGAGTGGCGCGGCGAGAAAGCCACCTGGGCGTATGATTTAAATGGGACCCGATCTCGCTGAGAGGGCCGCGGGACAGCGGCTGTGGCGGGGCAGTTGTTAGGGCGGGGAGGGCCAGAGGCGGGGGCCGGAGCGGGTCCCGCGAGCGGCACAGGCTGCTGCCTGTCGAGCCGCTCGCGAAGCCCACGAAACTCCCCCCTCACCTCCTCCACATCAGGTTTAGAAACAGCAGTCCCCGCCACACCGCCTATCTCCTTCTTCAGGCTTTCGCACCGCTCCGGCAGCGCTTCCATCCCCTTGGTAAGGGATAGGAGCGCCGCCGGAGTCGGTGGAGCCTCCTTGTCCCGCAGCTCCCCGATAACGTCGAACGAGATCAGGTCCCGTGCCGCCTGGACATCTTTTTTGATGTCTCCCAGATCCTTAGCCATTGCGGGCAGCACCGACCCGGCGGCCAGCTTTTCCAAGCTGGCCGCGTGGGCCTCCTCCCGCCGGGCCACTTCCTCGGCGAATCCCGCCCTGGCGGCCTCCATCCTCAAGCAACCTTTTTTTTTTTTTTATTATTATTTTATTTGTAAATATAGAATTAGTTATTTGTATATTTTTATCAGTTATATATTAATTAAGTCTCTTATTTTATGTTTGAAATAATTACATAATGGTAATGAATTAAATTCATAAATTTTCATAAATTATGACATACACTTATTGCTCATTTTTCATTACATTATTATAGTCGTCTAACACTTATAACGTGTTAAAACTAAATTTCACTGAATGAAAATATCAGATTTAGATACAATTTATATAAGTAAATACACATAACATTATTACCATTCACACTTTCCGTTCACCATTTACAAAAACAAATGGTAATGATGACAATGGCGATGACGTTTAAGACTTTAATGATTTGTAAGACTCCGATCACTGGTCATGACTTAAAAAGACATTTCTTACTCTTACATTTCTTGGACACACATCATCATCATCATCATCATCATCATCAGCCATTTGTGACCCACTGCAGGGCATAGGCCTCCCTCATAGTTTTTAAACATGAAGGGTTTTGCCATAATCGCCACGCTTGGCAGGCGGGTTGGCGATCGCAGTGTGTGGTTGGAATCTCAGGAAGACGCTGCTGCTTGTCTTCTAGTAATTTATTTCCTCAGTCGCCTTCTGCGACATCCACGGAAGGAAATGGAGTGACGCTATTCTTAAGCCGGCGCCACGCGGACAACACATACCTGCAAATAATCCTGAACAGTAAGCACATCGTTCTCAATGAGGGAGGAAAGGTTGTTGAGTTGCAGAATGGCTTTTATAACGCCGATCCAACCGAGTACTGCATTAGGGTCCGACGAAAGAGGCCACAGTTCATCTGAAAAAAAAGGAAACTGTAAACTGCGATTTCGCGTAGCGTTGGTAGCCTAGTGGGTAGAACATCGGACTCGGAAGCGAGAGACCCAGGTTCGATCCCAAGTGCGGGCATGTACCTATGATTTGGTTTTCTAAGTTATGTACATTGTGAAGTTATAGTAACAATACCATACGCTAACGGTGAAGGAAAACATCGTGAGGAAACCTGAGTGTCTGAGCTATTCACATACCTCAGCGCTTGAAATCGCCAATCCGCAGTGGGCACGCGTGGTGATTAAGCCCATACTCTCTCCTTGAGAGAAGGCCTGTGCCCTACAGTGGGACGCATATAGGCTGATGCAGCAAACTGCGATTTCCTTAGAAAAAGAGTCTTCTCGGAATGGATTACCCCAAACCGGATAACTTATACAGCTGCGGATTGTGGCCGCTGCGATCGTCAACCCGCCTGCCAAGCGTGGCGATTATGGCAGAACCCTTCATGGTTAAAAATCATGGGAGGCCTATGTCCTGCACTGGGCGTCAAATGGCTGATGATGATGATGATCATGATAACGGGGATGGACTCTACACGTCCTCTCCATCTGGACCTGTCGTCCGCTGTGTGGACTGCCAGTTTAAACTTAGTGTTGTTTTCTTGGTGATCTGGTCACTTCATTTAGCGGGTGGTCTACTTCATGCTCTAGGAATGGGTGACTACAAAACCGCTTTACATACTTTTCCTTCACTGCAAGAATTTCTCTACCTTCCTTTCCAGTGAATTATAGTAGCATGTACCAAGCTGCGCCGCTCAAGGAATGACCGTAAAATATATGATCTTGGAACAATACCAACTGGTCGTTGATTAATTAGTTTAAGTAACGTGAACCGATGTGAAAAAAACTTTAAAAACCATAAATAACCACACTCTTGACTTTCGCCAACACCTCACAGAGACACTTACTAAAAGCCTTGTCAATAATGCCGCTGACCAGAAAATCTCAGAGATTATAACCATACTCTTTCTTTCCACAAACGCGGAAATTGACCAACACTTGAAAGGAAAACTCACCAAAAGCCTTGTCAATGATGCCGGTGACCAGTAAATCTCGGTGCAGGCACAAATGGGCGAGGCAACTGGCCACGCCCCGGCGAACAGCCGGCTCGGGCGAGTCCACATGCTGTTGCAGGGCTTTGGAGAGTTCTGGAAGAATGAAGATGGTAAGAGGTACCGAGGAAGAATAGGGAGTGGTCTTCGTCTAGCAGCACCGCAGTAAAGGTCGCATAAATATTTATAGATGTGGGAGAATCCATGATTTAATTCGAGCGCAGTCTCTTCGATCATTATATCCTTATGTCAGTGCGCACGTCCGGCGCGGTCGGTCATTCACAAAGAGGCAGGAAACCGTGCTACTGTCATGACAGCTCACACAGTATATAATATGAATGGCTGTCAAAACGCCAAAAGGGAATGTCAATATGGTAGAAAACGATTCGGGTAACTCACCAACAAGTTCCTCATCGGTGGTATAGTCCGCTAAAGCCTTCAGCACCCTCGGCAGGTTCATATCCAGTGCCTCGACAATGAGCTGTATATCACTCGTGTGCCGTACTATCTGGCTTAGTTTGGGGAACAGCGTCTGCGCCTGCGCACGGATCTTGCCGACGCCTGGCCGCAGCCAGCTGTCGCCGAGGCAGACGCGCGTGAGCGCTGCGCGGATCCATCTGGGCGGCGTAATATTATTGGTAAGCTCATTTCGTCTGTGTGGTGGCCGAGAATTGACCGTCTACCCAAGTGGTCGATGACATAAAGAAGAGGGCAGGAGGGCAATGGACGAGATTTGCTGAGGACCGGCGAGGTTGGCGTGACGGTCATAATAATGTCAGAGGTTGTCAAGTATAACTTATGATTTTTAAAATAAATTTTTTGCGCCTAATTTTACAGATAGTTGCTATAATTACTTAAATTTCTAAGGGTGCTTCGTAAATTTTAACAAGAGAAACGCGGATCTGCTACTATGTATTCCAACAAATCGATGTCCAACCATAAAATTTAAAGTTAGGTAGCAGAATTTCGGTTTGTTAAATCCCATACAAAAATTTGTGTAGGTACTTTCTTTTTTTTTTTTATTCACAAACTGCATGCTGGATAGAAGCAAATATGGGGGATTACTAAAGTAAAAACATGAAAGAAGTTTTAAAGAGTAAAAAAATATTATTTATTTACTACTAAAATCATTTTTGCATTCCAATTTGTCTTGCTTGTAAATTAAAATCAGACTTTGTTTCTGTAGGGTTCAATTTCATTTATACAGTAGATACACAGTTTAATAACCTAGCTGTGTATACTATTATTTGTGATTGTAGGAATAATGTGAATGTGATGCATTTACTGTTTATATTCCTAATACTTAAATTAAATTAAATAGATCCAAATGACCCAACCTTTTGAAGGCCTCAGCTTTGTTTTTTGTGAATAAGTTTGGGATCAGGACAAATGATTGTAAATTGTGGATGTTATACTTTTACCTTGCATTCTTTGTGCTGTCAATTTGGTTCTGCAGAATGATGTTGGTCTTGTGAGCATGGAAGGCGAAACCACCGACCACTGCTCGGTTGAGTGCCTCATCTCCTACGAGACGCACTTCAGCCTGTAAGTGAACACAAAACTTATACCTTCAAATCTATGCCATAAGGTTTAGATTGGTGATACAATTGTTACAAACCTAAGACTCAATGAATAAATTTTATCTTATCTTCCTTAAGTGAGTTCTGCAGATCTCACGGTTTTCATGGAAATGTCATTAGGATTCTGTGAATTACATTTGTCATAGAATGATTGGATTATTTTTCCCAGAATAATTCCTCAGCTACCAATATTATATTTCATTATTGTAATGGTACAATGGGAGCACCGGAGCGTCTGAGAGATATTTTAAGATATCAGCCTACATTATGGCTAAAATGCATAGGAAGACTGGCTATTTTCTAGCTATTGGCTACATAAAACTATTCTTATCTCATTACTGATATTCTCAAATCAGAAACTGGAGGTTAACCAGCCATATGGCCTTTCACTTGAAGGCTGAAATCTCAAGTCTACCAAAGTTCATTAATTATGTATTACTATTATTTTTAGGCTTACTCTGTAACTTACTTAGTAAGAAGCCAATAAAGTATAATATGTATAGAAAGGTATGTGTTTAACTCAAGAATATTCTTGTGTATTCTTGCTAATGAATAAATATGGTGGATCTGGATGGAATTGGCTGATGAACTGTAGGAAGGGAAACATGAAGTATGGATTGTAGAAATACTCGTGGAAGTTCTGCATGTGTATATGTCTAGAAAAACCTCCTTTGTAGGGCTCTGAGAGTTAAATATCCCAATAATATTGAATTTATGATTTATTCTAATTTAAACACGACTGCACTTGACATTGACACTATGAGAAGAGACAAAATTAAGAAGAAAAAACTATGAATCTGGTCGAACAGCTAATAACCTATTAGCTTATATTATAAGGCCCGATAAACACCCCTTAACTTACGCTTTCGTGACTGGCTAAAGAGAGCAACGTCGGTATAGTAGAATGCAGTAAGTTGGCATAGTGTCGAGCGCAATTTGGCCGATTCCCCAGCGCTCCTAGGCATCTTCCTAGCGTTCCAGCCGCTGCTTGGAGCACATGGCTTCTGCAAGAGACGTAAAAATATAGAAAACACTGTACCGGAAACGTTAAAAACTGTGTTAACAACGTAATAACATACTTGGTCGAGCCTTCGACGTGCTTGAGCTGTTCTAAGGCTTTCTCGGCCTTCTCCAACACGTTCATGGTGATAACTACTGCAGGATCAGTTGATGGAAAAAGAGTTTATCATGTTTGAGTAGATTTTAAGCGAAAGTGCAGCGCATTAATCGGGATTTCCGCGAATTACGATCACAAAATAAACACTGAAAATCAATTTAGTTTGACGTTTGGGCTTGCGTTCAGAAACGATGCGGTGTTGTTTTTGGTTAACTCAGTGAGTTTGCGAACGAAAATGAATGAATGAAATGACCGAATGTTGAATTTTGATACGCAGTGTTGCCAGGTGAGGCGATTTAACGCCATTTGAGCTATAAAATTGCAATCGGCGACTAGACGACAATTGGGCTGTCAATTTTTTTTTCGCTGACTTTTGGGCTACTTAGGAAATCAAAACCAATTAAATGTATTTTTTGCGCAGTTGTGTCTGTGTTTATCGATTTTTTGCTTTTTTTATTTTGTCGTGGCGTTTTAAACGTTCAATAAATATTAAAAGCAGAGATCGACCCTTAATTACACTTTAACAAGGTATTTTCACATTTTCAAGCTTAATTAAGAGAATTTTAGAAAACAGCTGGTGCGCCCAAACGACAAGCGCCACAATTAAAAAATATTATTTTATTGAGGTAATTTGGGCTACAACAATGAAAATTAGGGCGATTTGGGCTACAAGAACCTAAGGCGATTTTTGGGGTACTGTTTTTCTAAATTTTGGTGACATTGGCAGGCCTCCTGCCAACATCTGGCAACATTGATAACCAGCAGAAAGCAGAATAGATAACGTTGATAAAAAAACATCATAACCTTATTTTTCTTGGATTTCGATGTTATTGTTATTAGGTCCAGTAATTTTGTGAGAATAATCTGTATTATGTCATCAACTGATACAGAAACCAACGTGGACGTAATGTATGGCTTAAGAACTGTGCTAGCTCAAATTGATACCGCTGTCGCTAGAAGAAGCAAGGTACCTATCTAAAGTTTTCTAATTTATTTGATCGTCCTTGCCAAATTTTCTTGTACTCTTCTACAAAGGGCTTTGAGTGATATTTTGAAAGAACCTTCATTCCAATAAAATATACTTAAAGCTCGATTACCTAATTCAATTTTAAATAAGTAGGTTGTGAGATAAATGCTGGTCATTTGAGCCGGACGCATTTTTAACTGAAATAATTTTACAATTTTTATTTCAGGATCTCCCTCAGTGCTTCCCAACATTGGTAGCAGTATCGAAAATAAAGCCATTTCCTCTCATAATCGAGGCTTACGAAGCTGGCCAGAGGCATTTTGGCGAAAACTATGTCAACGAGCTCGCTGACAAAGCACATAATACGGAAATAATCGAAAAATGCCAGGAAATCAAATGGCATTTCATCGGAAATCTTCAATCTAATAAAGTAAACAAACTACTTGGCTGTCCGAATTTATTCGTAGTAGAAACGATAGACTCTGTGAAGTTAGCTGATAATGTCAACAAGCAATGGCCTAAGTTTAGAAAAGCTGAAGATAAATTAAATGTTATGGTGCAAGTCAACACAAGTGGAGAAGAAGGTAACATTACCAGTGATCGGAGTAGGTATATTGGTTTTTCGTACTTGCATCATGATATCGTAACATGGACATGCCATTTTTCTCAATGTCTTAAACGTCATCGCCATTGTCATCATTACCATCTGTTTTTTTGTAAATGGTAATGATGAAATGTAAACGATAATTATGTAATGTGTGTTTTATGAGCAATAAGCGTATATCTAAAACTATGATATACCTACAATTATTGCAATTTTTTTATTATATTATTATCGTCGACTACCACGAGTTGAACAAAATTTCACTAAATGAAAATATCAGATTTAGACAGAATTTATATAAGTAAAACACACATCTCATCATTACCATTTGCTGCAAAAGTTGTAAAACACAAACTCTAAATAAATAGATAACTCTATGGTACACCAGTAATTTACAGAGATAGGGATAGATACGATCGGCGTTCTTATCGCTTGAAGCGATCTTTTTCAGACAACCTTTGGATGGACGGGACTGAAAGATGATGAGAGTTTGTAGGTGTACATTTGGCTTGATTTGATTTGATTCAATTTAATTTGATTTATTTTGATTTTCTTTAATTGGATTTGATTTGATGTGATTTAATCTGACTTAATTTAGTTTGATTTGATTTAATTTAGTTGAATTGATATGATTTGGTTTGAATCGATTCGATTTGATTTAATGTGTACATACGAATATTATTACTAACATAGCATAAGTCACGATTGTTACTAATACTATATGGGCATTGCCTGAAATAAATGAATACAATACAATAAGACAGAATACATTTATCTCTAATTAAGACTTCTCAGATATTGCGCATGCATTGCAAATGAAATTTTGTTCAACTCGTGGTAGTCGACGATAATAATATAATAAAAAAATTGCAATAATTGTAGGTATATCATAGTTTTAGATATACGCTTATTGCTCATAAAACACACATTACATAATTATCGTTTACATTTCATCATTACCATTTACAAAAAAACAGATGGTAATGATGACAATGGCGATGACGTTTAAGACATTGAGAAAAATGGCATGTCCATGTTACGATATCATGATGCAAGTACGAAAAACCAATATACCTACTCCGATCACTGAACATTACTTTGATTACTTACCTATGGTACTAAGTTTTTAATTGATTTTCAAACGTCACATTGGTTTTCCTATGTGAAGAGCGATTACTATGTTACTTTTTGTAAATCAGCAATGTCCCACAGCAACTTAATCATAATATTTTTCTGAAATTAAAAGTAGTATTTGACATGACGGGTAATTGTAAATGTGGGGGCTTATAATAGCTAAGTATTTACCTAAACTTATGAAAAAGAATTAAAAAAAAATTCATTTCTTGAAAAATTCATTAGGCTGGCTTAAAACACCTTTTCTAAGCTACCTCGAGGTAACTCCTGTAAGAAATATGTATTTTTTGTGTGTTACTCGCAATATAAAATCATAGGGCTGCTAAGTTTACTTCTTTTTAGTCAAAATTCATGTAAGAACAATAAAACATTCTAAAATATGAATGTTTTTTGTACTTACATGAAAAATTTAATACATCTACTATTTATTTAGTGACTGGCAATATCTGACATAGTTTTTCACGCCGGAAATTTCTCTTAAATAATCTTTGAAATCAAGATGAATCTTCAATAAATATTAAATAAAATTAAGTTAAGATTAAATTTTACAGCTAAAAGCGGCACGGAACCAGCAGACGCAACGCAACTCGTGGACCATGTTTTGAAGAACTGCCCTAATCTGCACTTTAAAGGCCTTATGACTATTGGACAGTACGGCTATGACATCTCTAAAGGTCCCAATCCAGACTTCATCAAGTTGGCTAAATGTCGACAAGACGTTTGTGAAAAGCTAGATTTGGATCTCAATAATGTAGAATTGTCAATGGGAATGTCAAGTGATTTTGAACATGCGGTACGTATAGAGGAAACCTTGTAATAATAGAATAAGCTTTTTTTATTTACTCTCGATAGAACATGAATAAATACAATTTCATTAGTTTGCCCAAACTGCTAATGCATTTTTAGTAATGTATTTATTTCAAAAACTATTTTTTAATATAACAAACATTCAATCCAAAATTTATTTTCAGATTGAACTAGGAGCAACTACGGTACGTGTGGGGTCAAACATTTTTGGTGTCAGGCCACCGAAGAAGTGAAAAAAAAGTTATTTTCGTGTGAAATGCAGAAAAATGGGAATAAACCTTTATATAACTTATAATTCTACAGTGAATTATGAAAATATACATAGGTATACTTGATGCTAATATGCTTCCAAAGTAACAAAATATAATAATTATACTGCTATAATGTATGATGGTAATTTTAAATTACAACGCCTATGCTATGTGGCAAGCAACAAACCCTACACTGGCTAGATACAAATTTTAATGCATGCAATTTTTTTCGTTTTACAATGTCCATTATAATCCCCAAATGAGATACTTGGCTATGAATAACCAACCAACGATAGAAGTGACAGAATTTTAAACTAGTTTTGAAGTGATTAACCACTGAGATCTATGTGTCGTAGCCATATCGTAGATTGTGCCATATCATGATGTGGCTAGCCATGTCACGAAATGTGTCCTTTTCATGAAAACTGGCCGTATCGTTTAAGCATCAACGTTTGACGATATGGCAATCTACGTTTTGCCATATCATAATGTAGGCACCATGACTTTTCCATACACCAACCTGATTTAAGTTTGACATAGGTAGGTATTTACTGGATTGAGCTGAAAAATAGATTGAAGATGCCTAACGTGTTTAGTGTTTTGGTGCATTTGAACCTTATAGGTTGAATAAAATACCTATAAAAGAAGCAACAGTTTATATTTTATCACTCGTAAAATACAATGCGGTACAATGATAACAACAAAATGAGATGCTGCCCTACTTTCCTCATTTTGCACAGTATTTACGAGAATATTGCCGTCACTAGAAATATTTTCTGTCGCCTCCATGGTAGAAATAAAACGTAGTGATTATATTCTCTGTGGTAGAAATACACAACACATCAGCGCCTCTACCGGTGGATAATGGAAGTATTTTACGATATGGCCTGGCCGCTAACGTTTGGCCGCATCATGAAATAGTCATGCATTTCGCTATTCAAATCGTCAAACGTCGGTCGCTCATTGATCTGGCTAAGCCATTTCATGAAAAGGATACATTTCGTGATATGGCTAACCACATCATGATATGGTCAATTCTATGATATGGCTACGACATATGCATCAATAGCTACCTACTAAGGATAAAAGTGCACTTGCGTTTTTTTATTTTATGCTACTCGTTTCATTCACTTTGACAGATTTGTCATTCGGAAGCGAAAGAAATTATTTCATTCGCTCCATTCACTCATTCACCATCAAGTTTCGATGACGCACGCACGTATTTGCAACGTAAAAGTTAGGAAAAGTTTTCAAAACGATTTTTTCTGAAAAACATTTTACGTCGTTGCGAAAAAACACAGTTTACACACGCAAGTTTGACATAGCATAACCACGAGCAGATTTTCATTGGAGGGAAACTCGGTAATTCGGTCACCGTGAAGTGTTACGAAGATCTAGTTCTGCAGTGTCAACAGAAGTGGTTAGGTACGTCTTGTAAGCCCGTGCTAATGAGCAAGGCCATCTGAAATACAGGTAAGTGACAAGGATAACTTGTTTTTCACTCAGGCATAGTTTTTACCTCTTAGTTAATCTGTATATTGACGAATTAAGAGGTTACTTTTTTCCGTGGTGTCTGGTCGTTTTACGCATCAACATAATTTGCATAACATCAGAGGTCACTGGCCGTGTCATCAATTGGGATGGTACAATGAGCATGAAGTTATCTTCCCTAAAAAGCAAGCTTGGGGATCCAAGTAAGTGGATGCAACCCATTGGAATGTACAAATAAAGTGACAAGCATAGTCTATGGGCTCATGTTGTTCATGAAATTATATGAAACAATTTTATTGTAGTCTTATTTATAAAAACACGATTCCTCAAAAACACTTCTCATAGGCAGTCTAAATTAACCTGCCCCCAACTTGACCAACCAATTGTGTTTACCATTGTTATGGTGATCCGATCGGGTTCTTTAGAATTCTACAGATTAAACGGCATCTCAGAAGTGTTTTAAGGATTCTTGTTTTTACAAAAATTTTTTTATTGACCGTATTTGTTCCGTGATGTGGACGAATCTCTTGGTGGATATTGTATGGTGCATGTAATGTAACTTGTTTTCTAAGTTATGTACACTTGTGAAGTTATAGTAGCAATACCCGCTAACTTTGAAGGAAAACATCGTGAGGAAACCCTAGTATCTGAGGTGCTAACATACCTCAGTGTTTGCTACGTACGTAATGGCCCAACTATGAGGCTAACCCCCAGTTTCTCGTACACTAACACGCTGTTGATCTACTGTTAACAGCTGTCAATTCATTAAAGTGCATACAGGAAAAAACCACTGACAGCTGTTAACAGTAGATTAACAACTTGTTAGTGTACGAGAAACCGGGGGTAAGTGCGGAAATCTCAAGTCTAACGAACTAACTTGTTAGAATCAAATCAAATCAACATTTTTTTATTCAAAGTAGCACAGAAACTGCGACTTAATGAACGTTACAAGTTAAACTAGGTGTCCAGCAGAATAACATCGGAAAAGTTCACGCAAACATTTTTATTGATTCTGAGGCAGAACTACGCACGCCGGGCCAGCTATTACAAATATTATTTTCCGTAGATGGGTGATTTAAGTTTCATTCAAATGCTTGTTGAGTCACAAAACCACAGATGCAATAGAAATAAATGTAAAAATATCCGGTTCTCTCTAAATACTGGCCAGTATTAGACAAAGACTTAATAATACCTGATTCATCGTTTGCAGAGCAAATTAGCTTGATTAGGCTGTTTTCTCTCTGATGAAATACTGTGCTCTCTTTACATGGAGCTATGTAGCAAGCAAATGTGGTTTGCGTGTGTGTAAACACTTCAGTTTTAACTGCAACAGCGGCCATTTTGTCGGGAAGTTAAGAGGAACTAAGCCATTATAAGATTTTAGTTTAATTCTTGGTAAAGGTACAAGCGAGAATGTACACAGTCAGTGCAGATAGCAGTTTAAAATCCAGTGTTGGAATGTTGTTTTTTAATTAGATAGGTGTGTATTCTGAGCATGTTTGAATGTCCGAGAACGCAGGTATGTTTTCATTCTCTGTTAATTTATTTATGTTCATGCAGTGATAAGTCTTACGAATTTTCTATGAGAGAAAAAAAATACCTACGCTACGTATAAAAACTACCCGAATGCGTGCATGCAGCGTCTTGTGAATGTCGATGAAGCGAAAGAAGTTTCTCAGGATCGTGGCAAGTGGTAAACCCTTACTTTATGTGTGTGTGAACGTCCCTCTAGGGCGCCGCCGGCAGCAGGGTGCAAGGGATCCATTTGCACCCCCCCCCACACTGTCAGGAAATAAAATACATAAATTACAATCCTTTTCGGACAAAAAACCAAGTAAGTTGAATCCGAAATTAAGTTAATAACATAAATTACATTTTGACATTAAATTTACCTACATAATATACATGTATATTTTATATTAGTTTTATTTAATTTTATTTTATAAAGGAGGAAAAACAGAATTAACAAAGAATACTTAAATACAGTAAATAGCTTATTACATTTTGTTAATTCCTAAACGGTAGATAAAAGCTTAGTATGCGACAAAAGCAAAGAATATAATAGTTGATAGTATAATACTATATGCAGATGCACCACCCTGAGAGTAGTCGTGGCGGCCGCCATGATGTACCTACTACCATTTAGTGCCTAGGTACGATGATGAACTATGAACTACTAAGGAGAACTACGAACTACTAAGAAACACTTCCTTGAAGAAAATGAAATCACTCTTTTCTTTTACTCGCTTGGTGTAATCGCGCCAGCCCCTAACACCCCATCAAAAGTGCATTGCCCTACTAAAAGTACTCGTAATTGCTTCACACGTACAAGATGTATTAGAAAGTGGTAAGCGAAACCGACCAACGAGGCCCATAATAATCGCGCGTTACGAAAACTAAATACGGTCTTAATTTTACGTGCGAATACTAAAGCGTTTTATGTACTAAGCAGCTTATGGCTAAGTAAATAATATTTGTAGTAAGATTTCATCGTTTGGTCGGCCTTTAGTTCTCCCTGATGTTTCTTGGACCATTTCAGAGTCGCCTTCCATTCGGAAGTCCACTATATACTATATGCCATAGTTAGTCTGTAGTCCGAAATCATCTTTGAGCTAATTTGCTTGAAATTAATGCAGGCTTATTCTATATTTGTATTGCTGTGTCAATTTCAGTAGCCTCTCATACGTGAGTGGTACGCCCACTTAAATGTATTTCGTGACAATCATAGATCAATGAAAGAAAGAAAGAGAGAGAGAGAGAGAGAAAGAAAGAATTTATTTAAATTTCCACAAACAAAATACACTGAAAACGAAAACAAAAGAAAATTGTGACCAGATCATGTGAGGTATCATGCTAGAATCAAAGGCAGTCTGGTAACTCTGGTACCGTACAATAATGGTACCATATATATATGTCACCATATAATAATGGTACCATATGTCACCCAGCCACCTCCGACTCCAAATGCCTCATGTGCTTCCAAGACAGCAAAAAAGGCCCCCCAATTGGGTATTTGACAAAATATCAAATGAGTTACTTTTAAAACGGAATTTTGTATGAAAATACTGGCTAATGACGTCACATTTCAGAGCACTCTTTTTGTGTTTGATCTGTTTAAAAATTGTAATAACTAGTAATTGACTAAAAGAGATACATTTTCCGAGATGTTTTGTAATTTTTGTTTTAATCGAGCATATGAAATAATTTATTGTTCATCGTGTGACATACCGTATTCATACATTACTAGTGTATACTATGGATAGCATAACTACTGGACATAAGCCTCCCCCATGCCACGATCCTTCTGTCCTCGGCCATCCCCATCCAGTCGCTGCTAGCAGTCTGCCTCAGACTGTGCCATCGGTCCAGCGAGCTGGTGGGCGCATGACCATAAATCTGTGGCGATGATCAATTCAGAGCCGGATTCTGAGGTCTGGAGGCCCTAGGGCAGCGAAGGAGCGGAGGCCCCTAATTATAATAATAAATTTATTTATTTCAAAGTTACACACTGGCATAATACAGTTACACTCAACTAAGATTACAAAATAACGAGTTGGCCTCCGTTGCCGAACTAGGTAAGAACCTGTATTTCAGCAAGCGCCTTCCCCACAGAAGACAATTATAACACCAAAAATGCAGCAAATAAACAACTTTAAATTCCAGTTTAAGTTAAATAAAGTGTGAATGTTAGTGTGACCTCTCGGTGTGTGGAGCGTGTATGTGCATGTATGAGTGCAATTATTCCCAAATAAAAAATACGAAACAAAAACTACAATGAATACGACGAATTTTTTTTTTTTTAATTTGAAAAACAAACAGACGTTATAAGTACTCATAAAAGATAGGCGTTTAATGATAGTACATATTAGCCTTTTGTGGGGGCCCTTTCCTTGTGGAGGCCCCAGGGCAGTAGCCCCGCCTGGCCTCCCCTAAATCCGGCCCTGGATCAATTATTTCCCCGAATCCAAAGAATAGTTTTCTCTTCGGGTACTTAAACCTTAAGCCAGGAAAAAGACGCCATGAAGACTACAATTATACGAATTAGTCACAGAGACTACCATCAACACTACGCCCGGCAATTTCTACGGTGTCAATCTATTTCATAACAATAAACAGGCAAAAAGACAATCGACTTTTATAGGTACTATTACGTTGCTTTTGTGGCAGACAATTGTTGTTAATGGGGGGCAAGGGGAGGGTACCGCTGCAGCGGAAGTTCAAGCGCATTGCGTGGTTTTAAAAATCAGCGCTGCTTTAACAGCAGTGGTGTTCAAAGCCTACAATTGTTATTTTGTTACGTTAGCAATAATGCCCATCATAAAAGTGTCCACGTCTGAATTAGCCGAAAGTAGAGGAAATTAGGCATTAGTATCTTGATGTTCTTAAAAAACTCGCTCTTTAACTTTTCATGTCGGTATTTTATAAAGGCATTTAGTGTTACGACCATTTATGTGTGTTTAAACTGCACTTTATAAGTATCTTAAGGAATCGTGTTTTTATAAATAAGACTTTAAATCTTCAGCTATTCACCACTGAGTTAAGTCCAAAACATCATTAATCTCTAACCACAGAAAATCGTTTACAAAGTGTAGTCCTTAGAGTCAGTGCATATGACCCATGTGAGTTTCGACGACATGCCATTAATTCTTGTACCACGTTTGCTACAGTTCTGTCTGATTCTCTGAGCCGTCGAGCCACAAATCGCGTGGATTTCCATTTCAGCAAAGTCTCCACGTACTACATTTAAATATCTACACCGTTCTTACTTTGTATTCTTTACCTCTTGAATCTTTTGTTCCATGAATTCATCCATGATATTATAACATTAACAAGTCGAAGTGGCAGTGGGCTGATCACATCCGTCAAAGCGCCGGATTGCCGATGGGCTACAAGCGTTCTCTATAAAAGTACCCGAGTTGAGAGTATGAACTGGCAAACGCAGCGTAGGACGCCCACCAGCTCGCTGGACCTATGATCTGAGGCAGATTGCTGGTAGCGACAAGTGGCGGCGTGCCTTAGGGTAGGCCTGTGCCCAGCAGTGGGCAAGTGCGGGGCGATCGATTAATGCGTCTATGCAGTCTACGTAAAGAGCCAGTGTTTTATGAGGTCGATCAATCACGCCCTTTAGATGAATATGCCTGAATATATCGTAGTTTATTCAGTGACTTAATAAAAACAATTTAAGTATATGTTTCATACTGTATACATAATACGTATCCTATTGTATATAATTACTATTCTGTATTACATAGTATTGTACTAAGTATATATAGTATTGCTCACGGTTGTGCCACACCGCGGTATGTGACGCTCGCGGGGAAACTCCTGGCACTGACTGAAAATCAGCGCTGAAGGCTTGACCCTCAGCATACTGCTGAGTCAGTTGCCATTTATAGCACCAGTGACACGCCGTGACCGTTCGCTTTCCTTTCTTTTTTATAACATTTCGGTTGAAATATTTTCTTTGTTGTTTTTTTTGTTTTGTTATTGTGGCGTGTGCACTGTTTTTATAATAAATGTTTTTTCTTCTTCTTCTTCTTCAATTGTTCCGGTTTAGCATAAGCAATTTTCAGAATAACAATTCCAGTAAGTCAGAAAGTACAGTCGTTCAGTAGGTGTACTGTAAACTGCACAATGTGTCTCGTTGGATCATCCATCGGAAGCAACGAGTGCTCATGATGCAAATTCACCTTGAACAAAATCTTTAAAATCAGTCTCGGCTAAGCATATTGTTGAAATCGCCTAACGGTGTGCGTGAAAACGAAGGTTTTAACCTAAATAGAGTCACGAATAGGAGATCTTTGAAGTGGTCTTTGAAATGGATTCCGATGCGTTCTATTATCATTGTCAAGTTTCGGTCTCGCTATAACATTTGAAGCATCAGCAGGTGGCACCACACCATTCTAATTTATTTTTCCCACTAGTTTGGACCCGCCTGATCAGGCTCTTTATCTTCCTCAGTCCTGACCTTGAAAATAACAATTAAAGACCATTGTTATTTTCAAGGTCAGGACTGAGGAGGTTATATTTGAGTCCAGCTCCTATGTTACGCGCACCAAATCCTGAACGATTCTTACTTATCGTTAAACTGTCAAATTCCATACTAATAAGGATTCGGTGCGCATAATTAGGCCGCTGGTCTTGATTCTGGTGGGATTGCGCCTTAAAAAAAATACACTTTTCACATCTAAGAGAGCAGCGTCTAGTGGCAACATTATATACCTACACTAAGGAATATAACAATAAAGTGTTCTCGATCTCTATCTATCTAAGTCTGTGAAGTGACCACTAACGCCGTAATGCCTGGAATATATTTTTAGATGAAGCAGCTAAGTCTCTAATTTCTTCACGATGTTTTTCTTCTCATAAGAAGCTAGCGTCCGTACGCTAGATGTGGTCGTATCGTAATCATAGAAACTACATGTAAGCAAAACATTCGATTGTTCAGTTATGCGATAAAAATACAATAGAGCATTACCCATTACCAATCGGTCAAGCATAC
The DNA here is from genome assembly GCA_963969515.1 of Yponomeuta evonymella. Classification (NCBI taxonomy): domain Eukaryota; kingdom Metazoa; phylum Arthropoda; class Insecta; order Lepidoptera; family Yponomeutidae; genus Yponomeuta; species Yponomeuta evonymella. The sequence continues at coordinate 2,487,820 of OZ018365.1, forward strand.
TCACAGTTATGTAGGTGGGTAGATGGTAATTAAAAACCAGCAAATGACTGACAATTTGCGGCTAAGTCTAACGGGGAATGCGATGCTTAACCTCAGATTCTATTTGGAATAACCGTTTAGTTGTTTATTGCGTGGTTTTGCAACGTTGCAAAGATTTTTAGTCACGGATTTTTTTTATAAATTGCCCACTAGTTAACGAGGGTTTACATTCAAATTATCGTTAAATAAAATCGTAAACAAATACCTATAATCTCGAAATTATTGCAACAACAAAATCGTTTAAAAGTTAGGTAGTAACAAAACAAATGATTTAGCTGGTCTGAAGAATCTTACAGACGTTCCTTGATGGCTATCGTACTAAAAACAAAGTGTTCGATAATAAATGTATTAAGCTAACTCATTTTCTCTATTTAAGTGATTTCTGTTAATTCTGTTTTTCTTCCTTTATAAAATAAAATAAAATACAAAGCGCAAGAGAATCTCCGATGTGAACTACAGGTTATATCATACACCATTGTGATACTTTGGTGATGACAAACAGATCATTACGTTTTCGTTCCTAACACGGACTAACTTCAAATTGCGAAGAAATAGGATGACACTGAAAGCCATCTATTACTAATAAGGCCGCCAATTGTACTGCGATTTATTTAATTTCTGTTAATGTAATCTCTGTGTACAATAAATAATATTCTATCTATCTATCTACTATTTGATTTCTGATATTTCAGTAAAAAACACACACACGTACGACTACGCACACACATAAACTCACGCTTGTATTCCATAGCAGCAACCAGAATCTGCCACTTGCCTCGATTGTGAAAAACCATTTCCATTCCTTGCTTGAAATGTGTAATAATCTTAATCAATCAATCAATCAATCAATCATATATTTATTGTCATAAATTACATGTGCAGGGTTGTTCATATATACATGTCAGTTTCAATGTAATTTTACCAATATGGTGTGACAATATCGAAACATAAATTATAAACTACTTAAATCATGCATTTTATAAATGAGACTAAAAGCGTATTGGGATTATAATTCAACATAAGTTAATTCTATCGGACCTAGAATGCACGCTCATCCAGAAATTCTGTTATTTTATAATAGCTTTTCGTAACAAGTAAATTAAACAAATCACGTTTAAAAGAGGGTAGATCGTCGACATCCCGCAGTGTTTTTGGTAGTTTATTAAAAATTTTTGATGCCATCCCGAAGAAACTTTTACCAAATAGACCTGTTTTATGCGGTAGAGCTCTAATCTTGTTTTGGTTTCGTCTACATATTTGTCGCTCGAAAAGCCCGGGGTTACTCTTGATGAATACTGCCACTTCAAATTAATAGTAATAGTAAAGAATTTGTATTTTGTAGTTCGGAAGTTGGCTTTACGTTTTTAATTTCGTAGTTGTACCTGCAACGGTCACCACTGAAATATCGGAAGCTCTCAAATATCGTGGTAAAATCATCGTTCTTTTTACACTTACGAGTTCTATGTTATTTGAAACGCTGTGAATTCCGGGGTCTCATATAATCAGCACATCTTATCTTTTCACCATGCTTCCATAAGACCTCGCTTCACATGGTTGTGTTTGATTCATGAGAACTTCCTAACCTTTTTAAATAAGCCTTAATATTAGTACACAATTTTGCCAAACTGCAAAGCAGAACTCCATTCTTCTAAAACGTATTTCTGACTTAGACATTGGCGATCAATTTGAAGATCTCACATTTACAAGCGACACCTTAAATGTACTTCCAAAGGACCTCCCCCATTATATGCCATCACAGGCAGTTGGTCACTAGGCAGTGTGCAGTGGTGCCTAACGTAGCGTGACTGGCGTGTACTACGAAGAAAAAACACATCATTTGTCTCTTTAAATTGAACCTAAAGTCATAGGCTTTAAGGACGATGGTTTCACCTGCTGATTAAATACGACGTTCGTATTTTTAAAGTGGACCCATAGGGTGTGTTGGACTAAGTTTTGTCTCTCCTAGCAGTTGAAAAGCGATTTTAGATCTTGGTAAGGAAGCGATAGCGGCTAAAATGAGGCTTGTGCTGAACCGGCCACTATCAAGGTTGTTGAGTTTTGAGAATAATTTTGAAGGGAGCTAAAACAACTGTCGTCGACATTAACACCGCTACATGTGATGTTATTTCCGGTGTTAGTTAACACCGAAACACATTAGTAACATTTCAATAACAAAATAACACACCTAACTCAAAGTCCACAAACGGGCACATAAACAGAGGCACTTACCCCCAGTTTCTCGTACACTAACACGCTGTTAATCTACTGTTAACAGCTGTCAATTGACCAAAGTGCATACAAAAAAACCACTGACAGCTGTTAACAGTAGATTAACAGCTTGTTAGTGTACGAGAAACCGGGGTAAGTCGATTCCAATTTAGAGCAGTATTTGGATCTAATTAGAATCCATCATGAAATCAAACTCTGGTGTCTATTAGTAGAGGGTATTGCAGGGCGAAAAGAGATGACGTCTTTTTGATGCAGATACTAAGATATAAATAATGAAATTGTCGAGAGTGAAATTAAAGAGAGCTCTCTGTGTTTTGGTATCGTCATTCTAACAATATTGGACTGCCGTATCTATGAACAATTTTTCAGATAATAACCCCAACCTTTCTATGTTATCCACTGTTTCGAGCCTCTATATTTTGACACTTGAGAACATATATAATTGGTGCACACATAGTTAGTAGTTCTAATACTAGCATATTGTGAATGTTACGTACCTATGTACACTGTTTATGTTTCTAACAAAGAAAATAAAATGTCGTCCTGTTTTAGGCCACATTGGACTGCAGTCTCTATGACCAATTTTAGAGATCAATATGACAGCGTTTTGATGTTAATCACTGCTTCTAGCCTGTGTATCATTTGACCTCGTCCTAAATCCCACATTGTGCTTCTGTTTCTATGAACAATTTTCTGAATTACTGGCGCGGATTGCCGATATTAACTACTGCTTCAAGTCTTTCTATCATCACTCTTATTTTTTCGAATGACTTCGAAGTCACCTTGTAGTTTAATATCGTCTCTATTTAAGCCACATTTTGCAGCCGTTTTCATGATCAATTTTCCAGATCACTAGCCCAGCTTTCTGTCGACCTAACGATGGATTAGATTACGACAGTTTATTTTGATGCAGTCTGTCGGATCACTGGGCAGAGATAATGGCGTCTGAAAACAAATGGGCAAAACAGAAAGTGGCCTTTGTCAGTGTGAGAAAATCTCCAGGGCGATAATGGAGAAAATATGGAGTGCATTTTATTTATTGGAAAGGTAGACGTGTCTTTACATACATAGATTTACGTTATACGTATGGTTATGTATAGAGCTATGCATGAGTCACACTGTTATAATCGAACTAAAAGGATAGATAAATAAATGTGAGTTATTATTTTGTTATCGTGATCGACTCTGTACAGTACCTGTAAGAACGTTCCAAAATCAAATCAAAATGTGCTTTTATTCAAAGTAGCACACAAACTGTGACTTAATGAACGTTACAAGTAAAACTAGGTGGCCATTTCGAAATGTAGATGAATGAAAATCAAGGAAAAAATGTAGCCATAGATTAAATAAACACAGTTTTAGATTGGCTTTAGAGGAATCGTGTTTTTATAAATAAGGCCGTTAGTATTTTCAAATAGAGTTTACATACTGTACATATTATTCTAAAACCTAGAACTTACGCATCGAACTGGCGTCCAGACATATGTGTCATCTAAAATTTATAACGTGTTAAGCTGTCACATGTATATATCAGACAGCACCTAGCATATCCAAGTACAATGATGCCGTCAGGGTGTTGATGGGGCTGCCCCGCTTCTGGAGTGCATCTGGCATGTTTGCAGAGGCCCGGGTAAATTGCTTCTACGCTACTATGCGTAAGCGGTGCGCATCGATGCTTAGCAGGGTGCGGGCCAGCTCCTGTTGGAGCATGATAGCAGACCGCCTAGATTCGCCCTACATGCGTCACTTTGCCAGCCTGCATTAGCCTCTAATCATCATCATCATCAACCCATTATGTCCCCACCGAGGGGCACGGGTCTCTTCCCTGAGGAAGGTATATGCCATACTCCACCACGGGGGCCAAGTCCGGATTGGTGGAGGCTTGTACTGTCAGAAGTTGTCAAGCCGCCCTAAGGCCTCTGACTTGGCTTAACGACTGCCATCTATCGACGGCAGCCGGCACCAACAGCTTAACGTGCCTTGCGAAGCACGGAACCGCTCGGAATTACCCTCTAATGTGTACTGTTAAATCTAATTTATAATATAACATATTGTGTCTTTAGCTGTAAGTACTAACATACATAGTTTTTAAATATTAGTAATATTATTCTTATAAATCCATACAAGCCACTGCATTGGCATGGACCCGCTTCAGTTTTTGTATGGAGGAACCGGACGGGCTACGAACACTGTGACAACATTATATACGGTCAACCAGTTGTAGGGACCAAAAATCCTGTAAATCAACACCATCATGACAAGACTACATTCAGGTTTTCTCGCAATCGGCGCCTTGGTGTGCTGCCTTTTGTGGGGCCTAGAAATATGGGCATGGACAGGGATAGAGGTGGAAGTGGAACAAAACACAATATAGGAAACCAAAGATATATCAACAGCAACAAAGACAATTCTAAGAAAAGAAGCCAGCAAACATTGCCGGCACCCAAACCGGGACGAATTAACCCACATTCTCTTTAGAGAAATGCCTTTCCTTATATCATTCATTGCGCGCATTGCGTACGCGTCGATTTCACCCGAGACATGTGCTATCTTCCTCGCGATGTTTAATTCATACAGTTTCATGCACTGCGGAATGCTTCCTCGAATGATCGCTTAACAGCTGTTAGTGCTTGAGGAATCACAAGCTCTAGCATTAGTAGGTACATGATGTAGCGAGCACATTGTCATGTCTACGCGCGCACTGTAAGTCTTAAGCATTCCTACATGGCGCCTTCAAAGTTTTCTCAAGAGTTTGCATAAATAGGTCGTTGTTCTGGCCAACCCCAGACATTATCTCTCGTATGTGTCCTTACTACAATGATTTGAGCAATGACTTTGATATTACCCATCAAACATTCCGGGATTTCAAGAACTTGGTATATAATATACACAGGCAGTATAGTTGATTGAATATTTAGTTATCATCCTTGTAACATCACCTCATTTTCGATGTAAGCTTATGTTACATAGAAATGTTGAGCTTACCTATAAGTGGTGTACATACGCGTAATTATATCTTTTTATATAACACTATAACACTATGTTCTGTATGTATGCTGTTGGTGTGCCTTATTAAATAAAATAAAATTCCTCTAAGTAACATGCTACACAACGTAATATGGTCCCAAACTAGGATACCCATGTTAACGTAATCAGGTAATCAGGAAAGATATCCACTTTATCGACCGACTGAAACCATGTGAACAAATCTAAGTGCGGCCATGCGGAAGTTGAACTCGCGCACCATCTCTTTAATGAGTGCGGACATCGCTTGACCACCGAAGCAGATGTCAATCCTTACGATATTTCTTCATTGGACACACAAGGAATGTAATCACGTGACATAACGTGTGACTCAATCTCTACCTCGGATCATCGTTCTTCCCTCCTTGACGCCGAAGCTGGCTCATTTGGTCACTCTTTCTCTCTGTCCATGTCCAGCGAATTCTCTCATTTCTCCTCAGTTACAAAATTAGTATATCGTTAGTAGCAGTGGCATTACCCGTCTGCATGTGTAGATATGCATACCGTGTGTGGGAAAGCTATGGAAACTGGCTGGTGAGATCGTGACGGGACTTTTCTTTGCGTTTGCTTTTATTTTGCAGTTGCAAGAACTTTCGTCGCACTTATATGAAAAACAGACTTACTATGCATACTTAGTGCAAATTCGCACAGAACCGCAATAGAATTCCAAGTGTAGTGCGATACTGCATTTTAAATTGCTTCGACATGAAATTGAGTAGATCAATTTATTGGAAAACATATTATGCTAGCAATACCACTAGCTAACGGTGAAGGAAAACATCGTGAGGAAACCTGGGTGTCTGAGCTATTCACATAGCTCAGCGCTTGAAGTCGCCAATTCGCGGTGGGCACGCGTGGTGATTAAGCCCATACTCTCTCTGAGAGAAGGCCTGTGCCCTACAGTGGGACGTATATAGGCTGCTTATGATGATTATGTTACCTTCCAGTCACCGCTGCATTTTTGCATCGCCCGCTAATAAACGAAGCAAATGTTGCCGTACCGTTGATTTTATCTACGAAAGTACAACTCAATCCATCTTCCTACATAGCTGGACATAGGCATAGGCATCCCCTGAGGCGCGTCACTTCTTTATTCGTCCATCTTCCATCCGTCCATCATCTGCAGTTTGATTTAGAGCCTTCATTTCCATCAACCTCTGTAACCTGTTGGAGGATCCAAAGGATGGAAGGAAGCTGGCAAGCGTCTGTTAATATCTGGTCTATCTCCACTCATGGACCCTCTTGGCTGAGACGGTTCAAATGTAAACAGCCCACCATAACAAGCTTGATTCCAAAGATATTTAATTGAATAACCAGCATCTCCACAGATTGTCCTCTTCCGTATAGATTCTTTCATACTAGGTGAACTTGTAGGTACACGCACAATCAAAAAAAGGTCATCAAAATCCACCGTTCCTCTTTGCTCGACAGTTGCCTTTAGGTAGCGCAGAATAGCGTCTAGGATGTTCGAAGTAAAACTTTCGTAAGCACTACGCATTATTAAGTTAATTCCGGATTTACTACTTGCTCTTTACTCACCATGATTAAGCTTTGCGAATCAGAGCGAAACCACCTGGTCGGACTGGTCGACATGCTAGTACAGAGGTCACAACATAAGCATCGTATATTCGTCCCACTGCAGGGCTTTGTTTTTTAGAGAAAGAGACAGAGATAGAGTATGAGCTTAATCACCACTGGTGTTCACCGCGGTTCGACGATTTCAAGAGCTCCTGTAAACCCCTCAGACACTCAGGTTTCCTCACGATGTGTTCCTTCAAAGTTAGCGAACGGTATTGCTACTACAACTTCACAAATGTACTTAGAAAACAAAGTTATTGGTACATGCCGGGATCCGAACCCACGATCTCCCGAATCTATCAATCATCCTAACAAGAAATTGAGCGAGAGCCTACTGAGGTTGAAAATTGATTGAACACGTTTTGGTAGGTTTTTACAAGCAACATAAAAAGCAAAGTTATCCGGAATCAAGTTAATAATGTGAAGTGCTTACGAAAGTTTTTCTTCGAGAATATATAAATCTATACAACTTGCAGTAACTTAAAAACCTGTTTACGGGTTAGCAACAAAAAAGAATATAATCTTGCAGTAACTTATTTAAAAAATAATAATCACTGCTTAGTATAAGTAGAACTCACACCTCCTCCTCACCTCACGTCACCTCTAAGGTCTCCTCGCGATGTTCGTTCACAGAGTGGTGTGATTCATACAATAGTAATACACTACATTGCCTAGTCAAACTGAAGAATCTCTATGCGAGCATTTCGATCACTAAACCGGAAACCAATCGTCTAAAGTAAGATGTTATCTCTTAGTACGGAACCCTAGCGTGTTTCCAACTAATAACGGCGTAAATTGCTATTTTTGCGTGACGGTAATAGCTTTACTCTCGTCAGAAAGATTTGTTAGGACCTATTGTTGTGGGATTAACGTCGAGTTTTGAGCGTTGCGTAATAGAAAGTGAATTCGGATCGTAAAGCGCATGGTTTAGACTTTAATCTGGGTTAAAGATGACCAATTGATTGTTGTGTAGGAACTATAACGTATCTGTTAAGCGGGATAACGTCACAATTTTACAGGAGTTTTTATAGGTTTTGTCTATTATTAACGAAAACCCAAATGGCAGCTTAGGTTACGAGGGATAACACAAGGCTTCCAAAACACCACATAATTCTAAGGCCCGCTTGCGCCAACTTAATGTGACGTTACTATCTGTCTTATTTTACCATCGAATTTTCAAAATAGAACTGTCACATGTTACCGGCGACTTTTGCGACAAAATCTTTAAGCTTAACAAAGCATGTGAAATCTGAGTTAGAAAATAAAATACTTATACTTAATATATTTTTAACAGACTTAAAAAAAAGATAAGTTTTACAATTCATCGCGGAAGCTCGGCAAGTTGGAAGTGATCATCATTGCCGAATGATAGATGCTCCAAGCAAGGATGGCTCCGAGTCACTGGATAAATTTGTAAATATTTTGCTGCTGTACAATAAAGAATATTCTTATGTTATCTCAGGTAAGTATCATACATACATACATTGTAGTATGTGAAATTTTGACTGCGTCGTTGGTCTAGCGGTGTCACGTCTGATTACCATGCCGGAGGTCGTGGGTTCGATTCCCACTGGGGGCCGCCGTACATTTGTACAAATGGCCTCAGTCCGGGTGTATTTCCATTTCATGTTTGTGATGTCCTTGCCTGGTTACCATAGCACCGGGTATCCTAGTTTGGAACCAGGACACGTGATTGTGTTGTGTGGAAGTAGTCTTGAAATAAAAGCGTGTAATGGAACGTCATCAGTAGTCTTAGAAAAGCCGGACGACAATGGTTACTTTGTTAACTAACAGCCACAGGGAACTAGAGTGTTCTTCCTCATTTCATTACATAACAAGACAAACGAACTTCACAAGCCGTCAAGATTATCTAAGGCACCCACCCATCTATTTATGTCGAGCATTCGTTACTCATCGTCATCTTTCACTCGGCGATGAAGATCAGACGACATTGAGAACCTCCTCCTTTTTTGAAGTTCGGTTAAAAGGCCTTGCCTGGGATGATCCTATTTCCCCTGAGTTATCAGTTGAATGGGAAGAACTTGTGTCTGGTTTGCAGAGCATTGACACCGCATTCCCGTAGTCGTCCAAAAACAGGCGAGTAAACTTTGTTGTTAGCTTAACTATTGAATTAGGGACTCCCTGTAATGATAGTAATAATTTCCACGGTAAAAATCACGTCAAATCAAATCAATAATGTTACACCAAACAGAAAACCAAGTAAGTTTATCCTGTATTGAGTTAATAATGCGTAGTGCTTACGAAAGTTTTACTTCGAAAAATTATTTATTTCACTTGATTTTTACGTGTTTTCTTTATTATAATAAAAAACCGGCTAAGTGCGTGTCGGGCCACGTGCAGTGTTCCGTAGATAGAGGAAGTTTCATGTGCTTTACAGTAGCAACAACTTCGCCAACGTAATTTTTAATGGATTTTGTACGAAGTTTTCCTTTTATAAGTTAGTCGCCTATTACTCGTTAACTTGTAAAGCCTACTTAGCCGTGATAGTTTTCCTTGTAAGTTCATTATAATTATGTGTTGCTACTCTGAATTTTTTCACGTTGCTACAATTAACCGTTTAGCCAGGAGAGGGGGGAGACGCCCTACATGGATAAAAAATTGCGGTTTAAAGCTTAATATTTTGCAAACGGAATGCTAAGTCAAAAAAATATCTTTGTACACCCACAATAAACGACCAATCTATTCCCCACACTATGGTGACTATGGTATAGGCGAGAAAAAAATGCATCCCTAATTTAGGTAGGTACATACCCGTAAAAAATAAAAAATAAATTAAGATTTTGTTCTACTGTTCTGTCGGCATATATACCTACATTGTATGACAATTTTTTTTGTAATTATAAATACCAGGTACCTTTATGCTAGTTTTTACTAATAACCAAATACCTAAAGTAGGTAATTAATCTTCCTTTTTACAAATATGTAGATACAATTAGTTAACTAATATGTTACTTTCCTAGACTATGTTATTCTCAAGCTTATTATCTTATTTGTTACTGTCTTTTTCGTGTGCACTTTGATCAACTGACAGCTGTTAAGGGGATCCAGTGGGCGAAGGAGCGCCACCAATGAACAAAAAAAATTATATCTTTTACAGATCGTATTTGCAAGAAGTGTCTGCTCAATCTTTCAATCATGTTAACAGTGTTTCTTAGGTACCACGACAAAGATCCTCAGGATCACGAACCTGGGACTATAGAGCATTGATGCCGGAAACGGCCCTTTTAATCCTAGGTTTTTTGGCTTAGGAATGTTGGCGACTGGCTGCAGTGCGACCTTTTTATATTATTTGTACTTGACGTTGTCACGTCAGTAGTTGTTTGATGGTTGCTAAAATCTGTCTGTATTGAAGATCACTTGTGCTTTATTTTTATTAAATTAGTATCTTCTAATCCGTGTTTCCATCAATATTCACAAAGTCTTCATACAGTCCACCACTAGCTATCATTTAAAAATCACTGTTATAACATGATTGAGAGTTTGTACAGACACTTTTTGCAAATACGATCTGAAAAAAAAAACATATATTTTTTTTTTCTCGGTGGCGCTAGTATTACTCCCTGGAGTCCAATAACAGCTAATTTACAGATTCTTGATAGATTGAACGTACCAGAAACCGGAGGCAAAAATAATAATTTTAAATTTTGTAGTTTTATTATCGAGACTGAAGAAACGGTTCCTAATTTTGCATTATTTCGACTATATGTTGTGTAGTTTAATATTTCATATTAATTAAAAAATGCGGTGGTAGCGGAGCGGTAGAACGCCGCCTTCTCATTCGGGAGGTCGTAGGTTCGAATCCCGGCATATACTTTATTTTCTAAGTTACGTACATTTATGAAGTTATAGAAGCAACATCACTTGCTAACTGTGACGGAAAACATTGTAAGGAAACCTGAGGGTCTCATGTGTTCACACACCTCAGCGCTTGAAATTGCCAATCCGCGGTAGGCACGCGTGGTGATTAAGCCCGTAGTCTCTCTCTGAGAGAAGGCCTGTGTCCTGCAGTAAGACGTATATAAGCTACATAAAAAAAAAAATTGCCTTACATAAATTTTCATCGATACTTACGTTTAACCTTAGTCCTATTGTTAAATAGAACAGTTGTTTGTTTTATCAGAATGTTCTCAACGAATGAATGCATCCAATTGTACAGCAAAATCTTGGCAAAATTAGGCGTTCCTATATTAATTTTGATTGACAATTACGCTTAACCACGTGCAAAGAGCCCAACTGTTGTTACATAGAACAGTTGTTTATTTTGTCTCAATGAATACACGCCTCCAATTATTCCAGCAATATTAAGCGTGACGTTTTACGTAACGAGACAATTTTGTTACAGATCCAATTCACCGCCCATCATCGTGTGAAAAGATCAGCGTCGCGGAGTGAACAAAAACCCCTTAACGACGACTAAACTATGACATTCAGAAGAAAACAATGCGAAGCGAGCGACACTCCCACGAGCTGAGCCGATAGTTAAAAGAGAAAATATCACATCGAACAATAAACAAATTCTTCGGACGAAGAAACTTTGCGAGCGCGATCTAGGAATAGAAATGTGACGCAACTGCTGCCCTCTAGAGGTCAACGCGCGAACTCAGTAAATGCCCTAACGAAATAAGAAAAAAAAACACTATGAAGCTGAATCTTTTTAAACGGTCTATGATATTTGCCACGTTCTTCGGGTCATGTTTGTGTATAGCACTTATAGTGGCGTCCTTAGGGACGACCCATTGGATAGACGCAAAAGCTCGGAGGACCTCAAACCCTTTGGAATCGGAAGGGAGGATCAGTTTTGGTCTGTTTGAAGGTCACAAGGAGCTCAACTTTGGCGGTTACGGGTGGAGGAGCCATGAATTTAGCGGTAAGTGACTTTTATTTGCATTTAGTTTTTGTGTGCTCAATTTCTTTAGGGTCCACCATCGTATACCCTTACCTTAACTTTATTTAGGAATACGTTTTTTTGTTCTAAGTTACGTACATTTGCGAAGTTGTAGTAGCAATACCACTCGCTAACCGAGAAAGAAAACATGGTGAGGAAACCTGAGTGTCTCAGGTGTTCACATACCTCAGCGCTCGAAATCGCCAATCCACCGTGGGCACTCGTGGTCTCTGTCCAAGAGAAGGCCTGTGCCCTAAAGTGGGGCATGTATAGGCAGCATTATTATATTGTTATGATGTAGGTTTCATCACGATGAACGTAATTTATTCAGATTCTAGTTTTCCACCGTTCAATATCTTGCAAATCGGCGCACTGCTTTCCCTTCCTTCGAAACCCCCAGCTGATCCGCGACGAATTCATCAATCATTCTGTTCGTAAAACTGTTAGGAGTTTAAAAAAAAACTCTGGCTAACCGTGCCAGCGCTCTCCCAAGAGAGCCTAGCAGAGCGCTGGCACGGTTAGCCAGAGGTTGCGGGTTCAAGTCCCGGCATTGGTGGAATTTTTTGCCTCTAAATAGGTTTTTAAAATTGTCCTCAGCACGGGTTAGTTAATATAATTGTGAGAAACGTAACAAAAAGAATATAATTGTGAGGAGTGTTCTTATACCTAAAGCATAATAAGAGTTAATATTCAGATTGTCTGTTTAAAGGTTTGGCGATCAACTGTACAATTTTGGCTGAGTTATCTCAAACTGTCTTACATAATTTGCTTTAGCAAGCTGGCGAGCATCCATTCGTGGCTCCATCAACGAATGGATGCCCGCCAGCTTGCTGGACCACACGTTATCGCATCTAATTCCAAGTGGGCGCATTCAAGTACATTTGCGGTAAATATTTCTTCCGACTCTTACGGATCGTGCAAGATAACATCAATCATTGAAGCGTAGCTTGGTGCTTAATACCTCCATAGCCTTGCAGACCACTCTTGGATGAACCCCAATGCTATACTTGCAGTTATACTTTGAAGGTCTTCTATGATTGTAACTTGGTGTCGAAAGGAGGCGCAAACGCAACCCATTGTTTTAACAGAGGTTGTGAGCAAGTGGCTTTGACTAAATCAGGCGTGGGGATTTTTTTCTGCAGATCAGCGTCGAAAAGCCTTCTATTTTAGTTTTGGTAGATTTTGACACCTCAGTTGTGAAATTATTGAGTTTCATAGGACCAAGGTCTAGATGTGGCGTTCTTATTTACTTAACACAATTTTGGTCTGAGAGCTTAGAGTAGATACTTACTGTGAATATTAGCCGCGGCGGGATTTAATTGAAAAATTGTGTAACTCCTTCTTGTAACACAATAATATCATACTGGCGCTTCTCTTGGCTATTCGTATTCGCGTATTTGCAGACGATCTATATATAATACAATAAGCAGATCTTACGAAATCGGTGCTGAAGATTCGTCAGGAAAGCCGGCAAAGGATCGTTAATATTTGCCAAATACGGCAATACGAGCGGACAAGTGAGGCATTTTCAGCTTCGTCTTCGTTTTCCAATTTTTAACTGCAACGGGAAACATCGTGAGGGAAAAGTTATTTATTTTTACCTCGTGTGGGTGTTTGCGGTGTCTGAGGTGTTTACTTCAGTACTTAAAATCGCCCATTCGAAATCTTTTCTATCGCCCGCTACCACCGCATGCACCACTAGCTGATTATGAAGGAAAATATTGCAAGGAAACCCTCGTATCTGATGGCTCATATACCTTAGCGCTTGTTACATCGCTACATACAACGGCCCGATGGGGAACTTGCGTCTAACTTAGATTGGAGTGATATTGTTTTTATACCATTGAAATCATATAAAAACCTACGAAAAATTTAAAAATAAAACAATGAAATTTTTTTTTCGGGGTTTTCGGGTTCACATTATATGCGGAAATAAAATAACATAAAACTTATTAGATTTCGTTTTGTCATTGAATTCTGAACGTTTCTTCTAAGGGTGCATAAAACATTATTTTACGAGATAACTCAAATATTGATAAGCGCTTCATACATATAAGTGTGGGACGGACGTATAACGTAGTGTGGGACGTCCTCAGACTCGGTGGAGCGATGATCTTCGCAGGGCGGCTGGCAAGAGCTGGATGAGAGTAGCCGAGGACCGTGCTCATTGGCGTGCTATAGGAGAGGCCTATGTCCAGCAGTGAATAAAAATAGGCTGATGATATATAAGGCGTTACGTTAGGGAGTGACGTCATAGCCTAAGGGCGACTTGTATGGCGCGTTTTAGTATCACGTGTCTTTTCGACTGTTTACATTACAAAAAGTAATAGTCGCAGAAAAATACAAAGTTTATTTATCTTTTATTCTATTAAAAAAATTTAGTGCAAGTTCTCCATTATGAGGCTCGGTCTAGCCTTGGGTAACTCAGGAGCCAGATATGATAGGACACACATCTCCCTTGCCGTCAACTGTGTCCCAGTTATATCCCAGAGATGTCAACTATATCTGGCTCCCTCACTATACTCTCAACTCAGTACGGTAGACATCTAGCTCCTGCTACTTTATCCAGCTCACATACAGTGCGTGAGAGCGAGACCGAGATCGGCTGAAATCGGATGCGTTCGGCAGCATTTCTCGTCGCAGTAATAAACGAGACGAGGACGAGGGGTCACCAGACTCCTACAAATGTATTGATTTGGTGATCTTTTTGATCGCTATTGGTACGGATGGCTTGTTCGGTCAACATCGGGCATTTGGTCGCAGTACTCGTACTAAAAAGATGAACGGTAAAGACGATAATCATATAAACTTACAGTTCACTTAATTAATAAGAAAACCTATATAAAGTGTCAAAAGTAAATTAATAGATATACATTTTGATTCTGGTTTGAACTCCTCTTATTGGAATAGACTGATAGTATAAAAAAGAGCGCGTCAGCTGGATAAAGTAGGAAACAGATAAACTAGACTTACTCACCACTTGTGTCTTACAGCTCTTGTATCCAAACACACTCACTCGATTGTATGTCGTATGAGCTAGGATACAAGTGGTGAGCCAGATATAATACAGATATAGTGTGTCCCGGTGAGCAAAGATATGGGATATAACAACTCCCTCTAAGGACACACTTTGCGCAAGTCTAGCTCGGTCTGACTAATTTCTTGTTCTACATTTCCAGTAAAAGCAGGAACGCACCCGGCGCGCCGCTGGGCGTGGTGCGGTGCGGCCGGTCTGCTGGGCGCGGCCCTTGCCTGCGCGGGCGGAGCAGCCGTACTAGCAGCTCTTGCTTCGGCAGCCCGCGCTCATGCCGAACCCAGGGCGCTGCTCGTCACTAATACACTAGCTGGTGAGTGTAAATCATAACGCGATGTAAGATGCAGTCAGCGCCATCTACTGTGAGGGTTGGATAACATTGCGGCTGGGCGCGGCCGTGCTGGCGGCTCACGCTTTGGCCGCGCGCGCTCATTCAGGACCTAGAGCGTTGCTCGTCACAAATACCCTAGCTGGTGAGTATAAACCATACCGCGATGTAGAATACAGTCAGCGCCATCTATTGTATGATCCGAGGCCGTTCTGACGAAGCTCGGTCCTACCTCTCGCATCCATATATAGTTGTAATACCGCGCCGACTCTATGCTGTTCGTAAGGAATACACTAGCTAGTAAGCCATACCGCGATGTAGATTACAGTCAACGCCATCTATTGAGAGAATTAGGTAACGTTGCGGCCGGGCTGTTGGGCGCAGCCCTTGCCTGCGCGGGCGGAGCGGCAGATTAACCGTACTGCGATGGGGAATACAGTCAGCGCCATCTATTGTGAGAGTTGGATAACACTGCGCCTGAGCGCGGCCCTAGCCTGCGTGGGCGGAGCAGCCGTGGCATAAACCATACCGCGATGTAGTATACAGTCAGTGCCATCTATTGTATGAGTTGATTTACACACGCCGTGCATATAGTGCTGCTCAACACTACTAACAGGCCGATGAGTGTAAACCATACCGCGATGTAGGCTACAGTCAGCACCCTATATTGCCTCGTCACGTTTTTAATGAAATAGGAAATGAACCGCCTAATCTCGTGAAGAATCTGTCTATTCGCCACGATGGCTATCAGCTTTGAGAGTTGTATGTCTCTGATTACGGATACTATAATTTGATGATGTGTGAATCCCTACTACCTAGCTTTGGATCGCTCTCTTCTGCAAGATGAAGATAGTTGCAATGTCTGCTGCCCGACCCCATAGTAGTATACCGTAGGACATAGCACTATAAAAGTAACTAAACTAAATTGGCCTAGCAAATGCAACGTCATTGAGCTCTCTTACTCGTATTCTTTCGACTGCATATGCTGAATGCGGTGGTAGCGGAGCGGTAGAACGCCGGCTTCTCATTCGGAAGGTAGTTGGTTCGAATCCCGGTATGTACCAATGACTTTCTTTGTGCCCTCCCATGTGCCCTTCAGTGGGACGTATATACTCCGCATTTTATATATAATATTTATGCTGCAGAGCTAAGCCTGTGTGCTTATACAATATGAGGACCCCATTGTAGTTTTGCAACGATGCCTAGAAATTCGGTATCTGCTACAAGTTCTAGTTTTAGTTTTCTTACTAACTTACCCCTTTTCTCCACTTTCCAGTAATACTGAGCCTCGGCGCGCTGTCGGTGTGGTTGACGGAGTACTTCCTGCGTCTGCAGCACAACGTGATGTCTGATGAAGACCTCGCCAACACCTGGTCCTCGGACGGAATGGCCGAGTTGGGCCTCAGCTTTTGGTAAGCCCTTGCATTGGTCACAACAGCGCTACGCTTTGCTCTATCACTTTTTTTTTTATTATACCTCGCTAGCTGTCCCGGGGAACTTCGTACCGCCGCAGGATCCGTTTATACGATTCTTGCACAGCGCCATCTATTTTTAAAACACAACGTTCGCTCGCACAACGCCATCTATTTTCAACTTAAAATAAATATTATCCCACGGGAACGCATTGCCGGGATATCAAGTATGCTATGTCTCAATTCAGGTCTTTGTCTATCTGTACGTTAAGTTTCATGTAAGGATTTACAGCCGTTATTGCGTGATTGAGTATGAAACATCACAACATTCAAACTTTTCATCTTCACAAACTTTAACATTTATAACATTAGTAGGATTGCTTACACACAAAACAAATAAAAGGACGTTAAATATGAAATAACATGTAAAAGGGCGAACTTGTTTCTGTAAGAGATTTCCAGCAAACCGCTGCTTAGCCAGCCAGTTTTTCTGTTGAGAAATTGTCAAAGCCCTTCAACGCCCGGTGGACTAAGGTAACCGCGAATCAATTAATTAATCGGCCCGTTTTCGTCCACTGCTGGACATAGGCCTCCCCCGCGGCACGCCACTTCTTTCTGTCCTCGGCCGTCCTCAGCCAGCCGCTGCCAGCAATCTGCCTCAGACCTTCGGTCCAGTGACCTGGTGAATTGTGGCCAGGAACGGGTCAACAGTCGGCGGGCGGACCGTAAGCCCGGTAGGCCGACGAGGACCAAAGGACCATATGATGGGTTGGCGTAAAAGCGAATAGGCCTAAGCCCGTTGTTATACAAAAGCCTCTTCTTTTTTAGATTAGATAGAAAAAAAAAACCGAACAAACGCGAGTCGGCCTTGTCCACCGAGGGTTCCGTACAAATTTGTAGGTTATAAATAGTCTCCGTTTGGTGTGTGGTTTTAATTTCAAGTCGATACCTCCATGCGTTCCCGAGATAAAAGGTCTTGACAGACAGACAGAACGACAGAACCCTCGGTCCGACTCGCACTTGTCCGGGTTTTTGTTAAAAAGAGGGTCCGTAAGTATATGTGGTCCGATAAAAATTCTGTTATCACACTTTATAAAATCATAACGAGTTATTAATTTGACTAATCCCAGAAAAAATTAAATTGCTTTCTTATAATTATGTCTTAATTCAGAAAAAAATATAATAAGTACCTCAAAAAAACGAAACCTTGCGAATTTGCATTTGAGTTTTTAATTTTTCCGACGTTTCGGTACTTTTGCAAGTGCCGTGGTCGCGGTAGACTAAGGTGACAGGCGTTTTTTTGAAAGTACATTTTAACTGTTAGTTTTCTACCCTCGGCAAAAATTTATAAGTTACGTGCCCAAAAATATTTTGGCGAATTTTTAAATTTAAATTGGCAAAACAATAATTTTTCTTTAATTTCAATTAATTTTTAAACTCAAAAAATATTAATTATTAGTTATTGAAATTATAATTAAATCTACAGTCACACTTCTAGCAAGGGGGTCTCGTGCACCTAAGCACTGGTTCCCATGCTGTAGCTATGTTCCAACCACGATCTCTATTGAAATTTGTAGTGTCTTGTTTTGAAGATTGCCTTTATCGACTTGTTTGTCTAGTATATTCTGTTTTCTCGTAATTATATATTATGGCAGCAGGTGGGCGAGCCTTTAACTGGTCGCGTTTGGTATCCAGGTCAGCTTTACGCTGAACCTCGAACTCGCGTACTTGACTGTTCACCAACGGCATTCTCACGTGCCCTCAGTGTGCACGGAGTTTCGCCGTGAAGATAGGCTACATAAGCCATCTTCGAGCGCACCAGCGCCTCATCACTGATTAGGGGTCAAAGTGGTCGCCATGGCCGAAACCGGTCGGAACAATCATCATCATCATATTCTGTATAACTCTGTATTCTGCAATAAAGTATTTTTTGTCCTATTTCCAGGTTAGTGGTGGCCTCCTCAGTAGCCGCCTTCACGAACAACATCTGCATTTGCGTCGCGATGGCGGACGGTCGCGAGTTCGAGTCCATCGCGCCGGCGTTAGAGGAGAAGGTCAACGGAGCAATCATGCTGTATTAGGCCTCAAAGTTTGGTGTTTACGGACTATATGAGGTTAAAGAGCCTTAGCGGTTACTAGCGTGAACGTTATCAAGTGTTATTCTTAATATGGAGTGGACTTGTGTTTTGAATACAGATGAAAAGTCTTATTAACCAAAAACATGATTTCTTGAAAGGCCGATTAAAACGGTCTGTGGTGGAGACTTTTAAAGGAAAAGTCGTAACCACAGATTAAATAAACTGCCTCTTAGAAGTGCTGTAGAGGAATCGCGTCTGCTAAATGGTAAACTTTTTACACAGAACTTTTTTTTAATTTATTTGTATCACCACTTAACATCTACTTATTG
Organism: Yponomeuta evonymella; assembly: GCA_963969515.1. Lineage (NCBI taxonomy): Eukaryota > Metazoa > Arthropoda > Insecta > Lepidoptera > Yponomeutidae > Yponomeuta > Yponomeuta evonymella. The sequence continues at coordinate 2,506,777 of OZ018365.1, forward strand.
TAGGTGTGCCTCTAAACGAGAATGATAATCGAGCTATACGGGTGTGTTGCTGAAAGTTTCGCTAGAACTTAGGGGAAAAATTATCAACGGTTTCATACAGTCCCTAAACTCCGCTATCGCATGTATTAAAATAGTTTATATTCGCAACCGCCTTAATTTTTATCGGATCTTTTTGCAACACCCCACATTGCTTATAAGTATGGCATATGTAAAGTAAAAAGTTCTTTATTAATAACAATGGTTACACAAACACAAACAGTTTACTGTGGTCGCCACGCTAGGTCCAGCCTGTATTGTGGAAACCTTCGTATATGTTAACATAATGTTAGCCAAGACTTCCGTGGATTAGACTAAGACTAACCAATCTATACATATAATATATCTGTAAATAATTCACATAAGATGTTTATGAAGCTATCATGCTGTATTAGGGGTCGTTCAAGTATTACGTTAGCAGATTTATTATAATTATTTACCTCCCCTCCCCCCTCGTCAGCAAAAGTAAGCAAAGCTCTTATCCACCACCTTCCATACTTACGTAAACATTGGTATAGGCTTTTTTCTTATGTATTCAAATCGAAAGGAAACAATGCATTAGCGGAAAAAATTTAGACATGTGAATAGCGCGCGGTTATTCCCCTACTCTGTTCTAGCCGAGTACCTAAACGTATCCATAATTTTGGGAATCCCTGAAAATGGGTTTCGTTTTCAAGCACAGGGTTGCCATATTAGGTATATGTTTAAAGCAAACCCGAATAAATTTTGTAGAAAAAAAAAAAAAACCTGCTGACGTAATCACCATCCAGACCCCCCCCCCGTACTTGTATGGCCCCTTAGCTCTTAAAATGTGCGGTGTATGAACTTTGACAGCTTAACGTATGACATGGCGGTAGTGCCGGACTCGCATTTTCATAGTAAGGAGAAGGCTTGTTCGTATTATAAACATCCAAGCACCATCTGCCTAATTTAATGGAGCTATCATGTTGTATTGTATCTCAAAGTCTTGTAATCTCAAGTACTAATGGCTGCTCAACAGAGCAGTGGCCACTTCTAGACTGAGTTGGGTTAGGCTGCGTATAGAAAACTGCGCCCCGTTCTATCCTCGATTATTCCTCAGGGCCTAAAGAGAAGAGTCTTCAGGCATTCTCCTTAGCTAGTTCTCAGAATCTGTATGTGAAGGATGGATGAATGTGAGCACAACTGTTAAGGTAAGACTTGGTGATTCTATTTTAAATAGCAACTGTTACTGCTACATGTGTAACCTATGTCTTAAGCTCACAATAAATATTATTTTTCTTATTGATCTAAGGACACTAGTCTTCAACTAGTGCGCCTTACCAGTTATGACCTACGCAGCTGAAACGTGGACACTGACGGTAGGCCTGTACTACTGATTCCAAGTAGCTCGGCGTGTAAGGAACGGGCTGTGCTCGGAGTCTCTGAAGAATCGCATCAGGAGTGAGACAATCACTTAGGTATACACAATTTATTAACATCCATCATCACCGTTCAGCCACAAGAGGTCCACCGCTGGACATAGGCCTCCTCCATGGATTTCCAAAAAGACCGGTTGGAAGCGGCCTGCATCCAGCGCCTTCCTGCCATTTGGATGAGGTCATCTGTCAACATCCATGCCTACCGATAGTTGATTTTTTACATACGGGCTCCATGCAGTAACAATATTGGGACCAATGGAAAAAATCGTACCTATATTCTTTTACAGGTCGTTTTGAAAAAGTGTCGAAGGAATCATCACCGTGAACCTAAGATGGCAACCCGGGGCCAGGTACGCAGTGCTATCTACGAGTACTTCCAGGTCGGTGATCCTAGCTTCTCGGTCGTGGGTCCTAAGAATCACTTTAACCTCCTCAGTCCTGACCTTGAAAATAACAATGGTTTTCAATTGTTATTTTCAAGGTCAGGACTGAGGAGGATAAACATGATTGAGTGATTTGCAAAAATTATCTGTAAAAGAGATAATTATTTTCTTACATTGGTGGCGCTAAGTGTTACTGCATGGAGCTCGGTAACCTTTGGCGTGCGGGAGCGTGCCCCATTAAGTTGCGAACTGACACAGGTTGACCGCCAGTAAGTTTCCATCGATAGATGAAATATAGAAACTCTTTACCAGCGTGTGTAGTGTAAAAGGTTCCTCTCACTGAGAATGTATTTATTTTTATCGCTGACTTTTTGTCGGAAGCCCTACCCGAAAGCCTCACATTCTGGACACCAACATAAACGATTTAATCTGTAAAATGTCGCTGGGAAATTGATTGAAATGTTTGTGTTATTAAAATATTAGCGCGCTATAGCTGCGTTAGCTTTTTATGGCAATATACCAGCGCAATGCTTGTTTGAGATCCCTACGTCTATAATGCATTACGCGATGGAATTTTGAGTTCGTTTCCGTTAAAACATAAAAATGTCGATAACATTCCTTGGAAAAAATGCTTCAGTGCTTTGCTCCACAAATGTACTAAAAGTGTGACTTTCATTTGGAAAAATGAGAGGGCACTGAGAGTTCGTGACTTTCTGGACGTGTTTTAGTCTGTTAACACTCGATTAAAGTGTTGAGTGCTTAGAAAAGTTTTAATACTAAAAAGTGTATTTTTTTTCTTTATGGAATAATTGTAATTATGAAGGAAAACTTCGCGAGGAAACCTGAGTGTCTGAGGTTTTCATATACCTCAGCGCTTGAAAGTTCCTATCCGCTGTGGCCATGCGTGCATACTCTCTCTGAGAGAAGTCTAATGCCTTGCAGTGGGGCGTGTATAGAATACATTTAAAAACTCGCACACTTTTTAAAACACACTAGTTTAACACACAGTGAGAGGAGCGCCGTAGATTATTGTGTCAAATCAAATCAATTTAAACTGTATTCCGATTTAATTTGAATTAAGAATAATTTGTAAATTATTCGTCGATTACCTCAATCTTGAAATCCATCCAAAAGTAAGTTAGGTTTTTTTCTGTATTTTGATGTTTTTTTTTAAATCCTAAAGCAACGTAGCAAATAGTAACTACAGCTATGTCATGAGATAAAACGTTCTATTGCAACTCTGTAGGCTAAGCTAGGAAAGGGGTTTGTGGACTTTGGGCATCTATAATTACTCAAACTGTGAAAGACGGCCAGTCTCTGAATTGAGAAGAATTTCACTAAGTAAATAGTAACTGTAGTGCTGCCTCTTCGAATTTCTCAGAAAAGAGCGTGACAGAACGTTACTTAAGTATTTCCTTAGTGAAATTCTCAATACAGAAACCGGCCCAAACAATTATCTGGCCTAAGGTATTTCATATTTCAGGTCAATAAGTCATTACTATTGTTCATATTGTATTTTTAGTTGTGCCATTAGAGATTAAGAATTCCTTGTATTGAATTAATTTTTCGACTTTATTTAAAATGCTTTATTATGAATCTCCAATGAATTCATAGAATTTTTACATGTTTTATGACTCAATTTTATGTAATAAAAGTATTAAGTAAACCGATGCTAAATGTAAATATGTTTTTTCAATTGTTTCCGACTGATTCTACTGTCTTCACTTCACTTATGAGAAGTCGTTTATTAATTTCAATTATGAGACCAAGCAACTCTGAAATTACGAAAAAATATCAGTGTTCCATACTTTGCTTAGGTCAAGTCCCAGACTTATGATACTCACGATACTTAGATCATCATCATCAGCCATTTGACGCCCACTGCAGGACATAGGCCTCCTTCGTAGTTTTCATAATCATGGAGGGCTTTGCCATAATCGCCACGCTTGGCAGGCGGGTTGGCGATCTCAGGAAGACGCTGCTGCCCGTCTCCTGGTAATTAATTTCCTTAGTCGCCTTCTACGACAACCACGGAAGGTAATGGAGTGACGCTATTCTTAATCCGGTGCCACACGGACAGATATTTAGATATGTCGTAGCCATATCATAGAATTGACCATAATATCATGATGTGGTTAGCCATATCACGAAATGTGTCCTTTTCATGAAAAGGCCAAGTCAAACTGGCCGTATCATGAAATGGCTTTGCCAGATCAATGAGCGACCGACGTTTGACGATTTGAATAGCGAAATGCATGACTATTTCATGATGCGGCCAAACGTTAGCGGCCATATCGTAAAATACTTCCATTATCTACCGTTAGAGACGCTGATGTTAGTTTGTTGTGTATTTCTACCATGGAGGCGACAGAAAATATTTCTAGTGACTGCAATATTCCCGCAAATACTGTGCAAAATGAGGAAAGTAGGGCAGCAATCTCATTTTGTTGTAATCATTGTACCGCATTGTATTTTACGAGTGATAAAATATAAACTGTTCCTTCTTTTATTGGTATTTTGTTCAACCTATAAGGTTCAAATGTACCAAAACACTAAATACGTTAGGCATCTTCAATCTATTTTTCAGCTCAATGCTGTAAATATGTCAAACTTAAGTCATGTTGGTGCATGGAAAAGTCATGGGTACCCTACATTATGATATGGCAAAACGTAGATTGCCATATCGTCAAACGTTGATGCTTAAACGATACGGCCAGTTTGACTTGGCCTTTTCATGAAAAGGACACATTTCGTGATATGGCTAGCCACATCATGATATGGCACAATCTACGATATGGCTACGACACATAGATCTCAGTGGTTAATCACTTCACCACTAGTTTAAAATTCTGTCACTTCTATCGTTGGTTGGTTATTCATAGCAAAGTATCTCATTATTCAATACATTTGCGTGTGTAAACTGTGTTTTTTCGCAACGACGTAAAATGTTTTTCAGAAAAAATCGTTTTGAAAACTTTTCCTAACTTTTACGTTGCAAATACGTGCGTGCGTCACCGAAACTTGATGGTGAATGAGTGAATGGAGCGAATGAAATAATTTCTTTCGCATCCGAATGACATGTACAAGACATGTTCAAGACAATGAATGATGTCAAAGTGAATGAAACGAGTAGCATAAAATAAAAAAACGCAAGTGCACTTTTATCCTTAGTAGGTAGCTATTGATGCATATGTCGTAGCCATATTATAGAATTGACCATATCATGATGTGGTTAGCCATATCACGAAATGTATCCTTTTCATGAAAAGGCCAAGTCAAACTGGCCGTATCATGAAATGGCTTAGCCAGATCAATGAGCGACCGACGTTTGACGATTTGAATAGCGAAATGCATGACTATTTCATGATGCGGCCAAACGTTAGCGGCCATATCGTAAAATACTTCCATTATCCACCGGTAGAGGCGCTGATGTTAGTTTGTTGTGTATTTCTACCACAGAGAATATAATCACTACGTTTTATTTCTACCATGGAGGCGACAGAAAATATTTCTAGTGACGGCAATATTCTCGTAAATACTGTGCAAAATGAGGAAAGTAGAGCAGCAATCTCATTTTGTTGTTATCATTGTACCGCATTGTATTTTACGAGTGATAAAATATAAACTGTTGCTTCTTTTATAGGTATTTTATTCAACCTATAAGGTTCAAATGCACCAAAACACTAAATACGTTAGGCATCTTCAATCTATTTTTCAGCTCAATGCAGTAAATATGTCAAACTTAAGTCATGTTGGTGCATGGAAAAGTCATGGGTACCCTACATTATGATATGGCAAAACGTAGATTGCCATATCGTCAAACGTTGATGCTTAAACGATACGGCCCGTTTGACTTGGCCTTTTCATGAAAAGGACACATTTCGTGATATGGCTAACCACATCATGATATGTCACAATCTACGATATGGCTACGACAGATACACCGGTCTATATCTTGAGACTCGTAGATCGGGTACCCCATGTCGTCATCCGTCGCTGTACAAAGGTCGACGACACTGGCGGAAGAGTCGCGAGACTGAAGAGGAAATGGGCGGAACACCTGGTGAGGCGGGAAGACGGCGGGTGGACCAGGGCAGTCACAGAGTGGCGACCAATAACAAGACGACGGTCGGTGGGCAGACCATCAGCCCGATGGTCGGACAATATAGTGGAGTCGGCGGAAGATCCGTGGATGCCGACGGCAAGGGATGATGTGCAAGAGATGGCAGGGCAAAAGGCCTATAGCCAGCAGCCGGCGGGGGTGATGATACTTCGATCGTGGCTCTAGCGAATGACTCCGCTACGTCACCGCGAAGTACGGTAGGTACAGCGATGTACGTTGCAGCGAAATTTCATAGCTGCGAAGTACGTTACAGCGAATGTAAGTACGTTGCAACGAAAGCAATGGTTAAGACGTTAGATTAATGACCTTGAAAATAACAATTAAAAACCATTGTTATGGTGGCCCAACCGGGTCCTTTGGAATTCGACGGATTAACCTTTAGTTAAAGACTAAGGAAATCAATTACCAGGAGACGGGCAGCAGCGTCTTCCTGAGATTCTAACCGCATAGGTACTGCGATCGCCAACCCGCCTGCCAAGCGTGGCGATTTGGTATAGCAAAACCCCTCATGGTTATGAAAACGTAGGTACTTTGCAGCAATGAAGTTTCGCTGTAACGTACATCGTTGTATCGTACTTCGCGGTAACGTAATGGAGTCCTAGCGAATGTATAGAACAGCTGACATTTTTTCGCGGAAGTAGTTGGTCTCTAGTTTTTACCCGACTGCGGCGACGCCTAAAAGGAGGGTAATATGGTTGGCTCGTATGTTATGTATGTCCGATTCTATGTTCCCTCCTTAACAAACGAACAGATTTTGGCAAATAATATCTCAATCGATTGGTCGTGATTGAGTGTCTGAACTATTCACGTACCTCAGCGCTGGAAATCGCCAATCCGCGGTGGGCACGCGTGGTGAATTAATCCCATACCCTGAGAGGTCTGTGCCCTACAGTGGGAAGTATATAGCACCAGCTCATTGGACCGACTGCGGTTTGCAGATTGTTGGACTGAGGCAGAATGCAGACAATGGCTGGATGAGGCTGGAGAAGGAAGTGGCGTGCCTTGGGGGAAGCCTAAGTCCAGCAGAGGACTCAAAAAAATTTTGGAAAAAAAACGGTTCACCCAGGGTTCAACTGTCGCAGAGAAGCAGGGTGCATAATTTTCAGCGCTTATCTTGTACGCTGCTACTTCAATAAACAAAACAACTGTTACGGAACCCTCGTACAAGGATTCCAGGAAGGTACCCCCAGGGACTTTCCCATCGCACACCCGATAGCCCTTGGCAGCCGGTCCCTAATATAATTTAATATGGTGGATATTCAACTCGATTATGTAATGGCAATCGCTATGGTTATCGCAGGAGAGAAAATTTCTTATTTTTTAGTAGATGCAATATTAAATTTCAACATTATAACGTTGCATCTACTTTTATCAGACTACGAAGAGCCCAAAGGTTATAACGAAAATTGACGCAGTTAATTTGTTGAAAAATAATATAAAGTATATTTCACTCGCCCTTTACTACGCAAAGAAAGATTTCGCTAGATAGATACACATTTCATAAAACTACAATTCGTAGATTTATCTCCGTACTAGGTATCATGCACAACCTCTGGAAATACACAAACCTTTTGACACGTCTGGATGAAATGATTAGGACAACCCTGACAGAAATTCTAAATTGCCCGTTAAAGAATAAAACTTGGACGCAGGCTGCATTGCCAATCTGCCATGGTGGCCTAGGCATAAGAAAACCGTCGCACGTTGCGACAGCCCATAGCACGATCGACCTCACCGGTAAAATTATTTTCCCGTCACTTGGTGACGTAGAGGTCGCATACTTAGATGAGGCCAGGAGCGGCTGGTCCGACGTAGCTGGTCCAAGTGAGGACCCCCCTTTAAACCTGTCCTTGCAGAGGCTCTGGGACGAGCCGCTCTGCAAGCAAGAGCAAGCAAATTTGCTAGAAGCTGTAGGCAGCGATGTATTATTATTATTATTTATTATTTAATAAAACACCTTTACATTTTTTTTACAAATTTCGCCAAACTGCGGTGCATTTTCCTATACCGCATGGTTTACAATCAGTCTTTTACAGCTCTTAATATTTTATCTATTTTAACGTAGCGGCCCCACCCGCACCACCCAGACGTCACTCAGTCTCCACTGAAATCGAATTTTGTATAAAGAATTTTAGTTTTAGTTAAATGCTATCCAAGCCATGCCTAAGAGAGTGGTGCAAGTCAGCCTTAATATAAAACGTAGGTACTTATTTATTTTCTTGTACTTACACAATAAAAAAGTACTTAGTTATTAGTTATTTTCTTTTTCAATTCTTAGTTTTTTATTATTTATATTCGTAGATTATTATGACACTTCGACGCAGGTCATAGTCTTAAACCCCGCTGGCTTGTTACATTATCCATTGTATCCCTCAAAACTAGCTCTACTTTGTATTCTTTTTCTCTAATCTGTGATCGTGCAATATTGCTTAGCTTTAGTATTATTGAATTAAGTAGTATACTTATAGCAATACTGCACAGGTTTGGCCTTTTTCATCGAATCACTTGCTGCGCACCACGGTATATTCTTCGTGGCTAACAGTGTTTGGCGATTACTATTACGTAATTCGACATAACACCGTAACGTCGTGAGGTATTTGCGCCAGTTTTATTTTATTTTCCGGACACGTACAAAAGGCATAACCTATTCGTGACGGAAAATCTGTAATCTTGAACCTTCAGAGCGGAAAAAACATCCTTTTGGTCGCTATACTTGCGTACTAGTGTCATGGAATCAGAGTTCACCGAGAGTATTTGAGCGCGACAGAGGATTTTGTGTGGACGAACGTAAATTTTTATTTTTTTCGGGAACCAATGGAATGAACGTCCGATGCGTATTCCGTATGATTATAGGTCGGTACTAGATTTCGGACCCAAGTGCTTATTCTAGGCATGCTTTGGCCGTTACTTCTGATGATTGAACTAGATTGAGAGGAGATTGACTTTAGCTTGACTATGCACAAGCCTACGACTTAAGCTAGAGCTACCTGCTGAAAATCGGTGGGAGTGATTTGGAGATCCATAAAAATATTTTGACTCACTATTTTTTTTTTAAATTAGCGCATTATGTTTCAAAATCATGGTTAAAATGTCCCCTTAAAAAGTGTCGAACGAATTCAAAGTCACCCTGCAGATTATGCAGTTATTGGATCACCACATATTTTGATGTAACATTTGTCATATTGATTTTGTTCGTATAAAGTGGGCCGCGTCATCCAGACCATAATAAATAATCGGTTGACACATAATTCATCAAATACGAACAACATCCCTAAATACATACCCAGACTGCTAAAATCATACTCGATCCTTTTGGCTCTAGCGTAGTCAGGTAAAAAAAGGGCCATTTTCAGAATTGAGAATTAAATAGTTAATTGTAGTGCTGTCTCTTCGAATTTCTCACAAAAGAGCGTGACAGAGCGTTACTTAAGTATTTACTACCTAAGTGAATTTCTCGATTCAGAAACCGGCCCTCAGATTAATCTGAGTAAAAGGACGAAGCAATGCATCACACGCTCCACCGGAAGTCATCTTCGAGCGCAGCGCAGATATCCGCAACCGTTGCGGAAGCAACCGGAAATGAACGCCCGAAGCTCCCCGAAGAACTCCGAACGTTGCTGAGCGAAAGGAAGTTCCGGTAAAGCTATGGTTTCCTCAAAAGCGGTGGCGTCATGCCGCGGGCGCAATACTATGGCCGCAAAAATACGGCCGTAAACACGTGGAATGTTCGAAACTTCGACGGCCGTTTTTATACGGAGAATAGACCACAAAGTACGTTTAAGCTGTTGAAAATGGACGACGTTGATTTAGCGTTACTCGTATATTTGGAAGACCCAATCATCAGACCATTTCCTTCCGTGGATGTCATAGAAGACGACTAAGGAAATCAATTACCAGGAAACGGGCAGCAGCGTCTTCCTGAGATTCCAACCGCATACTGCGATCGCCAACCCGCCTGCCAAGCGTGGCGATTATGGCAGAACCCCTCATGGTTATATTCAAAGCTTAGAAAACCATGACGGAGGCCTATGTCCTGCAGTGGGCGTCAAATGGCTGATGATGATGATGATATCTAGGAGAATATTATGTACTTCAGGAAAAATATCAGTTATATTAAAACTGCAGGCAGCGAACACAATCTAAATATTAGAAATAAACATAACTTTCGTTCCCAAGATTTAGGCTGGCTAAGGTTAACACATCCTTTATGGGGCATTGTGTACCTACGTTTCTACAATAAGAGCCCTGAAGCTTACCAGAAGTGCGGTTCAAGAAATGTGTATAGGGCACTTTGTGCCAAAAGGGCTACTACAGCATTAAGGATTATTTAGATGACAGAGACGTCTGGAATTAAAGCCGGCTCAATGCATTAGTAGTTACTAGATTTTAGAAGATTAAAATATTTATGCTCTGTCAATTAAGGAACATAGGTACCTAATTGAAAACACTAAGTTTGGAGTTTTTGTTAACCGTTTTTTTCTCAAAATGATCTAGATTTTTTACTCGTAACTTTCAATATGTCACAGCTTCTGTATTTCTTTGAACAGATTTTTTTGAATTTTGAACATTAGAGGGATAAAAAAGCGGGTGGGGCCCCGGGTAATACGCTGCTGGTTTGACGTGAAACGTGTATAAGTAGTTAAGCGTTAATTTTTAGCTCAAACCCGTCTAGCGGCACGAGTCAAGAGGATCTGAGTAATTGCTACTTTGCCTTTGCTCTACTCAACGATACATAAATGAATTCCACACGACAAGTAGTTACAGAGTTACAGCCCTCGACAAGGCGAAATTTTTTCGTTGCATTGCATTGTAACGAGTGACCACTTACTGCCGAACTGAAAGACGTTTCATGTCAAAAGTATGTATTCAAATAGCTACAAATTAAATTACGTCGGGGATTTAAGGTAATTAAATTTTACCTAATAAATAATCGCTATTAGAGCCGTTTAACTACTATATAAGAAAGTAGCATTAAAACAATATTGATTGATCTTGAAACTACCATTACCACTGAGCTATCAAGACACGAGAATTCGGTGCTGCACCAGAACCCTGAAGAATCCTGAACGAGAAGCTTCAAAGTCAATTTACCGTGCGAAAAGAGAAAGCTACTCGATATTACAGTATTTATACCGTAACATGAGATGTACTGTTCGAGAACCGCTTCTGACAGAGCCATTAGGCCGGATTTTACCGTTCGACTTTAGCCAACTAACACTACCAACCCTAAACCGTAACCGGTTGTTTATAATAACACTCTATCATCATCATCATCAGCCATATGACGCCTGCATAACACTGCAGGACATAGGCCTCCTCTTTTCATAACCATGAGGGGTTTTCCCATAATCGCCACGCTTGGCAGGCGGGTTGGCGATCGCAGTATGCGGTTGAAATCTCTGGCAGACGCTGCTACCCGTCTCCTGGTAATTTATTTCCTTAGTCGCCTTCTACGACATCCACGGAAGGAAATGGAGTTACGCTATTCTTAATCCGGCGCCACACGGCGCCATAACACTCTAAGCCGTAAGCTATGAACAAGTTATAAATAAATTATCTTTATCTTTACAATTCTGCAGCAAAGTTCGAATAACCGAGTAGAGTGAACGCGTAACATAACGTCCACACAACACGACCACTTCTCCTGGTCCCCATGGATTCCATGGTACCCAAGGATTCCATGTGTGTGTACCGAAGTAACTCATGTGCTATGTACCTAAACCTATAATTAATTTTAAACGAGACTGCTCCCACAGTCTAACCAAGCAATTGGTTTGGTGGGAAATGAAATGAAATGAAATGAAACGAAATGAAACGAAATGAAACGAAATGAAACGAAATGAAACGAAATGAAACGAAATGAAACGAAATGAAACGAAATGAAACGAAATGAAACGAAATGAAGCGAAATGAAGCGAAATGAAACGAAATGAAACGAAATGAAACGAAATGAAACGAACTGAAACGAAATGAAACGAAATGAAACGAAATGAAACGAAATGAAACGAAATGAAACGAAATGAAATGAAATGAGTGTTTATTGTGAATCATACATGCGTACAATTATGCAATGAGTGGAATTTGCGAACAGACATCTCCAGGTATTACCTTAGCAGGTGTATTCACATTTTGTTTTCACAGTAATTGCCAAAATTGGTTTTATCTTAAGCATAATAAAATAAAATAAACTCTAAAAATCAATATTTTAACAAAATTAAAGATCTAACTCAAATTACTTATGTTCAAAAAACTCTTTTAAACTATAAAAACAGTGTTCTAATAGCCACACCTTTGTCAACATTTTGAAGGTATTAATTTTTACCAGCGAGTCTTTGAAATGGTTTGGTAACTGATTATATTATGTCTACACACATGGCAAATGATTTTATTGATACAATGGATAAATTAATAGGGGGTTTGTGAAGTTTATGTGTGTTGAGCGGAGAGTACGTGTCGAGACATCTTGTTTGCTTTGGAAGAGGTACGAATATACAGATGGGGCCTTATAACAAGAGCGAAATCTGGTCGGACTCATCGTAAAGTGCAATATGTTCGTGTGTAATATGTTCTTTTACGTTTTAAATTAAATACAGTACGATCAGACAACGAAATAACAAATACGGAAAACCACCTGGCCGAGGCATGCAAAGGTACTATGTAAGGTTGCTAAGATCTGGAAGACATTGCTTTGAGTGTTAAGACTTAGATATTAACTCGACATACCTCGTAAGACGAGTCAAGTTTAGCGCCGAACCACGTTGAAATGGTGAATGCGGCTTTGATTTACAACTAACGGACGTATCCGATAAATGATCTATCCATGGACTAGCTTTATCGAGGATGCGTTTTGAGTTTTTGACAGAATGTCAATACGGCTTTATGTTAAGACTGTCTACTGTGTTTATCTTCGTTGCCTTTTAGTCTTTTTAACATGAAACGGTGATGTTGATACAAGGTCGGTTCGCATAAAAATCTCATTAGCAAAAAAACTTTGGCCTTTGCGTCTACGTAATGAGCTGATTTATGCAGCGTCCAGTGGCACCATCAGTCACACACACTAGATGGGTGACGGGACCGCTCGGACGCTGCAGTGCCTGGGACATTGTTTTTTTGATGGACTAGACTTGCCCAGCACCTATACCACCCTGACAGCTTAGTCGGCCTAGCCCACAGGAAAGACAAGTTTCCTCACGATGTTTTCCTTCACAGTTAGCGTGTGGTATTTGCAGATGTACCTATTTACGTAACTTTGAAAATAAACAAAGTAATAGGTACATGCCAGCACTGGGAATCGAACCTGGGTCTCCCGCTTCCAAGTCCACTGGTCCACTCACTGTTCTACCACAGCTTTTTTTAAAAATCTCATCAAACAATAACAATAACAGTACAAAGATGAATAATTGACTTGTGGTTGAAATAAGTTCTAACCTTCCTGGCGCTAATCAAGTCAATACTTATAGAAAAGTTAAGTAAACACAGTGTTGTCGTTCCACTCTTCCTGTAGTCTAAATTTCGATACTTTTAATGAAAAATCCAGCTTAAATTGAGTTTAACAATGCCTCCACTAACCTTTTTATATAGTAGGTAGGTAACATCGCGCATCTATAAGAAATTCATATCAGTGTGTGTCAATCGATAACGACGAATTAACTCTTTGAAAGAGTCTTATTGAACGGAGCATATAGTTGATTTTACTATGGCGGAGACAAGTTGTAAAGTTGCCAATAATTGGAGTGAGTTGGGGGACTGCGTTGCTCGTCGCTCGATGCAGCTGATGTAAGCATTTTTATTATTATATAATGCAGTATAAATACTATTTTGAAAGGAAACCCTTTATAGTATCACGAAAATGCTTAAAGAAAAAAACGTTTATTGGTTTGCGAAAAGCGGTAGCATTGGTAAATTAAAGTCAAAACTGGTTTCAAAATAGCGCAGAAACTGCGACTTAATGAACGTTGCAAGTTTAAGATTCGTTATGGAGAAAAAAAAATTAACAAAAGACTCCAAACTTAGTTATTTAGAAGACAAAGATATTGGGCATTAAACGGTAGATTAATATTAGTAGATTACAGGACGATTGTGAGTAATGTTCAACACATTTATGACTAACATAATATGACAAATAATTTAAGTTGAAAACTCTGTTAATTAAGTTAAAACGTGTTTTGAAAAGAATAAATGTAGAGTTTCTTTATTAGCTTCTTCTCCACATAACCTATTAATTATGAAACTAACAACTTTGACGTTCATTAAGTAAACATTCGGTTTTTATAATGAATAAAAATATTTGAATTGAATTGAAAAAAAGTCTTTTTAATTTTGGTTCCTAATTCTATCTATCTAATCAGCTCATACCAGAGCCCACTGTTGGGCATAAGACTCCTCTCTTTCTCGCCAACCCATTCGGCCCTTTGCAACCCATTAGACCGTTCTTAGCTAACAGTCAGTGGCTACCTTAGGGTCGGTTTCTGAATTGACAATTTCACTAAGTAAATACTTAAGTAACGTTCTGTTGCGCTCTTTTCTGAGAAATTTGAAGAGACTCCACTACAGTTAACCATTTACTTAGCGAAATTTTCAATTCAGAAACTGGCCATTAGTCTACCAGCCCGTGTGGCGCCGGATTAAGAATAGCGTCACTCCATTTCCTTCCGTGGATGTCGTAGAAGGCGACTAAGGAAATCAATTACCAGGAGACGGGCAGCAGCGTCTTCCTGAGATTCCAACGACATACTGCGATCGTTATGTCATGGTTATGAAAACCACGAAGGAGGCCTATGTCCTGCAGTGGGCGTCAAATGGCTGATGATGAGTCTACCAGCTGCCTTCCCGCCTAACCAAATGTCACGCCCATCCTTAACTAGTAGAGTTCAATATATTCTTTTTGTTGCACTAACTCGTGCTGAGGACAATTTAGGACTAACCTAACTGCAAAGTGCGTTACTCGGGGCTGTAAGTGATGTAAATTGCTTCGGCCAGATGTCGCTGCCTGTACTTAATACTCCCTGTATTTAGTTAGTAAAGAGGCTCGAAATTTCGCCGATGCCTGCACTTGCCCATTAGCTCAATAAGGAAAGCGCTGGCACGCGTCAGCCAGAGGTCGCGGGTTCAAGAATTTTTTGTCTCTAAATAACTTTTTAAAATAGTAAATATTTAATATTAATGTTTAATAATTTTTTTTAATAATTATTCTAAAACTCCAGATATCTTAGTCATCTAAATAATGTACATATTATATTGTAAGCCCTTTTTGCACGAGGTGTGCCTAACACATTTTTTGTGAACGTAGGCCTCACATTCGAGAGTCGCAGGGATTGATACCGGGATGTATTGAAGCTAGTACCTCTTGATGCTTCATAAATGATTAAAACAACAATTTTTGTATTACTGCGACGTTGTCTATGGTGGCTGTTTGATACGCAGGTCTGGAAAATTTATACAACGTGTGCAGAATGCGTGTGCTCGATTCTGCTTCCGAATTCCCCCCCCCCGGACCCATGTCACCACGTATTTGAACGACGCGAATCTGTTGGAGATGTCTGTGAATTTCACCTCACCGGTCTGCTGTTTGGTGTAGTTAGACTGTAATCTATATTTGTGCCAAATTTAATCCAGTGGCAGGTCATTCAAGTGGCAGGAAGACGCTGGATGCAGGCCGCTTCCAACCGGTCTTTTTGGAAATCCATGGAGGAGGCCTATGTCCAGCAGTGGACTTCTTGTGGCTGAATGATGATGATGATGACAGCCCACGGAAGACGCCCACTGTTGGGCATAGGCCTCTTCACGGTCACGCCAACCTCGCCAGTCCCGTGCCAATCCCGTCGATTGTCCTCCTGGCGCTTCCTTATGTCATCGACCCATCGGGTAGGCAGCCTACCCACCGAACGACGGCCAGTTCTCGGCCGCCACTCTGCGACTGCCTTCGTCCACCGTCCGTCTTGATCAGATGTCCCATCCATTCATCTATCCTCGCATTTATAATGGTAGTAAAATTTTGAAAAGGATTGACAGTAGACGCCCTGGTACAAAATGCATGGGCCGAGAAACTTTTCAAGACTGATGGCAATCCATCCCTTACACTTAGTCTATGAACGACTTGGCACTGATTGCACGAAAAATACCTACGTTGGACACTTTCCATACATTTTTTATTCGAGCCAACATCAACGGATATGTTTACCCAACTGCGAAACGTAATGACAGTTTAATTTATACCTTATAAAAAATATTTAAGCTATTTCATATAGCTAAAAAGTGCGATACAAATCTCTGCATGTACCAAGGACGTTTTTGTCAATTTGTGATTTTGTAATAGCAATATCGTGAGGAAACCCGAGTGTCTAAGGTGTTCATATGCCTTAGAGTTTGAAAATCGTCCATTCGCGCCGACTGTAGGCACTAAGAGACAGAAGGCCTGTGACCTGCAGTGCCATGTACCTATATAGGCTGCAACGTAAAGTCGAACTTCCCTTGTTCACTCACAAGGTTGTTTTTATTGTCTAGGTGGATTATTAAAGCCCAGATGAGCACGTCTTTTACTCTTGACGCTTTTCATTAATTTAAGTGTCAAATTTTACTAGTTACGATATAATGAGCATGAAAACACTCTCCCACGCCTTAAAAATATAATATATTTTTTGCCAAAACTGCTCGGCTCTAATACCGACGGACAACATAATTTTATGCTTCTATATTTTTAGAAGCTGTGCCCGCCAGTTCATTCACAGGGTATTCGGATTACTTACGCTTGACTACAAGAACAGAGGTAGTGGCTCAATTCCCAGTAGAGGCCGCCGCACTCGATTCCTAAAAATTGCTTTAGTGAATCATCATCATCAGTCATTTGACGGGTTGGTCTGAGGGGTTTTGCCATAATCGCCACGCTTGGCAGGCGGGTTGGCAATTGCAGTATGTGGTTGGAATCTCAAGAAGATGCTGCTTGCTACCCGTCTCCTGGTAATTAATTTCCTTAGTCGCCTTCTACGACATCCACGGAAGGAAATGTAGTGACGCTATTCTTAGTCCGGCACCACATGGAATATTCTTAGTCCGGCGCTACACGGAATATTTTTAGTCCGGCGCCACGCGGAATCTACAATCAGGCTAAGCCTACTGAATATTGAATGAGTTTGAAGTGGAACCATTGAAACCTCCTTTAAGGACCAAAAAAAAATAGAAGGTCACAAACGTTTTCTGTCAGAAACATAGATTACTATCTTGGTCAGAAAGATCCAAAGTTTATCTACCCAAAACATCGCCTTTATATAAATTATTAAGTGTAAATAACAAACAAACATAATGACGTTCACAAACCGGCTTCCTCTAGTGATAAGTTGTTGTTTCTGCTGTTTTCTCCGGGCTGGAACTATTATGATTGCCTTGTTCTCTTTTGTAAGCCTTGTTCTCCGATGCTTTCATTTACGTAGTCCTACAGCTCTCTTTTATTAAATACCCGATGCGTCGTGTGGCACCGGACTAAGAATAGCGTCACTCCATTTCCTTCCGTGGATGTCGTAAAAGGCGATTAAGGAAATTCATTACCAGGAGACGGGTAGCAGCGTCTTCCTGAGACTCCAACCGCATACTGAGATCGCCAACCCGCCTGCCAAGCGTGGCGATTATGGCAAAACCCCTCTTGGTCAGGAAAACCACGAGGGAGGCCTATTTCCTGCAGTGGGCGTCAAATGGCTGATGATGATGCTCTGGGTTCGATTCTCGGCAAGTATCAACGACTTTGTTTATTTAGATGACGTACATTTGTGAATTTGTCATAGCAATACCGCTCGTTAGCCGTAAAGGTAAACATCGTGAGAAAACCCGAATGTCTGTAGTGTTCACATAAGTACCTATGCTTGGTATCGCCAACGTGGCACACGCTCTCTCTCTCTGAGAGAATGTCGGGGTTATGTAGTGAGACGATACAGCTTCCACCACAGGGGGCTGTAAAGGTATGTTAGTTAGGTACCGAAAACACCAATCCGCGGTGGGCAGGGCACGCATGGTGATTAAGCCCGATGGCGAGCGCTATCTTTAGACAACATTTGTTGTAGGGGGGCCTTAAATATTTATTTTATTCTGGTTTTAGTATTTGTTGTTATAGCGGCAACAAAAATACATAATCTGTGAAAACTTCAACTGCCGAGCTATCAAGGCCTGGTGACAGACAGAGAGACAGGCTGACAGACAGACGAACAGACAGACAGACAGACAGATGGACAGTAAAGTCTCAGTAATAAACGGGACCCGTTTGACACCCTTCGGGTACGGAACGCTAAAAATTGACCTGGGCCTAGTTTTTAAAACTACTGTAACTACAATTCGTAGTCTGCTATGAAAATTCAATTGCATTGCGTAGCAGACTCTACTTTTTAACCTGGGGGGTTAATCGACTCTGCAATGTACATCGAAATGCAGCAATAAGGCCGTCCATTGTACTTTTTCATTGTAACTTTTATTTATGTCTCTTGTTTCTCGTGTGCCATAAAGAATAATCTTATGTTATCGAATTGTCATAGTAAACCATGAATTGTAGTTCTATGAAACAGGCACCCTAGTGTCTTAGCACCTTGATTTATACCCGACTGCGGCGGAGCCCAAAAGGAGGGTAATGTGTTTAGCTCGTATGTGTGTATGTATGTAAGTATGTTCCCTCATAACTCCTTAACCAATGGTCAGATTTTGACAAATAAGGACTCAATCGATTTGTCATCCCTGCGTGAGTGTCATAGGCTATATTAAATCAGCATTGATGGAACTTCATGGATGGAGCATCGAAAAAGATGATGAAATGACTGAGTGCAAGATAAGAATTAGAGGTGAAAGGGTGGAACAAGTGAAAGAATTTGTCTATTTGGGGAGCCTCTTTACCAGGGATGGCAAGTGTGAAGGTGATATAGAAAGAAGAGTAAAAGCAGGAAATGGGGATTGTTAATTTTTTTTATATTGTCGTTTAGTGAAAACCATTTCGAGGAATAGGGTTACTGATCACTTCTATCGATTTATTTAAGTAAAATAATGACGGATTATTAGTATTTATCGCAAAAACTGTATAACCTTCATTTGCACTTCAATGACGTCACTATCGTCATCATTCGGCCTAGATCCATTGCCATAGAATAAAAAAAACTTAAACAACTGTCAACTTGACAGTAGAGGTGAGTCTGACGTTAAACGTCAACGTATTTAAGCACAGATTACTTACTGTTTATGCATGAAAAACGCAACATAATGCCGTCAATGACGTCATCCTTACCAAACTCTTAGAATTTTTAAATAATTAATAAAAAAATTATGGTAGCAAAAATTTTTAAAATATTCAATTTGGTATCTTAAATTAGTCTATATTTTCGATATCTGGAATAAAAAATAGGGGTAAAAAAAAATGAACAATCCCCATTGTGTAAACGGTGCATTGCACTCCTTTGTGAGTGGCCAAAACATCTCCAAAAGAGCTAGATTGGCTATCCATAGTGGAGTGCTAGTCCCAACACTTACGTATGCTAGCGAGACTGTGTATGGCAAAAGAAGCAAGAAAGTAGGATTAATGCAGTAGAAATGAGGTCCTTGAGAAGTATGTCTGGCGTTACTTTGAATGACAGGATACGCAATAGTGTGATTAGAGAACGTTGTGGACTGAAAGAGGATGTAGTGACAAGAATTGAGAAAGGAATGTTGCGTTGGTTTGGACATGTGGAGAGGATGAAGGAAGAAAGATTGACAAAACAAATATATCGAGCGAATGTGGATGGAAGGGCCGGTAAGGGACGACCCAGACGGACATACTTCGACCAAATAGAGGATGTATTAACAAAGGGCAAGATAAAAAGTACCCGAAACCGGCGTGCGTGCATGCAACGACTAATGAATGTTGAGGAAGCGAAAGTGATCTGTCAGGATCGTAGCAAGTGGCACTCCCTGGTCTCTGCCTACCCCTCTGGGATACAGGCGTGAGTTTATGTTATGTTATGTTATGATGGAACATAAAAGTAAACTAAAACAAAATTAAATAACAAAAATCGCTAATTCGAAATAATGTGTGCACATTAAAGGAATAAAAAAAAAAGTAATAATGAAATAATAACAATGTTGACGCTGTTATATTTATTTACCATGATGGCGCTGTTATATTTAATTTATTATCCTCGGATCTTAATTTTATTTAACTACGCCAATCACGTCTAATGTATGTAAAAAATCAGTACGAGGGTGTCGCAGGCTATATACAAATTAGCATTAAAACATCACTAAAAAGACAAAAATAAAAAACTTAAAAATAGCCAAGAACCCGACTGCTGAGCATTAACTAACTACTTAAGCAGACTGGATCCAAATTCAGCAATGTACTCGTAACTCCTTAGGTTGGTACCGCTTGCTTAGTAAGTAGTTAATGTTCAGCAGTCGGGTGATTGGTTACTTTTTATTTCAGTTTTTTTTTTGTTTCAGTGCATCGGCCTCCTTTTCGCGCCAAACGTGTCTCACGTCGAAGGATTCTGGAACATGAACCTCGTCACCTCACACTACAGTGAACTTACGGAAGCGATCATACATATGACGATCGGATGGCTGTCCATATTTTTGTGTTTAATTAGCCTGTCACTACTATTTGGGGCTCTGTTTGTAAGTATTCTGTCAAACGACCGATTGAACGACCGACCGACCGAACAAACGATCGATCCAATCAATGAATCGGTCCACATTGCTAGACCTATGTCTAGCATTGGACGAATAAAGTATAAAGTATAAAGTATAAAGTATAAAGTATAAAGTATAAAGTATAAAGTATAAAGTATAAAGTATAAAGTATAAAGTATAAAGTATAAAGTATAAAGTATAAAGTATAAAGTATAAAGTATAAAGTATAAAGTATAAAGTATAAAGTATAAAGTATAAAGTATAAAGTATAAAGTATAAAGTATAAAGTATAAAGTATAAAGTATAAAGTATAAAGTATAAAGTATAAAGTATAAAGTATAAAGTATAAAGTATAAAGTATAAAGTATAAAGTATAAAGTATAAAGTATAAAGTATAAAGTATAAAGTATAAAGTATAAAGTATAATGTTATGCGTCCTGAGGGTCGCCACTTCTTTCTTTCCTCGGCTAACATGTTTTTTTTCAGGAATTGGGCTTTTTTTGAAATATATTCTTTATGTAGCCTTTATGCCGCAGGGCACAGGCCTCCTCTCAGAGAAAGAGTATTGGCATAATTACCACGCGTGCCCACCGCGGCCTGACAATTTCAATTGCCGGGTTACGTGAACACCTTAGACACTCAGGTTTCCTCACGATGTTTTCCTTCACGGTTAGCGAGTGGTATTGCTACTATAACTGCACAAACTTACGTAACTCAGAAAACGCCGGGATTCGAACCCACGACCCCCCGAATGTGAGGCAGGCGTGCCACCGCTCCGCCGCCACCCATAAATAACATTGTAGGTAAGGATTCACCACTTAGCACTTTATTTGAGAATAGTAGGATCTTATTTTATACACAATGTTGCTAGACCGAGGAGTTCATAAAAATGTATTTGTTTATCGGTTAGAGTGGCCGCTAGGGCTTAATGGTATTACAATATTACTTATTCTAAGGTACTAAGGCTATTTACAATAAAAGTATTGAAACAACAGCATTAATCTGTTGACGTTTTCATTTAGTTGACACTGAATAATCATTAATCCGGAGGACGACGCAGCGTGGGCAGGCCCCCCACCAGATGGTCTGACGACTTGGTTACGGTGGCGGGGAGTCGCTGGATGCGGGCAGCACAACACGGAAGCTTGGAAAACCGTGAGGGAGTCCTGCAGTGGGCGTCAAATGGTTGATGATGACGGATCATCGGTCGTTAATATTTTTGATTAATAAGGGCAGGGCGGGCGGAACTATATTAATAATCTCTTCGAACGAAGCACTCCGTATAATTATGATTTAACTTCACGTACAGGTAAGTTCGTTCAATCATAAATCATACTCCTGCTTCGTTCTCGAGATTAGTACATAGCAATCAGAAATACTAAATTTATTAGATATTCACACTATATTTCCTTTGTTTCCAGAAAGCCACGCCACTGATACACATCTATATATATGGCGTAATAGTGTATACGAGCATCGCCTCCGCCTGGCATAATTGTAATGGCGTTAATTTTCACTGGAATGTGCTGTGAGTTACTTACCTCCCGTTTCCCGTACAATAACAATTTGTTAATCTACTGTTAACAACAGTCAATATGTGAGTCAGTTGGTCAGCCCTTACAAAAAAACCTACAGCCCTTGGCGCTAGTGTTACTGAATAAAGCAATTCAGTTATCTACATCTACGCTAATAATAATATTATAAACAAACAAAAGTTTGTAATTTAATATGTTTGTAAGTTTGTATGTAGGGGGTAGTCTCCGAAAGTCATCATCATCAGCCATTTGACGCCCACTGCAGGACATAGGCCTGCCTCATGGTTTTCTAACCGTGAAGGGGTTTGCCATCATCGTCACGCTTGGCTGGCGGGTTGGCGATCGCAGTATGCGGTTGAAATCTCAGGAAGACGCTGCTGCCCGTCTCCTGGTAAATTTATTTCCTTAGTCGCCTTCTACGACATCCACGGAAGGAAATGGGGTGACGCTGTTCTTAATCCGGCGCCACACGAAAAATAAATACTTAACCGATTTCAAAACTATTTCACAAGTATTTAGAATGGACCTTCAGCCCGACGCGAGTCCCGCGTTTTGTGGCGCTAAAATGTCAGAATTTGACAATTAAATGTGCTGGTAAGTCGCGACTTTTGACGTTAAAACGAGCGATTCGCGTCTCTGTGCTATCCACAAAGGGTGGACTTAGGCTATAGACTAATCCGTTTGTACCACGCGAACGTCGTCGCGGGCACTGCTAGTCTGAAATATTTTAGTCGAAATATTTTCGTCGTTATTTTATCGCGGACGTGAAACATAAGCGCTCTGGTAGATCTGCAGTCAGTGAACATACACTCAGCGGTACCAACCACTCCATTTATTTTGATAAAGTTCAAGTTCTAGCCCGAGTGACCGTTTCTTTCCTAGAATAATACGCGAGGCAATAGAGATCCGCCGGCATCCAAATTTCAATAGAGATCGTGGTTGGAACATAGCTATGGCATGGGAACCAGTGCTTAAGTGCATGAGATCCCTTGCTAGAAGTGTGACTGTAGAATTTTAATTTCAATAACTATAATAATCAATATTTTTGAGTTTATATAAAATAATTGTCTTGTAGATTGAATTTAAATTTAATAGCTAATAATCAGTATTTTTGAGTTTACATAAAATTATTGTAGGTAGTGCCAATTTAAATTTAAAAACTTGCCAAAATATTTTTGGAACGTACCTAACTCAATAATTTTTCCCGAGGGTAGTAAACTAACAGTTAATGCTTTCAAAAAGACGCCCTGTCACCTCAGTCCACCGAGACCGCGGCACTTGCAAAAGTACCGAAACGTCGAAAAATTGTAAAATGGAGAAGTAAACGAGTAAATACCTATCCGTTACAATTCAGTTTTATTATTTTAGTCGAGTTTTACAGATGAGAAGAGATCTACTCAAGTTTTCTTTAATTTGTTTCAGTAACATTCTACTTTGTCCTAGTGTCGAACAGTCTGAGGGTATCCATAATCTACCTGAAAGCAAATAATATTGTTTGATGAGACGAATAAATAAATGGTCGGATTGTCAAGACTGCTGTACTGACTGACTTTAGCGATGCTGTACCTATAATTTTTTTGTTAAAAATATGAATAAAAATCTAGTGATATGAAGATGTTTTCTTTTTGATAAACTTCAACACACGGTTTCAATACTGTGTTTCGGCTGCCGAGCCCAAGAGCTAGTAGCTAGCTAGCATACAAGTCAGCTTGCCGAGTAACCGCACTGCAGTAACTCGTACTGTTTGGACGTAACTTACGAGTAACTCGCAGATGCGAGTTGGACAGTAGCTCGCGTCCGAGTTACTGCTTCAACATTTTTTGATTTCACTCGCTTTTCTGCGTCATACGCACTGTCCGGTTAGCCGCACTGCGGCTACGTTACGTTACGTTAAAAAAAGTAAATTCGTAAGTCGCCAAATTGTGTTTCCGAAAGCAAATGCACGATTCACTATAAAAAAAAAACACCCAAATAGTTTCGTGTGCCTTGGAAAGAAGAGTTCCCTCGGTTTCTCCACGAACCCACCATCACAACCTGACTCGGTGAGTTTGTGACTATGACTTTGTTTATTTTCAAAGTTACCTATATTGGCGAATTTGAAGGAGCAATAAATACCACACGCTAACCGTGAAGGAAAACATCGCGAGGAAACCCGCCGTTTGGTTGGCTCTGCAACTATTGACTTGTCTTGTGGGCTAGGCCGACCAAGCTGTCAGGATCGTATAGGTGCTGGGCAAGTCTAGTCCATCAAATAAACAGTGTCCCAGGCACTGCAACGTCCGAGCGGTCCCTTCACCCATCTACATAGTGTGAGTGATGGTGCCACGGACGCTCATAAACCATCTCATTACGTAGATGCAAAGGCTTTATACCAAATACTTAAATATAAAGCATTATAATATACAATGAATATGCAATTACGTACCTAGATACATAGAATTTTCTTATGTGATAGGATTATTTTTTATTTCAGTATTGAAGGGGTTCACTAGCGGATTCACTCCATAACGTTCACTAGCGACGCTAATGGAATAAAATCATAACCTTATTTTACAGATAATTTTTGTAAAAAGTGTCTTTCTATTTTCTCAATCATGATAATACTTATTTTAGGACTGGGAACCTAAGATCAAGGACATGGAGGGCGAAGCGAGGGCGCGGAAAAGACGCATCGTTAATCCAATTAACTTTCATACAAAATGTACTGAAGAGATGGACGAGACGAAGCCCACACAGAAGAGACGAGGCGAGGGCGTATTTTCTATAGACGCGGTCGTCGCGTCATCACCGCGCCCCTTCCGTGTGGCCGCTGGCTTTTTACCTGCTCCGGCCCCCTGTGCTTTGCAAATTTTTTGTCGACTTGCAAAATCCATTTGTTTTGTGACTTCTAAGACTTTCGCCAGTGGCATCTTGAACATCGTCCGAGTTAAACGCGTTTCATTTGGGTACCTAATAATTAGTTTTAAATCTAACTCAATTATTATTGAGACATGGTCGAACGTAGTCGAATAATCGTGTTACACGAAGAAGGAAGAACTATAAACCAGATAGCGCAGGAACTGCAAATGCCGGTGAGTAACCTATACACCACGAATTTTGGGTTGGTTTGAATTTGAAAGCCATAGCGAAATGATAGTACCTTAACTATAGATACCGAATACGGTAGTTTGATGTTCTTGAAAAGGCACTTTCCAAAAATATCTCGATCTAAACTCGAATGCATTAGAACCATTAGTAGCCAGCCAGAGCGGTGCATTCGGATTTATGGATAGGCTGTATTTAATTGTACGCGAATGTTTTGATACAAGATTTCTCAACTCAATTTTATTTTAAATTACTTCTATTTCAAACTATTATTCTAAATAGATGACATTTATAATTAGGTACTAATTACGTTACGGTGGCTTTCAAACTACCTAGATTTCAGAGTATACATAAATAAAAATGTTATTGCCTTGAAGCATGTAACCCACGATTTCAGCAGCTTCATACCCTAGTTCAATATTAGAGTAACCCCTAGTTAATCCACTCTGTGCTGTCAGTCGTCATTAGGGTTCCGTACCCAAAGGGTAAGGGACTTTAGGGTTTTTAGACGCTTGAAATATTAAAATGTCGTATAGATATTGGTACGGAACCCTTCGTGCGCGAGTCCAACCCGCACTTGGCCGGTTTTTTCTGTATGCACTTTAACCATCCGATGGTTAGATAGACAACGGATTAACAGATCTTTTGTGTAAGAGAAACAGGGGGTAAGTGTATGTTCCAGAAAGCGCGGTGTGATGATTATATTTTATTAGTTCAGCACGCAAAAAATACTGACTATAGTGACAAGATTCTTCTGGCGAAAGTATTTTCGTACAAATTCACTTTAGTAGGCGTTTAAGAAAATCAACATCCGAAAGGCCGAACATTTCATTTCTAGAGCTTGAAGATGTCTTAACCTCTTGTCATTTTGCATCGCCGGTAAAACTTGAGGGCAAAACAATTTGCGTTGTGGCCTTGCAGCAAAACCTCTGTTTGTCACTATGTTCGATAGATGATTCTTTCAACCACGTGTTCTTTGTAATTCTACGAAATACAATGTTTCGCTTTCTTTGTTCTTCACTAACGGGACTTGAACCTTATTCACTCCTTGCCTTTTTTTACAGAGTTATGGCAGCGAAGAACACCTCAACCGCAGACCACGCCGCCGCCAACCAGTTATGCTCTCGGCAGATCGGTTATGGCAATTGGCTGTTGCATATGAACAGCAGCCATTGATAACAGCGCGGACGATGGCGGAGGATTACAACTGCTCTGTGAAAATGGTCAGGATTGTATTACGTCGGGCCGGTCGACTTCTTAGACTGGCGACTAAAAAGAAAATTTTACGTGAGGATCACCAGGCTGAGCTTTCGCTCAGTGAACCTCTAATCGATGATGATGGCGATGGCAGCGGAGATGGTGGAGACGCCGGTACTGCTTCTGAAACTTCGCCTGTCGGCTGCCGAGAGAATCCGGCTGTCGAAGATTACAATATACGAAACTCAACCTGCAAAAGAAAATACAACAGTCACGCACGAAAGTGTAACTGAATAAATAGCATAGTAATAACACGCCTAAAAGTGAGAATAACTAAATATTACGTCCAACTGTGGGGACGCTATTGTGTAGTTGTGAGGGGTCTGTTTAGAATAGAATAGAATAGAATAGAAAACGTTTATTTGGGACCAACACAATCAATCTAAAAAACAGTTATGGTTTAGCGTGTGAATTACGTTATACATAATTTCGCTTACTTAGTACCTTAAAAAAGTATAAAATGGCACCCAAAATGGCCGCCGCTCAGCATTTTGCCATGATCGGTGAAGACCATGACGCTGATTTTCAGCGGTCGCCAAAAAACAATACAAACAAACACACATTAATAATAATTCATATCACAATCAATTCCATAGAACAGCTCACAAACACCATGGACGCGTTCCGAAATAAAAAACTTGAATTGAATTGGATTGCATTGAGCTAAATTGAATTGAATTCAAATCAATTGAACTAAGTAGAATTGACAGGATTTCAATTCACTTGAACTAAATTGAATTGAATGGCATGGACTTGAATTGCATTGAATTGAATTGAATTGAACAGAATTGAATTGAATTGATTTGAATTATCATTTAAAAATAGCAAAACATAATCGTTTCGTAAACATATTATTCATGGTTTACTATGACAATAAATTCTATGTACATTGCAAAGTCTATTAACCCACAGATTACCAACTAGACTGTGCTACGCAGATAAATGTCTTTCTTTCTTTCTTTAAATGTAGGTACATCGAAATGTCGTAATAAACTACGAATTTTGATTTTGTGAAACTCGGCCCAGATGTTCACTTTTGACGTTTAACGGGTTGCATAATATACTAGTTCCACCGATAAAAAAAAAATCTTCAGTGGTTACGGGGTTCGTTCTTCTTTTTTACGTCATATTTGGCTCCCTTCAAAATCGATTTTTTGAAATATTTTATATTTATTTTATATTGTATTCGATACCAGAAGTTGTAACTTAATTACTTAGGATGTAACTTAATTACTGACGATTTTATGAACATGCTCAGCAGCGATGATTTCTTAATAATAATTTTAGAAATTTCTATTTGTTTAGGTCAGTGCAGCAAACACCAAACACCTTTGTCACAGTATCACTTTTAGATATAAGTTTTAATTTTTACTGTTTACTACTTATTAAAAGCTTTAATTTAGTAAGAGAATTTCGTTTTAATTCCAACAAAAAAATATAATATTTAATTTCCTTAACACTGTCACATTTTTTTACCGTTGAGTAAACCAACTTTAAAAAAATGACCGTTATACAGCATATCAGTTGCATTAAAATATAAATGGACTTCGAAATTGCAATATCTTATAGCATATTTAAAAACTACTTTCTTGGAAAAACAATTAACTAGCTCGCCAGATTTACTTGAATAATTTTCTGCATGGAAATAATAATTGTAATAGGATAGTAATTAAGTAACTAAAAATTTTAATAATGACTCCTTTAACAATAGTACTTTAGACACCGAGTCATACGACAAGTTTCTTCAGCAACTCATTCTACTGTAAGGGCCATCCGGCTGTGGAATGATCTGCCGGTCTCAATAAGGCGTTCTCCGTCTCCAGCAATCTTCAAAAATAGGGTAAAAGAACTGTATCTTTCTCTGTAAATTAAGTTTTTAATAAGTACATGATTGCTTTTTATTTCTATGTAGGTATATTATAATCATTATATCCTCCTCTTACATATAGGTATTGTAACTTATTTATGTAGTAGTAAAGATTTATGTAAGTTTATTACCAATCCGGACTTGGCCCCCGTGGTGGAGTAGGCCTATACCTTCCTCAGGAAAGAGACCCGTGCCCCTCGGTGGGGAGTTGGGGACTTAATGGGTTGATGATGATGATGTACTATTCATATTTGCACCAACTACCCGTCTCCCCTTCTCCTTCGGAAACCTTTCCGTCACAAGGTTGTATGGAAGAAATTGCTGTTAGCAATAAGGCCGCCCATTGTACTTTTTCATTGTAACTTTCATATTTTATATCTCGCTTCTTGTGTGCAATAAAGAATAAGTCTTATCTTACTTTAGAAATAGGAACTTACTTTCCAACAACAATCAATAATTACTTACTATTTTTAATCAACTGAATTGAAAACTTACGTCTTTTCATCCATGGTTTTTTTCAGTCTCGAACATCATGATTAAACTTATTTGGTATCATTGTAAGGTAAGAAAGAAATTTAGACACTAGAAATCAACTTTTACATTTCAAAGATATCGATCGGTTCTTTGAATTTGTACTAAACACGCTTTCCTGTTTTGATTTGTATGAGCGTTGGAACAAATTCGCTCTGTAGCTTTGACCTGTCAATATCTGAGTAGCTTTGACCTGTCACGTCTTACTTTATTCTTCAGCTTTCTCTAGGAGTCGATGAATGAGAGAATGAAGGTGACGATGGTGAAGTATCCATCAATTGCAATAACGTTCAAATCTGGAAACTTTTCATTCGTTTTTAATTTTCCATTCAAGTTCCTTCTGTAATTTTTTTTGGGCAGTCATGTCTTTCACAGGTTTTTGCTAGCATAGTATCTCTCTAAGTCTTGGCTTTTTATCTATTTAACCTTTGCGGGGATATTTTTTCTTTTTTCTCTCAGCTGCTTACAAAGCCTTCACTCGTAGTCATAGCTTTAACAAAAAACAGCCAATCGTCGTTCATATTACAAACTGTCACATGTAAAAAAAATACGAATAAAATGAAATTTGCAACAATTAGGTACCTTACGTGACAGAGCAGACGCCAAATTAAAATCAGTACCTCCTACGGGAGGCTAGCTCGGCCAACGAGGGCGCAGGGACGTTGAAAGCGGGTTGAAAGTGGAGCGGAGCGTGTGCCCGTGGCGTCCACGTAAGGTCAAAAGTAATAGTTAAAAATATAATCCGACAGAAATATGTGACCTAGGCGACCACTCCATTCGACTTTCCGTCGGAGACGTAAAGTTCATATTAGCACTTTTTTGTTATTTAAGTTCATACGTTCTTGAATCGTACATTATAGTAATACTTAGTAATTAACTCGGTAATTGGCATTCAAACATTTTGTGATTCCATATAACATTTTAAACACAGTGACTAGAGCTGGGAGACACGTAAAATTTGTATAAAAACACCTCTGTTACACCATTGGATTCCTTGGTCACATTGATTTTACTCAGAAATTCGTAAAATTAGGTAGTTTCAATTAAACACTAGCGCTCGTATAAAAGTGTAGAAGCCATAGTGAAAAAATTTATAAAAACAAGTCAATAAGTTTTTTTTTCTGAGGGAGACAGCAAATGTGACGTAAAAAGAAGAACGAACCACCGTTCCGCAGTTGACAAGGAACCCTAACAGTTTCCCCATGTCCTACACGCTAACTACACGCTACGAGCAACCTACGACCTATGATCAACCAAATAATCTCCTTGCAAAAAAAAAAAAACAAACGTTACTTGTCCAAAGTGATGAGTCCAGTTGCACCCCAAACATGTTGTGTATCCTATCAATTTCCAACATAAATACGCTCCTACATATATACTACTTATTACATATAGTTTTCTTTTTACATAACGAACCTTTTTTTCGTAATGGTTACTACCTTTTTTTTCTATAAACTAAAATAGAATTCAATCGATTAACTGCTATGCAATCGATATAATTGTATGAGCATTAACCTATTATCTACTACCGATCGTTAAATCTATCCACATTTTCTGAGCTTTTCTAAAAACCCAGACCGATTTCCTATTTTTCCATGTCCACGACATGCATAAATGTGACAATATCCAAGAATTACAGTTATACGAGACAAAAAATGTTTCAGTATCAACTGGGTTAGTAGTTAATGTTCAGCAGTCGGGTTCTTGGTTATTTTTTATTTCATTTTTTTTTATAAAAATTATAATAATAATAACATCCACACGATACAATCACTTGACCTGGTCCGAAACTAGGATATTCTGTGCTATGGTAACCAGGCAAGGACGTCACAAATAACGACGACGTCGTTATTTTTGTATTTCTAGTGATTTTTTTATTTTTGGTATGTTTGGTAACATAGTCTTCCCTTATAACTCCTCAAATAATTATCAGATTGTGACAAATAAGATATCCATCGATTCATCGTGTGTGCGCGAGTTATATAAATCAGCAAAAATAGCATGGGACATCATCATCATCAGCCATTTGATGCCCACTGCAGAACATAGGCCTCCCTCATGGTTTTCCTGACCATGAAGGGTTTTGCCATAATCGCCACGCTTGGCCGGCGGGTGGGATCGATCGAAGTATTCGGTTGGAATCTCAGGAAGACGCTGCTGCTCGTCTCCTGGTAATGTATCCTTAGTCGCCTTCTACGACATCCACGGAAGGAAATGGAGTGACGCTATTCTTAATCCGGCGCCACTCAGAATGGGAAATACATACAATTAAACCAATTAATCTCCTTTTGGACTCCTCCGCAGTTGGTTAGTTGCAATAACTCGAGTGTTAACCACGTTGTCGTAAAAGGTAGGTAACGCTGGCCAGCGAAACTGTGCCGTTGCATATTAGACATGGTCTCCATTTTAAGAAATATCTCCAAACTTAGGTCCTTTCAAACATGGTTCTTAATGAAGATAATAATAGGGGTTAAAGTATGAAATTGCCGTTTTATTGCAATAGGTTCTTTGAATTGACATAGAATCTTCATGGTTTGAGGTTTTCGAATGAAACTTTTTTCAAATGGTTTCTATGATGTTCTTTTTTTAAAAAATGTGAAACATTTGAATATCGACTTTCAATTGTTTTTGTTATTCAATTTAGACAAGAAAGATGGATACTGCGAAAATTCGAGTGATTTTTGAATACGAGTTCCGACGCGGAACTAACGCGGCAGAAACAGCCCGCGTTTGTTCCTGATCTTTATGTCTAATGTTGTATAGATAATGGTACGGAACCCTTCGTGCTCGAGTGCAACTCGCGCGTGGCCGGTTTTTATTATTATTTTATGTACCTTGATTGCCACGATTTTTTAGACAAAGGTTTTTTTATGGTAAGTTTATTTGAATGTTAAGTTGCTCTTATCAATAGAGTT
The DNA here is from genome assembly GCA_963969515.1 of Yponomeuta evonymella. Lineage (NCBI taxonomy): Eukaryota > Metazoa > Arthropoda > Insecta > Lepidoptera > Yponomeutidae > Yponomeuta > Yponomeuta evonymella. The sequence goes on from OZ018365.1 coordinate 2,538,539, forward strand.
AAGTATGTGATTTATTTATTTTGCTGAATAAAATTATTTACTTTCTCGAACACTCGAAAAATTAATAAAAATCGGTGAAAGGGATCCTAGTGCAATAGCGAGTGCTTTTCGATCCCCTAGGGGAGCAAAAATAGGGGATCCTAGTGGAAGGAGCGAAGCCGTTTCGGAGGAGTTCGATAACAAACACTGTGACACGAGATTTTTAAGTATAATGTTCTAAGAGACGGTAGTTGATTTACACCAGTCACTAGACAGCCAGGTAGAAATAAATTCATATTGGCTTTTTGTTTTTTGACAAAAAACGTCTTTTATGTTTCATTCATCATAGTTGTTAATCAGCACGGGCGGACGGCTCGGTGAAGCGGTGTCGGTCGGTACCCACAAAATAGATAAGTTGGTCGGCATGGGACCAAGAGAAACTACAGCCTCTATGCACAATAGAGGCAGGATCTCCGAAAAGTTGTCCATTGACCCTTAGTACTTTTATGAGGTCTAACATTTAGCAGCCTTTCATGTTTTAAGTATTTCTTTAAAGACGCGGGTCGAACCAGATGAGCCAAGCTTTCTGTAAGTTTCGTGGGAACACCGCTACCCTTATTGTTATAAGTTAGCATTTAAGATAACATTGTCAGTGCTTTTCGTGAACATTGGAGCGCAGCCAAGCGTCTGCGCCGGCCGGCCAAAGGTGCTGCGTTCCTATTGACACAGTATAATGAACAGCTAGTAGGCAATGTTGGCGTCTCATTTACCAAGTATTTCGAGAGTTGTAGGTAGTTATATATATAATGTGCTTGTTTATATGAAGTCTAATAAGTTGATACGAAATAATATGTCTAGTTTCTACTCACAATGTAACAGAAAGACGAAGTTTGTAATACATACTCCTGGAAAAAAGAGAATAAAAAATAAATAACTGAATTACTTAGGGCCACTTTCTGAATTATGAACTTTGCTAAGTACCTAAATAGTTAACTGTAGTGCTGTCTCTTCGAATTACTCAGAAAACAGGGTGAGAGAACGTTACTTATGTACCTGCATATTTACTTAGTGAAATCTTAAAATAGGTAAACCAGTTTATGTTGGCGTTCGGCAGTCTCCTCGAATCCCAATGCGCATCAAAATAGGGGTTGTATTATTATACAAGTTGGTGCTGGTCGAGTGTTTGGTTTCTGCGGAATCAGCAGAGAGTATAAAGGGAATCGCTGGCAGCGATTACTTAGATCAGAAAGGCTGATTACAGGTATTGCAAAATAGGTATTGTTACATAGTCATGAAAACCACGAAGTAGGCCTGTGTCCTGCAGTGGGCGTCAAATGGCTGATGACGATGATACCCACATAGACTGCTAAAATCATAAACATTCTTTTCTACAGTCATGTCGTAAGATTCGAATTATGATCTTTAAAGTTGATAAATGAGGCTTGGTGTTATTTAACTGACAACTGAAAAAATAAAAAACAAATTACGATACATGTATGAGAATTTCTGCCAACCTGTATCGTAAAATAACTTTTTTGTTATTACAATACACTTCCGGGTAAAATGGCTGTATGTAGGTATGACTCCTTTGCCTATTCTAAATGGAACACATAAAAGAAAGAAAGCGGACCTACGCAGTTTGGATTTGTTTTACCGCCATTATACCGTTTTACCGTCCGTGTGGCGCCGGATTAAGAATAGCGTCACTCCATTTCCTTCCGAGGATGTCGTAGATGGTGACTAAGGAAATAAATTACCAGAAGACTTACAGCAGCGTCGTCCTGAGATTTCAACCGCATACTGCGATCGACAACCTGCCTGCCAAGCGTGGCGATTTATATGGCAAAACCCATCATGGTTATGAAAAACATGAGGGAGGCCTATGTCCTGCAGTGGGCGTCAGATGGCTGATGATGATTAGTTTACAATGAAATGGAAAATAATTGCCTTTCTTGTCTACTTTACTTTCATTTAAAAATGAATGAAGATAAAGTAGTGTTTGCAACTGCATATAAAACGATATTAGAATACTCGTGCGATACCCACACTCGTATTCTACGAATCTATTTTATATGACACTTGCATAAACTACTATTTTTTTGCTTCGCGTCGCGTTGGTGGGTAAAAATTCCATTTAAGGGTTCTGGCAACTGGAGCGTCGGCTAACCTTTATTCTCCAATCGCTAAGGTTCAAAGTAGATCCAAGCGAGCTCTAACTTGCAAGAATAATTTTATGTTTACAGTCTTACCTTAAAGTGACTTACCTGAGTAGGAAATTTAAAAAAAGTTAACTCTCGTCTTGATACTGTCGAGCTTAGACATCCGTACACTGAGCACAATATAGTCGACGTGATTGATTTCGACACTTTCGTCTACTGTGAACATAGCCGAACAGACCCAAGGCTTACCGAGATCTCGCGTTTCTTAATTATGTAGGTATATTGTATAGGTGTGTTTCGGACGTAAGTAGGAAGATTGATGACTGATTCTTATTTTTAAACTGTGCTATTGGTCGACGGCACAGAACCTTACACCCCCTTATGGGCGGGTGATTGAGGCAACTGCACTCATGTTCACGTTAAGCAAATTCAGTTAACGCCACGCTCTCTTCTAAAAAATATGTAAGTCTATATTTCCAATAAACGAGGATTTACGCCCCTCTGTTGGATACAAGTATTCTACTGTGGATATTATTTCACCGCCGCTGCCACCTTGTGCTACGTACCCGCGCCCATTGCCGCTGTTGCCCGGAAAGCTGAGCAAGAGACTGTCGCTCGAATCCTCTACAATAGTGACTCTTAGGCCCCACACGACCCAGGCCCGTATATTCCCCAACCTCTTTTGAATGTTCTACCATTGCTATTCTGTGCAGTTTAATCATGACATGGCCCAATTTTCAGGTGACATAAATTAAAATTCCTGTAATTTTTTTCATTCTACTGGTTAATTCCAGACTTTTTGCTACAAAAAGATTGTTGAAGATCCTTCCAAATGCCTGTGCCATACGGTTTTCTTCCGAAACACGAGAACTTTTTATGCTGCCTGAATTCAAGAAATGCCATGCTGTTTTTGTCGGTGCTCTCCATAGTAAGTAAATAGGTACATGATCAGATTAAAGAAAGTTCAAGTAGCATGTCTCTTCTGGCTAAGATCCCAGTGAGAGACAATTTCCCCATATGAGTGTCGATTGGATGATGATGGCTCTACAGAATACCTGCTTCTTAATATTATTCTAAAAAGTTTGGTAGGTATATTATTATATGCGCTCACTTCAATATTGAAAGATTGTCTTGTCAACAGCATACTGACAATCCTTGAAATCGTATTTCAGACAAGCGGAGCTTTATTCATGAGTGCTGCTGTGCAACTGAAAAACGCGACCTTGGAGACATCGCTGAAAGAAATGAAGACACTGGCGCGTATGTACTACTACCTTATACTGGTTGCAACGGGGAAAGAAACAATAATTGAAATAAAAATTGTACATAGGTACTAATAATCTCCCACAGTAGTTATTGAACGAAGTAGGAAGATTAAATGCGCAATTCGTGATACACGCCAATTAGACCTTGTATTTTTCTAGAACTGTCATCCTATACTGTCGTTACGTTATCGTAAAATAGTACAATAGTAATTTCACTCATTGAATTTTACTACATGAAATTATAAATATTTTATCCAACACGTTGGCTCCAGGCGTTATTTATATCCAGACAGTCACTAGATAGAAAGAAAACCCTAAATGTAAAAGAAAATTTAACAAAAGAAATGGGCATAACATAACATAACGTAAACTCACGCCTGTATCCCAGAGGGGTAGGCAGAGCCAAGGGACTGCCACTTGCTACGGTCCTGACAGATCACTTTCGCTTCCTCAACATTCATTAGTCGTCGCATGCACGCAAATGGGCATTGAATAAAAAATACAACATGTCCCAAAATTCAACGATAAGCCGGCACCAGAGGATGGACCTACTAATGACTACTCGAGAAAAAAAAAGAAAAAAAAAATACCTCTACTTTTTTTTAAATTACTTAAAAAAAAGGAAATTCTTCGAAAATGTATACCCCTTATGACACTTTTAACTACCATGACCACAATTTTTCAAATATTTCAGTTTTTTTGTTTGTATCGGCAACCTAAGTAGTACTACTATTCACCATAATCTTTGAAAATTACAGAATTTTCGTAGTTTTATACAAAAAAACAACCAAAAAAAATTATTTCCCTAAAATTTTGAAAGATTTTACGTTCAGTACACTTTAACTCATCGTAGTGTAAAAAAAAATATGGACCCTACTATGGCAAGTTTTTTAAAAAATTAGCGCAACTAACTTACATTTTAAAATGGTATAATACTTTAGGAAAACTAGCCACAAAAAAAAATATTGACACTTTTTCTAATCAAGAACCAAATATCATAAGTTGTTGTTAATAGTAATCACTTCTACTATGTGCCCAAAATAGATTTCTTTCATCTATCTATCTCTCTCTAACGTATAATCGCAATCTATCTGTTTCTCTCTAACGTATAATCGCTCTCTATCTATCTCTCTCTAACGTATACTATCTATCTCTTTCTGACTTCTGAACTTCACTGACTACGCACATGTCCCTTCCAAATTCTAAGAATTTGCGAAAGAAATCTATTTTGGGCACATAGTAGAAGTGATTACTATTAACAACAACTTATGAAATTTGGTTCTTGATTAGAAAAAGTATCATTATTTTTTTTTTGTGGCTAGTTTTCCTAAAGTATTATACCATTTTAAAATCTAGGTTAGTTGCGCTAATTTTTAAAAAAACTTGCCATAGTAGTGTCCATATTTTTTTTTTACACTACGATGAGTTAAAGTGTACTGAACGTAAAAATCTTTCAAAATTTTAGGGAAATAATTTTTTTGGTTGTTTTTTTGTATAAAACTACGAAAATTCTGTAATTTTCAAAGATTATGGTGAATAGTAGTACTACTTAGGTTGCCGATACAAACAAAAAAACTGAAATATTTGAAAAATTGTGGTCATGGTAGTTAAAAGTGTCATAAGGGGTATACATTTTCGAAGAATTTCCTTTTTTTAAGTAATTTAAAAAAAAGTAGAGGTATATTTTTTTTCTTTTTTTTTTTCGAGTAGTCATTAGTAGGTCCATCCTCTGGTGCCGGCTTATCGTTGAATTTTGGGACATGTTGTATATTTATCTATCTCTAAAAATATTCTGCAGTTAAAGTGACGTGGTGCACTATCCATATTTTATTACATCCTGCTTAGGGCTTAGGTTTCTCTGCTGAGTACCTTGAAAATCTACAAAAACTGCCACATTGAAACTATTTCATTGCAATAAGCCTAACAGTGGCTTATGGTCTACGAATAAAATAACTATAGAACATATACGGCCCCTGTCTTCTCGATTAGTCTGTACCAATGAAATGAGCGCAAGATGTGCTGTAGAGTCAATCACTCTGTGATTGGTTCATTTTCTGCACCATGGGTGACTTATGATTAACAGCGTAACTTATACTTGGTTTTATACAAAAAATATTCAAATGTACTCGATAGATAATGGAATGTGACCTCCAACATTTATTTATTTATGTCATACATCGATAAATTTGTGTGTCAGAAGTATTTCAGGAAATTAGTTCTAACAGGTCTTTCGACCTGGGTATTCATCGGTCTTATGAGACCGAGATAGATTGTCTAGCCTCTGTCACTTTGCAATTTATAGCTTCGTTGTAATATCGAGGATTTGCATTTCAGAGAAAGAATCCCTGGAAGCCTTCGTATCAACGGCAGTGCCCGGGATGATCATCATCATGGGTTTCCTGTTCATAGGCGCTGGACTGACATTGATGCGCGGTACTCTTACGGTAGGTTTTTGTAATTTGTTTTTTGTGTATCCTGTTAGCCAAATTCAGCTATGGCGATTGCTATTAAACTCTTGGTTAAAATTGGTGAGGGTTTACTTGATGTGCTTATATAGCCGATATTGGCTTTGAAGGTTCGTGAACAAGCGAAGCGACAAGTCAAAGACCAGATTACAGGCGACCATACTATGTAACTGCAATAGCGGTACTTGAAGTAGGGTGCATTGCGTATCCAGGTCGAATATATTCTTTTCCTTAAGACCGTCTATGTTACTCTGTACTACACGTCTCTATTCTGTTTGCCTCAATTTTATATAGGATCAAAGTTGGATGGTGAGCCAACTGATAATGTGACATTTGATTGTTACTACGATGAAAATTGAGGTAAGCCTTAGTATAAATGATAAAATGAGCAGGGCCTAATATACTTCATTGTGGAACACCACGTGGGCCACACACCATTTGGAAAGGCAACAAATGACAATTGTAAATATTTTCTTCTCTAAAGGACTCTGGAGAAACGGCTCAGACCTATATCGGCGTCAAACTGCTGGGCTTGGTGATTGGTGCGTTGGTTGTGTTTTTAGTGGCCGTGGAGTGTTTCTCCAGTAGAGAGCAGTGTATTATGTCCCACATGGGGCTAAAGGATGGGACGAAGACTGTGATTCTGTTTGTCGGGTACCTATTGTGTGAGTGTAGTATATCATTTTATTGTGTAATCAAATTTATTTGCTATACATTATTTTTTTATCTAAGTACTAATTTTATTTATGATTTTTTCTGTATTAATTTCAGTTTGGGCGTACTTCCTTGGCGTTGTGAATGGTTTCATTGAATACAACTTAGCTAAATAGGGACTTTAAGTTATTATGCTTAAGAGAATAGAGGATCTGACTTTCTCCAAATCAAAAATGTGCTTTATTCTTTATATCTCTTTTTTCCTCCTTTTTCTCTGTTTGTACTCTCAGAAAGAGGGGGAAAGAGAGGGAGATAGAGTGAGTTTCGTTTTAATCACCACGCGCGACCATCGTGGAAGCGCAAAAAAAATATTTCAAATTTTGCAATAGGTACGTACTTGGAGTAATAGGCTGCCCGCGTTATTTAATAACAATCAAATAGTCAAATGCAAGCCGATAGATACATTTCACCAGGACTTGAGCATTAGAAATGCAATATCGTGACAGTTTAGAATTTTCCCGTTAAATTAATTATACCCTATTTGGATGCAAATTGCTTCAAATACCGCCTTAGGGGCTAGTGGGGATTGGTCAGTACACACGGGCGGTTAAATAAACGCTTGATTATTTTCCTTTGATTTATATGAAAGACTCTCTATTCCTGCGCCCTATTTCATAGAACTACGATTTATGGCAGCTCGTAGCCCCGGCTGCCTGAGTGATCTTAAACGATCACGAAGGTTAAGCAACACAGGGCGCGTTCAGTGCATGGATGGGTCGCCGTCTATGCCTAACGCTAGTGGCATTTTTCCGAGCGGTTCCGTGCTTCGCAAGGCACGTTAAGCTGTTGGTGCCGGCTGCCGTCGATAGATGGCAGTCGTTAAGCCAAGTCAGAGGCCTTAGGGCGGCTTGACAACTTCTGACAGTAGACGAGCCACTAGTCTACAAGCCTCCACCAATCCGGACTTGGCCCCCGTGGTGGAGTATGGCCTGTACCTTCCTTAGGGAAGAGACCCGTGCCCCTCGGTGGGGACATAATGGGTTGATGATGATACGATTTATGGTTAACTAGGACAAATTGAAGTACATTGCAAAGTCGATTAACCCACAGATTAATAAGTAAGAAGACTCGGCTACGCCATGTACAACGAACATAACATAACATAACATAAACTCACGCCGGCGTGCGTGCATGCAACGACTAATGAATGTTGAGGAAGCGAAAGTGATCTGTCAGGATCGTAGCAAGTGGCACTCCCTGGTCTCTGCCTACCCCTCTGGGATGTACAACGAATATTCATAATAAACTATGAATTGTTGTTGGCACTTTTAATTATTATGGTGTTCTGCATATTATGCATTCATTCATAAAGTTGTGAATTATGAATGAATTGTTGTTGTAAGACGCGGGCTGCGTCTTACAATATTTTTGACCTCTCATCGACATTTATACTGGCTGATTTCTGGGTGGTTTGAAAGCCGTGGTTATGTAATTAGTAATTAAAAATGGCATCTACTTAAACTATTACTTTTAATTTTATTTACTTTTAAGTGGGTTTACTGCAATAACTTTGGGTGTATTGTAAATTATATACGTCCCACTACAGGGGCACAGGCCTTCTCTCAGAGAGATAGAGAGAGAGAGAGTACGGGCTTGTCACCACTCGTGCCCATCGCGGATTAGCAATTTCAAGCGCTGAGGTGTGTGAACACCTCAAACACTCAGGTTGCATCACGATGTTTTCTTTTACCATTAGCGTGTATTATTGCTACTATAACTTTACAAATGTACGTTACTTAGAAAACAAATTCATCGGTACATGCCGGGATCCGACCTCACGACCTCCTAAATGAGAAGCCGGCGGTCTACCGCTCCGCTACCACCGCTATATAAAATAACGCAAATCTATTTCCTGATAACGTTATAACTAGGGTTGCCAACTTTTTTTCTAACAAATATAGTATTTTCGAAGCTATTACCTCTAAAAATATAGTAGATGGCAAAATAATGGAAAAAATTCTAAAAAATAGCGACAGTTGTGCCGCGCGATTCACAGACTTACCCCCAGTTTTTCGTACACTAACACGCTGTTAATCTACTGTTAACAGCTGTCAATTGACCAAAGTGCATACAAAAAAAAACCACTGTCAGCTGTTAACAGGAGATTAACAGCTTGTACAGTGTAAGAGAAACCGGGGGTTACAGCTTTAGAAAAAGATTAAGGCTGGTTTCCGCTTTACGCAAAATATTGTAGTTTCGCCTGCTATATATTTTTTTAGAAATATAGTAAGTATTTGAGCCCCTTATATAGTAGGGTTGGCAACCCTAGTTATAACTCGTGTAACCAATGGCGTCGATGGAACAATCATTACCGTACTAATATGAAAATAAAAATTTATTTGCACAAAAAATGTTTACGCGTATGGTGTTATTTTTTCCAAAAAATTTTCTCATTAGTTGCCTACGCTAACTCTGACTCTATTGAACAACTTATCATTTTAGAGACTCACCTCCCTGGTCCGTAGGTTAGGATGTGCAGGATGCACATGTCATGTCGTGACCTGTGAGTGACCCCTAATCTTGTGACGAAGTGGCTGTAGGCAAGGGCAAATAAACGCCGAAACGAACTATGCGTTTAAAACCAGCACATTTGTGACGATACCTTGCCTATTTGTTATACCTCAGTGAATTGTAGACGGAGGACAGATTACAACGATCTCAGAACTTGGCCCTTATCTATCTCCCTAATAAACTAAAGACCTTTGAGGCCAATTATAGATGAAAATCAATTACTGAGTGTAGAAGTTTCAATTACAACTGGTGTGGAAAGCAAGAAGGATCACAATTAAAAATTAAAAACGTGGCGGGGAGTCGCTGGATGCGGGCGGCACAACACCGGGAAGCTTGGAAAACCGTGAGGGAGGCCTACGTCCTGCGGTGGGCGTCAAATGGCTGATGATTATGATGATATTTATAATCGGTCCAACCGTTTATTTAACTTATGACAGATGGACATCCACGAAGTTCCTTATTTATTTGACAGGAAACCATAGGCGGAAAATGCAACACTTTATGAACACATTCTTTTTACTGTAGGTACCCTAACATGAAAACTGAGGATGATTTTTTTTTGCTCGTCTACTACATCATGCGGGGCATCGTTGGATTGGTCGTTGAAAAATATGGTGGGTGTAGGAAGGCCTATTGATTTAGGGTTCCGTTTGCGAAATATTAAGCTTCAAATCGCAAATTTTTGTCAGAGTAGGGCGCCCTCCCCCTCTCCTAGCTAAATGGTTGATTGTAGAAACATGAAAAAATTCAGGGCAGTAGCACATATAATGAACTTAAAAGGAAAAGTATCACGGCTAAGAAGGCATTACTAGTTAACGAGTAATAGGCAACCCACTTATAAAAGTAAAATTTTGTACAAAATCCATTGAAAATGACTTTGATAAAGTTGTTAGTTCTCTAAAGCAGACAAAAAAAACTTCTTTCTACGGAACCCTACATTTTGCGTGGCCCGACAGGCACTTGGCCGGTTTTTACACAATAGTGATGCGACGTGTTTTGCTACAATATTATAACGAGTAGATTATACAGTGAAGCTATTTAAGTTGATTTAAAACAAAAATTATACATAACATAACATAAACTCACGCCTGTAACCCTGAGGGGTAGGCAGAGACCAGGGACTGCCACTTGCTACGATCCTGACAGATCACTTTCGCTTCCTCAACATTCATTAGTCGTTACATGCACGCACGCCGGTTTCGGGTACTTTTTATTTTGCCCTTTGTTAAAAAAATATATAATAGGTTTATAACAAAGATCAATAGTAGGTATTAGAAATTTGGTTTCAATATTATAAGTAGGTACCTAGCAAAATAATATCAAAACCATATCGGTAGTTTTTACTTTATTACACTCAAACAATAAAAAATATAAAATCAATAAAACGATTAAAACTTCAACATAATTAAAATCGATTATCATAAAAAATCGAATGGGTCACTTCATTGAACGTCACTAAATCGAGCTGTCAAAAGTTAAATAAACGGTTGGACCGACTGTAAAGACCTACTATTGTCGGCGTCGAATCCTACAGAGGTGGTACCATAATATAAATTCGGTCAAGATCTGTTGACATGTTCCGCGACAAAACTCTTCAATTTACAAAATGCATCTTCACGGCATTATGGACACAAACGCACTGCAATAGAAAAGACTAGAGAGCATTTGTTTCTGGCGTTAATGCTATCTTGTCCTAGATTTTTTGCCATAGCTTCATGGCCATGGTCTATGGCGCCCCTCAATAAGGTTTTGTACTGTAGATATACCGAGTCTATTTCTCCTTCGGAAAATTCTCCGATATGAGGTTGCCTGGAAGAAATTGCTATTAGCAATAAGGCCGCCAATTGTATCTTTCCTTTTGTCATTGCTGTTTCTGTAACATTTTTTCCGGTATACAATAAAGAATATTCTCATCTTATATCGACTTGTATTTCCAAGTACTTCTTTATAACATGGCACTTATGTCAGACGCAGAGTACAACCCAAAACATCTACTCCATTCTGTGCCCAAAACGTGAATTGACATTCACTCGACATAAATTAACACTTCAGTGTATCATTCGTTTATTTCCGCCCACGCTCAGACCAAAACGGCTCTGACTGAAATGATAAATCATATGTCAAAGGTCACACTTGAAAGGTGCGCTTCTACTGAGCGTATGTATTCACGCGATGCTGTGCGGGTGACGATGCATGTATTACGCACGTAAAGGCTGGCGTTCACGGTCGCAACGTCATTATTTGATTTCAAAACTTTACGATAGAACGTCGGCTTCCTATTCAGGAGGCATGTACCAGTCACTTTGTCACCTAAGTTACGTACGTTTTTGAAGTTATAGTAGCAATACCACTCGCTAACGGTAAAGGAAAAAATCGTGAGGAAAATTTTGAAAACCAATTTAGAGGCTAAAAATTCCACCCATGCCTAGCACGGGTTAGTGCAACAAAAAAAAAAAATTATGCAGGTACAGCGACATCATTCCATTCATCATCGACACTTAACTGCAAAGTGGGTTACTCGGGGCTGCAAGTGATGTAAATTACTTCTGCCAGATGTCGCTGCCTGTACGTAATACAGAGAAAGTTTGTAAAGAGGTTCGCCATTTCGCCGGCGCCTACACTTGTCCATTAGCTCAGTTGGGAGAGCGCTGGCACGGTTAGCCATAGGTCGCGGGTTCAAGTCCCGGCATGGGTGGAATTTATAGCCTCTAAATAGGTTTTTAAAATTGTCTTCAGCACGGGTTAGTCCAACAAAAAGAATATAATCGTGAGAAAACTTGCGTGTCTGAGGTATTCACTTATCTCGGCGCTTGAAATTGCCAATCGCGGTGGGCACGGGTGGTGATTAAGCCTGTACTTTCTCTCTAAGAGGCCGCTGTGCCCTTCAGTAAATAGGCTACATAAAAAATAAGCTTTCCCGATAGTGAAAGTTGTTCCTATTGATGAATGGAAGCTTCTACATTATCGTCAAACACAATTTAATTCTGGAAAATTAACAGAGTTAGGCACCGTAATAGATATGTCCAGACAGACTTAATGTTGCAGGTTTATATTGACATGCATAAAAATAATAATGGACAGGTATAACCTTATTAAAAGAAAATAAAAAATCGCGCGTTCAACGAAAAAATTAACACACGCGATATGTCACTACAGTCCCCCTCTCCGAAGAGGAGGAACGAAGAACTATTTCCTGTGTCTTTTCTTTAAATAAATAATAACTTCCATACAACATAATCAATCCTGGTCCGAAACTAGGATATCCTGTGCAATGGTAACCAGACAAGGACATTCATCATCATCATCGGCCTACGTTTGTCCACGGCTGGACATAGGCCTCTCCTATTGCACGCCACTGAGCACGGTCCTCGGCTGCTCTCATCCAGCTCTTGCCAGCTGCCTTGCGAAGATCATCGCTCCACTGTGTCTGAGGATGTGCTACACTACGTTTACCTATCGGCGGTCTCCATTCAAGAACTTGTCTACCCCATCGGTTATCAGTTCTTCGGGTGATATGACCGACCCACTGCCACTTCAGCATGCTAATTCGGCGGGCTATGCCGGTGACTTTGGTTCTCTGTCGGAACACCTCGTTCCGAATTCGAACTTTCAGAGAAACCCCGAGCATACCCCTTTCCATAGCACGCTGAGTGACTTTAAATTTCTGGACCAGCCCCACCGCGATTGTCCACGTTTCGGCACCGTATGTCATGACGGGTAGGACGCACTGATTGAAGACTGTCGTCTTTAGTCTCTGTGGGATTGGCGATGTGAAGACTCTTGGTCAAGGTCTTGGACAATGACATTACAAACATGGAAATACCACCCGGAATCAGGCCATTTGTTTAAATTTACGACGGCCTCCAGTGTGAATCGAACCCACAACTTCCGGCTTGGTAATCAGACGTGATACCACTGACCAACGAGGTAGGCTTTACGTATTAAAGACTACCACTTCGCGCAGTTCACTTATGGGAAAAAGATATGGTAGCATCAAAGGTGAAAGTTCAAAAGGGCGTGTCGGTGACAAATGTATTCACACGGCTCTGCGTTCAGCATACGCACGCCTGCTCGCGCTCCGCACGCGCGGGACTGACGTGACCTGCGTGAGTGATGTAGAAACGGAATAGAAGTAATCTAAATAAAAAAATAATATTAACATCATCTACACGTACTCGTACTCGTAATTTTGGGTGGCTTTTAGCCATAGCAAAATGAACGTGCCTTAACAATAGCCATCGTATGCACTAGTTTTTATTAAAGTTTATGTGTGATACAAGGCGTGTGGCGCCGGATTAAGAATAGCCTCACTCCATTTCCTCCAGTGGATGTCGTAGAAGGCGACTAAGTAAATACATTACCAGGAGACGGGCAGCAGCGTCTTCCTGAGATTCCAACCACATACTGCGATCGCCAACCCGCCTGCCAAGCGTGGCGATTATGGCAAGACCCCTCATGGTTATGAAAACTATGAGGGAGGCCTGTGTCCTGCAGTGGACGTCAAGGGGCTGATGATGATGATGATGATGCAAGGCAGTAACTAATATAATAGTCCGAAAAATAAAACACAAAACGTGTCATTGACATATCATAAAATACCAGGATTGATTTGATTTGTACAAATGACTTCCGTCTGGATGTATTTCCAAGTATTTTTTTTATTTTATTTATTAGGTACACCAACAGGAAGCACGCAAACTTGACAAAGCTTATATTGCAAAATGTGACTTAGGGCTAGCGATAATGACAATTAAAAGTATACACAGCATTTTTAGACATCAGAGCACTCTTTTTATGTTTAATTTATTTAAAAATTGTAATAACTAGTAATTGACTAAAAGAGATACATTCTCCGATATATTTTGTAATTTTTGTTTTAATCAAGCATATGAAATAATTTATTGTTGATCGTGTCAAATACCGAATTGTGAAACTAACAACTTTGACGTTAATTAAGTAAAAATTAGGTTTTTATAGTGAATAAAAATATTTGAATTGAAAAAAAAAATTATATTATTCTTGACTGTAGTCATATCTACAGTCCTCCTTTTATTTCTTACACTATGTTATTTAGCAAAAAATAATCCTTATGATGAAGCCTTTTGTTCGGTATGATAAAGCAACAGGGTATTTTTTTTCTCGTGCAGCGGGTTCGATTCCCGGTTCAATCAAGTAATTGTTTAAAAATCTGTGAATGCGGTTTAAGTTGTTTTTAAATTAAAATAATGTCTTCTATCCGTGTGGCGCCGGATTAAGAATAACATCACTCCATTTCCCTTCTGTGGATCTCGTAGAAGGCGTCTAGGCGAGGGCTGCATTTTCTTTTTCTCGCCTGCACCATAGTGTGGGATCTTGTTGGATTTTTCGTGTAAAAATATTAATTTTTAAACGAATAGGAATACATATATCGGTCTCACCTTTGTATGGACCGTGGCCTCGGTCACCACAGCAACCGCGCCAGTGTGTGGCAGGCCTAATGTGTCGATCATAGTTGCTGAACTTGAATCAACCGACCTTGAACTCTGAAACTACAAATGCAATAGCTGTTTTGGCTGTTGTCGCTGAATTTTTTTTGTATGTGTGGTGAATTATATACCCTTGGCCTTTTGTAGTGTGCAGATATAATTATGTATTTTATAGTGTTATAGATAGATAGAGATAGAGAACACTTTATTGCACAACCAGGTGAAAGATATTACAAATAGTTGCTTATTGTATTATATGAATGTTGAGGAAGCGAAAGTGATCTGTCAGGAATTCAGAATCGTGGCAAGTGGCAGTGCCTGGTCTCTGCCTACCCCTCTGGGATACAGGCGTGAGTTCATGTATATGTATTATATGTATAACTCTACATTAATGTGTAAGTTTATTTAATTACACCTTATAAAAGTATGTTTCTATTTTTTTTTTGCACGCCTACTAACTCCTTCCTTTACTTCCTGCGGTTGACGGGTAGAAAATGATTGTGGCATTAAGTCCACCGCATTGTACAATTTCTTTACGTGCAATAATAGCATCAATAAACAAATAAAAATATTCAGGTAATATCCGCAATGAACACAACGTCTACGCAACACTATTCCTGGATGACACAATTTTTTAAGTAAAAACTTGTTAGGTGCATTTTTTGTGAACAGTGTAGAAACTGACGCTGCATCGAGTAAGCAGAGGCCTGTTTCATAGAACTACAATTTATGGTTTACTATGACAATTCGATATTGTTGAACCCTGTGTACTTTAGTGGATCTTGCAGGCAGTTTAACTGCGACAAGCGCTTCCATTACCAGACCTTTTCCGGCCGGTTCAATTGCTCTCTCCTGGCTTATGGGGCGACCAACAAACCCCATCCAAACGTCCAGATTCTTAAGGCAAGCAGCTTAACATACGACGGGTACCGGTTACCATTATCCCGGTTCCAAACCACGTCGTTCAACTGAAGAATAGAGTTAGATCAGCTCTAATCTCCTGTCGCTGATTTCCTGTGTAGAAACGGACTCCCCGGCTGATCTGAAGTGCTTGAAAGCCTCGGGTAGTGTCATCAAGAGCTTTGTGATCACCATATTGTCAGACACAGGTTCTCCGGACAGCTTTAGCTTCAATTTGAACTCTTCTATTCGTGCGAAATACTTTGATAGCGGCTCATTACTATCAACTGTCATGCTAAAGAGTTTCTGTTGTAGCAGGTGGACGCTCACAGTTGATTCTTTGTCATACACTGAGGCTAACTTCTCCCACATCTCATTAGAATAAGCACAGGACAAGAGGTACGTTTGCGGCTCCTCCTCCATCCTTGTTATTATAATCTCTTGAGCCTTCGCATCAAGTTTGATCCACTCTTCAACAGTTTTTGTTGACTCTTCGGTTTTCGCCGGTCATTTCCCGAACGCCGGTTGCAATGTCGAAAATTCCTCTGGTTTTCAGCATGACTTGCGTCTGAAAGCGCCAAACGGGCCAATTCTCTGCTCCTCGTAGCCTCACGGTGTGTGATGCTTCCATCGTACTCATTTCTCTCAACTCAACTCGACTCACGCAGGCCGCGTGGTTCACTCGCCGCCGTTTTTGGTTTTCAACTCGATCCTCACTGACCTGCAAGGTTAGGGTCTGGGCCCATAACCTGTTGAACCCCGTGTACTTTAGTGGATCTTGCAGGCAGTAAAACGACGTGATGTCTACAATTTTGATTTCAATTCAATTCTTAATTATGGTTACCCTAAGGATTCTGCAAATTTTTTTTTTTTTTTTTTAAATATTTAACAAAATCCCGTAAGTTAGTTGTGGTGATGTAGTAATAACAAAAAAGATAAAACCAGATACATTAGTAATAGAATCACAATCGAATTTTGTTGCTTTTTGTAAAATTACATAGATCTTTTATAAATGGAGAGAATACCAATTGTAACAGAGAACGAAAATTTGTGGGAAGAGGGAGATTGGAAGGAAGATAATTATATAGGGAAGAAGATAATTTTGAGCAGTTAAAAAAGATGTGATCCGGAGTCCCGTCGTCCAACCCGCACTCACATAGCGAGTTGTCCCTAATCCGAATTTTCGCGAGGAAGGCTGGGGTGCAGGCTTTGATTTATTTATCGCTCACACGGGACACTGACACAGCAGACAAGATGGAGACCAAACAGCACACACAAAACAGGAAGCAGTCCTACCAACTTAATCAAAATACAACTTTATTATTAGTGCCAACCTAACAGATATATATTGCAAAGTCGATTAACCCACAGATTAAAAAGTAGACTCTGCTACGCAATGTACTTCGAATTGTCATAATAAGCAACGAATTTTCAAAACCTATTTAGAGGCGTAATACAGAGCAGTTTGTATTGTAAAGAGGCTCGAAATTTCGCCAATGCCTGCACTTGCCCATTAGCTCAGTTGGGAGAGCGCTGGCACGGTTAGCCAGAGGTCGCGGGTTCAAGTCCCGGCATGGGTGGAATTTTTAGCCTCTAAATAGGTTTTTAAAAATTGTTCTCAGCCCGGGTTAGGGCGTGGACACATGTGTACGGTGCGGCGCCGGCCGCCGTGCGAGCCACGGCGCGGCGCCGGCACCGGGAGAATTTACGGCGCCATGCACGGCACGCCGCGGTGGCTCACGGTAGTAACGATCGTTCCAAAACATACTTGACTATGGACCGCGAAACATGTATTGTGCTCTTCCTATTGTTGAGACGACGAATGAAGAAAAAACAAAGAAGATATTGGGTGAATCCATACCTTTTTGTAATGAACCACGATGGAAGTAATTTTAAGAAGAAATATGAAGTAATGTGTGGTGATGACATTATATTCCTCCTTCGTCTTGTCCCAGAGAACGGGAGGTGCTAGAGAAATTAAAAAGTCGATATCTAAATTTTCAGCCATTTTTTGGTAACGCGGCTAGGTACGTGAGCGCTATGCAATAGCAAAATACAAACTACCAAGCAGCGGTGCACCGTGTATAGTCGCGGCGCGCCGTACACGGCGCCGTACCATGTTGCGGCGCCGCGACTTCTCCCGGCGGCGGTGCCGCGTGCCGTAACACGGTGGCGGCGGCGCCGCGCCGTAGTGATGGGGACGAGCCCTTGTGCAACAAAAAGAATATAAGCAACGAATTGTAACCCGGCACAGGGGGATTGCTCCCAAACTAGCATACCTTGTGATATGTGACCAGACAATGACGACGCGAACATGGAACAACATCCCGACTTGTATTTACAAAACGAAGTATTGTATTATATTGAAAAAATATGACTATAACATTTATTTTTTATGTAGCCCATATTCAATTCAATTCAATTCAAATATTTTTATTCATTGTAAAAACAGAATGTTTACTTAATGAACGTCAAAGTTGTTAGTTTCACAATTAATGGATTATGTGGAGAAGAAGCTAACAAAGAAACTCCACATTTATTCTTTTCAAAACACGTTTTAGCTTAATTAACAGAGTTTTCAACTTAAAATATTAGTCATGAATGTGTTGAACACTAGTCACAATCGTCCTTTAAATAATATTAATCTACTGTTTAATGCCAAACATCTTTGTCTTCTAAATAATCCTTGATGTTATAGTAAGCCTTTTTGCACAGAATGTGCTTAACACATTTTTTAAATCGCGTTGGAGGTAACTCTAATATATCTTGAGGAATTTTGTTGTAGAACCTTATACAGTGCCCCATAAAGGATGTGTTAACTTTTGCAAGTCTAAATAGTGGAAATGACAATTTATGTTTATTTCTAGTATTAACATTATGGTGGCCACCAACATTTTCGAAGTCTTTGATATTTTTTCTAACGTACATAATATTTTCATAAATGTATTGACATGCAACTGTTAAGATGTTGGTTTCTTTGAAGAAATCTCTTAGCGAATCCCTACTACCTAACTTGTAAATAAATCGGATGGCTCTCTTCTGTAAGATGAAGATCGTCTCAATGTCTGCTGCCCGACCCCACAGTAGTATGCCGTAGGACATAATACTATGGAAGTAACTAAAATAAACAAGCCTAGCAGTTGCAACGTCAGTGAGCTCTCTAATTCTTTTGACTGCATATGCTGCAGAACTAAGCCTGTGTGCCAGTTTTACAATATGAGGACCCCATTGCAATTTTGAATCGATTGTGATACCTAGAAAAACGGTATCTTCTACAAATTCTAGTTTTTCTTTTCCGAGTACAATGTTGTTTTCAACTAATCTTACGTTTGGTAAGGTAAACTTTATACATTTTGTCTTTTTGGAATTTAGAAGCAGATTATTTGCCGTGAACCAATCCAACACACGCGAGAGAGCATCATTTGCATCGTCAAGATTATTTTCTTGTCTCTTAATTTTAAAAATAAGTGACGTGTCATCTGCAAATAATACTATCTCGGACATGTTTTGTACCATAAACGGCAAATCATTTACGTATACAAGGAAAAGGAACGGCCCCAAAATTTATCCCTGTGGTACTCCCATTTTTATTTGTGAACCTGTGGATTTTATACGATTTATGTCCGCTTTTTGAACCCTTCCTTTTAGATAAGATCTCATCAGTTGTAAACCTTTCCCCTTTACTCCGTAATGCTCTAGTTTTAGCAAAAGTGTCTCGTGGTCCACGCAATCAAATGCCTTTGACAAGTCACAAAAAACACCTATAGCATCCCTACGATCCTCCCATGCACTATAAATATGTTTAACTAGCAAGACACCAGCGTCCGTCGTCGACCGTCCCTGCGTGAAGCCGAACTGCTGGTTATGGAGAAGTTGATAATTATTAAAGTGCGTAAGTAGTTGAACTAAAACAATCTTTTCGAATATTTTGCTCAATACGGGTAGGATCGAGACTGGTCTGAAATTTGTGGGATCGTGTCTATCGCCACTTTTAAACAACGGAACGAGTCTACTGTATTTCATTAGGTCAGGGAATGTACCCTCACCTACACATTTGTTAAAAATTTTTGCTAAATGAGAAGCGAGGACATCTATTACTGAACTAACTATGATTACCGACATTCCCCACAAATCTTCCGTTTTTTTAAGATTTAATAGTTTAAACGCTTTAATTACGCAATGGGGATTAATGAAGTCGAACGAAAACTCGTAATCGCACGAGGGGACATTGTCTTTTAATAAACTTGCAGCAAGATCAGGAGACGAGTCTAAAGGAGCCGTAGTTTCAATTGGAACATTTGTAAAGAATTGTTCAAAGGCCGCAGCAATGTCCTCATTTGATGTTATTACTTTATCATCTATCTTTAGAGAAAATTCGCGATCCCCTGATTTGGCTTTACCAGTTTCCCTATTTATAATAGTCCAGATTGTTTTAGATTTATTTGAAGACTGGAGGATTTGTTTCTTTATATGTTCGCATTTAGCTTTGTGGCAGACGGCCCTGAATAATTTAGAATATAGTTTAACATACTCTATAAAACTGTGGTCATATGTGTATGTTTTTTTCTCATACAATGCATACAGTGTGTTTCTACTTTTTCGGATGCCCGCAGTGGCCCATTCATTAAACCCTACTTTATTTTCATTGCTAGGTAATTCTCTTAATTTAAAAACATTTTCAAAATTAACTGAAACGACTCTAAAGAAGTCTTCGTAATGGGCGTTAGCATTTAGGGTTTTACCTTTATGAGCAGTTAAGCTACTTTGAAGATGTAATTTAAATGATTCTAGTTTTTTACTTGTAATGGGCCTGCATAGAATAACTTGCTCAGATTTTTCTGAATCTATTTCAAAATTTACAATTTGACCACTGTGATCTGACTTTAAGCAATTCACTGTGGAGTAATCAAAAAAATTGCAATCGCAATAGACGTTATCGAGACAAGTAGCGGTAGTTTCAGTAATCCTGGTGGGCTCTAAAAAAATATGGACTAAATTGAATGATTTAAAAATAATTTGTAATTTTGTTGTCAAAGGGGAATCTACTAGCAGGTCGATATTAAAATCACCACACACTATAACTTTCTTATTACTACTGGAAACTACTTTTAATACATCCTCTAATACCGATTCGAATATACTGTAATCGCTGGTAGGGGGCCTGTATAAGCTTACTACAATGTGTTTAGACAATTCAACACATGACAGCTCAATTACTTTTTCAACAAAAAGCCTACAAATGTCTTTCCTTTGTTTAAATTTTAAACTATCTTTTACTAGTATTAAAGATCCCCCATGCAGTAAAGACTTTCTATTGTAGCAACTGGCTATTTGATAGTTTATGTACAGTAAAATTCATTTGAGTCTCTAGTAGCCAGTGTTCTGTGACACAAAGTATGTCAACTTCATGTTGTTCTAAAAATAATTCTAACTCTAGTAACTTTCCAGAAAAGCCACCCTGTATGTTCTGATTAGCTAAAATTAATTTCTTTAGGGGGGGCTTTTCTGTGGTCTGCGCTGACAGTTTAAATCAGCAGTCAAGCTTAACTTATTTATGCTATGTTTTTTTAAAGCCTCCGAATACAGAGGTTTACTAGTAGAACTTTTTCTACAGTTTTTATTGACTACAGGTACCTGTTTTATTGCCTTAACAATAATTGGGTCGTAAATATTGAATGCCAACAATTTGGCAATCTGTCTCTTTGAAGAAAGGGGCACATGCATTGTGTCCCTAGTCAATATAATTTAATATTCGTCCCAAGCCTTTTCTCAGAGAGAGAGAGAGAGAGTATGGGCTTAATTACCACGCGTGCCCACCGCGGATTGGCAATTTCCAGCGCTGAGGTATGTTAACACTTGAGAGAAATTAGGTTTCCGCATGATGTTCTCCTTCACAGTCAGCGAGTGGTATTGGAGTGGTAATAGAATAGAATAGAAACAGTTTATTTGTTGCACAGAAAACACACAAAACATTTTTAACACAGAGTCAACCAAAGAAATACATAGATATTTAAAACTAGGGGCTTACCTATTTAGCCGGATGTGACACTGTGTGTCGTGGCAATAAATGGGCACCAGACTTAGCATGATCCTCCATTTCCTTCCGTGGATGTCGTAGAAGGCGACTAAGGAAATAAATTACCAGGAGACGAGCAGCAGCGTCTTCCTGAGATTCCAACCGCATACTGCGATGGCCAACCCGCCTGCCAAGCGTGGCGATTATGGCAAAAATCCTCATGGTTACGAAAACCATGAGGCAGGCCTATGTCCTGCAGTGGGCGTCAAAGGGCTGATGATGATGAGACTCAGCATGTGTTACGGGTTTTCCCGTAACGCTGATATTCTGTCAAGACCCTGGGTGACACTCACGAGAATCAACAAAACAGAACTACTATAACTTCACAAATGTACGTAACTTTAAAAACAAAGTCATGTCTGGTTGGCTAGAACAAAGTACTGTTATTATCACTATACAGATTACCGTCTACTGTGGAGTCAAACGGTAAACTCTTGATAGTCAATATCAACCATTTGCTATTTTAATACCTAAGTTAATTATCATCATTCAGCCACAAGGAGTCCACTGCTGGACATCGGCCTCCTCCACGGATTTCCAATAAGACCGGTTGGAAGCGGCTTGCATCTAGCGTCTTCCTGCCGCTTGGATGAGGTCATCTGTCCATCTTGTGGCTGGTCGTCCTACGCTGCGCTTGCCGATATATGATCTCCATTCGAGAACTTTTCGGTCCCATCGGCCATCAGTTCTGCGTGCTATGTGCCCCGCCCACTGCCAAAACTTACTAATCCGCTGGGCTTTATGTAATTAGAAATATATATATTTTATTAGTAAGTGGTTTAAATATTCTTTTTACCTTTTTATCTTTTGTCTTATCTATTAAGCCCGCCTATCGTAATCATTATAATCGCAATAAAGAGTTTAATAATAACAATAGAGTACAGCACCCTCCCGTAGGTATCGAACCCACCTCCTCTGGCAGGGTAATCGAACGTGTTTCCGCTGGACCAACGGGGCAGTCAACAATGCATGCAATAACAATGACAGCGAAACGGGAAGGAAGGAACTATCTATTTGTAGAACGGAACTATCTGGAAGCGGACACGCGAACCGAGAAGAGTTTCCTTTGTATCCATGAAAAAAAAAAACCGACCAAGTGTGAGTCGGACTCACGCACGAAGGGTTCCGTACCATTACAACATACAACAAAACATTCTTTGAAGCGGTCATAAGTAAGATCCCTTTGTTTTTCACCATACACTATGACTTGTTTTTGCTGTCGCATTTGTCAACTAGGTACAAACGATTTGTACGATATTTTGCATGTAGTGAAGATCGATAATTGTATACATACTTGTCACGTAGGTGACGGCAAATGCTACTCTGCCGCAACACAGTTCTAACTAGCGCGGAGGGTAGTCATGGCTGCGTCGGATGATAGAGAATTGACCACTTCCAAATGTAACGCTCTGGTTGACATGCATGTATACAATGCGACGTAACGCTTTTCTTTGCGTCGGTATATCGTTACTAAAATTGGGCCAAAATAATCGAGCCCGACGTGGGTAAACGGCCTTTTGTGGTGGTCAAGACGTTCCAGTGGTAAGTCTCCAGTCTGTGGTTGGATAGGCTTATCATCACGCCATCTTACTGCTGTTACTAAAAATTTCTTATTTTACTACCGACACACTAGATTGTTATTCAACAGCTTGTACAAATACGTATGCCAATAAATGTTAAAGTTAACATTTGAATATTTCAATCGTCTAGCTGTTGCCGTTATTAATATCGAGCAAAAAACGGCAAAAAAATCACGTTTGTTGTATGGGAGCTACCCTTAAATATTTAGTAATTGTTGTTATAGGGGCAAAAGAAATACATCATCTGTGAAAATTTCAACTGCCTAGCTATCACGGTTCATGAGCCTGGTGACAGACAGACAGACAGATGGACAGACAGACACACAGTGGAGACGGAAAGTGAAGTCTTAGTAATAGAGTCCCGTTTGGCACCCTTCGGATACGAAACCCTAAAAACATTCAGGGAAACAAAGGGAAATCTTAAATGTATGAATTAATCTTGAAATATTTGTTCTCGTTTCCCTGAATATAAAATAATACGTCCCACTAAAGGGCACGCCAACTGTGAAGGAGAACATCGTGAGGAAACCCGCGCTTTGGTTGGCTCCGCACTTGTCTTTCCTGCGGGCTAGGCCGACTAAGCTGTCAGGATGGTATAGGTGCTGGGCAAGCCTACTCTCCATCTAAAACAATGTCCCAGACACTGCAGCGTCCGAGTGGTCCCTTCAGCTGTGAGTGAAGGTGCCACTGGGCGTTGTATCATCATCATCATCATCAGCCATTTGACGCCCACTGCAGGACATAGGCCTCCCTCGTGGTTTTCATAACCATGAGGGGTTTTGCCATAATCGCCATGCTTGGCAGGCGGGTTGGCGATCGCAGGATGCGGTTGGAATCTCAGGAAGACGCTGCTGCCCGTCTCCTGGTAATTGATTTCCTTAGTGCGCTGTATAAATCATCTCATTACGTAGATGCAAAGGCCAAAGTTTTCTAGGGCACAGAGCGTCGTGGGGTCATTTATAGGTTCCATAACAATAAAATGGCGCATTTATAAATAGATACTTTTAGTATACTATAGTAAAGGTATTCTTAAAAGTGGTCGGTCTGTTCTCTAGGTAAGCTACAAAGCCACGTTTATAGCTTGGCAGTAAGAAAGCATCTCAATTTCCAATGCAACCGGCTCTTAATGAGGGAGACGCTATTGTAGAATCAGCAAAAACAGTTTATTTTTATTAACAGACGTTTAAAATACTAAAGACGCAATGAAGAAATCCCACAAAAAACGTTTTTTATCTTTTTATGTCAAAAGAGGAGTAATCATGGTTTATTTTTTCACAACAAGGCTCTTAGTTGCCATTGTACTTAGCTAGCTAGATACCTCATACACTAGGGTTTCCTCACGATGTTTTCCTTCACAGTTAGCGACAGGTATCGCTATGTAAATTCACAAATGTGAGATAGCATGAGAGACGTAACAGCAACTTTAACAATTCAATGAAAAAACTAATTCGAAACTAAATCAAATACGTTTTTTTTATTTATTATTAGACCTGTAAAATAAAAAAAAAACATCTGACTTTTTCTGTGTCTTCTATGTATAAAAACAATATCAATCCAATGTTAATTTGAGGCATGTTCCCCATTTGAAAAAAAAAAACAAAAAATCTAGACGCGAAGCGATAAGGAAATCACTTGGGGCCGCCGTACATTTGTACAAATGGCCTCAGTCTGGGTGTATTTCCATGTTTGTGATGTCCTTGCCTGTTTATCATGACACAGGTTATCCTAGTTTGGGACCAGGACAAGCGATTGTGTTACATTTAAAAATAATCCCTCATTAAATAAAATAAAAAAACAACGTCAAAACAAAAAGTACTTTCTACGTATTTCAATGACATAATATAAGTGCCGTGGAAATAATTTTAACTAGTATCCTTTCGGATTTGTGTTGCTGATGCTACATTTTTTAATCAATCGCCCGTTCATCTGTCAATCTCTTTTTTGCCGACGCTCTCTCATTACCGGTGCCGAGATACTGATTTGAATATCGCCTGAATATTCAGCCTTTTTCTTTCACAATGTTTGTGCTTTGGCATTCGGACTATAATTTTAGATATTGCCGTGAAACGTCTTTCAGTTCGGTATAAGGGGCCACTTGCTAAAAACGCATGCAACGAAAATATATCGCCTCGGCGAAGGCTGTATCTCTTTAACTTCGTGTTGTGTGCTGCAATTAATTGAAATATCGTTAAGTAGAGTACAGTAGCCATTACTCAGATACTCTTGATTCATGCCGCTAGATGGCGCCAGTGTCGCGTAATGTGTTACGCAGTTAGAATTAAAAATTCACGTTTTCTTATAGAAGTTTCGCGTTAAGCCAACGGCCGTGTAACCCGACACAGCCCCACTCGCTTTTTTTGTGGTGCAAACGATTTCAGTTAATTTAGATGCGATCAAAGTCACCTGTAACGTAACTGAATAGAGTGCACGGATGTAAAGGTACACGCGTTGTCGATGGTACATAAAATAAATGTATTGTTAACACCTCCTAAATCCTCCGACCTTCTGAACTCTACGATAATTCATGCAGACTTGACATGCAATGAGCACAGAATAGGATGTTCAAATTATGTTCCAAACTTGGGACGTTTCATAGTTATCCAGTAGAGTGATATAAGCACGACAGTGGCTGTTATTTGGCATCTAAGACGCTATTTTGTAGTCCACTTCACGATTGCATTACAAAATGGTATCCATAGCCCACGCCAATTACTAAATACTTTAATAATAGCAATTGGTTACTTTAGACCGGATTTTTCAACAGTCAGATAACTGGAGAAAAAAAAACTAATGTCGTCACTGTCTTGTCGTATGATTTAGACAGTGATAGCATGCAATTTATTCTCCAGTTAAGTCTGACTCTTAAATAGTTGGCCCTTAGTAAACTAATAGATTTACTAAAAGTAAGCCAATGTTTGGTGAATTACTAAACACCTCGGGAATACCTATTGGTTTACTTTAGTAAAATAATAGATTTACTAAAGTAAAACAATGTTTGGTAGACTAAAATAACCATTTTGTAATTTAGTAATCGTCCAAATACATATGTAACACATGCCTTACATCCACAAACCATTACTCGTTCTCTTTACTTGCCAGATACTTTTGAAAATTTTGAAATATATTTCATCATCAGCCATTTGACACCCACTGCAGGACACAGGCCTCCTTCGATGTTTTCATAACCATGAGGAGTTTTGCCATAATCGCCACGCTTGGCAGGCGGGGTGGCGATCGCAGTATGCAGTTGGAATCTCAGGAAGACGCTGCTGCCCGGCTCCTGGTAATTGGTTTCCTTAGTCGTCTTCTACGATATCCACGTAAGGAAATGGAGTGACGCTATTCTTAATCCGGCGCAACACGGAACCAAATTTGATCGAAATAGGTAAATATATTTAAAACCAATATTTTGTGACATCTTCTGTCATGTCATCGTCACGTCACGTCAATAGAATCCTAAATTTTTTTCAATCCTGTCGATGACGGTAGTCAGGAAGAGTTCACTTTTAGTCATCATAAGGCATCCGTCTGTATTCTTAGTTTAAGAAATAACAGCGTAATTTTGATTTTTCTTTACAATAAAGTGTTTTGTATCAATGTTTTTTTTTAAGTACCTATCTAGTTTTGATCACCCTGTACGGGAAATTAAAGTTTGTCTTTAGTACTGAATTTTAATTTCAAAAGATATTTTGGTCCGGACTCCGGACAGACATCACTCATTTGTAACAATAGTCTTGGTGAGGTGCCTAGGCTTATAAATATTAAACAGATTACTTTGTGGAACGCGCACGCGCCCCTTTTCCAGTATCCTGCGTCCGTATGTGAGTACCTACCCAGTGGGTTAGTTAGTACCCACTTTTGGCCACCATAAAGGGCGCCACACACAGCGAAGATACGATAATATTTTCTCTGAAGATACAATACCAATATAGGACCATAACACACGACGAAGGTAGTATATATTTTCATATTTTCGCATCTGACCATTGAATTGTATGGCGAGCGATATTGTATCTTAAGATAAAATATTATCGTATCTTCCCCGTGTATGACGCCCTTAAATAACAGTTTTATTTATAAAAACACGATTCCTTAAAACACTCCTCAGAGGCAGTTTAAATTTTTTAACTAACTTGTGGTAAAGGCCCACCTAAAGTGAGCGGTGTTGATAAGGGGCTCCATGTAGCAACCCAAATTACACAAGCGATCCAGTAGTGGATCAAAATTATATCTTTTCTTACAGACCAGTCAGGTTTATAGTGATATTTAGGACTCATGGCCGTGAACCTAAGTCCAAAGTAAACCCAGAACTACCCACTAACGTTTTCGGCATAAATGCTATCTCTATTTCACTCTCTGTTCCACGAGTCGCACTCCTAGGGAACAAAATATTTGCATCTCATTGGTCAATGCGCTAGAGATAAGCGAAACAATTAGCGAAGGACGGTCCGCTTCATAGGGTAGGTTTACTTAAGTCAGTCGCTTTATTAAAGGTCACGCGCATTAATCAATGGGCGCACATGGACAATTTTCTTTGGGAGCTTGGTATCACGATTGTAGGTCCTATAAATTACTGTAAACGTGATTGAGAGATTGGTCTGACACTTTTTGCAAAAACGAACATACTGCAATAATTTTGGGTGGTTTGAAAGACATAGCAAAGTGAACGTGCCCGACAATAGCTATCAAATAATTATGCTGGTTGGTTTTTTTTAAAATCGCACTTCTCACTATTATCTGGACACAAACTCGAATCTATTGGAACCATTAGTAGCCATCCAGAGCAGTGCGTGCGCGCTGCGGGTCCGCGGGTCATTGTTCTGTTAGACGGAGAGGTAGGTACTAGTTTTTGGCGAATTTTTTTAAACAAAGTTTCCCAACTCGAAACAAAATTACTTATGTATATTTTGTTTACTTCTGTACTTAACATAAACATTTACATACAGGCACATACATTGCTTCTGGCCCCACACTAGGATACCCTGTGTCGTGGGAACCAGAAACAACGACATCACAAACATGTAAACGTCCAAGACCTGGGGTTTTTTTTTTTGTCCCCAGCCGTGATTCGAACCCGGGACCTCTCGCATATATGCAGATGCACTACCGCTGCGCCACGAGGTCGTCAAAAATTCCAAAAATTCCACTTAACTTAAAAGTAATAATCCAAATAGATGCAATTTTTTATTACTAATTACATAACCGCGCTTTTCAAACCACAGAAATGAGCGTACATAAAAAAAAAGAGTAGTTTTTAGGGTTCCGTACCCAACGGGACCCTATTACTAAGACTTCGCTGTCTGTCTGTCCGTCCGTCCGTCCGTCCGTCTGTCTGTCACCAGGCTGTATCTCAAGAACCGTGATAGCGAGAGAGTGGAAATTTTCACAGATTATATATTTCTGTTGCCGCTATAAAAACAAATACTAAAAACAAAATTATTTTATTTTGTTATTATTTGAGGGGGCTCCCATACAACAAACGTGATTATTTTTGCTGTTTTTTTTTATCTTTGTGTCTATTGTTGTATAAATAATGGTACGGAACCCTTCGTGCGCGAGTCCGACTCGCACTTGGCCGGTTTTTCCATTGGTGGCGCTAGTTTTACGGCATGTAGCCGTTAAACTTAACAACACCGCTCGCTTCCGACCCCGCCCCGGTTTGTCATGCACTGACAATATGTTAATAAATTACAAACCTATTTAGAGGCTAAAATTCCGCCCACGCCGGAATATGAACCCGCGACCTCTGGCTAACCGTGCCAGCGCTCTCGCAGCTGAGCTAATGGGCAAGTGCAGGCATTGGCGAAATTTCAAGTTGCGGGTTCAAGTCCCGGAATTGTTGGCCTCTAAATAGGTTTTTAAAATTGTCCTTAGCACGGATTAATGCAACAAAGAATATACCTAATAGTGTTCATATATTTTTAAAAACCTATTTAGAGGCTATGAATTCCACCCATCCGGGACTTGAATCCGCGACCTCTGGCTGGTAGTCAAGCGTGATAACCGCTTGGCCAACGAGGCAGTCTCGTGTTCGTTTCACCGCATGATGCCTGCAACCTAGTTTAGATTTGGATTTGATACTGCAAATAGAACTAGGGATTAAACCTACTTCTAATAAAGCCCGTTACCTTTGTAGCGACAGCAACGGAAATCGCTTTAATCGCATTTTGTCCTATATCAAGCTTGTCTGGGAGAAATTGATAGCAATAAGGCCGTCGATTGTACACGACTCTTTGTAAGTTACCTATAATATAATCGTCCACAATAATACAATAAAGGACTGTCCACATTACAACGCGACGTGCGGGCGCTAAGATACAAAGAAAAAAAAAATGGGCAGTTGTGTTGTGTTTTACAAAATTAAATAAATAATTTGTGTTATTAATTAGAATAATCTGAGCAATTTTATGGGAGTGTTTTTGGAGTGCGCAGATACACGTTTGCAGTAACAAACCAAACATATTTCTGCGTATTTGTAGTAGCAATACCACACGCTAAAGGAAAACATCGTGAGGAAACCCGCGGGTTGGGCAATACGTGTTGAGCCGTCCGCACGTAATGAATTATTTTTCCTGTAAGCTAGGCCGACTAAGCTGTCAGGATGCTATAGGTGCTGGGCAAGCCTACTCCATCTACCCAACAATGTCCCAGGTACTGCAGCGTCCGAGTGGTCACCCATCTTTTGTGAGTGAAGGTGCCATTGGACGCTGTACAAATCATCTCATTACGTAGATTAAAAGGCCAAAGTTTTTTAATTTGTTATTTTTAAAAACCTATTTAAAGACCACTTTTGAGATTTTTGTTTTTAAAGTTGGAATTTCCGATTCAGAGCTCTTCATGCGTTACTTACCTTAAAAAGTGTTTGAAATTATAGGAAACTGAAGGTATATTTATTTAACATAAGATGCGATTTATATCAGAATGTAAATTACTGTATGTTTCTAAAATAAAAATAAAATATAATTATTGCGGCATTAAGTCCGCCGCATTGTACGATTTTTTTTAATGTAACTATCAAAAATACTAGCGCTAAAAAGCGCGGCCACGTGCGGCCGACGGGCACGTTACGGAAACGGGCTTTTCTTGTACTTTTATTATAGTCTCTAACTTCGTAAGTATTTAAGAACTATTTTAAATTGAAATCTTACCGTCTGTACTAACTCTCCGCTGGCCCGTTGTAACGTGGACCTTACACTGTTCTGTGAGGTCTTACTCTTGAATCTGTGCGTTATTTGTTTAAAAACTGTGCAATTCAGCGCACTATAATTATCATACATGAGAAAATTTATGGTTATTAAATATATTAAACGGGTCTAACCTGTAATTTGTGATTTAAGAAATTTATTTCTCAATAAGAATACATTGATTCACTTACTTGAGAAACAATAATTACGTATGTAGTAGTTATTATATAAGGTAACGCGCCGCGGCAATTCGCGTATAATTCTTAAAAGTAAGCAGAAAGTAGGTAACCTACATAAGATTTTTTTGTTTGTCAGTTTAATAATAATAGAGTGCAATAAAAACGAACATAAGGTAGCGTTCACACTGTTGTAAGTTAAAAGCAAAAAGTTGAAAAATCTCGATTATTTATTACGTAAAACTTAAATACCTTATTCCTAAATAAAAAATATTAGCTCTTATCTTATAACTTACAGGATCCTTAATGGAATTTTTATTAATTAGTTGAAGATGAGCATATTTTGATTTTATGATATTATGTGCCTGTGAAAGAGGGCTTCTTGATACACGCATGTTACTTCACAAATTATGTGGTCTCATGTTGTGCTTTCGAAATTTAATTGGTAACATAAATTATTTAATTGTCATTATGAAAACGCAATCAGTATTTCCGTTGCCATCTCTACTTTCTTTCAGAACCTACAATAGACTCAACAACCATGTTTAGAGAGTAGCTGGTTGCTGGACAAATAAAGAACATTCATTCATTCGCGGGAAATATTACAATGTTTCTGCGGAAACGGCGAATTTTGATCTGTTCTGCGAAACCCTGAGAGGCGAGTCTCCAGATACGTAGTCGTTCAATAGAGTCGTATTACTACGGTGATGGTTGTTTCATTGACGTTATTGGTAGTCTAGTAACCAATCGCACTGTAATGTACAACCCGTGCAACTCAACTCGGCGTAGGAATAGCTTAATGCCATAGGGGATGAAATTTCTTGTAATACTCTGGAGTTGATCCCATGATAATAATTAACTAAACAACCCGCTAAAAGATAAGCAAACTTTACGAAAAGAAAAATTTCGACCCAAAAGAGATCAGTTGAAGTTTTATACGGCCTTTATCAGGCACGTGCGGTGTATTATTCGCCCTTTTCAAACTATGTAGGTACAAAGGCAGTTGTCAAGCAAACTAAACAACACAAATTCGACTAAAAGACGCAAAATATCGAGACTATAAATACACCCCGTGGTTGTATTGTCGATCTTGTTCGTCTTGAAGGTTATTCTACTCAAAAGTTATTTGTCGTGATTGAAAAATAACTATTTTATACCTGATTTTCTGAATGTAGCTTGACAAGGACAAACATGGAAATACACCCAGACCGAGGCAAGTGTTCGGCGGCCCCCAGTGGGAATCGAACCCACGATCTCCGGCGTGGTAATTAAGTCTAAACCATAATGAAAGTTATATGGCCTCTGGGTGTATTTACATGTTCGCGATGGCCTGGTTACCATTGCACAGGGTATCCTAGTTTGGAACCTGGACAAGTTATTGTGTTGTGTGGAATTTATTTACATATTTATTTCTGAGTTGGTCCCATAGTAAAGTTTATTTTTATTAATGAGCGGAATTGCTCCCTTAAGTTCTACCAGACGGCGGAATTTTCTGCAACATCTTGTGTAGCAGAATTCCTACAGGGTATTTCTACTCAATTTATCACCATAGAATTATTACTATGTACCTATTGTACTCTAGTTAAGAGTACAACCTTACATTTTGGTATAGACATAAGTCTAGACACATTTTGTTACATCTTGCAGATAGAGCTTGTGAACTTGTGACATTTCTCTCAACGTTATATTTTACTTCAATCACAAAATAAATAGTACAGGTATGCGGACGTGCCTCTCCACTGTTGGATGTTGGCCGTCAGGACGTTTTATAAAGCTTCGAGTTGCATAGTTTTCATGATAACTCGATGTATTGTGTGGCCCGTTAGTACACTTACCCCTAGTTTCTCGTACACTAACACGCTGTTAATCTACTGTTAACAGCTGTGAATTGAACAAAGTGCATAAAAAAAAAACCACTGACCGGGGGTTAGTCTTCCTAGTTGTTAATCTGTTTATCGGCTATTCAATGTATAGCGAATTGTCATATTTTTGTTTGCTATAATCCTATGGGCCCTGCTCTCCAAATAGGCGAAGGGCAAGATAAAAAGCACTCGAAACCGGCGTGCGTGCATGGAGCAACTAATGAATATTGATGACGCGAAAGAGGTTTGGGAGAAATTTGGATCAACTTGTGGCAACTTGAATCATCATAAGCAGCCTATATACGTCCCACAGTAGGGCACAGGCCTTCTCTCAGAGAGAGAGTATGGGCTTAATCACCACGCGTGCCCACCGCGGATTGGCGATTTCAAGCGCTGAGGCATGTGAATAGCTCAGACACCCAGGTTTCCTCACGATGTTTTCCTTCACCGTTAGCGAGTGGTATTGCTACTATAACTTCACAAATGTACATAACTTAGAAAACAAAGTCATAGGTACATGCCCGCACTGGGAATCGAACCTGGGTCTCCCGCTTCCGAGTCCAATGTTCTACCCACTAGGCTACCACCGCTTCTTGAATAATGTTGTGTAATGTTCTTCTACGCACTCGTTATTCACGCTCCCGAAATCCAGGTGAGGAAACTTTTTTAATCTCATATTTTCACTGTTCAGAAACGTCCTTTAACTTTCTGCTCTAACTTATAAACTGGCATTTGTCCAAGTTAATTCTATTATAAGTTATATTATCATTTTTAGACCGCCTCGTTGGTCTAGCGGTTGACACGTTTGACTAACACAACTGGGGTCGTGTGTTCGATTCCCACTGGAGGCTGCCGTACTTAATTTGTACAAATAGCCTGTGTATTTCTATGTTTATAATATCCTTGCCAGGTTACCATAGCACAGGATATCCCAGTTTGGAACCAGGATAAGTTATTGTGTTGTGTGGAAGTGGTTTTATCCGGGACCACTACACTACAATTAGATATACATATCGACGGTTAAAAGGTAATAGGGGATAAGCGACATTTTGGCCTAAAATGAGTTTTGAATGCCATCTTACTTAAAAAAAAATTCTGCGTCGAATGCGCTTACTCTCACGGCTCTACAATGACTTTATTGTCGCTTGATCCCAAGCAAAAAACTGCGTTTTTAAAGGTCGTTTTGGTGTAACCTACCGAGTTTTAGGCTTTTTTTTACTTAAAAGCGCTTGTACCCCTGTAAAAATGGCATCATTTTTGGCCTCTAGTCGGTAAGGTATTTTTACTTCCTACTGGTGTAGAGCTTCTGGGCGCTTACGGTTCTTTACCATAAGTACCTATTTTGAAAGTTGGAACTAATGTCTCTTTACCTTTGTCGTCAAAAAAATTAAGCATCGGTTATATCTTACTACCATTTACAAGTTTACAATACAGCTGTCGCTTATAGGCAACTACTAAAACCTAATTAATATTGAACTGTCGGTTATACCCTACTACCATTAACAAGTTTACCATACAGTGGTCGCTTATACGCAATTACTAAAACCTAGCTAATATTTAACTCTCGGTTATTCCCTACTACCATTTACAAATATAATACAACTCTGCTACTTATGCCGTATTACTTTACAACGACAATTTATTAATTGTAGCGTATGCCATTTTGTATTACCTATTCAGGTCTTTATTGTACTCAGTTACCTGTTTAGCGAGTCGCTTATCCCAAAATCTGTCGGCCGCGAAGTCACTGCTTTATTTTAATGTGGTACCTACCTACCACATTTTGAGATCGATTATTGTATTTTTTAAGAAATATTATAATTATTATTAAATTTCAAAATAAAATTTCGTCATTGTTAGTAGCTTAATTAGTTGTAAGTAAAAGTAAAAAAATATTCAAAATTATTTAAGGCCGTCTGTCATAAAGCTAAATCCATACTAATATTATAAACGGGAAAGTTTGTATGTATGGATCCAGATTAAATTTTGCACAGAGATAAATTATAGTCTGGATTAGCACATAGGCTATTTTTTATCCCGGAAAAATACACATAAAAATTACCACGCGAACAAAGTTGCGGAAAACAGCCAGTGCGATCATAAAAAGAATAAAATATTACAATCACCAAATAAAATTAAGACAACTTGGACAATAATAAATAGAGAAACGGGTAAGAGATATTTTGCTTAATATAGGTGACAAAATAATAACGACAAATGAAGACATCGCTGCAGCATTCGAACAGTTCTTCACTAATGTTCCAATCGTAACTATAGCTCCGTTAGAATCCTCACCTGATCGTGCAGCAACATTATTAAAAGACCATGTCTCCTCGTACGAACACGATTTCTCATTTAATTACATTGAGCCCCATAACGTTGCTAAAAAATTTAAATTATTGAATTAAAAAAAAAAACGGGTACCTATATCAGTAAACATTGTTAGTTAAGTGATACATATCCTAGCTTTGCCGTTAGCAAAAATTTTCAATAAATGTGTAGATGAGGGAGTATTTTCGGACCTCATGAAATATAGTAGACTAGTACCCTTATTTAAAAGAGGTGATAAACACGATCCAACCAATTCTAGATCCGTCTCAGTACTACCAGTATTAAGTAAAATATTTGAGAAGATCATCTTCATCATTAAGAATACGGTCACTCCATTACCTTCCGTGGATGTTGTAGAAGGCGACTAAGGAATTAAATTACCAGGAGACGGGCAGCAGCGTCTTTTTATTTCAACCGCATACTGCGATCGCCAACCCGCCTGCCAGGCGTGGCGATTATAGCAAAACCCCTCATGGTTATGTTTGAAGCTTGAAAAACCATGAGGGAGGCCTATGTTCTGCAGTGGGCGTCAAGTGGCTGATGATGATGATGATCTTAGATCAATTACTTACGCATTTCAATAGTTACCAACTCCTTCATAGTCAGCACATAGACAGACTCCGGAGTCATGTTACTTAAGCATATTTTCAGCAAGTAGGAGGATCACAAGGATGCTGTAGGCATATTTTGTGATTTATCAAAAACATTTGATTGTGTAGACCACAAAACGCTACTCTTAAAGTTAAACAACTACGGAATAAAGGGTGTAGGTTTAAATCTTTTAAGATCGTATTTAGCAGGAAGGGTTCAAAAAGCACACGTAAATCGTATTAAATCCTCGGGTTCACTTGTTAAAATAAGAGTCCCACAGTGATCTATCTTAGGGGAGTTCCTTTTCCTAGTCTACGTAAGTGATTTACCGTTTATGGTACAAAAAATGTCTAAAATTTTTGAAATAAGGAGACAAGAAAATAATCTTGACGATGCAAATAATGCTCTCTCGCAAGTTCTAAATGGTTCACAACAAATAATCTGCTGCTAAATTCCAAAAAGACAAAATTTATAAAGTTTACCTTACCTAACGTAAGATTATTTGAGAACAACATAGTAATTGTAAATGATAAACTAGAATTTGTAGAGGATACTGTATTTCTGCGCATCATAATCGATGCAAAACTACAATGGGGTCCACATCGCTCTGCAGCATATGCAGTGAAAAGAATTAGGGAACTCACTGACGTTGCAACGTCTAGGCTTGTTTATTTTAGTTACTTCCATAGTATTATGACCTACGGTATCCTACTATGGGACCGGGCAGCAGACATTGAGACTATCTTCATCTTGCAGAAGAGAGCCATCTGATTTATTTACAAGTTAGGTAGTAGGGATTCGCTAAGAGATTTCTTTAAAGAAACCAATATCTTAACAGTTGCATGTCAATATATTTATAAAAACGAATCTAACTTTTAATTTGATCGCTCAATTGACCTTATTAGGTCAGATAATAATTACAAAATCATACCTAATGTAGGTAAGTAATCTGGTACGAACTATGATGATGAAACTGACATCCTCTAACGTATGCAGTTACTTAAGTCTCATTTTAAAGGACAATCATGTTGGTTGTGAATCTATTATTTGTAGGACGTGACGTTTAATCCGCATTACTAATCTCCCAGGTAATGTCATGTGTTGGATGTTCTTGTTTTCCTCTTGGCCTAAAAATCTTGATGTGTGGAAGCACCATATTACCTTTTATTCAACTCACTTTCGGTGTCACTAATGTCTGACATCCTCACGATGTTTTTGCTAAGCACCGTT